>OZ025794.1:0-1460000 GCA_964019425.1 Flectonema sp. DT1601
GGTTTGCGGGTTTGCGGGTTTGCGGGTTTGCGGGTTTGCGGGTTTGCGGGTTTGCGGGTTTGCGGGTTTGCGGGTTTGCGGGTTTGCGGGTTTGCGGGTTTGCGGGTTTGCGGGTTTGCGGGTTTGCGGGTTTGCGGGTTTGCGGGTTTGCGGGTTTGCGGGTTTGCGGGTTTGCGGGTTTGCGGGTTTGCGGGTTTGCGGGTTTGCGGGTTTGCGGGTTTGCGGGTTTGCGGGTTTGCGGGTTTGCGGGTTTGCGGGTTTGCGGGTTTGCGGGTTTGCGGGTTTGCGGGTTTGCGGGTTTGCGGGTTTGCGGGTTTGCGGGTTTGCGGGTTTGCGGGTTTGCGGGTTTGCGGGTTTGCGGGTTTGCGGGTTTGCGGGTTTGCGGGTTTGCGGGTTTGCGGGTTTGCGGGTTTGCGGGTTTGCGGGTTTGCGGGTTTGCGGGTTTGCGGGTTTGCGGGTTTGCGGGTTTGCGGGTTTGCGGGTTTGCGGGTTTGCGGGTTTGCGGGTTTGCGGGTTTGCGGGTTTGCGGGTTTGCGGGTTTGCGGGTTTGCGGGTTTGCGGGTTTGCGGGTTTGCGGGTTTGCGGGTTTGCGGGTTTGCGGGTTTGCGGGTTTGCGGGTTTGCGGGTTTGCGGGTTTGCGGGTTTGCGGGTTTGCGGGTTTGCGGGTTTGCGGGTTTGCGGGTTTGCGGGTTTGCGGGTTTGCGGGTTTGCGGGTTTGCGGGTTTGCGGGTTTGCGGGTTTGCGGGTTTGCGGGTTTGCGGGTTTGCGGGTTTGCGGGTTTGCGGGTTTGCGGGTTTGCGGGTTTGCGGGTTTGCGGGTTTGCGGGTTTGCGGGTTTGCGGGTTTGCGGGTTTGCGGGTTTGCGGGTTTGCGGGTTTGCGGGTTTGCGGGTTTGCGGGTTTGCGGGTTTGCGGGTTTGCGGGTTTGCGGGTTTGCGGGTTTGCGGGTTTGCGGGTTTGCGGGTTTGCGGGTTTGCGGGTTTGCGGGTTTGCGGGTTTGCGGGTTTGCGGGTTTGCGGGTTTGCGGGTTTGCGGGTTTGCGGGTTTGCGGGTTTGCGGGTTTGCGGGTTTGCGGGTTTGCGGGTTTGCGGGTTTGCGGGTTTGCGGGTTTGCGGGTTTGCGGGTTTGCGGGTTTGCGGGTTTGCGGGTTTGCGGGTTTGCGGGTTTGCGGGTTTGCGGGTTTGCGGGTTTGCGGGTTTGCGGGTTTGCGGGTTTGCGGGTTTGCGGGTTTGCGGGTTTGCGGGTTTGCGGGTTTGCGGGTTTGCGGGTTTGCGGGTTTGCGGGTTTGCGGGTTTGCGGGTTTGCGGGTTTGCGGGTTTGCGGGTTTGCGGGTTTGCGGGTTTGCGGGTTTGCGGGTTTGCGGGTTTGCGGGTTTGCGGGTTTGCGGGTTTGCGGGTTTGCGGGTTTGCGGGTTTGCGGGTTTGCGGGTTTGCGGGTTTGCGGGTTTGCGGGTTTGCGGGTTTGCGGGTTTGCGGGTTTGCGGGTTTGCGGGTTTGCGGGTTTGCGGGTTTGCGGGTTTGCGGGTTTGCGGGTTTGCGGGTTTGCGGGTTTGCGGGTTTGCGGGTTTGCGGGTTTGCGGGTTTGCGGGTTTGCGGGTTTGCGGGTTTGCGGGTTTGCGGGTTTGCGGGTTTGCGGGTTTGCGGGTTTGCGGGTTTGCGGGTTTGCGGGTTTGCGGGTTTGCGGGTTTGCGGGTTTGCGGGTTTGCGGGTTTGCGGGTTTGCGGGTTTGCGGGTTTGCGGGTTTGCGGGTTTGCGGGTTTGCGGGTTTGCGGGTTTGCGGGTTTGCGGGTTTGCGGGTTTGCGGGTTTGCGGGTTTGCGGGTTTGCGGGTTTGCGGGTTTGCGGGTTTGCGGGTTTGCGGGTTTGCGGGTTTGCGGGTTTGCGGGTTTGCGGGTTTGCGGGTTTGCGGGTTTGCGGGTTTGCGGGTTTGCGGGTTTGCGGGTTTGCGGGTTTGCGGGTTTGCGGGTTTGCGGGTTTGCGGGTTTGCGGGTTTGCGGGTTTGCGGGTTTGCGGGTTTGCGGGTTTGCGGGTTTGCGGGTTTGCGGGTTTGCGGGTTTGCGGGTTTGCGGGTTTGCGGGTTTGCGGGTTTGCGGGTTTGCGGGTTTGCGGGTTTGCGGGTTTGCGGGTTTGCGGGTTTGCGGGTTTGCGGGTTTGCGGGTTTGCGGGTTTGCGGGTTTGCGGGTTTGCGGGTTTGCGGGTTTGCGGGTTTGCGGGTTTGCGGGTTTGCGGGTTTGCGGGTTTGCGGGTTTGCGGGTTTGCGGGTTTGCGGGTTTGCGGGTTTGCGGGTTTGCGGGTTTGCGGGTTTGCGGGTTTGCGGGTTTGCGGGTTTGCGGGTTTGCGGGTTTGCGGGTTTGCGGGTTTGCGGGTTTGCGGGTTTGCGGGTTTGCGGGTTTGCGGGTTTGCGGGTTTGCGGGTTTGCGGGTTTGCGGGTTTGCGGGTTTGCGGGTTTGCGGGTTTGCGGGTTTGCGGGTTTGCGGGTTTGCGGGTTTGCGGGTTTGCGGGTTTGCGGGTTTGCGGGTTTGCGGGTTTGCGGGTTTGCGGGTTTGCGGGTTTGCGGGTTTGCGGGTTTGCGGGTTTGCGGGTTTGCGGGTTTGCGGGTTTGCGGGTTTGCGGGTTTGCGGGTTTGCGGGTTTGCGGGTTTGCGGGTTTGCGGGTTTGCGGGTTTGCGGGTTTGCGGGTTTGCGGGTTTGCGGGTTTGCGGGTTTGCGGGTTTGCGGGTTTGCGGGTTTGCGGGTTTGCTGCGGGTTTGCGGGTTTGCGGGTTTGCGGGTTTGCGGGTTTGCGGGTTTGCGGGTTTGCGGGTTTGCGGGTTTGCGGGTTTGCGGGTTTGCGGGTTTGCGGGTTTGCGGGTTTGCGGGTTTGCGGGTTTGCGGGTTTGCGGGTTTGCGGGTTTGCGGGTTTGCGGGTTTGCGGGTTTGCGGGTTTGCGGGTTTGCGGGTTTGCGGGTTTGCGGGTTTGCGGGTTTGCGGGTTTGCGGGTTTGCGGGTTTGCGGGTTTGCGGGTTTGCGGGTTTGCGGGTTTGCGGGTTTGCGGGTTTGCGGGTTTGCGGGTTTGCGGGTTTGCGGGTTTGCGGGTTTGCGGGTTTGCGGGTTTGCGGGTTTGCGGGTTTGCGGGTTTGCGGGTTTGCGGGTTTGCGGGTTTGCGGGTTTGCGGGTTTGCGGGTTTGCGGGTTTGCGGGTTTGCGGGTTTGCGGGTTTGCGGGTTTGCGGGTTTGCGGGTTTGCGGGTTTGCGGGTTTGCGGGTTTGCGGGTTTGCGGGTTTGCGGGTTTGCGGGTTTGCGGGTTTGCGGGTTTGCGGGTTTGCGGGTTTGCGGGTTTGCGGGTTTGCGGGTTTGCGGGTTTGCGGGTTTGCGGGTTTGCGGGTTTGCGGGTTTGCGGGTTTGCGGGTTTGCGGGTTTGCGGGTTTGCGGGTTTGCGGGTTTGCGGGTTTGCGGGTTTGCGGGTTTGCGGGTTTGCGGGTTTGCGGGTTTGCGGGTTTGCGGGTTTGCGGGTTTGCGGGTTTGCGGGTTTGCGGGTTTGCGGGTTTGCGGGTTTGCGGGTTTGCGGGTTTGCGGGTTTGCGGGTTTGCGGGTTTGCGGGTTTGCGGGTTTGCGGGTTTGCGGGTTTGCGGGTTTGCGGGTTTGCGGGTTTGCGGGTTTGCGGGTTTGCGGGTTTGCGGGTTTGCGGGTTTGCGGGTTTGCGGGTTTGCGGGTTTGCGGGTTTGCGGGTTTGCGGGTTTGCGGGTTTGCGGGTTTGCGGGTTTGCGGGTTTGCGGGTTTGCGGGTTTGCGGGTTTGCGGGTTTGCGGGTTTGCGGGTTTGCGGGTTTGCGGGTTTGCGGGTTTGCGGGTTTGCGGGTTTGCGGGTTTGCGGGTTTGCGGGTTTGCGGGTTTGCGGGTTTGCGGGTTTGCGGGTTTGCGGGTTTGCGGGTTTGCGGGTTTGCGGGTTTGCGGGTTTGCGGGTTTGCGGGTTTGCGGGTTTGCGGGTTTGCGGGTTTGCGGGTTTGCGGGTTTGCGGGTTTGCGGGTTTGCGGGTTTGCGGGTTTGCGGGTTTGCGGGTTTGCGGGTTTGCGGGTTTGCGGGTTTGCGGGTTTGCGGGTTTGCGGGTTTGCGGGTTTGCGGGTTTGCGGGTTTGCGGGTTTGCGGGTTTGCGGGTTTGCGGGTTTGCGGGTTTGCGGGTTTGCGGGTTTGCGGGTTTGCGGGTTTGCGGGTTTGCGGGTTTGCGGGTTTGCGGGTTTGCGGGTTTGCGGGTTTGCGGGTTTGCGGGTTTGCGGGTTTGCGGGTTTGCGGGTTTGCGGGTTTGCGGGTTTGCGGGTTTGCGGGTTTGCGGGTTTGCGGGTTTGCGGGTTTGCGGGTTTGCGGGTTTGCGGGTTTGCGGGTTTGCGGGTTTGCGGGTTTGCGGGTTTGCGGGTTTGCGGGTTTGCGGGTTTGCGGGTTTGCGGGTTTGCGGGTTTGCGGGTTTGCGGGTTTGCGGGTTTGCGGGTTTGCGGGTTTGCGGGTTTGCGGGTTTGCGGGTTTGCGGGTTTCGGGTTTGCGGGTTTGCGGGTTTGCGGGTTTGCGGGTTTGCGGGTTTGCGGGTTTGCGGGTTTGCGGGTTTGCGGGTTTGCGGGTTTGCGGGTTTGCGGGTTTGCGGGTTTGCGGGTTTGCGGGTTTGCGGGTTTGCGGGTTTGCGGGTTTGCGGGTTTGCGGGTTTGCGGGTTTGCGGGTTTGCGGGTTTGCGGGTTTGCGGGTTTGCGGGTTTGCGGGTTTGCGGGTTTGCGGGTTTGCGGGTTTGCGGGTTTGCGGGTTTGCGGGTTTGCGGGTTTGCGGGTTTGCGGGTTTGCGGGTTTGCGGGTTTGCGGGTTTGCGGGTTTGCGGGTTTGCGGGTTTGCGGGTTTGCGGGTTTGCGGGTTTGCGGGTTTGCGGGTTTGCGGGTTTGCGGGTTTGCGGGTTTGCGGGTTTGCGGGTTTGCGGGTTTGCGGGTTTGCGGGTTTGCGGGTTTGCGGGTTTGCGGGTTTGCGGGTTTGCGGGTTTGCGGGTTTGCGGGTTTGCGGGTTTGCGGGTTTGCGGGTTTGCGGGTTTGCGGGTTTGCGGGTTTGCGGGTTTGCGGGTTTGCGGGTTTGCGGGTTTGCGGGTTTGCGGGTTTGCGGGTTTGCGGGTTTGCGGGTTTGCGGGTTTGCGGGTTTGCGGGTTTGCGGGTTTGCGGGTTTGCGGGTTTGCGGGTTTGCGGGTTTGCGGGTTTGCGGGTTTGCGGGTTTGCGGGTTTGCGGGTTTGCGGGTTTGCGGGTTTGCGGGTTTGCGGGTTTGCGGGTTTGCGGGTTTGCGGGTTTGCGGGTTTGCGGGTTTGCGGGTTTGCGGGTTTGCGGGTTTGCGGGTTTGCGGGTTTGCGGGTTTGCGGGTTTGCGGGTTTGCGGGTTTGCGGGTTTGCGGGTTTGCGGGTTTGCGGGTTTGCGGGTTTGCGGGTTTGCGGGTTTGCGGGTTTGCGGGTTTGCGGGTTTGCGGGTTTGCGGGTTTGCGGGTTTGCGGGTTTGCGGGTTTGCGGGTTTGCGGGTTTGCGGGTTTGCGGGTTTGCGGGTTTGCGGGTTTGCGGGTTTGCGGGTTTGCGGGTTTGCGGGTTTGCGGGTTTGCGGGTTTGCGGGTTTGCGGGTTTGCGGGTTTGCGGGTTTGCGGGTTTGCGGGTTTGCGGGTTTGCGGGTTTGCGGGTTTGCGGGTTTGCGGGTTTGCGGGTTTGCGGGTTTGCGGGTTTGCGGGTTTGCGGGTTTGCGGGTTTGCGGGTTTGCGGGTTTGCGGGTTTGCGGGTTTGCGGGTTTGCGGGTTTGCGGGTTTGCGGGTTTGCGGGTTTGCGGGTTTGCGGGTTTGCGGGTTTGCGGGTTTGCGGGTTTGCGGGTTTGCGGGTTTGCGGGTTTGCGGGTTTGCGGGTTTGCGGGTTTGCGGGTTTGCGGGTTTGCGGGTTTGCGGGTTTGCGGGTTTGCGGGTTTGCGGGTTTGCGGGTTTGCGGGTTTGCGGGTTTGCGGGTTTGCGGGTTTGCGGGTTTGCGGGTTTGCGGGTTTGCGGGTTTGCGGGTTTGCGGGTTTGCGGGTTTGCGGGTTTGCGGGTTTGCGGGTTTGCGGGTTTGCGGGTTTGCGGGTTTGCGGGTTTGCGGGTTTGCGGGTTTGCGGGTTTGCGGGTTTGCGGGTTTGCGGGTTTGCGGGTTTGCGGGTTTGCGGGTTTGCGGGTTTGCGGGTTTGCGGGTTTGCGGGTTTGCGGGTTTGCGGGTTTGCGGGTTTGCGGGTTTGCGGGTTTGCGGGTTTGCGGGTTTGCGGGTTTGCGGGTTTGCGGGTTTGCGGGTTTGCGGGTTTGCGGGTTTGCGGGTTTGCGGGTTTGCGGGTTTGCGGGTTTGCGGGTTTGCGGGTTTGCGGGTTTGCGGGTTTGCGGGTTTGCGGGTTTGCGGGTTTGCGGGTTTGCGGGTTTGCGGGTTTGCGGGTTTGCGGGTTTGCGGGTTTGCGGGTTTGCGGGTTTGCGGGTTTGCGGGTTTGCGGGTTTGCGGGTTTGCGGGTTTGCGGGTTTGCGGGTTTGCGGGTTTGCGGGTTTGCGGGTTTGCGGGTTTGCGGGTTTGCGGGTTTGCGGGTTTGCGGGTTTGCGGGTTTGCGGGTTTGCGGGTTTGCGGGTTTGCGGGTTTGCGGGTTTGCGGGTTTGCGGGTTTGCGGGTTTGCGGGTTTGCGGGTTTGCGGGTTTGCGGGTTTGCGGGTTTGCGGGTTTGCGGGTTTGCGGGTTTGCGGGTTTGCGGGTTTGCGGGTTTGCGGGTTTGCGGGTTTGCGGGTTTGCGGGTTTGCGGGTTTGCGGGTTTGCGGGTTTGCGGGTTTGCGGGTTTGCGGGTTTGCGGGTTTGCGGGTTTGCGGGTTTGCGGGTTTGCGGGTTTGCGGGTTTGCGGGTTTGCGGGTTTGCGGGTTTGCGGGTTTGCGGGTTTGCGGGTTTGCGGGTTTGCGGGTTTGCGGGTTTGCGGGTTTGCGGGTTTGCGGGTTTGCGGGTTTGCGGGTTTGCGGGTTTGCGGGTTTGCGGGTTTGCGGGTTTGCGGGTTTGCGGGTTTGCGGGTTTGCGGGTTTGCGGGTTTGCGGGTTTGCGGGTTTGCGGGTTTGCGGGTTTGCGGGTTTGCGGGTTTGCGGGTTTGCGGGTTTGCGGGTTTGCGGGTTTGCGGGTTTGCGGGTTTGCGGGTTTGCGGGTTTGCGGGTTTGCGGGTTTGCGGGTTTGCGGGTTTGCGGGTTTGCGGGTTTGCGGGTTTGCGGGTTTGCGGGTTTGCGGGTTTGCGGGTTTGCGGGTTTGCGGGTTTGCGGGTTTGCGGGTTTGCGGGTTTGCGGGTTTGCGGGTTTGCGGGTTTGCGGGTTTGCGGGTTTGCGGGTTTGCGGGTTTGCGGGTTTGCGGGTTTGCGGGTTTGCGGGTTTGCGGGTTTGCGGGTTTGCGGGTTTGCGGGTTTGCGGGTTTGCGGGTTTGCGGGTTTGCGGGTTTGCGGGTTTGCGGGTTTGCGGGTTTGCGGGTTTGCGGGTTTGCGGGTTTGCGGGTTTGCGGGTTTGCGGGTTTGCGGGTTTGCGGGTTTGCGGGTTTGCGGGTTTGCGGGTTTGCGGGTTTGCGGGTTTGCGGGTTTGCGGGTTTGCGGGTTTGCGGGTTTGCGGGTTTGCGGGTTTGCGGGTTTGCGGGTTTGCGGGTTTGCGGGTTTGCGGGTTTGCGGGTTTGCGGGTTTGCGGGTTTGCGGGTTTGCGGGTTTGCGGGTTTGCGGGTTTGCGGGTTTGCGGGTTTGCGGGTTTGCGGGTTTGCGGGTTTGCGGGTTTGCGGGTTTGCGGGTTTGCGGGTTTGCGGGTTTGCGGGTTTGCGGGTTTGCGGGTTTGCGGGTTTGCGGGTTTGCGGGTTTGCGGGTTTGCGGGTTTGCGGGTTTGCGGGTTTGCGGGTTTGCGGGTTTGCGGGTTTGCGGGTTTGCGGGTTTGCGGGTTTGCGGGTTTGCGGGTTTGCGGGTTTGCGGGTTTGCGGGTTTGCGGGTTTGCGGGTTTGCGGGTTTGCGGGTTTGCGGGTTTGCGGGTTTGCGGGTTTGCGGGTTTGCGGGTTTGCGGGTTTGCGGGTTTGCGGGTTTGCGGGTTTGCGGGTTTGCGGGTTTGCGGGTTTGCGGGTTTGCGGGTTTGCGGGTTTGCGGGTTTGCGGGTTTGCGGGTTTGCGGGTTTGCGGGTTTGCGGGTTTGCGGGTTTGCGGGTTTGCGGGTTTGCGGGTTTGCGGGTTTGCGGGTTTGCGGGTTTGCGGGTTTGCGGGTTTGCGGGTTTGCGGGTTTGCGGGTTTGCGGGTTTGCGGGTTTGCGGGTTTGCGGGTTTGCGGGTTTGCGGGTTTGCGGGTTTGCGGGTTTGCGGGTTTGCGGGTTTGCGGGTTTGCGGGTTTGCGGGTTTGCGGGTTTGCGGGTTTGCGGGTTTGCGGGTTTGCGGGTTTGCGGGTTTGCGGGTTTGCGGGTTTGCGGGTTTGCGGGTTTGCGGGTTTGCGGGTTTGCGGGTTTGCGGGTTTGCGGGTTTGCGGGTTTGCGGGTTTGCGGGTTTGCGGGTTTGCGGGTTTGCGGGTTTGCGGGTTTGCGGGTTTGCGGGTTTGCGGGTTTGCGGGTTTGCGGGTTTGCGGGTTTGCGGGTTTGCGGGTTTGCGGGTTTGCGGGTTTGCGGGTTTGCGGGTTTGCGGGTTTGCGGGTTTGCGGGTTTGCGGGTTTGCGGGTTTGCGGGTTTGCGGGTTTGCGGGTTTGCGGGTTTGCGGGTTTGCGGGTTTGCGGGTTTGCGGGTTTGCGGGTTTGCGGGTTTGCGGGTTTGCGGGTTTGCGGGTTTGCGGGTTTGCGGGTTTGCGGGTTTGCGGGTTTGCGGGTTTGCGGGTTTGCGGGTTTGCGGGTTTGCGGGTTTGCGGGTTTGCGGGTTTGCGGGTTTGCGGGTTTGCGGGTTTGCGGGTTTGCGGGTTTGCGGGTTTGCGGGTTTGCGGGTTTGCGGGTTTGCGGGTTTGCGGGTTTGCGGGTTTGCGGGTTTGCGGGTTTGCGGGTTTGCGGGTTTGCGGGTTTGCGGGTTTGCGGGTTTGCGGGTTTGCGGGTTTGCGGGTTTGCGGGTTTGCGGGTTTGCGGGTTTGCGGGTTTGCGGGTTTGCGGGTTTGCGGGTTTGCGGGTTTGCGGGTTTGCGGGTTTGCGGGTTTGCGGGTTTGCGGGTTTGCGGGTTTGCGGGTTTGCGGGTTTGCGGGTTTGCGGGTTTGCGGGTTTGCGGGTTTGCGGGTTTGCGGGTTTGCGGGTTTGCGGGTTTGCGGGTTTGCGGGTTTGCGGGTTTGCGGGTTTGCGGGTTTGCGGGTTTGCGGGTTTGCGGGTTTGCGGGTTTGCGGGTTTGCGGGTTTGCGGGTTTGCGGGTTTGCGGGTTTGCGGGTTTGCGGGTTTGCGGGTTTGCGGGTTTGCGGGTTTGCGGGTTTGCGGGTTTGCGGGTTTGCGGGTTTGCGGGTTTGCGGGTTTGCGGGTTTGCGGGTTTGCGGGTTTGCGGGTTTGCGGGTTTGCGGGTTTGCGGGTTTGCGGGTTTGCGGGTTTGCGGGTTTGCGGGTTTGCGGGTTTGCGGGTTTGCGGGTTTGCGGGTTTGCGGGTTTGCGGGTTTGCGGGTTTGCGGGTTTGCGGGTTTGCGGGTTTGCGGGTTTGCGGGTTTGCGGGTTTGCGGGTTTGCGGGTTTGCGGGTTTGCGGGTTTGCGGGTTTGCGGGTTTGCGGGTTTGCGGGTTTGCGGGTTTGCGGGTTTGCGGGTTTGCGGGTTTGCGGGTTTGCGGGTTTGCGGGTTTGCGGGTTTGCGGGTTTGCGGGTTTGCGGGTTTGCGGGTTTGCGGGTTTGCGGGTTTGCGGGTTTGCGGGTTTGCGGGTTTGCGGGTTTGCGGGTTTGCGGGTTTGCGGGTTTGCGGGTTTGCGGGTTTGCGGGTTTGCGGGTTTGCGGGTTTGCGGGTTTGCGGGTTTGCGGGTTTGCGGGTTTGCGGGTTTGCGGGTTTGCGGGTTTGCGGGTTTGCGGGTTTGCGGGTTTGCGGGTTTGCGGGTTTGCGGGTTTGCGGGTTTGCGGGTTTGCGGGTTTGCGGGTTTGCGGGTTTGCGGGTTTGCGGGTTTGCGGGTTTGCGGGTTTGCGGGTTTGCGGGTTTGCGGGTTTGCGGGTTTGCGGGTTTGCGGGTTTGCGGGTTTGCGGGTTTGCGGGTTTGCGGGTTTGCGGGTTTGCGGGTTTGCGGGTTTGCGGGTTTGCGGGTTTGCGGGTTTGCGGGTTTGCGGGTTTGCGGGTTTGCGGGTTTGCGGGTTTGCGGGTTTGCGGGTTTGCGGGTTTGCGGGTTTGCGGGTTTGCGGGTTTGCGGGTTTGCGGGTTTGCGGGTTTGCGGGTTTGCGGGTTTGCGGGTTTGCGGGTTTGCGGGTTTGCGGGTTTGCGGGTTTGCGGGTTTGCGGGTTTGCGGGTTTGCGGGTTTGCGGGTTTGCGGGTTTGCGGGTTTGCGGGTTTGCGGGTTTGCGGGTTTGCGGGTTTGCGGGTTTGCGGGTTTGCGGGTTTGCGGGTTTGCGGGTTTGCGGGTTTGCGGGTTTGCGGGTTTGCGGGTTTGCGGGTTTGCGGGTTTGCGGGTTTGCGGGTTTGCGGGTTTGCGGGTTTGCGGGTTTGCGGGTTTGCGGGTTTGCGGGTTTGCGGGTTTGCGGGTTTGCGGGTTTGCGGGTTTGCGGGTTTGCGGGTTTGCGGGTTTGCGGGTTTGCGGGTTTGCGGGTTTGCGGGTTTGCGGGTTTGCGGGTTTGCGGGTTTGCGGGTTTGCGGGTTTGCGGGTTTGCGGGTTTGCGGGTTTGCGGGTTTGCGGGTTTGCGGGTTTGCGGGTTTGCGGGTTTGCGGGTTTGCGGGTTTGCGGGTTTGCGGGTTTGCGGGTTTGCGGGTTTGCGGGTTTGCGGGTTTGCGGGTTTGCGGGTTTGCGGGTTTGCGGGTTTGCGGGTTTGCGGGTTTGCGGGTTTGCGGGTTTGCGGGTTTGCGGGTTTGCGGGTTTGCGGGTTTGCGGGTTTGCGGGTTTGCGGGTTTGCGGGTTTGCGGGTTTGCGGGTTTGCGGGTTTGCGGGTTTGCGGGTTTGCGGGTTTGCGGGTTTGCGGGTTTGCGGGTTTGCGGGTTTGCGGGTTTGCGGGTTTGCGGGTTTGCGGGTTTGCGGGTTTGCGGGTTTGCGGGTTTGCGGGTTTGCGGGTTTGCGGGTTTGCGGGTTTGCGGGTTTGCGGGTTTGCGGGTTTGCGGGTTTGCGGGTTTGCGGGTTTGCGGGTTTGCGGGTTTGCGGGTTTGCGGGTTTGCGGGTTTGCGGGTTTGCGGGTTTGCGGGTTTGCGGGTTTGCGGGTTTGCGGGTTTGCGGGTTTGCGGGTTTGCGGGTTTGCGGGTTTGCGGGTTTGCGGGTTTGCGGGTTTGCGGGTTTGCGGGTTTGCGGGTTTGCGGGTTTGCGGGTTTGCGGGTTTGCGGGTTTGCGGGTTTGCGGGTTTGCGGGTTTGCGGGTTTGCGGGTTTGCGGGTTTGCGGGTTTGCGGGTTTGCGGGTTTGCGGGTTTGCGGGTTTGCGGGTTTGCGGGTTTGCGGGTTTGCGGGTTTGCGGGTTTGCGGGTTTGCGGGTTTGCGGGTTTGCGGGTTTGCGGGTTTGCGGGTTTGCGGGTTTGCGGGTTTGCGGGTTTGCGGGTTTGCGGGTTTGCGGGTTTGCGGGTTTGCGGGTTTGCGGGTTTGCGGGTTTGCGGGTTTGCGGGTTTGCGGGTTTGCGGGTTTGCGGGTTTGCGGGTTTGCGGGTTTGCGGGTTTGCGGGTTTGCGGGTTTGCGGGTTTGCGGGTTTGCGGGTTTGCGGGTTTGCGGGTTTGCGGGTTTGCGGGTTTGCGGGTTTGCGGGTTTGCGGGTTTGCGGGTTTGCGGGTTTGCGGGTTTGCGGGTTTGCGGGTTTGCGGGTTTGCGGGTTTGCGGGTTTGCGGGTTTGCGGGTTTGCGGGTTTGCGGGTTTGCGGGTTTGCGGGTTTGCGGGTTTGCGGGTTTGCGGGTTTGCGGGTTTGCGGGTTTGCGGGTTTGCGGGTTTGCGGGTTTGCGGGTTTGCGGGTTTGCGGGTTTGCGGGTTTGCGGGTTTGCGGGTTTGCGGGTTTGCGGGTTTGCGGGTTTGCGGGTTTGCGGGTTTGCGGGTTTGCGGGTTTGCGGGTTTGCGGGTTTGCGGGTTTGCGGGTTTGCGGGTTTGCGGGTTTGCGGGTTTGCGGGTTTGCGGGTTTGCGGGTTTGCGGGTTTGCGGGTTTGCGGGTTTGCGGGTTTGCGGGTTTGCGGGTTTGCGGGTTTGCGGGTTTGCGGGTTTGCGGGTTTGCGGGTTTGCGGGTTTGCGGGTTTGCGGGTTTGCGGGTTTGCGGGTTTGCGGGTTTGCGGGTTTGCGGGTTTGCGGGTTTGCGGGTTTGCGGGTTTGCGGGTTTGCGGGTTTGCGGGTTTGCGGGTTTGCGGGTTTGCGGGTTTGCGGGTTTGCGGGTTTGCGGGTTTGCGGGTTTGCGGGTTTGCGGGTTTGCGGGTTTGCGGGTTTGCGGGTTTGCGGGTTTGCGGGTTTGCGGGTTTGCGGGTTTGCGGGTTTGCGGGTTTGCGGGTTTGCGGGTTTGCGGGTTTGCGGGTTTGCGGGTTTGCGGGTTTGCGGGTTTGCGGGGAACCGTGCGGCATTTAAGTTGTTAATTGTACTTTTGGAAAGGGAAATAAAGAGAAACGAAGTTAAGAATTTATAAGGCAAGAATAAATAATGCACCATCATAATTGTATCCGAACTGAGAGAGAAAAAGGAGTTACGCCACAAGTACTAACAGACAAAGAATTCCATACATTCACAACGGGGTAGCGGGGCGCCGCCCGGTCGGGACCTCGTGGAGAGGCCCGGTCGCGGGACATGCGCCGTCACAGGGGGTGGGTGGGTGGGCTTTCAAAACTTTAACGTAAAAGTCTGAAAAACCCTGTGATAAAGCTAAAAGAATGATATTGTAGGAAAAATAAATCTTAAAAGTAATCTGATTTCTTTTCTGGACTTGAAAAGCCTAAGAAAGCCGTTTTAACAGGAACAGCTTGAATGCACTCGGAATCACAAAAATAGTCTAGGGGAAGTCCCCTTTTGAAGAAAGACTGCTTGTCTAACGATCAGCTTCTGCAACCAAGTCGGTGCAGCAAACTTATTGTCAATGAGCGGACCCTTCGGAAAACAGAAAAAACAATTGAAGTTGAGAACTCAAACTTCTTTTGACACTAGCAATAAATAATGAAATGAAAACAAGAGAAAATGATATTAGATAAATTAAACACTGCCATTTGCAAGGTTCCCAAGTGGTAAGGGGAACCGTGCGGCATTTAAGTTGTTAATTGTACTTTTGGAAAGGGAAATAAAGAGAAACGAAGTTAAGAATTTATAAGGCAAGAATAAATAATGCACCATCATAATTGTATCCGAACTGAGAGAGAAAAAGGAGTTACGCCACAAGTACTAACAGATAAAGAATTCCATACATTCACAACGGGGTAGCGGGGCGCCGCCCGGTCGGGACCTCGTGGAGAGGCCCGGTCGCGGGACATGCGCCGTCACGCGCCACCTCCACATCGCGAGTAAAGAAAGCCCTGACCGCCAGTGTGACCTCCTCTCTGTGCTTGCGAGTTCTAATTGTCGTAGGGTCTACCCTCGAAGGCAAGTCTGCCGGGTTCAGCTGCGATCGCACATACCGGATCGAGAATGTAATCGACCTCCTCTGCAACTCCACTAAAGCACCAATGACCGCTGCATTCAAATCTTGAGAGCGGATCGACATTCCCTTCCTCGAAACACCCACCACAGAAGTGTTGTCAATCCATACTGCCACAGTACAACCGTCCAGCTCCGGCGACATCTGTTTCACAGTGTTGTGGAAAGCAAGTCCCTCCAAGATGTTGATATGCAGCTCGCTTTCTTGTGTGTCCCAGGAGTCTCCCATCACCACAACTTCAGCCGTCGTGTCGTTGACAACGACTCCTCCCCATCCTTTCTTCGAAGCGTCGATGAACACCGAGAACATCTGCTCCCGCTCATCAAACGGAGCATGCATCCGCCTCGTCGAAGTCGCACCAGCCATCCAACCGCGCAGCTCAGCCGCCACAGACTCAGGTACCCGTACCCTGTCTCCAACCAACCTCCTTCCAGCGTTCAAGTTGTTTGCCAGGCGTCGAAGGAACTTCAGAGCAAACCAATACCTCCCCGGTGTCTCCCCTGCCACCGCCGACGCATGCATCAGCCTCCCTCCCATCGACTCCAACTGCCCAGCCGTCACCATGCCAAGGTCCACCGCCTCCAGCCCCCGCTTGATCTTCAACGAGACCTTCACCTCTGCCCCTTCGTGATCGAAATCCACCCCCAAGAAGGTGTACTTCGCCTCCGCCGTGTTACTGTCTGCCGGCTTCCACGTCAGACAGAATTCCTCAGCAGCCGCATCAAGATTCGCCGTCGCAGCAAGAACCTCACCCGCGCCGCCTGTGTATCGAATGTTGTCTATGAAGACATCAATCCGCACACCCCGAGCCTGCCACTCTGGTCTTACGTAACCCGGGTCTCCAGCCGCCGCCGCCGCCATCGTGTGCATGATCTCCGGTGCACACACATGCCCCATCGGCAGCCGACACAACTCAAACCAGCTTCCCCCTTCCGTCTGGAACCGAAAGAGACGCCGCGCTTCCTCTGGGATCTCAATCGCATAAAAGCCTGTGCGAAAGTCCCGTGTAGTCCCACATTCCTCCCGTACTTGGTCCAGGTAACGTGAGATATGGTGCAAGGGCACCTGCGCGGTGTACTTCTCCTCCAGCCAGCTGTTCGCATCCTTCGTCCACAGAATAAACCTCTGGCGCATGCCCTCGGGTTTCTCCTCCAACACAGTGAACGGTACGTTGCTCGACACACCCGGGCCAACCGCCTTCCGGGCTATGCCAAACGATGCCAGCTCTCCAGCATGCACATCCGAAAACACAGTCCAGCCCGTCGACCTTGCTATCTTCCCCACTTCCGGCGAAAACGTCAGCTTCCACACCTCGTCAAACCGCCTCTGCGATTCGGTATTCAGCCGTTTGCGTAATCCCGCCACATCCATCACCGGCACACCACTCACATGTAACGGCGAGGCCTTCTCCACCGGCGTCGTTGGCAATCGTGTCCTCTTCCCCCGCCTCACCAAGCTGTGCTGCGTTCCAACCCTCACAGCAGCTTTGTCGCCCGCCAAGTCCCCATAGCCCTGGCAGTACTCACCGGATTGGATGCGTATCGGAGGGTCGTAGCAGACACTCCCTCTCCGCCTTCTGTGTGTTTGAGAAGACGTGATACCAGGGACGGAGAAGTCAACTTTCCTTCCTCCAGTGCTTGCATCAGGACGCCAGCTGCCCCTCTCTTCACAGAATGTGCGGTGAAGAGGCACATGTCCGGGTCTTTCCGCCACAAATCCACCAGCCGTTCCGACGTCACCGCCGTTAGCTGCTCGAACGGAGACAGCTCCTTCACCAAATGAGCTATCACCTCCACCAGATCGCCCTGGATCACCACCCATCTCGACGCGACATACGGGTCTGCCCGGCGATGCTTCGGTGTCATCCCCCAATCGATGATCACTTCGTCCTTTTCCAACCAAATGAACTGAGGGGACGTCAGCTTCTGTACCTCCCCCCACCTCGATGCAGTCTTCCAACATACGAGAGCCGCCAACCTCAGATCCGGTGTTTGCTTGTTCGCCCACCCCAGCAGTCTCTCCTTCCCAATCGGTCGAGCTTGTTTGACCGGAACGGCCGCGCCTTGCGACCGGAGCGCTGCCGCCAAGCTGAGAAGAGGTTGCCGCTCCAGCCCCAAGTGTCGAAACACGCCGGACAACGCTTTTGCGTAGTTTAATTGGCCCTGCGGTGTGACTCCGGTTGCCAGAACAAACAACGCCGCCGCTTCCGCCGTAACTGCTATCCGCTGCGACGTTGCCCAGCCCTGCAGCCTTCCCCACAGGTTGCGTCTTTTCTGTGACGTTTCGGCAGCCCACATGTTCGAAACCACGTCGCCCAGCCGCTCCATCGCTTCGTCGAGGTCGACCGTCCCTTCCTGTGCCAGCGGCCGCACCCCGGCCCCTGCCACATGCTCCAGAACCACTTGTCCGAACACCGAAGGCATCCTCGCACCCACGCCAGCTAGATGTCCTTCCCTCACCTCCTCCAAGATCCGTCGTTGTCTTTGCAGATTCCTTGGCGGCCCAGCATCTCCTGCTAAGCCCGCCTCGGTCAGACTTCGGGATCCAGTTCCCTGAACCGGAATACCCCCACCTTTTTGGCTTTTCCTTCCGACCCCGATATCGAGCGATCCCTCCACTTCCGTAGGCAGTGCGACCCCTCTGACCCTTCGGCCAGGCATATCCACTCCCCGAAGCGCGGCAACCCCCATCCGTTTGGGCAAGTTTGTTTTGACCAGCCTTTCCAGCCCCGTCCCCGGAACTGAACGGCCTCCCGTCCCGTGGTTGTTTCGAGGCTCGTTGTCCCTCCCAACCCGGTCCGTGACCACCAACCCTCCAACCTGGCTGGGAATATCCACTACCCCAAGAGGAACGACCCCTCCGGCCTCCTGGCCGGGCATGTTTCCCCCCTGAGCTGGGACCCCTCCAACCTGATCGGGCATTGCCAGAGCTGACTGTCAGTAGCCCCGGCCTCGGCCGTTTTTTGCACTTGGCTTCGGCGCCGACGCAGCCACCACCTTGCCTCCCACGAACGGCTTCCGGTTTGTGTGCTTCTCCGCTGCCTTCCTTGCCTCGGCTGTCTCGGGTGTGAGAGACTCCTCCAAGAGCTTGCTTTCGTAGCTCCTTGCTGCGGCCTCGCTGTTCTCATGGTACCGATAATACTCAAGCATCTTGAGTATCTCGAGGGAAGATTTTTCCGGTCCACTTGTCACCACCGTCACCGCGAGCGCCGCCAGCCTCCTCGCGTTCTCCCGTGTCCACTTCCCGTTCCCGGCGAATCTCCTCGCGATTGCCCATTGCAGCGCCTCACATTCCTGCGGACCCCCCGCAGCAAATCCAGCCCACATCTGTTGGTTTCCAGCCGCCTGAGTTGAATTTAACTGTGATCTCTCCCTGTCTTCTTCCCAGTGACCTGGGGCCCACCCCTCGCCCCCCAGTTCAAACTGACGGAGCCCGCTCACCTCTCCCAGGACCGCCGCCACTACGCGATCCTGTTCCACTGCCACGATCACTCCCCTCTCCGACCCGCACAACACCTTCATCCCAACCCTCCATTCTGGATTGGCTGGTTCCTTCTTCTTCTTGGCATCCAACATCACCGACAAATTCGACAGTACGTCGGTCAATTCCCCTATCCCGCTGCCCGCGGTAGGCGGCGACGCCGATGTTTGTAATTGCTGTTGCTGTTGCTGCTGTTGTTGCAGTAGCTGATGTTGTTGCTGTTGCTGCTGTTGCATTTGTTGTTGCAGATGCTGCTGCTGTTGCCGTCTCAAATCCGCAAGCTCTTCCGCTTGCAGTTGTTGTTGTTGCATCTGGGATTTCATCAAGTCTCGAAGCCCCGCCAAACCAGACAATTCTTGTCCCCGTCGTTGCTGTTGCTCCAACTGATCCTTTACAACTCCTTCCCGGATCTGTGTCAATTCCTTCGCACTCCGCATTGTTTCCGCCCGTTGCGACGCGATTTGTGCCCGGAGGTCCGCAACTTCCTTGGCATGCTGTTGTTGGTGTTGGTGTTGCACCTGCTGGCGTTGCTCCTGCACCTTCTGTTGTTGTTGCTGTTCTTGCAGCTTTTCTTGTGTCCGTACCTCCGCTTCCACTGCGCCTTGGCGTTGTGCTACCTGCCCCAGTGCCTGCCCCGTCGCAGCCTGCACCCCGGCTAACCGTTGGTCCGCCCCGACCGCGTACTCCTGAGTGGCCTGAAACAGACCACCCAGCCCCTGCTCTGTGTTCTCGTGCCTCGCCGCCAACCCACGCAGCACTTCGCTGGCCTCCTCGGTACTCACATAGTCCATCATGACTACGTCAGCTGCCTCGTCGACATCGTACACCACCTGTTGTGAGTTAGGCGGCGGGTGGGAAAACTGCGCTGCCCCTTGCACCACCAACTGACCGCGCGAGTCAGACATCTCCACGAGATATCCACAAAAAACCTCTGGCTTTTTCTCGGCCAGCACCGTCAAGAGCACAAACACCCCACGTGCCTTTTGAAGAAAGACTGCTTGTCTAACGATCAGCTTCTGCAACCAAGTCGGTGCAGCAAACTTATTGTCAATGAGCGGACCCTTCGGAAAACAGAAAAAACAATTGAAGTTGAGAACTCAAACTTCTTTTGACACTAGCAATAAATAATGAAATGAAAACAAGAGAAAATGATATTAGATAAATTAAACACTGCCATTTGCAAGGTTCCCAAGTGGTAAGGGTTTGCGGGTTTGCGGGTTTGCGGGTTTGCGGGTTTGCGGGTTTGCAGGTTTGCGGGTTTGCGGGTTTGCGGGTTTGCGGGCTAATTACCATTTAAAAGAAATTTAATTTATTTAAAGGATGCAAAATTGCCTGGATAAAGGCAGATAGGCATAACGAATCAATCGCATAGCACTATAAAATGATAAGACAGTAAAACATGATAAGATAGTAAACTACGGCCGATCCTGGAGATTCCCATATTGGTGTTAGGGTTTGCGGGTTTGCGGGGGTGAAGTGAAGTGAAGTGAAGTGAAGTGAAGTGAAGTGAAGTGAAGTGAAGTGAAGTGAAGTGAAGTGAAGTGAAGTGAAGTGAAGTGAAGTGAAGTGAAGTGAAGTGAAGTGAAGTGAAGTGAAGTGAAGTGAAGTGAAGTGAAGTGAAGTGAAGTGAAGTGAAGTGAAGTGAAGTGAAGTGAAGTGAAGTGAAGTGAAGTGAAGTGAAGTGAAGTGAAGTGAAGTGAAGTGAAGTGAAGTGAAGTGAAGTGAAGTGAAGTGAAGTGAAGTGAAGTGAAGTGAAGTGAAGTGAAGTGAAGTGAAGTGAAGTGAAGTGAAGTGAAGTGAAGTGAAGTGAAGTGAAGTGAAGTGAAGTGAAGTGAAGTGAAGTGAAGTGAAGTGAAGTGAAGTGAAGTGAAGTGAAGTGAAGTGAAGTGAAGTGAAGTGAAGTGAAGTGAAGTGAAGTGAAGTGAAGTGAAGTGAAGTGAAGTGAAGTGAAGTGAAGTGAAGTGAAGTGAAGTGAAGTGAAGTGAAGTGAAGTGAAGTGAAGTGAAGTGAAGTGAAGTGAAGTGAAGTGAAGTGAAGTGAAGTGAAGTGAAGTGAAGTGAAGTGAAGTGAAGTGAAGTGAAGTGAAGTGAAGTGAAGTGAAGTGAAGTGAAGTGAAGTGAAGTGAAGTGAAGTGAAGTGAAGTGAAGTGAAGTGAAGTGAAGTGAAGTGAAGTGAAGTGAAGTGAAGTGAAGTGAAGTGAAGTGAAGTGAAGTGAAGTGAAGTGAAGTGAAGTTGAAGAACAAAGTTTGCTCAAAGCAATCTTGTCACTTTCCAAGCCTGGAGAATGCGTGCCGTATCGACTGCATTCGATGCGCCGGAATTACCGCGGGTGCTGGCACCAGACTTGCCCACCAATTGATACTCACTGACAGATTCAAATATCATCCATTGCAACCTTTCAGGATGCAAAAGCACTTGAAGTTACTATCCCCCCTGCCTCAGCTAAATTTGTTGCTATTGGGCAATTTGCGTGCCTGCTGCCATCCTTAGATGTGGTAGCCGTTTCTCAGGCTCCCTCTCCGGAATCGAACCCTAATCCCCGTTACCCATTACGGCCACGGTAGCCCAAGCTGGGAAGATACTCTTGCAGGCTTGCACCACCTCAAGGGTGCGCTATCACTCGGTTGACCTGTTTCATCCACTCGGATTTTACAAAATTTTCTTTATAGCAACTCAATCAAAGCCAGCCAAACCTGAAAGTAGAAAGAACAATATTCACCAGAGAATAACGGAATAAAATAAAATCTCTTTACAAGAACTTGGTGCCATATGCCAAAATCAAGGCTGTGATATCGCTATGCCATGAGCTGTTCCCTGTAAAGGTGAGGTTTTTCTATATTATTACAAGGGCTTTTCCATATGTTTACCGGTATTGGGGATTTTTTGGTTCCAGGAAATTGGGGGCTACTGTGGGCTTTTTTATATTTTTCAGGAAATAATAACGGTGACTTGGTTGTTAAATAAAGGTTGTTGAGAAAGCTAAAAATTGGTAACTTGCAATATGCCCCATACCCGCAAAACTGCAACACTATAACCTTGCCGCAAAGTAAAACAAGTTTAAATAGAAAAACAAAAAATAAACAAGTTCGTGCGAGCGAAGCGAGGCTGGGTGGGTATCTCTAGTGCGGGTTTGAAGGATTTTTTTTCACAGGGAGGTTCCCCTGCTATTTATTTTTTTTTTGTTTGTTATTATTATTATTATTTTTATTTTTGGTTGTTTTTATTTATGTATTTGTTTGTTTGTTTTTGATTAGTGGGGGAGTGGAACCCCTTTTTTTATTTTTTTGAAGATTACACAGGGAAGTTTCCCCCATGTTACTTACTTTATTTTTATTTTTTTTTAAGAAAACACTTTATTCCTTGCCTCATTGCCATCACTTCACTTCCTTCTTTATCCTGTACTCGAAAAGAGAAAAACGAGGATAAACGGTTTTTAGCATGTACAAGACTTAAAGAATCCTTTTACCATACAATATCTTCGATGGTAAGCTTGCTGTTTAGGTTTTTAATATACTAATTAGGAAGGTATCTCTTGAAGTTTTCGTTCTCACTAATATTCCTGTTGTGTCGTGCATTCAAGTATCCGTGGAGTTCTTGAGGTTCAGGGTGCTGGATTTGAACAGTATAGTGATTGGTGCTCTTGTAAGTTGCATTGCGAAGGCTTCCTGAGAAATACGCTGCATTGGCATTGGCATACAAAATGTGTAAGGTAGTCTGTTCTCTTGTGTTGTGATCACTATCATCCATAAAGAATGTAACACCACAGACATCCCCTCCCCCGCGAGCATCATACATCTGATGGTGAATTGGATCCAAAATCAATCTATTGCTTGGATCTGCGCCTTCTTGGTGGGTGCAATTATCCTTAGACCATTCCTTAATATGCGCCCATTCTGCTCTGGCTACACCTTCTCCGAACATTTTCGGATTTATTGGTGTTTCCTTTTCGATTTCTTCGATGGTAAGCCTCGATGTACCTTCGGCAGTTGTATCAGAAGGCTCCGGTTCTATTACATCATTCCAGCTTGCACGGGAGAGAGGCTGCTCATAGCGGCTTGCAAAAACTTGAGAGCCAAGCTTTTTAGATGAACTTCGAACCTCAAAGTTTAATGGAAGGTCAGCTCTGTACGATCTTTCTAGCATGTTCCTTGTATCGACTAACATCCTGCTTGCTTCAGCCCGATCTGTGAAATGCAACATCACTCGCATAGATGTGCTCTTCGTAATTGCCTCGTTCTGTTCTGTTTGGTAACTAATGTCCAATGGTTCTGTAGCCAAATGACTTTCGGCAAGCCTAAACATCGATTTACGCAAACCAATCATGGATGCCCCGTTTGGAATCAAGAAGTCAACTTTCCAGCCAACACGATCCCGGCCAGGCGATGCTGACATTTTCACATCGTTATTCGGGAGCTCTCCTTCTGCAAATCGCTTTCGACTTCCAGGCGAGCTGAGATGAAGTCCTTTCAACTGTGCCGACACTGTACTCCCTTGTGTCAAAGTGTCCAGTCGTGCCCTGGCGTCCGCGATGTTTTCTTTGACTACAGCAGTTTCTCCTTCAAGTTCTCCGATGCTATTGTCAAGGTCCAAGACTATTTGCTCACTTTCACTTAGCTCCGCCTTGATCAGAGACTTAACCTGAAGATCTTCAGGTTTGAATCCCGCAAATCTTTCCGAAGCACGAGCTAGTTTCGCATTCCTTAGTTTAAGCACCTTCTTCCCAAGTTCCCCCTGCCACTTCTCGATATCCTGCTCCAACACCAACCCCTTCTCATTCGCATCAGCCTGGGCAAGCTCCATAACAAGCTTCAATTCGTCTGACATGTTGTTCGGCTGGAAGAGGAAAAAATAGTGGATCGCGGATTAAGCATTTCTCATTAAACAACAAGGCATCATTCATATTCCTTCATTCCATCTCTCTGTAATGCACTCGGGATTATCAGCACTAACAGCACAACGCAATTGTGTTCTCAAGGTCCGATTCAGCAGGAGAAATTGCCATTGGTATTCTCAAGAATGCCTGCCTCTCTTAACAAGTGCAACTCTTAAAGAAACCCTTCACCATACACATCGCTTTACACATTACATCTGCTTTCGTTGGAGCACCATTCGTTATTTTCACATTTGTACCTGTTATGACATTGTTAGAATTTATACTGGGTGTCGGCATTTATATAAGAACATCTAACTTAATTTAACAAAATTATCTTCCAAGCCAAAGTACAGGTCAGTGTCAGTGTACCATAGAGAATGCTTGTGGACTGCTACCGATGTGATTCAGACCTATTAGTTCCGGATCCGGATTCGCTTGCAGTCGTTGCAGGGAGCCATCTCGTGGTGACGGCATCGTCGTCGCTTCAGTGTGCTCCTGCAGGTGTTCCCTCTCAGTCAGCTTCGGCAGAATTCTGGTGAGTGTAAGGAGTCTGTTGTACCTAACGTACGTCGCGGGATCCACACAATGTCCCTTGCAGAGTAGCGCTAGGCCCATGGTGTGCGACATCTTAGTTCTTTTTCCTCCAAGTTTGCGGAAAATCCCCGTTGCCATTGCTCTTCTCAGCAGACCGAGTCGCGTCGCATCGGGATCGTACAGTGCCGTTCCGAAGAGCGCCTTGGGCATGACACTAGCTGCAGCTATCTGTTCCTTCGCTTGATATCTGAGCGGAAGCAACCGGATTCGCCTCGCTCTATCGAGCACTTCTTCCGTGATCCTCCCCATCTGCTTGGTGGTTCCTTTCATACTGAGGTGGCATCCCACGATATCGACACTGTCATCGAAGTCTAGTGTTGTGTCCCCCATTGTGATGTTGGTCTGGCCCTGGTCTCTGTTCGAGAACCACTTGCACTTCTGAGGCGCGAGTTCTTGTCCGGTCAGGGTGCAGAACTCCGCAACGACTTCTACGCCTTCTTGTAGCTTCGTTCGTGATCCAAACAACGTCAGGTCGTCCGCATACGATCCAGGCGTCACATCGGCTTCCTTCTCGATTGCTTTGCTGAGTATCGAGCTCAGCGCATTGAAGAGCACCACGCTGAGCGGGCATCCTTGCAGTATTCCGTTGGTGGTGGCAGCCACTCGGAAACTTGAATCTCCTTCTGAGTCGCCGGTAGACATCCATCACAGTTCTCAGGATCTTATCACCGAGGCCCAATTCCTTCACCAATTTCAGGAGGATGTCGTGCGGGATCAGGTCGAAACACTTCCTGAAGTCCGTGGTCACTCCTGCAATCTCTTCTCCGTAGAGAGTTGCGTGTTCCACGTCTAGTGCTATCTTCTAGCTGAGGTCGAGCGTCGATCTCCCTTTCGGTAGCCGTACTGCCCGTCGTGAGCCCACTTCTCTTGCCACTCCATTACATCCTTTTCCACACGTATACAGCCCCATATCCTGTAAAGTGCGGATGTCACCGTAATTCTCTGCTCCAGTGGTTTCGTCCCGGCCCCTTTGGGTATGGCCGACACCAGTGCTGTGAGAAGTGCTTCCGGCCAGTGTGTTCTCTCCACCATGTTGTAGAATTCCGCTATCATCTGAATGGTAATTCGGGGACCACGTACTAACAGGTTGAGCGTCCCATGCCCTGTAGTCCGTTACAACTTACACTTAAACGAAGTTAAAAGAAAAAAACAGTTCTTATTCAGGGGAGGATTGTTTAGGTAACAAACTTGGTAAATTGAAAATTTTTATGGAAGAAGAGAATTTGCAATTCAGAAGAAGCCATAATTGTTCAGGTTTACAATAAGCTGAAAGCATCTGAACACCTCTGAACAAAACCTAAAAAAAAAAAAAAAAAATAATTGGCTTTAACTTCAACTATACAGAAAATAATGATATCAACATTCCTTTTCGTTCTTACAATACTTGTTAAATGCAAAAAAAAAAAAAAAAAAAAAAAAAAAAAAAATCACTTTCAGATGGAACATGAATTATGAAAAAAGAGATACACTTTTCGTCAATAAATTAGCAGAAAATCTCAAAAAGAAAAAAAGAAAAAAAGCAGAAGAACAAGAAAAGGATAAATCAGTTGACCAACAACAAAAAAAGAAATTAAAAAAAGAAATTATTAAATACGGTTTGTCCAATCACCCTTTTATTAACCATCGTAATTTGAATAATGTTGGCGTCCAGTAATACGAACCGTCCTGAACATCAAAAGCAGTTCACAGAGCAAGAAAACACTGCTTAGCAAAAATACCAATCATATCACAGCAGCAGCAGCTGGCTCACTCGCATACATATTGCCATTCTCTCTCGTGCGTCTCCTCCTCTATTCATTCGCTTCCCCCATTTACCTGCCAACCTCCAATCCCGAGTAGCCTCCCACGACAAGTTTTGCCACAAGCGTTGCTATGTTGGGAAACCTGGCTCTCTGTGCGAGAAACCAGGAAATCCGCTGATAACTACACTCTGATGACCAACTGAGTGGGCGCTCAACTCGGATCATTGAGGCTGGTTCCGTCTCGGCGAGGAACTGCAGCTGCTGCGTGAGTCGAGTTGGTCAGCTTTTGCTAAAACTCACCTCCGTGTTGCTTGTTTTGAGTTGTGTCGCGTGTATGGGTGCGTTCACACGAAAGCAGTCGAACTCTAAACAAAAAAAACACCAAAAAGAAGAAAAAAAAACGATTGAGATTGTTGAGCGGAGGTCATCAGTAAGTCGATACCAACCAACACAATCACATTGTGTCCTTCCCACTCCATCCATCCATCTTATCTTTGAAAGAAGACCGAAGAGAGGGATGAGACGCCAACAGGTTTACGCAAAACACGCAAACTGGAGAAACAGTTACTACCAATCCACAACAATACATCAGATCAAACCTGCGGATATAAGGCTGTCTTGCCAATGCCTGGAGTGCCTGTGATTGTATACACTGGCTGAATCCGTATTCCATCAGTTCGCTCTCTAAAATTATTCGCAATCTTATTCAAAGCGATGCCGTAACATTGGCGTTGCATTTCACCAGTACTATCTCTGACCTCCAATTTGATGAGTTCACTGTTGTCCTCTTGCTCAGGAGAGCTCAAAAACAAACAGCGGCTCGCTGTAGCTAAACAACACAGTGATTGCGGTGACAAGTTCCTCATCAGTTTCTGAGTCCACTCGGAGCGACATCGCACATGTTTGCGTTTAAGGCTTGCCTCACAGGATCAAATATGTTGATACTTTTTTCTTTATTTCGCAATCTGTAACTGCATTCATGATCATTATAATAACAGGTTTATCATGCATACACTAGATTTAGGAAGGCTGCATATGTTATGTTTGGGTTTCCCCGTAGCCACAAGCAAGTTCTCTGTAAGCCACAAGCAAAAAATTCAGAATCCTTTTTTTTTTTTTTTACAAAGATTACGAGTAAAGTGAGATCTGCCGCGGGTGCTGGCACCAGACTTGTCCACCAATTGATACTCACTGACAGATTTAAATATCATCCATTGCAATCTTCAGATTGCAAAAGCACTTGAAGTTACTATTCCTCTTCGCTGCCTCAGCTAAATTTGTTGCTATTGGGCAATTTGCGCGCCTGCTGCCATCCTTAGATGTGGTAGCCGTTTCTCAGGCTCCCTCTCCGGAATCGAACCCTAATTCCCCGTTACCCGTTACAGCCACGGTAGTCCACTACACTACCGTCAAAAGCTGATAGGGCAGATACTCTTGCGGGCTTGCACCACCTCAAGGGTGTGCGCTATCGCTCGGTTGACCTGTTTCATCCACTCACCGCTGCTCGTGAAAGCGTTGGTTCCTGTTTCGGTCAACTGCATCCACCACATTCCCAAGGGTTTAATCAAAAGAAGTAACTGTGTTGGACTTTTCGGACATGTAATAGCAATGGAGTTACCATTGTTATCCAACTGAACGCCGTAAGGCATTTTCCCCGCGTAGATTATGGCTGATTTAATGAGCCGTCTGCAGACCCAATGTGATCCATTTACTCTGAAACTTGCACGGCTTAATCCTTGAAACAAGCATGACTACTGGCAGGATCAACCAGGTTTCTTGTTACTCTAACCAACAGGGTCTCCCACACTTGGAATTTTTTGGGGAATGTTTCAGACAGGGTTGGGGTTCGATTGAGTTGTTCATGCCCGCAGTTTACCGTTGACCAAAACGGTACCAGACTTTTGACATGTCCTCATATGCTGGCCTAACAAGAGCTAATGAGTGACGAGGACAACAAACAAAGGACTGAAAGTCTATCAACAACACGATGTTGATGTTGAATCCCGTCCCGCAGTTAATATGAAGTCTCAAGCGACAGAGCTTGGTGTGTACTCGATGCTAACTTATCGACTTCTCGAACAAGTGTTTCGTTCTCTGACTCCGGGAACTTGATTCACAACTGTGACATTTACTAAGTAACGTTCTCTCGTCTCATATTCCCTAAAAAAAGATTAGCCGATCGAGAGGAAAACATAATCACCAGATCTTCTGATAGCAGAAGTAAACTTCTCCGACGACGAACTGCTTCTAAGTTGGTATTTCCTGAAAAAGGAAAAGAGTTATAAAGAAGTATAAAAAACGATACTAACAGAACACTAATAAATATAATCTATTTTTAACATCAAGTGTGTTACAGGTACAATTTGATTAAGAGAAGTCTAACAAATAGAAGCTAGAAGGGTTCCTGCCTTCTATGAATTGGAGGAGGGGATATATCTCGATATTGTTTCTGCACTGCGGGGCAGAAAATATTCAAATTAGTGATTGACGGCGACACTCGAATCCAAACATCGCCATCAGCCCATTCAACTCTGCTGGGTTTGCAAGAAATGAGCAGCTGATCAGCAAGCATGACACCACCAGAATTCGTTAACTCTAAGTGAGCATTGCACACATTTATTCCGAGTTCGGTTGAAAATTCAACTGAGAGACCAGCAACAACTGCAACCACGTCATCAGAAACACCACAAACTGACCATTCTCCTTGAAGAACTGATACTTGAGCATCTTGAACAGGTGGAGGAATGTAGAGCTCTCTATTTTCAGTAATGCTGGGAGATGGAGATTCGAGTCTTTGACAAAATGAAAGAAGAGGAGTGTCCAGTTCGTCACTTGCTGCTGTATCCATTTCTAGAGTTAATGCTGCCGAAGACGCTGACGAAGATCGTTCTCGCTGTTGGTACGAATTAACTTTCGGTGGGATTGCTGAAATTTTTATTGCTGTGTCAATAATCCAAGCTGCGTCCATTTCAGTATGCGCACTGTGCATCCATCTTTTTACCAAATGAGGCATTTCTCCACTGTGATGACCGTCGCTTATGATTCTTCCAGATCCAGATTCAGGACTTCTGCCAACCACCCAACGAGAGGCTGTTGCTGAAGTAAAGACATAAACATTTTTCTTTTGATTATACCAAACTGGGTAGCCTCGTATTGTTCTACTTAGTCTCGGATAGGCTCCATCGATGCTAGATCCTGCACCAATGATATAAAGAGTTGGTGGGGCTTCTTGTGTAATTTGAAGGGTTGAGAGCAACGCTTCCATGCGAGTAAGTTGATTTTCAGAATGCGTGACATCTGAAAACACTCGTCTTTTCATATTACATCCTACTTGATGAAAGTGAGTTCCAATGAAGGCGAGGTCGACTACGGTGCCTAGTTTTTCGTCCTTCCGAACACTTTCGATTTTAAAAACAGTCATCGGAGCGATCAACACAGGAGCCTCATCAGGATATTGTGATATGTGTTGTAGTGGGAGAATCACTTGTGAGTTTAAACCACTTATTCTTATTTCAACTGTGGGTTTCCTTCTACCACCACCACCTCTACTAATCTGAGGAGTTATTTGTTTACTTACTACTGTCGGAGCAGTCCAGCAGATGTATTTCCCGGAGTTAAATTCATCCTCAATGTCACTCGGTAGGTTGTACCCTCTCTTGAAATAAATTTCATGTTGGGTGTCATCTGATTTCTTGAGTCTTTTTTTTTCAGATATACAAAGAACACTCAACAATGTAGTTAATCGGATCCACTTTTCATAAGAACTTGTTGAGGTAGTGATGTCAGGTATTGATTCAGTGCCTTCAATCTGTGAGTGAATTCTCAGCATTAGTTGACAGCCAGCATCAATATCACTTCTCGGACAAGGTGTTGTGGTTTCGTACTTGTCCCAATCATGTTTAGCAGGAAGACTCCCTTCAACCCAAATAGGAACTGTATTGTTCTTGACCGTGCAATGAAGTAACCTGTCAATATCACGTGATTCTTGTGTGAATATCAACAAAGCGAGTAGTTGTAATGGAGTGTGTGGGAAGTCTTGGGATCCAGCTGACGCAGCCAGCCTGCGACATATTTCTGAAATTATAACATGCGGATGATGATTATTTTTAAATTCAAGATTCTCAACCATTTCATCTAACAGAGTACCTCTCTTAACATTCCATAATGCTTCTGTTTCTTGAGCAATACGATCAAGTGAAGGTATTAGTGATTCAGGTGTCATTGCAACCTTCCAGGCACCTGCTCCGCGAGGAACCCAATTAGGTTGTGTTACGATCTCTTGTGTTGGGATCCCTTTTGTTTTAATGTGTTGGATTGCGATATCTATAGCTGCCATGTCCTTGACGTCCAAAGGTCGGACTTGCCCAACAGACGTTTCGTCAATTCGAAATTTCCTCGGCGAGCTCTCCAAGTCATCAAATGTCGGTCCCTTTCTTCGTTTCATCGCTTGATGTTTCTTCTTCTCAGCAGCATTCGTTCGTTTTTGGGCTCGAATCCGAATGCGGAAATTATTGGCGAGCTTACCTCCAATCAATAGCAATAACAAAATGAAAATTATCAGAACGGCGACTATAACACCGCCTCCTTCAACTGCCATTTTGTGGTACTGCCTAGGTTGAGGATGTTTTACAGGTTATCGTTTTTGGTGGATAAATTATAATCATGCAGTTATCTAATCAGCTGAGAAAGGGAAGGAAGTAGTAATCAGAAGACAAGTAAAAACAATAATCCATAATTGGGTACAAAACAATTTTCTTATTAACTCCAGTCAACGAGACTGTACGTAGCTAACGTGTGGTAACAACAATTAAGCAGTTGATCGCAGCTTATCAAATAGAGAGAAGCGTCGACAAAATAGACTTTCCCCAAAACCTTACAAGAAAGAATAAAGTTCATCAGACCTACAGGTGGATACAAGCAACTCATTCATATGATATGGTTTTTGGGCGTCTTTTTACACAAAACACAGAAAAACGCCCCGTCACTCGGATGAAAGACAAACGAACATGAGCAAGACTTCCTCCAACATCATACAAACAGAATTAAGGGGGAAAAAAGAACAAGTAGACTTGTCGAATGACATTCACATTCCCTACCCCCTCTTTGGTGATGCCATGAGACATTTTGGTTCGACAGGAAGGGGATTTTCGACAGGAGACGTACTAATGTGCGGCTGTGAATCGGCCCACCTGAGTAGTTCTTGTAACCCGGCAACATTAACAACGATACCAACCCATGCCTCGTGAGCCGTGCAGAGGTAAAAAGAAATCCCCAGCGACATCACTCGGCTACCAACTTCAGAGAATCTTGAAACCATTTGGATATTTTGTATTGGGATTCTCTCCAAGTCGTATAAAGGTCTCTCGGGATATAAACAACTAATTAGCAAACAGCCATCAGCAATCGTAATAATTCTTTTCTTGAAAAGAGGATTCCCCCCTTCTTGTTCTGGAGGGGATCTTAAATAACATTCGACTCCGTTTTCGGAGTTTTCGAACTCATTGTTACCTCCAAAAGGAGGAGGAAGAGGTGTTTCACCGAATACAAGGTTAGAGGTATCACTGCTATACATCTCTGTGTGGTACACTGGAACGGGAGGGTCTGGGGAAGCGATAACAGAATCATCGTGGTGGTGGTGGTGGTGATGATGATGATGGTGATGACCACCTTCTTCAAGTAATGGTTCAGCTGGCACCAATCCACTCGGTGGAGAATTCATTTCCATTGGCCTACGAGGAATTACTTTAGAACCTGTAGATACTTTTGTACTCTGTTGTTTCTTCTTTACTTCACGCTGTGTATATTCCATGTCCAGGAGCTCTGTTTGAGTTTCAATTGAGGTGCTGGTCGGTTTACTTTTATTCTTCTCCTTTGAGTCGAGTGACAGCGGTGATTCATCGCTGACTTGTTTTAACTTTTTACTCGACGGCGGTGATTTCATCGATTTTTCTGGTGTTTCGAACTCCTCAACCATTGCTTTCGCTTCACTGATTATTAAGTGATTTTCTTCCTTCATTGATTTCCCATCAACAGCAGCCAATTGCTCTAACTGAGTGATGTACTCATTCTGTTGTAGTACAAGCGCAGCGAAGGCGTGCATTTTTATTTCATCATGAACCAGGTCGGATCCTGCCGACGAGGAGGAACTCATAGTAATTATTTTATCTTTGAGAAAGGAATGAGAAAATTAATTGATGAAGTAAACTACACCTACCAAATGAAGAATCACAACAATTTTTGTTAAAAACTTGCTATTTTTCTTCCTCCACAAGTAATCAACGTGGTTTGGAGGAAATTAGCTGCTACGGACCTCAGGTTCTGTGGGAAAAAGAAAGCGCTGTGAGGAATAATTTTTTTTGCGTGTTTTGAAATTGAAAAACGAATCCAACAGTACCTGCTCTCTCACGAGCTCTCACCTTCACTTGATAATTACTGATGAAGTCCTTTGAGCTACGAGAAGTTAAACTACGGGACTTTATCTCAATTTTTTTTCAATTATTGTGATTCTATGGTTCAGCCAGAAGGATCTTCTGCGCTCATTAGGGAATAGGTATTTAATACTTACAACGCCGCTCGTCATTTGAGCGATTGAAATTATCACAACTAATATGCGACAATGTGAGTGTCCTGTACAAGATGAATGAGATTGACTAACAGGTGGGAGCGAGGACAAAGCTCTAAAATAAAATTCCGAAAAAAAGTGGCAAAACCAACCAGCAGTAAAAGGCAACAGCGGTCATCCTTGAAAAAGGAGTCCGAGTTCGAAGTAGCAACACCGTAAATACAAAAAAGTGAAAACAACTTCAACGACAACAGTCAGAGTCCTCTGCGGGGGGATTTCTTTTTCTTTAACGCCTTAGCAGCTTTTCGGGAGGACGAAAGATCATCCCAAAATTCGGGAGTTTCATGAGGTTCCAGAGCAGGAGGTGTTCCAGGTGGGGTGCCGCTCACCGCCACCTTGCCGCCAATGTTTTCATTTGAATCATCCGCGACTTGTTTAATAACAGACGAGAGGTAGTCTTGAGTGAGATGATCTTCTGTTTCTTGTTGGTGATTGTCTGGAATTCTTATGTCTTGCATTTTGTTTAGAGCAGGTTCGATGGCTGATGCATCCTCCCGTTGCTGGTCATTACCATCACAGGTAGCAGTATCTTCATGTTTCAGATCGTTACTTTTACTGACTTCTTCAGTAATTGATTGATCTGCTTCGTCTTCAGCCGACTGATTATTGTCACCACTAGAGACACCTTCTGCTTCACCACCAGCGGCAGTGTTGTCACTACTAGCGGCGTCTTTATTGCCATCAGTAGCACCGGCAACGTCGTTTTTGTCATCACCAACTGCAGTGTCACAATCGACATCAGTAGTAATGTTATTGTCGTCACCGTTGTCACCTTCACCAGCAGTATCGTCATTGTCATCACCAGCTGCAGTGTTGTCACTTTCAGCGGCAGTGTTGTTTTTGTTAACAACTGCAGCCCTCACAATGTCGTTCTTGCCATCAGTGTCAGTGTCATTGCTATCAGGGGTACTAGAAACATCATTTTGGATAGGGAGGTCTATATCAACATCATCATCACCATCAGCACCATCTTCAACATTATCAGCTCCGTGATTAGAAGGGGCGCAGTTATCACTGTCATCACCAACAACTACAGTGACATCATTTCCATCAGGGGCACTGACATTATTGTTGTTGCTCTCAAGAGCAGTGTTGCCACCATCAGCAGCAGTGTCGTTGTCAGAGGTACCACCATCACTATCACCATCAGCCTCACCAGAAGCAATGACGAGGTCATTATTCTCGTCACCAGCAACAGCAGTGTTTCCGTCAGCGGCAACGTCTTCGTTGTCAGCTGTAGTGTCATCATTGATGACATCAGGGGAACTGACAACGTCATCGGCACTACTGCTACCCTCAACGGCAACAACGCCACCAACAGTTGCGGTGATATCTTCGCTCCCTGTGGCACTGGCAGTGTTGTTGTCAACTCCAACAACAATAACGGCGTTGTCATCACCAGCAGTGCTGACATCAGCAGCAACATTGTTATCGCTGTCATCATTATCAGCAGCAGTGTTGACAAAATCGTTATCGATACGAACATTAACATTGTTATCATCAGCAGCATGGTCATGGTCGTTACTGTGATCACCATCAACTGAAGTAGTGTTGTGATTTCTCTCTAGTCCACTCTCAGTAGCTCTACTGACTTCATCATTACGAGTTTCACGACCTTCTGGAACTGATAGATCCCTGCGAGGTATCGTATTCGATTTACTTGAAATGATCTGTTGGTTGGTAGCTGACAAATGATCCTTATTCAGCCCTGGTAACTTTATTGAAGGACTAGTAGCATCGAAATCTTTTCGACTACTACTGAGATGTGACTGCTGCTGCTGTGAGTTTGTTACAACTGACAGGCAGTCCGCTATTGCCAACAGCGGATCTCGCATTCGATTTTGTTCAAAGCCACCTGTAATATTCTTACGTTTTTTTGATTGAAGTGACGTGCAACTTGACGAAGATTCGACCTCATCCTCCCCTCGATTTGAATTGCTGGTAATCATAAATGGCGTCGCACAATTAACAGTTTTCCATTTGTTGGTTCGAAGTGGCTGTAGGACAGGTTTGAAAGCATTTTTTTTTGATTTCCTTCTTATACTCCGGAAAGTAGTTGATATCTGTTCTTCACTTCTTGCTAACAACGACTGCTGGATGTTTGTTTGCAAAAGATGTGCCTCATCACGCAATCGAGTTCTTAATGCAGGAAGGTTTTTTGGTGCGGAAAGGATGGGAGTTGGAGAATCTTTTGTAGACTTTCGCAGACTATTTGACTGCTCTTCATGTCCATGACGGACTTTTGGAATTGCTGCTGCCAAGTCCGTCGCTGTGAGTCCTCCAGTTTGTCTAATTCTGATCTTTACTTGTTCAAATATTTTAGCGACAGTTGAAGGATCACCTGCGACTAGCAAATTACGTTCTTCGTAGCTGATGTCGTAGCCGAGTGACCCAATTTTGTGAGCCAACATATTCCAGTAATAAATCCTGTCGATGGTTGTCGCTTTTGAACTTTTTAATTTCGGAATTGGTCGGCAGTCAACTTTGCTTGAAGAGTGCGCGTTAACAATTTGAAGGATTCTAACTCCCGAAAGCAAAGCTTCTGAAGCACTTTCACAAATCACCACCTGCTCGTTACCAGAACCTTCGATAACTGAAGTGTCATCCAGCACACGTAAGTACTTCAGCCACTTAAAAGTATCGCTTGAGATTCTCATTACTTTCTGACTGCTAACTTCTGACTGTCGGCTGCCATTTCATTCTTCCTCACAGAACCTGACGAATATAAAATAGAACTTGAATACCCAACTCATGATCACAATATTATAATACCTCAGAGTTGCACAAAGAGTTAGAGCCGGCTTGCAACCAAACTATGAAATTAAAACAATAAACAGCAGCCTATAGAGAATCAATTGCTTAAGGTGAGGCCACCTCTCTGCTGACTACTTAGGTCGCAGATAACATTCAACTGGAATCGGCTAACAACTAAACACTTGTTTTTTTTAATTATAATTTATTGGGTTTTTTTTTTTTTTTTTTTTTTTTGGTTTTTTTTTCCCACTCGTGTACGCTGGGTCTGTCCGACTAAATTAGTGTTTTTATCATATCCTTTGCTTGTCTCTCTCTTGCTAAAATAACAACCCAGTAGTAAGCGAGGAATAACACTCCGGTGATCGCTGAGTTTATCGCACGCATATCAACTTTGTCAATCTTTCCAAATATTGTTCGCAAACCTCTCCTGATTGATTGGTAAAATCCAACAGCACCTGCTGCAAGAAGACAAATAGTGTGCGAAGGAATATCAATTGGTACTTTATAATACCACGTCAACATACTGTAAGCTGATGCTCCTAATGAGCAAAGTAAACTGTTTACGGACATTGATTTGTTGTTTGATCTGTAGCAAGACTGTACCAACTGTGAAATACAAAGAGAGGCTGTAGCTCCGTGTAAAGGAACAGAGTATGGAGATGCAGCTGCATGAGAGGCTAAAAAGAATCCGATACTCGTACTTATTGAAGCGGGTAGGAAATATTGATAAAATGGTTTTTTAAAAAAATAGCAAAGTGGTCCAGCAGCCCATCCAGCAGCTAGTACTCCAGGCGCCAGAGTTTTAATGTGTTTGAGAAGTTGTTTGTTGTTGTTTTCTGTAAAAAGATCATTCCAAGAGTCTTTTATATATTTTATAACACAAGAAGTTGTTATTAAAGTCGGTACCCACATTGGAACTGCAGACGCAAAGTGAAATGCGACTGTTCCAGCTCCTGCTAACACCCCACCTGCCGCTGTTGCGAGATATACTTTTGATTGCTTTATTTTATAATCTCTCCATTCTCCCTTTGTCTCATCGGCATCCTTCTGAATTACAGCAGCTATCCCATAACCAATAACTCCAGCTGAGCAGGTTGCTAACAAAACGAGGCGTTGTTGTTGTTGTTGTTGTTGATTCATTGTTCTGGTATTCCTTTGAGAAGACGAGGTATTAATATAAAGGAAGCAACAGTAACATTCGAATTCCTATTTTTGTTTACTAACCAAATCTGTCCTTTGCCTGTTGTGATGAGAAATTGATTATTTCAGTAGAAGAGTACAATAGCTTCTGAAGAATTAATTATCTATCAGTTAGTCGTTTTGTGAAAATATTTAAAATTAAATTTCAACTTCAGTCAACTCAACGTCATTAGTGCTGCACAGCTCTCGAATTTTTCGCATCAAAACTTCCTCGTCACTCTTCGGAAGAACAATTCTCTTCGCTAACTCTGGAAATCCGAGAGACGTATCATTTTGACGGTAACTGACTTTCTTAATACGGCCTCGAGGTTCCTCATTTAGTGTGTAAGTCACCCCTCCTCCAGAAACAGCCGAAAGGGTCACCTGCTTTTGTGTCTTTTGATCAATGAAATGAACTGCCGTGGGGTCAGAGACTCCGAGATCACCCGTCCACTGAGCCATCTTTTTTGAGATCTTTTGCTTCTGCTCTTTGCGTATGTTGGCAAACCACAAATACAGTTCCGTTATTTTTGAGTCGGTAACACTTTCCTTGTGAGCTGTTGTGATGTGATCCCAAGCATCTTCAAAATCGGAAATCATCTCCATCTCTTTGATGGATAAGGCGAAGTAATAATTAGATTTCGCATTATTTGGCGACACTTTCAGGGACTCAGATGCCATTTTTTTTACAGCTGACCAACAACCTGATTTCATATGACAGAGAGCTGAGTTGTTATATATTTTAACTTTCATCTGTTTTATGTTCTCGACGGCAGTCTCATCTTCAGTCATCTTCAAGAGAGACTTCGTGTAACGAAGAGATTGTTTGTAAACTAAAAGTGATTTTTGGAAATCTGATGATTTGAAATAGCTGTCAGCTTCTTCTTTTATTAAAGAAGTCGCTTCTGTTAGTTTGTCGTAGTCGAGAGGGGGGTTGTTGTCTTCAGGATTCCGTTCATATTTTTGATATAAACTTGTTAGTGAAGTGTTAGTACTTTCTGATACTATCCCGCTGTCGATGATAATAATATCAGCAACAGGTACATCATTCTCACCGATGTGAAGCTCTTCGATTTCTCTGATTATATTCATTCCGTGGATTACTTTCCCGAATACGATATTGTTCCCATTCAAGTGAGGAGTTGCGTCGAGTGTTATATAAAATTGAGAGCAATTCGTATTCGGACCAGAGTTTGCTGAACATAACAAACCAGAACCAGAATGTGTTCTGATGAAGTTTTCATCATCAAAAACGGAATTAAATATCGACCGACCACCAGTTCCGTCTCCATTAGTGATGTCACCTCCTTGGAGTAAGAATCCAGGAATCACGCGATGGATTTTACTGTTCTTGTAACCAAACTGATCACCATCAGTATTGACTCCCTCACACAGTCCTGCAAAGTTTTGACAAGTTTTCGGAACCTCATCGTCGTGTAACTCAAAGACGACTCGACTCACGTCATCACTTCCACTGATGAGGATGTCGAAATAGCATCGCATTGGCTTCGTCATTTATATTTTTATACTGAAAATAATACAATCGATTATTAGATTACGTCATCCACTTCACTTTGATAAGATCAAAACCGTAAGAAATAATAAAACGTTTTCTTGTTTTCCTTTTTTATATTCAAAAACACAATCAGATTTCTGATGATGATCACAGAAATATTAAAAAGGAAAAGTACCGAATTGAAGTAATCCAACACACCAGTCACTCTTCATACCAGTAGTTGGTATTAATTATTTATTGAAGGCTACAGTTTGTACAAAGACTACAACTTGATTCAGGAGTGTTTCCTTCTTCTAGAGGAATAGTTGAAGCAGACATTACCTTCGGTTGACCGACTGTTGCTTCACAGCCGTCAAGGTCAAGACAAGATCCCATAAATTGTTTTGCTTCGGCACCTTCTGTTTCTCTGCGTGGTCGGGTTGCCGCATGCGGGGCTGGCGGCAACAGATTTATATCGCTTCCTTCGCTAAGCATCGAATGGCTTCATTTTATTGTTATCCCCGACCTGGAATTAAAATCTACATTACTATCAAAACAACAAAAATCAAAATCAAAATCAAAATCAAAAAACAAATATTCCCATGTAAATGTAACACAGTCAGCTGTAGGGTAATGTAACCATCACAGCTGAGTGTTATTATTGTCTGACGTGGCCTTGAAACAGAAGTCTGGCCAAACGTTGATAATTTCGTCAAAAACAAGAGAAACAGTCCCAACCAACTACATGAATTGGAAACTAATAACAACCGTCAAGTGAGATCTGTAAAGACCTATTCGAAGGTTGAAGGCGCCGTCCTAATTAAAAGCAACGCAAAGAATGATAACATAATAATAAAAAGCTATATAAGTGGTAGTGAAAAGAGAGAAGCCTTTCGGCTAAAAGTTGCACTTCCACTCGCTGAAGGAGGTTGTGGGATATGCGGGAGGTCCGATGCCAACTCTGCTTCGAGTATCCGCATCTTCTTTTTAAGTTTCGCAGAAGTGTAATCCTTGGCTGCTGGTTTGGAATTTCTTATGAAATTACAAACTTCCAGAGACTCGATTGCTCTACGTTCACGCTTTGCTTCAGAATCCAATAATTGATATTGGTATTGTGATTGTATTTCTAATTTCGTAATCATCTCTTCGAACAGCAGTGGGAGGGATCTCAGTATTGGTACTGTGACGACTTCACTACTCGTGGGAACTTTCTCACACTTCTCTTGCTTCTTTGACTGTTTGGGTGGTTTTGGTCTCTTTGCCGATTTCATTTTCGGAGGAGAAGTTATTTGCTGCTGTTGAGATATTTCATTACCGTCAAATAATTTAGCGTTGTTTTTAATTATTAGATACCCAGATGACTCGAAGGAGAGAATCTTGTTGCGGTCAGTATCTTCAAAATCAATTACATCACAACGACATTCACTCTCCGTGACAACCACATTTAATATTTCATTAGAGAAGTCAATTGACTGACGATCAATATCAAACTGTTTTGTAAAGCTACCAGGAAGACTTATTACAAGGTTACTAATGTCACTTCTATCAGTCACTGACATCGTAGTAAAGCTGTCAACATTTCTAATGTTGTAATTACTATTTATGAGATCGAACTTCTCTTTCTCTAAATTTAATAATTTGTTTCGTAAGGTGAGTTCCAACTCAAGTAGTGTTTCTACTGAACGGAAAGGTACGAAGAGAGGAATCGCAACCGTCGACGACTTTGGTGTCGATGATCTCGGAGTTGGTAATGGAGAGTCACTATTCCTAGGTTGAAATGCGCAAAGTCTTCTAATTTTTACGGCAGTTTTTTGCATCCGAATTCGGTTCAGACTAATCCCTGAACAACTTAAGCTATTGTGAATAGGACTTCGAGGTATGTTTAGAGAAGGTACCAAGTGAGTCTCAAAAGGAGAAGCTTTTTCCTGTAAAACCCTCGCATATGCTCCACTTGTAGTCGGTCGCTGACAACACGAACTCGGAGTATGGACTGGAGTACAGACAGCTGTAAATGATTCCACGGCTCTAATAGTTCCCGCCACATTAGCAGATGGGTACTCTCCTTTGTTCCTAATCTGAGTTCTCCGTAAAGATATCGTCGGTCGAGCTGACCCCGCACCCGCACGGGAATTGAGGACAAAAATAGGCATCCTTCTACAAGTCACTCTTCAACTCTGAGGCATTTTGAATCGCATTATTCCCGTCTACGAAGAGAAAAACATAAATAAAAGGCAATCCCTTTCACAACAACCTTCCTCTTAGTAGTAACTCCTAATTGAGAAGAAGTAATGAGAAGTAATAACTAAAATATAACAAATAGTGGATTTAGGAAGCAGCGAATGACAAGGAGAAGAATCTCAAGCGGATCGCCGCGTCGTGTAAAAGAAAAGAAGGAAGCGCAAGAAAAGAATCTCAGCGACTTCGATAAACTGAACGAACAAAAAACAAAAATCTCGTCAATCCTGAAGAAGAAGAAGAAGAAGAAAAAAAATTTACTTCTTTCGCTTTCCCTTCTTAACCTTCTCAGCTCTCTTTGGTGTGAAGGTAGTCCAGATTCGGGTTGCAGGAGGACTTCGATATTGATTTCTAATTACCTGACATCCCTCACGAACTGACTGCAACATAACAACCTCAGCGTTAGAGATTGAGGACTCAGACACAACAAGACATTGTAGTTCTCTAATGTCATAAATAACATTCATACATGATGTTAACGATATTTGTTTACAAGAAGAGATGTTCAAATGACGTAGCTGCTGACAACATCGAGTCACTGATTCAATTGTTGTATCAGTTAGTTCAAAACACCCAGCAACAGAAAGATATAAAAGAGATTGAGAATGACATAGTATCGAAGTCAATGTTGAGTCATTCGTCTGTGAGACTCCACTGATGTCGAGGTGTTTTAGATTACGAGGTGCTTGTGTTAAACTTTTTAATCCTTCTGGTGTGAGGGTTTGTTGGTTACAAAGTTTCAGTCGAAGAACTTTTAAAAAGCAAAGCCTCCCACCAATAGCTCGAATACCTTCATCACCAACTTTATGACATCCACTGATGTCTAAATGAGAAAGACCAGGACAGTATTGAGCTATTAAGTAAAGAGTTTTATCATCAACATCCTGACAATAAGAAATATCTAAAACCTGAAGAGTTCTACAACAGTGAAGTGACTCAAATGCAGATCTTCCATTTGGGAGATCTAAATGTGGTAAACTATGACAACATAAAATAGATAATTGTGGACTAGATTCCATTAATACTCGCAAACCCTCAGCAGTTACTAAATGACAGTTATTAACATTAACAAAAGCAAGAAGTCGACACTTCATTGCGATTGATATCAGAGCTGAGTCTTCGAGTTGATCGCATCTGTCAAAGTTGACAAGTTTTAGTTTTGGACAGAAGTCTCCAACACGTCCCAAACTGTCAGGTGATATCCACTGCATTCCTTCGAAGTATAATTCTTCAACCTCAACACCTTTTTCAATTAACAAATTCATCAACCGACTGCTATCAAAACAAAAAGCACCTGACGGTGTTGTTGGTTCATCACTGAAGACCATCATATCTCGTATCTCTGGTCCCTTTTCTTTTCCATTCGCTGACTGAGATTTCTTCTTAGGAGCTGGTTGTGTATGTGTTAAACAATCACCCATACGAAGTCCAGTATCTGCGAGATATGAAGAGAACTGCGGTCTATCACTCGACATGTTGTATGCAGAGACGAATTGAGGAGTTACAATGCGGAGCTTGGCTCCTGCAACCACTTGATTCAAAAGGTTTAAATTAGAAGTGTCATCACGAGAGCAGTCTCTCATCATCTTTGATCTAACTGCGAGTGACCAAAGTGTTAAAGCTGATCCGCTGCATAATAAATCAACTTCATCTTCCCCAATTAGTTCTTCTTGAGCAGCTGTCGCATCTTCAACATCAGCTCCGCAGTTCTTTAATCTCGTCCCGCTAAATGTGCGCGGTCTTCCTTGTAGCATTCGGCTTTGGGTTATCTGATTGTATTGGAATTATGATTCATACTTCTGTGTGATAGTTTTATATAAAATTAATACATACCTGCTGCAGTACAATCTTTTCCTCGTGAGGTATCGAAGGAGGGGCTTGTGATGAAGATAATGAATTTGCCGAATTATTTTGGGAATTGGAATTGCTGTTGGATCCACTCTGAGAATCTCCAGAAGCGTTTTCGTCGTTTTCACAAACTTCATCAGATTCTTCAACAGCGAGTTCTAATGATGAGTGATGTGATGACTCACTTAAGACATCTCCGATATCTTCTTCAGTCACTCTCACAGGAGGAGGTCTTACTATGGATTGACTGTCATATAAATACTTTGCGATATTACTTCTGGTGTAGGGTCCTCTATTTCTTAGAATTCCCTGTAGTGGTGTTGAAAGAAGTCGATAAGCCTGACTAGGAGGAACGACTGGATTCTTACTGTTGTGTAATCCCTTCCTCGTGTTGTTGTTGGCATTCGTTCCTTTGGGTCCGCAGTTGATATAATTTTTTCGATTTGCTGCACGAGCTGCGTTACTTGGAAGAACATTAGCAGGATCCTTACTGTGAATGACACTCGCAAGCGCGCGGGCAGCAATCGAAGTGAGAGAAGTGTTTTGAGACTGCGCAACAAGAGCCGGATGGTAAGCATCTTTTATATAAATACCACCATCTGTGTTGTATCCTTGAGATTCTGATTCACCAGGTCTGGGAGGCTTTCCAACAGACTGTCCTTGTGATTGATTAGTTGTGTTGTCATTTAATCTTTTCAAATGAGTCGAGTCTCTAACATCTTCACCACCAACTCTCCTACAAGGTGAGGGTGAATTCATTCTATTTGGTGATGCAATTATTGAAGTGTTTGGATTGAACTGCTCTGCTTTCATATTCTCTCTCGCTTGCAGATCACTAATAAGAGGATGGAGAACATCTGTGACTACGGTATCTATGTTTAACTCATCATCACTACGTCTGTCTTGTCTTTTAACTGTGGCTGGAGGATGGAACCAATATGGGTTAGGCTGTTGAGCCTGTGCTAAGTGTGTTGGGTCGATAACAGTTGTAGTGGTACAGCTTTTCGATATATCTGACTCACGGATGTCTGTCTCACTTCGAATTTGTCCAAATCCATCGGAGATAACATCTCTGTGTCCCTTTAGAGTTATCGGGTAGCTCATCTTTCGAGAGAAAGCTCCTCCTCCTTTTCTAACTCCTCCTCCTGAAGAGATGTGGAATGGCATTTTTGTGCTTTCAGTTTTCTCCAGTTGCTGCTTTGCACTTCCAAAAGGGCTCGTTGATATTATAGTTTGCGAATAACGAAGGTCCAAGATGGGTGATGATATCCATGATGGCTCTCCCATCTTAGGACTGGTAGAAGGAACAGCCATATCGAATTATATAATTAACTTGTTTAGAAAGAAAAACAAATAAAGGCAACAACTAACAACTAATTCTATTTTGATAATTCTGTTGACTTTCAATGGTGCACAACTACCTGGTATGGTGTCATCGTTTGCTCGTTCTTCGCGAAATATCGTTTTCTCTTCTTTTTTTTTTTTCATTCTTTTTTTTCACGTCTTAGTTTCCCTTCTTTTTTTTTTTTTTTTTCCCCTCTTCCCCCTCCCTCCTTCAAACAATACGCGTACTTGCAGTTATAGATTATCAGCGGGTGGAAACTACTGAGCGATCATTAAATTTATAAAAAAAAAAATATAAAAAAAATTATTTTATTTTAAAAAAAAGGGTGAGTGATTGCGAGTTAACATCAAGAAAAAAAAGTGAAACTGGAACACCGCAGGCCATCACAGAAGATATGCAAAAGGATCATTAAAGGAAGGGGAAAATAATAAAAAAATAAAAACAATCTGTTTTCTATTCCTGTGAAGAAGAATGAGACGGTTATTATAAAAACTTCCAATCGAGTAATCGTTAAGCACCAAAGGGACACAAAATATTTTCCTTTCTATAACTCAGTATGTTATAGCTGTTCTTTATCAAGGACTACAAGCGAATGTGACTGTAGTATTGGTGGCAGTCTTCGCAAAATGAAAAGAAAAAAAAGATTTCAAAAAAAAAGAACAGATGGGAAAAAAAAAAAAAAAAAAAAAGCGACACACGTAGATAAAAAACTTTTCTCCAACTCAACCCAACGGCACATTTCTTGTGACGGATTTCGTCATTAAAAGTGATCAGGGAATTGTTATTTAAGAAGCAGTTCATTCAAGTTAGACTCACCTTCAGACCTACGCAGTTAACTAATGCTCCCCGACTGACACAGAATTTGAGTTATTTCATTTTATGTTATTTTTTTTCTGAGTTGCGCTCTTGCATGGATTTTGATTGGTCGAGACCCCCACCCACTTGGTAGGTTCCAACACTTTGGTAAAAGTGATGGATTAATACTCTCCTCTTTGCGAGCCAACATATATAAAAACCTACCATCGCATCAACAAGGAAATGCAAGAGTTCTGTTCTGGGCGCGCATACTGCGACATGGGAAGAGAATGCTTCTTTTAGTTTTTTTTTTTTTTTTTTTTTTCTATTCGTGAATTGTTTAATTCGAATGATTTATTTAATTACTGAAATCACTTTTTAAAAAGCCACAAAGCTAAAGTTAGACAAGTCTAACTTCGAAAAAATGTTAATCGAAAAAAATCATCCCAGAGAGAAGGCTGGAGAATACTTCTCCAGCCTTCTACGAGGGCAAGAATCATATGTACGGGATCACGCACACTAAGATTTCGTTTTTGTTTTTTTTTTCCGAAAAAACATTAAATTCATTCTTTCACGATGATAGCAGCACATGTTAACTCAAATTGTTTGTTTTCTGGACGTTTTCTTTTTTGATCTTTTTGATTTTTTTTATTTCTTTTTTATTTTTTCCCCATATTTTTGCTAGACGCCACACACAACACAACACAAACTAATTGAACGAGACACGCAAAACTTGAAGGGGTTGGGGGCGGTTGGTGAGGTGAAAGGGAAGATGTTAAGTTGGACCAAAATATTGCGCTACTTCTTTCTTTCTTTCCTTTTTGTTCCTTTTTTTTTCCCCCCCCCTTTTTCCCGGAGGGACCACAGAGAGAGAGGGGGAAAAAATTGGTCGGTACTGAAAACATGAAAACACCCTTACCTCCGCATAAAGCAGCAGGTAAGAGTTCACTTCTTTTTTGTCGTTCGGCGCAGGAAAAATGCAACAACCGCAATGACAATAAGAAAAATAAAGAAAAAGATGACCGTTTTCAAGAATTGAACATAAACTCCAAACTAGTCCTTTTTCCGATTGATTTTTACGCACTAACAAATTAACCGACGTTTTTTTTTTTTTTTTTGAAAAAAAATTTTTTTTTCTTTTTTTAAAATAGCAAGTAAATGGAAAAGAAACAACAACAATAAAAAAACTTAAGAAACTCCCTTATAAAACAGAAACAAGAGTACATTTTTTTTCTGGGACGGGAAAACTAACCAGCGACTCCCAGCCGACCACATAAAGTATCTACACGGCAACAAAACAATTGCGCGTTATCTTTAGTACCTCAAGAGAGATTAAAATAATCAACTTAGCCAATCTTGTCTGTCGCGGTGTAGAAAAGACAAAAAATGGGCAGTTATTTTTTTATTTTATTTTTTTTTCCTATATTTTCGACATTCTCTCTGACAAAGTGTTAACAGGCTTGCGTGATGGAAGGGAAGAAATAGCTCATTAAAAAGTTTCAAAACAAACTAATTTATGTACAGCAATGCATTTCCGACATCTCACAACCAGAACTACACTATCAGCAACATAATAAATAAAGAGAGGAGTCGATGCTTTTTTCACAGACGATGATTATTTGATCACCCACAGCAGTAAGTCCACTCTCGTTGCATAGAAATATTACTTCATTCTTGCATGAAAAAAAAAAAAAAAGAAAAGAACGAAAGAAAGGGGGGAAATGGTACGCACAGAAGAACTAGCCCTTCTTGATTCCAAGACACACACATTCGCTACCTACAGGGTCAACAAGTGACAGAATACAGGCAATACGAATATTAAGTGACCACCAGGAAGAACTTATTCTTACTTTGCATTCAGTGAGAGTTTTGATTAATTAATATACGAAAAATGGTTTTATCCGTTTCAAAGTTAACAAAAGAATCAATCAAAGAAGAGGAAAGAACTGACGGGGTAAACAATAAATAGAAACGTAATAAAGTGAAGGGTCGGAGAAAATGTACATTTTAAAAAAACAAAAAAAAAACTTATAATTCGTAAGTCATCACTCCCGCAGACGCTGAAATCAAAAGAACCGGACCGAGTGCTGAAGTCAGTTTAGTAATTGTTGCGAGGTACTCTTTAGCAACGTGATCAGTCACTCTTCCAACTGGTAGTTCTGGCATTGGAATAATTGTGACTGCAGTGTACTCAGATTGCTGTCTAATTAAGTTATGCAATACCGAAGTTTGAATTGTTGTCGGTAGATGACCGAGTAAAGCATTCATATCATTACAAGACTTTCTCTTAGCGCTACCTGAATCATTGCTGCTCAGAGAACCTCCTTCGTTAACTGAAGATGTCGGCGCAGCAGTTAAAAGCGAATTTTGCTTTGGAACTGCTGCTGATGCGGCAACAACTAAAGCTCCAGCAATGATGGCTTCCCAAGTACCCAAACATCTCGCAGCATCAGATGCTCTGACTGCCATGGATCTCGACCACAAGTCTGGTTGTTCTTCATCCAATACCCAAACTTGAATTGTTGCAGGTACTCTCATCTTTCTAACTACTCGATGATGTAAATCAGCGTATCTTGTTTTAGTAGCACTTAAGTTATCGTCATCATCCTCAACAAAAGAACAACATCTGATGTACGTGTGACTCGAAAAGATTTCCTGTTTCCATAACATATCCGCCAATTGCATTGCTAAGGAAAAGTCTTCTGGAGCTCCCCACGGACATTCCCAGACATCGATTCTAAGTTTTTCTTTAATTCTACTCGAGGTGTTTGGGGCAGAACTTCCTCTTGGACCAGCAACATCATCAGCGTCGTTAGAACCGAAGAGTCCGCTGATCTTTTCAGCGAATCCACGTTGTCCTTTTGGTGACTTCTGTCTTGGTTTGTGTTCCTGAATTCGTAATAAATCCAATTCCTCAAAGTTTGAACAAAGAATGATATTCATGTCCATCTCACCAGCATCTAATAAAGACTGTACGTACTCAGATGTTGATACCCTCGCATTGGCTGCATCATTTTGAAGTGGTGCTTCCCACTCAGCTGCCTTGTTGATCAGTCTTCTTCCCTTATCTCCCTTTGAATCACAGACAGTGTTTAGTCTTGTGTGAAGAAACTCATCTTTGTCTTTGTCAGGAAGTTCTATAACAATTGTGTTGGGTGTCATACCACCGAGACCTGTTTTGTTTTGTTGTTGAACAAAGAAATATATTTCAAGGAGGATACAGATAAAGTGACTGAGATCATACCAGCGAGACTTATTAAGTTTCTCACTCCCTCTCTGAAGGTTCGGGAGATGTTACACTCGATAAATGCTTTAATCTTTGCTTCTTGAATGAACTCTTGCCAATCTTGTTTTCTTCTGTGAAGTTGAGCAAGAGTTCCACGAGTCTGACCACCGCTTTCATCAATACAAATATCACCAATTATAAACAAACCTCCCTTTTTAAGGTAATTCATAAACTCTAAAAGGTTTACTTTATGTTTTGGTGAATGTGTAATAAACAAGAACCTAGCTCTCCAGAATTTAATGTGCTGAGCGGATGCTAATCTGAGGAGGTATTTTCTAACTTGGTGAAATATCAGAGCTTGAGTTACATCACCCCAATCCTTGCGGTGGGTAGCCTGACGACGAGATACATAAAATGTTAAGAATCCAAGGATGACCAGACTAACGAGTGTTGCTAACCATTGAATGTAAACCATCAACACTAAACAAATAATACCTCCAAACAGAGCAGTGAACCACGAGAATAGACGAAATCGAGGTCTAAAATTAGGATGACCAGCAATAGTGTACAAGAACGTGGCAAAATTAGTTGCCGCATATGTTATCAACATAAACATCGTCAACACAGGTGCCAAAACATTAAGAGATCCAATAACAAGTAAACAGAATGCGAGAACTGTTGCGGTGATGATAGCAATAGCAGGCTCACCATTCCACATCGTCTTAAAGACTGAGAGAATTGGAAAGATATCATCGTTTGCCAACGCCTGCAACAATCTAGCAGCACTTTGAATACTTGCGAGAGCACTACTACAAGTAGACACAATCACACCAATGATTAGCCCAGTTGGCCACCAGGTTACCTTTGCTAAGATGAGGTAGTCATTCTTCAACGTTTCGCGATCCACGCAGGCACCCAAACTGACAATCATACATGCGTAAAGAAAGATTGCAGAACAAATAGCACTAAGCTCTCCTCTTGGGATAGCGAGTTCCGGTCTCCTCAAGACACCAGACATGTTAGTACCTGCCATGATTCCAGTCATTGCTGGAAATACAATTCCAAACACCTGACCAAAAGTAACATCATCATCGAAGTCAGGCCAAAGATTAGAAGTAAGAGTGTGAGTACTTGGACCTGTAAAGTTTCCAAACACCGTGAGATCAGAATGAACGTCTGATGTAAAGGTCCACTTCAGAGGAGAATGGAATAATAGACCAGCATTTCCATACAGCTGGGCTCCACACTGACCACATAGAATAAATAATGCAGAACGAGAATAAACATTGCTGCTGAACACACAGAGACAGGCCATGAAAACCAACACTCCAGCTCCGAACATTTTAACGTACTTTTCTTCAGCAAGGTCGTCTGGAAGTTGTTTTTTCAATGTTTCACAAAATCCCTGCATGTAGAACGCAACTCCGCAAACGTTTGCTGCTGCGAAAACCATTCCAATAGATCCTCCCAATTCTGGACCAACTGATCTTGAGAGTAAATAGTACGTCCCTCCTCCAGCAACGCGTCCGTTTGTCGCCATCGCTGAGAGAGATAAATCTGTTAGGATCGCCATCAGTCCTCCGATTGCGAACATTGCGAGTGTTCCCATCACTCCAGCCTGTCCAACAGCCCATCCTAATCTCAAGAATAAAATAACGCCGATAATTGACAACAGGCAAGGTACGTACACTCCCATGAAGGTGCCAAGACCCTGTTTCGTAATTTTAGGTCTCCAGTCTGAAGTAACTTTACCACCCTGATGAGGTAATAACTTACCTGTTGGACTGTACGGTGTGGAATCTACATTAACGGCATGAAATGGAGATGATGATCTCACTGGTACTTCTCCTGACCATTCTCCATTCCAATCCTTACTTGGTGCAATCTCAGGAGCGTGGACAGCTACTGACGAAGGCCTCGCACGAATATCATCCGTATCTGGTAGCTCCTCATCAACGACATCGAGGAGACCTTGATCCTCTGTTTCTGTTCCCATTTTGTTTTCAACTGTCGGTTAGTTTCTGTTGAGAAAGTAAAAAAGAATATAAATACAAAAAATACCAACAAGAACTGTACTGTTGAAGTCATCCCATACGATTGTTGGTTAGTTTCTTAACAATGTTCAGAACTAATAACTGCTCGAGGTCTTCGTAACCCTCACTAGTTGAGGATTGCTTTCTTACGGTTCGGTTGGAAGGATCAATTCTGAAGTCCACCAAATTAGTTAGTTAGCGAGTCCATCAGACTACCGAGTACAGGTTAGGTAGACACTCTAATAGCAACTGGGTAGCTGATTACTTCAACTTGACGGTGCAGATCAAGTTGAACTAAGCAGTTCAAAACAAAGAAAAACAGAAAATGATGTAGAAAAAATGACAGTAAAAAAAAAAAAAAAAAAAATTCTTTTTCCACGTGTCAAACGCTGCCGTACCATAAAACATAATAAAAAGAAACTCGGAGCACCTAAACACTTCTTGTAGGTTCGTTACCGAAGGTTTTTGAAAATAAATACAATTTAAAAAAAGGGCTCCACATATTTGTACTTATTCCGTGAAGAAACAAACTCGATCGAAGTATCGCGAACTTAACCTAAAAAACCGGCGGGGTGAAACTTTGACAATGTAAAAACAGTAACAACTTTAGGTATTTAAACAAAATTAATATCAAGCACTTGATCGAAAAATATTTGCGGTTGTTAATCAAAGAAAACTACGTTTAGAAAAAAGAAAACATAAAAGGGACGTTGTCGAATCTGGTAATTCGGGGACCACGTTCTATCAAGTTGAGCGTCCCATGCCCTGTAGTCCGTTACAACTTACACTTAACCGAAGTTAAAGAAAAGCCGGCGGGGAAAAAACAAAAATCCGAATTGGGGGAAAAAAAAACCATTCAAATAAAACCTTACATTGTGTTTATGTTTGATCAGAGCAGACAGTATTACTGTCGCACAGGGAAATAATGGTTTTAATCTGAATAGTTTTTTCCCCCGTCTCCGTCGATGCAAAAAAAAAATAAAATAAAATAAAATAAAAACACCGGGTATAAAAGCTACTTAATAACTTCAGGGAACTTTGGACAGTCAGTGCGAGTCTACTGGTTTATTACAACTACCTTGTGCTACAGTGAACCAGCCCACGAGCCGAAATACTTTGGAAGTTTTAATGCAAAAAAGTAAATAATTAAACCACTTCACGCAATAAGAATCTCAGAAGATATAAAAAAAAAAAAATTCGCTACTACAATGATTTAAGAGTTTTCTTCATATGAGTCTGAATGAGGACATTTCTAAAAAAAAAAAAGACAGAAGATGCAAGGCCTAATCGATTTACATAGATAAAGCCATTGGCCACCTCAAAGCAAGATTACCTCAGAAGACGACTTAGGTCATTCTGTTGGCTATTCTTTTCCGGTTTCAATTTCTGAGTAAAATACTTAAGTCTCTCCACTCCCTACAGGGGTTGGCTGACGACTTGATATATAATATGACAACGTTCCTATAATAATTAAGCCAACCAACGTCGACAACAAACTTACGTAAACCATCAACACTAAACAAATAATACCTCCAAACAAACCTGTAAACCACGAGAATAGACGAAATTGAGGTCTAAAATTAGGATGACCAGCAATAGTGTACAAGAACGTGGCAAAATTAGTTGCCGCATATGTTATCAACATAAACATCGTCAACACAGGTGCCAAAACATTAAGAGATCCAATAACAAGTAAACAGAATGCGAGAACTGTTGCGGTGATGATAGCAATAGCAGGCTCACCATTCCACATCGTCTTAAAGACTGAGAGAATTGGAAAGATATCATCGTTTGCCAACGCCTGCAACAATCTAGCAGCATTTTGAAGACTGACATAAGCACTACTACAAGTAGACACAATCACACCTGCGATCAGAGCTTTTCTCCACCAGGAAATCCTAGATAAGATGAAGTACTCATTTTTTAATGAGATTCTCTCCATAGAAGCACCCAAACTGATGATCATCAACACGTAGAAAAAGATTGCTGCGCCAACGGCAGCAAGTTCTTCTCTTGGGATGGCTTGTGGCCTCCTCAAGACACCAGACATGTTAGTACCTGCCATGATTCCAGTCATTGCTGGAAATACAATTGCAAACACCTGACCAAAAGTAACACCAGCATCGAAGTCAGGCCAAAGATTAGAAGCAAGAGTGTGAGTACTTGGACCTGTAAAGTTTCCAAACACCGTGAGATCAGAATCTATTTCAGAAGTAAAACTCCATTCCTTAGGAGCATGGACTAGTAAGCCAAGGTTAGCGTACAGCTGAGGTATTGTTTGACCGCATAATATGAACAAAGCAGCACGAGAATATCCACCACTTTTAAATATACAGAGGAGAGCTAACGTAATCAACACTCCAGTTGTTAATTTGATATCGTAGTTGAATTCGAATTCTTCTTCCGGAATTTGCCTTTTCAATGTTTCACAAAGTCCCTGCATGTAGAAAGCAACTCCGCAAACGTTTGCTGCTGCGAAAACCATTCCAATAGATCCTCCGACCTCTGGTCCGATAGCCTTCGATAGTAAGTGATACATCCCTCCTCCAGCAACACGTCCTTTTGTTGCTATCGCTGAGAGTGATAAATCTGTCAGGATTGATATCAGTCCTCCGATTGCGAACATTGCGAGTGTTCCCATCACTCCAGCCTGTCCAACAGCCCATCCTAATCTCAAGAATAAAACAACACTGACAATTGACATGCAGGGTACGAACACTCCAATAAAATCCATGAAATCCCTTTTGGTAGTTGTTTTAGGTCCCTGAGGTAATTTACCCTGAGGCTGAGGGACGACAGGTGGGGTATCCACATTGACGGTATGACTCGTGGATTCCTCTGGTTGCTCCTCATCAACGACATCGGGGAGGCCTTGATCCTCTGTTTCTGTTCCCATTTTGTTTTCAACTGTCGGTTAGTTTCTGTTGAGAAAGTAAATTTTTTTTTTTTCAAAATACAAAAAAGTAAATCAAACTACTAACAAGAACCATACTCAACTATTATTGAGCCATCCCTCAGATTACTTTTTATATTTTGTGACTGAAGCTGCAATGCAGAACACCAAAAAAAAAAAAACTCAAAACTCATCGAGGGCAGGCTAGCAGCCCTACTTTCAGCCTTTTGACAGTTTGGGTAATCTAATAATCTTTTTTTTTTTTTTTTTTTTTTTTTCCCTTGAAGGGCCTTCCTTCAATCATCCAAATCTAAACAACCTCATCTCCCTTTTGTGTTGTCCATCAAAAAAAACAATCCATCAAATAACTGAATTGTAATAAATAACAGAAATTTGATAAAAACCAAAACCAGAAGCTAGAAAATCAGACAACGATTTCTTCTTGTTGCAAACCTACAGAGACGTAGTCAACTAGTCAGTTTTTATAGAACTGTAAATATTTCTGACAAATATCCAAGCAGAAAAGAATCCAATAGCAGCCGTAGTAAGCATCAAAGTGATTGCGGAAATAGCAGAGAATGAATAATACACAAAGAATCCAACCCAAGTAGTAACTCTCAATGTTGCGTAGTAGTAGTGAATTGAAAATAGAAAATAGTAGACACCCATACCAGCTGAGACTACTATTGATTTCCACCACCACCTGTAGTCTTCAAACGTTAATTGATAATAAACGTAAACAATTACCGTCTCTGCCACTGTTACTATCACAACAAGAAATACCAAAGACAGGAATCCGAACACGTAGTAAATTTGTCCCTGTGGTGTGTTGTTGTGGTGGTGTTTGTTGTTTTATTAAGTTAACGTTGTATGAAACACACCTGCCAAACTGCCCTCATCAGCAACAGCAACTCCCAATGTGCAGCCGCAAACGGAATTGCCCCTGGGATAATCAACGTCGCAGCTGTACTAAATATCCACTGTTGTGGAGGTATAATGCGAGCGTTCTTCTTAACTGCAACTGGATTCTCTATTGGAACACAACGATAACCAAATGAAGCCCCAAGAACACAAAGAGGTAATGATACTCCAATCCAAAGCATTGCGAGGAACACAACAGTTGATGCAGGGACAGCATTAGCTGCTCCTCTATATGATAACATTATTTCAATTATAGCCCACGTGATGAAAACCAATCCTGGGAAAGCTGTACCCGCAAAAACGACGTACCTCCATCTGGCACATGAGAACATTCTCTGCAAGACTCCAACAGTAAGACCGTTGAAGAAAGACATTAAAACAAACAAAAGAATAGCAGTCGTTAAGAACGCTCCTCTGTTAGCAGGAGACAAGAACCCGACCAACGCCAACGACAATGTCGTGAGTACCATTCCAATTAGTTGAACACCAGTTCCAACGATGGCTGATAACATGTTTGGGTTCTTCGGTCTTCGAAAGACGTCGTCTTTGCAAAGTTTCCATCCGACGTACTCTTCTATTGAATCTGGATCATTATACCTGTTGAGTTAGTTTTAGTTTTATGATACTAAATATGATTATTAAAAATATGATTTCTTTTCATACCGAAGGTAGTCCTTGTGAAGAGTACGCATAAGAATCATAGCGACAACAGAAAAGAGACACAAAGTAACAAGAATCGATTGAGTAATTCGAAGCCAATGCTGACGAGCGTTAGAATCTGCTTCAGAACTATTTATATAATAATCCCAGCGAGTGACCCAAACTGTTTTTGGATCATAAATCCAACTAACTGAATAACTCCAAGGGATAGTTGTTACTGGTTTTACGTTATCAGACTTATCCAGAACAAAACTCGAAGAGTCGTCACATTTTTTTGACATCGTTTTGGGTTCGCCAAAGAATCCCACGACGTAGTAGGACTCTTCATTCTCTGATCCAATTGGTTTCTTTTTATTATATTTGATGGTGAAATCAATATGATTATAAAGATGAACCTCATCAGTTGAGATGCATCTTCCTAAAGGAACTCCTCTCAAGTCTGCTTTTCTTGAAGATGATGCAGGACAACCTGATTCACCAGCTTTCTGTCTTCCAGATCGGAGTAGAGGTAGATTATCTAACATCATATTAGCTCGGTATCCTTCAATAACTCGTTGTCGAAGGTTTGCAATGTCTGTAGGAGAGGCTTTATCACCTTCTGGACACTCGACAGGTTTACAGGTTTCATTTTTTAATATTCCAAACCTGTACATCGTTGGTTCAGGTTTCTCACCTCGTAAGAGTAGTCCAAGATTTGAGTCGAGAGGATATTTGAGAAGTTCACTTTCTTTTGGTCTGCAAAATTGCAAATCAAAATAACTGAAGGGAATCACACCATCAGTGCTAGTTAATGAGTTCGCTAGAGGGAAGACTACTTCGTCATTCTTGTGAACTAATTCTAATGTTGGAAACAGCGCCGTGCTTCCCACAGCGCAGGATAACAAGGCATTCAATTGTATTAACTTGTTCATTACCTACCGACTGGTTTTTGGGGAGAGAAAAAAATATAAATTATAAATAAACTAACAGTAGTAGGTGTACAACAGTATCAGCAGTGGGAATTTGTTAATTTTCAAAAAAAAAAAAAAAAAAAAAGTATGAACCACAAGTCAGATAAGAAAAACAGCCTCTGTGAAGACCTTGTCGTCAGATCAACAAATATCAAAAAAAAAAAAAAAAAAAAACCAAATAGAAGCAAAACTTGCTCTCAAATCTGACATTATGGTGAATATCATTCAACTAAAAAGAAGGCAATAAAATAATTTTTAAAAAAAAAAGAAAAGAGCCGTTTCAACCTGTCAGTTGGAACGGCTTATCATGTGGATATAACTAATGCAAACAAAACGCTCTTTACTTCTAAACTTGATGCTTGAAGCTGCAGGACAACTAAAACTAAAAATTAAAAAAAAAAAAAAAAACAATATCGTAATTTTAGATTTAAAAAAAAAAAAGAGACAACACAAATATGACCCAACAGAGGTAGAGAGTGGAATTAAGGGGGAAAGAGAAAAAAAACTTGGAAAAATAGTGTAGTTTTTTTTTTCTTTTTCCCCCCTTTTTGTAAGAATTCAGAAACGAGAGAGAGAGAAAAGGACTACTAACAAATCTGAATCTCACTATTCCTCGAATAATCAGATTAGGATCTAAGCAAGACATGCGGGGTGCGAACTTATCACATATAAGGTCAGCAGTGCTCTCAAGATCAACGCACCTGAGAGACAACAGAATGGAATTAACAGTAGGGAACTGAACCTACTTGAGGACTGACCAGGTACAGTCAGGGGTCCTTCTCTCAAGTGACTACCAAAATAATGAAGTAAACCATTTAACGTAACCAGCGAGGTAGTTCCACCATCCAGTTGGTTGTTTTTCTGTAGTGTCTCTTGGACTTTCTTCTTCTTGAAATGGTTGTTCGCTGACTGGTGTCGTTGGAGGAGTTCGAGGAACGACTTTCTCGATGTAAATATCAACAAGACGTTGTTTCTTAAGATGTAATTCATTAAATGGTATTGTAACACCTCCATCGTGAGTGTCCATTACCTGAGTTATCAGGTCGATCAGAATATTCATGTCAGGTAACGTCTTCACACAATCCTCACTTAATAATTGACCAGCTAAGTCAGCCATGACATCGATACCTTCAAAGAGTTCTTTAATCTTTTCTGGGTTATCATCATCTTCATAACGTAGCTGTGCTTCTTCAAGAAGATTACGACTGTCACGATAATCTTTGAGAGACTTCTTCTTGTCGTGGATTTCAGATATTTCTTTTCGAAGTTGAGTGAGTTCATGTTTATTAGGTTCAGTAATCATCCCAGAGAGTAACACAGGAGTACCACAACATAATAATTTATGATCACCCGTTAAGATACTTTCATTAGGAACCTGAACCACATCATCAAACCCGGTTATGATTCCATCCTTCTCAAGATCTAAACTTGTTGTGCGATCATATTCAGAATTCGAAATTCTATGAAAAACGTCTGGTGATAGTATTTCATCATCTCCAGTCACGTCGTCAAGTTGTTGGTATACATCTTGATCCTAGATTATGTGTGTTGTTGTTGTTGTTTTTCAAAAAAAAAAAAAAAAAAACATTTTTAAAAAAATTTAAAAACACACACCCCAACTATACTGTCAGTTGTGTTTGTAGAAAACAATCTATTCACTGTATTATTCTGCTTGTTGAAGGCCCAATACTTGAATGGAGTTCCGTAGTGCTCTTTAAGATCAACTGATTCTTCGCATCTGATTGATGGTTTTATTTATTTAGTATTCTACTCTAAAATAATGTCTCTCGGGGAAGCAACACAACAGGCCACGCACGTCATTGTGTCTGCGATATAAAAAAAAAAAAAACCATTCAGATAAGCCTTATATTTTGTTGATCGCAGCTAGTTTTACTGGCGCACAGGGAAATAGATAACATGACATAATAAATAACGGCTCTTAATCTGAATAGTTTCTTCTCCGACTTCGTCGGTGCAAAAAAAAAAAAGAACATACTCTCCAAAACTATTCATCCACTGAATACCTCCTTGAGTACTACAGTAGTCGTAGTCAACAGTGTTTGTTTCAATATTAAGATTGTGATCTCCAGCACGTATTGCGATATCTCTGACTGCTGAGATACGACCAGTGCCGCCACTGATTACGACTGATGTTAGTTTTGATTTATCAACGACAGCATTACATACTCCAGTAATCACATCTGTTACTTTAGTTAAAAAAGGTTCAATTGATTTTAAAAACCCTTCTCTTGTGACCTTCGTACTGAAGCTCTTTATGACTACGGTACTTTCTGTTAATGAAGAAAGTTCTTTTTTTGCTTTTTCAATTGCGTTTTGAACCAAAACTGGATGGCAATCAATTGCTGGCATTTCAATAGATTTTAAGAAGAGAGCGTCTAAATCATGACCTCCTATTCGGATTGCCTTACAACTAACGAGTTCGGCTGCGCAACCAGTTTGCAGTTTAACAACTGCTGCAGATGTGAAGCGACAACCAGCATCAAGAACTAAGCAGTACTGAGGAGTGGTGAGAGGCTCTCTGAGAATCTTTGTTTGATAATAATGTGCGATTGCTAGTACGCAAGGAATTATTATTATCTTATTCATATCGCTTCCCATTGCTGCTGTTCGTATTCTCTTTAGTTCCATTGAAGTCATTGCCGAGGGAACTGTTAGAATGACTGAATCATTCGAAGACTTCCCCTCCGTAGCTTTTTGTAATAACATCGCTAGCAGTAGTTCAAGACTACCTTCGCTCTCTCCTCGAGAATGACAGAGTTTTATCTTCTTTTTATTTTGTAATCCAGCACTCAAGTGTTGTACAGAACTCGAATGTCTTGTAGCCAATTCCTTCAAAGCCTCCTTTCCAATTAATAATTCATCGGTTTGAGCGACCACACAAGGAAGCATTAATGGTCTTTTAGCATTGTGTTGAACTTTTATATTCTGAGATCCAATGTCGACTGAAATCATAATTTAATTTTTTAAGTTTTATATAATTGTGTCGGTGCTGTTAAAATGAAATCTGATGGTCTGACTGAAGTTATATTACAACTCACTTTAATAATAATCAACGTAACGATGATACTTACCTGTGGGACATCAAAGAAGTGTCAAGTAAAGAGCTGCGGAGTAGTCAACATTACCGGCGAAGAGTAATTATGTCTATTAGACGGTTGACAAAAAGAAGAGAAAAAATATTACAAAAGAAAGTCGAAATAACTTCCTCTGCAGCTAACGATAACGATAACGATAACGGATTTTCTTTTTAATTAGTTCGAAGGTTGTCGATAATGTCGAATTACAAATTACCTAAACAGAGTTTGTCAAATGATCTACTTCGTGTTCTGACGACCTCTCTTTTTCGCAGGTGCTTTCGGAGTCGTAGCAGCCTTCTTACGAGCAGGTTTAGCAGCTGATTTCTTCCTCGCTGGTTTGCTTGATGCTTTTTTAGCTCCCTTTTTAACTGATGGCTCATCGTCGTCATCCTCTGCAGAGTCTTCATCGGCATCTTCATCATCAGGAACAGCATCATTTGCTGGAGCGCTGTAACCTTTTTTACGAGTCTTGTCGGCTTCAAGAATACGTTTAGAAGCTGTCGTGAAAGTCTTCTTAACGGCAGTGTCAGATGTTTTGTGTGCAGTAGGATTTCTAATTTTCTTATAAGTGTCAATATCCTGAATAAAATCCCAATCTAACCTATCAAGGTGATATTGTCCAGAAAGGAACTCCGCAGCTTCTTGAGATCGGCCGTTGTGAAGGTCGTCTAAAATTCTCGTTCTCAAAGCTGGAATGTATTCCATGACCACTTCAGGCATAGTAGCGCGCATGTTACGAGATTCCTTAGTGACACCTGTTGCCAGACGAAGATTTTTTGTTGTCGTTGAGAGTTTCCCCATGAAGCTGGTTGTTGTTGTTGTTTTGTTTGTTTTTTTATCCGTGTGAAAAAATAACGCTCGGGTTGTTTTAACAACAAAAAAATAAAAAAAAAATAATAAATACCCGGGAAAACACGGAAGCATCTGTCGAGCCATCGGAGGTAGAAATGAAACTAAAGGAGCTCTACCTAACTTATGAATTGGGTAGTATGAGTTTTGGTATGCAACTGCACTTCCAGTGCCCCAATTATTTTCTCTTCTCATGCGAGCTTCCATGACATCAGCTGAAGAAAGAGAACGGCAAACAGAAGACAAAGTGTTTACCCTGTTTGGGATATTAGCCCCGCTGTAGATGTAGTTTTCTTGAACGAACCTGTTTTTTGTTTTTGTTTTTTTAAAAAAGACTACTAAGTGATAATAAAAAAAAAAACATACAATCCCAGAAGATTATTATTAAAGTAAAGAGATTGTGTATCTGACCAGTCGAGATTATTTCTAAAGAGTCGTTGAGCACTTTGAAATGGAGATAGGTCAGTGTCTTTGTTTGCAGTTTTCTGATTATCACGCATCTCATCGTATGTGATTTTATTTTTAGTTTTACACCACATTTGAAGATTGTTGAGAATGCATCGAAGATCGTTTCCACCACTTTCAACTGTTTCGATTAATGCTTGCTCATGGAGATCAACACCCTCGCGTTCTCGAAGTAGTTTTTTTAAGTATCCTGCGACGATGTGTTTCGCAGGTCTGCTAAAAGTCATATCTTTGCAATGACTTATTAGTGATTTTAATTTTTGACTGTACTTGTCATTACATATTAATATTATTGGGGTCTGTGCTCTTTTTATTAAAGTTATTAACTCAGTCGTACCACCTCTGTCGAGACCACCTATTTCATCCATCAAAAGGAGAACATCTTTTTCAGATTTCTTATCTTGTTTGTTCCCCATCATTGAAACAATACTTCTGTTACCAACACTGACAGTTACACATTCTCGTATTGTTTTTCTTGATCGATGATCTGATGCGTTGTATTCAATAACATCAAAACCACATTCCTTTGATACTAAAGTAGCTGTAGTAGTTTTCCCAATTCCCGGAGGGCCTGATATGACGATGGCTGATTTCCAATCACTTTTTACTTTTGGATTGTGTGCTTTAGCCATCTGCTTCCACGTCTGAAGCCACATTTTTAATTCACTAATCCTAGTACCGTGACCTAATATGTGAGATGTGTCAGAAGGGGCGTATTTATCAGCCCAGAGACGAGAGTCGATTGGTTTTGCGGGTTGCTGTTGTTGTTGCTGCTGTTGTTGTTGTCGTTGCTGCTGTAAAAGTTTTTGTCTTTGTGCAGCAGAATCAGTTTCAGAGATCTTTCTAACTTTAATTAAGTTCTCAGGTGTGTTTTCTAATTCTGATACCTCGTCGTCGTCGTTGTCTTCATCTGGTTCACTGCTTCCAAACTTTTCTGCTCCCCACACAGTTCTGTCTATTCCTGGAACATGTGCCCATGGGTCAAGTGTTGGGTCTTTTATCAAGGATTTCTCAACAATTACTTTTATAAAATCATCTTCTCCTATGATCGTTGTTCCCAAATCTTTAGCTTTAGCCATCTTACCTTCACCTGGTTCAGTACCTGCTACCAGGTATGAGAGTTTCTTTGTGACTCCAGTACGTGTTGCGCCACCGTGTTTTTTTATTAAGGATTCGCACTCATCGCGATCGTATCCGTCTAACCGACCAGTTACTACAAAAGTGAGTCCCGTCAGGCAGACGTCGTTACCTTTTGGAAATGGTTTTGATCCTTTTTCCATCGCACTGTTATCATACCCCGCCCTGCCCCAGTATGGTCGACGCTTCGGCTTTTCTTCTCCATCTTGGTCGGTTGATTGTTTCTTAGTGTCGTCGTCTTTCTTTGTTTTCGGTTTTGGCTTTTGAACTGCTTCTTCAACCCGACTTTTCTTATTGGAAGGTACTGGTGTGTCTCTAGTTTTCTTCTTTTCTGGACTTGAAGTTTTAGCTGCTGGTTCTCTCTTCTTTGGTACTTCCTTCGCAGGTTCTTTCTTTGGTGGAGGTTCAACTTTTTCTCTTTTAGTTTCCATTGCAAGTGAAGCCACTTTAGGAGCAGTCTTTGGAACAGGTTTTGGGGCAGCTTTCGGGGCAGCTTTCGGAACTGGTTCGGTACTATCTTTGTCGGAACCCTTTTCCTTTTCTTCCTTCTTCTTCGACATGAAACTAAATAACTTCATCTGACCAGCGGCCAGCTTCGCCGCCGGCTTCTTCGGAGGCATAGTTTTCAATTCTCCCTGTTGGTGTAATTTAGAATAGAATGATAAATAATGACTTTGCGACTCACACATGGAATGACGACTCCAAAAGGCCAAAATAATTGAAAACAAAAGTGTAAGTGAAGAAAGAAACATAAAAACTATTTTTTTTTTTTTTTTTTTAGAATAAATGTAATGAATTTTTTTTGTTTTTAAATCTGATGCAAAAATATGATTATCGTTTGAGGAAAGACTTGTCAGTACTCACAGTTTTGAATTGTTACCTACTTTATCCGTTAGAGTCAACCACGTACCTCAATCTAACGTTGGAATTGCTGAAGAATTTATTTTTCTATTCCAGTGAGCTGGCATTCCAGAAATCCGAAGTTCAGAAAACGATAACTGACTACGAGACTTAACTAAGAATCGTCGAGCAGGCTGACTATTACTAACAGAGACGACATCTGTTGCAGAAATAATTTTGGGTTTCATGATTGACTTCGTACAGACACCAACAGCATTATCATCAGCGTACCAATCAGCAGCATTTCTATTATCAAGGGAGACTAGTTTAGGAGAGTTGATAATATTTTCAATTTGACTTTTTAAATATTCATCGACACTATTATTACGTAACCTTCTCAACTGTTGATTATAACAATGAATAGCTGAGTATTGTAAAGGTTGTTTGTATCGATCATTCACAATATCTGTTGGAGTCTCTTCAGTTGGATTAGAACTGTGAAATGATACGACCGGTTGACAAGTGATGATAGAAATGTGATCATCGTTTGAAGAAATAGATTTGTCAGTCTCACTGCTTTGGATTGAAACTTCCTCGTTGGTATTATTTTGAATAGAAGTTACATCACTTTCTGGTGTTTGTTGTTCTTGTTGTTGTTCGTTGAATACTTTCGTAGATTTCTTTTCATTTGCTGGTGTCGTAGTTCCAATAACGAAAAACTCATTTCGATAATTAGAGTCATGAGGTTGTGAGAAATGTGAATTCTGATGTATCTCAACCAAAGCCTCAAGTAACTTGGTTGACGTGATATCTCTTTGTGATGTCGAATGAGGTGATTTTGATATTCTAATCTGAGTTACCTTTCTAGTAACTTCACGTCCATAATTAGTACCTTCGAGACATTTTGATACTCCTTTTGATGGTTGCGGTGTTTTTACTTTCCACCAAGACTTGCATCTCTTCGACATCATTTCTTTTGAACGTTCTATCTTTTCATGTCTGCGGACAGCTCTAATCTTTTGATCCCAAAGGAGTCGTAGTAGTTGGTTAGGAGATTGTTTTTGACTCCCGCTGTTGATTCTTTTTTCATGACTCGCGCTGCTAATTATTTTTTCATCACTCCCGCTGTTGATTCTGTTTTCTTCAGTCAAATTAACTTTTGAAAGTTTTATTATCTGCTTTGATTGATTGCTGACACTGTTTTGAAGTTTGCATTGCTGTGGTTGCGATGAGATGTCTTCACTCTTCTGGTCAAATAATTGAACTGTTTTTGTGTGAGAACAGTCTATTTGATTATCACTGTTGGGTTGATGATGTTTTACTACGTCAGTTGGTTGTGTGGATCCTGTGACTACGTGAGTCTGTTTAGTTCTATTCAATTCCTCTTTAATATTAGTGTTGTTATCATTACAAGGTTTACATTCTTTTGTTATGAAGTTAGTCATCTCTTTGTAATGTTGAGGAAGAGTTTCAGGAAATGTTGGAGTCTGTTTAGGATCAACAAGTTGAATGTGTTCTCTTTTTGAATTCTTGTTGTGTTTCCATTTCTTTGAATTAGGAAGTTGTTTTACACCCGCAGAGATTCTGTTCATCCGATGAGGTTTTGACTCTTTCTTTGCAGCAGCTATTTGTGTTTTCCGAGTACCCATCACAGATTTATTATTAGTGTGTAGTAGGATTGATGGATCCATGTTGCAATCTACTTGTCGTCTTTTCGTTGGAGGGACTCGTTTGTGAAGACCAACCTGTTGAAGTGTAGCAGCTGGTGTTTGGTCCATCTCGACTAGTGCTTTTAGCTCTTCTATTTTATTATTTTTTATTAGATTTTCGAGAGTCAGATGGCGGGAAATCGATAGAGACTTCCCAGAAGGGATCTTTTGAACTGCCATTCTCGCAGATGAAATTTTTCTGACAGGCGGCTCTGTGATGTCACTCTGACTATTCTGTTGTCGACTAGCAGTTGGGATGATGTAATTTACTATTTCAACCCCTCTTTCAGATATCGGGAGAGCACTCGGAGGAGGTTCAACAGCTTGCCTCAAAAGGAGGTTTTGTATTGCGATGTGAGGATTTGTTACTTTATTGTCCTCAGAGATGTTTAAAACTCCTCCTCCAGAATCCTTTCCCTCATCCTCATCCTCAACAACGTTATCAGGTCGTAGTAATATTTGATTAATTACGATATTTCCTCGAGACTGTTCTTCATTAGTAATTACTTTTGATCTGTCACACTGCTCAGAGTGATTTAATACTCTTCCAGTGATTCGATGTATCTGCGAGCACGCCGCGAGTACTATGACTGCTCTGGTTGTGGTGTTAAAATGAAGTGATTTGATTAATTTATTTTCTTCTTTCAATCGAGAACGAGTAGTGGATCTAATAACAGCTTTCTTATCCAACAAATCGAAATCTAAAATACCAACTCTATTATCAGCTGAAGTGATGTTTTCCATTTCATCTCTTGAAATCCTTCTTTCACTTATTACGCTCGATCTCCGAGAATTGTAAACGCTACTCTTTCTCCTCCTTAAGAAGTCTTCTTGATATGTCACACGGGGGTTCAGAGGATCACTTATTCGAATCTTCGATCCTCCGCTGTTATCTAAAAAAGTTACAAAAGGTGTAAACAGACCACTACTACTCACAACAGGTGTTATTTTAAACATCTCTGTTGCTTCAACAGGTTCACAGAATTCTGTTGTTGTTGGGGGTTGTAGTCTGGCGGTAAGAGTTTTGGATGATAAGTGATATTTGAATATAATTTTATCTCCAGTTTTGATCGTTGGGAGCGTCGTCTCTCGGAGAAGAGCACCGTAGCTGATGACTTGATTGCAAGAAGCGTTAAAACCCCAAGACTCGTGAATGTCATTATGTGGGTTTAGCGTTCCGCATAAGAACGTTCTACAACCAGCATCGAGAATGTGGATTTCCCACTCATGTGATTTCCTCAGTTGTTGAGATGTGACAGCTGTGAATTGACAAGTAACAGATTCACTCTTTGGAGTTACCCAACAAGTATCACTTAACCAATTCATATCAACTGTTGAACTAGTCCATTCTAAAGGTTGTTCATCCCAAGTAGACTTCATCACTTCAAGCCTGTCTTGTCTTTCAGACATTATTATTGAGTTCCTATTACTCTTTTCATTAGAAGTTAGTATTTCCCATTCTTCATTATCGATACTTCCTTCAAGAAGTACTATTGAAACTCTGCGAGTTCTGAAATGATAATCGGCGATACCATCTTCCTGTTGAATTGTTATTTTTGACTTCGATGAGGATCTGCGACGTCTTTTAACAATCGAAGAACATCGACGGGTTGGATGTGAAACTGATTTTCGATGAGACGTTACTTCCCGTTCAGGCTCAGGTTCAGGTTCAGGTTCCGTTGGTGTCAGAGAGACAGACGATGATTGGTTTTGATAACAAATTAAAGAAACTAAATACTCATAATAATCAAGGGAAGTCTTGAATGGGTTGTGTAACGCCACTTCTAATACTCCAGAATGAAGGTCATCTATGAAAGTCGAGTAGATCTCAGCTCCGATTTCTTCTGTCCAAGAATCAGCCATCATAAAGATGCTGTCGAAGAACACTTGTTGATCTATTTCTTTACGACCTCGGCTGTCGTAGTTCCAATCTGCTAGTATACGAAGAGCACATTCCTTGACTTCTAATTCAGGTAATAATATTTTAATTAATATGGTCGACATCCATATGTAGTAGTCTCGAGAGATTACCTTTCGAGTTGTTTCATTGTTGTGTTCTATCGAGTCCCACCAACGGCTTATCGCAGAGACGACTTTTTCATTATTACGAAGTTTTCTTCTTCTTATCAAAGCATCCGGTTGTAACATCGTTAAGTCAATTGTAAAAGTACCATCACTTAATTCCAATTGTCGTTTGAATTCTTCAGATAAATGACAAAATCTTTTCATTCCGACAGCTTGTCTCGCAGAGTCTATCCATCTGACTATCGAACAAGCCATGTCTGGTGATAGAGACAAGCAATCAATCATCTTTAATTGTCTTCTCTGAATCTCTGCTAATGTCTCTCTCCATTTAGTTGTCGTTTCGGATCTCTTCAAAACACTTCCTTTTACAGCTGACCACATCAGGTTGGTAATTTCATAACTTTTAGTGGATTAATACTGATGGGTGTGAAATTAAAAATAATTATTATTTTGTGATGGTGTTGTGAGTAGGTTACAGAACAATTTTATTATTATTTTTTTTTTTTTTTAAATCTAAAAAAAAAAATGTAAAAAAAGTCCGCTACAATAGTTCAATGATGATCTGGTTGCCAAAAAGCAACGATCGATCCTTCTTTTGAGCTCTCCAGGCTGCGTTTCTCAGAGAGAATGTTACCAACGCATACCTGTGTTGGGTAAGTTTTTTTATGTCAATTAAATCACGGAATCGTCGGATAAACAAAAGATTTCGTTAACATACTTTTCATATATTTTAATATCTGTGATCGAATCCTGTCCAAGAAAGTTAGACAAGTCCGAAGGTCCAACACCAGCAGGAAGACTTTTTATGAGAATTCGTTTTCCCGACAAGCCAGTCGTAGTTTGTGACTGAAGTGGAGCTTCCAATCTCATCCAAGTGAAGTCTGTTGATGTAATTGAATCACTCGAGCTGGCTGTATCATGTCGAGGTCTTCGAATAACCCGTCGAGGTGAACGAGCTGAACGACGCTTTGATTTCCTCAACTGCTCTGAATTTGATGAGCAGCTTGCCGAGTCATTTCTTTGCTGAGGTCCCTCTGGCGATGGTGTCAGGGATCTCCTCCTCCTCCTCCTCCTCCTTTCGATATTTCTCTTTGAAGAAATCCTTTCCTTTCTATAAGACAATGAGGAATCTGACTGAGATGAACTTCGCGGTCTTCGATGACGAGATTTAGATTTTCGTTTTGATGACCTCCGTCGATCTCTTTCGGTAGACGAATTGGATGAAATAGAACGACGTCGTGAAGATTTTTTGATAATTTTCTTATCTCGGGATACTCTCCCGGTTTTCTTCTCTTTCTTCTTCTTTCGAACCTTCTTCTCCAATTCACGCAGCTCCCGTAACAGTCGCGTTCGCTCTTTCAAAATTTCATCCTGCCGCTGAGGGAGGCATTCTGCTCTCCGTTCTCTCATCACTTTAAATTACATGTAAATAGTTTATTACAGAGTTCTGGGATGTGAAGAAGAAGTTGAATTAGTTTTTTATTAAAATCATCGATCGCAAGATTTCATAGTCGGAGCTCAACCTGATATGAAAAAGAACATCACTAAAAGAAGATTCAGATATGATCGCAGTCGACCATATTACACAACGCTACATGGTGGGATGGGGGAGACGTCTTCGTCACTTTAGTCAAACTGTGACACCAGCAGCATCATTAAAGCTGCCTACTGGCTCATCAGTTAACCACACGTGTTGATGTTGACAAGGCAGTTTGCTACTGATTTGGAGAAATACACAACACAGTGTGGTCAACTGTTGCAACTCTTTATCTGCGAACTGCTTTGCTAGCATACCGCGGGAGCGTTGCTTCAGTTGAAGACCTACTCCTCATCGCATCACACCTCAATAAGAGAAGACAAAGGGGAAAAAAAAAGGGTTGCTAGAAAATTCGGCACAAAAAAAAAAGTTGTGAAAATTGTTTTTTTTTTCCAACCTCTAGAGTGATGACAAAAATGAAGGGGAACAAAAAAAAAAGAAAGAAAAAAACATACAAAACCCGAACCTAACCAACCCTCAACACAAATTCCAAGCAACTGATACCCACTGTGGGAATGAAGTATTCCTGTGATCAAAGTACAGCTTAGAATTGTAGGGTTTTATGTCACTAATCACTCTTAAACGCAATCATCATCTGAGACCGATATTGAAGCTGTGCAACGACTCCCTACTTGCCAACTTCACAACCTAACAGTGATGTGATGTGATTCAGATCGTGTTAGTGTTTGTCGTAATATCAAATAATGTTTTAAAATAATGAAAAAAATGTTTTTAAAACCTTTCTTCTTTCTTCTTCTTATTCTTTTTTTTTTTTTTTTTTTTTTTTGAAAAGTGAGGGTGTGAATGGGGAAAGAGACATTAAAGAAATAACGAGCTAACTGCGCTTAAAACAGTTGTCAATAAAAATGAAATTTTAAGGAGAAAAGAAAAACAACGAGAAGAACAAACAAAACGAACGAAGAACGAAAAAGAAGATACCAACACCTAGACACGACACTTCTATACCATACTCGGTGATCATCTTCAACAGGGTGATAGAAGCAACAAAGGGGTTTTTTTTGTTCTTTTTTTTTTCATTTTTGGAAAAACACCAAAAAAAAAAACGACCAAATAAAACCATTAAGTATGCGTACCGAGAGGTAAGATAGTTTTGCAGGAAAAATCAATTAATTCGATGAATAATATTAAAAAAGTATTTTTTTATTTGTTTTTCACACGAAACTTAGAAACCGTGAAACTGCTAACCCGGTTCCTCTTCAGAGGAACACTTCGGAACACTTCCTTTTGTTAATGTTGGTTGTTATTATTATTTTTTTTTTTTGATTTTTTTTTCTCTATTTTTATTGTGATTTTTTTAATGATTTAGCGGAAATCCCTGACCTGTGGTATTGACAACAGCTGACTTAGAAGGGGCCGTCTTACCACATAGTCAGGAAAACAAAAGTGAAGATTCAAAACAAAAAGAACGTAACGTAACCAAAAGAAATAGATAGCCATAAGTGAGATTTATTTTCTTGCAGCCAAAAAAAAAAAAAAAAAAAAAAAAACATCTTGAGATGGCACATTGTGTGCGCCCTCACAAGAGTCGTTCCTTGCGATTGTTTTTGCAAGGAGAATTTTCTTCTTTTTTTTTTTTCTTTTTTTCTTTATTTACTTAGAAATCCTTACAGGACTTTGAACCCCATGGTTCACCCATTGTGGATGACGGGTTTATTTATTTATTTTATTTTCTTCTTTTTTTAAAATACCTTCATGCCTTCAAAAGTAAGAGACATAACGGCAAAAAAAAAAAAAAAAAAAAAAAAAAAAAACAACTCTTCTCTACTACAACAGTACACTACAATAAAAGTAAAGGGGATAACAAAGTGAGCAGCACGCCTTGCGATTTAATAACATGATACGTGCGAGATCCATCAACATTAACAAAGACCATCACATACATAAATAAAACTTCAGATTAATTACTAATTGCAATAAATTAGTTTAGATAAACAAAACAATTTTTTTTTTTTTACTCTTCTTTCTGTTTTATAGTTAGGAGTTACATAACAACTTTCTAAACAAAAACAAAAATAATAATAATAATAATAATAATAATTTAAAAAGCCTCAGTAGTTTCATTACTCCTTTGAACTACATCTTAACATCGAAAAAAAGTATTGTAGTTCTATTTTTTCTTTTATATTTTTTTTTTTTTAAAAAACCTAACGCCATCTAAAAAAAGAAGTTGAACTACATAAATAGAGAAAGTAAGTTGACTAAAGCCGTTGGATTCCAATAAACTTAACGCTAAATAGCTACTCAGGGATCTCTATGTGCTGAGAGGCAGTGCAATATGAATTTAATCACAGATCACATATCGGATCCTATATTACGACCATGAGACTCTAAATTCTTCTTGTAGTTATTTAAATAGAAATAGACAATCAACACAAACTGATAATAATGACTATTGTAAAATTAGTATGTACAACACATTACCAGTTTAGTTGTTTAGATTTGACGGGTGTTTAAGAGATTTTCCTAACAAAATAAAAATGTTGGACCTGAAGAACAAAAACAGAATACAAAAAAAAAAAAAAAAAAAAAAAATTTAACCAACCACTACAAGTAGGGAAGGTAGTAAAAGTAAGTTGATGTTTGGTTCACACATGGCAGTAATTCCATGTGCGACGCACACCGAGGAGGTTATTTTAAAATACTTAACAGTGAGCAGAGGATTGCACTAATCCAAACTGCCGATGCTGTTGCCACGGAAACAGTTTCGGTAGTATTTGGATCTGCTGTCGGTACAGTCCAACATGCTGGAGGTACTTGAATTGAATTTTTTAAACAAGAAGAAATAATTGTTGTATTCGACAAACAAACTGTCGAACCTTTCCCAGCAGGAGTGTGATACCGAGTATGTAATGGCAGGTAGGCTTCTTTTCCTTTTTGTCCTCCACTCACATTGTGGATTGCTACGTTAAATTCATGTTCTTGCATACTATCGATGGAACGTTCTAAGTATTGGTCATCTTTGAGTATTTGGTGATCATCGTTCTTTATTTCAAAATTCAAACCAATCCTACGCAACTCATACTTGTCGATAATAACACCCGCTGGGATCTTTTCTTCGATTGTTGCCAAACAACCGTCTGCTACTCCAGCACTTTCTAATAAACTTCCTAATTTTATCTTTACATGAAATCCTTCGACACTCACATCCCGTCTGGCCATCACACCATGACAGACGCTGTGTAGTAGAATCCCAAGCAGCATTAGTTGTTGTTGTTGTGATACTCCTGGTGGTTTGGTAATGGAGAATAATCCTTTTTTATTTAATAAAAAACATTTCAATTATAATTTAGTTATTCAAAACGCTCATCATCAGAGTCTTTGGTATTATAATACCTGTGTGAGTTCGGTTATAGAAATATATTGAATTCAATAAAAAAAAAAACACAACTTCTTTCTGAAGTAGTAATCAAACAACAAAAAATATTCTAACCTCTTTTTCTCAAATGTGATTTCTTTTTTTTTTTTTTTTTTTTTTTTTTTTCGTTTATTAACTATTATTATATAAGAAGCAAGGGTAGTGTTGGGTTGTTGTGATCTAAAAAAAAAAAAATAAAAAGAAAAAAAAAAGTTTCGCATACTCATCGCGAATTCCAAAAATGATGATTTAGAAACACGATGAAGTACTACTTAACTTCATCACCACTCTCACCATCAAAGTGAAGCGGACTGGTATTTAAAAACCAATTAGGAGATTGTTGAGACTTGAGCCACTTGAAATCGTTAACTAAATTCCACTTATCCGTCTCCGCTGTTAGTGTCGTCGATGCGAACAATTCAGATTTATTTTCAAAGTTCCAGTTGTATGGAGCAAATGATACTTCAGAACAATCTTCAATAATAGGTTCTGAAGAGCAATGAAGATAAAAAGATGACAATTTGGTGTTGTGAACTCGAAGCTGACGAGCAGCAACAACAAAAGTACATGAGGTGCAGGATTTGATAAAAACACTTCCGTCAAGAGGTTTGATAAGAACTTTACAGTCAGTGAGATCTGATAAAAATATCGATGACGATGGTTTAATAGAAATCGTCTCTCCCGTTCTTCCACTTATTCTAGATTGATTCTTCTCATCAGCGACATCCACTTCGATATCGACTTTGATGTTGTCATTGCCGCTGGCAGCAACTTTTTCACTTACCGATTTCTTTTTTCGTGAGAATGCAAATTTTTTTTTCCCCTTACTCTTCTTTTCATCAATAAGTGTTAGAAGTTCCTGCAGCGTCTTATTAGCTCTCTGTTTATCCCATTGTGGTAAGAATGTACATCCTTCATGTAAATATGATTGCATTTCTCGGTAAATAGTTAAGGCGGTATCACTGTTACCGTCTTTTAAATTAGTCTCAACCTGTTCTTTCATGTCTCCGTAGAATTTTGAATCAAACTTCTCAACGTCATCACACAACTTACTCGTTCCATCTTTTTTAGAAGCCGCAACATTCGCAGAGCGTTCTTCCATTCGCTTTTTCATTCTCTCAGCCATGTCTTCAGACATTTCTTTATGAATGCTGTCTGTGTGAAACAGTAACAAACTTCAGGGTATTAAAAAAATAAAAAATTAATATCAAGTACTTGACTGAAAAAATATCTTGTCTTCATACATTATCATGAATACTGTCTGTGTGGGGGGAAACAATTCGTTAAAATACTCGTTTCTAAAGGTCAATCTTATTTGTGAATGCTGTTTTTAAAAAGGAAACACATCAAAGTTGACAAATAGCTGTCACAAAAAAAAAAAAAAAAAAAAAAAAACGAAAACTCAGCAAAATGAAATCAGGTTTTCATGTACTGTAAAAGATTCCAGTTGATTACACACCCGTAGAGTGTCCCAAATGGATATTGAAGTTAGTAAGGAATATTATTATACTTTTTTAAAATTGTGTAACTTACAAACGAAAGGTATCTGGAAAAAGAAAACTCAACCAAAAACCGTTTTGTGATTCTTCACATTGTTACTAAAGCAACTACAAAGAAAACACAAATAAATAAAATAAAATAAAAAAACTGGGGAACATTACCCGGAGCAACTTGAGGTGTTGCCAAGGGACGGGGCCCTGTTTAAATAGTGAAGAAAAAGAAAAAAGAAAACAGGATGGAATGAGAAGCTAGTCTGATCTATTAGATTTATCAAACTCATCACATTCATTATCTGAATAACACACTTAAAACTGTGCAAAAAAGAACAATAGGCCAGGAGCGAGAGGTAAAAAAAAAAAAAAAAAGACCTCCTCAGCACACTCAGCTTAGTACTCTTCGATGTCTTCTTCGCCTTCGATATTAGCTGACTCCGTACCTACCTCCATGTAGTCTAGTTGGAGGGCAGCTAAATCTTCTCTGGCTTCAGAGAACTCACCTTCTTCCATTCCTGTTGTTATGATGTGTTGAGATTGACTGCTTTTAGAATTAAATAAGTGGGTGGTGTCAATGTTGAATAGTAGCTGGTAAACCTTCACGTGAATAGAAGATAGGAAACTAAAATAGTGAGAAGTAATGTGATGGATTACTTCAAATAGAATATCAAATGTGACTTTAATCTAATCAAACGAATGATTACTAATTAGGGGGATTGTTGAAGTAAAGTTTAATACATTCATACCTTCACCAACGTACCAATGAACGAATGCTCTCTTGGAGTACATCAAATCAAACTTGTGATCGATACGAGCGAACACCTCAGCGATGGCGGTGGAGTTGGAGATCATGCAGACTGCTCTCTGAACCTTGGCCAAGTCACCACCTGGAACAACAGTTGGTGGCTGGTAGTTGATACCACACTTGAATCCAGTTGGGGACCAGTCAACGAACTGGATGGTTCTCTTCGTCTTGATGGTGGCAACGGAGGCGTTGACATCCTTTGGAACGACGTCACCTCTGTACATCAAACAACAGGCCATGTACTTACCGTGACGTGGGTCACACTTAACCATCGAGGAAGCTGGCTCGAACGCGGCGTTGGTGATCTCAGCAACCGACAACTGCTCGTGGTAGGCCTTCTCAGCTGAGATGACTGGAGCGTATGATGACAACATGAAATGGATTCTTGGGTATGGCACCAAGTTGGTCTGGAACTCAGTTACGTCAACATTGAGCGCACCATCGAAACGAAGGGAGGCGGTCAAAGATGAGATGACCTGAGCGATAAGACGGTTCAAGTTGGTGTAGGTTGGTCTCTCAATGTCGAGGTTTCTTCTGCAGATGTCGTAGATGGCCTCGTTGTCAAGCATGCAGGCAACGTCAGTGTGCTCCAACAAAGAGTGGGTGGACAACACACTGTTGTATGGCTCAACAACAGTGGTACTTACCTGTGGGGATGGGTAGATGGTGAATCCCAACTTTGACTTACGGCCGTAGTCAACCGACAGTCTCTCCAAAAGAAGAGCTCCAAAACCAGATCCAGTACCTCCTCCAACACTGCTGAAGACGAGGAATCCCTGGAGACCAGTGCAATTGTCAGCGAGCTTTCTAATTCTGTCGAGGCACAAGTCAACAATCTCCTTACCGATGGTGTAGTGACCTCTGGCGTAGTTGTTGGCGGCATCCTCCTTTCCTGAGATCAACTGCTCAGGGTGGAAGAGTTGACGGTAGGTTCCGGTTCTCACTTCATCGATGACAGTTGGTTCCAAATCGAGGAAGACGGTACGTGGGACGTGCTTTCCGGACCCGGCCTCACTGAAGAAGGTGTTGAACGCATCGTCCTCAATTCCGATGGTCTTGTCTGATGGCATAACGCCATCAGGCTGGATACCGTGCTCAAGGCAGTACAACTCCCAGCACGCGTTACCAATCTGACAACCAGCCTGACCGATGTGGATCGAGATGACTTCTCTCATTTTAGTTTTAGAGCGTTAAGAAGCTTTAAAATTAATACGGAGGAGTTTCTGACCCACAAAAGATAAACTTCCAATCCCATTCTACTTCACAACAACTAAGATAAGAACATGTTATTGTGTCACTACTGTTGTTAGTAATTAAAATAATATTATCAAGTTTTTAATAAAAAAAACCTACCTTCCAAAAAAACAATAAGAAATTAAAATATAAACGGAGCTACGAGCACCGTGTTAAGCAGTTGTTGTTGTTGTTGTTGTTAGTTTTTTTCTTTTTTTTTTTTTTCTTTCCCATCCACAATTATAATATAAGCAATTCATTGGGATAAACACAATTCATGTAATGGAAACAAGGAGAACAACAAACAAAAAAAAAAAGAGACAAAAAGAGAATAAAAATAAAATATAAAAAAAACGTATGCGATGTGCCCGATTGTCAAAACGGTGGTGTTACAGAAAAAAGCTTAGTTAGTATTAGCTTTATTTGCGGGAGTTATCACAAATAAATAATTTAAAAAAAAATAACCCTAGTTTTGCTAGTGACTCTCATTAACGCAATCTTTCGACCACAACAAGTTGCTGGTCGACTACTACTTGTAATGGCTCTAAGACAATATCAGACCCCCTTTATTTTTTTTTTTTTTTTCTCCTTCTTGACGAGGAGAATTGTTACATTCCACTGTGACGCAAGTGAAATCCAATCCAGGAGAGTGAAAAAAGAATAAAATAAGGAAAAATAAAATAAAGGAAACTGGTTTAAGTTTTTTTTTTTTTTTTTTTTTAATAAATCATCCTCCCCTACTTCGAATACTTTGTAAAGACCTCGTTGTGATCCCTCGCGTGTCTAAGCCAGTTGAATTTGTCTCCACGAGTACCAAGTTCCAGAGAGCTGGTGATGTTGGCTAGCTGTTTATCAAAAGACGCATGAATCAGGTTACTGTAAACGTTGATAATACACGCAATTGGAACAAACGACCAACAGTCTGAAATAAAATCCGACAATTCAGATTTTTTTCCTTCTTCAGAAAGTCCCTTAAACGCACCAATCTCATTCAGATAGGCCTCAGCAACATTAGCAATTACGTCTTTAGCCGTTTCCATTGTGATGTTTATTTCATTGCGTTGAATCTGTAGTTCCAAACTAGATATTAATTTGGCAAAATCATAAACAGCAAGAGAAGGACCGCTCCACTCGATATCAATAAGTGTTACCTTCGTAGGGTTCACACTATCATCTACGATTGCGTTACTTAAATTAACATCAAAGTGAGTGTAGACTATTTTGGTGCTGTATTTTGATTTTAATTTATCGTGGACCTTCTTCTTAACATCTTCAATGGTGGTGCTAGTTTCGATAACGGAGTGGTAAAATTTTGACCAAATCTCATGAGATGATAATTTACTCTTTTCAATAACAATAATAGAATATCTTCTCCAGATCTCTAACAAAGTGTAGCAGAGTGGTTCTCCGTTTAGCTTTCCGAAGTGATGATCGACAACATTCTTTTTAAACTGTTCATTTTCCATAGTCTGGTGGAACCGTGCTATGCTACTACCAAGACAACGAAACACCGCTGGGATGTTTGTTTTTGGATTCTTCAACGACTTGAGAAGGGTTGCTCCAGATATCCACTCTTCGATTCTCCCTAAGTGACGATCACATCCATAGTACCTCGCTTTAATGACGCAGAATTGCTTTGGACCAACACCTGCTTCTTGAAGTCCTTGAGAAACATTTCCAATAAAGTTAATTTCATCATGAATAATCCTTCTCGGTTTTTCCCAACTGTAGAACGCCATTAAAACTTTACGACAATCAGTTTGGTCTTTGCGATTCTCTTTTGAAAGTTTTACTTTGAAAACTCTCTTATCCACTAGTCTCGTCACGCACAAGTCCTCAGCTTTAACTAAACCTGTTCTCCAAGATTCAATTTTTTCAGCACAGAATGACTTTACTGCCATGTCATCTTCATTTAGCTTTGCAATATCAAGTTTTAGTCCTCGACTGATGCCGTGTCTGATGAAGAGCTTGTTCATATGACCTAAGAAGTCAGGTGTTCCTTTATATCCAGGAAGGACATTGCAGTCGACGACGTAGTGGGTTTTGTTATTTTTATCAACCAGAACATCGAACCCAAACAACTCAATATTCCATTCCAGTTCGATTGCCATTCTAAAAGTGTCAACTGTTGTCGGGTCTAAGTGTGCAGCTCCCAGTTCTGGATCGTGAATTCTCTTACAAGCAATAGCACCTTCTCTGTTTGTTATAACATCTGAATAAAATATGATGTATCCTTTACCACCAGTGTCCTTCTCATTTACGTGTTCCCCTTTTATCTCAACAGCAAAACGATCGAGCTCTTCTGGGTCCGGCGTGTCAATATCTGGAAGTGACGGACGACCTCCAACAAATATGTGTCTCGCGATAACATAAATCTTATAAACAACACCTGAGTGAGGGATGTACTGTTCTAAAGAGTAGTGTTCACATCCAGAATTGTCACAGAAATGTTTGAGTCCAGCGATGTCAAAAACGAGTCCCATCTTCTTAATTGCAGTTGACTTAGGTTTTACAACAATTGGAAATGGAGGCAAGTCTGAAGGGTCAGCTGGTGTTGATCTTGAGTAGTTTAACCAACTAGGAACAGCACATGCAACACCTGAGTTTGCTTTGTGAACCATAGTTGCTATTTTACGTAATAAAGCAACCATATTGTATCGATCAACAAGACAATGTTCACTCTCAATTGGAATGATGTTCAGTTCATCAAATTCAGATTTGTGTTTGGACATCAACTCATCATATCTTCGCATTGTAGTGTCGTGAACTTCTTCTCCTCGAGAACCAAGAGCCTTATGTAATTTGCTAACAATTACGTCAGGTTTTGGATCCATCTTCTCCCACTGCTCAAGTAAGGAGTGCTGAACGTCAAGAGTCAAGACATCGACACGTCCTTCTAAGTTTTCCGCATCACCATCTTTGTACTTTTGTAGTAACATTAATTTCCGATTTCTGTCAACAGCAAAACATGTGCACAGCCTCAGTGCACGGTCTCGTCCAAATTGACTTTTCCATGCATGCCTCGGGGATTCTGGCATCCTTAGTGTTCTTTTTTTTTTTTTTTTTTTTTTTTTTTTGTTGTTGTATTTCCTGCCAATGAGATCAAAATAGAGAAATTTCACTAAAAAAAAAAAACCACCAGCTAAACTACTTCACTACAACTCTTACTATCAACAGTCATACTGCAAGCTGTGATAAAAATAATACTTTCGATTGTATTTAAGAAGACCAAATGAAGAAACTCAAATCCTCACAGAAGTACAAAGCACGGATTCCAATCCCTCTTTGGTTCGAAACGTTAGACTTTCAAGCATTGAAAGAAAAAAAAACGAATTTTGAAATAATTGTTTTTAAAAGAGAAAACAACAACAACAACAAAATAGGAATTCCCCGCAACCCATATTTCTACCTTTCTTGGCTCGGACATGTTACCTGAACAACCTTTCAAATGCAACAGAGTAACAAGCAATCGTATTGTCTAACAATCAAACTGAAGCGGTAATACGTCACAGAAATATATAATCCTAACAAAGAAAGACAAACTCAAAGATGACATAGAAGCACAAGGAAAAACGATTTCTTTAAACACAAATTTATATTCTTATTATTGAAAGCATAGCTTCGGGAGGGGGTGAGACTTTGATAATGTAAAAACAGTAACAACTTTAGGGGTATTAAAAACAAAAACTAATATCAAGTACTTTGACTAAAAAAAAATATTTGTAGTTGTTAATCAAAGAAAGGTTCGTTTAAAAAAAAAAAGAAAACACAAAAAAGGGAAATTTTTTTTTTTTTGTCTTATAACTTTTTTTTTTTTTCATGTTGTAAAAGTCAGCCAGTCAACTATTGTGACTGAATCACTCCTCAGTTAACAAGTTGGGAGTGTAGTTTTTATGTTCGTAGCGAACTACAACTCTTCCACTTTTTAGATTTTTTTTTTTTTTTTTTGTTTGAAGCAGTTATCAATTTTCTGACCTGCTAACTCTATCCTTTATAAGAGGGAGTGAAACAGTAACAATTTTAGGTACAACAGGAGCAAAAAAATATCAAAGTACTTGACTGAAAAAAATATTTGTAGTTGTCAATCAAGAAAAGGTTCGTTTTAAAAAAAAAGAAAATATAAAAAGGAAAGAAAAGAGCTACAATCTCCATTCGCTAATAAGAAGAAAAAAAAAGTACAAAAAACAATAAAAGACTGGCAGGTCTCGGGAAAGCTTGGCTGAAAGAAAGAAAAAAACAAAAAAAAAAAAAAAAAAACATGAGATAAAACATAAATACAGCTATCGCAGCATCTTTTATATTAATGCATCTTCTTTATTGTGATGACATTTTTTCCTATTGAGGTGTTAGTTTGGAATAAGAACTTCATATGATGAGAAAACACTTTCAGTCAATTTTTGAGAATAATTTGAGAAAAAGACGCGAGAGTACCCTGATAATATATCTTTGATGTGAATATATCTTTGTTCTGGTTTGAGTTTTAATCTGCTTGCCTCTTCTTCCACTTTAATATCAACGGTTTGAATGATTCAGTTTGTGTGCGAAAACCGAAAACAAAGTGTGTTAACGTTTACCGCTCGAAAAACAGGGAAATTATCAAAAAAAATAAAATTAAAAAACAGTTATGGGTTAACTTGGCATCGATTAAAAAAAAAGGAAACGAAAATACGATTCCTTCGATCGAAAAAGGGGCACCAGTTCGCTGCAGCAGAATACGTATCTGTTTATCGTAAGACTTCGAGCAACGGGAATAAAAGTTTTGGGGTATATATATTTTTATTTTTTTCCCTTTCATGAGAGAAAGGATATTTTTTTAAATAAAAAAAAATAAAGTAAAATACAAAAAAAAAAACTGAGACGTGATAGAAGTACATTACTATTTTTGTTAGGAGGAAAAAGTAACATTCAACCAGAATTTCACTTCTAATTTTTTTTTTTTTTTTTTTGTCAATTCGAAAACGACAATACAGTACCTAGTAATACAACAAGGGGGAATTAGGAGAGCTAAGGCAAGGTCAATAGCACAAAGCATCACACGGAAAGGAGAGTCTTACAAGACAACAAATAAAACAATATTTCAATTGTGTTGAGGTTGTGATATGCAAGAGGGAACTGTGGTATAAAAAGAAAATAAGAAAATAATGAAATAAGTGAAAGCTACCACAGTTGACATCTTTATAAGGTCAACCGATTAGTGCTTGGTGTAGATTCGTTTTGGAATAGGAACTCTGGTCAATACAATACAAAAGGTATTCAAAAAAAAAGAAGGCAATCAAATAATAATTTTAAAAAAAAAACGCTCTGGAGGTAATTACTTAACCACTTCTGGGAACATTATTTAACTTTGTGAAGTGCTTCTTAAATCCCGCGTAGTGATCACTCGCGTGTCTAAGCCAGTTGAAGTTCTCTCCTCTCTTCCCGAGGACTCTGTTCTCTGAGATGTCAGTGAGTTGTCCATCGAAGGATGCGTGGATGAGGTTGCTGTAGACGTTCAGAATGCAGGCGATCGGAACAAACGCCCAGCAGTCCGACAGGAAGTCAGACACCTCCGCTCCCCGCTCCTCCTCGCTCGCCCCCTCAAACGCTCCAATCTCACACAAGTAAGCCTCCACCACGTTCGTCAGCATCTCCTTCACAGTCTCCATCGTGATGTCGATCTCCTGACGTTCGATCTGTAGCTCCAGACTCGAAATCAGCTTCGCGAAGTCGTACACCGCCAGACTCGGTCCGCTCCACTCGATGTCGATCAGAGTCACCTTCGAAGGGTCGCAGTTGTTGTCTACGATCGCGTTGCTCAGGTTCACATCGAAGTGCGAGTACACCGTCTTCATGCTGTACTTCGACCTCAATTTCACGTGAACCTGCTTCTTCACTTCCTCGAACGTCGTCGCAGTCTCCATGAACTCCCCACAGAACCCGCCCCACATCGGACTGTTCTTCAGCTCGCTCTTCTCCACGCTGATGATCGAACACCGACGCCAGATCTCCAACAGGCTGTAGCACAGCGGCACTCCCTCCAACTTCTGAAAGTGGTGGTCCAGAACGTCCTTCTTGAACTGCTCGTTCTCGATCGCCTTGTGGAATCGCGCTATGCTCGTCCCCAGGCAGCTGAACATCTTCCCCCGTTGCGTCGTCGGCTTCTTCAGCGCCTTCAACAGCGTCATCCCTTCCACCCACTCCTCCAACCTCCCCAGGTAACGATCACAACCGTAGTACTTCGCGTGGATGTCGCAGTACTGGTCAGGTCCCAGTCCGGCATCGAACAGTCCCTGCGCAACGTTCCCAATGAAGTTGATCTCGTCGTGGATGATTCGACGAGGCTTCTCCCAGTTGTAGAACGCCACCAACGTCTTCCTCACCGCCAGGTCCCTCCTCGCGTCCTTCCGACACTTCACTTGGAAGATCCGACTGTCTACCAACCGACGAACCATCAGGTCCTCAACCTTCACACCCCCTTCCTTCCAAGCAGCCATCTTCTCAATGCAGAACGACCTGATCGCGTCGTCGTCTCGGTTCACCCGCGCGATGTCCTCCTGCAGTCCCTTTCGGATCCCGTGTCTGATGAAGAGCTTGTTCATGTGTCCCAGGAAGTTGGGAACTCCCTTGTACCCTGGCAGAGCATTGCAGTCGACGACGTAGTGCGTTTGGTTGTCCTTGTCAACCAGAACATCGAACCCAAACAATTCAATATTCCATTCCAGTTCGATTGCCAGTCGTAAAGTGTCTACGGTTACAGCACGCAAATTAGCGGCAGAGAGCTCCGGGTCGTTTATCCTTTTGCAGCCAATCTCTCCGTCTCTTCTTGTGATTACATCTGAGTAGAATATAATATAACCTTTACCACCTGATTGTGATTTGAGTACGTGTTGTCCTTTTATTTCTTCTGAGAATCTATCGAGTTCTGCGGGGTCAGGGTTGACGTCAATGTCTGGAAGTGAAGGACGGCCTCCGACGAAAATATGTTTTGCGATAACATAAATCTTATAAACAATACCCGAGTGAGGGATGTACTGTTCTAATGAAAAGTGTTCACAGGCAGAATTATCACAGAAATGATCCAATCCAGAAGTATCAAATACCAATCCCATCTTCTTAATTGCAGTTGACTTAGGTTTTACAACTATCGGAAATGGAGGAAGATCTGCTGGATCGAATGTCACAGATTTTGAGTATGTCATCCATTTTGGAGTAGAACACTTAATGTTACTATCACTAGCTAGAGATACTACTCTCGCCATCCTTTGAAGAAATGTCGTCATCGAGTATCGATCAACAAGAATATGTTCGCTCTCGACAGGAATGATATTTAGTTTGTTAAAATCTGATTTATAACTTCCCATCAGTTCATTAAACTTTCTTAACGTCGTAGCGTGAACTTCTTCTTGAGGAGAACCGAGTGCCTTGTGAAGTTTACTAATAATAACATCAGGTTTTAGATCCATCTTCTCCCACTGTTCTACTAAAGAAGACTCTGACTGACTATCGAGAGCAACGATGTCAACTCGTCCTTCTAAGTCTCTCGCATTGTTACTTTTATATTCCTGCTGAAGCATCATTTTCCTGTTCCTATCAACAGCGAAACATGTGACCAGCTGCAGGTTTCGGTTGCGACCGAAACGACTATCCCAATTACTTAGCATTTCTATCCTTTTATAATTATATCTGGAAAGGAGAAAAGAAGGAAGTCAGAAAAGTGGAATCATCGTGTGGTCACATTTTCGACAGCAAAAATAAAATTGCGGGTAGAGTGAAAGGTGGCGGGGGGTGAGAGATGTGGTACGTGCTGAAAATAATAAGAAACCAAAACGTGGTAAAACTAAATGAAATATTTTCACGAATGGTTTTTTTTTTTGCTTTTTTTTTTTTTTTTTTTTTCTTCTTGAGAGAATACATTACAGGCACACATAAAGCAAGCTGCTATTTTTTTCAATTCTAATTATTTCAGTACTTTTTCTTCTTTTTTTTTTTCTTCTTTCGTTCTTTTCTTCGCTTTTTTATTTTCTTAATGGTGCTATGCCGAGGCTTGAGTTTCTTACATACTTTTTGTCCTAATGGTTTTTAGAAACCATCGGGAAATGCAGTTTTCACTATTACCAACTCCATCTGATAAGGAGTAATGTAGCAATCACGAGAAGGGGAAAAAAGAAAGAAAGGAAAACAATGGCAATGGGGAGCAGTGAACTATCAATTAAAATCATAAGCAATATTTTTTTTTTTTTTTTTTTTTCATTCTTTTTTTTGTTTACATGCAAAAGCAAAAATATACAGCTTTTGGTACGTTTTACAGCAAAATCATCACACCGAAAGGCGCATTTTAAAAAAAAAAAAAAAAAAAAACAGTAAGAAAAAAGAATTCTCTCTCGTGTCAGGATATCGTTTACAGCAAAAATCCAACGGAACAATGCTCAATAACTTTATGCTATTTTCTGCTGTCCAAAATAACCAGATTGGATAACAAAAAGCCAACCAAATGAATGATGCTACTTTTATTTTATTTCAATTTTTTTTTTCTTTTTTTTTTTTTTTTTCATTCAAAGTTTGACAAAAACAACGAAAACATAAGCTCGTCCCCCTCTCCCTCCTGGAGACTCCACGAGAGGATTGAGGTAAAAGATGACCGACAATACGTTCTAATTTTAACCGGAATTGAAAGAAAAAAAAAAGAAAAAAAATCAAACCAACAATATTCAGACTTGAAGAGAAAAAAATTAAAAAGACCCCCCCCTCATGTGTTTTTCACACAGGAAAATTTTTTTTATCGAAACAAAGATCTTGGCTTGGTAACCTTCAGACATTTTGCTTCTTTTTTTCATTTTTTTTTTTTTTTTTATTTCAAAAAAAAAAAAAAAAAAAACGACACTGTCACTGCCTCATGTTAGAATGGTTGAAACAAGAAAACGTGTCGTACATATTGAGGAGAAAATAAAACCAAAATTGCTTTCCAGATGAAGAGGGGCGAGAAGCCCACCTATTTGGTTCAAGGTGACCATAAATCACAATGGATCAAACCATCAGAAAATACAAATTTGATTTTTTTAAAAAAGCTGATAGTTCATGCGAGCGACGAATAAAAAAAAAAAAAAAAAAAAAAAAAAAAAAAAATACAAAAAGGCGGAAATTTTTTCATGTGCTGCAATTAAACTTGAATGTACACCATCCAACAACCACGACAATCGTCAAAAAAGCCTGTTGATCATTTCCGAACAATGAGCGCATCTGAGGAATAACAAATAAAATCGGTGCGATAAACCTAAACTCAATACAATTGGAGAGGTTCAATTAAATTGATTCATAATGCCCTTTGTGCTTCTTACTCAGACAAGTCAACATCCAACAAGTCAAGGACCAGTTAAAGTAGACGTAGTTTCATTGAACTCCAATCCCAAAAGATTATTTTTGTTTCAGCAGGTAATAATTCAGCAGGTAATAAACACCACACAGTTAGTTGAAACACAACAAAAAAACAAAACAAAAAATCGAGTTTTTTTTATAACATAAAAAAAGGTGTGCCAAAAGTTTGTTAGCAATCGTATTAGAGATACGAGGCGTGAAAGCAACAAGCAAGTAAGAAAAAAAAAAATACTACTTTTCTTCTTTCTCAAAAAAAAGTAAAAAGAAAAACATAACAAGAAACTCGCAGGTGGAAATTTGATTCATTCATATTATTGGTACTTTTAGGGGAGATTTTTTTTTGTTATGGAAAATGAAAAAAAAAGGGAAAAAAGCGAAACGGGAATGCCTTCTTGATGCCTTGTCAACAAGTCATCAAAGCCCAAAAAAAAAAAAAAAAAAAAAAAAAAACGGGGGAAATGCATAAAGAAGTTAATATAAAGGGAACAAGTATCGGGGAAGTTTTTTTTTTTTTTTTTTCTATATTCCAGAAAGACCACAAGGGTTGTGATCCATACACAGCAAGACTTAGCAGGAGAGGAGGCAGTATGGTGAATACACGTACAAAGACAACACAATGTAAACACAAAGTTCCAATACTACTTTTGTATCAGTTTTATTAGTTACTTTGTTCGACAACGGGAGTCGCTAAAACTTGTGTACTGCGACTCCACCCTATGTTATTTTTTTTTTTTTTTTTTTTTAAATTTTCAAAAATAAAAGGAACGAAAAGAAAAATGTAAACAAAAACAACAACAATTTGTGTGTGGGACGAAACAAACAAACCAAAAGTGAAGATGAAACTTAATTGTTAGAAACAAAAAATCAAACAGGAGTACGTAAGGCGATATTTTGCGAGGGAACAACTCACTAAGTGGTTATCATTTAAACGGATGAATTTGGAACCAACGATTGTAACGTTGGCTTTCATCCATTTCTGGGCATCGTATTTAACTTTGTGAAGTGCTTCTTAAATCCCGCGTAGTGATCACTCGCGTGTCTAAGCCAGTTGAAGTTCTCTCCTCTCTTCCCGAGGACTCTGTTCTCTGAGATGTCAGTGAGTTGTCCATCGAAGGATGCGTGGATGAGGTTGCTGTAGACGTTCAGAATGCAGGCGATCGGAACAAACGCCCAGCAGTCCGACAGGAAGTCAGACACCTCCGCTCCCCGCTCCTCCTCGCTCGCCCCCTCAAACGCTCCAATCTCACACAAGTAAGCCTCCACCACGTTCGTCAGCATCTCCTTCACAGTCTCCATCGTGATGTCGATCTCCTGACGTTCGATCTGTAGCTCCAGACTCGAAATCAGCTTCGCGAAGTCGTACACCGCCAGACTCGGTCCGCTCCACTCGATGTCGATCAGAGTCACCTTCGAAGGGTCGCAGTTGTTGTCTACGATCGCGTTGCTCAGGTTCACATCGAAGTGCGAGTACACCGTCTTCATGCTGTACTTCGACCTCAATTTCACGTGAACCTGCTTCTTCACTTCCTCGAACGTCGTCGCAGTCTCCATGAACTCCCCACAGAACCCGCCCCACATCGGACTGTTCTTCAACTCGCTCTTCTCCACGCTGATGATCGAACACCGACGCCAGATCTCCAACAGGCTGTAGCACAACGGCACTCCCTCCAACTTCTGAAAGTGGTGGTCCAGAACGTCCTTCTTGAACTGCTCGTTCTCGATCGCCTTGTGGAATCGCGCTATGCTCGTCCCCAGGCAGCTGAACATCTTCCCCCGTTGCGTCGTCGGCTTCTTCAGCGCCTTCAACAGCGTCATCCCTTCCACCCACTCCTCCAACCTCCCCAGGTAACGATCACAACCGTAGTACTTCGCGTGGATGTCGCAGTACTGGTCAGGTCCCAGTCCGGCATCGAACAGTCCCTGCGCAACGTTCCCAATGAAGTTGATCTCGTCGTGGATGATTCGACGAGGCTTCTCCCAGTTGTAGAACGCCACCAACGTCTTCCTCACCGCCAGGTCCCTCCTCGCGTCCTTCCGACACTTCACTTGGAAGATCCGACTGTCTACCAACCGACGAACCATCAGGTCCTCAACCTTCACACCCCCTTCCTTCCAAGCAGCCATCTTCTCAATGCAGAACGACCTGATCGCGTCGTCGTCTCGGTTCACCCGCGCGATGTCCTCCTGCAGTCCCTTTCGGATCCCGTGTCTGATGAAGAGCTTGTTCATGTGTCCCAGGAAGTTGGGAACTCCCTTGTACCCTGGCAGAGCATTGCAGTCGACGACGTAGTGCGTTTGGTTGTCCTTGTCAACCAGAACATCGAACCCAAACAATTCAATGTTCCATTCCAGTTCGATTGCCATTCTAAAAGTATCGACTATAGCAGCATGGAGGTCCGGGAGGTTAAGATCTGGATCAGTAATTCTCTTTGCTTCAATATTACCCGCTCTGTTTGTAATAACATTAGATAAGAATGTAACATAACCCAACCCCTCTGATTCAGATCCAGAGATGTATTCTCCCTTAATTTCAGTTGCAAATTCACTAAGAACCTGCGGAGTTGGTGTTCCGATGTCTGGAAGTGAAGGACGACTACCAACAAATATGTGTCTCGCGATAACATAAATTTTATAAACAACACCTGAGTGAGGGATGTACTGTTCCAATGAGAAATCATTGCATTCAGATTTATCGCAAAAGTTCTTAAGTCCGTTGACGTCAAAGACGACTCCCATCATCTTTATCGCAGTTGATTTTGGTTTTACAACAATTGGAAATGGAGGAAGATCACTTGACTTCGCAGGGTTACTTTTTGAGTAAGTCAACCATTGAGGTGTAGAGCATCCAATCGCTTCCGTGTTTCCAACTAAATTAACAACTCTTGCGATTCTCTTTAGGAATTCTGCCATCTTATATCTATCATGAAGAACGTACTCGCACTCAATTGGGATAATGTTTAATTTTTTGAATTCACTGCTCTGATCAGACTGTGCTAAACCATCGTAGTGGTGCATCGAAGTTGAATGGACCTCGTCTTCGATACTTCCGAGTGCGTTGTGCATTTTACTCACAACTAAATCTGGTTTAACGCTGAGGTCACACCACTGAGTTTTGAGGTTATTCGTTACATCTAATGAAACGACATCAATACCACCTTCGTACTCACCTTGCTTGTCTTTGTATTCTTCGTTTGTTAGCAATAATTTTCTATTTTTATCAACTGCAAAAACTGTACACAACTGCAAGTTACGACTTCTTCCAAACTGACTATCCCACGTTGAGGTGTGTGAATTAGAGGAGATTGAGGACATTTTAATATTTAGATTATTATTATTATTATTATTTTCTCTCTTCTTCTTTTTTTTAATACTCCTATACCAATCCTATGAGAAAAGAGATGATTATTTATTCTTTTTAGAAAAAAAGAAGAAAAGGTGATGGTCCACTAAATAAAACAACTCATCTATATAACGACATGTAAATTTGTTAACAACTGGAGAAATGTGGAGATACTAATTGATTAGTTTTTTTTTCGAAATTAAAAAAAAAAAAAAACCAGAACGTTATTAAGCGGCATGACTAAAAAAAAAAAAAAAAAAAAAAAAGAAAAAAATTTAAAAAAAACAGCGTTTGTGTTAATGGCGAACGAAACACGGAAAGGTCCACACATCCAATGAGACTTTTTTTTTTTCAAAAAAAAAATTTTTTTTTATATCAGTAGAACAGGCCTCACAAGTCTAACCAACATTAGAAACAAACAAAAACAAAAACAAAACCATTCAGATTAGCCATATTTCGTTGAACGCAGCCCCTTCCGGCTCCAGCCGACAAGTGCAGCACAGTGTTCGGGTTGACACTTGGCATAGTTTGCCGTTGAATGCTGTCGCACGTGGGAATAAATCAAGACCATAAGCCCATAAGAAATAACAGCTTTCAATCTGAATAGTTTACAAAAAAAAAAAAAAAAAAAAAAAAAATTGAACATCTGACAAAACAGGCAGAATATATACTCGCAAAAAAAAGGAAAAAATAAAAACTAACCACTAACGTAACTAACCGACATGAAGGAAGAACACATCATGATAACGAGCGAGTGAAATATAGATATATATGTTGAGTTGCAATACTTTTTTCTGTTGCACTTTTCGTTTCTACTGTGTTCTTCGTTTCACAACCAGCCTGATACTAAAAGTAACAGCAAAAGACTGTTACAGTAAAAAATAACTTACGGGAGGGAGAGAGAGAGAGAGAGAGAGAATGAAGACATAGATTAAATTAAATCGAAACAAACTATTCATTCTATTTTATTTTTATTTACGAAGCCTAGGAAGTCAAAAAAAAAAAAAAATCAAAAGCTCAACACAGATTACAAACATATCAACAGCAGCAATAAAAAAATAATTAGTTTTAATATGACAATGTTGATGGTTTTATTTAATTAAAACAACGATCACGCCTTAAACTTACTTTTTTTTAGACTTTTTTATCCATCGTTTCCAATAACAGTAATTGATAAACACCTCACAGGCCTCCTTCCAGTGTTGAAAGTCACCTTAGTAACTTTTGATGTTTTTTTTATTTAAGTTTTTAGACGGGGTGATACTCACGCGGAGAAGAGGGGGAAAAGAAGAAGAAAAGGCATCACACTAACCTTATTTTTATCATCTGTGGAACATTTGGAGGTGTTTTTTTTTTTTTTTTTTTTCTCTTAACACCCCTTCAAAGTCCTACAGCAATACATAAAATGCTACTTATCCAACGGAAGAGTTTTGCGTGACGTAATAAAAAAAATAAAATAAACAAATTTAAAAAAAAAAAAGGAAAAAAGAACGGCTTTAACTTAAACATTACAGAAAATAGTAACATAACGCTTTTTGATGTTTTGTTTGTGTCACGAAACTTGTGAACCGACTTAAACTGATAAAGCTAAAGGAGGTTTACGTGCGCTGCCCAACATTCTTTTTCGTTCTTACAATACTTGTTAAATGCAAAAAAAAATTAAAAAAACCGGCTGCAGGAGATGAAAACCGCTTAACCGAAACATAAGATAATTCTCACAAATATTAGATCATAGAAACCAATCAATGAACAGAACGAAGAGAAAAAAAAGTAAGATAGCCACCCTTTTTTATCTTTTTTTTTTTTTTTAAAGCGCGAATAATCGCGCTTATTTTTACCTACAAAATCTATAAAAAAAAAGAATTATCACGTGCACCTCCCTCTCAGAATGCAAAAAAAAAAAAAAAAAAATTGTAATTCAAATTCAAATCAATATGAGAACATAGTTCGAGAGACGCTGAAACACACATTCCAAACACCAGTCTGATGATGGAGTACTGCTCTAATCATTCTCTCAACTAAATTCTACTACGGTTCAAAAAGAATTTATTTTCTTCGAAACAGGTTAATAAACTTTACAATAACACCCAACAAAGATAACAAACTAAGATGGTTAACCGTTTGAGGTCGTTCTCATCATAAGTTGTAAAAAACTTATCAGGTTTCGAATAATTCATAAAACCTATTTTACCTCTAACGAAACTAAGGTGACAGGTTAAATTAAAAGGAGAAATATTCATTCAGACCGTAGCTGTATTGCATTATCATAAAAATAATAATAAAATAAAAACGTCGTTTAAATCAATCCATGTTAAGGAGGATGAGGAAGTCTACACTACTACTTAAATGGTGTAGTAAAAAAATATGAGTTCTGAAGGGTGGATCGTGCCCACAGGGAGAAAAAATAAAATAAAAAATAAATAAATAATAATGGTACCTGCAGCCGACAATTCAACGCAGGCTGATTTAAAAAATTAAAAAAATAAAAAAACAAATATCATTTGTGTGATGCACAAATAAATAATAATTGATTGACGTCAATAAAGACTGCTATATACTTGAATATTCTCGTACTGCGCGAGACTCCCAATACTGAACGAAGGACAACCAATCATTATTTGTTGCTTTCTCTACGCTATTCTTACGAGGTGGAAGATCAAGCTGATGAAGACCACGACGCGGTTGAGGATGCTGTCGTGGTGGCGGCAACATCCTTGAAGGAGGTAACTGCTGAATAGCTGGTGAACCCCAACCCGGAAACGAATATTTTTCACTTTTTGACGACGCGAAAGACGTAGCAGGCAGAGAGCTTCTCTCTGATGAGCTGTCATCTGCAAACCTTCTAACGGGGAGTTGTGGAGCAGCTGTTTTTAAAGGCTTCGTGTTGCTATCATTACTTACATTAGTACTGCCAGTGTCTTTACGGTTTCTTTTAACTGTTTTCGGAGGTAAGTTTGGTAGCCACATAGCCTTCCTGTCTGAAATACTTAAATATGGATCATCTTTTTCAAAAGGTCCATATTCCAAAGGGAACTTATGATAATCAATATGTCTGTTGAAGGATTCTATTTTCGTATTCTCACAAAACATTTTCAAAACTTCAATTATTTTCGTCGTTTTATTATCCCTCGTTAAAGTCTTACAAACCACACTGGGATCAGTGTGGTATTGTAGTAAGAATTTAATCATCCTTCCTTCTGGTTCTACTCCGTTATTTATTATGTGAATTCGACTGATGTCACTTAATTGACAAATCCTTTTTATATTACCAGACAGTTCGCATAGCAGCAGTAGTTTTCTAACAACAATTAAAATTCGACGTTGTTCTCTGCCGTGTCTCGTAATTTTTTGAACGAATCCAAAATAATAAACATCGGAGTTAAGCCAACTAAATTTTGAACGAAACTGTGAAGGAATCGATATTGGTGGTACTTCTGGACCCATGTGACGTCCCCCTCTCGCCCTACTGTAAAAATAATAATAATTTTTTAGTTTTTTTAATATCAAAAGCACATTTGAAATGCAATGGCATGCCATGTCTTATTTGTGACTACAGGCTCTCTTTGAAAGGAAAATACTTCACTCGTTACTTAACAATATTTTTTTTTTACTTTTTTTTACTTTTTCTTAATTCATTTTAGACAAAAGAAACGCAGCAAACAACAACAGACATTGCCACTAAACTGTCAGAGACTGAATGATTGAAAATATTTGAGACCATTCCACCATCTTCTCAATAGTAGTGAATAATGATAGTCTTGTTGATCATTTATTTTTTTCTCAGAGACGTAGCGATGGCAGACAATAAAACAACTAACGTAACGGTTGATATAACTTTTACAACATTACCCGACTTCCCCTTTATGAGAGAAGAGTTCATGAATTCAGCGTTTCGTTTCCAATCGGGAGCACCTTCTGCGTAGATTTCCTTTTTCCATATCGGTACAGATTTCTTAAGTGTGTTAATAGCAAAGTGTACTGCTTCGATAGAAGTCCCACGATGAGGAGATGAAATACAAATTACAACCGACGACTCACACACAGGAACGATACCAGTCCTGTGTGAGATTGCAATAGCTCCAACGTCTTTCCATTTCTTACGAGTTTCCAATGCTATTCTTTTCATTTCTTTATAAGCCATTTCATCATATGACTCGTAGTGCAATTCTATAACATCCTTTCCTTCAAAATTATCTCTCGTAGTTCCACAGAATGTTGTAACTGCTCCACAAGATGGGAGTGTTACCTTAGCGATTAGCTCCTCTACGTCTAACTTTTTATCCGTTATATTAAAATAATCAACTTCACTCATAATAAAGAATCAATCTGGTGAGAGAGGGGGAAAATATAATAATAATACAGCTGAGAGAGGGTCAATTAGAATAATAAATCACATATCGTGATTTGTGTATTGTTATCAAACAATAATTAAACCTTGATGCCAAGTTGAAGATAGGTTTTTTTTTTTTTTTTTTTTTTTTTGTTCAAAACATAGATGATAGAAAGGGGTTTTTTATGAACGATTCGAGCAGGTCAGGTGGATTTACTCATTACAAGGTCTACGTTTTTTTTAGTAGACAAAAAAAAAGAAGAAAAAGAAAATTCACTTCTTGAGACTAAGACGAGGTTAACTTATTCTCAAATTGTAAACTCTGAACCGAATCATCGATCCAAACATCAATAGCTCTGTGGAGTTCTTTTTGTGTTCTATTAAACCATTCCTCTTTAGCAGAGTAAACAGTTTCTTGAACGTCTTTTTCAAAATTCGATCGAGACAGCAATTCAGTTCCTTTATTAAGAAGCATATCAATACCAACACCAACACCAGCTCCAACTATAGCTCCACCAGGACCAAGCATCAGTCCTGAGATTCCTCCAGAGCCAGCTGCTGTTATAAAAGGAGACGCTAATTTAGATGCAAGTCCCCCAGCAGCACCTTTTGATACTGCCATACTTCCAAATGCTTTTCCTACTATAGTTCCACCAGCGACTAGTCCGACTGATGCTTCGGGTGATTTTTCAAAAGTACTTTTTAAGTGTTGAGCTTTTGATGCTTGGGCACTCCAATCTAAAATAATTGACATCGTTTGTTGTTCGAAAACGTGAGGGGAATTAGACTCGATTATTGATTGGAGTTTTCTATCACATAATGACACCACCGACATGTATTCTTTATGACTCGCTTCTAAACTTGATATAAAGGCTCGTGAGAGAATAGGATCAAGCATCTCAGGTCTAAGGACTAAGTGTTTGTATTGATTTTCAATATACTTCTCTATGTCTTTCTGAACCTCTTCAGATATACTTTTTGACCTGGTGAGACTTATTGTGTTAGAGGCAGTTGAGGTAATTATTCTTGTTAATATCGCATAGCCAGTTGTGTAGCTGAAATACCAATCTGCAAAACGGTTAATTCTTAAGCAAGTCGATTCAAAAGGTTCTTTTAGTTCCTCTGCGAGAGTTGTAGTCGCCATGTCCTTTAGGTTTTCTCTCTTTGATTCGAATGCGAGAATTTGATTATTTATTTCTTTTGAATAGAGATGGGAATCTAATACTCCGATTTTAATTTCTCCATTTTCAGTTTTATACTCAAGTTTTATTTTGTTTGGTAGGCGTCGTCTAATGTTGACTGATATGTCAGAAGTATCCCTGTCGTCTTTTCCGACGATACCGTCAATCCAACTCCTACCAAAGTAACTTGCTCCTACAACAGCACCTGCTGTACCAGCTATTCTAAACACCGTTGATATCATTCTTTATGTCCTTGTCGAGAGATTAAAATTAATTATTCAAACCTCATAAAACAATTTCTCTCAGAGCTGCTCGGCCTTTATAAAAAAAAAAAAAAAAAAAAAAATGAATTCCGGATGTGTTGAACAACAGGTAATTCAGGAGACCCTGTCGTAGGTGACGAGAGAGGACTTAATAATTAAATTACTTTAATACGATTTCATCCAATTTTTTAATAAAATCATTTGAGACTTCGTCTTCAGGTTGTACTTCATTCGACTGCTGTTTTCTGATGTCGTTTTGATTAATAGAATCTTCCCAATCTGATGACTGAGACCAATCTGTAGCTGTTGGTGTGATCTCTGTTGTTTTCACTTTTTCTTTTTTATTGTCTTGGATTCTAACTAACTTGCTCCTCGATGACTTTTCATTATTCGAAATCTTTTCAAACAACTGTTCCCATCCCTCGTAAGCAATAATCTGATCAGCTAGTCGAAATCTGTTCAGCTGATCGGCTTTCTTGAAAGAGATTTTCGAATTCGGTTCCAGAGACAAGATTCGCAAATATGAGAATAAGAAATATGAATTCCACCTCGTCCTCGATATTGACTTAAACATCAAAGCAGACATTTGTTGAACATCAGGTAATTCAGGAGAACCTGTCTTAGGTGACAACACCCATTTGTATATGTTTGTAAGTCGTTCGCTAACAGAACGAGTGCAATTTGGTTTCATACTTCTCCAAAGCTTTTCAGCTTCTTCATACTTTAAGGCACTGCGAAGTGTTTTCGATGATTCTGATAAATGTTGTGGAGAGAGTAGACTATTTCTTTTACCTACAGAAATATATGTCATCATTCTCTTACACAAGTCATCATTATCGATCTCTTTACGGTTTAATTCCTCTCTAACTGAATTAGTTATTCTCATAAACGACAACAGAGTATTGCCTTGTAAGATGAGGTTTTCTTTTTTAATAATATTCCACCAATAATCGATATCGACTAGAGTCTTACTACACAAGATTGCCTGATTGTAAATACGAACATCAACTTCTATTGCGTGATTGACAGCATTCTCTAAAACGTCGATTGCTAATGACTGAGAAGCTGAAGACCAAACTCTCGCAATATTTTTGAGTTTTGCGTAAACATAAACCCTCGTAACAGGATAATTCATTGATTGTCTTTCAATCTCAATTTCAGTAAATATTTTCGGTTCCCTCGCTGAAATATTTAACATCGAATCAATCAATCTAATATCTGGTATTATGTCGCATTGTTTCATTAGTTTCCTTATTTCCATCGCAGCAGACGTGTTGTGGTATCCAACAATAGAAATGGCTGTAGTAAATGTCATCGTGCCTATTGGAGCACCCTTTTTAACAAGTTGTTTTAGTATCCAAGGTATTTCCTTTAATACTGCTTTTCTGTCTGTTAATTTTGCGTATGAATCTCCCAACATCCTGGAAGTTAATCCGTCAACCGGATGAAGTGAAGCGGTTTTGGAGTACCCTATCCTTCCGTATAGGAGGGACTTTGTTTTCCAAAACATCGTTTTGTATTTGGCTGTTTAGCACAGATGTCGTTTCCTCATTCGCAATAAGTGTTGACTGTTGAAAAGAAAAAGGTTTAAAAACCCTCCTTTGGCCGAGAATCTAATTAAAAAAAAAAAAAACGCCAGTTGAAACCTCCTCAGAGGATAGGCACACACACTCACAAAAAAAGAAAAATGAACTAATCTAAGCTGATGTGCTACTACAATGTGCTGATGTCAATCTTTTCTCTAAGTAACTCAGTTGGATCAGTGTGCTCAAAGAAAGTATTCTTAAGCATGTTGGCAGGATGATCACTGGCACCCATCGACATCAGGGATCGAAGTTTTGCTCCAGACTGAGAGTTGAAAGGATCGTCTTTAAAATATGTGTTCCAAATAGCTGCTGCGATAACCTTTGAATATGTGTATGAGTAGTATGCTGCTGGGTAGTTACTCATGTGAGCAAGAGAGTAAGCTTTTCTAGATGTACGCTTTGTTGTTTTAATTGGGACATGCATCCCAACAAGAACTTCCATTACATCAGCCGAGTCTACTGCGATGCTCTCATTTCCTTTCATAACTCTCATGGGTCTCTCACCGTGATACGCTAAGTCAGTTGCGCATAGAATAAGTTGATCAAGTTTATCGATAGCACCAAAGCTTCTCTCAGCATTTTTAAAATCTTCGACGATATCTCTTGGGACTGGTTCACCTGTCTTATGATGAAAAGCAAACTCCTTAACAACTCTGTAGTCACGTGCGAGGTATTCAAAGAATTGAGATAAAGCCTCAACGTAATCCATACTAGAACGTGTTCCTGATAAGTTATGGTATTCAGTATTACCAAACATTGTGTGAAGAGCGTGACCGAATTCATGAAAGATAGTAACCATCTCATCAGGCGAGAGTAGAATATCATTCCAATCACTTGATGATGATCCACTCCCATTACAGCTGAATATAACAACTGGTTTTTGTTCATAACCTTCAGGATGATTAACTCCTAACTCGTCAATTACCGAAGAGTGTAATTTAGTTCCAAGTTGAACAGTAAAGTGACTGGCTGATCTCATTTTCCCCGGCCTGTCTAATAAATCAGCATAGATCTTTCCAATTACCTTTTTATTCTCATCATAGAGAACGTACTTTTCAATGCTCGGATGATATTTCTCAAAACTCTGCATCTCTTCTTTCACGACAAAAACTCCGAACAACCTTTCGCAGATTATCTGAAGACCCCTCCAAACATTCGCAACTGACAGATAGTTTCTAAATTCTGTTTGAGATAATCCATACTTTCGGTGTTTGTACAAATGAACAAGTTTCGACTGTTCATAGTCAGTAACAAAATTAGAATCCTCGATATGTAAATGCTGTCCCTTAAGCTGAAGCAACGTATTAATTTCCTCCTTTGCCTTTTCCTGTAACATATCACTCATGCTATTGATAAACCGCCAGGCATTTTCAGGAGTCTCAGCCATGGTTGGTTCCAGAGTCATGTGCGCGAAACTTTTAAAACCGAGAAGTTCTGCAGACTGGTGTCGAACTTTTAATAACTCCTCGAGAATCTGATTTTGAACATCAGGACTTTGTTCACTTACTAAGTAGTGAGCTAATTCTTCACGTCTTGCTGTGTAGTGAACGACCATATCACGTTTGTCTCTCGGAAGATGAATTCCGTTAGTGTCCATGTCTGCTTTCATTACGAGTGTATTCCTTTGTTGAATCGGAGTAAGCGCCTTCCAAACTTCCGGTTTAAGGGCATTTTCTAAAACAGCATACAACTCTCTGGATGTATTCAGTTCACTCATAAATCTGTAGACGTTATTAAAAGCATCTGTTGCGCTGTTTCTGTATTCTTCGTTTGGATGAGTTGATCTGGTTGCTTCTGCCGGATCAAGTAACAAACACATGGTGTTACTCATGGTGTCAAGAACATTAAGAGCTTCTATCTCATCATTGCTGTTTAGCATTATCTCCTTTAAATCATGAGCCATCTCAACACAGATCTCTGATCTATCAGTCAAGGTTGTTGGTGAGTATAAGTATGTCAGATCATCAATTGTTCTGAAGTACTCTTTGTAATCTCTCACGATCGAATTTAAGTTTGGCGATGTACTGATTCTACTGCAACAACGGAACGAACCCTGTCGTAACATTTTTTTTTTTTTTCCCCCTTCCTCTTCTTCTTGATGAAACTAATGACTGAGGAAGGGGAATTAAAAATTAAAAATATCAATTTCTTGACTGAAGGGGAAAAACTCTCCGAGCACTTTAAGGATTTACGGGATGCTTACTTATTGAAGTAAACATTCGTGTTTTTTTTTTTTTCTTACCACCTGTTTTCAATTTTAAGAACAAAGTAAAAAAATATCATTTCAAAATTATCTGCTTTTAGAGTACATTAAGTTGGTATTTTTTTTTTTTTTTTTTTTTCCCCCCAATTCTTGTTAAAGAATGGGAAAAAAGAAAAAAAAAAGAAGAGAAGGAAAAGAAACTAAACAAAAGAAGGGCTTTAAAAAAAAATGGATTTCTTACTTACTATCTCTGAGAGAACATTGGAGGTGATATGCAGGTACGGTAGTCTGTCGCTCGATTCCGATAGATTTCACATCGTCACTGTCACTGTCACTGTTGCATAATCGAGGGAAGGGAACTTGAGCACTGTAAGTAACACTTTCCTTTCTACTGTTCAGAGATGTTATTGAACATCTCTCTGGTAACATGAGACCTCCTGAGAATACTTTCGGTTCAGGAGCAATCAAATCGATAGTAACAACAACTGTACCGTCAGCAGCTGATGTTAAGTTCGTCTTCACAATATCAGTTTGTTCCTCATCACCGATGTCATCACCTAATTCTCGTAGAGATCTTAAAAAACCCCCTTTGTTATCATTTTGTATTATTTGAGCATGGCATTGATGTTCTACTGTAGTCATTTTTCCAAAAGGGTTTTCGTTTTGCTCTTGTTTATCACGCTGATCTGTAGCTACTGTCCTTTTGTCTGCTTCATGTACTTTGTGAAACAGATTATCACCGTGACGGGCTTCACTGTGTTGGTTCTCAGTTGTGGGCATCTCTCGTGTATCGGATTGATCTTCAGCTACTTCTTTATTTGTTGTTGTTGTTGTTGTTGTTGGTGGTGTCGGTTTGTCACTTTGAGCATTGCCTTCTGTAGTGCCTTCCAGCTCAGGTGTGGGAGCCTCTCGCGGATCAGATTGCTCTGCAATTACTTCACGTTCACTTTGAGCATTTCCTTCTGTAGTACCTTCGTATTCAGTTGTGGGTGCCTCTCGCGGATCAGATTGCTCTGCAATTACTTCACGTTCACTTTGAGCATTTCCTTCTGTAGTACCTTCGTATTCAGTTGTGGGTGCCTCTCGCGGATCAGATTGCTCTGCAATTACTTCACGTTCACTTTGAGCATTTCCTTCTGTAGTACCTTCGTATTCAGTTGTGGGTGCCTCTCGCGCATCAGATGGCTTAGCGAGTTCCTCGGGTTGTTCAACCATTCCGTCGTCTGCTTTTACCTCCTCAGGTAGCACATGATAGTCGTCGCTGTTGTTCGTGCCTTGTTGTTCAGTTGTTAATACTTCTCCCTGATCAGATTGGACTTCAGTCATTTCTTGCAGGCAGGCGGTGGTATCTTCACGTTTCTCAGTTGTGTGTTGTACTTCAGATATTATTTGTTCTCCCCTTGTGGATATTTCATTATCGTTTTGTATTTCAGCGGCTCCCTCCTCTTCATTAGTTTTTGAAACGGATTGGAGTTGACTTTCTTGAGGTTCGTTGGCAACAACCACTTCGTTGTTTTCATGAGAAGTAGGTGTCACTTGTTGTTGTTGCTGTTGTTGTTGTTGTTGGTGCTCTTCGTTTGTTTTGATTTCTGTTGATGAGGTCGATTGATTTTTTTCTTCTGTCGGTTGTTCAAAAGAAAGTGATTCGGTTGTTTGACTGTTCTGAATGTTGTTTGGTTTAACAAGAGCATCGTTCTCGTTTAATAGTTTCTCCTCGAGTGAATTCGATTGAGTGTATTCATCAGGTTGTTGTGATGTAATAACATCGCGTTGTGTCTCAATGTCATTCATCACTTTGATGTGATCCGTCGACTCTTCTCTGACAATAATCTCTCTCTTCTCATCTTCTTCTTCTCCAAAGGCGTTGGTTGCCGCACTGAAATTCTCTTTAGTAATTCTAAGTATTTCTGCTTCTCCTAATTGAGCTTTAAATGATAAACTGATTCTCTTTGCAGTTGCTGTCTTAAAAGCGTTTGTTATAGTACAAGAAGCCCGTTGATGAACGCAATGAATAGATTCGGAAGAAACTGAAACTGCAATAGCAGCAGAGAGTGTGATTAGTGTGATTATTGTGATCGCGTCTTTGGAGTTACTTTCTCTTAACCTTTTCGCTTTCGGCGCCACAGTTGACCTGTAACAACTTTCTGAACCCTCCCTCAGCTCTGCAATCATTGTTTTGAGAATAGTAATTTGCTGTGCCATTTCTTGTTTTTTTGGAAATTCGCAATCGCATTTACATTTTTCACAATGAATATTTACCTGTTCGTATTCTGCTGCTTGTCTTAGCTCTCTCATGAGTGTATCTCGTCTCCCGGATCTGCGGGCATGTTGTGCCATTCTGGAAATCTTTATTCGAAGACGCTGTTCTTCTCTCATGCTGCTGAAACGGATTTCACTTCCTCCGACTAAGTCACGCCCAGAGGGTGGTATCACGGGAGGTGTTGGGATCACTACTCCATCATGTCGCATTGCTTCTGGTTAAGGAACAAATATGAAATGAAATAAACACAAGCAGCCAGTCTTTCCGATTTAACATATTCATAATGTTGTTGTTTTCTGTATTTAAAAAAAAAAAATGTAAAACTGAATTATTACTTATTTCTTGAAATAATGAAAAGAACACGTTTTTTTTTTTTTTTTTTTTTCGTATTAAAAAAAAAAAAAAAAAGAAAGAAAGAAAAAACGATGATACTGCCGAATGGCGATTCTTCGTTCGTGGTCTTGTGTGTGGAGCGACATACAGCACATAACTGAGATAACCCTTCCATTATATTGTTATGTTAACGCAAATAAAGGATGGTGTGTTCAGATACCGTCTATCAGACTAGGTAAGAATTAAAATGAAGGGGAAAAAACCGTGGGGGAAAAAAGAAGCAAAAAAAAGTGAAGAAACAGAGTGGAGAGGTATAGAAAAGTTCCAAAAAAGGAATAAAATTCTTTTTTTTTTTTTTTTTTTTTTTTTTCCCCGTTCATTTCTTTTTGTTGTAATAATTTGTACTTTTTTTAAAAAAAAAAAAAAACAATAGCTTACTAAGGCAGACCTCCATCAGAGTAGAGGAAAGCTTAATAGAGCTCAATTTTTTTTTTTTTTTTTTTTGAATCTGAAATAAATCATAGAAAGGGAGAGACAAGACAAAAAACTAATTCGACCTAACATGCAAGCAAAGGGGTTGAAGGCTTTGGAACTCTACTAGAGACTTGTAAGGCTATAGGGACAGAATTTGACCAAGGAACCAATATTACAGATGTTTTTTTAGTCCGCCTTCCTTTTTTTTTTTTTTTTTTTTTTCGTAGAAATTTGCAGTGATCAGTACATAGCAAAGTACATCACAAACAAAAAACAAATACAAAAAAAAAGCGAATTCTCATAACCTTAATTAATATAACAAAGCTGTAATAACCGTGCGATTTAAACCACACAAGGTTTAGAGAAGAAATAGACAGGGGAAATTCAGACCTACCCGAAAAAAAAGTGATGTACCACGATTTCATTATCGTCCCAAACCAAAAGGGACGACTACAACTACAAGTTGCAAAAAGGGTAAACAAATAGGGTTAAGCGTAATTAGTAAACGTATTAAGATGAATCCTCAAAAAAAAAAAAAACTATAACACTCGCGACAACTGGACATGCAGCACAAAATATTGTTTTGTTTTGTTTTTTTTTTTCCCTCCCATCTTTCATCCCAACACGAAAAGTTTATTACCCTTTTTTTTTTTTTTTTTTTTTTTTTTCCCGCCTTAACAAGGAAGTTTTAGTGCCAAATTGTGATTGAATTGTTTTTCATAGAAACAGAAATAATCATAAGAGGTACGTGTGATCTCACAACAAGAAATGGTGATGCCGTTACTCAACAAACACCGTTAGCTCAGTAATAGAATAAAATAGAGACAGAGAAAACAGATAAAACTTGTACTTGAAAAAAACTAAATGGGAGAAGGGGGAAAAAAAAAATTTAAAAAAATACACGTTTTCCCTTCGCAACATAAAAACGCTCAGCTATACAACTTGCCTTGGCGATGCCAGGTGTCCTAAGGCAGCTCAGTGAGAGCTAAGTGTAAAAACCTGTTCGAAACGTCAGTACCGACCCACGTTAGTCATACACTACTATGCAGACGCCTGTCGGCTACAAGAGGGAGGACTAAAATGCAAGAAAGCGTATTAATAGCGTTCACATCATTTTCTTGAAACTCAACCGTTATAGCTGACAAGGCACACTACCAGTAAGGGGGGTGAAAAAAAAAAAAAGTGCAAGAGAAAAAAACACCTAGGGTAACAAGGACAAGAAAAACCCATCGCCTAACCACAAACTCACAAAAGTTAGTTGCGGTCCATACCCTATATATCTAGCTAGATATTTTGGTAAAGTTGGATGGCAGTCGACTTAATTAGTTCAGGGTACCTCTTGCACCCTCTCCATGAGATTTTTATAATCCAATTAAATAAAATAAAATAAAAAGAGGAATCGTCAGTAGTAACCCAACAGTCAAGCTGGGATAAACAACGAAGCCAATTTGCTATGAAAAAGTAATTATTTTTTTTTTTTTTTTTTTCCCCTTCCGGGACTTCACATTTTGTTTGCTTCTGCTTTACTTTTTTTTTTTTTTTTTTTCTTGGTTGTATTTTTTTTGTTATTGTCAACATAAACATAACTAAAAAAAGAAAACTCTGCAGAGAAAAAAAAAGAAAAAAAAAAGAGAAATAAAATTTTGCGGGTTCAAATATTCATACTACTCACGCATACCTAATTATTGCCGTCTTCAACAACAATGCTGGTCATTCCGCTGTTATACTTCTTGTTTTTTTTTTTTCTTTTTTCCCATGCCGCAGGAAAGCTCTAAGGGGTACTAGAGAAAATGTATCACAAAAAAAGTGTTATCCGTGCATGGTGACCAAGCAGGTATTATTGGTTGATTGAGAATTGTGTTTAAAAAACATATTAAGGAAAGTAAAATGATAAATAAAAAAGAAACTTTAGAAATAGTTAATATTTTGGTTTTTCTTTTTTTTTTTTTTTAAAAAATGGATTTCATTATTTTTTACCAATTATACCTTTTTTTTTTTTTTTTTTTTTTTCACCTCATATATTTTGGTTTTTTTTTTTTGTTCGATTTAAAAAAAAAAAAAAAAAATAGATAGTATACTGCTTGAGTTGCCCCTTAACTTAACAAAAAAAAGACAAAAGTAAGTGGGGAAAGTAACTGAAAGACACAGTGAAAAGAGCCGTGAAAAGAGCCCTTCCTTAAAAGCGAGTGAGCCATAGATGTTCATTTTATTTATTTTTTTCATTTATGATCAAATCCCAACCAAATTAAAAAAAAAACACCAACGTGGACAAAAGTGATAACAAAACAAAACATGAAACCAAGAAAATACAAAATAGGCATGAAAACGTTGGGCCTTTTTTTTTTTTTTTTTTAAATGATTTTTTAGGAAAGAAAATTCGCTTTTAGAATCGTGAAACTTACGGGATTAATTGTTTGATTTCGTACGTAAAAATACAAATGTATTGTATCATAAACAAGATAAACAATAATTTAACATTAGTTTTAGATACAGTCGACTAAAGACAATGCTAGCGTAGGCACGTTTTACGGAATCGGGTTATTCAATTACGAATTAATCCCGAGCCCTGGCTTACGGGGGAATTATTTTCTTTCTTTCTTTTTTTTTTTTTTTTTTTTTAGTTGAAGTCAGGGAAGTCAAAATCTCTGGGAAGCTCACGGGGGTAACAGTAATTCAGCTGAGACTCTCACAAGCGAGAAGTTAGTCAGAAGTAAGTGACGACCCTAACCTAACTCAATATTACACAGCCGTAAAACTGTTTTTTTTTTTTTTAAAGATTTTTTCCTGCTCAAAATAGTTAGTATTAAAAGTTATCAGTCAATCGAAAAAACCGTTAGTTAGTTAAATAGCAACAACGGATTAATAAAAGACAACCCCACCTAACTAACGGTGCATACCAAAATAAAAAAGAGAGACAAGTTTGAGATTTAGAGGATGGCAAATATTTTCTTATAGACGTGGCATCGAGCTCATCGTGAATATTATTATCATTACTCAGTTTTTACTTTTTCGTCTCTTAGGAAAATTGAAATACACAAAAATGTAAAACAACCTTTCCATTCTTCAGACTCTGAATGTTGTCTCTACACAGCAACAGGGAAGACCCGGAGAGCTGGAGAGAGTATTTCTTTTTTCGGTGTGATTTTTTATTTACTTATTTACGAAGCCTAGGAAGCCAAAAATTAGGAAACGCTCAACAGAGGAAACAGTCAGATCGCTACCAGTCAACTGGTGACGGATGGCACTCCCTCGCTAATAACTAAAACCCGTTTTTGATAAGAAATGCTTTAAAAGAAAATGAAAAAAATAATATTAATAATAAATAACAATAGGCGACTAAACCTACCAGCTGACAACAACAAAAGCAACGTTGCGCAGCGAACTGTATACACAAATAGAAGAAAGAAGGAACCAACGAATATAAAACACTCGTCAGAATACCCTTAGTTGGTACCAACAGAGGAAGCCTAGTAGGTGAATTCTCCTGTGACTACAAAGTCTATGAATGTGTGTAGCAAGTTGAGAAAACATAAATAGGTTTTTAAATACAGGGAAAAAATGTGTTTAAAAAAATTGCACCCAAGCTGTTTAGAAAGATATGCAACACTCTTAAGTAGGACTTAAACGATAATTGAAGCGTGCTAGCGTCACTTGCAGAAGAAGTCGAGTCCTCCACACCAATACAGAACTGGGAAGGGAAACAATTTTTTTTGTTTTTTTTTTCTCCCACACGGATGATGCCACTGCTTTCAGACAACATGAACAAAAAACAGTGAAAAATAAAATAAAAGACTCTTTGAAATTCCAACCAAGGAATAAGTTGTCGATCCGTAGTTTACCTCGTTGCCCACCAGACAGACTGTGGACAAGTATTATGGAGACGTAATTGCGAAGCATAAGATGAGGAAAGATGAAATTACAGGTCGCATAAGATAAATGTAAAACAGAATTAGTTGAAAGTTCTATAGGAAGACACATCAGCATAATACTCTATTGTTAACATAATATTGTCAAAAGAGAGAGGGGGACTTGGTGGGATAAATAAATCAAGGTTAACACGCAACAAATCAAAATCACATGCTTCAAACTACTAAAGAGAGGGGGGTTTGTGTTGTGAGTCACGCAGCTACATTATGAATTTATCAAAACACATCCCCAACCAAACATAAACAGCATGAGAGCATTACTGATAATACTTTTAGTGACCTTGATGAAAGACGACCACAGCAATATTGATGTACCACTCGCATTCATGACCCAGAATAGACAACGCTAAGAGTCATTAAAGACAAAGGAATACATGTATTTCTTATTATAAAAAAGCACGTCATAGATGACATAAGATGTTCACCTACAACATAATTCAGCCGTGCCTCAATTTTAGCGAAGTATTAGACCCTTGTTTTATTTCCTTTTTTTCCTTTTTTTTTTTTTTTTTTTTTCTCGATTTATTGGGAGGTACAAGACATAAACTGTCTCATTCACTCATTTATTGATTTATTTACGAAACCTAGGAAGCCAAAAATCAGGAAAAGCTCAACAGGGTAACAGTTTGATAGTTACCAACCGTCAGTATTATACACATTGTCGTAATACATAATAAAACAAAATTTAATAACACTCTCCAAAGCTGGTTCCTTTGCGAGTCTACGGGGTGAGTAGTTAAAATAAGCATTAAGTTTAAACTGAAAAAATGAAGATAAAGCTTCATTTTTAGAATAGCAGCATTTTGTGAGTCTACAGGGAAGAGGAGAGGGCGGAAAAAAAAAAAAAAAAAAAAAATGTGACTCTGCACACTTTAGTTCTCGCAGTTTTAAAAAAAAAAAAAAACTTTTTTTTTTTTTCGAATAAAGTTTCAAATGCAGAGAGCAATAAAAGTAACACAAGGAAACACGGCAAAACACGAACATCAGCAAGATAGATCAGTCACCCTTTCTACATGAAGAGGGTTACGTAAACCAACACTGCGAAGTCATCTCACTTCAACCCGTCACAAACAAACAGACACACATGTATGAGGCAACTAGCCGATGAAATCACAACTTCCTTATCGCTAAAACAACACGGATTTCTTCGAAAGAAAGCTGCAGTTGGGGGGCTAAGCCAACGCAAAGAACGACATCTGAGCAAGTAGTTGGTTATGTAATCCAACGTTGCTACGATATTATGAATTGCAATACCCCCCCACATGTGACGGGAGAAAAGAACACTAGTTTAATTCCCCCCAAAAAAAAAAAAAAAATTTGTACTAGATAAACTTATTGATATTGTCAAAACACTGAAAGTCGGTTGTTGTTTTTTTTTTTTTGCATTCAACAAGTATTGTAAGAACGAAAAAGAATGTTAGCAGCACACGTAAACCTCCTTTAGCTTTACCAGTAAGTCGGTTCACGGTTTCCTGCACAAACTCACAGAAAAATCACAGTGTTATATTACTATTTTCTGTATAGTTGAAGATAAAGCCAATTCTTTTTTTACAAATTTATGTAATCATCGTTAACAAAAAAAAAAAAAAAAAAGTCCATAAGTTATAAAAAGATTTAGTACAATAAAAAAAAAAAAAATAACATCAATTTGGTTACTAGGAGAGAGAATTTTTTTTTTTGGAAACGTGGAGCCTGCTTTCACTAACAGAAGCAAAATGAAAGATTAAATAAATAACATGATAACCCTTTAATAAAGGGCAACGTGAACTACTAATTACTTTCCAACTGGGCCGTCTGCGCAGTGCGCAGTCGAAGGGGTGAAACTTTGACAATGTAAAAACAAAATTAATACCAAGTACTTGATTGAAAAATATTTGTAGTTGTTAATCAAAGAAAAATTACGTTTAGAAAAATGAAAACATAAAAGAGAAAACTATATTTTTTTTGTCTTATTGACCAGAAGAAGTTGTCGAATCTGGTAATTTTGGACCACGTTCTATCAAGTTGAGCGTACCATGCCCCGTAGTCCACACTTAACCGAAGTTAAAAGAACAAAAAAAAAAAAAAAAAAAAAAAAAGGAAAAGGAAAAGGAAAAAAGAAAAAAAAAACTATCTGGTGGAAATAGAAGAAAATATACAAAAACGCAAGAGGAGCTTATTAAAGAAAACTCACAAAACAATTACAGTTCTAATTATATTGTTTTGTAATTTTAAACTTTTTCTTTTTTTTTTTTTTGTGAGAGTGAAAACACCGTATTAAAACGAACATAATTATCGTTAATCCAGCTCCCCATCTCAGTGGAGTATTCATGTACTTCTGTTAAAAAAAAGTTTTACTTTTTGAAGGGAAACAACAAGGGGGGAAAAAAAAAGGGGGTTAACTGTTTGATTTTGTACGTAAAATACAAACGTTTTGTATCGTAAACAACATAACGATAATTTAACATTAGTTCTGAGATACAGTGACTAAAGGCAATGTTAGTGTAGGTATACACTCTGCAATTGACGTAAATACTTTACATTATAATAAATTCTAACTTAACTGACACATCTCTGTGCAGTGCAGGTACGGAATCGAGTTATTCAATTACTTAAATAGCCGTGAGCCTTGGGAAACCAAAACCAGAGGTATAATGTAATACGACGGAGAGTAGGTTTCACCTATTTAATTACTTGTCAATACATAAATAATTCTTTTAAAACAATGAACTAGCTTATATTGCCAGTTCGTAGCGCACCACTAGCGGAGTACTCACCTTAAATAAAGTAAGGCAGTGTTATCCAGAATTCAGTTGGTAAACATGAGGACCGCTGAAACTTAAAAAAAAGTCAAAGGGGTTAACTGCTTGATTTTGTACGCGAAAACAAGAGGGGGATGTATGTTCGATTTTGTAAAAATAACAAAATAAAAATAACAAGAGGGGGGTCAAAAACGCAATATTTTTTCTTCTCTTTTTTTTTTTTTTTTTTTTTCCCAAAACGCAAGGTTTATAGCACTAGAAAAGAAGAAAAAAAAAAAAAAGGCCATCTCACAGATTAAAAAAAAGAAAATACTCAACAAACTGGCATCAAGGCGTATTCAGACGCAGGCTGATATTCGGTTCACCTTTTTTTACTCCCTTACGCGAGTAGTTGAAAAAAAGAAACAACTCCGTTAGTACACCAATACTCATCGGGTTACATTGTTGTCTACCAAATCAAACTGCAACGACCTATAAGGAAATAATCGCAAAAACAGCTGCAAACAACGACGATCAACGGAATTAATCCAAAGGGAAAAAAGAAAGAAAGAAAACTCGCAAAGTTTGCATTTTGGGCAAGCGCGGCGGTGGTTCAACAGCGCTGCTGTATTGTAAGGGGGTGGGGAATAAATATATGTGCGAGGGACAGCCTGCCATCTTATAATGTGCAGTGCGCTACTTAATATAAAACATAAAATATAATTGCAAAAAGGAGAATAATTTGTGTTGTTTTTTTTTTTTTTTTTTTTTTCCTCTCCCCTCATCTTGAGTGTTTGAATTTGATAGTTTATGCATAAACCAAAAACACAAGAGAACCAGATAGAACATACCACCTTGGAAGCATAAGAAACAACGGACAGATAAAACAGATTTCTTTTTTTTTTTTTTAACGGAATTCAGTTAGATCCGATACTTACTTTCCTAACAGAGCCAGACTGTAAAAACTGTGTGGTGGTGAAACACGAGATTAAAATATGACAGAACTGGTGATCTGCAGAAACATGAGACAAGGGTTAGATGATGTTTTTTTTTATTTTTATTTTTATTTTTTTTATAAACATTCCACAAAGTAATCAGTTAACGATAAATATAAAAAAAAAAAAAAATAAAAAACTTATTTTCTCAAAAAAAAAAAAAAAAAAAGCAAAGCAAAGCAAACTCTTTACGATAGAAGAAATATAAATAAGAATACCCAAAGCCATCCCAAAGGTGAAAGCAAGGTAACTCTTTTGGTCTTGACTCTTCCTCCATCTTTCATTGTAGCTAAAGAGTTTTTTTTTTTTTTTTAAATTTAATAAAGAACGTAATTTTAGCAACAACAAAGTGTTTTGAGACAAAAACTCACAATCGACACTATGTCAACGTTTAGTGACTACTAGATTTATATTTTTTGAATTCGGAAGGGGGGAAAAAAAAAAAAAAAAAATAGGACTTGTTACTCACATTTATCAATAGAAGACAGGTATAGAAGGATATAGGGGGAGAAAATATAGAATTAGCTTTTGTGTTTTTTTTTTTAATCGTCACTATGTAAGAAAAAGTTATTCTGTTCCATTTTGTTTTTATTTTTTTTTTTACATCCAAAAAAAAAAGAGGAAAAAAAAACGAAACTTTTACCTTAAAATTGACAGGAGTGAATATTATTTTAGAGTATATATATCGAGATCGGCAAGGCTGGAGAGAGGGGGAAAAAAAGAAAAAGAAAACTAGTTTTTCTCTGCAAAAATTTTGTTGCTGTTTTTGTAAAACAGAACTAAGCAAATCAAATGTAAAGCAGTGATACCTTGAGAGAGGGGAGGAGGAGGCCGGTCATACTTTTTGTGTTTGGAAGTCAGTTTAGTCATACGTTGTCCTCCCATTTCAGCTACTCCCTAATATTGCATTTGGGAAAAAACAGGAATATTTTTTTTTTTTTTTGAGAGGGTTGCTTTAATCAACTTTTCGAAAAATTATTAGCGTTTTCAATGCCCTTGGTTGATTTTAGTAATAAAAAAAAAAAAAAAAAAGACCGTTAAAACTCTTGACAGTACAGTGCTTTACTTCATTATGCAGTAAATTTCATGAATGCTCTGTGATATCCCTCGCCTAGAAAAAAGAAAAAAAAATCACATCACTCTTTCGTAGAGCAGTCTAGGAGACTCTTGTTCCTCCGGAAATACAACACCGAAAAAAGTTTTGATTAGGTAGGGTTGTTACGTATTACCGTCCACAACTAAGGGGACATTTTTCAATCTTTCAAGCATACTTTCAATAATAAATAAATTTATTATACCAAAAGTTTACTAAAAAGGGTTATATAGTTAGCAAATCCAACAAACCACCGAAGCATCGGTTAAGTAATGTTAGTATAGGTAAGGTAAACAGTTTGCAAATGTCGTCAAGACTCTACATTTTAATAAATGTTTCTAACTTATTTGCGTACATGGTTCATCTTCCGCGTGTTGATGTCCATTGCAGTGAAATAGGGGGGTGATAAAACAAGTAATAAGGCTAAACCTACATATATGACAGAACATTTAGCTAGCTAAAAACACTAGACAAAAAGAAAAATAAATAAATAATAATGTCAATTTTTTGGCATCCAGAAATTGAATGAAGGGGTCCGGGACCTACGTCAACCCCACATACTTAAACCCGCAGAGCAATAATAGCATTTTTTTTTTTTTTTTTTTTTTTTTTAAATTTCCCTTTCGTGTTCTTGCTAGATAGAACAGTCGTTGTGCAGGTCTTTTGCAGATAAAGCAAAAGAGAGAAAGAAAAAAAAAAAAGGAACCAAAAATAATTTGTAGCGCCCCTGCAAATCAGCCCTTTTTATGGAATCTTTCACAAACGGGGTCGGGATGAAAAAAGATATATGGCTGTTTATGCGTAAACAGCTTTTTGGTGTGTGGGAAAAGAAGAATTTAACATGCGCTACAACTAGGAAGAAATTTTTTTAAAAAAAAAAAAAGATTCTCCTATTTTGTGTTTTTTGAGGTCGTGCGACACATCCATCCAAAAAGTATAAAGTGTAAAAACTACATACTTGGAAGTATATTGCTTTTATCATTCTTGATTTTACGACAATGATGACTTTATTTCCACGGTAGGATAACCACACCCGATTAGTAATGTTGTTTTAAAAGACAATATTCGTAAAAGAGAATTCTACGGTCACTGTTTTTGACTATATGTATTTATTAAGAAAACTCCCCCGAATTACTTCTTTTCAATTTGACTTCAGAAAAAAAGGGGGCAAAAAACATAAACGAGGCCAAGGCACTAGTTCAAGAAAACAAGAAATAACGTGTTTTTGTTGTTGATTGCGATGAAATGACTTTGGGGGAAAGGGAGAGTTTTGGAAGAATGTCAAAGCGTGAAGGGGAACAGAGTTACCAATTCTCGAGACCAACAACGAACTAAAACAGACATAGTAACAGGGTAACTTGAAGGGGGGAAAAAGAAAAAAAAAATCCATTTTTTTTTTAATAAACTAAATAATTGAAAAAACAGCTTTATGAAGTAACCATATTATGCATGTGGCATGATTCACAACGAGTAGTCAAGTACGCTCCAACAGGAGCATCTTAAGCCACTAACGGGGTAAAGGAGATAACTTTTTGAAGAAGAAGGTAGAAACGAATAAAATCAAGGAAAGCAGCAGATGAAAAAAGTAACAAAAAAAGAAAAACATAAAAAATGGGGAGAAAAAAAAACCGGAGTTTTTTATTCGATGTAAGCAGTGATTAATTAAGCATTGGAGGGATCGAGATTAGAATTATTGGGGAAAAAACATTTCCCGAGAGAATTTTTTTTTTATTTTTTTTATATAACTATTTTTTAGGAGAAAAATAAACTAAAACACTAACACACCCAACTGCATTACTTATTACAGAGGACCCATGCCAAGGAGACAGTTTTTGATTTTTTTTGGTTATTTTTTTTTTTAAATTCATTCACGCAACACGAGGAACGAAAGCCCTATTCTAATAACCAAAAAGAGAACAAACAGGGCTTTAAAAAAAAAAAAAAGAAGGCGATAAAGAAAAAAAAGGGGGGCAACCAGTAAGTAGAGGCACTTTCACCGTAAAGAACAGTCTTTCGGTAACAGCGCAAAATCATCAAATAAATAAGAGAGGAAAAGAGTACGGTGACCGAATAAAAAAAGCAAAAGCTTTCCAGTAATCATTTAAGCGGCAGCAGATACCTAAATTTCAGTTAAACGCCGCAACTGGAGGTACAGTCGATGTTGGCAACTCGTGGCGTCACACCATTGCAATCTGACGCAATCTAAATAATCTTTTTTAAGGAAAAAAAAAAAAAAGGTAAATAAGAAATAATAAAAATAAAACAATTCGTGCTGAGAGACGGGAAAAAAAAAAGAATTAGTTGGCCCTCGAAGAGAGATCCTACCACTTATTTCAGTATGGTAAACACCGAAAGACAGTACTTTTATAAAAAAGAAAGGGGAGAAGAGAGAAAAAAAAAGAGACATAGCCAACATTCCTTTTGTTTTTTTTTTTTTTTGTTCCCTAATTTCGCACTATAAAAAGTTTGGAGGGGGAAAAAAAAGAGAAAAAAAAAGAACTATGAAACCACTCGTTTATATAAACAAGGCTCGAAAAAGGCCTGTCGTTTTACAACTAGATTTTCAAGAAACTTGCTTTGCTTCCTCTCTCCAGGTAAAAACAGTGCTCCTAAGAGACGAGCAATCGAACTCATCAACTGGGCTAGCACCGAATTCAGTTTTTTTTGCGATTAGAGAAGATACACCAGTATAGTAATTTTAAAAAAAAAAAAAAAAAAAAGAAGAAAAAATGTGCAATTGTGGTTCATGTTCGAGAGTGGTTAAATCTACCTTCTCCCTTTTTTTTTTTTTTTTTAATTAACTTGGACCCACACAGAGATACATTCCTCTCAAAAACAAAAAAATTAGTAAGGAAGAAAAAAAAAAAAAAAAAAGAAAAAAAAAAGACGACAAGAGGAGTACAAAATTAAAATAAATTAACATAAGATAATAAGTAATAAAAGTATTGTACATCCATCTCCGTAAAGAAAAGAGGAAATCTCCTACATAAGTCAAGGCTTACATGTGGTTATCAATAAAACCAGTAATTAATTCAAACGAACGACAGAGGACCACAGCCGTAATAGAGGACTCACTCACTTGTGTGACGACAATAATGTTATCAGTGTGCTGTTAGTTTTTATATTGGACCCTTTTGACAATAAAACATTATCTTAAACCTAATATTGAAAAACACACTCACTGATAACAATAAGTTTTCGTGTCATTTGTTTTTTTCGGGAGAGAGAAGAAAAAAAACAGCCTGGTATTCCCTCCTTGAACATGTGGTAAGGACGCCGTAAAGCTTAGAGAGAGATGACTAAACACGTACCGTCGCTTTATCACAGTCCGTTCGAACTACTGAGAAGAAGGAAAAAAAAATAATAATAACGAAGAATAATTTAAACCCCAAAAATAAGTTATAAAATAAAATAAAATAAAAAAAGTGCTGAGAAAGGTAAACACAATAGCTGAATGCAAACACCTCAAAAAAAGAAATCATCAATTTTTTTTTGATTTGCAAAACAGCGAGACAATAACAGTGTTCCTGCTATTCTTTATAACACAACCTCGCTAAGGTATCTTAAGGAGAGAAGAAGAGGACGAAGAAGAGGACGAAGAAGAGGACGAAGAAGAAGAGGAAAAATAAAAACGAAAAATAACAACAATAAGTACTGTGTGCAAGCACAACATTCATTACCTGGATACTCAAAACATAAAAATATAGCGTGGTAACGAACGGAAGATGCGTTAATGCATACGACGACAGAATGACTATGGAAAAAAAAAATTGAGGCAGAAATAAAAAAACATAGTAAAACGCAAACGAAAAAAAAGAGGCTACATGCAAGGACAAAAAAATAAATAGCTCAAAAGATTCGGACCAGTTTTCCCTTTTTTTTGTTAAAAAGAAAAGAAAGGGAATGATTTAAAAAGATTTTTTTTGTGGAAGGTCCATTGGAAAGAACGATCACGTGAAGGATTCTAACTATTCTTTTTTTTTTTTTTTTTTTTCATTTCTCATATTAAAAAAAAGTTTCCACAAGAGACCCAAACTGATTGGCTCTTGAAGAAGAAAAAAACAAAATAGTTTTTTTTTTTTTTTTTTTTTTTTTTTTTCAGATCAAGAGGTTTTTGATTGATGGTCCAAAAATATGCAAGACAAGTTAAATCACAATAAAAAAAAACTAAATAAACATAATATTGGGGGGAAAAGAAAAAAAAGACTTTTTTCCGATGCGTTCTTAGAGAACACACGCAGACAAGAAAAACAGTTTTTTTTTTTCCCACAAGATTGCAAGTCACAATAACAATCAAGTTCAGTCCAACTGCTGAACAACAGGCAAGAAGTACACAAATGACTGCCACCAAACAACAGACTAATGGTATAAAATTGTATCCCAATGTGTTGTTCGTGTTTGATAAATCTTCGCTAAGTTATCCATAGCCATAGTGGTCACACCACCCGGCACGTCACTTGGCTCAATAAAGTATTGTTCTGCCATTGTAAAGTTACCATCAACAACAGCCTTAACGAATTTATTCCATCCTGAATAAGGATCGGCGTTAGTGCCTTCCTCAAGTTGGTACATCCATTCCGTGTCTCTGATTGTTTTTGCCTCTCTCAGTTCAAAAATTTGAAGAGGTCGTTGACTCCGTTTAGTGTAGTGAACGCATCCCATTGCTCTGCAGTAGAATCTGTGTTCAGCTTCGCTATTGACCTGATTGTCAAGTAAAGTATCAATACCGATACTTCTTGCATACCTTTCTAAAGCATTAACCCATGTGACTGCAGGTCCAAGGTGAGTAAACTTCTTCATTCCAGGACAACCCATGTTTCCAATTCTAACTTCACCAGCACAAACAGCTGTCGATGCTCTGAGCTGTACCTGGTCAGAACCAAACTTTATTCCTAACAATTTTAATTGAAAATCACTAACACAAGCAGCTCCATTTGCCTGGTGAGACGCACACGGTACGACTGCATTAAAACAAGCCATCATTCGATCACCGCTAAATGTTTCTGGTACACCTTTCATAGAATTGACACACGACAACAGTAAAGCCATGAGATCACTGTGAACCCAAAGAACTTCTTGTTCAGTTGTTGTTGTTGTTAGTGTGTGCCAATTTTTCATGTTGAATACAGCAAAGGTACAATTCTTACGTCTGAGAGTATCAGTCGATGTCGCCAAAGCTGTTCTCTTATTTATACCTCCTTGGCGATGTGTTTTCATATATTTTCCTAAAGCAGAAGCCTTTGACATTGAACCCGTTACAATGTTATTACTACCTGATGTGGCGCTTAATCTCTCACTTGTTCTGGTTGTTTGTGTTTGATCATCGTTGGAAAACTGGTCTGCGGTATCGAGATTACGAACCCTGTCTGTGAGATCTTCACCCTCACTTTCTTCAACGTCACTCTCAACAAGAACACTTTGAGGCATATAATTTCGGTATTCAACCAAATTTCTTACAAGAGATAAGAAAGAAACCTGCATTGCTGCTACCTCACAGAGTACTGAGAAAGGTCTTGTTGAGTCGATTGCTTCCAAATGCATATGAGCGACTTCAGCCATATCTCTTTGAAGTTGGTACAGAGGAGAGACAATCGCAAATGAAAATACAATTGATAAGCTGACAAGACCTAATGAACATCCAATTAAGACGTAAAGAGTGACCAGCCTGTCATCAGTTTGTTTATCTTCAGTTTGTTGATACTCTTTGTCAATTTGACTTTTAATTGTAAGAGTTGCTTCATCAATAGTTTTCATCACAATCTCTCTTTCAACCAATAGCGTTACATACCAATGAAGAGAATGTATTCTTAATTCAGATATACGAGTCCAGTACAACACATCAGGTTTTGCAACCGAAGCATTCGTATTATTTGGTGAATATATAAACGGATTTAAGTTATCTCTGTTTGTCTCAGCAGCTGTAGCAGCATATGATGATGTGTTTTTAACATGTGCGGCATGGGCTTGAATAACTGGATTTGGGTAAGCTTCAATCTTATATGGAAATGAAAATCTATATATCTCACCACCAGGACCTGGGAATTCTATTGTGTAGTATTGAGGTCCTTCGTTAATAACAGTAAGTTGATCAGTTTTTTGTTCATATGCGTACAGTAACGATCCTTTAGGAAGGTCTTGCTGTTTAAAGATATCAGCGATGTAATTCATAGTTAGAATGATAGCAACTCCACCGACTCTGTTATCACCATACCCGGAGAGATCTGGCATGTCAGGATGTCCATATGCTCCGTAAATCATGATCCCCGTCTCAACCGAAATTGACAACACATCTGAGACGAACACTTGACCAATTGGTCTCTCATCTTTGTATTCAGGTTTGTACAGTAATTGGTCAACAAATTTCCAGTATGGTGTCGCGTGTACAACACTGCTGTGGTAGTAGCAGGTTCCACTCTTTTCACCTGCGGTATAATTAGGATAAGTAACACAAGGACCAGGTTCGACATAACCAGATGAATTAGCTCTGCCGTACTCAATATGTGTAGCGTTTGTTGAGACTCTTCCGTCTCGTCTTGTGGTTGCAGCAACGTAAACAGATGGCCTGCCTGGGGGAGTATACTCATCAATGACTACCTGTTGTATTACTACTAAGCCTCCCCAATCACCATTTCCTCCAGTCTTTTCAGTGTCTCCTCTTCCAAGAGCAATAGCCTTTTTACTCCATGGGTATGTCAAGTACCAAATCTGAACAGCTCCACGAGGTCCAAATGCACGACCCTTTGACATCAACCTGGGTAGCATACTATTCTCAAGATATTCTGGGTCTGTTGTAATGTCTGGGTCAGTGACTGTAGACTCGAAAATAATTTCCTCTACGAGGGTTACGGGTGATTGAATGATTCCTTTAACTGTTGTTATAACACCGTCAAGTACTTTTGATAAGTATCTTCCTGTTACCAGTTCGGTGTTCTCAGTTCCAAAAGAGAAACTATTATTAACACCTATTCTACCAGTGTTTTTAATTGCGGATACCGCCTGATCACCCTGACGTACTAAGAGACCTCCTACAACACCTGCCGTAATTAAAACCATTGCTATGGATAACGTTAGGGTTAACACCCGAATTCCAACCCATCCGAGCATTTTTTTTTTTTTTTTTCAACTGGATTTTATACTGTGTGGGGAAAAAAAAAATTTAATCTTGTTTTACAGCCGAATGATTATAATCGTCGCGTAGTTCTTGGCGGCGTTTGTTTGTTTTTTTTTTTTTTCCAACTACTTCAGTTTGGGGAGGGGGAATCGCCATTGAAATTGCGACTTTCAAAAAAAAAGAAAAAAAGCCTACTGCACATCTAACAGAGGGGAATTATAATAATAATAATAATCAAAAAAAAAAAAACGCACTCAGCTACCTTATAGATTGGAAGGTAAGGTACCTCCGGTAATTTTTACTGTTGCCTTTTTTTTTTTTTTTTTTTTTTCCCGGGCAAAATAAAATAGAAAACTCTTTCTTTGTCACTTAGAAAATTAGTATAAGTAATTATCTCTTTCTTCTGACTCCGATCGTTGTCTCGAAAAACAGCGGCAGGGAAGACCCGACGAGCTGAGGGAACGACTGGGAATAGTCGTTTTTGCATCTAAGCATTTCGAATTGAAAGACATGACATTCAAGATTTCTGTTTGGTATTTCCACATGAAGCACTTCAACAAGAAGAAGAAAAAAAAGTATGGCAAAAAATAAAAAAGGAAATCACTGCTATGGCATTATAATAATACAAACAGGAAAAGAAAGGCTAGGCAGTTATATTTTTGTTATTATGGGGCAGTTGTTAGGGATGGCTTTTTTTTTTTTTTTTTTTTTTTTTTTTTTTGGAGTCTGACAAGTCAGGAGAGGCACTTATAAGAAACATTGCGTATGTACGTAGACCGCTTGAGGAATAAGGCGCTAAGAAATCTAATCTAAAAATAAGGCTTAGAAACCCAAAAAAAAATATTTAAAAAAAAAAAAAAAAAAAAAAACTATGTTGTCTTCGTTCGTTCGTTCGCTTGTATCTCAGAAAAAGTAAGCAACGGACACAAAAGACAAGTGTAGGCATCCATCACATTTACTCTGTATATATAACAACAGGCAAACAATAACTTTTCCCAAATGGCTAACAGCGGAGAGAGCTCATTTTTTTTTTTTATTAAAAAAAGACGCTATTTGCTTTCCGTCTTTACTTCAGTCTTATCATCCACGTGCTCATCCTTATCGAAATCTTCTCCTGTGGTGAGAGGTTGTTTTTAATTTAATAAATTTAAATAACCTACCCCAGGCTTACTGAGGATAAAAAATATTAAAAAAACAATCATACCGCTGCCAGGGTACCTCAGTCCCAATGACTCAGGCCCATAAAACCAACAAGCGAATGCAACACGAGGAGCGAATGTCGGAGCAACTTCGTGAGATGTGTGAGACTGAAATATGCAAACAGAATTACCAGTTGGTGAGATTCGGATTGGTTCTGAATTTTGAACTTCATTTTTTGCGTCTTTCTGAGCCTCAGTATCTCCAGCGCGAATATTATAACGAGGATCACGTGATTTCGGATAAAGTATGAAATCTCCTCCATATTCAGATTTCCAATCGGAGTTACAGTAATACGTAATTGTGATTCGACGACGTTCCGGATCTTTTTGACCTAGTTTGACGTCCCTGTGTTTGACGTATCCTTTTCCATCTCCGGGATACCGTGCGAGTTGAATTGAGGTTTTGTATAAAGGTTTTTCAAGTAAAAATGAAATAGCTTTTCTTAATCGATGCATCTTACACAAGAGTTCATCAATGCCGTCTGGAAGAATGTTATCGTAGCCATCGAGAGAAGTCTGTTTTGGTAGCCATCTAATTGCATCTCCTCTTAGGTTACCTTCTCTTTTAATGCTACCAGTTTGACCAGTACCACCGATGATCATTTTGTCTTCTTCTCCGCACATTTCATGTGCTTGTTGACATGCTTTCTTAGCAATATCTTCCGGTAAGAAGCTATCTGATTTCCAATAGCCTGCTTCACTTCGTAGAGCGTTTACGACTTCCTCTGCCCACTTTAACTCCTCGATTGAGGAATCGATCATTCCGCGAACTGGTCCGCAGTATAATTTGAGAGCGTTTGGTGGGAATTTCATCCTCTTGTCAAGTCCCTTAAATTTAACTGAAACACAACCTGATGGATGGGTTGCAGTCACTACACCCACCTTACCACGGGTTTCCTCAAGAGCATTTTGGTAGCAATTTACTCTCCATTTCCCGCAGGCATCCTTTAGAGGCTTTGTTTCCAATACCATTGTCACTACAGCACTTTTTCTAAAGTATCCCATGCCTGGAGTTCTTGCTTTGACGACAGTTTTTGGAGCTTTCTTTTCTTTTTTTTGGGTGTCGTCTGAGTCCGAATCCCTCGGAGGAGGAACTGCTGCGACATCAGATTTTGATTTTGAAAAACTTTTTTTCTTTTGTGGTCGTTGTTTATCAGGAGTGTGATCTGTTGGAGTTCCACTACTAAGTATGACATTAAGATCTTCTGGTCTGTCAGCACCAGGTAGTGCGTCAGGTACGTCATCACTATCTATTTCTAACTGGTCAGGGATTTCTCTTCCCGCTGATATTTCAGGAAGTGACTCATCGTCCTCTTCGTCATCTCCGCAGAGCTTTCGCAGAGCAGAACTGTCTCGAAGTGCCCACAGAGATCTGATCTCCTCTTGAAGTTCTGCTGGTGAATTAGTAAAGTTCTCAGCTAGTGATGGATACGTAGAGAGGATCATATCAAAAGGAAGTGACATCAGAGTCTCGTCGTCGAATTCTGAATCGGTCCATTCTTCACTTTGATGTCCACATCCGTGTGAATGACCGTGTGAATGACTATGGCTGTGACTATGGCTGTGACTGTGACTGTGACTGTGACTATGCCCATGTGCATTACCTCCGTGTTGCTTAACAAGATCTCCCCAGTTTACCATATCTGGAGCGTCATCACTATCATCGTCAGGGAGTTGAATAGTAACTTTCTTGTCTTCGTTCTTGCGCTTTTCCGCTTCTTCCTTTTCCTCCATTTTCCTCGCCTCTTCGTCCTCCTTCTCCTGGTTGCGTTTGCGAATTTCCTCTGCTTTGCGCTGAACATCAAGCATTTCTCTGTTGTAGGCTTCCCAACCAGCTAGTTTCTGACCTGGGGTCATAGTGGAGCGTTCTTCTGGAGGGTCATCAGCACCGGTTCCAGTGCGGCCGATGTTCATTCCGAATGATTGATCGGTTCCAAAAGTTTCAGGGAAAGGATTTATTGCAGTAGCCATTGAAGGTTTGATTCCCTGTTGAGGACTGACTTGATCATTTTCATCAATACTTCCGAATATTGGCCTGTTTCCTGGATTTACAACCGGTTCTCCAACACTACTCTTTCCTGACCATCCAACTCTCGCTGTTACATTCTCTTTCTCGTCGTCTTTTAACGATGGCTCACTAGCAGCCTGCTCTGGTTTGCTGCTTTCTTTTGATTCTGTCTGTGGATGTCCCTCCCACCAGGTGCTCATCCATGAGGGTGCTGAGCCTGCCATCGCCTGCTTTGAAGAAAAATAAAAGTAGTTAAAAACAGTCCATACCACTGGCTTTGAATAATAAATATAAATAATAAGTTTCCTGTTTTGATAGAATATTATAAATAAATATCCATAATTTTTTTAAAAACAGTAATAATCTAAAGTCTAAGTACACACAGTAAACTAATTTACGTAATCGACGGTGTTGGTGTCGTCATTGGTCTCACAGATCCTTCAATACCACTTTCAGCAATTTTCATAATATCTGAATTTGATCTAAAAGAACGAGTAGAACCTGGAGCTGACCATCCACCACCTAATCGAGCTGGTGACTGGTCTATTGGTTGGGGAAGAGAAGCTGGAAAAACACTTATGCCACCAGGTCCTGAAAGTGTCTTTAGTAATGTCGGTGTTATTGATGAGTTAGGGAGTTCATTCTTTGACATGCTTGTGACATGTTTCGTAAAAGTGGGTTTTGAAGACTCCAAGTTCCGTACAAACTCATCAACTTCTGATAACAGCGCCTCTTCACTCGCCCAACTCGGAGATGGATTCTCAGCTTCTCGTTTTAATGCTGCAGCTTCTTGGCGTTGTTGGTTTTCCGTACTTTCTTGATTGTCACTAACTTTGAGATCTGATGAATTAGTTTGCTCTTCTTTATATATTGAAACCGGAGGTTCTGATATACTACCAAAATTACTAACAGCGAAGGGTGTTGGTGTCGGAGGAGGTTCAGGTTTCGGAGGTATCTCTGAGGGTCGATCTTCTTGTCGCTCCTTTCTCAGTTGTTCAACTTCTTCTTTTGTTGATCTCAACTCTAATCGAAGCTGTCGCAATTCATCAACAACTTGTTGATCGAGAGATGAAACTGCTGTTGGCTGTGGCATTGGAATGGGAGGTGCTCTTGGCTGTGGCTCGTTTACTGGCAATGCATCGCGTGTCGGAGAAAGCCTTCTATTATTCTCATGATGTTCTCCTTCTGAAGTAACGGGTCTGAAAGTATTCACAGCTGCCCATGGAGAGTGTGAAGTATCTCTTGGAGACGATCGAATATTCGATGGATGAGAAAGAGGAGGAGGAGGCATATTAACGATAAGCGACGTCGTATCAATAAAACGAGGAACAGGCAGAGCAGGCTGCCTATCTCCAACTGTTACTGGCTTTCCTCCAGTGGCAATTCGTTCGATTTCCTGCCAAGTACCGAATGCTTGAGGTTGTGTTGGTGGTGGAGCTTCTTGTTGAGGATGGACTATCTGAACTACTTCATTTCTTACGAATGTACCCAATTCATTTCTAAGTTGTGTAGTCGCTGCTGACAGTCGTTCTATTTGCTGTCGTAGGTTACTATGCTCTGATTCAATTATTTGTTTTTGTTGTTGTAGATTCTGCATTCGAGTTATCTTTTCTTTGACAACAATACTTTGATGATCACTTGGTGTTGGATCTGACCATGGTTGTAACACGTAGTCAACAGCTGTTCTAAAATCACGATCTCTAATCAAAGGTTCATTTCGATTTACTCTACGAGGACTTATCTTACCAATCATATCCGATGGCGGAGGTCCTTGTTTATCTCTTTTTAGTAAATTAATCGCGAGTCTCCTAGCATCATCAATATTACGAACAGCATCCAAGTTCAACATTATTTAGTTAGTGTCGTAATCACCCATGTTCCTGAAGTGAAATGAAGAACTGGTTGTTTGTTTGTTTGTTTGTTTGTTTGTTTTTTTTTTTTTGAAATCTCTTTTTCAAAACATTGATAACTCAGGAACTTAAATAACGGAAAAAGTCAAAAATGGGGGAAATCTTCAGTTTCTTACAAAGTCTCTTGATCGTAAAGTAGATGGGAAATGGGGGATATGATTTGTGATTTTGTCGTTCATTCATTCTTTACAAAAAAAAAACTGGAACAGCCTCTCCCTTTAAGAGGACATCCTTCGTCCTCTCCCCCACGTCAGTAATGTGTTGTTGTAACACAAAAGTCGGTTAACCGACCTGATACAAGATCCTAAAATAACACAACCAGCTGACACTTATGTCGCATATTGCTTACGCCAGAATGATGGAGGTGTGTGTTGCAGTAATTTCTCTAAAGGACAACTGACTAAGTGAATAGAACTTCCTGAATCTGATAAATGTGCTCCCTGAAGAGCTGTTGAGATCAAAGTTAAGGAGCCTGCCTTGCGTTTGTTGCTAACCTTACAGGCTTCTTGAAAGCGAGATGTTTGAATGGTTTGGTAGCCATCAGTCGATAAGTCAAGTAGAGTGAACCATCTGTTTGTTTATTATGTTTTTACTAACTCAGAAGACTTATTCTGGTGAATGAAATACCAAATATCACATACTCATTGCAGCTTAATAGGACACATGGCCCACACCCAACACACCACATCGCTGAACTACTTGTCTTTGAGTCAACTAAACGAGGCGGCATGTTCTTTTGTCCCCAAATTGTAGATCCAGTTTCAGCATCGAAACCAGCGACTGTTCCATCAGTCAGAAGTGTGAATAGGATATTCTTTCTCTGTGTGTTTGTGTGGTGAGTGAAACAATTGACTTTTCTTTTTTTTTTTAGACGTCGAAGCAACAATAATAAACGATACCTTAGCTTCACAAAAAGTAATATCCTTAACAGCTGTGTTGAGTTTCTTAGTTTGAGTTACTGAGAATGAGAGGGGGGCTTCTCCGGCATCAGCCTTCCGTTTTTTTGACTGATGTTTGAGAATTGTCAAAAGAGAGTCTTCAGACACCACAGCGAGGTAGGTGTTTTTTGATGAAACAGCAACAATTGAAGGGGACTTCGGTTCAGCAGCAACAAGAAGTAACTTTAAATCACCTGAGTCAATATCTATCGATATGGTTGTTATTCCCTCACTGTGACCAATAACTAAATCAGAACAACCAGCAAACGCCAATGACGTTGCTGCTGGTAACTCCTCAGACTGTGGAATCACATCAGCTTCACTACAATCTTTAGCCAGTGCAATAATACAAGTTTTTTCCAATGTAGAGTAAGCCATACAAGTACCACTGCTGTTAATCGCAAAGGAACTAATGGCGTGTTCTCCACCGACTTCGTATCTCAGTTCAGCAATTATCTCCTTTGTTTCACCTTCTGGAATTCTATGAAGGGTAATTGCATAGTCTTCAACAGATGCTACCATTTTACTTTTTTTAAATGGAAAGGTGTGTTGTTTGAAAGGTTGATGAACATGTAAGACGGATGCTGCTCCAGTTCCTACTAACGATGGAAACATTTTACGAGTCTCACATGCGATGATAAAACCGTCTAAAGATCCCGTGAGTAGGATTCCTCCTTGGATAGATACCATGCAGGTGACATCACCCATCGCCCAGATACGTCCTTCAGACTTAACCCAATCACCTTCCATTTGGTTTAGAGTCGCTAGAATGTTATCAACACCGCAGATGAAGACGGTTTCATCAATTTGATGAATAGAAAGAAGATCTGCTTTGTGAGTTCGAATTGACTGTCTGAGAACACCTGTTGATACATCAATGATTTTAACTTCACCAGTACTTGTTACACATATAACACTGTCATCTACTTCAAGTATATCCCACGCCATTGATATTATTGGTCCTTCTTTTACTTTGTGTTTTGATACGTGTGTTTGAAGTCTTGTCGTGAGAGATGATTCCCAAATAGTTTTACCACTTCTCCATTGAGATGATACAACCATTCCATTGCTATCACTGTAGTATATCGTATTTCCGTTTTGACTAAACTTAACAGACAGAAGTCTATCAGAATCTGGTCTGATCATTGTAGTGTAACGAGTAGTGACAGATAAATATTCATCTTCAGAATACTCAAAGAATCGAACTCTACAGTCTTGACATGCTACAGCTATGATTGGTTCTGTTGGGTGGTGAGTCATCGACCAGATACTTCCTCCTCCACTTCCGAGGACTTCAATTGCTTCTAATGTATTGGAATTGTATGTTATCAACTGACCTCCAAGTGTTCCCACAACAAATAAATTTTTAGAAATCCATATCACACCTCTCATCGTGTGATTCTTTCTTCCTATGGTAGCTTTTTCTCTTTTGATGTAAGGTCTACCTTGCTTAACACTCCAAACTTCAACACTTCCATTATTTCTACAAACTGCGATATTCTCAGTCGCCTTATCGACTGCCATGGCTGATACACCGACTGGTGCTTTCGGGACGAACCCGAGATCGTAGACTGCGCGTTTCATTTTTTTTTTTTTCTCTTTTCACACTTCTTTTTGTTGTTTTTTTTTGTTGTTTAAAAATACAACACTCTTTGGAAAAATTAATAATAATAAATGAAATTGTAATTAGAGGACTTACAACTCAGAAAGGATGTTACTCTGGGTACCAAAATATAGATTTCGGTTCTTGCATATCAGTCACAGACGGTCGCGGTATTCTGGTAACTGGAGTGAACAACTGATACGAGAAGACAGCTATAACAATAGCAATAGCCATGTACAGTCTAAGAACCGAAGGAGGGGTTTGTTCAAAGATTGGAAGCTCCCGGGATAAGTTAGAAAAATGGGATTGAAACATTTTCGATAAATTTAAAATACACTGATACTGAATCGTTTGTTGTTGTTGGACATCACTTCTATCAATTGTTTCATTAAAGCTAACAGTTATTAACTGTCTCACGTGTAATTCATTTCGTTCAATTGTACCCGAGCGAAGTAACCAAAAGTGATGCCATAAGAATAACCCAAACTGATGATCCTTTTCACAAAGTTTATTCCTCGACCATGAGAACAGCGATGCTCGTTGTCGAAGAATCACCCAACCTAACTTATGATCTTCATTTTGACAATTACAGTTACTCTCTCCTCGTAATCTGGAGACGAGTTCGTCATCAACTCGTTTTCTTATAATGTCTTCAATATGTAATTTATTATTGGTGTCCATTACTTACCAACCTGTTGTGATGATAATTAAAATAAATATTTTGCTTTTTTTTTCTTGTTGAAGTCAGGTTTTGACTTCCTAGAGAAGCCACGGGGGTACCAGTAGTAGTAAGTGGCTACCCAGACCCACCACATGCACGAAGCAGACAGTGTAAGAGACGGCGGATAATGTTCCTTATGTCTACCTCAATGATCTTAGTGTGTAAGACAAACCTGTAGAGATGAATTAATAACAACCAAGAACACAACAAGTAATATAATTCATTTCTAATATTATCTAAATTGGGTTACAAGTTATGAGGAATAGGAGGATTGGGAAACCCATCTCATCACTAAGAAAGACACGACCACTTTGGTGACAATAACAATTAACAAACCCATCTATGCGAAGTAGATGGGGACGAGTAAACCTGCTCTTGAGATGAGTTGGCTGTCTAACAGAATTTGACATCCGCACTATCAACTTACAGACCCTCCATCCCCCCCTCCCACCCCAAGTACAAAACTCCTTAAGGTATTGGCTGGGGAAGTTGGTTGAGAATACAGTGGAAGAGTGGAAGGAAAATGCCACAAAATTCAACCTCGTTACGACTCTTGCTTCCCTCTAGCTGAGAAATATTGTGGAATCGAAATGCTCCAGTGGTTGTCCCAGAGACCTTCCTCTCAGAGACTAGAACAAAACAAAAGTGTCAACAGTCACAGGCTACTTATTTACGATCACAAATGATTAATTCAAAAAAAAAAAAAAAAAAAAAAAAACCATTCAGATTATTTAAGCTGCCTCATATTTTATTAATCGCAGACAGTACTGACGACGCAGAAGGGAAATAGAAATAAACGGTTCTTAATCAGAATAAAGAATGGAAAAAGGAAAACTTAATAGATTTCTTCCTCACAAGATTGCTTCGTTGGGAAGCAAGAAACATTTCTCGTGAACAGAGATTCTCTTGAAATTAGATTCCTCGATTTTTCCTCATAAGAATATTTCCCACTAATATAAAATAATTGCAAGTAAAAACGTAAGTTCACCCAAACATGGAAAAGATTTTTTCCCTTCCCTTTTTTCTTTTTTGCATTTAACACGTATTGTAAGAACGAAAAAAGAATGTTGGCAGCACACGTAAACCTCCTTTAGCTTTATCAGTTTAAGTTGGTTCACGGTTCGTGCACAAACAAAAACATCTACTATTTTCTGTATAGTTTAAGATAAAGCCCATTTCTTTTTTATTTATTTATTTATTTATATCACCTCTATTTAAACACGAAAGATAGGGGGAAAATAAAAGTTATTTGACACGCAATAAAAAAAGACTTTTTGCAGAGACAAATAAACCTCGACGCGTAAACATAAGTTCGCAGCGATAAATTAAATAAACGCGTAGACCAATACAGACGAAACAGATTAAGAAATATAAAATATAATAATAAATAATCCTTCGCTTCATCACCTATTTAGTGTTTGCAACACGTTGTGTAATTCTGCCGATAATTTTGTTGTTGTCGCCCTCTCATCATTTAGCTGATTGTATATCGTGGCTTCACGTTTTTCAGCAAATTTAAGCTTCTCAGAATCCTGTTGCGTATTTTGAGATAGCTCGTTGAGTGTTTTACGAGCAGAAGAAGCTTTCTCACGTTCAACAGCAATTTGATGCATCAAATCAGAGATTCGTTGTTTTGCGTTAGAACGAGTCTGATCAAGCTCGCTCTGTATGAGTTGCATCTGGTCACGATAATATATATTTTCATCAGTGACGTCAGTCCTCGAAGAATTGACTGCTGCTGCTTGTTGTTGTTGTTGTTGTTGACTGTTAGACTCGAGTATTAGATTCCTGTCTTGTGCCTCACCCAAGGAGGCCACCATTGTTTGAATCCTGTCGTTTAGTTTTGTATTTGATGCACTCGTTTCTTTTTCCAACGCAGTTACATCAGACAAGTGCATTTCCAATTGCTGTTTTTCAGTCTGCAAACATTCTTGCCTAACGGTCAAGGATCTAACCATTGATTTGAAATCGCTTGCTTCGATTCTGGATGTCGTTAATTTTTCTTTTATAGAATGAAAATCTTCTTTTAATCGATGCATATCATCTTGTAGTCTCTGTACTTTCGAAGTCTTGTCAGCTACTTGAGAAGTAAGTTCTCTGTTTTGATGTGTTGTTTGAGAGTAGTCGTCTTTCATTTCACGGAGACTCTCTTCGAGAGAATCTTTAATCTCTTTTATGTCAATGAATCTGGTTTGGAGATCAGCATACGAACCTTTAGTCGCTTGAAGATCTGCCTTAACTTCAATCAGTTCTTTTTGCACTTTCTCAGAAGCAATCGTTGACGTTGTTTCTAATTTCAAATGAGCCTTTTCATAAGCTTTTGCTTGACTTCTTGCCTCAGCAAGTGCGATTTTTGTCTCGGAAAACTCTGTTCTAATTGAGTTTAATTCAATGGTTTCTTGTCTTTGTTTAAGAAGTTCAGTGTTTGATGCTTCCAGTTCGATTATTTTGCTGGTTTTTGTTGTTGATTCTTCTGCAAGACCTTGAATTCTAGATTCATATAAGGCTCTGGCCTGACTTACTGTCTCGTATTGTTGTTCCAGTTCGGAACATCTTTCCGTCGCTTCTCTGTATTTTCCTTCGTACATTGCCTGTGTCTGTTCTGCTTTTCTATAGCAATTCCATGCTTCTTTCTCACTAGCAGCACTTAGTAGTAGGTTATCTTGTAGAAGTTTTGTTTTTTCGTTGTTGTCTTTCGTCTGTCTTTGAAGTTCTTGTTGCTGTCCTCTCGCTTGATGAAATGCAATTTTTCTTTTACTTCCTATAAAACCTCTTAATTTCCAATAGTACGGTAATAATAACAGAACGTGTGACATCTTACGTTGTGTCGATGCTCGCTGTCGTTGGTCGATTCTAAAATCACAAAGAGGTTGTCGTGGGGGTGGAACAGCTCTCTTTGGGCTGACATCTCTACCAGCCCATTGACGATTCATACTTAACATGTTCTGTGAAGGAATTAAAAAATTTTAACTAAGTTGAAATTTTGCAGAGACTCCAACAAAGCAAAAGAATAAGAGTTTTTTTTTTTTTTTTGTTTTTTTTGTTTGCCCCTCTTGTTGAACATAACTAATGAATTAAACTACAACACAAGTCTATTCTCGTTTGTTTGTTTTCTTTGTTAGTTTGTATTGTCTGTAATACAACACACTGCTGCTCGATATAAACGGTGGCAGCAACTCAAGGCGTTTCCAACAAATAAAAGAAAGGGAAACCCTACATACTACGGTCGCGCCCAAAACCGTGACCTTCTATTCCAGAGTACAATGTGTGTCAGGTGGCATGGCTGTTGCCCGAGTAGACAGATAGCTGAAGTATATCAAAATAAAGCTAATCAGAAAAGCTGCCGCCCTCACCCCTCAACATGATTGACGAATAATCGCAAGCAGTTCTTATTCAGAACTACTGTGTGATCGAATAGTCAACGTAAACAGCCAATAGCCGCCTATAAAAAAAAAAAATAAAGAAAAATCATTTTCAAGGATAGTATGGGAAGATAACAAAAACACAAAACAAAATATCGGCTCAGCTGTGCGCAAAAGAAAAAACAAGAAGGTATATAATAATATTATAAAACAGAAAGTACGCAAGCAGACAAAACAGAGCTGATCACTGCCAGAATGTGTCTGCCACGGCAGGAAGAAGTTGCGTATTGACAGCGATAGCTGATTCAGAGATGCAAGAAATATCCTGGTTTTTATTTAATTATTAATGTTGTCATCGTGTGTGTGTTGTCAACTTTGTTATAAAAAAACATAAGACTACATACCTGACAAAGAATAGTAATCACATCGTATGACTTATACTTATCAATATTATCACCAGTCGCGTCCATCGTTAGCTGGACAGTCGCTGGTACAAGTGGGACCTTAAATGTGCTGGCCTTAGCAGGTGTTACAGAACTACGGCAGTTAGGACACTGTGTTGGGGTTGTGTTGGAGTTGTGTTGTAACACATGTAGTGAATTTACAAAAAATAAAGATACACACCTCACTAGCACCAGTGCCTCCATCTACACCTCGAAGAAGAGTTCTAAGGCAAAGGGAATGGAACTGTTTTGGTTTATTTTATTTTTTAAATTATTTCATTTTCACAAAACCAATTCCCAACCAGTAGAGAAGTCATACCAAATGTCTACAAGGAGTCATGATTGGTGGTCCTCTATTCTCACAATCATACATCAGAGATTCCATACAGATTGAACAACACGTATCAGAACAGTCTTCGAACTTAACACTCTCATAGTAGCCATGCCGTAGAGCTGGTCGGAGAAGATTGAGTTTACTTTGCTCTAATACAACAATTACACCATACAATCCAGGAGTACCTCTTAACTGTAGTATATTATCAATAGGAACAGTTGTGTCTACGAGACCTTGAGCTCTAATTCTTTTTGTCTTACCATAAGGACATGATTTTATTCGTTTTCGCAACTGTCCTCTCGCCGTATGTATTAATAAGGTTACACACTGAGTACAAACATCAAGTCCTGACTCATTCATTGTAAAAGTACCTCTATCTCGTTCACTATCAGTATTTATTGCTTGATAGGCTGAAGTGATTGAATCATTACCGCAGATAACACAGACATAGCTACTTTCAAAGTCGGGTACAGGAAGAGGATCTGTGTATTTTATTTTTATTAACTCATTAGAGGGTGAAGATATGAAGGTGCTGGTACTCTTTCTAATTGTTTTAGTTTCTTTAGCACCGAGAGTTGTTGATGATCCAACCTTAGGCCATGATTTAACTCGTTCTAACCAATTTCTAAGTAAAGATGTGTATTGTTGAAGATTCAAGTGTCTTCCAACGAGAAGTATTTTCACTGCACTTTCTTGAGCTCTGTTCATTTGTTTTTCAGTACAAGTATCCATCATTTCACCTAATAAGGCTCGTAGTTTTGCTACAGTTTCCGCAACGCTTTCCACGGAGCTTCCGACATCTCCTGATACTCTTCGTGAGTTTTTTTCTCTATCAACTAATCGACGCATTAACCAACTGAGTACATCATTGTGGGGTATCTTTGTTGTATCCACTGCATCAGTCATGTAGTATTTTCTGAGTTTTTTGAGAGATGAAAAAAATTAAATAAACAGCCTGTCAAGGACATAAAGAATCTAAAAATTGTTAGAATCTGGTAGTTCACATCGCTATGCTGCGAACCTGCAGAGGTTAACCGTTAGAGCACTGTGTTGTATTATATTACGTAGCCTTTTGAAGGGGGATGAAATAATTCTTTTAATAAAGAAATCGAACATATCAACCGAAAGAGTAAGACATAACGGAATCAAAAAGAAAAATCGATTCCAGAGGGTGGGATGACTCCCCCCTCGTAAGTTAGAATTCAATAAAACAAACCAACCTCAAAGTTCGTAAGAATAGAAATAATATTTTTTAAAATCAACATTAACAAAAAAAAAAAAGAAAAAAGTGGGAAATTGTTTTATACCCATAGAGACGCATTTAGCAACAACAGAAAAAAAAAAAAAAAAAAAAAAAGGGACTCTTACTCGGATTGCAAGTCTTCTTGGGATGCAACAAGTCTCTAGTTGCTTTTTTTTTTTTTTTTTTTTGATGACATAAAGTACAAATAAGTACTACTTCTGTCCCTGTGCAAGTTTCCTACATGATTGCACGCACAACTACTGATCCTCACAGAGCAAACACCCATTTTTTTTGATAGTTTTTTTTCGTAAGAAATTAAAAAAAAACGGCGGTGGAGAAAAAAAAAATAAAATAAAAAAAAACACCTTAACTGCTCTCCAAGAGATAAAAAACAAGAGAAATATGAGTAGTTGGCAGTATTCATGGACTTTTTTAGCAGGAAGAAACAGCAGACCCCTGCGGGTTACTTGCTCATGAGAATGGAACACGAATAAATTAAAGTAATGAACGTCTTTCCTTTTTTTTTGACCCCTTGAGACAGGATCAAAGAGAAAACTCACGCAGCGAATGAGTTTTTTGATGCAAATCATTATAGTAACGAGTGTCTTACAAAATAGAAAAAGGGGGGTGAAAAATAAAATTAAAAACGAGAGTTTTTGTTTGTGCAGGAAACCGTGAACCGACTAAAACTGATAAAGCTAAAGGAGGTTTACGTGTGCTGCTAACATTCTTTTTCGTTCTTACAAAAAAAAATTTCATCGCTCGGTTAAACAACATAATAATTTTTTTCGGAAAACTGGTTTTAACTTATATATGACAAACAATCTTTTTTTTTTAATATTACGCATTACACAAAATAATAGTGTTAACTCTTCAGACAAAGACCTCTGTATATATGAACAAATTAGAAAAGTAAAATCATCTTAGAATCAGATAAGCAGGCAATGGAGAAGCTAGTGGGTTACGATGCCTGATAATATAATACAAAACAGCAACTTCTTCATACAGACAGGAAAGACAGGAGCGCACGTCAGTGCCCTCAACATAGATCGAAGGCGAGACGCAAGTCTCTAACTGCGCAATTTAGTGCGCTCCTTCTTTTTTTTTTTAATTTCTCGATAATGCGAAACTCTTGATAGCAGAACAGCGGGGTGATCAGCGAGTAGTCCAAACCAAACTGATGATTGTCTGTTAAACGCTCGAGTCACTTAAATTACATTTTTTGAAGGTTTAATATTTTTTTATTTTTTTTTTTTTAGATAGAAAGTTTTGAAAAAAAAAAAAAAAAAAAAAAAGAGAGAGAGAAATACTCTTTTGGGTTATTTTTTCGCTAAACACTGTACGTGTAACAACAACAACAACAACAACAAACAACCCTACCAGAAGACTTTTCTCGTATTAACAAAGTCTCAAAGTTAGATGAAGAAGGAAAAAAAAAACGATAATTTTGTTAGTCTGTACATAATGGCTCTAACGAGAGCTGATGAGGGTGGATATCTAAGTTGGCATGTTCGTAATTATCTAATAATAAACAACTCACACAACATTTGATGATGTGGTCGGTTTAGAAGCTGAAGAGGAATTGCTGCTATCTGAAGTGTCTGTTGATTCAGAATATGATTTTACGTCAATTGTTTGTAAGGGATCGTCTTTCTCTTTCATAAACTGTGCGACAGGATTGTGAGAACTCTCCGGGTCATCCGTGAGTTGTACAGCTGTACCTGATGCCATGACCTGTTAGGTTTATGTTATTACTATTAGTTGGTATATTAATAAGAAATAAGGTTTAACACAAACCAAAATAAAAGTTCCAGTAAAAGGATCTGTCAACGCGGATGTTTGATATCGGAGTCTAAGAACTCCATTTGCATTTATTAAAGCAGCTTCATTCATCGCACGTCTCGTCGCTTCTGTGGCAGCTTCTTCCAGCAGTTCTGTGTAGGAGTAGAGTTCTCCACCAACTAATGACTTCATCCTACTAAGCACGTCAAGTCCAACATTTCTGCTTAGCACAGAATTTCCAACTACTACACCCAATTCCTTTGTTACTACGGTACCTTCTATGTAGTCTCTCGTTGTTGTTAATATTTTTGAGAGCAGCCGATTCGACCGGCGGATCATATTTATTTATTTTTTTTTTTGTTTCTTTTTTTTTTTTTGAGAGACTTGTGGGGGAATTAACAGAAACGATAAGTGTGGGTGAATGAGATGTCTGAGTGCACTCGAATCTATCATTTTCTATTAGAATCTCCTGCTTTGAAGAAAATCATCACTTAATATTACTAAAGAGGTCTTACCCTTTTTTTTTTTGTTCACGTTTTCGTTTTTTTTTGACAACATGGATTACTGTAAAATTGTCCCCTTGTCTTGCCGATTTTTCTTTACTTACTTACTTTTTGGTGGGAAATCGAATGAAAACGACTACCAACTTGGGAGTCGCAAAAGCGCCAGGCATTTGTATTTGTGACGCAATGACCACATTCAGTGGATGTTATGACGAAAGGAAGAAGATACGTTCTCTGTTTTTCAGTTGTCCCACTCCGATGAGTTCCTCGGTAGGTGAGGAAAACATTTTTTTTTTCAACGAAAAACACAAATGCAGTTAAATAATGTATCGTTCATCTTTCTTCAGTTATTTATTTATTTTTTATTTTTTATTTTTTTTTTTTTTGATCGACGTTTTCGCCTGTTTTCAACTGTAGCCTCACAAACAGGGTTCCGGTACTACTCTTACAAGGCCACAGTTCATCAGTCTCTCATTTTTTTTTTTTTTTTTTTCCCCAACGGAACCAAGGAAACACTTAGTTTCCCGGTATCCGTGTGATTTTTTTTTTTTTTTTTTTTCAATTTCTTTTCAAAAACAAAAAAAAGGGAGAGTGAAAAATGAACAACCGTGCAAAAAATAGAAAAAAAAAGAAAAGAAAAACCCTTATCACCCTTCTCGGGAGCATCAAGGTGGGATAGAAACCTCGGCCCGCACCAAGAAAAGTGTGAAAGAGAAAGGGGAGTTAGGCTGACGGAGGTGTTGACGGTGAGGGACGACAACGTTCAATGGCTGCAAGACGTCGTTCTCGAACTTTTTTACCAGAGCGAACTCCGCGTGTTCGATGCTTACGTGGAGGTGTGTTCTTTTGTTGTGCAAGGCATAGTGATGCAACAGCAACAACTGCAGTAACCTCATCATCCTTTGTGAATGACTCGATTTGTAGTTCCCTCGAGAGCAAACATCTCAGGCAATGCTGTCTGTTTATATCATTATTCCATTCACATCTTTGACACAGCCATTCTTCTTCAACTGATTGTGGGGTTTCGACAACCAGGTTTTTCTTCTTTATTTGTATCCTCACCGCATCACACTGAAAGCACGTTTCATTTTCATACTTACTGTGATTGGTTGTTAAACAACTTCTACAAATCCAATCTGAGGCGCGTTGTGGCGAAGCAGCCGAGTCGATTGGAAGTTCAGAATAGTAAACCAAATCACATGGAAGTGGATCATCTGCCCAATTTTCAACAGGAGAAAAGATAGGTGTTGGTGGTAAGTTGTTAAGCAACTGGGTCATACACGTGGAAACGACACCATTTTAGAGAATGGTGGAATGTCACGAGCGGAGAAGAAAATAACGGGAATGGGAATCTGTACCTGTTGAGGGAAATAATATATTTCCATTCATATGTCTGTCCAAATTTAAGCATGAGAACTGGTGGAAATGTGGAGGAGAAAAGAACGAGAATAGAAATCCGTACCTTCCACAACGCGCAACTATATTAGATGTATTTCTGTGAAAATCAAAAGTGATTTAACTTTTAAATCTTAATGCAAGAAAATAAATGCGTCACATGTTTCGCATACTAAAAAAAATAGTCTGTTGGAACACTAAAAAGAAAGAAAAAAAACAACTGAGTAATGCGTTGAACGTCGAAAATAATCTTATGGTTGATCTTGTTGAACGCAGCAGTAAAGTCGAACGACAAGAACACTGATCTTCCCCATGTGATCTTTTTCCCTTTAGTGTGTGACTTCCCTTAACATGAAAATATGATGCAAAAAGTTGGCTTTTCGGGAACTGTTGTCTCGGGATTAGGGGGTTTTTTCCCCAAAAAAAAAAAAAAAAAAAAAAAAAATACCTCGAAGGCAAGGAAATCAGAACTATTTTTTATAAAAGTCTTTTGACTAAAGGGAAATGTACTTAGATAAACAAGAATTTAAAAAAAAAAAAAAAAAAAAAAAAAAGACATGACTACTATAACAGCATTAAAAAGTATCCGTTTCGTACGCCACTTAATAACGATGCGCTGTCATGATTCTCTTATTTTTTTTTTTTTTTTTTTTTCCTTTCAGACAAACCACACATAAAAAAATAATAAAAAAATAAAAATCCCAGCAATCTACGTAAGGACAAGACGAGTTCTCAATTTTTTTTTTTTTTTTTTTTTCTTAAAATGAATAAAAAAGAAAAAGCGGCTATATTATATCATATTGGTACCAACTTCAAATCGGAAGAGCCGAACTCAAAAAGATGATTCTCAGAAAAAGTTTTTTTTTTTTTTTTTTTTTTTTTTTTTCCCTCCTGCGAGGAGGGCTAACTGTTTTTGAACATACTTACAATGATATAAATATCTGTATTGTATCAAAAAGGTAACTAATTTATTTGTTTTTAGTTAATTAATGATACATGTTGACATGTTGACATGTTGACATGTTGACATGTTGACATGTTGACATGTTGACATGTTCACGAAAGGGAGGGGGATGCTAATAACAATTTTTGAAAGAAAAAAGAAAAAAAAAACATAACTTCGAAAAATTATCAGAGAATCTAATTTTTTATTCTTACATTTTTTTTTTTTTTAAAAAGTGAAATTCAAGAGAGGGAGGTAGACGCTCCAATAGACCCCGATAGCTCTTCCAGGGTCCCAAATAATACGGTAGATGGATGAACCTAATCCCAAGAGAATTATTTCATTCAGTTTCGGCACAACTTACCTTGGGCAAAAAAAAACAATCATCCTTAAAAACAAAAAACAAAAGAAAATGACTTTCTCTGTTTTTTTTTTTCGAATTACAAAAAAAAAACAGTTTTTTCTTAAATGAAAACTGTTTCTTGATCGAAAACCACAACAGCGACGTAGAAAACGTCACAGGAGAGAGAATGGAATAACAGTAATAAGATAGCCTACTACATCACAGGTTGCGTATCAAAACACCGAAAAGAACTCCACAAAACAATTAATTTCAAGTGTTGGTGACTTTTTACAGTTTGTTTTTAAAACCTGTATATGAGCCAAAAACAAAAATAAATTTCCCATGTTTTATAAAAATCATTTGTTTTTTTTTTTTTTTCTTTCTTTTTTTTTTCCTTATTGCATGAAATGCGGAAAAGGGGGAAGGAAAAAAAAGGAAAAAAAAACACAAAAACACTGTCCAGTTCCGCAAGAGTGACTACAAAGGGAAAAAAAAAAAAAAAAAAACAGAAAAACCAAAACTGTAAGATCCAGATAAAGATAGACGGTAGTTGTGCGAAACAACGAGAAACGTTCGACACGGAGCACACACACAAATCAAAAAGAGAATCAATGAAGAAAAAACATTTCACACAGAGGCTCAGATATTCCCTCAATCAATTATTAAGAATTAAGAAAAAAAAATAACACAAAGAAGAAGAGAAAAAAGAAAACAAAAGCTAACTACATTCTAGCATCACAGTTGCGTTCCCCACAAACTATTCTTCTGTTCCTGTGAGAGTGCTTCTTTGAGACCTTGACCGAATGCACGAGTGCATATTACAAGAAATGACAGGGTTAACAAACGACAAAGAGCCGCAGCAGTAATTGTTAGTACCGTTGCGTGGTATGCTTCAGATAATCTATCTTTTAAAGTATGGCTTCCACTTATGTAAAGATGATAAATCATTATGAACTGCAATACGAATATCCCAATAGAGAATACAACAAAACCTGACAACATCTTCCTATTCTCTCTCACCATCCATCTAATAGAAGATGGGAATAAGTATAACGCCATCGCACTGAGGACACCAAGGACGACCTGTTAGTGTTGTTGTTGTTTTTGTTGTTTATATTTAGTTGAAAGCAAGAAAGAAACCACCATACCCATTCAGTTGTCGTCTCAACGTACCAAAACCCAGCAACGATAGCAGAAAGACCAACAAACAAACAATCAGTCTTGGCAATTGCTGAGTAAATCTGAGCATTTTTATATAATCTTACAAGATGAGGACCACCACCAACACGAAAGCAAACGAGCGAATTGAAATTTGGTCCAATCAGCAGCGACGTGACAAAGTATGTAATCTCAAAACACACTTCAATAATTGGAGGAACCAAAACTTGGAACATGTTTGCGTCTTTGGAGTAGTAAACGACGTTAAAGATATACCTCGCAGCTAACACTACCGTCAACATATTAAAGGCGATCAGCATTACAATATTCTCATAGAATATGGCCATGATTCCAAAAGCAGTTTGGAATACACTCGACAACACTACCATCGCACTTATGAAATATCTAAACTTCTGATCGTTGTAAGCGTCTTCGTCAGTACAGTCATTGCAAGGTAATTGCGCGAATATAAAAACAAAAGGAACTACGAATACTAAGTGTAAATGGCATAAGATTACCAGAGCTTTTTGAGTCTTTGCCCAAGAACGACCACCAATTGATTCCCAGTATTTTTTATACCATCCGATGATGAATGAAAATGCGAGAGCAGGGTATCCGAAAATACTCTGCGCTGGTTTTGTTATCAGTGCAATGAAATTCTGGAGATCTTCAGGAAGTTGAGAACGATCATGACCCTTCTCTGGGATGACTATATCATCACTGAGGTAGTCATCTCCAAGACTAACCAGTTCGTACTCGTCACCGAGGGATGAGATTGAGTCAGCTGGTTTATCATCATCGACAATATTACCTCTCATACTATCACGAATATACGCGAGTGTTTGCTCTTCTTGTTCTGGTGAAAGATGAATCGGAGCAGCTGCTGCTGCAAACATTTCACTACCTCCACTCGCAAGAGGATCTTCTTCCACATCCCCACCAAGTAACTGCGATGAATCTAATTCTTCACGAGTGACAGGCATCACTTCAGGACTGCTGACAATCTCTTCTTCTTGTTGATGTTCTGGTTGTGGTGGATCAACTGTCGTATTCATTATTTCAGCTTCGTGTTTTGAAATTGAGGCTGCTGCTGCTTCAGCGATACCCAAACTGAATGGCTCTTCTTGAACAGGTTGTGGTTTAGATGCTTCATCAGAAAGAATAGAATGGTTGGATTGATGTGATAAAGCGATTGCGTCATTCAAATCAATTTTAGTTTGAAGTTCCGTAGCGGAGGAATCAAGTGGAGGTGTTCTCACTGTAACTGGTACTGGTACTGGTACAGCAGGAATAGAATCTTCGACTGGTGTATTTGGTTTTGATTCTTTAGGAGATGGCTCACCAGAATCATCGTTGTGAGCTTGACGACGCTTTTTCCTGCGAACGACCTTTACCTTTTTCTTTTTTGGAAGGATTCTCTCAACCTCAATGGCTGTATGACTTCTACCTTGTTGTCCACCACCACCACCGCCAGTTGGTTCAACAGCAGCAAGCAACGGAGTCCGTTCTGATTGTTGTTTAACTACTGGAGCTTGATCATACTCATAAGTTAGTACTTCTGAATATGTTGCAGCAATTCTACGAGTTGTTTCATCATTACAATGTTTAAGTTTCTGACCATCAAGCTTAATACCTTGTCCATTAATGTGATCTTTAAACAGTACTTGTAATATTGGCAGGTAGTCTAATCTATTTCCTAAGTGATTACCAAACAGAGATAACGACATCAACGATTGGTTTGTTGTCAATGCGTTCAAACCATCAAACGAATCAATACTATTATGACTAAGATCAATAAGCATACATGACTTCACATAAGACCACGGAAAGTCAACTATTTGATTATATGAAAGGTCAATGTACGTCAGTCTAGGACATGCAGCCAATGCTGCAGCTTTTGTTAATTTATTCTTCGCGGCAGATAAGTAAACGAGAGTTGATAAGTTTCCCAAACCATCAAGAGAAACGAGGTCGTTGTGATCTAAAATCATTCTCTCAAGTAAAGGAACTTTTTCAAAGCATTTTGGTAAAAATTCAATCGCGTTGTCGGAGAGGTCGAGGATGCGGAGGCGGAACCAATCAGTGTTTTCCATTTGTCTTCCGGGAGTGCCGATGATGATTTGCTGAATCTGCTCATCTCTTAAGAATGAATGGATTTCAATGATGCATAATGTCTTCGCCATTTCTCTGATTAACTTCCAATCAAAACTTTCAGTTTCAGTGATGCAAAGTTTCTCAACATTCTGAAACGGAGTTATATCTCCTGTGGTGTTTCTCAATAGAAGTTTTGTAATTCTGTCTGCATCGTTAATTGTATTCAATCTAATGTGATCAAGGTAGAGTTGATTACAATTTTTAAAGTAGTCGAGATCCAAGTGGATAAGTTCTTCAGTACCTCCAAGAGTCGCCACACCACTTGTTATTTCTAATTGTTTTGTTTTCATAACACATCTGAATAGTTTTGCCCATTTTTTTTCATCCTTTGCGGCTTTTGAATCGATCGTAAGTCTTTCTTTCATTGTTTTGTGTTTTTGTTTTTCACTATTCGCGTCTACAATTCTCATGAGGTCTTCTGCTCCACCAGGCCATGCTTCTCTTAGAAATCGAAGCATTCCAACTGATAAATCTAAAGTTTTTTTACCCTGAGAAAGATCATTTACAGATTCACCAGCTTTATCCATGAGTGCTTTTTTATTCATCGGAGCGTAACAGTTGAAATAGAGGCAGGAATACCATTTTTTGAAGAGAGCTTCATCTCTAATGCGGAGAGTGGTCACATCTGGTTTAGATGTTTCAACAGACTGGTAGTTGATGATCAGTTTAAAACAGTTTCCTCCATGTCTAAAACTTTGAGCAGAAACAGATTGGAGCTTATATAAAGGATGAAATTCAGTTGGTCGGGTTTGTCCAATGAACAGCATCGGACCTTCACACCAAACATAACGTTCTTCGTAATTTCCTGAGAATCCTCCTTTCAATTGTTCTAAGAATCCTTGTAGTGACTCTTCTCTGAGATCTTCGTCTATCTCATGTTCTTCAGATTGATTTTTAAGCAACTTATCCAGGAGGCGTTGCTTCATGGTTTATTATTATTATTATTATTATTTTTTATTTTCCCTATTGAAAAAATAAAATAAAAATAAGGGGAAAAGGAAAGGAAAGGGTAAACATAAGGAACTTATCACAAATATATTCATTTAGTACAATATAATATAATAAGGTTAGGGTGTCGGTAAAAAGTTGAAAACTACATTACTTTGTGAGGGTACTTTTGAACTCACGAAGTCTCTCAAGAGAACACGATGGTAATCCAAATGGCATTTGAATTCCATTTAATTTACAAGTGGCTTCGATAGATCCGAGAAGTTCATTCTTCTCTCGTCTGATTGCGAGTTCTTCTGCAGCTTCCTTTGATATTCCAACAGGGACTTGTTGCTGTCTATCGAGAGCGGCCTGTGCTGATTTTGAAAGTGGTGGTGGAGGGCTTTGTTCTTTTATATTCTTAACAGCATCTTCTGTTGGGTCTTTATGAGATGTTTGTTGAGGAGACGGAGCTGTTGGCTGAGGAGATGGTGCTGTTGGTGATGGCGCTGGTTTCTCCGGTTCGCTTATTTTGTTAATTTTCGGAGCATTTCGGTGTTCTAAATTCCGAAGACGAAGACGTCTAAGTTTCTCCATTTCATCTGTCGGCACATCTGTCGGCACATCAACAGACTGTTGATCATTTTGTGTAGCAATATCTTCTTTAATAGCATTGCTGTCTTGTTGTAGTTGTTTAGTTTTTAATTCCGATGTCGATTCCTCTTTTCCTTTCCAACCTTCTTTACTCATTCCTCTACTCTTCTCACAAACAACACGTCTTTCCATCGCTTCGAGTCGTTTCCGACGTTCTTCTTCCAAAGATCCAGGGATGGGTGAAGTTTGTTTTTTTTCCTCCGGAGGTGGATCATCTGCTGAACTGGATGACGGTTTCACTGTTGTTGCAGTTCGTTTACCAGCCATACCTCTATTTTTAGTGGCTGCAGTCCTTGCTTCGAGAGCTTCGAGTCTCTTTCTTCTTTCTTCTGCAATATCTCCATCAGTGGCGGTGTCACTCTTTGCTGGTGTTGGTGTTGGTGTCTCCTCTTTCTCTTTACAGTCATTCTTTGTTGGTGTCGATGTCTCCTCTTCTTGTTTACATTCTTCGGAATCTTTCGTCAATGAGGAATCGAACTCCTCAGGAATAGTTTTACTGAGTGTTGACATGATGGCAGTTGGTGTGTCTTCTGTTGGAGGCGGATCATCTGCTGAACTGGATGACGGTTTCACTGTTGTTGCAGTTCGTTTACCAGCCATACCTCTATTTTTAGTGGCTGCAGTCCTTGCTTCGAGAGCTTCGAGTCTCTTTCTTCTTTCTTCTGCAACATCTTCATCAGCTGCGGTGTCATTCTTTGTTGGTGTTGGTGTCTCCTCTTTCTCTTTACAATCATTCTTTGTTGGTGTTGTTGCTTTAGTTTGATTGCAATCTTTTGTGCCTTTTGCTTGCCATCCTTTCTTACTCATCCCTCTGGAATTTGCAACCCCCGCACGCGCTTCAATGGCGCGGAGGCGTTTTTGGCGTTCGAGTTCCTCTGGAGACTCTGACATTGCTATAAAAATTTGTTAAGAAAAACATTATAAAATAGAAGGCAACAAACTGTAGTAGAACCAAGTACAAAACGGTCGACAGAAAGGCTTTTTAAAATAAAAAATAAAAAAAAGGGCAACGAAACTAACTTACCCCTCCTTTTTTGAGATAAATTGCAAACATGTGTTGTGTAGTAATCGACAAGCATTTTATTGTTTCCACAGAAAATGTGATAGAAATACAACAAAGAGGGTTATATTTAATTTCGATAAAACAGCAGAAATCGGTTCTTTTTGAGATCCGGGGGGGCACAACAGACACTCACTAAATTCACGTGATCACAATAGCTTTTCTCAAATTGCAAGTAATATAACACTTTGGTGATGCTTTGTTTGTGTCACGAAACCCGTGAACCGACTAAAACTGATAAAGCTAAAGGAGGTTTATGTGTGCTGCCCAACATTCTTTTTCGCTCTTACAATACTTGTTAAATGCAAAAAAAAAAAAAAAAAAATCATATTACTACACGGTATTGTCGAAAACGAGACACAGAATAACTTCAACGAAAAGATTCAATTCACACAGAAATAACTGCGAGGATACCACAGTAAAGCGGTGAGTACTTTGAGAGTTAGATCAAAGAACACGAATGCTTTTTTTTCTTTTTTTTATTAAAGAAACCATACAAGAATACTTTAGGGAGAGTACTACATTGGCTCAGGATATGCCCTCGATGGTCTTTTGTACAATCCCTGACGAGTGATGTAAGCGAGGACTCCCGTAGGGACTAAACCATCAGCAGAAGTTAGGTGGCTGCCAGCTACGAATTCTCTTACCTGTTCTGAGACGGCAACTCGTTTTCTAATTTCAGTAGAACTGACATTCGAATCAACGTAATTCATTCCATGAGGAAGTGACAGTACTGAGAAACGAGGCCCAAAGACTGACAAATTCTCAGGAAGATCATACCCAGGACGTTTGATTATTAAAAAATCAAACTCCGAAACAAGTTTCTCACCTGTCTCACCTTCTCTCGAAGTCCAATGCCGCAAGTCTTGCCCAGACTGAAGCCAATCAGATCCTACTACAAACATAAAATCAACACCTGGGTTTTGAGCTCGTAGGGATGATAGCATATCATAAGTTGCCAGAGATTTTGGTTCAAAAACCTCAATATTTGATACTTTAACAGGGAAGCCAGGAGAGAATGAAGTGTTTACTGCTATTTGTAACATCACGTAACGATCAATGGCTGCAGTTCCCATCTTTGGTTTGTCTGGTCGCGGACCACAAGGAACCATAAGTACTTCATCAGCGATACCTGAATGCACTATTTCTGCTGCGCAACTTAAATGTCCGTTAGTGACAGGATCAAAAGCTCCTCCATAGACAGCAACTCGTCTTCGTCTTCTACATCTTGGGCATGTCACATGTGGTACGTGAGATCCTAACACACTGTCTGGACCTAATCCAGGAGGTGGACCAACACTTTGTCTATGAACACCTGGTGGGACTCCCTTAGCGTATAGCACAGCATTAGCAGTGGCCCATCCACCAGCAACTCCAGCAGCGCTCATTACCATTTTGCGGAACATTTATTTTTTCCCTCCCCCTGTAAATATAATAAGTTCCTTATTATCATTCTGAATACTTTCACATGTCTACCCTGCTTGCTGTCAGGATGAACCTTGAGTCCTCTCAGCTCATCACGCGTTGTTAGTCGCGCTTACCAGAAGAGGAAGATAAACAATGAAAAAAGGGAAAGAAAAAAAAAATCACAGAGGAAATAGGGAAAAATGTGTTTTTTCCCAGCACAGCATCACGTCTGCTAATAAGTCCCACGTAGGAACGAGTTGCCGATGTGCGGGTTGTGCTAATGTTTTGTTCTTTTTATTTCTTTCTTTTTTTTTTTTTGATCAATTTTCTTTTCTTTTTATTTGCTGGTTAAAAGGTGATCGCTCATCAATTAAAGAAGAACGACCTCACTCACTCGAAAATGGGCGCCGGTGATTGGCCTACTAACCATCACGGATCGACCAATTGGAATTACTACAAAATATTTATTACCCATGTGAGTTTTGGATATTCTCGCTGAGTGAATTTCCTCTTTTTTTTTTTTTTTTTTTTGCTCCCTTGTTCTTGCCTCCCATTAGCTAACTACACAAAAAGAAAAATGCAGAGGGAAATAGTACGTCGTTATCTACACATGACGAGGTACATTGAAGAGGAAGACGGTGAATAATAATAATAATAAATAATAATTAGCTAGTTAAGCAAAATACAGAACTGATGACTACGAGGGGTCTGGGTAGCATCAGTAACGACCCAATCGAAGATTGTAGTTTTATAGCTTCGGCTAGAAGTGATCGACCTCCAGCTCCCACCTTGCCCAGAGGCTAACAGGTTGAAAACAACTAAAGAAAATAAAAGAGAAATTGGTCTGGGAGTGGAGGGGAAGATGAAATAATAAAAAAATCTTTTTTTATTCCAAACTACAGCATCTTTCTTTATAATACGACCATACGTGCCATATGCCCACATACCACGAAAGAAAATAGAATTCCCCGGAACAGTACCGAGGATCGTTCACTCTCAGTTGCCCAAAGCATTATAATTGTACTGTGGGTTTACAGAAAGCTTTAGAAAAAGTACCACAAAAATTGGGCAGCACCATAGCCATATCACTCAGCAAGAAATGAAAGCAAAAGGATCAGGTAAGATGACAGTCAGTTTATGGTCATAACTGCGCCGGACCAAATAATAAAAACTATGCAAAGAAGAAGACAACAGAATTCTTTACCAGTTAATTGTATTTATTTCTTACATAGTTTTCATTTATGAATGGATGATGTTGGAAACGAGATAGAAAATTTCGGGTTTTTTTTTTTTTTTTTAGTAAAGTCATCGCTAGGACAACATAAGCGGTTCAGTACTTCGGAAACTCTAATACTTTATTTTTTTTTTTTTATTTTTTTTTTAAGACCTCCGACCTAAGTTAGTTTTTCAGCTAAAGCTGCAAGGGAATAAACACACATTCAAAAACAACAAGAAAAATAATTGTCTCAACTCCTTCCACACAGAAGAATTCAATTTTTTCTCTCTTCTTTTTTTTTTTTTTTTTTTGTTGAAATAAAAACACAACACAGAGGAGAGCGAAACAACAGCTGATTATCGGAGTCAGATAGAACTACGAGTTTTATTGTATTTTTAAAAAAAAAAAAACAGATAATGAAAACATGAAATGCCGTTCAACACAACACCAGTCGAATACGTAGTTTCAGGAGCCTTAATCTTCCCTTTTTTTTTTTTTTGCCTATTGGTAAGGTTTAGGGATTTTAGTCAGTTATTTGGGTAATTCAGCAACAGAAGAACATGGTACATATCAAAAAAATTCAGTGCCAAGGTTAACTATAAATTAACAATAGTTCACAGGTACAGTATCGGGGGGGAATAATAAAAAAAAACTAAAAAATATAAAATAAATCTGAAAAATTAAGCAAAACTTAAGTGAGGGTTGGCACCTAGAAACCTAGACCGCCTTAGTTCCCTACATATTGCCAACAGATATTGTTTTTTAACTTTAACTTTTATTTTTTTTTTTTTGAGGGAGATATTCAAAACGTCGCAAATAAATAGTTTTAACTTGGCAAAAAAAAAAAAAAAAAAAAAAAAAAAAAAAGCTCGACGAACGCCTGTCGTGAGTAGAAGGACTACGGTCAATAAGAATCCGAAGCTGGCTTTTTTTTTTTTTTTTTTTTTCTTTTTTTTTTCTCTAGTTTTAAAAACTTTTACTTCTTCCATATCTGGTTCCCACTCTGCTAAGTGGGAAAAACAAAATTAGTACAACACCGGGTGTGATGAACTTAAAGAGAGGAACAGAAAACACACATATGAGTTAATGATCATAGCTGCCTAAGCTTAACGTTTTTTTTTTCTTCTTCCCCTCTCTTCATCTTCTCTCCGTCCATCATCCAAAACAAAAATTCAAAAAACAAATCAGGTAGGAACTAAAAGCAATATAACCACGTAGCACATTAAAAAAAAAAAAACAATTCCGATACCTGAAGTGTCTTTGAAGAAGAAAACAAATAGATCGCAAGAGAAGGTCTCAAAAAAAAAAAAAAAACGATTCACTCAGGCAGGATAAAAAACATAACTCGATGTATTTTTTTTTTTTTTTTTTTTTGAATTGATCAAATGTGATTTCCTTCACCGTACAAACAATATAAAGGTTTACACGGTAAGGAAGCACTTAAAGCTACTTCTAAAGCAGCTTTTCTTTTACAGAAACTGATGCATCATCCTACCTTGGGAGAAAAATACTTTATTCATATTCAAAAACATTCTTTTTGTTTAAAAGAAAATAAAAAAAATAAAAATGATAAAGACAAGAAACCAACGGCAATCCAGCAATCTACTGAAATGTTTTTCCCTTGAGAGCGAGGATGTATGCTGCTAAGGTACGGAAGAGGATGAAGAAAACAAACATCATAATTACGTACCAATACCAGAGATCACGGTTGATTCCGTCATTGCTGATGATCTCACCGACTATTTCTTCACGATCATTTGGAACGGCACTGCTGGCGAATTCAATAGCAATAGTGAGAGAGATGCTGTATCTGAGTGGACATATGTATTGGATCCAACGCATCCAGACCGGAACACTCTCAATCGCTACGAAGAATCCAGAAAACATAATTTGAGGTACAAATGTAGCCGGAACCAAATTCACGGCAGTCTGAGCCTTGCTAACCAACGAAGCTAACAAGAATGATGTGCTTGCACTGACCATACACAACAATGATACATTTAATCCTAACAAAGGGAATAGACCATTAAATCCAACTAAGAAGTATGACACAAACATACACGACAATCCCGTCATGATATGAGTTGGAATTTCTACCACAGTCTTTGCCATTACATATGCGAAACTTGAGTAGGTTCCTATTTGTTTGTTTGTTTGTTTGTTTGTTTGTTTGTTTGTTTGTTTTTTAAACAGAAAATCATTACATTAGTTCCAAGTGGACAACCTAAACTCATGAAGGAGCAATCCTTTTCCCAAAGTTACGAATCTATTACACAACACACATACCTGAGGTATACTCTCTAAGAAACACAGGTCTTTGACTAGGAAAGGACAGTAGAATAGGCTGTGCCGCATTAAACATGCAGTTTAATACAACAAACGCGACTGCCTGTCGATGATCGTTGACAGATTGTAAGATGTCATCAGTATCATTATCGTCACCCCATTCTTTACCAGCTTGAAAGAAGATAAGTGATGTGATAACAGTCAATACTATTCCAATGACATAACCAGCAATGAATGAAGTCTTGTCGCGTAAGTACATCTTTGCTTCTCTCTTTGCAAGCTCCTTAACTTGAAGCATCAACGGTGGTCTTGTATCAGCTCTTTGGCTTACATCTTGCTGTTGTAACGTAGAGTTATTCAAGTATGAGCCTCTCTTTGGAGTGGTAACTCTGAGTAAAGGCGCAACTTCTTCATCAGTCATGGTCTGTAAGTGAAACATTGCAAAATCAGAAGGATTATAGTTGTCCTTGCATATGTAACCTGCCTCAGCAAAGTGAGGGATCAAATCATCACTCGGACCGTCAAATACCTGTTTTCCTTTTCTTAATAGGATTGCTCTATGAAAAATCTCAAAAACTTCACTGCTTGGCTGATGGATGGTACAAATTACGGCACAGCCTGACAATGCGAGTCTCTTCAGCGTTTTTACCAATTCCATGGCAGAGTGTGAGTCCAATCCAGAAGTCGGTTCATCCAGGAATATTAAAGCTGGTGAAGATAGAAGCTCTACTGCGACTGCGACTCTCTTCTTCTCCTGTTTTTGGTTTTCTTCGTTCTTTTTTCTTCTTAAATCCCGAGAAGAAAACATTATAAAAACAAATCCTTAAAAGTGTAAAGATGGATACACGTTGACCCCGTCGCGTATCTCGTGGGTAGTCAAATAAAAAGAAATAATAATAATACACACCCCACCAGAGACTCCAGGGAGTAGGTCACTTCCAATCAGAGTTGTTCGACACCTCTCAAGTCCGAGAGTTTTGATAGCCGAGTCGACAATGTCAGTTCGTTCTTCCTTACCAGCATCTGGATATCTAAGTCTGGCAGTGAAGTGAAGACATTCTTCAACTGTTTGAGTTGGAAACAGTGCATCTTGTTGCATCACATATGCCATTCTTGATCTGTACGAAATCGGTGATACTGTTTCACCATTAAGTTTAATATTTCCAGTTAGCTCACCATAAGGAGCTCTACCAGCGAGGGCATTTAAAAGAGTACTTTTTCCAGCACCAGATGGTCCCATGATGGCAGTTAATTCACCAGGTCTCAATTCAGAGGATATTCCATCTAAAATGGTTGTAGTTTCCTCTTTAGATTTTACCGAAAATGATAAATTATTCCATTGAAGATGCATTTGGTCTGCTGCAGCGACTCTGGTGTCTCCAGCAAAGGGAGATCCTCGTTGGGAAGTTTCTGACTTCTGTGATCCCTCTGAGTGGTTTGAACGCGGCATCTTTTCAGATATCTAAAAAAAAATTAAAAAAAAATGATTCCACTTTTAACCAACAAAACAACGTTCTCGAAAGCTAAAACGGCATTGGCCATCCCACTCCTCCCTCCAAATTCTGATAAGTCTATTTTCAGTTTTCCCCTCCCCTCTACCTATATAACTAAATATTTATCTAAGGAAATTAAAGAATACTTCATTTGCTAATTTGGGTTCAATTCTGTTGCAATAACACAACATGGATGTGATAATGAAACATTAAAACCATTCAGATTAGCTTCTTATTGAGTTGAACGCAGACAGAATCCTGTCACACGGGGGAAATAAATCACAAGACCACAAGAAATATCGGTTTTCCAATCTGAATAGTTTCTTCTCCAACTAAATAACAAAACACACTGTTTTCTTTTTTTTTTTTTTTTTTTTTCTCTCCAACACGAGGCAAGACCACAAATTAAACAACAAAAAAAAAAAAAAAAAAAAAAAAAAAAAAAAATTTCACTTGCCACTACATTGGCGTTTGACATCAGTGGAGTTCGAAATTTAATTCAGAACCAGGATCAACAAGCATTTGATATTTTTTATACTTAATAATCCAAGGAGTAGCTTTGTTTGGCAACATTAGAAAATAATTATTCATAGCTGCTCTAAATCGTTCTTTGTATTTTGTTGGGTCGACAACAGTTGGTTGCTGTCCTCTTCCTCCCATTATACCGGAGGACTTGACCACCCATTCAACTTGTTTTTTTAAATCATATTCCCTCATGTAATCTATTATTCCCATGTAGATTTCTTTTTTCGTATCATCGAGTCCCAGCAACATGGAATAGTCCATAATTTGGTTTCTTTTGAGCATTAGTGTGTCGTTGTGAACTCCTACTGCGAGTCGTTCTTTTGAGTCTTCTTTTGTAAAAAGCCAATCACCATCTCTCAAAAGGAGCAGTAAATTTTCATCAAGTAAAACAGCTGTTTGATCTGCTTGAAATCGATTTCTACGCGAACCTTTTAAATCGAACATCCGATCAACTTTTCTATTGTAGAACAAGTTTTCCATTAGTAACCAACTGTTTGGAGCATGTCCTTCAGTTTTTGGAACCTGAATTTTAAAAACTCCCAAAATCTTAATTAAAAGTGATGGCATTTTCTTCTTAATAGCTCTAGCAACATATTGAAAATATCTTTTTGACATTGTTTGCTCAAAGTAAGTTACCTCTTCTTGTTTAATTGCTTTTAAAACGAATCTACCATCTCTAGTTTTGTAATAGGAAGCACCAGTACGTCCTCCGGTAGGTGAGAATGGAATACACCTGCTAAGAGAAGCAATAAAAGTAGACTCATCACCATCACAGTAGTACTGTCTAAGAGCTGCGAATTGCCTTGCGCATAAAACCGTACATGCGAATCTAAGATGAGGTTGTTGTTTTGTTTTAGTCGCATCAGTTGGATGTATTTCTTCAAATTCTTTGATCTCAACTCTTCTCATCTTTTCACCCAGTACTTCTAAAAGTGATTCAATACTACCTGAACCACTTGTTGAATGTATTCTACCTAAAGGAAGTGGTTTTATTGGTGTTGATTCCTTTCGTGGGATACTTGATGTGCTGGTTCCAAAATCAATAGAACGTGAAGACGTTGCCATCAAATCATTTGGATGAACAGCAGGCGACGCTATAGAAAAATCCGCTGAAGCCAACAACGAATTAAGCGGAGACTGAGGCCTCTCACCATCAGTTGAATAATCAACTGTCGTACTTCTTGATATCGGCTGTGGTTTAGGACTTGGTGGGGGTGAATAACCTCCTCCAAGAACAGGTGCAGCAAACCCTGATTGACTAGCTCTAGGCATCCTTGTTGATCCTGGTGGTGTTGGTGGTTGACAAGCTTTCTTATACTGGTCACTACACAAAGTGTATGATATTACAGAAGTTGGTTCATCGAGTCTTACTATTACTGTTAAACCATCAACACCAGCTGCGAGGTTTAATAAACTGTTTTTTGATGTATTTCCGATTGAATTCAACATTGGAGTTGACAGCTTACCAGACGACTTTGAATTTAATGGCAACGATCCGCTACTTTGATGTGGTTGTGATACCTTCCTACCAACTGGAATCGAACCTGAATGCTGCAGCTTATCGAAATCTAATGAGTTTTGCGGACTGTGAATTCTCCCGAATGTCGATTGGCTGTAAGTGAGAACTTCATTTTCAAGAATAAAAGGACTTTCTTGAGGTGGAGTTAAAGTACCAGATGCATGTGGTGCCATTGGACTACTAAGAAACCCTTGAGTAGTACCACTGTTAACATTAGTTGGTGAATCAAGAGCTTCAAAGGGAAGATCATTACTGAGAGTAGCAGATCTGTCATGACCATCCTTTCGGATTAATCTCATCCATGGTTTCTTCTTCTGATTTGTTAATTGAGGTTGTGATGCTGATAAGCTGAGTAAAGTAGCTGATGATGTGTTTGCATCTGGAGAGAATCCACCTGAAGCGTTCATACTCGCATCTGTTGCTGTTGTTGGTATCACACCTTGAGAAGTGCTAGTGCTTCCACTTAGAGGAATTTGCATAAAAGTCGTGTGTTTTTCCTGAAGAGTTCTCCTCCATCCCATTAACGAACTGTGAAGTGATTTTCTCATCGAATTCAGTTCCATCACAGTAAGTGCTGACAACGATGATCCGAATCGAAGTTTATTTGCTACCTCAGCGATCGCAAGGGATTCCTTCGACATTCGAGTTCGTAACACACTCACTTCATCTTGATAAATTGGGATTTGTGATTCTAACTCGTCAAGTCCTTCTCTTACTGCAGTATACCCCTGAGTGATACTCTCAATTAGGTCTCTATATTCAGAATCGATAAAGTTATTAAAGACTGTGGTGTCGTACTTAATTTCCAATTCAGGAAACTCTAAAGTATAAATCTCAACCGGACTATAATCAAACTTAACCTGAACGTTAACATTCTTACCACTTGGTAGATAAACTGATTGACCAAAACAACGAACCATATCTCTGTGGAGGCTGTGTCCACATCTTCTTGATACTACATTTGAATTGTAGAAGGAGGTTTCTAAAAACTTTCCAAAACTATAACTCAAAGTGTGTCGACTGCATTCAACTCGCGGTGAAGCAGCAGATTCACATTTCTTACAATACGACCACATTAGTACTAAGTCGGATGAGAATTCTTCATCTGGAACTTGTTCAGCGATTACAGTTAGACGACCTTTATTATGACTGTATTGGCGTACTGGTAATCCAGACCCAGGGGTCGAAGCCAAACTAAAGTATTCTGCCAAATAAAAAATCAACGGCGTATCCGATCCTTTATTACGTGATATTTTGTAGTATTCGAGAACAAGTTTTTTGAACTCTCTCGCGGCATCTCCAGGCATCTGAAGAGTAGATTCTGGAGGACGCATTGCAGCATCACGAGCATCAGCACCAACAGTTTGATTTGCTTGAGGTGCTTCATTGGTGTCATTATCAGCGCATTGACCGCTGTGAAGATGACCAAACTGATGAGCTTGAGATGCTAAGTCTTTTGCGGAAACGTTTAGCTGTTGTTGAACTTTGGTGCTGATCCCTTCAACGTCTTGAGGAATGTTTGTTGTTGACATAGCTCTTCCTCTTGCTGTGAAAGTTTGCTGAACATTCTCTCCATCTAACATCGCAGACAGAGCTGGTGGTGTTACCTGAGCTCCTCCTGAACCACCACTAGCATGTTTCGTTATTGTATGCTGAACCATTATACTTTGATGACAGAGAGGGTTTAAGTATCCCACATCTCTGCATACTTCCAACAGTTTAGATCGTCTTACAGCTGGATCAGTTTCTAAGAACACTTCAGTATTCTTCTTCGGATTTAAGAGATCTGGTAGTTGAAAATCAACACACAATGAAGCTGATAGAAGTTCTGTACTACTTCTTATTGCATCATAGTTGTTGGTTGGATTGAAGAATTCTTGTGCCTCTACTGACAATGAATTCCTGGGAGAGACTCCGTTAAACGGAACTGAAGGAGCGCTGTTGTATAATTTCCCATTTGGAATACAGCAATAGCTGTCGCATAAATAATGAATTTCGAGTACTAAATTGTGTGCGAATAGGGCGGCGTTTCGAATTACGTCTTTCAGCTTCTTAAGTAAGGCTTTTGATAGACCTCTCAGTACGACGGTGCATCCTTTTTCAGTATCACCTCCGCAGATGTACATGTGAGGTTTATTTTTGATGGGTCGAACCTCAAAAAGGGATACCTGTCCAAGTCGAGGAGCTCCAGAGTCTTTTCTATGACCATCATCACCAATGTCGTCAGCAGCATCTTGTAAATAGTGAGTTGGAATTCTCGCTAAGTCTTTTACTATTGTTGCTTGTGTCATTCGGTGGATTCTGTTAAGAGATTTCTTTGATATGGCAGTCGCAAGTGCGATCCCAGCGTTTGATAATGATTCTTGAACCTTTAAATTAACACTTCTCTCAACTAATACAACATCTGGTCTCATTACTTCAACACGATTTCCTAATTGTTCTAGCCAAGATCCGCTGTTGATAAGTTGACCCACGCTGTTATATTGTTGTTGAGCTCCTTGTAAGGAACTAATATCGGTTACTACTGTTGTTGGTTCAAAGTCAATGTGATCACCGACTAGTAGAATTCTTGGGTTTTTAACGTTTTGAGGCATTTTTCTCTTGCAAACGTTTCCAGGAATGACTAGTCCTTTAATGAACTCGCTATCCCAAGGAGTTCCACCATCCTCTGTCAGAACTTTTATATATCCTCTTATGTCCATCAGATCGTCTCTGTCTTTCCAAACACATGGAAAAACTGTTTTTGCGATTTTCCAGCTTAGTCTAGATATGACTTTACACCATGTCGGAATATCAATCTTTTCATGAGCGTCATTCCGACGTCTAAACGACTTCAAGTCTGATGATAATTTTAATAGTTGTTCGCCTTTGTGTTTCATTTCATGAAGTTGTTTGGAATTTTTAGTGGAACGGACTTCGTATGCGAATGACTCGTCGGATAGTTGAGTGATGGTTGATCTCGTTAGTAAGATGTCGAAAATTTGATCTGAATCCAGTTCTGTTTTTATAGCAACTTCAATAGAGGATATGGTACTCAGGATGTCTTCTTTTGGATGCCATCCATTCACTAGGTTGGTATCTCTTAGAATGGATATTATTTTAGGGTAGTTGACGAGGTTATAACCGTCTTTGGTGAGGATTATAATTTTATTTTCAATAAAAAAATTAAACACATCCGAAGTAGTGTCGTCATTGCAATGGTATTTCTGTTTAATCCAAGATACTATTTCTGATTCTTGGCAGACTTCACAATTCACGAAAAGAGATTCAATTGCGACCTCAGCAAGCTCGACACTCCCTGTGACTGATAATGCTCTCAACAAGGACGGTGATATTTCTTTCAACTGATCACAGATTTCTCTCGATTCCTCTATCGTGACGTGATTCTGCTCTGAGACCCAACGAACCACAACATCACTGTCTATCTCATCGTTTGCAAAATTACTTTTTATATTTGAGTATAAGTTTGATGCAGGGATCTGAATTCCCAATGTCCCTACAAGAGGAGTTGGACTAGTAGCAGTAAATTGGTTTATTTTAAACCTGTGATCATCTTTTTTAACCAAAACTTTATAATGTTCAAGTAAGGAGAACAGATCATCCGCATGAGTAGTTGCGTATGTCCCTTTCAACCATGAGACTATGAGAGGTTTTTGAGCGACGATGTCGAAGTTTTGAATTAATGCTCTCTCAGCTTCTGATACTGATGGAATATCTCCTAAGGATGGATGGATGTCGTAGAGTTGGGAAGTTCCTTCTCCACTTGGTCCATCAACTTTTGTTATCGCATTCATTTTTTCAAGCAACCCAACAACATCATCCTCCTCTGTTGATAAGTGCATACTACTCGAACTCCATGCCGTGATATCTGAATGCCTTGCTGTATTGGTATTCTTAAATTCCATTAAAAATTTATTTCTCAAATCCGGATTAAAAAGTTGATTCCTAATATATCTCAAAGTACTATCAGCCACTTGAATCGAAGTCCCATAGGCTTTTTGAATGTGAGCAATTGCCTGTGGGATTGTAAGGATCCCACAGTATGAATCAATAAAGTTTTTTACATGAAGCCTTGATTGTGTTCCGAACACCTTCGATAAATCAGTGTTTGTGCCTTCAGTTTCTTCAATATATTGGAGAGCACAGTCAGCATCATGTCGTAGACACTCAAACTCTCCCATGATCCATGATAGTGCCTTGCTCTTGACATATCTAATTTGTGAAAATTGAGTTGAAAAATGCCTTCGAAAACCTTCTAAATTGTCACCAAACAGCTTGCTTAGCCCAACAGACATCTGAGACGTTTCTATGTAGTGAAGAGCAGCTTCTGCTTCATTAGCTTCGACTTTATATTCCTTTTGAATCCAAGAAATAGCAGTCGATCTCCTATAACGAGGTTCATTGAACTGTTGTTTGAACTTTCTTCTAAACGAAAAAACTTCTTCTTTCGATCCCATTAATTTAATTAACGGGGGTAAATGATTAACACTACTGTACGAAGCTGCTGAATTTATTACGGGAAGGACTGTAACTCTAAACGGGAGTGTACCATCCTCAGTAATGTTAACTTTTATAGTGTGAGGATCAAAACCTGTACTCTCACTGTCAGCAGGAAATATCGAATATCTCCTGTGTAGTAACTGAAGAATTTCCGCAGCTATTGCTAACGTGAGAGAATATGTTTTAGAAATCCACAATTGAGCTTCCTGTATTCTCGGAAGGTCAAAGATAGGAGTCGATGGTGGGTTGTAAAAAACGTTTGAAAACTCTCTTTCGAATTTACGAAGAAATTTATATCTCGTTGAGGTTGATTTCTGAACAAGTTCGTGACCTAATACAGTGTCTACTAGTGAAGAAGGATTATTGTCAACTCGAGAACGAACAGCTGCGACCACAGCAACCGACAGATCATTTTTATTAACCGAATCCTCACCAATAAGCGCACCCGCCACTAATGCTGCTGCAGTTTCCGCATAACTAGTACAGTCTTCAGGTGCCGATTTGTAAGTCACAACAGTAGCATTATGTGTTGGGGTACTATCCTTGAAGAGAGGTGGTGGCTTGGATGCCACACCACCTGAATGCAAGTTCACTTGTGGTGCCTTAGCTGGAGTTGCTGTCTTTGCCCATAAAGCTCTGCTTATAATTGGTTGAATGATACTAAATAGAGAAACAACATCAGAGTCTTGTGGTTGCTGACCACCAACTGGATCAGTAGCCGATTCAACAAGGTTTGCTAATAGTTTTACAATAAGATTTTTTAAATGAACGTGAGCAGCAGATTGTAGTGACTTCCAAGCATTTCGGTCATTCATAAATCGATCAGGCTTTGTTTGTCTTGATGTGTCAGACTTTCCTGTTTCACTGCTGTCAGTGTCAGAGTGAGAAATACTTGAAAGTGATTCAGTTTCTTCATCACAAGCATCATAGTAAGAATCATCCAAACGAGGTTTCTCTGATATATTTCTCACATTAATTATATGTCCTTTGGAGTCTGAATAACATTCTCGTTGGGTCTTTCGATTCTTTCCGTTGGTAGAACTCTTATTTAGTTGTTTAATTTTTTCTTCTGTCAATTGCGATGCTGCTGCCCTCCATGCTGATCCTGGTAGTTGAAGAGGAGGTTCACTTGTTAAATAACTATTAGTCGCATCTTCAACTGAAATATTTAGAATTGATTCTCCTTCTGTCGGCATTGTCGCTATTATTTCACTTGCCGTTGCGGCATTTGTTCCAGCCATTGAACCGTTGTCTAGGTCGTTTGAGTTAATTTCCCAATTCATAAAACCTTCTTTTGGAATGATACCAGCATTCTGTTTCTGTCTTGGGCTTTCTGAAATGGGCAACCACTGCAATTGATCATTTCTACGTTGAGGTGTTGCACCCATGGGTGGGATTAAGTTTTTTGTTTGCTGTAGTAATCTGGTTCTAACTGAAACATCTGAGGAGGTCCTTCCTCTGGTATTGGCAAGCATTGAAGCTTGTCTGGCTATGCCTTGAGCCTTTGATGATAATGAGCTGACATTGTTGTGTTGTTGACGAGTTTGGTTTTTATCGTATTCTTGCCAGACGAGATTGCAACAGATACATAAACGAACTTCAGATTCGTCTGAAAACCCAATTCGATCTCCAGGTATGAAATTCGATGAACATTTTGAACAAAATATCTGCCCACAAACTCTACAATGATGTTTTCTCACTAATACCCCAAACCCCATACGACATTCATAGCATTGCTTTGCCATTTTATCAGCCACCCACCATTCTTTCATTTTAGAACGTTGACTTTTTCTTCTCCTCTCTTTATCGAGTGGAAGCTTTATACTTCTCTTTTGATCATTAGCTGTACCAGTTGTATTATTAGTGCTACCAGATGGTGAAGATCCATCTTCAACGTCGGGAGCGTGTTTCGAGACTACGACTTCGGGGGTTTGCTCTAAGAAGTCATCATCGGCCTTGCATGTTGTAACAATGTAGTCAGTTGATTTATCTTTTTTTCCAAAGAACCATGATGTTGATTCCGAAGGAGGCTCTCTTAAGAACGTCGTGAGAGCAGGCCCCTTCATTTCCCTCCTCTCTCTCCCCCCACCTGCTGTAAAAAAAACAAATTATAATAACAAAGAACTTTCAACCGAATAGTATTTTTTTTATTTTTTGCATAGGTACCTTTTCCTGGTTGATAAAATAAGAGTTTTCTATTCTAAAAAAAAAAAGGGGAAAAAATGAGAAATAACAACAAGCAACGAACCTAATTTGACACTGCTTCTTAAGTAAGAGATGATTTCCCTTCTTTTTTTTTTTTCCTTCCTCTGTTTTTTTTTTTTTTAAATTACAGCTAATAAGACCATCATAAAGAAACGACCCCTCATGTTGAGATTTGATCAATCTTTTGTTGACTTGCGACGAACTGGTTCAGCTGCGCTTCCCATTGCAGCGAGTGCGAGACGGTCTTCGGCATCGGCAGGCTCTTCAGAACCAAAATCTTGAACGGAATCATCGGCCTCTTCAGTTGCTGGGACGGATGCGGTGTCGTCTCCGTTAGTCGTCGTGTTTTTATTGTCTTCTGCATCCTCATCAACTTGTTCAGATTGAACATCATCATTTTCATCGTGTTGCTGTTTTTTTAGTTGTGATTGCTGATTTTGTAGGTACAAAAGTTTATTATTAAACTATTGAGATAATGAAAATCAGGGCATCTGATTTTGCATCTAAAACCGTCGTTTTATTTTACGATAGGAGGCTTCAAAGGGAAAATTTACACCCCGGCGGCCTACGGGCTCTTCAGGAGTCCATCCTGCATCCTTGGCTGCTTCGGTACACTCTGCTGCTCCACAGGCAGGGTCGCTCTAATTTCTTGCCCCAATAAATAAAAACAATAATGAGCCCCTGTGAGAGCCTGAGTAATAAAATGTTGAGTATAGCTGCCTACATTCAACTGATACACATCAACCCGGGGACCCAGGTTCGATTCCTGGCAGATGCAATTTTTGGGATTCAATAAACCGTTACGGGAAGGGGAAAAAAAATGCCTGAGCGTACGCAACGGGCCTAACCAAAATGCGTGCAATTAAATTCGGTAAAAACTTCACGCGCCCAGGAGTGAAATACTGTACTTTCTGATCTTCACTGCAAGTGTAAACTTTCCCTAAGAAGCCAGATAGAGTAAAATAAAAACAATATAACAACATAAAACAAACCCTCAATAGCTCTTCAAGTTCCTTCTCCTCTCGAGCGATTACTCGTTCAGGATTAGCTTCGTCTTCCATTTCTTCAAAAGTTCGTAGATAATCTTTTTCATATTCTTCTTCAGTCTTATCAGTCTCAACAAATCTCTTTACAGCCTTCTGTGGAAGAGTTGGCATAGTCTGTTCGCGAATCTTACGTGATTCCTCATCGAGAGTAGAGTTGTTAATTCCACGAGCTTTTGGAAGTGGTCGAAGACGCCAAGATTTTTTTAATTTCATGTACTCCAACAGTACAGATCCATGAGCTCCCATTAGATGCTGGTTTTCATGTGGCGTCTCGTGAGATTCTACAACAAAGTAATCGTCACCGACTCTCATAATTTTATCTCCATTTGAATACTCTAACAGCCTCGCATTCGACTGTAATTCAGATTTTCCTCTTACTTTTTTCCAACGAATAACATTTTGAGGTGTATAAATTGCACCAGGAAGAGCATGACCAGCTCCATGAAGACCCGCTTGAATCGGTTTTCTATCGTCAAAGACTTCTGGATTGCCACTCGTCTTAATTCGACGATCAGCTTCAGTACCAGTAAGAGGTAGATGAAGACATTGATAGTTGTGAATTGTCGGCATCGTTGTAAGATACGATAGGTTTTTTACATCAAATTTATTCTTTCCTCCGTGACTGTTAAGCTTCTGTCCTCCTGGTGCAGAAATAGTTGAGACATTGTGAACCTCTGCTGTGTCTGTTATCGATTCTCCAAGCATTTTCTGAATAAGTTCGTCGTTTCCAAAAGCTTCTTGAAGATCGGCAACACGTTCATTTGCTTGTTCGATACGTTCAACGCGGCCTTGCATTTCTTCAATTAGGAGATCGATGTCTCGATTGTACATGTTTTGAGATTTGAATTGAAATTCGTGGAACTTATCACCGAAAACATCATCAAAAGTGACGGGTAAATCGTCCTCTTCGAGTCCAATGAATCCCTTCATATCATCAACATCGTCACTGCTGATCGATTGCTTTCGTCGTTTGACTATCATATCATCGTCATCGTCATCATCCATTTCAGTATCTGTGATAGTTGTTAATGGAGGAGTTGATTGTGGTAGTTTTATATCGTCTTCGTCGTCATCATCATCATCTTCTACTTGTTTTCTCTTTAATCGAATCGGTTTTTCTGGATCAGCAGTCTCTTGAGGACTGTCAACGGTTGCTATTCCTTCTTCAATTACTTCCAAAGATTCCAACGGCGCTACAGCTGCGTCAGCAGCAGTGTCAGGAATATGAACATCTTCTGTTGGGACTTCAATCGACTCAGATACGACAGCAGTAGATGGGGGACTCCCCCCTGAACCTTCCATCTGTGATTTCTGTTGTGAAATGCGAATTAAGATAACTAATTGCAAGACAGTATTACTGACCACACAGGGAAATAGAGTTGGTATCAAACTGTAAAAAAAAAAAAAAAAATTAACTAATTTTTTGGTACTCAACATTAAATAAGAATATTATAAATTCTTGACTATGAAAAGATTTTTACAAAACTATTTTTTGAAACTTCGCTCACATTTTTTTTTTTTTTTTTTTTTCCGAGAGAGTGGGGAGAGAACATATAAATTGTTTGATTTTTGTAAAATACAAACTTGATTGCATAATAAACATTTGACATCTGCTTTTTTTTTTTTTTTTTTTTAAAAAGATAAAAGTGAACTTATAGTTTTTAATCAAAGTTTCCTTTTTTTCAAAACGGAAAAATAGAAAGCAAAAATACCTCTCTTCAACTTTTAGAAGAATATCGCATGAGTGCTATAATAACATAGTATCAGTTTTTTTTTTTTTTTTTTTTTCCCCTTGGAGTGTGAATTCACAAAACAAAAATTATTATCAGCGAGGGAAGGAGAAAAAAAATGATAAAATACGAAACTGCACTATATCAAAAAAAAAAAAAAAAAAAGAAAGAAAATTACTACAAAAACAGAAAAAGGAATTTCGTAGGTGACAAAACCGGACTACGATATAAAAAAAAAAAAAGCAAACATATCCAGAGGTTCTGTTGGAGATTGAAGGCCATAGCACAACAATAACATTATACTCTACAGTTTCTTTTTTATTTAAAAAAAAAAAAAATAATCAAAAAATAAAACTCGCCAGATCATCATTGAAGAATCTCTAAAGAGAAATGCAGTTGCTAAGAATTATGATAAATTAGATTTATTTATTTATTTTTTCAAGAAGGTTGTAGACCATTCTGACGTCAACAAACGACTCGTTGAAAAAAAAAATAAATAATTAATTAATTAACAAAACATGAATCAAAGCCTGGTAGTATTCCTCTCTTTTATTTATTTTTTTTTTGATTTTTTTTTTTTTTTTGGGGGGGAGGAATCCTCTAATTCCGTAACACCTACCCGATTCGACTTCGACACAAAGTTTGAAAAAAAAAAACAGCCAGTTGTCAGCGACCGACTATAAGTGGAGCATGTTCGAGGGTTTTACACTTCTCCTTCGGAGACTCATTTGGTACCTTCTCTAAACACACCTCTACACACAGAGTTTGTGCGAAAATAGAGGTTTTCCCTTTTTTTTTTTGTTTTGCCTTTTTAATTTGAATTGATTTTTCAAAAAAAAAAAAAAAAAAAGAAGAAGAAAAAAAAAACAGCTGCATCAGCTCACAGTTGATCTGCGTGTGTATGATGAGTTGCAAAACAACACAATACCATACATACAATAATGACGTTGGAATGATAGAAGAAAATGGTTGAAGGGAAAAGAATACATGAAAACAACTAACCAAGCACTCGAAAAAAAAAAAAAGGAAGAGGAGAAGAAATAAGTAAAAAAAGAAAAAAAAGATTACTAATTACATAAAAAAAACAACTTACAAAAAAAGAAAAAGGAAATTCTCCTCTGAATATCAGCCCTGACTCTGTTTTTTATTTTATTTTTTTTTTTTTTTTTCGGTTTCAGCTCAGCCTTTGTGACTCAGCCGATGCACATAACCAAAAAAAGCAGCACCTTCTATCGTGGCTTATGAAGTTACATATACATAATTAGCTTACATTGTCACAAAGTGAGTTTTTTTTTTGTTTCTGTCTCTGCAATAAAGGTAAAGAAAGAGAGATAGGAAGCGAGAGAGCAAGCTATAAAATAACAGAATAACTTAAAGATAATAATAATAATAATAATACTGGTAATTATTATAATTATAATACTAAAAAACTTCAGTTGGTTATTTATCGAAGTCGGGGGAAATAACATTTTGATGTACCCGAATAAAATCAACTAAGGCGATGTTAATAACAATTTCTTTTATTTGGATGTTTTTCAAAGAAGTGAAGAAGACATGCCAAAATAGGAGATATTTATAACCTCAATGCAAACCCACTTTATTGAGAAACAGAAGCTAAGAAAGAAAAAGCCCGAGTCCAGATAGATAATCCTACACACAGAGAATCAATTTGATTCACAGTAGCTGTACTCCTTGGCCTTTAGTTTTTTTTTTTTTTTTTTTGTACCGACGTAGTCGGAGAAGAAACCAGATTGAAACCTTAATCTGAATGGTTTTTTTTCCCTTAATCATCTCACCAAACGAAACTATAAAAGGTTAATACATACTACACTACAAGGGAGAGGGAATTAAGAGAAGGATGACAAAGACTTTTTTTAAAATAAAATTCACGACAGTGGGGGGGTTGATTATCTACTGTTGGTGCGTTGGTCACATCGATCTCTTATTAGAATCACGATGCGTGGCAACATAGGAAAGAATAACACTGCTAATTTCAATAAAAAAACTAATACTACGAAAAGTAGTAAGTGCGACTTGAGTTCGATGTGTTTTGAAAACACACCAAGTAGTGTATTGCGATCCTTTTTTTATGAAAACAGCTGAACAAAAGTATTAATCAAGGCCACGAAAAATATACTTTACCTTAAACACCACCTGGCTTCAAGCACCAGTAACAGTGGTATTTAATAAAACAAAGAGCTCAAGACTAGATAAATAGCCTTTAGCGAAAAGGAGTGAAAAAAAAAGAAAGAAAAAAAAAAAAAAAAAAAAAAGGAGCACAATTTTTTCAAGCACAAAGTTTTTCAAAAAAACCGCCAACTCTTCTTCCCAGATACACCCCTTCGTATCGTATTAATCTCCCCTCTTGCGAAGATTTTTCTTCTAAGGTTTTTTCTTAAGAACTTTTTTTTTTTCTAGAGCAATAGAAGGGACTGAACTTACACAGAAGACAGGCTTGTGAAGTTAGTGTGAGGATTACTGGAAGTGAATGTCTCAACGGCGTGTTCAAAGAAGCACATCAAACCTCAATTCTGAAGATTTGGATCGCTGACACATTCACAAAGCAACGGAATGTACCCTAGTGAGGAAGTTAGTTTGAGGAAGGTGCAGTAAAACTTCCAGAGGCTATCAGAACCTGAAGCACAACATCTAAGTCTGAAACTATGTGTTGAAATCCGGGATTTTAAAAAACTTTGTACGGAATTAGAGGTTTTCCCAAAAAAGAAAAAAAAAGAGGGTCCTCTGACCCCACAAACACTCGTGTCCAAATCATCACGGAAACGGTGAAACTACCTGCCTTGTGATTACCAGCCAGGGAGTTGTGATCCCGATGCTGGACAAAGGCCAGATACTTTTTATATAAAAGAAAACTGGAAAGAACACAGAAAAGATATACTTGAAAACTATTTTTAAAAAAAAAAAACTTAAGAGACAAAAAAACAACTGAATTATATGGAACAGGGGTGGTTCCGCAATCTCGAGCGCTCTAGCAATAATCATTAGTTAAAAGTGACCAATATTTTGCAACAAAAAAAAAAAAAAAAAAGAACAAGGAAAGAATAATTACAGTTATCAACAAACAAAAAAAAAAAAAAAAAAAAAAATCTTGCTATGAAAAATAGCAGACATCAAATGCAGAGAAAAAAAAAAACTGCAATTTTTATAGCACGAAATTACAGTCTTATTCAGTTTTTTTTTCTTTTTTTTCTTTTTTTTCACAGTGGGGACGAAAAATAGTAAACCTCCAGTTGTGCAAAAAAGTGGGATCTCAGTGCGACAACAAGGAACAGTCAAGACTCAGATGCCGTGAGCTTGCTCGGGCATCATAATCGATAGGCAACTCTCACACATGAGTTTACAATATATCCCAGGCACTGCCTCCTGGTCTGTGCTTCCACGGAGCTGCCTTCGGGGTATCAGAATCTAAATCATGCGATGCGGTATCAGATTGCAATGCCGACAACCCTTCGGATGATTCCTTTTTATTAAAATTCGAACCTTCCCTTTGAGGAGATGATTGAACGAGGATCTCATGAGCTTCTTCAAGTCTTTTTATCGCTGTTTCTGCCCAGGTCGCAGGTGGGTTTTGAATTGTCCCCAATGGACGAATGGGTGCCATAGCAGAGACAGTATCCACATCAACAGCATTTAACTGCGTATTAAAGACTGCTGCGCTACTGGTATTAAACGGAAGTGGTGCACGAAGTGGTTGGCGATAATGATCATGAAAGAAATTAGGTGTTGAAAATGAAGGAACAGCAACAGGTGCAACACTCAAAGCCGTAGCTGGAATAGGAGCTGAATACGTATGTAAACTTGGAGTCATCACTTTTCTAAACGGAACTGAACCTTTTGATGACATCTGCTGTGGCTCTATATCCTCCATCACAGTCAACGCTTCCGGATGAGGAATACTATTTCTAAAACTTCCTCTCTTCTTTTCTGCTGATCTTGGTGGCTCTAATTCGATATTTTTTGTGGCCAACAACTTCGCAGCTTCAGAAAAAGAAACAGGCTGTAAACTGTTATAAAGCATCGTTGGAAGGTCCAAAGACGAATCTTCAAAAGTACGACAAAGATCGAACCAATAAAATGATGAGACAACATCACCTAACAGTTTTATGATTTCGGCATCGTTTGGGAATTGTGATGAAAAACAAAGCTGAAGTTTTTGAAACATTCCAGCAGGACTGGCTTCAAAGTCTCTAATGTGGTGTTCCCTTTTATCCAATTCCTGTTCCAGTCTTTCCAGTTCAGAACGACGTTTTTCTAATGATGTTGCTTTTGCTTCTTCTATTGCCAGTTCGTCTTCAACTTTTTGCAACTCTTTTTGACGATTTACGTCACTTGGAGGAGGTGATTGAGGTTCCTGAGGTACGTGCTTCTGTGAAGCATTTCTTGCAATCATCGCTAACACTTCTGGTTTGATATTGTGTTCGACATCACATGCGTCGCAAAGAACAGCTAATTTTGATAGAATTCCGTGCAACCACTTGTCTGGTATTTTACAACCAGCCCCAAGCTGATCTGTTACCGTTCCACTTATTGGGTTGTACGTCATTGTTATGGCTGTTCCACATCGAACCCCGTTTATAAACTCACCAATTTCACCTAATTCAGGGACATATCTCATTGTGTCTCCTGATATTGTTGTGAATTCAACTACCAGATCCTGACCTTCTATGCGAAGGGGGACTTTGGCTTCTTCACTAAAACGTTTTAGACGTCTCAAAACGTGAACGTCTTCTTTCGGAATGTGACCACCCTTTCCATTTTGATCATGTAAAAACCTCTTTAAAGGAAACCAAACTAATAGCTTTGCTCTGCCGACTCGATATCCGTTGACGTACTCTCCGAGGCCGTGGTCTTCTCGACGAAATTCTATTCTGTTGTTGGTCTTGTCGTGAAATGATATGGTTGGCGGTAAGTAGTCATCAGCTCTTTGAAAACTTGAAGCATTAGAATCATCATCACTGTCATAAGAAGACCCACTGTAACTACTCTTTTTTTGATTCATTTCTTGAACAGTTGGGAAAACTTGATCACCAGCCTCTGGAGGAGGAGGAGCAATCGCAGCAATCGGAGTTTCAATCCGATTCGATTTTGTCGAACTTTTTTGACTGACTTGTGAAGGCGGTTGTTGTAATGACGACGACGGAACAGCCAACGGAACAAACTTCTCAACTGGAGCAGGTGATACTGAAAACGTATTTGTATCTGCAGCCCCTTGAATCCCATTTCCATAACATTGGACTTGCAACTCTGGTCTGGCTATTGCGAATTGAGCTTGTTTTGCTGCCACAACCTCATCCCTAACTTCAACAATATTAGATACCTTCTTACCTTGAACGGTGTATATGAAAACCCCTTGGGGAATACCTGCTCTCGCTGCTGCAGACCCAGGTGTTAATTCCTTTGCTTTGACGACACCGTTAACAGATTCCATAGTGACTCCAATAGCTTCGTTATGATCATTTAATTGAATTGTAAAAGTTCGTAGTGAAGAAAGATCAGGTGTTGGTGCTCTTGGTCGTACTGGTACTACTTGCTGTCGATGACTCCAAGCTCTGTAGTTTTCTCTATGAGGTGCACGAGAATTCCCCTCAAAGACTTGTGATTGCAACATATTCTTCAGATATTCACGTGAAACTCTTTGAACAGGAATCTCTACTCCATAAAATGTACTTCTGCAGTAGTTTAATATCCGAAGTATTTCTGTCGCATCTTGACTGTGAGCTCGTAATAACCCTAACATCACTCCTGGATCAGGACACTGTGTGTATGGAATGAGTGCTACTTGATATCCTTTTCCAGTTTCTGCTATTGCCATTTTCTCGATATCACCTAACTTTAGAGCTCTGTTCATAATGTCACCGTTTTTCGTGCTGGTTGTTACTAGAAGCATGTCTTCTAATACGAGTATTCTGGCATTCTTCTTCTTCCCTCCTCCCTTGTTTATTTTTTGAACAGGTGCCCATCCATAAACATTTTTACCCTGCTGGATCTGTCGCATGCCATGGGGTAAGCTTCCCTTGTCAATTCGTTGATACGCCCTTTTCGGGACAACTAACTGATCGGTCATATCATCAGCTAATAAAGTGGGGGGAAGGGATACCTGTGTCAGGGTAAAGAAGATAAACAATCAAATAGTAAAAGTACAGAACAGGTTGCTTACGTTTTTACAAAGAAGCTAACTTATAATCTCCCAACAACAAGTCTTTTATAATACCAGTTGAGGGTGAATAAGAGGATTCATTTCCCAATAGTCGTTTGATATTCCTCGTACATTGTCATTATGGAGGTCATATTTACAAGAAGTTTAGATCTTACTTCTTTTATGACATAAGTCGGTTCACTTTCTGTGATGAAAACAGACTGAAGCCACATCATCTCATGAGGTCCGATTAAAGTAAAGAATCCCTCTCTTTGAGATTCCGAAAGTTTTAAAAAAACATCAGTGAACGTTGAATCATCATGACACATGTTACCAAAAGCCTTAACCAAGTCTTTCACATGAGGTAGCAACACAGCATGCTGTTCTCTATCTCCAAAGCATAATAGATTTCTGAGAGCACATATTGCTTCTGTTCCTCGGGGTTTATTATTTATAATGTGATTAACTATTAATGGAATTAACCCTATGTCAATTACTTGTTGAACTTGTTGTGTTGAACCAGAAAGTACATAAGATATTCCCAAACAACAGTCTTTTATAATATGAGTACTCTTATCAGTCGAGTGTGTTAGAAATGATTTAAAATTATGTAAAATATCTGTTTTCAGGATGGCATTAATATGATATTCATCTCCAGTGAGAATATTACAAATAATTTGTAACGATGGCGTTGCGATTTCGACTTTCATAGTGACCAGATCAGAAAGTTTTTCAGGAATACCTGAATGCTGAAGAACAACCTCTGTCTGTTCACTTCCCCCTTTAGTAAAATGCGACAAAGCCCACAGTGAGTCAGTAAGAGCCGTACAGTTCATTATGTTATGTATTAATAAAGGAATACCCGCCACCACCCGTTTTATTAAGGGAGCTGGGCTTCCTTTAAAAAATTCAGTCGTCAACCAAACAATATTATCCTTGAAGGAATCCGTTAGATGTTGTTGTTTATATAGTTCCCAAAGTGTGGATAGAAGTTGTGGTTGTGAATTTAAAACTAAATCTCTGTGGGTGGGTCCGTCACAAACTATGTTTCCGATTCCCCAAACCGACTGGTCTACCAAGTCCATTTTAGACTGTTCAATATAGTCTTTCGCTTCCATTATAATATTACAAAAACACGTCAAGGCTCCCGACATCACAACCGCTTCTGTTTCTTCAGAACTGCCTGATGCTATATTAGTGAGTGCCCATGCGCTTTCAAATTGCATTTCGGTGTTTCTATCATCTCGAAGACACTCAACAAGTGATTGAAGGCAACCAGCAGTCTCAATAACTTCTTTAATTGGAGGACTCTCAGTTGATAAAACTTTACGTAAACGTCGGATTATAATTGTTTTCTTATTTAGATTAACAGTTTGATCTCGCAGCTGGACAACTAATTTTGGAAATTTACTTATCTCAGCCGCAGTTACATCTCCCGAAACAGACATTTGTTGTTTTTTTCTTTGTGCTTCACATTTAAACAAGAAGTAGTTTTTTTTTTTTTTTTTTTTTCTACCACACAATAATTTTTAGGTTGGCACATTATAAACCTTGCACACGTGGTAGACCTCAAAGCCACCCATAGATAAAGCTGCCTTAGACAGTAACACTGAAGGCACAGGGAAAATAGAAAACATTTGACCATATTAAATTAACGACTCTTAATCTGATTCACAACATGAAAAATAGTTTCTAAATTTTTTCCGATAACTAAATGAGATGACAACCAAAAAAACCAGACAAGTCAAGAGGTGTAATTTAACGATTTACAAAAGGACAGAACGTCCGACGCACAGAAGTAGTTCCAACAAGTCGATTCATTTAAACATTCATGATTCTCCTCATCAGTCCAATCATTAAGTTGTCTGATCGTATTCGACGCGCCTACATGCTGGGTGCCGTGAGCTTGTACTGCTAATATCTACAGAATAGGGTGACCTCACTTATTTTTTTGCCTGAGGTGTAGAAATCGATGAGTTTATTATAAAACAAAGTGCACTAAAATAAAAATATAAAAAAAAAATTTAAAAAAAAACACATTGTTCTGCTGTTCCATATCATCACTTTAGCAATTCAGGAGGGTAGTTACTCTTTTGATTATATTTTTATTGTAATATAAAAAAAAAGAAAAAAAAACCTGAGGTGGGAGAGAGTGTCTAACAAAATCAACAGCAAAAACTTCATCAAATCAAAAAAAAAGAAAAAACTTAAATAATATTATTTAAAAGATCTCTGGAAAGGATCTGTTGTTTTAGTATCAATGGCATCACCTGATTAAAGAGATGTTGATTTCGATGATGGATAAGGTCTCATCGGAACATCAGTACCACTCTCAAGGATATTAATGTCAGATTCTAATTGTGAAATGTAATTACGAAGTTCTACTAGTTCTGAAGGGATGATCATCTGTGGAAGTGGAATTGACTTCCTCTTCTTTGGAAGACTGTTTGAAATATCCGACAACTTAATTATAACTCCATCAGTCTCTTTTGGTATAAAGTTACTAGTAACAGTCATACAGCAATTAAGATAACTCTGTCTCAGTTTGTTGATATCGGAATTTATTTGAAACCATTCCGCCTGACGCTCTGCTAAGATGTTCCTATCTCGGAGTAGCTCTGCTTCAGCAATTTGTTCAATTCTCTGAGAATTCTGAACTTCTACATCGATATCGTTAGTGGTAACAAGAAGCATATGTTGTGCTTGTGCGAGTTTTCTCTCTGCTTTATCATTTAGCTTTCTCAAATCAATTTGTTCTCTCTGTAAGTCAGATAGTTGAATTCGAAGCTCATTACCTTTCCTTGATGACATGGAACTCATACTCAGTCTACTTACACTTCTGCTTTTGTCTCGACTGCCATCAGACATTTTAGACCTCCGACTTCTTTTTGAATACGACGTCGCTGCATCATCATCATAAAACATATTCGTTTTCCTGGATGATTTCTAATTAAAAAAAAAAGGGGGGTTCTTTCTTTTTTCAATATCTACAAAAATACCAAGTAGAGCCAGCTATGACATTCTACGCAATGGAACTGCACTCAACACAGAGACACTGATGTCCCCATTGGGTTTCAAGTTCATTCCTGTCTTCAACTGAGAGTGACTTTGGAGGTTTTCCATCCGTGTAATCAATACACAATTCAGAACCCGTTGAGATATCAGTAAGAGCTACTATTGAAACAACTGCTTTAGACTGCATTCTACAAACAGCATTTGGAGTACAAGCGTGATTGAGAAGAGAATGACTTGCAAATAGATGTCGAGACTTAATCCCAGGCCATGAATTAGTAACACAGACATCGTAGACTCGTGAAATCTCTTCTTCAGTAACTCCGTTGATACATTCCGAAATATTTGATACAAAATTTGATATAATTTCTCTTCCCTTTTCACGTTGGGATGTTGATAACCCGAGAGTCCAAGCAGACTCCTTCCCACGCATTGATGGTGTCTTCCCTTTCAAGACTGATAGTAATTTTAATGATAAGCAGCAGTCAGTGTATACTTCTTGAACAACTTGAATTTCTGCAGCACCCATGCCTTCTTCTTGTTCTTCGCTTTCTTCTTCAGGTTGAGTCGGTTTGTTAAACAAAGCTAACAAATAGGCATCTCGTAGTTGAGTTGATAAGGCCATCATCATGGACCAGATGTCGTCATTACAAAGACCAGAATCATCTTTGTGATGCCACAGTGAGTCTGCTTGTTGTTTACAATTATTACAACAAAAGCACATCGGACATCCTTCTTCGCAAGGAATCCCCTGGCTGGCTTCTATGTCATCTCCACAATTACCACAAAACTGATTATAATTTGCAAGTGGTAGGCACCTTGCAGTTGCCACTGCATTTTCACAAAATAAAATTTCTCCTTTTTTGATATCTTTTTTAGAAAATAAACCGGAACCCTTTCCTTTTGTATTCCTAACTTCAACGGTGTCGTTTCCACTAACTAAGTCTGATCGTTTATTCCATGTGCTTGATGTTGGAATTATCACGTTTGACATTTTTTTTTTTTTTTTTTTTTTTTGTTACTTAAATAGACCTGTATTAAGGTTTTTAAAAAAATAAAAATAATAATAATAATAATAATAATAATAATAACATCATCATGTCTGCATCAGTCCTGTGAATAAAAATAAATCGTAGTTTTGATGTTTTTAATTACAGTTCACAAATCAAATAAAAAACAACCAAAATGATTCACACATATTATGATGCACAGCGCATTGGACATAATTGTTGTTTTTTATAAGTTATTATTACCTTTTTTTTTTTTTCTTTTTTTTTTTTTCGTTGCGTGCGAAAAGACAGGCACGTGGTTTTTTTTATGCAGAGCGTTAGCTGAATAAAAAAAAAACGTATGAAAAATATTTTAAAAAAAAAAAAAAAAAAAAGGAAATGAAAAATCGCGTCGTTTCTCTATGCTCAGGTTCTAGTTCGCAGTTATTTAATCCAACGTTGCTGTGCTCGGTAACGCACAGCAACAGAGGACAATCCGTAACCAGAAAGTCTGGTTGCTTTATCAACTGGTTCTGTTCTATTAAGAACTATTTAGAGAGGGGAAAAAATTGAAAGAAAAAAAACAAAGAAGGGGAAAAAAACAGCGCTTAACAGGCAATCTGCCAGTGTGTTGAACTGTCTACAACTCTACAATTAGTTAGTAAAGGAAAGGAGACAAATCGAGGAACTTCCATACCTTTTAAAATAATCTTTTTTTTATTTCTGTTGAGGAAAAACTACGATATGAAATTGGAGAGAACCAAAACACACCGTTGAGATTATCTAATTTAATAAAAAAAGCCCTCCAACGCGACACGTTTCTTTCTTAAATCCTCCAACTCAAAAAAACAACGGGTAAAAAAAATTAAATAAATAAAAATATCGAATATGAGTTTTTTTTTTTTTTTTTGTGCACACTACTAAATCAGAAAACCATTCGAGAGAAAGCTTTATATTTTGCTGATCGCAGACAGTATTACTGGCGGCACAGGGAAATAGATAACTTGTTTGAATAGTTTATCTTCTGACTCCTTCGGTGCAAAAAAAAAAAAAAAAAAAAAAAAAAACCAAGATTCTTGTTAATAGTTGTGAGCACATTTGGTTTGAAACAAAGAAACGAAAAACGTTCCTCAGCATAAAAAAATATATCTTATGAGTTTAGAGGATTCTACGAAAAAAAAACAGTGTTGGAATCAGAGGTTCTTTGAAGTTAGTTTATTCTCTTAATTTTTTTTAAAAAAAAAAAGAGACATCATTTTTAAGAAAGAAAACTTTTTTTTTTTTTTGAGTATGGTGAGAGAGAGGAGAATACTACTTCAGTTTAAAAAGAAAGAGAAACAAAAATATATATGAAATACATCAACAATCGCACCGTAAAGCGACGCGTGGGCTCCTTTTATATAGAATCATCAGTAAAAAAAGAAACATCAAATATGCTAACTTGTAACATTACCCTTAATCACAGTGCATGCACAGTCAGTTGGTTAGTCTGCGAGTAGGTAGGAACACGTCGCCCATAAAAATAGGCATGTTTTTTTTTTTTTTTCCATTTCGCATTTTTTTTTTTTTTTTGATGATCTACATAACAAATCAACAAAGATCTTATCCATGCAAGAAAAATTATCCAACAAAAAAAATAAAAAATTAAAAAAGGGAGTGAGGGGGAAAAAACAACCATTCAGATAAAACCGTTCATTTTAATGATCGTCAGACAATGTAATACCGACTGGCACAGGAGAAATAAATAAACGACTCTTAATCTGAATAGTTTTCAGAGAACGAGGGATAAACATCGCTCTGTAATAGCAACACGCTGATTCAATTTTTTTTTCTTTTTTTTTTCAAAGAAATACTTGTTACTATTCCACATCTACCGTCATTTAATACTTGATTGATTTGTATGGTTAATTGTTTATTTATTTTTCCACTGCACAACAGTGACTACTCACCGACGTGGATACCCTTCTCCTTATATTTTTATTATCAGAAAATCACTACAACCTAATCGCATTTCCAAATTTTTTAAACGACGGGGGGTGAAACTTTAACAATGTAAAAACAGTAATAACCTTAGGTATCAAAAACTTATAAACGACTGGGGGAAAAAAAAAAAAGGAATCATAAAAACATAATTTAGCATCAGTTTTAGATACAAAAAGGGGGATGAAAACAAAAAATTGACAGCATTTCGACGCTTCTAGGTATATTTAGAAGCGTTAACCTCACAAAAAGATCGCACATCCTGAAGTGACAGATGTGATTAACTGTCATAACGCATAAAGAACAGTTAAAATACAGTCATGATTTTATTGTTTTTATGTTTTTTTCTTTTTTTTCTTTTTCTTTTTTGAAAATAGTGTACATTCGAATATTTTTTTTACAAAAAAAATAAAAAATAAAAACATAAATAAATAAAAATCATGAAGACACACACGAAATCCTCGCCTTTTAACAAGCTTGCTGAGTGGTTACCCACAACACCAATCAGGGAAATCGTTTGTGCTACTTGGCTCTCTGTTTTTCCCTTTTTTTTTGTTCCTTTTTTCATTTTTTTTTATGTTTGTGGTTCTTATTTAATACCTTCATTTTGTTCAAGCCCGACTATGAAAAACACGGAAAGCATGAACAAAAAAAAAAAAAAAAAAAAAAAAAAAAAAAGAAACTGGCTTTATCTTAAACTATACGGAAAATAGTAACATAACGCTTGGTGGTGTTTTGTTTGTGTCAACTGGTAAAGCTAAAGGAGGTTTACGTGTGCTGCCAACATTCTTTTTCGTTCTTATAATACTTGTTAAATGGGTAAAGAAAATTGCATGTTCTGATGATTGGTACACTCATGATTCGAAGAACCAGTTGTGGGTGACATCTCGACTGCTCAACGTTGCGCAGACACAGCGTAAGTGGAAAACCCTTAGTTTATTGTACAGAAGAGCTGTTTAAAAGTTGCCAATTCAGTAATCCATCCCCTAGATGAAAAATCGGTGTTTTTAAAAAAAGAAAGGAAATTAACTGAATTTAATCACAATTTATCTATTGCCTGACAGCTGAAGAAAGGGAAGAGTGTTTTTTTTTTTTTTTTTTTTTTTTTTTGTTGTTGAAATCAGGGAAGTCAAAACTTCTGGAGAAGCTCACGGGGGGTTGTTATGTTCGATTTTGTAAAAATTACAACTGTGTTGTATCATAAAAACATAAAGATAATTTAACATTAGTTTTAAATACAGTGACTAAGGGTGATGCGCAACTTAGCATCTGGAGAAGCTCACGGGGGGTTGTATGTTCGATTTTGTAAAAATTACAACTGTGTTGTATCATAAAAACATAAAGATAATTTAACATTAGTTTTAAATACAGTGACTAAGAGTGATGCGCAACTTAGCATCTGGAGAAGCTCACGGGGGGTAACAGTAATTTAAGTTATGAGATTCTTACGAGCGAGAAGTTAACCAGAAGTAAGTGACGACCCTGACCAACTGAAGCTATAACAATGCAGTATAAAACAAATTGACAGTTTGAAGAAGGGAAAAGTAACGTCACACGTAAAATAAAGGAATTTATCAATTCCATATCTGTGGAGATAACGTAAATATAAAATCACCAAACTTCTCCTATTTTTATTTTCTTTTTATATTCCAACAACTATGAAAGTAAAAATCTCACACAGGTGACAAATTATTGTAATTCCACCTCTGAAGTATATCGACTGGCGGTACATTAAAATTGTGTTTTTTTTTTTTTTTTTTTTTTTTTATTTGACTGATATACATAAATATCATGAAAGCATCGACAGATACGGCGAGCAAATATGGGGCGCCTGTTTAATATAATAATAAGTTTTTTTTTTTTTTTTTTTTTTTTTGTAATTGAGCCGACAACGAAGGACAACAAGAAACATGATACGACACCAGGAAAGACGATAAAGAAAAACAAAAACAAATAAAGGGTGGACGTGAACGAAGGTCACAGTCACCCTGACAGTTGTAGGTGATAAAAAAAAATACCCGTCCAACTTAGAGAAACAAATGGCTGACCAAGAAAGCAATCTTTTTTTTTTTTTTTTTAAAGGACTAACAAAGTAGTAACAAAACTGTTTTTTTTTTTTTCTTTGAGTTAATTGTGACGCAAGTGCGACATGAATCGGCAACTGCAACAACTCACTACGAAGAAAAAACAATGCAACCACAACAGAGACACAAGACGTAATCTCTTACTCTTTCACCTGAATGATAAAGCATAGAATAACAAGGGATCGATTCTCTCGGTCATGTTTTCGTTGGTTCTTAACCCGAGAAGGAATAATTTAAGGTAAGGCTCCAAAACTGACCAGCAGTAATGTACCATACCTTTGATTCTCTTTGGTGCATCCTGAGACGACATTGTTTGCACGCACAAGGGGGAAAAGATTTTAACAGAACGTATCGTATCATAACATAAAAAAAAGACTAATATAACAATCTGTTAAAGTGCTTAATCTTAGCCTATTAAAAATAACTACTGCGTTTGGATAATTGTTTGATTTTGTAAATTAGACCTAAAAAGTTTTACTTGCGGCTTAACTGAAGGCTTCCGAGCACCACATCACGGGCTCTGTGTATTTTAAACCATAAGACCTCTTTTTTTATTATACGGAAGATAGATAAGTGTCTACGGTATTCATTTGTTTTTTTTTTTGTTTTTGTTCCTTTTTTTGTCAAACAACAAAAACTCGAAGAAAAAAAAACTTGCGGACTGAATCACTCCTCTTTAACAAAGTCTGGAGTGTAGTTTTTATGTTCAAAGCGAACTCCCAACAAAACCCTCCTCTACAACGAATGTGTGATACGCCATTCAAAGTCAAATTAGAATGGGTTGAAGAGCACTACGAATCGGTTCTCTTCTTCCAATTACAATTTTTCTGAGAAACAGTCACATGGGACTTTGTGAAATCAACATTCTTGCGAGCTTAGGCCTCTTTTTTTTTTTTTTTTCTTCGAAGCAGAGGGATTGAATATTTGAATTTGTACGTAAAATACAAATGTATTGTTGGAACCGAAAGCCAGGAAAAGCTCACAGGGTAACAATTATATCGCTACCAGCAACCGTGAGACTCTCACAAATGTAACATTAGTTTTAGATACAGTGACTACGAACGTGCGATGCTTTTTGTTCAAGGCAGTGGGGTAACAAATTTCCGTATTAACACAAAAGGATTAATATCAGGTACTTGCTTTTTCCTTTTTTTTTTGAAGCATGGGTGAAAAAAACATAGAAGTCGAAAGAGAATGTTGCACAAAGACGTTACTGTATAACTCGACAGTAATTTCAGGTTAATTAATTGTCCTTGACTGCAACGGGGGAAAGAAAAAAAAAAAGGGGGAAAGAAATGATACGAACTGACAAGTATTAAATGTTCATCGATACACACTTTTCTTTGAAAAAAGGGAATTTATTTTACGAAGTAAAACAAAAAAAAAAAAAAAAAAAAAGTCCGCGGAGGTGAAATCCGAAAAAGGATTCCCTCACACAAGACATTATTCAGTATAACGGAAATGTCAGTCACCAAGCTAGCTGGTTAGTTCGCGATGGTGGACTACACCACAAACATCAAAATAACCCTTTTGGCAACAAAAACACAGGTATAAAAAAAAAAAAAAAAAAAAAAAAAAAATGTAAAAAAAAATAATAATAATATTGGGTAGAAAGAAATTTAGCGAACGACTGGCTAAGATCAATCTCGATCCCTACTTCGGGTAAGTTTTTTTCTTAAGCCTGTTTATGTCGCCAGAATCGGAAGATCCACGGGTCCGTGTTATTTTATTTTTTTTTAAAAAAAAAAAATTAAAAAAATTTGAACGTAGAATTCTGCAGAATAATCTCAGATGCGATTCTCATGAAGAAAAAGGGATAAAAGAGGGTGGAAGAAGACAAAAAAAAAAAAAGAACAAAAAAAAGCAAAAAAGGAAACGGGTTTATAAAATAATATAAAAATAGTCAGATACAAGTACCAATTAAATTTAACATGGTTGTAGTATATTGACGGAGCTACGAAACTAGGTAACACCACACAACATCCAATCCGTGAACGGATCTTCATATAATTTTCAGGGGTAGATAGGCGCGCTATTTCGGTTTTATTTTATTTTTTGTTCTTAACGAATCTTCTTCAAAACCGGAGCTTGATTCCTGTCTACAGTTATCTACTACTTTAGAATTATAAAGTTAAAGTTAGCAAGAGCGAGTCTACTACGCCGCCGAGTAACTCCATTCCCAGGTCAGGAATTTCAAGACGGAAACAACGATTAGAACAGAATAACTGTTTTACTTTTTTTTTTTTAAAGTGCTATTTTACTTGTAAAATACACCTTTTCAAGCAACTATTGGGTTTTTGGGTTTGATAGGGTTTGGTGTTAGACTCACCGCCCTGACTAGCAAATTAGGCTAAGGAAATTCAAGGTCAATCTGAGTCCAACAAGCATAGTGGCATATTTTTTTTTGGTTTATTTAAAATTATTGCAAGTACAACAGAATAAAAAAGTGAAGAAAACATCTCTACAACAGATGCCCTCTTCTTTATGAAGCGATATGGAAAAAAAAAAAAAAAAAAAAAAAGTCACTTTAATTTACAGAGCACATAAATACAACATAAAAAGAAGGCATCCAAGTTTTTTTTTTTTTTAAAGTTTTTAGTATACTATATTAGAATAATATAGTTAGCAAAGCAAGTCCCGAATATCAGTTAGGTAGGCGTTCAAAGAGAACTAAATAGTTCTCTTGAACCTACCTAACCTCTTCGCAGTATCGCTAATACTGCGGACTGATGGACCAGTAGTTGAATCCCAGAGAGATTTTTGTTTTGTTTTTTTTCGGGTCAAAGAAGAATAATCAACACTCGTAAACTAGTTGAGGGGTTGACAATGAGAAAAAATAAATAACCAGAATAGAAATTAAAAAAAAAAAAACTAAAACAGAAGCCAAAAAAAAAAAAAAAAAAAAAAAACTGACTGCGCACGAAGCTGTAGTTCCTGCTTTATATCATTAGACTGTGAGGAACAACTTGTACTGCCAAAAAACACTTTTTTAAGTAATACTGCTCTGTACTTTTTTTTGTTTTTTTGTTTTCATCGAGGTAACAGAACAGGGAGAAAAAAAAAAGAAAAAAAAAGAGAAAGAAATGAGAAAACATTGTTCACAAAAGACCTGCAGGCTCGCATTTCAAGAAACAAAAGCTCTTCAGGTGTTCCAACTTAATTATGAGGTTGGGATGGGGTGAGGCGAGTGAGTACTTTGTGTCATAAACTCATAGTCGTTTTGATTCAACGTTGTTATCTATGTATGTACTCTACAAGAAAACTAAGGATAATTACTTTTTGCTATTATACTTTTTTTTTTACCGGTCGACAAAAAAAAAAAAAAAAAAATCTTTTTTTTGAAAAGAATTTGTTGACGATTCAATTTAATTGGTTTCAACCACAAAGGACAAGCTGCAAAAAAAAAAAAAAAAAAAAACCAAAATCGGCAAACTTCACTTTTTACTATTCTACTCACACTTTTGTTTTGTTTGTGCGCAACCGGTAACAAAATCCTACCAAAGGAATAGGTTACGCTGCCACAATTCTCTTTCTACCGAATAATGGGTTTGTAGGTACAAAAAAAAAAAAAGAGAAAAAAAAAGGGCAGCATTCTAACTTTTTCTTTTTTATCGTAAAAAAGAATGATATTTTGCTTTTTTTTTTTTTTTTTGTATTTTTGATTTAAAAAAAACGCAAGAGCTTTTTTTTTTTTTTTTTTTTTTTTTGGAAACCAACGCAATCAGCAACTAAGGCGATACCATTGGAATTTTATATAGCGCGTACTGTTTACATAAAGAAGGAAGAAAAAAAAATGGGCAGCACACGTAAACACCTCCATTTAGCATTCTAAGTTGTAGTCAGGTTGTCGTCACTTGTTAATTATTATCAGAATGTCTACTCCAACACCGATACTAAAATGTTCGACGAAGCCGGAATTAACTGTCACACGAATATAGTGCAAAGGGCAAGACGGAACGTGATGCAGCACAGGAATTTGGTTTATTATATACGGAGGGAAACAATTTTTTAAAATAAAAAATAAAAAATATTTTTCTTTATTCCCGTTCAAACATTGTAGCATGCTTGTTCAGAAAAAAAAAGAAAACTAAACAACGAGTACATATCAGTTCAGCTGTTTTGCTTGATTGCGAAGGAAACGTATTTTTCGAATTTAAAAAAAATAATAAACATGAAATGAAATGAAACGTTTACTTGCAAACAAAAAAAAGCAAGGCCAAGCACGCCATGAAAACAAGAAAAAGCAGGGAAAATAAAAGAAGATTTTAACTCTGGTTTGAGTGACGTTACGGTGACAAAAGAACAACAAGCAATAATTAATAATATAAGTTACGTGGAATATATAAAAAAAATTATTAAAAAAATAATAAGATTATCAGTCAACTTCACAGCTAACTTTTTTTTTTTAACTCACACTTTTGTATTGTTTGTGCGCAACTGGTACAAAAATCCTAATAAAGGAATAGGTTAGTTACGCTGCCACAATATACTCAGACGATAACAGGTTTCAGATCGACACCTCTCCCCGCAGCATGTCGCATTGATTTAATCATGGACCTGCGGTTTGGAGCAGGAAGACGTGATGAACCAGTAGAACGAACACTGCTTAGCAATGCAGCTGTTGACATCACAGGTGAGAGAGACGTATCATTACTCTCTGAAATCTCAGGAGACATTGGAACAGGTGATTCATTTTCGTAAAAAGAACCATCCAAATCAGCATTAGGCAATGAATGCATCGACGCAATGGAAGAAGTGTAAGACTCCTCTAGAAGTTCTAACCCCGCTTGCTTGTTATTGTCAACGTTGTTTATTACGGAAATGTTATCGTAGCAGGCGCTTATTATTTCCAATGCTCCTTTTAAAAACATGAAAACGATGCTGCAATACAACATTACGACAGCAATCTGTGAAGCCGTAGATTTTGGATCACTCCCAGTAAGATGAATAATGATGAAAAACGCTGCGATTAATTGACATGCGGTACCCCCAATCATGGCAAAATTGTTGGTGGGAGCGTGATATGGTCGTTTTTTAACTAGCATTGCAAAATACAAGATGTACAAAGCGAAAACGATGTACAGTTGAATTTTACAGCCATCACTGCTAGTCGCTTCAATGCCGTCAATAATCGCGAGAATTGAAACAAAACTAATTTCCAACAACATGAATCGATGGTGTTGAGGCCAAAAATCATAAAAAAGTAATCGGTATCTCCAAACAAAAGTCGCATCTTTTTTTGAGAAATAATCACCCTTACCTAAAGCAGTATACTTTATCTTCTCCATCGTTGACTTTGGTGGAGGAAATTCCTCAAAAGTACATTGCTCATTAAACCGTGTTGGACGTGTGACCCACCAAACGGTAAATACCACACTACCATTATAAAGCAATAAAGATAATATAGCGAGCAGTTTTCCTTTAATCTGAGGTTCGTGAAACAACACGTTAATACTACTCTCAAATGTTGTTTGATAAAAGAATAATCCGGGAAGAAAAGTATAACATGGAAACCTTGTTATGGACATTGCTCCATAAAGAGTCGCCCATTTACTTGATTGTCGTTTGCAGTGATAGACGACGATAACACATAAGAAGTGGAACACTAAGATCATAAATATTAAAAGAGCATTTCCAATCATGGCACCAACACGCTCAGGAGCACTGTAGCTTTTAAAGTGAAAGTTCAACGGATTTTGAGTCCAAGTCAGTTCACCTCCTCCAATCTCAACAGGACACTCTAGTAAATGCAACAGCGATGTTGTACGACCCGGATTAGTTGGGGAACCGAGTGCTGATACGACTTCGACAGCACCTTTTTCTTCAGCAGAAATCGGAGGTTCTTTCTGAATAATTGTATACTTATTAGCCTGTGGTTCAGGATTAGAAAGCATTGTTCCTTCTGTAAGCGCAGAGTCTTTCACGTTAACGGTAATGTCTTCAGTTCTTTTGGATAAAAATCCATCCGAAGGTTTCATGTATATCCTTATAGTGTTGTTAGATATACGTTCTATTTGTGTGAAAGAAGGCTTTGAAATGTGCTTTTCAAAACCAGTAAGGAGCTTTGGGTGATTTGTCGAAAAGACAATATCAGTACCAACGTTGATTTCACTGGCATTTTTCCACTGAATCCCTCCGGTCAATTCAACTACGAATACAGCTCTTCCCTCTTTGACGTCGTCACTTTTAACTTCAGTTATTTCCTTGAGACTTGATATGCCTATTGGATTACAACATAATTCTTCTGTACAGGTATTGTCGCTTCTGCGGCAGCTTTGTTTTTCAGGTTTTGAGAAGAATGCTGTCTGCCCATCGACGCATTGACCGTTGTATAACTTGCACGATGCTACACATGTGTCGCCTACTGAACTCAGATAACCATCAGAACATGTGCATGAGTATTTGTCTCCGCTTTTAATACATTGTCCTCCATCTCCTTTATAGCATTTGTTTAAACCAGAATCACATGGATGTGGTACCGGGTCGCCCTCACAGCAACCTGCTGCCGCACATGAAGAAATACTTTTACTCTTACAAGGGATTGTTTCTGGATTACTCTTCTTTGGATTCTTACATTCCGAATATGTTGCACAGGTCGCAGTACACTTGTGTCTCGAATAATTCTCAGTACACCCTGCTACACACATGTATCCTTGACTGCAGTAACAGTTATAAGTTAGTCCAATACTCTTTGAACAGACACCATTTGTCTTATCACAACTATGACTTTCATCATCACATGGATGTACTGGTGGTGAGAGAGTTGGTACAGCAGTTGGTGCATATGTTGGAGTCGCAGTAGGTGGAGTAGTTGGCACGGCCGTTGGTACTTCGGTAGGCACGGCCGTTGGGACAGAAGTTGGAGCAGCCGTCGGTGTCGCAGTCGTGGGCACGGCAGTTGGAGCTGTTGGGACAGCAGTCGGCACTGCTGTCGGTACTGCTGTTGGGACAGCAGTCGGTACGGCAGTCGGGACAGCAGTCGGCACTGCTGTCGGTACGGCAGTCGGTACTGCTGTCGGTACGGCAGTCGGTACTACTGTCGGGACAGAAGTTGGAGCAGCCGTCGGTGTCGCAGTCGTGGGCACGGCAGTTGGAATTGCTGTCGGGACAGCGGTCGGCACTGCTGTCGGTACGGCGGTCGGGACAGCGGTCGGTACTATTGTCGGTACTGCTGTTGGGACAGCAGTCGGGACAGCGGTTGGCACTGCGGTCGGTACTACTGTCGGTACTGCTGTTGGGACAGCAGTCGGCACTGCTGTCGGTACGGCAGTCGGTACTACTGTTGGGACAGCAGTCGGCACTGCTGTCGGTACTGCTGTTGGGACAGCGGTCGGCACTGCTGTCGGTACTGCTGTTGGGACAGCGGTAGGTACGGCGGTCGGTACTGTTGTTGGGACAGCGGTCGGCACTGTGGTCGGTACTGCTGTTGGGACAGCGGTAGGTACGGCGGTCGGTACTGTTGTCGGTACTGCTGTTGGGACAGCAGTCGGTACGGCAGTCGGGACAGCGGTCGGTACGGTGGTCGGCACTGCTGTTGGGACAGCAGTCGGCACGGCGGTCGGTACTGCTGTTGGGACGGCAGTCGGGACAGCGGTCGGTGCTACTGTCGGGACAGCGGTAGGAATAGCAGTTGGGATTGCTGTTGGAATGGCTGTCGGGATCGCTGTTGGAATGGCTGTCGGGATTGCTGTTGGAATGGCTGTCGGGATCGCTGTTGGAATGGCTGTCGGGATCGCTGTTGGGACGGCAGTCGGGACAGCGGTCGGTGCTACTGTCGGGACAGCGGTAGGAATAGCAGTTGGGATTGCTGTTGGAATGGCTGTCGGGATCGCTGTTGGAATGGCTGTCGGGATCGCTGTTGGAATGGCTGTCGGGATCGCTGTTGGAATGGCTGTCGGGATCGCTGTTGGAATGGCTGTCGGGATTGCTGTTGGAATGGCTGTCGGGATCGCTGTTGGAATGGCTGTCGGGATCGCTGTTGGAATAGCAGTTGGGATTGCTGTTGGAATGGCTGTCGGGATCGCTGTTGGAATGGCTGTCGGGATCGCTGTTGGAATAGCAGTTGGGATTGCTGTTGGAATGGCTGTCGGGATCGCTGTTGGAATTGCGGTGGGCACGGACGTCACAGGCGTACAGTCGCTCCTGACACTTTCAACCTCCGTCTGGGAGAGAACTTTTTTGAAAATCATAATCTCATCGATTTCAACATTTTGAGAAATACTTCTTTGACCCCTAGCATCACTACCAGATATTGATATTCCATAAGTTGGGGATTCAGATGTGTAGATCACAGTCCTTGGCTGAATCGTCGAAGCTACACCAGCAGATACACCGTCGAGATATGCGGCTAATCCGGTATCGGTTTTCGTAAAGCAAACGTGTTGCCAAGCTATGCTGCTGAGAGAAACTCTTATGGATCCCAATGAGTTAATACCAGCTGCGTAAAATACTATGTTGTTGCTTTGGATTTCAATACCAAATCCAGTACTATCATCTTGCTCACTCGAAGTAGGTCTGTGATAGTCGACACCGTACAGAACACCCGTAGTAAATAAGTCTCGTAGGTTGAACCACAAGCATACAGAGAATCGTGTCTGTGGATAATTAGAATCAGGATACCTATTGAATGAGTGATACTGTACTTGACCGCGACCAGCTACTGTCCGAAGTTCAATAGCGTTTCCTACAGGTCCTAGAACAACCCTTGATGCTCCTGAGTTCTTGTAATACGGAACCTCAGCAAGTTCTCCGTCATCAACACTCGCCTGAGTAAGTTGAGCGTTTGGGTAATCAAAATTAACTCTCCAGTATAATGATCCTATTGCTGTTTGACATTTACCTGAGTTACGTGATGGTGAAGTATTAGCCTTTTGACATATGTATTCTTTCATTCGTTGTTTTCGCTCTTGTTTCCATCCCGTTCCCCCACCTCTGAATTTTCGAACCATCGAATTACTATTTCCTATACGTCCCCCACGTCCTCCACGACCTCCACCACGCCCTCCTCCACTACCTCCACTCCAGTTCTCGTAGTAGAGAGGAGTAGAAACTCCTTGCTGTGGCGGAAAGCCCCCCCCAGCGTTCCAGATCCAGTTGCGATAGGGAGTTGCAATCGTATCGATGTAGGTTAGGGAAGTAAAAAACTCGTCAAAATTCTTACCCCTAGCAATAGCGGTTATAGCCGAATCAATCGGGCCTGTGTTCAACGTTGCCAGGTGTCCTCCGAAAGAAGCACAGTGGTCCGCTGCGCAATTATGAATTTCGTCGCTTCCACTGAAAAAAATGTCAACCCCAACTGAAGTGGTTTCCCATGGATTAGCAGGACCAGGAACATAGTTTTTTTCACAAATGAATTCGTGACGATCGTTGCAATCTTCCCACTCCCACCTTCCTAAATCTCTTTCGGCAAGGGCGCAGCGAAGACCAACTGCTGTTGGTGAAAGGGTTCCGAATTCAAAAGAACTACGGCCTGGTGTATTTCCTGTGCAAGACGGTTCATCATTACAACCAGCGCTAACGTGTAACACTCTGGGATTCCTGAGGATATGGCCAATCCAAACATCGTCTCGTCTTCCAAAAAGCGTAGAAACTTTTGTCCACTCTTCTTCTGAATTAAAAATAGCCAACTCGCCTCCACCGCTCACACAGCGTTGATGGGCAGCGAAGTAATTTTGGGCTGGTGACATTACTCTGTATTGTTTACCATTGTATATCAGATCACTACCATCATTTGCACAAGGACTGCAACTGTTAGAATCCCACCGACATCCTGCTTCAAAACAAGTTTGCGAAGCAGTTATGCCCCAGCAATGCCTTTTAAAGTTCGCTGCGTTTGACAGACCGAACAATAACAACAACAGCGACATACTACGCAGACCGCCCCGGAATGGTGATCCGTGTGGACCCTGTTGTTCTGTGATAAAGAAAAAAGTAAAAAAAATTTAATTCTGTAAAAATAATATATCAGACAAAACAACGCTAAAACGTACTCACTAGTTATCTTGTTGTAACCTTGTAAAAAGGAAAAACTTGCAAGGGATTTTAAAAAAGAAAAATAGATTTTACTACTTGCTTTCGTTTGTTTACTTTTTTTCTTTTTTAAAAAAATCTATAAAAATATAAATAATAATAATAATAATAATAATAATAATGAAAATGAAAATAATTAATTTCCTTACTAATGTACATAAAAAAAACTTTTTTTTTTTTTTTTTTTTGTTACCTCACAACAATCGCTTGATTTTTTTTTTAGAAAAAGAAAAAAAAAGCAATCCAGTCCAAAAACTGTAACATCCTAAATGGTTTTTTAGGGTATCTTGGATAAAATTTGTAAGTGACATTCAATAACTAACCCGCTATGCGCGAGTTTTTTTTTTTCCTCTTCCCCTCCTGTTTTTTGGAGTCTTTTCCCAACCAAACAAAAATAATACCTGACTGAAACGAACAAAAAGTTTTTAAAAAAAAAAAAGAAGAAAACATCTCCTCGTAGTGACTATATTTTACGTGTAGCACTCGATGAGATTGACGAAACCGATTTCTTCAATTCACGATAGCGTTGTTCAGTTGCTGATGAAGGAAGTATCTGAGGTGACGGTACGGGTACTCTCGAAGAATTAACAGTCAAAGGTGTGGACTGAATCGACGATATCTCTGCTGCCAACGCCATCGCTGAAAGTCGAGCAGCACTTGCTTGAGCATGAGCGACGTCAGATTTTGCAACCCGTGGAGCTGGTGGTGGTGGTGGTAGAGATGCTTTCTTTGGAGTGACAGAAGGAGATTCATTATCGAGATTTCCATTGGTGTCGTTATTTGATGATTTAAAAACATTTGAATCAACATAAGCTCTCAACTCTCTTCTGTTAACTTTCGTCTTATCAATCCTGTCGATTACATCATCAATGCTGATCAACTTATCGACTAACCGGTGAACGCAACTGTTGGTGTTTGCAACTGTCTTTTGATGAAGCTCGAGTTGTGCCCATAAAGCCTCAGTTTTTTGGTGAATCGCATTCATATTTTCTGCTGTTGCCTGAGCATCTCTCGTAGACATACTATTCTTCGCGAATGCTATAAGCTTTTTAAACGTCGATGACATTAACTCTTTTTTTTGTAGTCTGTCTCTCGTCAATCCCTCTAATTTTTTACTATGCTGATTTAGTCTAGATCCCTTGGTATTTTTATGATGTTGCACTGCAGCTATCCATTTTTTGTAGTACACTTCTTTCATGTTTAGGGGTGATGACCTCGCCAACAACGACATTAAATGAACTTGATTTTTTTTTTTTTTTTCAATCAAAACTTTTTTCTGCCATAAACCCCAGTATCCTTCTTTCAATCCGTTCTCAGTTATCCTTTTCAGTGTTGTCATGGTTAATTTTACTTTTTTTTTATGACGTTGAGTTCTCAAAAAACTTGATAATTTATCATAATACGCCTGAATGATTCCTTTTGCAGTAGCAGCTTGAAATGCACGTGACAGATCTCGTTGAGAGAGGCGTCGTTTGTGAGATTGGAGATACCGTTGCCATTTATCCCAAATAGACTGTTTGTGGCTTTGAGTTGTTCCTAGTGATAGTGCTTGCATTAGATTCTTCTTTTGTTTTCTAACAATAGCTGTCTTGTAAAAAATATCCCAGCATCGATACCAATATCTGAGAGATCCTTCTCTCAGTGTCATCATGAAAGCCTTTACAGCTCTTTGGTATGAAGTTTGTTTTTCCTTTTTTTGACAACATTTTTTTTTATAAAACTCAATCCAAGACCTATATCTGAGCGCGATCGCTCCCTTGGTAGTGCTGTTGTACATTGCTCTGAGATGCCTTGTTTTTATCCTGCTTCGTTTTTTTATTTGAGAATACTTCATTAAGTTCAAAAACGATGATTTCAAAACAATTTTATCAGTATTGAACCCCAGCCTGTAGCATAAGTTAATCTTCCTATTTTCAGATTTTTTTATAAGGCGATTCCTGAATAGTTTTTTGAAATAATCTTTTCGAAGAACAGATGAGTGGTGAGAAGTCATCAATTGAGATATCTGTTTTCTTTGGAACATCGATAAAGAATGAAGCTTCTCCCTGAATTCTTCTATTTGAGAATCGTGGTTCTCTTTGTGAAATATCAATGCCTCAGATTGCCTTTGAAATTGATCATTCCACATTACCTGACAATCGTCAACCTGACGTTGCTGTTCCTGAGACAGACGTTGTTGTTCTTGAATAGCGTTTTGGTTTAAAATTTGAAATGAAGAACTCTGTTCTGTAAGTTGTTGTGTGTAACTACTTTCTAATTCTGATCTCAACTGGTGCATATCACTCTTAGTCATATCGTGGTTTAATTCTATCACGTTACCACACTCAGTTATCGCACTACTACATTCACATAATTCATTTTTTAGCTCCGATACTTGATCAGCTATGACTTTCCATCGTCCTTCACTCTTACCTTCTAAAACTGTAACTGTTTCGAGGAGTTCTTTTAATGTCTTTGCGAGAACACCAACTACTTCGGAAATATGAACCCCAGAAATAGAGATCTCTGGATTAATACCCGACGATGCTATTATTGTATTGAGAGTCGCCATCAGGATGGATGAAATTCCTGTTTGATTGTCAAAAAGTGAAGAAAGATGATAAAAAAAAAGAAAACAATCATAACAACCAAACACAATATAAGAAATCTATTACAAAAAAAAAAAAAAAAAAAAAAAAAGAGGGGATTTGAAAGTATGAATACATATAAGAGAAAATAAAATAATAAACATCTGCATTGTAGTTATGATACAGTCGAAAAGTAATGTTAGTATTGGTGAACACTCTGCAGGACTTCACATTATAATAAATGTTTCTAACTCAGCTGCATACATCTCTTTTTCCGTGTTGTCATTCAGTGCAGGACAGAATAGGTAAGAGTTACATTGTCAATAAATAAACATGTTACAGTAGGGGATTCTTTGTAAAAAAAAAAAAAAAAAAACACAAAACTGTGTTGTATCATAACATAAAAAAAAACGATAATTTAACAATCAGTTAAAGATGCAGTGACTGCGGTGTGATGACTTAACTTAGCTTTTTTGAAGCAAACTATTTAGGTTTTTCGAGAGTAATCCATATACCTCTTCACCTCTATTCTCTCATCATCAGAAGTCAGTCAGTCACAATTACCGAGGCTAAACGGGTGGTTAAGTTGTTTTGGTTTTTTTGTATTTTTTTATGTGTAGGTTATTATGTTTGAGAAAACAACCAACGAATCAACCTGAAATTCCAATAAATGATTCACAGCAGAGATGACTCCACTAGAAAATAATAAAATCAAAAAAAAAAAAAAAAAAAAATTAATTTTTGACTTCCTACGAGATTCACGAGATAGAATTCCAGAAAAGCAAAAGAACTGTACCAACATGTGTTTTCTTCTCGGGATTTAAAAAAAAAAAAAAAAAAATGAAACAGAAGAAAGTTTCCTTTCGCAAAAAAAGATTTTTTTTGTGTTTTTTATTTTTTGTTTTGTTTGTGTGATTAAATTTCTATGAATGGAGGAAATAAAATAAAAAAAGGGGGGAGCGAAAAAAAGGTATCAAAAGAAACAAACGTATCTAACTAATTCACAAATAGAAAAAAAACTAAAAAAACAGGTTGCTGTACATCAGCTACGGATGCGAGACGGGCCAGTTTTGCTGTTTCCAATTAACCGCTTCTGGAACACTATTGAGTAGGAAATCAGGGATCTCACTCTCTTCAGCTTGTATCATATGTCGAAGCCTCTCAGCTACACCATGAAGACGATTGTGATATGATGGGGGGTTGCTTAGAGGTGTGTTTTGAACTGGTGGTCCAGATGCTCCTTTAACAGGAGACCACCTCTGAGTTTGTTGTGGCCGTGGAGGAGAAATAGTTCGAGCAGGAATACCCACAGAACTATCTTCATGAATTGGTGTTGGTGAATACCCCTGAGTCAAAATTGGTCCCAACCCATCAATAATACCCGAGCTATTAGCTGACATGTTAGGCGACTGCTGATGTAGATTTTGCAGCTGCGCTGACAAACTTTCATGAGGAGGCTGAACCGGTCTCATCACATCAAGTTCGATTCCCGCTTGCGGACGTACTTGATTAGAATCCTTGCTAAGTAGAATACTTCTAAAATAATTCGCTTCCTTACCTGATCTCTTTTCATTATCAACTGATTTTTTTAAATCCGATTGTAAACTTGAAATCGCCTGATGACAACTTTTTAACTCCTCCTCAAGAGATTCTTTCTTAGTGGAAACGGTTGAAATAATCAACTGATGTTGACTACAATCCAGCTGTTGTTGCTTCAGCTGCCTCGTTATATCCGCAAACTCCGACTGTATTGATGAGTGTTGTGTTTGAAGTGCTGTTAGTTGTTTTTCAGAATCACTATTCTGTTCTGTCAGTGTGTTGATAAGTCTTTCTTTATCACCTCTGATTGTGTGAAGTTTATTTAATTCAGAAGTGATTCGCTCCTCGTTAACTCTCAGTTGACGCGTTTCATTTTCAAGAGAGAGAATGACGCTTTCTTTATCGTCTTTGGCAGCCATGTTTTGAGATAATTGTTTGGTTAAGACTTCATGCTGTGATACTTCTTTATTTAGTGCGTGTTCCGCTCGATCTTTACAACTTTTAAGAAGTGCTATTTCAGTTTCGTGATCAACGGCTTGTCTTCGTAATGATGTCAGTTCAGTCTGAAGACCATCACACTGAACTCGTAAGTTCGATATCTTACCCTCACCATCTCGTAACAGTGATAGTATTCTGTGCTCTGTTTCTTCCATCATTATTTTTGTTGAATTTATTTGTTTTGATTTTGACTGCAATTGTTCATCAAGAGAGTCTCTCTGCCTCTCCAGTTCTATCAACTGAGACTGTGCTTCATCGATAGACATCTGTGCTCTTGATAAGGCATCAGTTTGAACAGTGACGGTGGCTGCGATATCAACGACAGTATTTTTATAACACTTCCAAGATTCTGTTGTTAAAAGTGTTGTTTGCTTAACTTTATCAGATAGTAATCTAAGAATTCTGTATTGATCATCATCAGGTTGAGTTATCTCCAGTGTCGATGTAGCCTTCGGTGGTAGTCCTTCGGATCCATTTTCTTGTTCTATTTCAGAAACAATATCATTATTCATAAATACTAATTCATTCAATGCTTGTTCAAGAGTTTCTTTAGTCTGAGCTGTAACTTCTTCTACTGCTGTGATGTGTTCAGAAAGTCGAACTACTACCGTCCCTGCTAGAAGCTCATCCCGTTCCATTGTCTGTAACTTGCTTAGTAAAGAGTCCCTGTCTCCGTTAAACGACTGAATTTTTTCAGCTGCTATGTGTAAGTCTCCTGACAATCGTTGTTTCACACTTGACATGCTGTTGATTTCTTCTCGTTGTTGTCTGACTGTATTCTCAAGATCTGTAACTTGCATTGATTTCTGATGAACTTCAGAACGGGTTAACTTTAATTCCTCCTCGGTGTCACGAAGTTCTTGAATAACAGCTTCGAGTGTTGTTGTTAAGTTGTTGGAATTTAAATTAGGTGTTGGGCTGTTGCCTGTTGATGGCTGGTCATTGTTATCAAGTCTTGCTTGGAGTAGATTAAGCGCCTGATGCATATCATGTTGTCCAGACCCAGATCTGGTGTTTTGATGGGTTGGTTTCATTTGTTCTTCTTGTTGCTGTTGCTGGTGAAGTTGTTGTTGCTGTTGTTGCTGTTGTTGCTGTTGTTGTTGGTGTTGCTGTTGTTGCTGTTGGTGTTGCTGTTGGTGTTGTTGCTGCTGATATGGACTGTTTTCTGCCTCAAAAGTGGGGGCGCCTCCATACCCATCCTGTTGCTGTTGTTGATACGGTACTGGAGGCTGATATCCTGTTATCCCAGTCGCTTGTTGATAAGCCACTTGATGTTGTTGCTGCTGTTGATTATTCAACACAATTTTCCTCCCCCATGCCAGAACTGACGGTGCTGATGGCAGAGCCCCTCCCTGCTTGCGAGTGGGGGATAGCCTCCCCGTTGCCGCCATGCTGCTATGCTGAATGTTCATCTTTAAGAGAACAATCCGTCGCAGCAAATTGGACTTGGCTGTTCTTACCCTGTAATAAGAAATAGATAACACTACAACACAACACATTTAAGGTTATCCACTATCCAGCGAAAGCTTCAAAAGAAACAGCAAAAAGAAAAATAATAATAAACAACATCAAATGCAACATTATCTTTGACAACACAACGGAAGCCAAGACCGGATTCACAAACGAAAAACGTAAGAAACTCTGTCGCTGGACAAAAATATGTCAAACCAGAAGCAGGTATTAAACCCCAAAGGGTTTCCGAAGAGCAGTATTCTCCCAGACTCATTTCCTGCTTCATTCTCGATATAAAAAACGATTTCAAAGGGAAAAAAAAAGACAAAGGAAAAATAAATATTTAATTTTGTTCGTGCACGCAGCCGTGAACCGACTTAAACTGATAAAGGAGGTTTACGTGTGCTGCCCAACATTCTTTTTCGTTCTTACAATACTTGTTAAATGCAAAAAAAAAAAAAAAAAAAAAAAAAAAAAAAAAAAAACAGAAGTAACGTAAAAAATAAAATCTATATTTCGCAAATTCTTCTATCATTCAAACTAAATGAATGAATGATGGTGGCTACTTTAAGTACTTAAATACATCAAACACAAGAACTAAGGACAAACAGTGTCACAACAATAATATATACCTATGAAGGTCTTGATGGAATGCCTCTCGCCCACCAAGCAGGTGCTTGTTGTGGAAATGATTGACGTTTTTTCGGAGACGGTGGGCGATACGTAACACGAGCTGTATTCGAAATTCTAATTGTGCTCGTTGGGTTAAATGTATTGATTGGAGCAACAGACATAGGAGCGACAGGTGACGAAATCATTCCCGATGTCTTTCTCACAGCAGGAGGCGGAGAGCTATACCTTCGTTCTGGAACAGGATTATCAGGTTCGATATGATGAACATATGCTGGGATCACTTTATTATTTCCATAAAACCCATTACTTTGACTGCTTCCTATCATTGGTTCTAAGAATGGTCCTGAAGGCATTTGACTTCTCGACGCAGTATTAAACGATCCAACCCTACGAACCATAGTATCTAAATATTCTTGTTGTTGTCCAATTATTGATCCTGGGCGACACATTCGAATCCACGCAACAGCTTCTTTCGGAGTAAAATTATAATTCTTCATTAAATACAGTCCAATTAGCGTACCCGTTCTTCCAAGACCAGCCTTGCAATGAACAGCAATACAACTATCTTGATGCTCCGCAATCGATAAAAACTTTTCTACAATATCATCCGGTGGACAACTCCCATCCGTAAAAAATAAATCATAATGACTATAACCAGCTTGGGAAAAAATCCTTGAATCATACATCTTTTTATTAAGTCTAATCACGGTATTAACACCAAGCCTTCCAAACAGTTGTACATACTGGTCGGTTGTGAATGTGGTGTGAGGTCCGTTGGGACCAGAAAAAGCGATAAATTTATTCGGTACGATCCAATTCCAATCTCCGTTTAATAGTTGTTCGTAAAATTCGTATGAGTCCACGCTAAATTTGTTTACGTCAAACCAACCTAACTGCGTTGCTTTTTCAACTCCAGAAATGATGTCATTCACTTGTAAAACATAGTCAGTTTGGTGTGGACTCGCATCAAAAAATGTCGTCCAACAATGCGACCAATTTCCAATTTTTTTAAGGGCTTCTTGAGAGCTTAATTTCATCCGCAGTACCAAATATAATCCTGCTAAAGTAGCAGCGTTCGTTGCCTTCCGAGGTTCATAAAACAGAGAGTAGTAATATAAAGTTTTACCTGCCAAGTTTGGATCTCGTAGCTTGCCATCCAGAAGATCAATAAACCTCTTTGTCATTGCCAAGTTCAGAGGTCCAAAATCATTAAAAAACGGATCATAAATCAACACATCGTCAATACAAAAATAGTGACTCTTTGCGGTATCGTTTGGGTGATTAGCTACGAGTACGAAATAAAGCCTTTCTGGAACAATCTCAGATGCTCTACCGGGAGGCTGCTGTTGCTGCTGCTGTTGCTGTTGGTGCTGCTGCTGTTGCTGGTGTTGTTGTTGCTGTTGCTGCTGTTGTTGTTGCTGCTGTAGTTGCGGTTGTTGCTGTTGCTGTTGTTGCAGCTGCTGTTGCCGAGGCTGCGGCACTACCTGCTGCCGGTAATTTAAATTACTAAGTGAGTACACATCCATGTGTATCCCAGAGCTGAAGGGGGTGAAATGTTAAGAAACGATTGAAAGCCGTTATTTCTTATGGTCATAATTTATTTCCTGTGTGCGACAGGATTCTATCTGCGTTCAGCGAAACATGAGGCTAATCTGAATACAGTACAGCATGCCAGTTCCTGTTTGAAAAAAACGAAAAAATAAAAAAAAATAACAAAAAAAAAAAAAAAAAATATTCATTTCAACAACAGACGGCAGTAAATTAAAAAGAATATATAAAAACAAGAAATAAAAAACCACCCTTCCACCTTTTTTATACTTACTCCCTATGATTCGACCTCAGTAACTCACCTTACCCCACCGAGTGAGACTAAATTACTGAGTCCAGCTGTCATTGATATTTTGATTAAGCAGAGAAGATCATTTCATTAAAGAGGTATAATTATGTCACAGACTGCACTGACTACAGTTTTTTTTTTTTTTTAAATTTTTCGTTGACCAAAAAACAAGAGTACTTAACAAAAAAAAAAAAATAATAATAATAATAATAATAAGTTATAACGACAAAAAAAGATGTTTCGCCCATGTACCGGGCGAAAGTTGCAACAAAACAAACAAACAAAAAAAAAAAAAAAAAAAGAGAGAAAATTGGCCAACTGCACTTTTTTACTACACATCTTTTGTTTGTGCGCAACTGGTACAAAATCCTAATAAAGGAATAGGTTAGTTACGCTGCCACAATTCATTTTTCAGCCATAAGAAATATTATTGTAGGAAAATGTTTTGCTTATACACAGAAGGCAGTGTCGGTCTCGCTTCATGTTCAAAGAGATGAAGCAGGTGTGACAGATAAACTCACCACAGGGATAACTGGATTGTGAAAGCCAAGCGTTCATAGCGACGTTGCTTTTTGGAGAACCAGTCGGGTGGGGAGTTTGGCTGGGGCGGCACATCTGTTACACATTAACGCAAGTGTCCTAAGGCAAGCTCAGTGAGAACAGAAATCTCACGTACAGCATAAGGGTAAAAGCTTGCTCGATACGCGATCTTCAGTACCGATTCACGGTGTGAAAGCATGGCCTAACGATCCTTTGGTTAAACTTTTGGAAAGGTAGCCCCTTTCTTTAAGGATTTCCTTACAAGTATCGATATTAGTCAGAGCGAAAAATAATAATAATAATAACGAACAAAAAAAAAAAAAGGAAAAAAGAAAGGCATCAGTAACTTGACCACACAATTGATCGTTAGATATAAGGTTTTAAAAAAGAAAACATAACAATAACAATAACATAACTAAACAGCTAGAAGACTCCTATAGAGGCGAATAATCATAAAACGAAAAAAAGAAGAGTAAAAACATTACCTTTTGTAGCTGGTTAAGGACGTTAAAGTTATTTATTTATTTATTTATTTAAGTATTACCGTTCAGAAATTTAATAAAAAATATAAAAATCAAGCAAAACATGGGAAAACTACACCATTGTTTTTTTTTTTTTTTTTTTTTTTTTTTGTTTTTTTTTTGATTCATCATAGATGGAAGTGCCCTACAATTTGGAGGGCGTGTAGGGCGCTTGTAGGGCGCTTTTAATATAAATATTATTTTGGAGGGCGCTTTTTTTTACCTTTTTTATTACTATAAGACAGCTAAATTGACGTCGACTTACACTGACGCACAAGTATTTTGACGCAGAAGCCAAAAAAAAATTTTGACATGCTTGGCAGTCTTTCGAAAAAGAGAAAAAAGGGTGTCACGGGGTTCGAACCCGAGACCTCCAGGTCATGGTCCGGAGGTCAACAATGGCAAAAACAATGGGCTACTCCTTGAGAGCTTCCGGAGCCTGCTGCAATCCCTGAAGCTGAAACTCATTTCAGTGGACGATGCATCCCAGATCTACAAGGAGCTGATTAGCCCGCAGAATGCACCAAGTCGAATATAGAGGGATTCGAGGAGGGAGAGTGCGTTCTTGCTAACCTGTTAATAGGCTTCACGGTACCTTGTGAGAAAAAAAAGAAGTTTACTGGTAGCAAGTAAACTGATATCCCAGAGACGCATTTGATCGGGCGAACCGGAGAAAAGTCAAATAAGATGCGATTCGACCTCGCTGAGGGCAGGGGTGTGTCAAAATGAGCTCGGCATTATATTAAATTTAATTAAAAAAGCGCCCTACGCGCCCTCCAGCGCCCTATTTTGGCCCTACAATGGCCCTATTTTGGCCCTACAAATTTTTGTGGCTGATTTTCACCAGGCGCCCTCCAAATTTGGAGGGCACTTCCATCTATGATTCATATTGAAAAAAAAAAAAAAAAAAAAAAAAAAAATGGAGAAAACATCGAACTTGGGTTATCGTTGTTGAATATTACAACCCAACGTGTAACAAGATTTGTGTTTCCAGTAACAGAGGCAAGCAACCAAAACCCCTACGAAAGAATCAAACATAACAAGAGCCTCTTGTTGACTAGTAGACAGTAGACGTGCATACCTTAACTTAGAAACAGATATTTTATTGCGTATAAACCGTAGTTTAGTTTTATTTATTTTTATTTTTTTTGATAATGTTAAATATAAACAGTTAAAAGGAGAAGGGGAAAAAGAAAGAAAAGAAAGAAAAAAGAGCAATGAAAGGAACCAGCAATCCCCCCCAACGACTTTTGAAACAGAAAAACTCTCTGACTGACTTGTTTGGTTTTGTTTGTGTTTGTTAACCGATTGTTTTAAGCGATTATGATTTCCGATTATCTGAAATAGAAAACCTTTTTTTTTTTTAGCTCCGAAGAATATTTTTTAAAAAAATAAATTGGCTTTCCAATTTAAATTAAGGATTTCGTTGTGTAAACATGAGAAGCATTTTTGTGATCGAAACCGTCATAACACTTATCGACAACAAAGTCAAGAAAATTCATGTCTTGTTGCCAACAGTGCTTTTATTTTATTTTTTTTCTTAAATCTCGGAAAGATAATAACCGCACAAAAAAAAAATTGAAAAGAAAAGAAAACCAGACACAAACTACACTTATTGTTTTTGAAGAGTTGGTGTGGTATTTTTGCTGTATTAGCGGGGGGATATCACAAAAAAAATTAATCTTTCTTCGGACCATTCCCTTTACCCATGCTATTGAGAGTTAGCTAGTATTTATAATAGAAAGAGAGAGTGAGAGAGGGGGAAGTGTGTACAAAAAAAAAAAAAAAAGAGGCAATAATAACAATCGTTCCTTTACTCCAATTATAAGTAAGAAATGTGTCGCCAATATCGAAGGACAGAAATCAGAATAAGCTGATAGAAGACGACATGTAGTAGTTAGTTAGTTATTTAATCCAACGTTACTGTATATTATGAGTGCTAGGTAACTCACAGTAACAGAGGACCCAATCCGTAGCCATATCCGAAGATTTCGCATGGATTGTTGAAGTAGCATCGACTGAAGATTAATAAAGTAGTAAAATATCAATTCAGATAAAGCCTCATATTTTTGATGATCGCAGACAGCAATACCGACTGACTCAGGAGAAATATATAAACGACTCTTAATCTGAATTAGTTTCGCCAGTGCAAAAAATAATAATAATAAATAATAACAATCGTTCTGCTATTCAAACAAGGACCACAATGAATCATTATTTTAGTTCTTTTTTCAAATCATAAATAAGAAATGTTCCGATCATTCCTCAGCAAAAATTTTCGAAGGAAAGAAATCAGAGTAAGCTTTCTCCAACATATTGAAAACGACTTCTGAAGTCACATGTAGTAGAAAATCACAGTAAGATAAATAAAATTAAAAAATAATTGGCTTTAAGTTAGAGCTATACGTTTTGTTTGTGTCACGAAACCCGTGAACCGACTAAAACTGATAAAGCTAAAGGAGGTTTACGTGTGCTGTCCAACATTCTTTTTTTTTTTTTTTCGTTCTTACAATAAATAAGAAATGTGTTGATCGGTATCGAAGGACAGAAATCAGAGTTAGCTTTCTCTAACAGTATTGAAGCATATCTCTGTTGTAGAAAATCACAACAACAAAAAAAAAAAAAACGCAATTAAAACCTAACGCAACCAGGGGATCTGCATAAGCAATCCATACATCAATTTTACCTTTATTCTCTCATCATCAGGTATGATGTAGAAGTCAGTCAGTCAACAGACATCACTCTCCAGTTAGCAAATAGCAATCACAGGGGAAGTGATGGTTTTTGACAATGTAAAAAACAACTGATAAATATAACTTTATAATTTTTTCAAAGATAAAAATAATAAAGTTTAAAAAAGTTTGTGACAGGAAAGATTTTTAGTTTAGTTTAGTTTAGTTAGCAAAATACAAACTGATGACTACGAGGGGTCTGGGTAGCCCGCATCAGTAAGGACCCAATCGCGAAGATTGTAGTTTCATAGTATTGGCTGGAAGTGATCGACTTCCAGCCTCCACCTTTTAGCTTTTTTTTCATTTTCAGAATAGCTAAAAAAAAAAAAAAAAAAAAAAAAAAAAACTTTTTTGTATAAAATTAATATTATACCTAAAAAAAATAGGAAAATCACAGCAAGGTCATACAAACATTCCCCAAGTCTACTCTAGTAAAAAGATCTAATAGAGTAGAACAACGAAATGACTATCATGTTTTTTTTTTTTTTTTTTTTTTTAAAAAGAGATCAACACGTTCATCATACGAGGGGTAGTTTGTTAGTTATTCATCCAACATTATGAGTACTCCAGGAGGATAACTCACAGCAAACAGAGGGACGCAAGGATAAGTCCATTTGAGGTATGAAAGCACAACACCGTGTGACTGGATTAGAATAGCAAGAGCAAAAAAAAAAAAAAAAAAAAAAAAAACTTGATCGCAATTTTTAAGCTTCGTAAGCGGGTATTCGCAAATAAGAAGACACGAGAAACTCTGGTGATTTCGAGATATATATCGATGATGGAACTGGTTCTTCCCAAAATCCTAAAAACCTCCTCTTTTCAAGTGAAGAGAGGTAGGGTAACACTTCAAGGAAAACAATGCGTTGACAATAACTATCACATAAGATTTGGGATGGAAGAAAAAAAAAAAAAAAAAAAATAGAAACATTGTCACCTAACCGACGAACCCTGTGACAATTTTTTTTTTTTTTTTTCTTTTTAAAACCCCCCTCTGTACAAAAACTTGCCGTTCATGGAAAATACACAAATGAGAAAAAAGTGATTATCTTGTAAAAACAACAATAATTTATAACAACAACAATAAGGTTGTAACGCCCATAAAAACATGTGCTCAATATCATACCTAAACGCCGTTATAAAGACTAAAAAAAGAACTCATAAGGTGATGTAAAATCCAATGACAAGATGGGGAAAGTAAGAGCAACTCGTCCATCAAAGTGATACTCTGGTAAGACGATCATCAGTTCACTGTTATGTAGGGCATGCTACAATTAATAATAAAAACATTTTTTTGTTGTTGTTGTTGTTGTTGAAGTCAAGGAAGCCAAAACCTCCGGGGAAGCTCATGGGGGGTTGTATGTTCGATTTTGTAAAAATTACAACTGTGTTGTATCATAAAAACATAAAGATAATTTAACATTAGTTTTAAATACAGTGACTAAGGGTGATGCGCAACTTAGCATATTAAAGTAACTATAGGTTTCGAGAGTAATCCATATACCTCTTACCTCCGGGGAAGCTCATGGGGGGTAACAGTAATTCAGTTACCACAACTGTGAGACTCTCACAAGCGAGAAGTTAACCAGAAGTGACCACCCAAACCCACTACATGCACGAAGCAGGCAGCGTAAGAGACGGCTGATAAAGTCAATTTTATACTTCAATATAAAGCAACTATGTTAAAACTGAGAAGGTTTGGCAAAAAAAAAAAATAATAATAATAATAAACAAATAAATAAATAATAATTACAAACTAAACAGTCTGATGGTTTGATGGACCAAAAAAAAAAAAAAAAAAAAAAAAAAAAACGATAAGTTGGAAATAAATTGAGCGGCTCATAAAAAGCGAGCTGATGGAAAAAAAATAAGGTCCATTACATTTCACAACGCGCATCGTTGAGAAAGCCATGGAACATCGAACAAGAACTACCGAAAGTGATCGAGAAGAAAAAAAAAAATGAACACAAAAAAAAAGCCCCCCTCAGTTAGGCATGAGTGATTTGTGGAAAACAAACATAAGTTATTTAATAATAAAAAAAGAAACAGCAAAGGAAAGGGAAATCGGCGTTACACGTGCGCGTACCTGAAATCAGGTAAGACAGCGAATGCTGCAAGAATAATTTGTGACTGCCAATGTTCTTGAGGGGAATTCGTTATAACAGTAAAAAAAAGAGAACCTCAACACATAGCGTAACATAAACCTGACAGGAAACTTACAATAACAAAAAAAAAAAAAAAAAAGCAAAAAAAAATCGCAAAAGTTCTGTTTACTCAAAAAGATTCTGCTCTCAACCGACAGACGAAAATCATCGGCACAGCAGCTAACACTACTTAACTTAATGTCAAGGGAAGGTTAGCGCGTTTTGAAGTGTACAAGAAATCATCTCAACATAGTACAAAGAGAGGGGGGAAAAAAAAGGAAACTTCTCAAAAAGCAAACGCGAGAACACATGTGCTGCCCAACATACCACATATTAAAGTGAGCCAGTCACTAGCTCCGATATAATTAATCTGCTACATTTACTGCAGAAACTTTGACTGAATCAGTGCAATGCAGAAGAAGATAATCAGCAGCATCGAATGTATAAAAAAAAGTGGAAAAAAAAAAAAAGAATTAATCTTATTTTTTTATTTTTTTTTATATTACTATCAAAATGGTCAGCTCCGAGAATATTTTTTGTTAAAAAGAAGAAGAAGAGGAAAAAAAAAACCCCTGACGAGGACTAACAACATTTTAAGAAATGCTTTATTTTAATCATGCTAAGGTGAAAATTGTATGGTTTTCGAAGTGGACATGCCCCATGCGTGATAAGAAGCTCAACTACACCAGGATGACCGCTGATGTGTGCAGCATGAAGAGGAGTGTAACCACTTTTGTCAATAGCATAAACATCAGCCCCAAGTGACAGAAGTGTTCTAACTGTGTTCATAGCACCAATACTGGCTGCGTAGTGAAGAGGAGTGCTACCAGTTGTACATGAAGGCTTATTGAGTGATGGTGATCCCAATGTTGTTGAAACAATACACCTAATAACATCTGAATCACCTGACAACACCGCACTGTGTAAAACTGTTTCACCTTCCGCAGCAGCAATACCCGGATCACATCCAGCATTAAGCAACACAGTAACAGCTGATAAGTCAGCTCTCGCAGCAGCATCATGTAAAGGAGTGTAACCAAGATTGTCAGTCGATGCCTTGTCCGCATTATTTGATAATAATTCCGAAGCACAGTTACCGTTACCAGCCATATGTAAAGCAGTCTGTCCTTCATTACTTTTTGCATTGATTTTTGATCTTGCTGCCAACAGCATCGATACAGTTTCTGTTCGTGCTCCTGCAGATGCATGATGCAAAGCTGTGCAACCCAATGAGTCGCTTGTTTCAACATCAGCACCTGATGTGATGAGAAGTTCAGCAAGTTTTGTATTCCCCCATCCAGCAGCATCATGTAAAGGAGTGATTTGGTCTCTGCTCGGGTGATTAATACCCGCTCCACTTTGAATTAATGAAATCGCAACCTGAACATAATTCTGAGAAGCTGCAACACAAAGTGGTGTTTCTTGATTGGAATTGACAGCGTCGACGGTTGCTCCAGAAAATATTAACATATTTACACAATGAACTCGACCATACATTGCAGCAAGGTGAAGGGGAGTCGCAAGATCCGGAAGTCGCTGAGGGTTCACATCAACTTCACTAGAAATTAGAATTTTTGAAATTTCACTATGTCCCATACTAGCAGCAGCGTGAAGAGCTGTTCCGTGAAGAGGTGTTTTCTTATGAACATCAAAACCTTTTTCAATAAGAACCTCAATACAGTCTTTATCACCTTCAAAGGCCGCTAACATAACAGGAGTCATACCGTCTTCATTAACAGCGTTCGTCGAGACACCAGCCTCAACTAGGTGACCAAGGCAGTCTGCTTTCCCTTCTTCAATACATCTAAATAGAGAATTCGTTGAAACAGTAACCTCTGCTTTGTGTAGTGCTGTAAGAGCTTTATAATGTGTGTTTGCTCTCATTAATAAAAAGTCTCCATTTTCCAACACTGTTTCACACATGAGGTCATCTGGTTGTACTTTGTTACCACAGTGGATCATTTCAAAGTATTGTGTTGGTAGTCCGCATCGTGCGGAAACATTCTCGGCGACATCTGCTCCTCTGTCTGACTCATTTATTATTATTGATTCACATTCACCTGATGGATACCCAATACGACAATCCATCTTGGTTACGATCTGTTAGGGGATGAATAAGATAGAGAAGTATAACTCGTCGAATTGACATGAACGTTACGTTCTTGAATGATATTTTTTTTTACTTGGGGAGGAGGTTAATCGCTACTTACTTACTTCTTCTTGGTGGCGGCAACCTTCTCAGTGGTCTTGGTAACCTTTCCAAGCATGACAACACCGTTACCCTCCATGATAGCGACACGGGAAAGACCCTCGCAGTTCTTGAAGGAGTCCACAACAAGTGGCTGTTGTGGGGTGAACACGACCTCAGCCATCTCGTTAGCCTTCAGGCAGTGGGGTTCCTCGGCCTTCTTTCCTCCGGTTTCTTTACCCATCTTCCACACCAACTGAGTCATTCTCACGGCGGATCTTCCGGTACGCACGAAGCATACTGGAGTGTATCCAACCTTCAACTCACCAGGGTGGTCAAGGATCTGAACCTGGGCAGTGAAGGTTCCGGCCTCCTTCAAGGATCCGTCCTTCTTGTACACCATCACGTCTCCGGTACGAGGCATGTTGTCCTTGTTAAGTCCCTTGACGTTAAGACCAACGTTGTCTCCGGCCTTGGCCTCGTCAGTACGCTTGTGGTGCATTTCACAGGTGAATACCTTTCCAGTGCACGCGTTGGCGGCAGTGTGGGTTGGAAGGAAGAGAACTTCCTCACCAGGCTTGACAATTCCCTGCTCAACACGTCCAGTGATGACATCACCAACTCCCTTAATCTGTTTTCAGTGTTTGTTTTGATAAATTTCCTTCCTTTTCACTTCTTTCACCTTTGCTATTAACAAAAACGAAATATATTTCCAATCCTCAATTCTTACAAAGCAAAACAAAATCAAACAAAACACAAACCTTGTAGACTCCTGAGACAGGCATTCTCATTGGGGCGTCGTTCTTACGCTCAGGCATACGAACCATGTCGTTCAAGGCATCTCTGAGGGTGTTGATGTGAAGCTTCTCATCAGCTCCGATGAGGACTTCCTGTCCCTTCCACCAGTCCATCTTCACAGACTTCTTCAACAAGTTGTCTCCGATCCATCCTGAGATTGGGATGACTGGAACAGACTTCTCAACGAAGTCCTTCTTCCATCCGGTCTTGATAAGCATACTCTTCATCTCTTCCTTGATCTCAGTGAATCTCTCCTCCTTGTACTTGGCGACATCACAGTCCATCTTGTTGATTCCGACGATCAACTGCTTTACTCCCAACAAGTTGATAAGACGAGCGTGTTGACGAGTCTGTCCCTGGATCTCTCCGGCCTTGTGGTTTCCACGGGCGATGGCACTGACGAAGTTACCGTCAGCTGGAACCATCAGAAGAGCAACATCGGCCTGGGAGGCTCCAGTGATCATGTTCTTGATGAAATCTCTGTGTCCTGGGGCGTCGATGACGGTGTAGTGCCACTTGTCTGTGAAGAACTCCTTGGTGGTACAGGCGATGGTCACACCTCTCTCACGCTCCTCCTTCTGACGGTCCATGTAGAACGCGAAGGCGAACGATTGCTTTCCAAGACGCTCAGCCTCGGCCTTCAACTTCTCCATCTCACGCTCTGGGATTCCACCCAACTCGAAGAGAAGACGTCCGGTGGTGGTCGACTTTCCACTGTCAACGTGACCGCAGATCACGATGGACAAATGGTCCTTTCCGTCAGTTGCCATTTTGGTGTTGTGATAACTTAGATAACTGAGATAGTAATTATTTTAAATATTAATCAAATCAAAACTACAAATCGATATTTGAAAACAACAAGGACAAAATGTGCCAATAAAAAATAAAGTTAGGGATGCCTACAGCCAGACAGACTGAGGGCGACTGTGTAGGCTCGTAAAAAAACAATACAAGCCACGACACAATCTTTTTTTACTAGCTCATACAAGAGATTAGTTAGTGTTTAAAAAAAAAAAAAGAGCAAAATGAATTTCGTGGGCAGAGGATGTCCTGTTTCCCAGGGACGACATAGCTTTGGTTAAAAGATCAGTTGAATCAACTAATTAAAGAAACAATAAGGTAACAGAATTGTTTCACCAATAGTAACAACACATTCACACCCAATAAGAGTCACGTGTTTGATTGATTGAGGGAGTGTTCCTTGTATTATTCTTTTCTGAGACTTCGACGCATCGATGACACATTCTAAACCACTCACTTGAAATAAGTTATCAAGAGCAGTGAGTCGCTTTGGATTATGTAAGATGTCGTCAATCACATCGAGTGCGAATGAAAATTTTTTTTTTTTAAATGCTTCAATAGTATCTCCGTCAGTTACACCAAACGAAACCACTTTGTCGTTTGATGGAAGGATCGTATTTTCGTAACTGACTTCGATAGCTTCGGACATTAAATTAAATTCAACAGCTGCGATATTAATCAGATCACCGACAGTAGAGTCAGAATGCAGTTGTAGCACATTGCGTAATCCTAAGTCAGGAAATGAAAACTCCACTGAAAAAATTGACATTACAATAATCTGTCTTAAAAAATAAATAATAATGTCACTCGAAGCAGGATACTTTGAGCTGATAATTCAGTAATTCCATTCCAACTTCCTGTAAAAAATAATAAAATCACTGCGGTATTCATTACTCATACGGAAACAATAAATTTCAACCAACTACTACTCTAAGCACAATAATCGAAATACTAACTAAATAAGTGAAGAAGGGGAAAAGGCAGCGAAGGGAAAGAAAACAATCAAAAATTGACGCTTGTCGACAGCAATAGCACAATATGGTTCTTTTTTTTTTGTTCTTTTCATATTATCAGGTCTATTTTCTTTTCTTTTTTCTTTTTTTTTTTTCTTTCTTTTCCCAAACAACACCTATTACATAGCTTCAGTGTCAGAATCGAATTCATCCGACTTTGAAGATAATCCAAACACGTGTTGTCTTGATGAGATGACATAATAATTTACATCTAACTTATCAGGTTTACCTAACTGGCAACTTCAGGAAATCTATTTTTTTTTTTTTTTTTTTTTTTTTAAGGCGGATGAAGCCACACCGTGATATCATTGATTGAAAGCCTGTCCTGAGTCTCACAGACATGGGGCAAGTGTGAGTCTACGTGACAGTCATTAGTTCTCACTCTTTCCGATGTTAAGAATTTGATAATTGTGAAAAGAAATATAATATAATTATAAAGACATTGTATTTGATAAGAAAGTGTGCTTGTGTTATGCAAATGAGTGTACCAGAAGTTGATTTATGTACGATGAGTTGGTTCTCGACGGTCGAAGACATAGGCCTTCCAGATAAGATTGTAGGTAAAAAATAAAAATAAAAAACATACAATTCCTCATCTCGATGAGTCGAAAGAAGTCCTTGTTCATTATCATCATCAACAGCGTCCATTTGCATATCGATCATCTCACTTGCAGGCTGATCATCTGCGTATTGATTATTCGCCAAGGAGAGATCAACAGGTTGTGGCTGTAGCTGCATTGGAGAATCACCCATCGGTTGATGTGTTGGTCCAGACGAAGCCAAACAATACGTGTTTCTCAAAACGACTGTTAAATTTGCTCCTGGCCAAAGCATAAAACTCAGAGCAATTATCGCCACAAACGATACAATTTCCACCGTACAATCAACCGATCTGTACTTTATGTGAGGCGAATAAAGATGCGCCGCCATTATAAAAAACGGAGGTGACAGTATGTAAGCTAAAAACAAAGCTCCCCAACGAGTGTAGTATTTCTTTTGATCAGGAAGTGTTTTTACTTGCCTATAAATATTGTAGCAGTAGTAACACGCCACTGGTAGACGGAGGCATGATAATACCACAGCTGGCCATGTTTGATAAACATTTAAAGTCGACATCGGATCGTTGAAATAAAGTTCATACAGGTACATCATAAATATAAATAACAGAATAAAAATACCTCCTGAGAAAATAATACACCAGTGAGTTCTATCTTCAAGGTTTGTTGAAAATGTCACTCCAACAGCGCGAAATCCGGTTGAAAAATTACATATCAACATTAAAGTCATAACAGAGGCGATAGCTCCAGTTCCGTAACCGTTTACTTCACCTGTTCCACGTCTTGCCATGTTGATGTGAGCGAGTAGTTTTTGAATCGCTTCAATGAGTTCCAAAAATATGATTATAATAAACCAAACTACAACAGCGTGTACTACCGCACCATCTCCTTGTCTTCGATACTCTTGGTGAGTCCTTCCTAAGAAATTTCCCATCAAAATAGAAAATATTGGAACTAACACTAAATTTAATTCAAGTATCCCCTGATGATCGACTCCAAATTCTCTCCGAAACCATCCTCCGGTATTTTCAAAATGAAAGTTTACCGTAATCGGTGCGGTATTTCCATGACAATTTGCTATAGCGATGTACCAAAATCGGGGTCTACTCGATTGTGCGATTGGTATGCTTATTATTCCCTGATCTGAGAATATTAATGGATACACAGACTTGACCATTCCACCTGAACAGTTTCCAGAAGGACACTTTTGTGTTATTTGCTGACAAGTAGCATATGGATTTGTCTTCCACAGGTCGTCGTCTTCAACGATCGCTCTTGCAGGTGGCCAACTATATTCTTGGTCAGAATATAATATAATTGAATAATTACGTGCCGCAGCCAAGTCAGAAATTACTGGAACGGCAACCTGAAGCCAAGGTTTTTGTATGATTCCCTTATCTAGATCATCCTTATTTATAACATCAAAACAAAACTTATCAACGAATGACCATCTTCCATGAACTCCAGGAAATGATATCATTTTTCCATCAGCAACGGTGAGCAGAAACAAAAGGGACAACAACGGCCATGATCGAAGCATTATAGTTACCTACATGTGGGGAAAAGGAAAAAAATATTTGCTTTTTTTTTCTTTGTCAGCTGAGAAAACTCTTGACTCCCGTCGTCTATCTCGTGGGTAGCTCCAAAACTATCATTTTTTTTTTTTTTTTACCTGTATAGTGAAAGAAAAGTCACCCGAACATACTCACACAAAACAAAAATTATCATCCATAACAACAACAACAAAAAAAAAAAATAAAAAAAATTTAGAAAATCTCTTTTGAGTTTTTTTTTTTTTTTTTTTTCCTTAAAGGAGCACAGTACTCTAATACAGGTATAAATCAGTTGCAAATATCCATCAAACAAACAAAACCAAAACAAACAGAAAAATAAATTGTACAAAAAAGAAATAGTCAGAGATAGACTTCTCTACAAGTTACGCGTTACGCACAAAGTAACAAACTCTGAAATGAACAAATGTTTCTCATGAGTTGGTGCAAGTCTCGCTCACGCAACACAACCATTGAAACTTGACATCTTTCGCACAGGTACAAAGTTAGCATTTATACATTTCAGTTAATTAAATATTCGTAGGACAACAAACAAATAATAATTAGTTGGTTTCGGGCTAAAAATTAAAAAGTCTTTCTTCAGACAATCCCCCTTACCCAGCCCTCCTCAGCGAAGAAAGTAAGACGAGACACTGCGGTGTCAGGCCTGTTCTGCTCATCGCGTTTGCCCTTCTCAGCAAAGGGACAAAGTTAGTTGGTATTAATAATAATTATTTAGTTAGTATTAATAATAATTATTTAGTTAGCGAGTCCAACAAAGTTTTAACCTATTAGCATGAACAGAATATAAAAAAAAGAACAAAAAAAGAGGGGGGAAATACACCGCAAAACAAAACACATCAATCAATTATATAATCTGCTCGTCAATTTCTTTTTTTTTTTTTTTTTTTTTTGAATTGCCGAAGGATAAGAAAGGTGTGTAGCCGTACGGATGTTGTTGAACAACAAAATAGAGATCAACTTTCCCGTTCGATCGAAGACTTGCACACATGTTAGACCTTGGTCCTTGTTTCAAGACGAGCAATGCAAAGATCGCAACCTCTGTTGCAATACACACATTTTAGACTCCTAAGACCTGTTGTTAAAGACAGGCGCGTCTGGTGTGTAGACAACAGATAATTTCCCTGTGTCGATAATGAACAAACTATCGACTTGCTGCTGGTATCAGGTTGAAGAAAGGCTGTTCCGTATAAGGAAAGAATAAGAGTAAAAAAAGTAAACAAACGGGGGGGGTTAACTGTTTGATTTTGTACGTAAAATACAAATGTATTGTATCATAAGCAACATAACGATAATTTAACATTAGTTTAGATACAGTGACTAGGTGTGATGCTTAACTTAGCCTTTTAAAGTAACTCACTTGGAAGCCAAGTAGTAAAATTTCCCGCTCTCCCTAAACTGTATTGATCCAGGTTCCTAACTCCTCCTTCACAGAATGAGCAGTTTCAGAATCTGCTTGCATTTGTTCACATCACCCTTCACATTTCTCAGTTTTATTTATCCTTCTCGTCGATGACGATTTCCAACCGTCCAGAGAGTGACCCGAGGCAAGAATGAAAGAAACAAAAAAAATAGAACTTGCATGCGCCAATCTTGGAGGTGCTGCACAACCTGATCCGATTTATTGGAAAAGAGATATGAAGTAACAAGTCGAGTGAAGTCGGGGGAAGTTGAATGTTTAAGTATTATGCTCACAGAGCTACTTAAGGTAATGTTAGTATAACTTGGCTGCATACACGTGACTTCCGTGTTGTTACTTAAATAGTTGTAAACACCGAGAAACCAACCAGAGGTACAATGTAATACGGCAGAGCGTAGGTTTTACTTATTTAATTACTTGTCAATAAATAAATAATTCTTTTTTTTTTATATAAAAAACACGTTTGGCTTAATTTGGTAGTGGCACTACGGAGCATTCACCTGATTTAAGTAATATTGTGCAGAATCCAGTTAGAAAAACATGAGGGGAAAACTCCAATTACCACTGCGTCACACTAATCTCTCGGGTAATGGGAACACCATAGCAACAGAGTTTAATCTCGCACGCACAAAAAAAAAAAAAAAGATAGGAGGATAGAAATATAATAACACTTTCAGAGTTCAGAGTTCAGTATCTTCAGTTTCCCAAGTGGGTTGCAGTGCTACACATCTTCCTAATCTGACACTTTGTTCCCAAGTGAGTGCACTGTTTCGTTGTTGGTGTCGTTGTTGTCGTTTGTCAACAGATAGAGTTTTAATATCGTCTTGAAGACGTTGAATTTGGTTAACTTGTTTTTCAATAATCCGTTCATGACAGGCTACTACCTGATAAAGAGAATCAGCTGTGATGTCTGTCCCCATAACCTCTGTTTGTGTTGGTGAAGAAATCATCGCACGAGAAGGTGACAACGAATTGCTTCCCAAATAACCATACTGCGGCGGTGTAGATGGAGATGTTAATAATCTCTGCTGTTGCAACTTCTGTTGATGTTGTTGTTTCAGTTGTTCCTCCAATTGTCTGCTGTGAACTTGCTGTAAATGCTCTTGTTGCTGTTGTTGTTTTCTCGAGTGATTTAATAGTTGCTGTATTTGCATTGATTGTTCTTGAATAGTCTTTTGTAATTGATATGTTTCTGGTGAATACTCTTTTTTTTTACTCTCCAATTGTCTCGGTACCGGGGCCAACCTCCCAACATCACTCAACACAGATATCGCAGGACTCTTAATAACAAGATTCGGGTTGTTTTCTTTTTTTTGAACTGGTTGTTGAGTGTGAGATACCAACGGAGTTTCATTATTAGTATGCATCACAGCTAACAACGGATCGTCATCTGTCTCTGTTATCGATGCGTTGTTTGGGTTGTGTTGCTCTTGGTCAGGATTCACTAACGGTTCATCGCTGATCAATACAGATAATTTAGTATTATTTTGATATTCCTCCATGACTTTACGAATCTCATCAGTAGACGATACCTTGTGTCCTTCTAGTGCTACAACTTTATGACCAACAAAACGATTTATCCCAGCTCTTTCTGATGGACTACCAGCCTCAGTTGATTCAACGATAAGATATTTCGATAAGGTTAGTCCAAGTCTTTCTGTTGGTGAGTTTTTATGAATTTCCACATGTGAAATCCCTTGCATATTGGGAGGCTTAACGGGAACAGGTATTTTTATGGGTTCTTTTGGTGCAGCTATTTGAACTACTGGCGCACCCCCACATATGAATGACCTGGCAAGCATTACTTTTATTAATTCACTCGATCTTGGTGGATGTGGTTCACCGAACGTACAAAGCTGAACATGCATTAATTGTTCACCAACATTGTCTTTCGGAATCAACGCTATTTCAACAACACCCATGTTTTCACGAGTTCTTATGTACGCAATGTTATTTAAGTTTAAGTGGCGTTTTACTTTACCAGTCATCTCCACCATTACAATTTGTTTTTCACCAATTACCAATACTCGAGGACCCTTGGCTTTACCCTTTGTAGTTAGTTTTTTTATTCCGTAATATCCGTAGCAATCTACCCCTTTGAACCCGCTCAGAGCTCTTCCAAATGCCCCGGTCACATCCCCGACTGGTTTCGGACTTTCCATATATATTTTCTGATTTTGAGCATATGTATAAAGACATAAATATCAAAAGTTAACTAACAACATCTCTTTTTACGTGTTGACATTCAGTGCAATACGGAATCGAGTTTATTCAATTACTTAAATAGCCGTGTGGGGGGTGAACGTTTGACAAACATAAAGAAAACGGTAATAACAACTTTAGGTATTAATACTAATTAATTAACTAAATAACGTCGTCGAATCTGGTAATCCGAAGACTATGTTGAGCGGGGTATAGAGAGTGATCGTTTGACACAAATGTAGAAACAGTAAACTAAGGGGAAAATAAAATAATAATAACTTAAAAGGATGTGTAAATAAAACCCTACCAAAATACAGTTTGAGGACCTCGTAGGCGCTGTAGCGGAGTGACCTTCGTAGAGAGTTTTTTATCGACTTCTTCAGGTATGATTGAGTGATCACATAATATTGTATTGGCTCTGTCACTGATGAGTTGCATTTGGAGTTCAAGTTGCTTTCTTTGATCAGAAAGTGATGGGAAGTTCCTATTCACATTTCCTCCAGAAAATAAAACCTTGGATCCCTCCCCACTACACAACTTCTCAAGTAACTCACTGTCCCTCGTGTGAGATGATCGAAGCATTTTTTTGTAGGGGATTTTCCTGATTTTGAGTCTGGAAATCCCATCTCTAGCCCGCAATCTTTTTGCGAATTCCAAAGGATTGTGACATCCTTCACTTCCAATATATGTGACAACGTCTTCTGATGATTTCTTTATGTCTAAGGAAGGTGATTGCTGCTCTACAGGAGCTTGCGTTAGTGTGTCAGAATAACAAATTGATTGTGGCTTGACTGAAATATTTTTCAAACCTCTCCGTGTCCGTCCCATTCTTCTTGCAGCAGACACGCGATGAGATTCCACCCGCCGACGACAAACAGCAATCTGGTGATGCTGTTTAGATATCGGACATGACTTCTCAATCACTCCTATTTTGTAATCTTTATTCGATGAAACAGATTCCGCAAACCGACGCTGTTCCGATAGATGAAATGATATGTCATGTTCGATTCCGGGTTTGGGATTATTAAAGCTATCAATTTCGGTAATTTGGGGAGACGCAACTAAATATGCCAACGGCTTAATAGCAAAAGTGGTAGCATGCGACTCATCTTGCATCCGTTGCAGTGAAGAACGATATTCAGAGAGCACGTTTTCGTACGTCAATTCCGGTTTTCTTTGATGGATTTCACTGACGCAAAACTCAGTAACCAGATCTGGAGAACATTGCTTTTTCTTTCCATTGAGGTCTGTTAACATTGACTTCAAGTGAATCATTAGAGTGTGAGTTTCTTCAATGCTTACACACCAACTAGATGCACACTTTATTAGACATTCATAAAATTCAGATAAATATAAATATTGAGTTTCCTTCATCGCTCTGGGAGAATTGTAAGTAAAAAAAGACAAGTCCTCCACCCAGTCGAAATAAGCAAATGATTTCCCTACTATGTTGGCAGTGCTTGGGAGTAAGCAGCCGTAAATTTTAGAAAAGATTCCTAAATAGATTGGATAGGTCACTAGAATCTCAACATCAGAGTGTCCAACACTGTTCCTAACAATTTCCTCTGCGTGAGTTATGTTTTGAATTTCTTTGAGTATCAGAGATTTCCATGTTTTGGCTATGCTAAGCAACCGTGGATGACGTTCAGCTGGTGTTTCCCAGTGAGCTGAAACTGCGTCTTTCGTACCAATGGTTGATATTTTGTGGGAATACTTTTCTTCAATCTCTCTCATGAATTGAGCCTTCTGGTCAAGAAGTAAAACATTCGACTTCGCAGACATCTTTTCAACTATCGGATCTCGTTTTGGCATTCTCGATTCTATGTCTTTCAAAATATCTTTACAACAATTACCCAACAACTGACACCTCTCTTGTCGGGTGAGTATAGCACTAAGGGATGGATCGGGAGGGGATTGAACTGGATAGATATTACGAGAATCTGATAATGATGATGCCGTTGGTGAAGTTGCGGATGTTAAAATTGAATCTTGGGGTTGAAATTCATTAACATCTTCACCACCATCATCACTACTGAACTGAAGGATGTAATCACCTCTAATAAACCCCGTTACAGTAATTACATGCACTGAATAAGATGTTCTTAGAATTCGTTGCACCACTCGAGACGCATAAAATGAAGGATCGGCAAGCAATCGCTCCCATTGAGGCATTTTTTTATATCTTGATAAGCACAGTCGAGGTATCTCTGAAGACATATCGTTTTCAATATCACAAAGATCGATTAAATTGGTTGATAAATAGTTTTTAAAAATCGGATCAAAATCAAGCGGCTCATAGTACGAGTTCTCCTGAGGACACGGCAATGAAATTTTATACTGAGCAGCAGTACTACTATTTGGGGTTGGCGGTGGGTCACTTGGGTTATTATCATCAATAAAGAACTGATCTCTAAAACAGACCTTTGGAATATTGGTATCGAATGTTTTCTTATTAAATGAAGAAAACGTTATCAACTGCTCCGTCGGCTGATGGCTTTTAATGATTGGTTGCGACTCGATGATTGGTTCGTTTCTGGTTTCTGTATCTTTCTTTTTAATTGGAGAGAACTCTTTTTCCAATTCATCGATTATTACAGTGCTATTCTTAATTATATTGCAATCTCGTAATTGCTGTTCGTAAGGAGAGTCATCTCTGAGAACTTCTTCTTTTGTTTTCAGAGCTCCGTGACGAGCAGCACGTAGTCGACGGGGAGCTGCTGTTTCCTGACCCTCATCAAACATATTTTTATATTTCATAAATTCATTTAAATTATTGATAGTGACTTGTTTCTTACTTCTAATCTTAATTAGATTCAAAAGAACCTTTTTACAAATTTTTGAAGTGTTCGGAGTAACAGATGTCGTCTTTTCTGTTGATTTTTTTCTTGTTGACGGTCGACTGCTGTACATGTTTCGAAGACATCTCCATGGAGATTGTGTGTGTTCTGGTTTACCTCCTGGGCTGCTTAGTAGACATTTTAATTTTTTTCCAGCTTCCGCATCAGCATCATCAGCAGTGGATACAGTAATATTGTTCAGTGGTGTTATTGGTTTTTGATTTGGTTTTTTTAGTGGATAAGCTTTTCTGATACAATTCCATCCAAATTTATTAGTTTGAGGCCGGAGGCTCTGCTCTCCAATATGATCTGCAGTGTGAGGTCTCTTGAATTCAAAAGCTTTCGTTGGCTTTATTGTTTTATTTTGAATTGTTGTATTATTGATTTCCTCATTTATGTTATCTTTTGTCAGCGCAGTTTGCGCGATTCCCGCAGTCGATGGTCTGTTTAAATTATAATTTGGTTTGGGTAAACAACCAGGAAGCTTAGGCTCAGCACCCTCCCTCTCGTGAACTAAATCTTGTGTTTCCGAATCCCAAGAGCCTTTCCACATTTATAATATGTCTGTGAGGTTTTTAAATCACTACATATCAATTTATAATTGTATTCCTGTGGGGAAACAAAAAAAAAAAAAATATTATTTTATCGCGGCCAACAATAATATTCGACCATCAAAATAAATAAAACGGCTCTTAATCTGAATAGTTTCTTCTACAGCTTCGTTGATGCAAAAAAAAAAAAAAAAGGGACCATCAAAAAAGAGAACCTGATAAGGTCATTTTTCAAAAGAAAAAAGAAGAAAAAAAAAAACAACGCAGCAATAACCTTTGTTGTGTAAATGTACCGCGAAAAAGAAAACAAAAAAAAACAAAGAGAATGTTAGACTTAAATAAGACAACGGAATCTTCGAATCTTCTGTTTTTTATTTTTTATCTGTGAAGGCAAAAAAAAAAAACAGAACGAATTAACAAACTGTCTGGTTGCTTAGAAGGACTGTTTGACTAAAAGTCATTTCTAACTGTTTCGATACCTCCGATTGATCCAATAACAGCGTGTGATCCAAGGATTAGTAATTTCCAAACACACTTCAATAATGACATCGCAGGTCTCGTCAGTAAAATATCAACTGCGAGGGACGCAACGGTGGCTTGCAACCATCCGTTGGTTTTATCATCGTCGAATGAAACAGTCATTAAAATGATTAAAATTAAATTAAATCCTAAATACACAACACAAGAACCATATCCAACAAGAACCCATTTCAACGCATAATCTTGAATGTGATAAAATCGAGCAATGGCAATCGAGTCAGAGAGTGACGTGATTGTATTCTGACCTGAGATCTGAAGCCTTCTATCAACAGCAGACTGTAGGATTGGATACTTAACATTATCAACAAGACATCCAACAACAGCAATTATTTCTGCATCACGAGAGTCGAATGCCACCGACCCTTTCGTAAAATGGATTCCAAGAACGACAATATTCCGACAACACCTCATCTTAAACACACAATTACTGTCGATTTCACTTTCCAACAGGTTTGAAAACTTAGTCGTGTACATCTGACTCAGTTCATTCTCAGCAGATGTTTCACTGGACTGAAGTGGTTTTGGAACAGCTGCCTCTGTGAGAGGGATCTCACCATCAATAACTGCAGGAGGAGCAGGACAATCATCAATTGCCTGTTTTCGTGCTACTTGATTTTCTTGAGACACTAAATCTAACTCTTCAAAGTGAAATTGTAATTTAAAATCTTCACAGGGAACATCTAACTGTCGGAGTGCTTGATGATGGTCGAGGGATATTATCTTAAGAGGATTAGTATCCCTTCCACGAACATCTTGAAGTACTGTCGGTGGAAAGATTCCAGGTAACATAACAAGTGTGTCACCCGCTCTGGCGAATGTAACAGCAGCCTCTAAACCAACAAATGGATTTACTCGAGTCCCTAATCCCTTCGTCAATCCCAGACTTGCTTGTCCCCTTCGTGTTAGTGAATGAAATGGACTTGCATAGCAACCTCTTCTATTAAGAGGGCTCGATACGTATAATATTCCACTTGAAATCATTCTGTTAGGGAATTGATCAGCCCATTTCAAGTCTGCAAGATCAAGACTGTTCAATGCGTATGTGAGATGCATATTAACTCTTCGAGGAACGAATAAATTAGTACCAGTTTGAGTAGTGTTCACATGGAATATCGCTTTATCGTATGATGAAATCTTGTGAACCTGACCACAGACAATGTTTGTTAGAACTTCATCTCGTTCAACTCCACCGACAGTTTGGAGGCATCCCGGAGGGAATATTCGTTCTTGGCGATCACCGAAAAGGATTCGAAGCCACTTACCAGAACCATATTCCCCTTCCTTGTAGACTCTGGTAACTTTACCTTGTTGACCAAGGTAGTGGAGTTTTAGGTCATTCCATTCCTTTCCGCAGCATTCACGAACTCGTTCTTCATTGTCAGATACTTCAATAATTGTTCCGATAGTGATTCTACCAGGTAGAATCTTAGCCATTTCTAAGTCTTGTTCATCCAAGTACGCATTACAAAACTTTGCTGCAGTAAACCCAGCTAACAATGCATAGTGTCGAGCGACTACTCGACCGTATTCAATTCCACGTGTTCGAGTGCCTTCGTTGAGAGGATCACCGTCAGATATGAGGACTCCAGTCATGGTTTCGATTAAAAGTTTTTTTAAAGCATCCGGATCACTCGATCTGAATTTCAGTAATATAGATAACCCAGTCTCATCCGTGAGTGTTGGAATTACTTCTCCGTCGTTAGTTTCGAATGCGACAGCCTGTCTTACAGATATCATTCTATTTTGAATATCTTCATCAGAACACTCAGATCCCCAAAGACTACCTCGTTTACTGTCTGGTTCATCAATGTTTCCATCAGTCCAGTTTGTATCTTTCATATCCTCTTCAAGTTGCGCCATCTTCCTGGCACCCGCTTTTATATCTTCTTCTGATAAGATAGCATGTCTAAATATATGTGCCGCCTTAACGAAAGATCCTTTTCCTGAACAGGCATTAGCAACTTCTGCAACACCCTCATGCCAATGATATGATTCGTTATGCTCTAATACTCTGATTTCTACATCAGAGATGTACCCTACTCCACCCATGAAGACTGGATCAAGAGGATTTCGTAAACCATAAATCATTTCTATCTCTTTTGGTAGAACTTCTAAAGATAAAGCATGCATTGTAGCAAATGAGGATGCGTGGATTTTTAAATGTTTTCTTGCGTAGTATGAAGCCCATGATCTTCCAACTCTGTTGTTATTTATGATGTGAGATATCGTCTCTCGAACAGTCAATTCAGAAGCGTCGATTCTGTGGATGAGAGTGAAGAGATCAGCGTTTTCACCTAACAAACTAACTTGAAATAATACGGATGCGAGTTGGAATTGAGGTAGAGCATGTAGTCTCCCTACAAGACCAGTCGCACGAGATGAATACAGACATCGATGAGGAGGTAACCATCTTGATCTGAGAGACTCTTCTTTCAATGCTAAGTCATAATTAGTGTCTAAATCTACGACAGATATCGTGTGCATGCAATCATTTCTGACAACTTCTTTAGTGAATGTTTGGGTTGGAAATTTCTTTTTTTGAACACCACAATAAATAGTTCTAACTTTATCAATAGCCGTCTGTACCAATGATGGCCCTAACTCAACATCAGGATCTCTTAAGTCGAGGATATTATCATGAAGCAACATCATGGTGACGGCAGAGTGAAGTCTCTCCAGTCTAACTTCTTCCTCTATGATAGCATTCATCTGTTCTGTTGTTATTTCGTATAGGAGGTATCCATTTCTTTTTGATTTGTTATCGAAATTCATTTTTTGTTTTATAACATCTGACATCTCAATTTCATCTCTCAATTGATCTCTTGCTGTGTTCATATTATCATCATCATCATTTTGTTGAATGACATCAGGCGCAAGTGTATATGCCTCTCCCACAGTAGCCGTACTCAACGGAGGCGTATAAACAAAAAAATGAGACAACGCAAAAGCCGACGGTAACAACACTGCTATCGTTGACGCCGCAGCATAGGTGTTGTTGGCCATGCGAGCAATCAGAGTTTGCGTCTCACCAGGTTTCGGATGCTGATACCAAACAGCATTAACGAATAACGCTGCTGCTATTAAACACCATAAAACTAAAATTTTTTGGTGAAGTTCGAAATTACTTGTTGACGTCACTTGTTTTACTAAAGCCCGAATCCATATGTGAGATGACGTGCAGATTCGAAGGTACAATTTTATAAAATTTTTCAACTTGCTGTTTGTTGAATCAGACAAGTCGACTACCCATGGTCGCTGCAGACATTCACAAGTGACAAACGTTTGTTCTGAAACAGTTTTTTTACCGGCATTTGGAACTGCTGTCATTTGCTTTGAATGCTTTCTGCCTGAAGATTTCAATAATTCACCATATGTTAGAGTTAAGTCAGCACATGCTTCAGAACCAACAGGAGGAAGATTATAATCACGAATACACAATATAGTAACAGACAGAACAGCACATCCACTAAAGCTGACGACGATTACTAATACTAATAAACTTATATTTGACAAGTCTGTTAAGTCAAAGTTGGGAAGGTTCGGTTTCGGTTTCAAATCTGACAACCCTCCGACACTAAACTCAGTCGCATGGTCACACTCACATACCAATTCTCGTAGAGATGTGTATTGAGTTGGAGATGAGTCTAGAATTCGTCCTTGTCTTCTTCTATTTTGAATTGTTGGTACATTCTGAGCTACTGCAGGTGGCTTAACATTAATCTGATGATTTCCTGGTTGTCGACGACACCACATTGGTTGACCATTTCGTAATGTTCCACATCTGTATAAAACACCATCAACAACAATATGACATCCTTCACCTGACCACTGTTGGAGGTTTTCATTCCACCATCTGCAAGAAGTTGTTTTTGTATTTAGTGTGTTAGTAGGATCTGATGTGGTTTTTGTTGTTGATTTTCCATACATAGTAATCCGAAGAGGTTCTGTAAGACCTTGAATGCGAAGATTTCCAAGTGAGAATCCAACGATTGGAGACTCAGACTCGTCACCAGATGATAACTTAGCCTTAGTGTCTTGTGACACTTCTGTAAGTTGAGAATCAACATTACCATCAGCACCAGGTACCTCTTGAGATAGTGTAGTTGGAATAGTAATGCTCGATGATCCTGATTGTAATGATGATGGAGGACCAACAGTTCTTTGAACAGCCATTGCTAGACCTGTTGTCTTTACAATAGTTGCTCTTTCTCCAGGGACAGCCTTACTCAAAAGACCTGTTTTTAATGAACCCATTGTAGTACTTAAAGCGTTGTCGATAGTTGCTGCTCTCTCTCTGTCTTCCAGAGAGACTTGTGAACTACTTTCAGTCTCATTAGTGTTATTGTCATTGTCGCTTTGAAGAATTGAAAAGATTCTTGACAAAAGTGTTTTTGGTTCATCTTGAATTGATGAAACATTTACTTCAACAGGAAAATTATCCGATACGAGAATCGAACTGAAGCCTTCTAATGCTGCAATACCGGTATCAGTATCGATCGTGATTTCTGTGGTTTCGGATGTTGATGCTGCAGCTGCTGCGTTTAGACTAGCAGACAGTAATAAAGCTGTGTCTTGTCTCATTGAAGCATCAAGATCTCGAGGGTTTGACGACAGAGCTGAAACAGACTGACACGTCTCCGCAATTAGTTCTGGTCTCTCAACGGGGTTTGCGTTCTTCACAGCTCCAAGAACTTTTTTTTTTAAATCCCCTCTGCTGGTTTCATTTTCAGGTATTTTATTAATGTAATCAGCGAGAACGTGAACCGATGCCAACGCTACTTGTGGATCTGCGTCACCTGCCGCAGAGTTAATCGCGTTGTCTAACACATCAAGATTTGGTTCAGCAGGCATCTCGATAGTAACTACAACAGGATCTGTATAACAACCTGGTGAATCCCATTGATCATGTGCGCATACCATAATAGCGAATACACCTTCAGGTAGTGTTGTGTTTGCATAGCAATGGCTATATGATCGAATTACTACTGGCCTTCCTGTTAGTTTACCACTCTCAATCTCTACTAAGAACCCATCCTCATCAGAATCACTCTTTGATGTCTCATTGCCATTGGTATTAACATTTACGATGGTAGAGTCAGTCGCATCACAGTTACATGTCGATGTACATGGGTTAAGTGGAATACATATTCCTGTTTTGTTTTGTTTGTTGATAATACTTTTTTTTATTTTTTTAAATCACATAAGGATAACACATACCAGAATAGAGTCGGCAAAGCAACGATGATTTTTCAAATTCGTAGTAATCTGCTGTTGAGCTAGCAAGAGACGTGTCGACACAATCATCAACACCAATCGACTGGAATTCAAGATCTAGAGAACAGTTTCCAACCGTGTCACTCAACCCGCTGAAATAAACTTCACCAACGGAACGAGAATCACCAGGAGCTAGATTTCCAATTTTTGTATATGTGAAAACATATTTGAGTGGGAGATCTGATGGTTCGTCATCCCAATTTGATGGACAAGCGTTGATATAAAATGACGTCTCCAGTGCGATCCCAAATTTTGGAGACACGTCAAGCAGACTCTGAGTTCTCTGAAACGGAGGAGCATTAACAACTAAACTAACACTGGCAGTACTTTGTAATAATGACCTCCCACACAACGGAACATGAGTAGTAAAGAACTGATCAGCTGAAGGGATGGCTGTAGCACAATCATTACCTGTGAAAACAACACAAGACCCAGACCTTGAATTGTAAACAACAAAATCAGCACCCGACAACGATGCAGCTGATATACAATTATCTAACGAGTATTGAACTCGAAAATTCATTGTTTTACAAGACGGAGTCTCAGTGAATGATATTCCTGAAACAGGTGCTCCACAAGCAACACGTGAAGCAGTAGCTTTATCAATTCCTGTGACACTAAAGTAATGAACAGCACCACTACAAAGTGTATTCGAATCTATCACCAGATCAGGATGACTTATTCCCGTCAGGATATTACCATTATCTTCTAATTTCGTTAAATTCAAGTCTGAATCCCAAATCGTAATGTGCGGTGCTGGATGACTGACGTTACTTCTGAGAATTAATTTTTTCGCACTCGATATTTTAATCTGACTCGAGGATCCTCCTCTTTGATTTGGAGGAATTAACATCACAGTCGGAGGATCAGTAGCCGTCTGTTCTTGAAAAACGCTGTATGATATAACCTTAATCTGATACTTTGTAGTAAACCAATCACCTTCAGTAAGTTGAGTATTAATCAAACGAGAAGTCTGTTGTCGATATACCACTGGAACAGCTCCAACAGGAATAATTACATCAGTCACAAAATCGAGCAGTGATGTCGTTTTTGAAATTTTAATAACAGAAACACCCCTCAATTGTACATTAAGGAGTATTGATAAATCCTGAGCGAAGGTTCTTTTCACGAATTGGTTTTGAGAAAGTTCAGATCCCCATGAGATTTGCAACACCCCGGGACTCATATAGGCTGGTCCATCATACGGACCCACAACAATAGTGGTTGAAATAAACTGAGGAAGTGTTGGGTCGACTGGTATTTCAAATGTCGGTAACACGCTGAGAGTTGCTTTTCCAGTCGCAGCAAACACAATTATAAATGTTAACACTCCCGATTGAGCAGTAACTAGTCCTCCGTCATTCGCTAACATTCGTGGTACTGTCAAACGTGCTTTTGTTGAGAAGTCAGAAGCTACTGTGTTATTTTGTACGTCTTTGACTTCAATAACGACTGTAACTTTTAGTATTGTTGTCACTGCTTGAGGAACATCTGAGAAAGCAATGTGATGAGGACTGCCAACAGAAACTCTGATAACTGCTTCTGCTGCTGCATTATCGATTACGATGTCGTGAAATTTCCATGAACCCGAAATTGACAACAGAGTAGCTGTCGGTGTATGAAATGCTAACGTGAGAGTCGCGTATCCATTTATAAATTCTGTTATGTTTTTAATTTCAAATGATAAGTCTTCTTGAGTATCCATCGACGTTGCAACGACATGAAGAATTGTCTCATTCTTTAATGATATCAATCCATTTCTAATATCAACTTGCTGTACCGACAGGACCACTGGAACTCCGACTATCACAATAGGTGACGGGCTTTCATTGTCACGCCATTGGATTCGAACAGGAGGAGGATTTATAATTAGATTATTATCAATGGATGAGTATATCGGAATAAACGGTGTCATTCCACGCAATCCTATACATAGCGTGTACCACATTGGTCGTTCTGCATTGCCTAACTCACCACCATATATGTGTATAAAAAAAGCATCTGCATTGCCTTCCGTTACATATTGCTGTGGAGATTTTAATGCGGAACACGCTCTAATTTGTTCTTGTTTTGCTCTTCCTCCCACTGGATCATTCAGGATCGCATACTGATCAGTGCCTGGAAGCAATCCAACACCTGTAACTCTAATTGAAAATTTTTTTAGATAAACTGCCATTTCAGATTCCCACAACAAGTCTTGCTGAATACCAATTAAACCTGCAGCATCCATCTGACCTAATGAAGGTCCAGCATCAAGGTTTATAACAGATGTAGGTGGATAAGAAACTGTAACTACAACTTGTCTCACTAATGATAGTCTCACTGATTGCTGTGGCGTCATTATGATACGAAGTCTAGAAGGACATGCTTGAGGAAAGAATGATGTCTGATCGAGTGATGTAGATTTCCAAATCTCATCAGAAACAGCAACAGTAACATCACTACTAAGAACTGATTCAAGAAGGTCTCTCCCACACCTAAGCCTGCCAGATATTGTTAATGCTTGCTTTGATTCTACTGGACATGTTCCAGACAAAACAACACAAGAACTGGTTGACGCATCAAACGAGTATGAATCAGCGTATCTAGAACTGGCAATGTCAAGACAATGATCAAAGTGATCAGTTGAGAAGGATGAACCAATACAGGCTCTGTTTGTAATCAGAGATATAGAGTTCTTATGTTCACATTCTGTAGGACACTTCACCCTTCCAGATCGTGTTTTAGTATTGGCTTTTCGATTGTAGCAATTTCCTGTAAAACCTTTACACAAACCAGAAGATAAAATTCTATTTTGAGAACTATCAATTTCAAAAACACTATTCCCAATTTCAGCTATCATCGAATACGTTCCTCCAGAAAGAGTTGTCGCAGCTTTACAATGTTCCCATGTTGTGTGATAATGATGATATACTAATAAACAGTCAGTTGCTGTTGGGATATCAGTCGTAGTTGGAACCAGTTCGATTCCCGGTAGTTCAACACATGCGATGTTTGATTTGTTAATTTGGACACCTGTCGTGTTACTATTTAGGTACTCATGAGAAAAAGAAACAGAACGTGTGATCGATTCCGTTGCATTGATTCGGGTTTCATTCCACGTTGGTACTGCAGTGTCGTTGTTTTGAGAATTACCGTTTATGAAATTCTTATTTATTTTATAAAACGAAGTGACTTCAGCATCAACAGTGACATGCTCAGGGAGTTCAACGCTACCGTCTGGAGTGTACAAAATTGCATTTGAATTTATGTACTGTCCGTCGATAGTTATTTCTTTGTAGGCAGTATACGAACCAGAACCGTCAGAGTAACTTCCACAATATAAATTCGATTCAGAAACAGGACTCAGTTTCGTCACCAGGCTATATAATTTACACCTTTCAGCGATGTTTGAAATACACCAACCAACACATTGAGGAACCTGTGTTGAAGTTTGTGATGACACTCTAAGTACATTACACGCCTCAGCACATCTTTCTGAAAATCTTTTTATTTCATCAGAAACAACTTCCCCAGATTCGAACACTATATCAACAGCCTTAGTACTACTTGGTGATGGAGTGATCGAATTACGTGTTTGCGATTGAGTGAACTTCCCCTCTTCAGTAAGTGTGATAACACCAACAGATTTCACAAAGTGAATTCCGTTTGGAATATAAACATGTACTTCCTTAATGTAAAGGGCTTCTGAAAATAATATTGTTATGTTACTGGAAGAGGTGGATTCTGGTGACCATGTCGTGGAGTCGTTTTTATAAGGAACACATGATGATGAATACCATTGCTGCATGTCAATATCGAAGTAATCTGGTGGTCCAACTACACCAGACGGTGGTGTGCTCCAATAAACATTTGAGTGAAGTGTTTTACAAAGTTTCCAAACATCGAAATTAGGAACCGGAGCAGGTGTGCTATTCCCTCCTGGCGCAGCAGTCACTACATCGTAAGCGTCTAGTTTTGCCTGAGTAGCCTCCTCATCGAGGCACACTTCTGATGCTCTGTGAGTAGTAGTCGCTGATTGACCAAACAACTCTACTTCAGTATTATTCAAACATAGAAGTCTCGCTTCTATAAATGACGGAGTTGGGATAAACTCGTTTTGTAATACGACGGAAAGTCTCATTTTGTAAAGTCCTACTCGAATGCATCTTATTTCAATCTTTTTTTGACTATTATCAAACCCAGATTGTGGATACCCACCAGTGTGTCTAATGCCATCAGACTTTATAAACGTCTCATTGCTAGTGTTGTTAACCTGAACTGTGACAATGCCTGTTGGAGATGGTGTTGGTGATGCTGCTTTTGTTTCGATGATCTCAAATATTTCTATATTTGCGATACTTCTATCCATTCCCATCGCCGGTGCGTTTCTCATATCCAATATCACAGTTGTTATATTAGTGTATTGTCGTAGTTTGGTAGTCTGAGGTTGATCACCGCTAAAGAACATTCCAATAGGAGGAAGTGGAGGTGCTTGACATACAAAAAAACTATAACTACCACAAGGTCTGGCATGCATCTTTGTGTACTTTGGTGTAGAGACTGGTGATAGTTGAGCACATCCACTGTTGACAGATGGATGATACTTCCTCCAAGGAGTGTATTGATTAATCGAAAAGTCAGATCCGTTTTGAGCTAAAGGAACTGTGTCATCAAGCCACTTCCATCGTCCTCCCGTATAATATGCTCCAACCCACGGAGCTCCTCTCGAAGGAACTATTAAATTAGAAACGAACAAAGCTTCCTCTTCTGATGAAACAGCAGCAACAACACCTCCGTCTTGCTTACACCAAATTCGAGCTTCAGCCCAGGTTTTTACTTCTAAAAAATATCGAAAACATGTAGTCTGTGGAATCCCTCTTTTATTTACATATGTTCGACCAACATAACCCTTCGGACATCCCAACGTGATGATGAATATACTAATCAAATATAATGCTTGATGGAGTATCATGACCCAGAGTAGGGGCTGTTTGAATAAGATGAGGGAAGTAATGTTTTTTTATGCTTTATTTCAAAACACAGTGACAGCTAAACGAGATGCTCGCATCTTTTTGAATATTAAAAAAAATAAAATTAAATTTAAAAAAAAAAATTAAAAAATATATTCAAGTCAATGAAGGTCTTCGGAAGGGGTGAATACGTTTGAACAAGCTCATACGAATGTAAAATCTCTGTATCAGAGTTATCTAAACTAAATGTTAGTAGTAACGATAATGTTGACTAAAAGTTTTGTGTATTTTTTTTTTTTTTTTCCCCCAGTTCGCAATAACACATTATCCCAAAAAAAAGAAAGAAAAGAAAAAAAAGGAGAAAAAAAGAACATGCCATAACTCAAACAAAAGATAAATCGACCGGCAAAAGACAAGATAGGTTCAAATTTAAAAAAACACTTAAAAATTATCTTGGAAATAAAAAGAATTAGCGATCAGCCCATATATGGACTAGTGAGTATGAAAGGTATCTCAACCCGTCATTATTGGCGAAAAGTATTCATTCTTGTTTGCACTATTAAGAATCAGCCAATCAAAAAAAAAAAAAATAATAATAATAATAATAATAATAATTGATTTCTCCCCAACAGGTTGGTTAGTATGAGATTATTAAAAAACAAAAAAAAAAAAAAAAAAAAAAAATTGCATTTGAGAGAATAAGATAGTGAAAACATTAAATAAATTGTTCTGCTGTTTCGTATAACAGCAGGGACTTTATTTCAAAAGGGCTACAAAGAAGTGTGACATTCATGTATTTTGTTTTGTTTAAGATGAAAGCGGCAGCATGTTGTAACACTGCGGGAAACGTAGTTTCAGGAGGGCCATTATCTCATACAAGCAGTCCCCTTTTGTTGCCTTCATCAGTAAGTTCTTACTGGACTTAATTCCACTCTCAACGCGATTATAACCCGTCCAACAAGTTGTTAGTTATTAATAGTCCAGTCAATAAAAAAAAAAAGAAAAATCAAAATGCAAAAAAAAAAAAAAAAAAAGGTTTTCACTCATAACTCAGATGGTATGCTAAAAATGCATCGAGTCCTGTGACACCGTCTGGTTAGTTAACGACTTCATCAGATCACCGAATATCGATTTGGTAGACGATAGCTCTTCGAAGTGCAGTAGGTGAGCTATTTAGCAATTTAAAAAAAAATCAGAGGCTTCTTTTACTAACCTTCGGATAGTAATTAAATCCACCACTTGACAGAATTGCTCTACTTTCCTCCCCCATCTTGTCATTATATACGTACGGGATTTTACATCACAATTATAAATTCTTTTTTTTAGAATCAACTGACAGGTTGGTTAGGTTTGGTGCAAAATATAAAAATAACACTTGTAAAAAAAGAGGATTTAAAATAAAATAAAATTAAAATAAAATAAAATAAAAATAAGACGGATGTCACCTGATCCCATTTAGAAGAGACCAAGTGGCTGAGATATCGAAGATTGTTATTTTTCGACATTGTGAGAAAAAGAAGAGAAAAAAACCACAAGACGTAACTCTTCCTTAGCGTCGTTGGTTTTAAAGACCGACTTGCCCTCCCCACTTGTTGGCATCTGCATTGGCAGCTCTACACCCAACACATCCTATTATATAACCGTGAGTTCTACCCTGCGGGTGGTTACCTCCAAGAGGACAATCGGCACCTTTGCATTTATCGACCACTCCTCGTAAATGACTGTGACAGTTGTTACAATAATAAACTCCGCCACCACATCGAAATGATGCAGCTGTGCAACAAAAATCACATTTTATTAAGAGATCGTCAGGATGAAGGTTGCATTTGATTCCATTACCAGACTGATCAACGTGACAGTGATTGCACAGAACTTTTTCGTTGGGTTTGTTGTCATCATCATCAGGATTTTCATTATCCGCATTGGGTTCACAATTATTCAAACCTCCAATAAAAGGTTTCTTACAATCATAACAGGTGTAGTAAGAATATATTTTTGTTAAGTCTGCGAAGGTCATATTTTTTGATTTACGATTTTTCTTTTGACCATTATCCTTCTTGTATAAATTCCTTCCTATAGTGACCATCGTATCTATTGCTTGTTGATACTCTTCAAGATGATCAAGAGAGCTGTGAGTAAGCCAATCAAAGCACATGGGACACTGCAGTAGTCTTGTTTTTATTTGTATTCTTGTTCCGGGTTGTAGTTTGCCTGCGTTATTGATTGATGACTGTGTGCACACTTTATGAACGTAGTGACCACATTTTAGTGCAATGGAAGGGAAGTTTCCTGAGGGTTCCATACAAATAAAACAGTCATCTTGTGGGTTGCACTTCGTACATTCGAAGTGGTCTTGCTCATCGCGTGATCCCGAGCAAGCATGTCCACATGGTAGCAATGTGTTGCAAAATAAACGATACATCTTTCTGCAATCATCTTTAAGACAAACACCTGATTTGCCTTCGTATGATTTTGGAACACAACACATCACATTACACACACGACATCTTGTCTGAATAGCATCTTCTGCTATGACTCTTGCCAAACCCTCGTCAAGGGATCGAATTTTTTTTATTTCTTCTTCTTGTTCCTGAGTAAGCTCAAAGCATAGCAGAGCATCCCTTTCTTCGATTAGTTTTTTTTGTTCTTCCGCATCTCTTTCTAATTGGTGATAAACTTCCTGCGCAAAATTAGAATCATTCGCACATTGACTTGGCTCACTGATCTCACCACAAGCATCACAATGAGTCTTTCCTTTTGGGTTTTCAAACGTACACTTTCCACAAACCCATTCTGGAGAGGGTGATGTACACATTTCACAAACCTTGTGTTCTCCAATATTATCAAAACTACATGAATGACACGACCACTTTGGTTGTTTTCCTAATGCTATTCCTACATTGTTATCCTCTTTAGGTTTGTTTTGGTTCAGAAGCCTTACTGAGAGCGGTGCAGGTTCTGCACAAGCCCTACACTGCAGCATTGCAAAGCAATTTAAAGTAGTGCAAGCTGCACATGTCCATTCATCGATGTCGTCATCAGGTTCAGAAACAGGAAGTAGCGGTGATTCAGTTTCACAAATGCAACATTTCAATTCATCAAGTTGATTAAGGTAAGTACAGGATTGGCATTCCCAGTTAATAGGTTTTTCTGGTTCACTTGGTTGACGGTTGTCAAAACCTCCTTCAGACTTAGCCTTAGGAGATAACGATCCACAAACACTGCAGATGGTATCATTAATATTATTGTGTAGAGTGCAGGTATCACATTCCCATTTATTGTTTTCATTTTCTGGTTGGTTATTCAATTCTATGAATGAGGGAACTCTACTATCCACTTGTGAAAAGACTTGTTCACAACTGACACAATAGTCGCGATCAACAACAACTTGTGACTGACATGAGGTACACAAGCGTTCTTTATTATTACTATCGGAATGTGACAAGCGAGGTACTTGACAGACAACACAAACATCAACAGTAGCGGTATTCTTTTGAGTACATGTGCATATCCAGTCTGTACTATCGATAACGTCTTTTACCGTTGTGGAAGTCTTTCTTATTGAACACAAGATAGGTCTTTCTGTTTTACATGAGGAGCACTCACGTAACTTATCATCGTTTTGTAAATTACAATAAACACAATTCCAAAGTAAATACGCTGACTTGTCGAGTACTGCAGACTGCACAACCACAGCAGGTTGTTGTACCGCAGAACTAATCTCCTTCGAGGCTGCAGGAATCTCTACCACATCAGGAACGACTTCACACTCTGTGTGGGTAGGTGACAACATGTTGTTGGTATCTGAACTCGTTGACTCATCAGGTTGCTGTACCGCAGAACTAATCTCCTTCGAGGCTGCAGGAATCTCTACCACATCAGGAACGACTTCACACTCTGTGTGGGTAGGTGACAACATGTTGTTGGTATCTGAACTCGTTGACTCATCAGGTTGCTGTACCGCAGAACTAATCTCCTTCGAGGCTGCAGGAATCTCTACCACATCAGGAACGACTTCACACTCTGTGTGGGTAGGTGACAACATGTTGTTGGTATCTGAACTCGTTGACTCATCAGGTTGCTGTACCGCAGAACTAATCTCCCTCGAGGCTGCAGGAATCTCTACCACATCAGGAACGACTTCACACTCTGTGTGGGTAGGTGACAACATGTTGTTGGTATCTGAACTCGTTGACTCATCAGGTTGCTGTACCGCAGAACTAATCTCCTTCGAGGCTGCAGGAATCTCTACCACATCAGGAACGACTTCACACTCTGTGTGGGTAGGTGACAACATGTTGTTGGTATCTGAACTCGTTGACTCATCAGGTTGCTGTACCGCAGAACTAATCTCCCTCGAGGCTGCAGGAATCTCTACCACATCAGGAACGACTTCACACTCTGTGTGGGTAGGTGACAACATGTTGTTGGTATCTGAACTCGTTGACTCATCAGGTTGCTGTACCGCAGAACTAATCTCCTTCGAGGCTGCAGGAATCTCTACCACATCAGGAACGACTTCACACTCTGTGTGGGTAGGTGACAACATGTTGTTGGTATCTGAACTCGTTGACTCATCAGGTTGCTGTACCGCAGCGTCAGTAGATTTCCCTCCAGTGACAAATGCTGAGAACATTCCCATGAAAGTGGTAAGGTATTGTGCGGTTGTGATCGCTTTGGATTTTGATTCATCGGTTGGGTCATCATTCCGATTGCTATTGCTGACGGTGTTATTGTCTGTAACTTTTTGTTTTAGAACTTCTTGAGAATCATCTGACTGAGTGTTATCAACTGAAGACATCTTTGACCTCTTAATATCAATCTCAGGTACGCATTGTTCACTACTTGATTTCACTTTCTCACGTGCAGGTGAGTTACCACTAACTTTCTCTGATTCCAGTGATATTTTTGTATGCCTGAACTGACACTGTTTTATCCAACACTTATCACCATGAACACAAGAATGTCGATATTGACAATCTCTTTTACTACATGCTCCTCTAAACTTACACGGCGAGTCTCGAGGATGCCAAAAATTGCAACGCTGATGTTTACATTTGTTGCCATGCCAACAGTTTTTATTCGACATTAACCCACCACCACCCCCAAGCTACTCAGAGATAATTGTATGGCAGCCTGAGTGAGGAGATAAAAATAACAAAAGTTAACTAACAAAAAGGTTTTCTAACTTGACGAAAAAATCAGAGTTTTTTTTTTCATATCCCGAAATAGGAATATTTTCTTTCATAGTACACAAATAATGAGGTCGCGTTATTCCAACATCGGTGGATGCAGTTAGAGTGTCACCTGTGAAAAGAAAAGTTAAAAATTATTTTTAAAAAAAATTTCTACTTTTTTTTTATAAACAGAACTAGCTGATGAGGGTAATACTTTTGTTGTTTGTTGTTTGTTAGGTTGTTTGTTGTTTTCTTAATTTTTCGAAGACGTTTTATGAGTGAAACCTGGCTATTCTTTTCTTGCATCGTTCACTTGGTTAAATCCGAATATTTTAATCTTTTTTTTTTTTTTTCTTTGTTTCCTTCATAATTATCTTAAAATAACAGCAAGGTGCCAATTTCATTTTTTTTTTTTTTTTTTTTTTTTTATTGGGGGAAAAAACCCACAAGTCTACCCAAGAGAAAACGTGTTTGGTCACGGCCTTGTGGAGAGCATTTTTAAGACCCCAGGGATTACTTTAGAATCGCTCGTTTTTTTTTTTTTTGTTGTTTTTTTTAAATCCCGGGAAGAAAACACATGCTTGTATAGTTATTTTGCTTTTCTTTGTCCGTCTCTTTTTTTTTTTTCACCCCACATTTTTAGTCCGTCAATCAAAGCGACTGTAGCCAGTGATGGGAAATGACGACAAGCCAGTTGGAGAAACGAGAACCAAAAAAGAAAAAAAAGAACGTGTGCAATTTTTGTTATTAAAGAATGAGCGAATTAAAAAATTAAAACATTCTCAAAACCGTTGAAAAAGTCGGCCGACAAGAAAGGGAGAGAGGCAGAAAAAAAAAAAAAAAAAAAAAAACCACCACGCGCAATAAGCACAGACTGAGAGTTGAGGAGGTTCAGAAGGAAAATGGGTTTTTTTTTTTTTTTTTTCTAGTGCCGGACTATAATACCAGATGTGCTGATTGGAGGAAATAATCCAGCCTTGTTTGACCAAAGACAACCCCTGGTACAACAAAATAACCAACAAACACCGATCCCCATGTACACCACCACATCATTGATAAAGAAGGAGCTCTCTGTCCGTGCGACGAAGTACAGCTCACAGTGATGCTGAAATTAGGGAACCACTATAAACATGTCTCTCTGGACAAGTGTTTCTCTGGTACACATCTCTTGGATAAGAAACTTTATATTTTTGTTCTCCAAGGCAGCGCAATCCTCACTCACAAGAAGCTTTGCCAATCCCATGAACACATTTCACGGAGGTGCAGGAAAAGGGAAGTATAAAGAAGTGTAAAAAAAACGGAACAGGCATTGGCGAAAGCGACATCCGATGTCATGTGTTTTCGATACTTTTATTTTTTATATTTTTTTTTAAAAATGCGTGCGGGTGGATTCAAAAAAAAAGGAGAATAACAAGCTAGAGTACAGAATACAACCCAAAATCCCAAAAAAAAAAAAAAAAAAAGAAAGAAACGACTTTGAGTTTGACCCTCCCAGTCTATAATAAAACACGAAGGCAAGAATTTATTCGTTCGTTACTTACTATTCGTCGATAAAAGGCAGCATAGAGGCTAAGAGGGGAGTAAGTAGCTGCTCTAATTCTACAAGTATTTAAATTAGAAATATTAAAAAAAGATGTAAAACAAAACAGAAAACCAAACACCTTATACAACAGGCTACTGATCTTTCTTTTCATCACTGAGAGAATGGTCTTCTTCATCACAGGAAGTGAGAGCGCTATTGTCGTCGGCGAAACTCATCAGATCTTCAACAAGAATTCTTCGAGGTCTTGAAAGAGGAAGCCAGAAATCACGTTTTCTACGACGGACACCAGCTGCTTGTTGCCGACGAAGCATACCGTTATAGGTATTTTGTAATTTCACATAATCATCATAAACACAATCAGAGACTCCTGTTCGTAAACTTGCTGCCATTTCAAGACGAACATTCTCTGCAAACAAACGAGCATTTCCCTTCTCAGCTTCTGAAGGATGATACACAGGTAGGATTTTTACTTCAACTCGATTGACAATTTGACACATGCATCGCCATATTAATTCTCCAACTTCGTTACCTCCAACAGCCTCGCCAGTCCAGCAAGGGTTGAAATGTTTGTATGGGAATTTAAAGCAAACTGGTTGAACTGGTTCACCGGGTTCAAAAGCACCCGATTTAAAGACGAATAACCCTTTACCGTTACCGACAGTTCCTTCAGGAAATATCATTAGTTGGGGAGCATCTGGTGTTGCTGAACGCTTTTTAATTTCATTCATCGTCTTTCGACGGCTGTTTTTATCATTTCTATCTACCAGAATGGCATCACAAGCCCTGACAACACCTGAAAACAAAGGAATCGCTGCGTTTTCAACCCTACTAATGAATGCAGGAAACGACAAACCGAATAAAATAAGCACCTCGTAGATGGCCGAGTGATTACCAACGAACAATTTGCATTCAGATTTTGATGCTATTTTACCTTCGATACCAACTCTGTAGTATCCTGATGAGAAGAATACACCACTGATACATAACGAGGCAATCCAATCAATCCAAAAGTGTTTCCACCATTTGTAAGGTATGACCACTCCAATGTTTACGGCGCATAATCCGAAGAAAAAGAATGCTAAGAACTGAAGAATTCTCACAATCGGAAGCAACGTGAGGGTCATGATCACCGTTTTTGAAATCTCATACCAACCAATCAACGGAGTGTCGTATTGAAGACATGGCGTCTTGTCAATCTTTGGAACAGATTCAGGATCTGTTTTTTTCGGGAACGTGAATGACCTGACTCCCAAAATCGGTAGAATATTCTCCCAGGCACATAGCACACATTGAACGAATACTAAAAACATAATATAACTTCTGAAATATTGATAAAACGACCACGTATCGTAGTATGTCAAATCTATCGGAAAAGTACTGAAAGAATCCTCAAACCCAGAGTGAAGCTTTTCTCTAATTCCTGAAAATGACGGAACTCTCGACTTTAAAGCAATATCAAACGCTCTGAAGGCTGCCCATGTTTGGAGAGGCATGAGCGACTTAAATTCATCGAATTTAATACAACCGTCTCCATCAGTGTCCATTTCAGCGAATAGCTGTCTCATCGCGTCATCCATGTTCTTGTCAACACCCTCTCTCCAGATAGTTTCTCCATCAAGTTTTCGAGCGCTGACCATTTCCTTTAACGCAGTGACATAATCACTACCCAAGATGGTTCCTTTTTCAGCAGCAGGAATCATCATCGTAACACAAAAATAAATAACTGCTCCCATAGAGATGAATTTTAGAAAAGTATTCGCCATGTGCACCATTTTGTTGTATTTTTTTTTTTCCCGTTCTTTTTTTTTTTGGTACCCGTAGCTGATTTTTTTGAGAATAATAATTATGTGATTTAAAATTGTAATTAGTATGGCTGCTATGAAAAGAATTCCTCTCATTTTATTGAACCTTTTGTTCCAGTTCAGTTATTCCTTATTGAGTAAAATACATTAGAGTTAAAGAAAAAAAAGACAAAAGCCTTTCTTTTTTTCGCCAGTAGCGGAATAATTGGCAAGCACGATCAATATTCTCTTTTTCTTGTTTCTCATTGTTAGTGGTTTGGCTGTGGTTATGAAGTAAGAAAGTTTTTATCTCAGGAAAACTTTTATAAACTTAATAATAGCTACCGAAGGATAATTAAAGAATAAATCCGAATGGTGGTACCGAAAGTTCAAAATAACGGAAAAAAAAATTCATTTTCACTTTTTTGCTTAGTTTAGTTTAGTTGAGTTTAGTTTTTTTTTTTTTTTTTGTCGTTCCCTCGCTCCTCGCTTTATTTTTTTTTTTTTTTTTTCAGTGAAAACCAGAAAACATTGTCACCAACACTGACCAAGGATAACCAAACAACTTAAAGGAGTTTTGTGCAACGCATCATCTTCTTCTTCCTATTAAAAAAGCTTTCTCATTAAGGAGAGTTTTTTAGCTTTTTTTTGGAAGAACCGCTTTATATGTACTCTGCAAAAAAAGTAATAATTTTTGTGAGGAAGAAGAAAAATCTCCCAATTTGACGTTAAGTCACCAGGGTTTTTATCATTTTGCCAAAAGCAATCTCGTGAGGGAAAAATTTACAAATGTATTTTTTTTTTTTTTTTTTTTTTTTCCACCTCAAGTTCACGAGAATATTTCCTCACAAGAATTATTCCTCTCACAGTACTGAATCTGCTTTGTGCAGGTTATCAATTTTTTTTTTATTTTTTTTTCAGAACAGTTATTTAATATGCACACAGAATACAGAATTTTGAAACAAAAAGCAATTTTTTTTTTTTTTTTTTGGTGTGTGGAAAATAGGGAACACAGATGCCAACTTAGAACCTAGTTCAACAAAAAAAAAGTGAGTGCGTTTACACACAATAAGCAACCTCGATCTCACATTCCAAATCTAGAGACTCCAAGCCGCTATCAAGTTGTTCCTGGGAACTACCCAAACGAAGTTAAACATCATGGTCGCATGATACCATGCACATTCTAGTCAGAAGCAATCAACTAGTCTGTCCAGGTAGTTGAAAGGAAGCGATGGAGGTGTATGAGCACAAAAATAGAGAAACACATGAAAGAAAAAAAGAAGAAAAAAAACATACCCAGATATCTACTTAGGAGCAGGGTTTTTTTTTTTTTTTTTTTTTTTTTTTTCTTGTTTTAGGAACCTACCCCACTGAAAGGAGGAAAACCCCCATTCAAATAAAGCCTTATATTTCGTTGAACGCAGACAGAATCCTGTCGCTAAGAAATAACGGTTTTCAATCTGAATAGTTTCTTCTCCAACTACGTCGGTACAAAAAAAAAGGAAAGAAGAAAAAGCTGTATGCGCATGAAAAGCAAAAAAAAAAAAGAAAAGAAATACCAAAATACCAAAATCTATTGAGGGGGGCTGAAAGAAAGGAAAAAGAAAATTCAAGGAAGTCAGGATAGGAAAAGCTTGCTTGGTGCCGCATTTGCTGACTGGAAAAGACTTACCTGAGGGCTAGTTACCATGATTTTGATGCATAAATCGTGCAATCTCTGCAGAATTTATACAGTTGAATAAAATGATGAGTTAGTGTTCGTCCTGAACACGAATAGAAGTTGTAACAACCTCTTGATTTAGTCCATGCCTACTATGATTATCAGAGAGATTGTTTTTTTTTTTTTTTTTAAAAAGCCCACGAAATCTTATTTCACTAAAGTAATTAAATCAGCGGGTCGTGGTCAACAGTTTGTCTTTTTTTATTATTATCGTTTTTTTTTTTTTGGAGTCTACTGGAAGAATACTGAAATAAAGGAAAAAGGGGGAAAAAAAAAGAAAAAAAAATCATTCAGATAAAGTCTTATATTTCGTTGAACGCAGACAGAATCCTGTCGCACGGAAGAAATAAATCATGACCATAAGAAATAACGGCTTTCAATCTGAATAGTTTCTTCTCCGACTACGTCGGTACAAAAGAAAAAAATGGGGTGAAATCCGGATTGAGGGAAACAACACTTACCCCCCTCCCCGACACGGTGCAAAGAAAATAGTTAAAACAAAAGGGGAGTAGAAGTAGAATTGATTTTTTTTTTTTCTGAAGTCTTACGCACCGAAAGGAAAAAAAAACTGTCAGCGGCAGCGTAGTACTAATTGCAAAATAAAATACCGCTGGAAGCCACATTCATTCACAGGAGGATTGCCCTGCTTGTAGTCATACTGTTGGGTAGCAGGTAATGAGAGTGCTTTTTTTTTTTTTTTTTTTTTTTTTTTTGCTGTTGCTACAAACGTAGTAAACACCTCATCGGTTATCTTCGTATGAGAATCTTAGGGAGCGAGCAACACAATGTTAAGAGAAAAAAAAATCCCCCCCCTCTATCAAATTGCCCTCTACACAACACCTCCGATGAAATGATTGAATTTTAAAAAAAATGAAAACTGAAACATTTGTATTAACCGTCGAAGAAAAAAGAAAAGGAGGGAAAGTGCATGACCGAGTGTCGGGATGATTAATTTGGTTTCAGTCGCCAGCAGGATACAACTAGGAGTGATTCTTAACCAATGAATTGCGCATCCCTGAACTTTGCAGGCAGGAACTTGTTCTTTCGAAAAAAAAAAAAAAAAAGAAAAAAAAAATTCATACAACATCAGCTGTCGGGTTGTGAGCAGCTTCAGCTGAGCTACGAGAGAATTTTTTTTTTTTTTTTTTGTTTTTTATCATTGTTCTTTTTTTTTTTTTTTTTTTTCCCTTCAACTTTCAAGTTCAAGTTTTTTTTTTGTTGTTGTTATAACTGCTATATTTACCACCACTCCGCCCCGAGCTTTGCAGATCAGGATTTTACAAAAAACAAAAAAATTCAAAACAAAAATAAAAATAAAAACTGCGGTGAGTTAGGGGAGTTATCACAAATAAAATAAAACAACCAAAAAATCAATAGCGTCATTCAGTCACCTAATCCAATGTTGCTGCACATTATGAGTGCTCCAGGAGGGTAACTCACAGCAACACGAGACTCAATCCGTAGCTGTTTCCAAAAGACTCAGCGAGGATCGTAAAAGTTTTTTTTTTTTTTTTTTCCATCTTTTGCCTATCTTAGCAACAACTGATGAAAGGAGAAGAAAAATTTAAAAAAAAAAGTGATTTTTTTAAAAAGAATAATTAAAATAAAATATACAAAAAAGGGTGATGAAGAATACTTCGATTTCAACGAATGACGTCCTGGAATTCCAAGAAAGCTGCAAAAAGAGTCAAACTTGTCCACGATTAATTTTAAATGGTATCAAAAACCTGATCATACCCACGTTACAAAGTCACCTTGAACTTCCTACTGATGGAAATTCTTAAAGAGTATTTTTTTTTTTTTTTTTTTTTTTTTTAAATTATTGTAAGAATGGGGAGAAAGAAATATTTAAAAAAAAAAAAGGTGCAAACTGGGGCACCTAGAAGAGGTTTATCGAGGTTGCATTGGGGGATTGGAGGGGTAAAGAAGAGAATAAAATAAAATGAAAAAGAACAGTAACCAAACAGTATGAACAAAAAAAAAAAAAGGAAAAAGTAAACAACCATCTGAAAGAGGGGAGAGGGGGAAAGGTCCCTGGTCAATTTTAGGAACAAAAACACAGAAGAATTAAAAAAAAAAAAAAAACAGATAAACTATGTGTATCGTATAACATCCTTACTATTATTATTAAATTTTTTTTTTTTTTTTTTTTCCCCCTCTCCTCCACATGAAGCAAAAGGGTCTCAACTTATTGATCACTCACCAGTGATATCACTATTGAACATTTTGATTCGTGTAATCTTTTCATTGAAAGCCTTCCTTCATTTATTAAGAAGGTATCGAACTAGTCTTTCAAACAATAGAAACAGCCAGAGGTAGATTAGAAGACGACTGCGCACCAGCCAGGGGAAGTCGAGCTAATTTCTGCTGATGTGGAGGAAGTTTACCCCTTGCGGCTACTTCAGTAAACGGCGGTTCACCAAGCAGTGGTCGAGGGCTTGATCCCGGAGATGGCTGTCCCCAAAAATCCAGTTGCGAAGCCACAGGAAGAGGCGGAGGTCGATTTTGCCTACCGGCAGGCGCGAATTCAAAAGCACCCCTCAGACTACCTCTGGAAGGAACAGGGAGGTCAGGATCTCTAGCTGTCGCAACCTGCGGTAGTAATATATTAGGCGGTGGTTGATCGATTGCTGCAGTGCTTGGCACCACTTTGTTCGACTCCTCTGCAGGAGAACACCCAAAGAATGGTAATTTAAACGTCCAAGGAGGGTCCTGTGTTTTTAATTAATTTTGATCATTTTTCGAACAACAATGAAAAAAACAAAAAAAAAAAAAAATCAAGGAAAACCACAAAAACAAACCTTATAATCATAATTATCGGCAGCTATATCGCGTAGAGTCGGAAACCAATGTCGCTGTACATACATAGCAGTGAAATCGAAAAAGAAGACCACACCAACAACAATAAGCAGTATTAGGAAATACATTTTCACATCGAGGAAAAGCGTATCTGCGGTTCCATAAAACACGTTTCTAACTCCAAACAACAATATAATTTGAGAATAGACTCCGACAACAGCAAAATATAAAACAAACGAAAAAGCAATTCCGCTTATCTGAGTAGCAGTTATCTGATGAAGTACTAAAAATGCTTTCATTAGTATTGAGACGACTACTAATGTCATTACAACTGTTCCGTGATGAATTAGACCTCCACCTCTACCAGTTGACGAGTCAATATCGTCTGTTTCTCCCATTGGAAATGAAAACCAAAACACTAACGTACCATGTATAATCGATGATATAGCACAACCTAATACTTCTAAGTTATCAATGCCTCCCTTTTCTCGTCTGTGTGCATATAATTTTGGTCCAACTTCCTTATCCATCAATACCTCTTCAGGGATATCCCTGCCGAATGCTCCGACCATGAATGGCGGAAAGAATGAAAAGAAAGTGTTGTAGACTGATAAGAGCCAAGAATCAAAAATTGTATTTCCAGTATAAGCAGAATATATAGCAAAATAGACTTGACAGAGAGAGAGGACAATGTTTTTGTAGAAAGAGAAGGTGGCGCATTTTGAATTCCGATAAAGAGCATATCGTCCATGAACGCAAAGAAGTCGTTGAAGAAATCGGAATCGAGCAATCGCGTAGTCTGATGCGAGTTCTGCTTGACTTCCTTCTAATCCGATGATTCCAATCCCAACCTTTGCTGCGCTTATCATAGTAGCGTCGTTAGCACCATCACCTATTGCAAGGGCTGTTCTGCCTGATTCCTTTTGAAATAATGATACAATATACCCTTTCTGACCAGGTGTTAATCTACAACATATCGCTGAGTGAATTTCAGCTGCCAATTCAACGAAAGCCTTCTCAATCACTCGATCTTCTTTCTGAAGTTGCATTACATCGATTGTCGTTCCATCGATAGCTATTGTAACTCTGTGATTTCCTGCAGTCTCAGTTGATTGTTTTAGTTCAATCGCTCGTTCCATAGCAACTTGCAGTTTTTCTAGAACAAGATGCTCTCTTTTCTTTCTTCGCTCTTCTCTTTCATCTTCCAAAAGGTCTTTGTAGTCATTCAACTCAGGTTGTTGACTTAATTCTTTAGTGATGTGAACGTGAACTATTTCTGCATGGTCACAAAGACCGCATGTTTTCCCGATCTCAACACCCGTTTCGAGTTTATCACCAGTTAGGATCCATACTACTACACCAGCATCAGTTAAAAATCTAATAGTTTGAGGTACTCCATCCTGAAGCTTATCCTCATAAGCTGAGACTCCAACTATTGTTAAATTGCTTTCAATTGCCATGCAGAGCCTGTCGATATCATCATCAGTGCGATCTAATTGGGTCATGACATTATAATATTTCTCAGCCCAAGAATCATAAACATCTCTCTCTAAAGGTCTGTATGCTGATACTAATGTTCTGAATTGGTTACTTGCATATTCTATAAGTATTTCATTTATTGACTTCAACTGAGTGAAATCTAAACATCCAGTCGCCAGGTTATTTAGTACTGATGAGTCAGCTCCCTTCGTCAGGAGGAATATATTTTTTTGATCATCTTCGAGAATGACTGACATCATTTTACGTGTTGGAGAGAATTCCAATTCCTGTAAAATCGTGAAAGGTATATCCTTTCCACCGACCGTGACGGTTATGTTTTTACTGTTTCGCTTACTCAGAACGAACTTATTGTTCGATGCTGCTTGGACAAGTGCAACTTCGTCTGGTGAAGAACCCTCAAAAATAACTTCTTGTTTCGATTTTTGAGACCCCTCCTTGACAAACGGAATAACCGAATGACACAAAGCAATCGTAGCTAAATATCTCCCAATAGCATCTCCTGGAGAAGACGGAGTCAAGTTGGTGCTGAGTCCAGTGAAGGTAGGATTACTATTTTTAAACAAACTCCCAGGACAAAACCCCTCAGAATGCCGATCCCAAACTCCATCAACTAAAACAGCACCCTCCATGTATCTCATTACGTTTTCTGTTAAAGTTCCAGTTTTATCGCTAAAAACGTACTTTACGAGTCCAAGCTCACTATTTAGATCTGAAGTTTTGGGTCTGCAATTAACCCACCCAACACCTTTTATAAAATACGCCATTTCGGAATCCCAAACCATTAACAGATATTGTGCAATTTTACAAAACTCGACGGTGACGAATAACGAAATCGGAATCATAAAAGACAACAACACGAAGTAAGTCATGTAATTTAAAAAGAATTGTTCCACTGCGGTATAATCCAACAACCCCATTAGATACCAAGTACTGTTTCTATTCTCATCATTCCATACCACATTAAGTATTGATAAGGGAAACAACACAAGGTGTTTAAATACGAATATTTGACCAACCAGTGTGTTCATTCTCACTGAAAATGATGATATTGACCGTTTTGCTTGTTTTAAATTTCTACCCTGTTTGGTGTCCATTCCCGTGTATAGTACAGCTCCGATTACCCAATTGGTTTTACGAATTGAAGAACCTCTCCAAATTATATTTTTTATTGCGAGAGGGGTTCGAACTTGATTGCCCATGGACATGACGCCTTGCCAAACATATATTTTTGGATTTGGTTCATCGACGTATAAAGTTACCGAAGATCCGCCAGTGGTCTGATAAGTCCAATCGCTGGGTGTTTTGATACTTTGCGTTTCAGGACGTGCTTTACGTGGCTTAACTGATGTTTCCCCATCTAGTTGCGAAGTTTCAATAAAAACGACGCCATCACTGTCAGATGAGCCTAAGATAACTAAATCAGCTTTTACTGGACAGGCTTCACCTGCACCTCTCTCAAGCTTTATTATATCTCCAACCTGAAGTTCACTACTAGGGATGTCCTTCCAAGATCCCTTAACCATTGTTGTTACTAATCCACTATTGTCCTTTTGATCGGCCACGTGGCGTTTAAAGTCTTCATAACCGTCTTTAATCATTGCGACACCTAAGATCAAAACTAAAGGGACCACTGCAGACAGCGGTGTTATCGGTGATACGTTTGGAACAAGTGATATGATCATCACTAAAAGGAAATAGACATTGCTGAATTGTTGAAACTGAAGCAGCAGGTTCAATGGTATAAAATTAATAACAGTATAGTGGCTGGTTTTTAAGAAGTTCTCTGGATATCCGTAGTGAGAATTTGCTTCTCGATCATTTACACAAACGACGTGGCCTTCACTTTTTCCACCTCCACTGGACTCAGCAAATGAGTGCTTCGACGGTGATCGCACAGGTGGATCTTTTGGTGAGCCATCGCTGTCCTCCTCCTCGTCAACTCGTATTTGCCCGCCAACCCTCTGCATCGGATTACAACAGTCTTAAACAGAAGTACAAAACATGAAAATAAATATTTTGATGAACTATAAAGGAGGGGGGTTGGGGGAGAGGGGGTGAAGCGTGTCTAATGCGCTTGACGTACCTGTTGAAAAAAAAAAAAGAAAATGAAATAACAACTTATAAACTATCAAAGTAAACAACGTCACGAACACGACAGGTGCTCATCTATTCCAAGTCTGTAAAAAGTAATGAATTTTGAGAATAAAATTACACATGAAAAAAAAAATCCTTTAAGTCCTCCTTCCTATTAAGATCAATATAAAAAAAACTTACCCCAGGAAGATAATTGAGAGTCGGAGTAAGAAGAAATACCAAAACAAAACAAAAAAACCAAATAAAAAAAAAGAAAGCCTGCCCCACGAGAAGCTTTTCACACAGAGACAATGCTACAGTTGCTGCCGAAACAAGAAAAAAATTAATGGAATAAACAAAATGAAATAATTTTAAAAAAATAATAATAATAAATTTTATATTAGAGCTGGTAGCCAGAGTTGAGATCTGCAAAAAGGAGAAAAAAAAAAAGAAAAAAAACACGAACCTCGAAAGAACGCGTAATGTAACAAGGAAGACAGCAATCACTCTCTATTTTTATTTTTATTTTACTTATTTTTTTCGATAACGATAATAACAAACAAAAAAAATCGGAAGGCATTCCCAAACCAGAAGTTAATATTCTTAGATTGTGGGAAGACGAACTTCTGCAAAAAAAAAAAAGCATTCCATCAAAGAAAGTCTTCATTAACCAAGAAGAGATTAAAGCCATCAAAGTTCATCCCCTTCGCTAAAATAATTGATTAAGAAAAAAAAATTACTAAGTGTGTTCCACACTTAGATAGTGATCTCACATACAGTTGCATTGAAGAGAGAGAGAGGGGTGAAAATAATAATGACTTCTCATAGAAGCCGTCTACAAGGTAGGTCTGTAGTAGAAAAAAACACAACAAAAATCAATTTTGTGGATGGAACCAGATATCAAAAAAAAAAAAAAAAAAAAAAAAGTTTTCGTCATAGGAAGGTACCAAAAAACCAAAATAATCAGCACCACACAGAGAGAATGCTCAGCAAGGACCCTGTCAGAAAAGACAGCCAGAAGATCAAGAAGGCCACAGTAGATATCTATCAGCACTTTTTTTTTTTTTTTTTTTTTTTTAAATCCCGACTCAAGTCGGAGAAGAAACTACTCAGATTAAAAGCCGTTTTTTTTATTTCTCTTCGTACAAAACAAAAGGCTTTATTTTATCTGAAATAGTTTTTTTTCTTTTTTTTTTTTTTTTTTTAGGGAGCGGAGGGAAAAAAAAAAAAAAAAAAAAAATGTCGGAAGCACAAAGTAACACTCGCACTACTAAAATCCTAACAGGCATGTGAGACGAGAAATCCGCTTGACGAGATTCTCTTAACTTAATTTGCATCAAGCTCTAGCAGATCTATAACATAATATAAATAGCTTTGGCTGGAAAGACTAAGAAAGTCACCCAACCTATGATACGGATATTTCTTTTATTCTGACTACACCAGTACCGCTCGCAGTAAAAACCATGGACGGACTCTGGTATTAGAATTCGATAAACGAGGGAAGAAAGAAGAGAGAAAAAAAAAAGGGGGGGGAACTAAACAGAACTAACAACACAAAGGGAAATTTATTGTTTCAAAAGAACAACAGGTACTACTTTCTAATTTTAAAAAAAAAGAAAAAAGAACAGACTTTGTTTGCTTTCCTAAATTCGTTTCCTAATTATAGATTTCAGCTGAGGAATGAGTCACACTGAACAAACAGTTTTCTATCTTTCTCAGTGTTGGTGTGCAAACAGAATAAAATAATTTCTTTTCGTCTAGTAGTACATTAACAGTCTTGATTCCCATAGTCACCAGAAGAGAGAGATACACCTCACAACAACAGGTAACTGTTTATGGATTGGGGAATACAGGATACTGAATAGGCTGCTTGCAATCTTACTCAGTAAATGTGACAACAAAAACATCCGTCAGATATGAAAGTTTTTATTGTTGCTGTTGAAATCAGGGAAGGTCAAAACCCCGGAGAAGCTCACGAGGGGTAACCGTAATTCAGTTACCACTACTGTGACTCTCACAAGCGAGAAGTAGAAGTAAGTGACCGCCCAGATGAACGAAGCAGGAAAGTAGTTGTGAGAACAACAACAGGCAGCTGCTTTCATTGATTAGACAATACATAACAATACATAAAATAGTTTAGACAGGACCATTAGTTATGAGTGGTATCAATGGAAATACAGAACTGGGGTCCAGGTAGCCCGCATCAGCAACGACCCAATCTCGAAGATTGTAGTTTTATAGCTTCGGCTGGAAGTGATCGACTCCCAACTCCCACCTTGCCCAGAGGTTAACAGGTTGAAAAAAACTGAAGAAAATAAAAGAAATGATCTGGGAGGAGGGGTGAAACTTTGACTATGTAAAAAAACAGTAAACAAGTTTAGGGTATTAAAAACAAAATTAATATCAAAGTACTTGACTGAAAAAAATATTTGTTGTTATTAATCAAAGAAAAGGTTCGTTTAGACAAAAAGAAACACAAAAGGGAAAATTATATTTTTTTTTGTCTTATTGACCAGAAGACGTCGACGTTGTCGAATCTGGTAATTCGGGGACCACGATCTGGGAGTAGAGGAAAGGTGGAAAAAAAAATTTAAAAAAAAAGTGTCTTTTTTTATTCATATATAGTATCTTTTCTTTATAATACGACCACATATGCCCACATACCACGAAAGAAAATAGAAACCCGAAGGGGCCGAAAGTTATATACAGGTACCACAAAAATTGGGCAGCACATAGCTGTATCACTCAGCAAGAAATGAAAATAAAAGAATTAGGTAAGATGACAGTCAGTTTATTTATTGGTCATAACTGCGCCTGATTCATAATATAAAACATTTTTTATCTTACTCAGCCCAACAAATAAAAAATGTATTCATCATTGGGGTGAGAGAATAAGTTGTTATATTGTGCATTATGTACAAAAAAATAAAAAATAAAATAAAAAAAAACCCTTCCCCCTCTCTATCCCTACCTCTTGTATACAACAAAAAGAAATTGTGATTGAGATCTCAGTTGATTTTTTTTTTTTTTTTTTTTTTTTTTTCAATACAATAATTACTATTATTGTAGTCAGAATCACAAGACATCAAAAAAACGGATCAAAACAACAGTTTCTGATACTGTTTAATGTTAGAGACCAGACAAACCTTTTGTTCATTTGGTCTCTCGAGCTATTTTTTTTAAATATCATTCGAAAGACTAATACTTCACTGCTGGAGTATTGAAGAGCCGTATATTAAAAAAAAATAAATTTAAAAAAAATTATCAACCAAGCTAATCCTCAAGTGTTAGTCAGTATTGTATCTACCTCCCCCAATTACCATTATGTTGCTGGAGTACATTTTATACCAATGACGTGCATCGGGTTCCAGTGTACCTCGAGGAATTTGGGATAAGAATTTAGTTTTCGGAGTGACGTAGCAGTTTGAATGTTTTTTTTGATTATTAAGAAGTGAGAGATCAGAATGAGAAGAGTGTTCGATGAGAGGTGTTTTGGTTATTGAAGAGAGTTTATTAAGAATCTCTTGAGGATTATGTGGTTTACGTAACCTAACCATCGTAGAGCAACACTCCTGCGTGTCGTGAACTCTAATCACAGCTTCATTACCCTTCACAACTAAACTATGCATATCACTAGGTGTGTAAAGTCTTCTTAACTTGCAGCTGTCCAATTCCATAACCGCAAGAAACGAACTTGTTCCAATCAATCTCAGATTCCGCTCCCATTTTCCTTTTGTATTTCGTTTATCAACAACAGTACTTACGGCACCTGGGACCCTAGTTAAGAGTTCCATGTTAATCTTTTTAATGACCCCTCCCCACCTCCCCCGTTATTATGGGCCTGTGATGTGAATATGAATAATTATTTATTAGAAAACTGATTAGTTTCAATGGACGGTATCAAAAAAAAAAAAAAAAAAAGGGAAAAGGGAAAGGGAAAAGGGAAAGGAAGGGAAGGAAAAAAAGAGAGTAAGTTGTCGAAGGTATTTCTCGACCAACAGAAGATTACCAAAAGTGACAAGACACAATAAACAGATACAAAACCCCACAACATTTCGTATCGTACATCATCGTCATCGACATAGCAAACTAAGGAGGATAAGAGCAACAAGGCAACAGCAACGTAAGTAGACCCAACGTAAGTAGACCCAACGTAAGTAGACCCAACGTAAGTAGACCCAACGTAAGTAGACCCAACGTAAGTAGACCCAACGTATTGATTCGTTAGGATGACGTTATATTTTATTCTATTTATTTACGAAGCCTAGGAAGCCAAAAGTTAGGGTAAAGCTCAACAGATCGCTCCCCGAAAGTGTTTTGGAAAACAACAACAATTTCAGAATATCGCAGTCAAATACACAAACAGTAATTCAGAGAGAGGAGAGAAGGAAGAAGAAAAAATAAAACGCTGCATTATAATTATAATTGGTAACCAATTCCCTTACAGAGAAACAGCGAGTTATGTCAAAGGTCAGAACCGCACTCACTTCTGCAGTACTTTTTGTACGAGCCGCTAACAGAAAGAACTTATAACCAGTCTGCACCCACTACAATAATTTAAAAAAAAAAAAAAATACAACACCAGTTTAGTTTTTGGTTTGTTTCATATAATTAAAAAAAAAAAAAAAAAAATTGACGCTACAACTCATTGTAAACAGCAACATAACAGTTGACAGATGTTTGTTCATGGTGAATGACTTGAGTATGGGATGCATAAATAATTAAAGCTTAACAAAAGTTGTTATATTATCCGGTACGAATAGATTGTGAAGACCGAAATTAACCGTAATTGGATTTATTATCTTCGCAATTAATTTCATAGTGTGAGCGTCTAAAACTGCTACGATCGATTGTTTTTTACAAATGTTAATAGACGGAACTAATAAGATACCATCGTCTTCTATCATTGAAGATGGATTTTTAACAAAAACAGGTTCAGATGCCGTCCAATCTGATGAACATTCCCAATCGAAATGATGACCAGAAGTTAAATCAATTTTTGAAATACCCCATTGGTCTGGATTGGTAACTCCATATAAATAATTATACTTCGACTCCAACAGTCGAGGATTACAACACGGAAATTCAAATATTCGATTCGACAGTATTTTTTGTTTTACAATTTTTTTTTTTAAATCTATTTCGTATCTAATAATTCCAGATACCACTGGTTTTGTCACCAAACTATCACAGTCAGAGAATGACATATCCATCGTGATATTACGATTTGTGTCGTTGAATGAATTTGATATGTGAAAAATCATCCCCGGACTCTCTCCTTTTAAGTCTTTTTCAACAACCTCTCCAGTCTTCTTATCCCAAATAATAAACTCAACAGGCGTGTCTTTGAATTCGTACATTTCAAAAAAAGCTACATCACCTCCACTCAATCGATCAAAATTTAATTTTTTTGATGTGCAAATACCTATTAAGTAGTCGCTACAAACAGCCATGCTATGCATGTATGAAGGTCGGCATGAGAGTGGTGCTGATTTTCTTGATAACCAATTGAATTGTTGGAGTGGAAATGTCGTAAACGGTTTCATTGGAAATTCAGATCGTCCCTTGAATATTGTGTAGCCTGCCTCGAACGTGTTATCTGGTGAAATCGCTTTTAAATAAGTTGCGATATGATAATCACCTTCTTGGGTTGGTTCATACAGATAGTGGGCACACGTTGTAAAAACTTTTCCATTTTTTTTATCGAAAACTTGTTTTCCCGGAAGCGTTTTTAGTTGCTTTTGATTCCCCAGAGTCTCTGAATCCATCACAATGACTTCACCTTCAGGGAATTCTGAAGCCGCTGCTATTTTATTTTCTCCAAGCAACCAGATATTAACATTCATATTCCCCGATGTGATTCCTTCCTTGCCAGCTTTCTTTAATAACTTTGAGTCAACCTTCTTATGAGTGACTGTGTTCTCCCATCCCCGAGCTCCACTTTGAAGAGCGTGGTACGCTTCACTTCTTACGAACTTGTTGCTAAAGCTAACTTTTTGATCTTTTATTTTCCATCCAACAACGTGTGCCAACCCATCGAGTAGTGTTGCGTCATCGTGAAAAGCTCCACCAGCTTGTCTGTACAATGTTCCCGATAAGTACGTAGGAAGACATCCCTCGATTTCACAAGGGACAGATGTGAGTTCTTCCTTTACATCCTCGTAGCCATAAGGTCTAGAGATAGAATCAATTTGGTCAACTACTGATTTTAGAACGCGGGTCATGTTTAGATTATTCTAATTAAGGAAATAACAACATCAGTAGGAAACTCACGACACAAGTGACTAATAACGTTACTATAGGCTAACACAGGCTAACACAGGCTAACACAGGCTAACACAGGCTAACACTCCGTTAACGACGTACATTCTCTACATTATAATCGAAAGGGGGGTAAGATAAGTATAAAAACCGATAATTCCATCTACAGTCCAGTTCAAACGATATCAAGGAGGGCAATAGCAGTGGAGGAGGGCAGGGCAGAGAAACAGTAGTTTTGTTGGTTTTGTGGAATACATTGGACTGCTAAGTATTCCGAAGATTTTTTTTTTTTTTAAATCTTTTTTTTTTTTTTTTTTTGTTTAGTAGTGTTTGTATTTTCCTCCCCACCTGTAAACTGTCTCACAAGACTTCATTTAAAACTAAAGTTTTTCAATATTCGATGTTAAAGCAACCAAATAAGACAACAGAGCAATCCTTCTTGCAGAACCAATTACATGAGGGGATGGGTGTCAAGCAGCACAAACCTGCTCAACTTCCCATTGGCGGATGCAATCTATTATTTTTTTTTCCTGTTCTTCCTGCTTCTGTCCAGATAGGGTTTTTTTCTTTTTTTTTTTCTTTTTTTTCATTCTAATGACAATGGTTGCTTTCAGCAAAAAAAAAAAAAAAAAAAAGAGCAACCAGATTCGGTAGTTGGTGAGGGGAAAAGGGTGGATCTAATGGAGAATTCTAGAGGGAGAAAGAAAGAAAATGAAAAATAGAACCTTGAAAAGTCCTTTATCAACCACAACATGCTGTTTTTTACTCTCAGATTTCCTTGTTCTTTTTTTCTTTTTTTTCTGGTGCTGATAACTTGTATTCAGCAGTTCGGAAGTATAAAAATTTTCCCTTTTAATTTGGAATTTTGATTTGATTTAATTGTTCTTTTTTTTTTCAAAAAACTGAAAACCAACCTGATGAAGATTTAGCTGTGTTTTCTACGGGAAAAAAAAAAAAGGAAAGGAAAGGAAAGGAAAGGAAAGTAAAAAACAGACATTCGAAGCAGTCATCATGGAGAAAGGGGGAAACGAACGGAAATAGGTTTTTTTTTTTTTTTTTTTTTTTTTTTAAGCTTTTTTTTTTTTTTTTGGCTCGGGAGAGAGAGAGAGAGAAAAGAGAAGAAAAAAAAGTAGGTCCTCAAAAGGACAGATGAAAAAAATCTAAGATAAATTCTAATGAAGAAGAAAGAGATTGGGAAGGAAAAAGGGAGACAAAAAAAAAAGGGCAATCAAATTACACGAAATCTCCAACCTTCAGTTGTTCACAAGCTAACTGAGATTTGTAATCTTTCGGGAACTCGGATCACCCATTTTTCTCATTTATTATTTTTTCTTCTTTTTTTTTTTTTTTTTTTTAAATTTTATTTGGTGATAAATGTGATCGCTATCGTGTTATTATTATTTTTTTTTATTTTAATTTTTCTAATGGTTTGGTCACGATGCACTGTGATTAAATAGATATGTCTATTTAACGACATTATCAAAGCTTTTTTTTTTTTTTTTTTTCCCTTCAGGAAGAGGACGACAGCAACTTCACGTTCCTCATTTCTTAAAACCCCCGTGTCCAAACCATTGTCTTTCTCAATAAGAAAATAAAAAAAGAGAGTAGCAGCTTCGTCTTTTTTTTTTTTTTTTTTTTTTTTTTGTTCACAATTAGCGTCACTGTATTTAGAGAGGATGTCTATAGGTTAAAGTGTTGGGGGAAAATAGTTAAACAGGCATGAAGCAATTTTAATCAAATAAATAGTCTTTAGAAACATGTACAAGATTAATACATGAATGCAACACACAAGACTATCTTATAAATCGCCATTATCATTTCCTCTTCAAATGGGGAAAAAGAAAATTTGAAAAAAAGATAAATATTTCTATGGGGAAGTGTGAATGAAAAAAAAAAAAAAAAAAAAAAAGTGGGAAAAGGGGTGGGCGGAACGTCTGTAGAGAGGTCTGTGATTTTATATTTTATTTTATTGTTTTTTATTGGTTTTTTTTTTTTTTTTTTAATTGCACTCAAAATAATTACCTCCCTGCTGCTGAACCTGAAACGCATGCTGCGGTTGCTGAGGTTGCTGAGGCTGTTGAGGCTGTTTTTGTTGATGACCACCAAGACCAGACTTCTCTAGTCTAGATATAATATGCTTACCATAATTATATCTTCTGAGAGTAGCAAGATGTGGTCTAATGTGGTCGGTGATCACTTTCTGGTGACGATCTCCACTGCAGTCAAGCATCTTTTGAACGACATAATTGGCATACGGATCCTGAACCATTGCAAGTAGTCCAGTCATCCCATCAAGTGTTGAGTATTGTAGGAGTTCTACTAATAAATCATCACGTACGGTAGTACTTCCGTATTCAAACATCTTCTCAACTACATTTGATGAAAACTTTCCTTTTGCTAATGCTAAGACGTTTCCTCTCAATTTCAAATACAGATGCTGTCTGTGACTATCTCCTCCATTGATAATAACATGCTGAACAACATAATTTCCATATCTATCTCCAACAAGAAGATCAACAGACTCTAACACTTCTTGATTGATTGGCTCAACCTCTGCTGATCCTCTACAGTACTCTAATAAACGCTGAATAACTCTGCATCCATAAGCATGAACTGCTAACACGTGAACGTTATTCTTAAACGCATTGACAATAAAATCAACTCTACGAGGCATTGCTTCGATACACTTTTGAATAACATGATTACCGTTTTGATCTTGAACACAACGAGGAACATGACCACACAGTTCAGCAATTATTAAGTCTCTATATTCTGGTTTAATTACTTCTAAAGCTTTCTGAATTACACGACAACCATATGGTGACAGAGTGAGGTTGAGGATATTCCCACGAAGTTTTTCAGACAATATAAAAACTTGATCTGGTAGTCCGTGTTCAAACATCTTTTGAATAACGTAATTACCAAACATGTGAGTCATCAAGTCCGATACCTCTGGTTCAATTTCCGCAAAGAGAAGCATCTTTTCATCATCAGAACAACCAAGATCTAATCGTCTCTGTAAGGTACGAGATCCAGTATGGTCGCGTGAAATTTCTAACACTCTTCCTTTAATTGAACTAATGTCTATTAATCCAGCTTCCCAGTCTGCTTGCTGTTGTTGAAGAGCAGTCATTACTGCTGGAGATTCCTTAGAGAATTGATTATTAATAAGAGACATCGATGGTACTGATGATCTTAGAACATTTTGTTGTTGTTGCTGTTGTTGTTGCTGTTGCTGACCAAAGTAAGAGCTTTCTGGTACTCTTGTTTGTGGTTGCTGTTGTTGTTGTTGTTGTTGGTGTGGAGTAGGGACAGCCATGTACCCAACCAGTTTACCTTCATCCCAAACAGGGTACAGAGTTCCCGGATTCTGTTGTTGTTGCTGTTGTTGCTGCTGTTGTTGTTGACTGTGAACGTTGCTGCTATTAGTATCATACTGACTAACAAATTGATGCTGAGGCTGCTGCTGTTGCTGCAGTGGCTGTGCCTTTAAAACACTTTGCTGACCGTAGTAATTACCCGCCACGTTAGGATGTGCTGACTGTGTTGGAATCTCATTCTCTTGATCTAATGGTTGCATGTCAGGTAGGTCTTCACATCCAACGTGTTCTGGGGTTAAAGTTTTATCAAATAAACTTTCACCCATTGCTAACTTTCCAAAACCAGGAGGAGGAGTACACGCTCCAAAGAATTGAATATCTTCAGTCAAGGCTAAACGTGTTGGGTTTGGAGTGCTGGCCTTCATTTTCCAACTAGTCCCCAAAACCCGAGGTGGTGTGCTTGCAATATCAGCATCCATCGGTACTAACTCAGGAGGCTCTGACGACACTATTTGTGGAGTCCCCGCAGCAGGTAAACTGGCAACCACTGACATCTAACTGAAAGTAGGGATGGGGGGAAGGGGGAGGGGTGTATCCTGGAATTCTATAAAATAATAACTCTAATAAAACCACACAATTCAAACAAAAAAAACAACTAACTCGCAGACCAGACGATCCATCTCTTGCATCGCGAAATACTGACTGAAACAGGAATATAATGGTACAGTTCAATCTGGATTATTATTAAAGACATCGTAATAAAGAATTGAGTAAAAAAACAAAAACTAATATTCGTCCTCATGAAAATGAGAAAATACAAAAATGAAAATGAAAGAAATATTATCTACTTTGACCTCTTGAGAGTCTGTCAGCCATATTTGCTTGAGCTGCAGTAGACAACCTGTTTATGACTGGTTCTGGTGTAAATTTTAGACGTAATCTACTAATGGCTGATTGTTTTGATTCAACCGACCTGTTAAAGAGACGTTGATTTGAGGCAACTTGTTCCGCCTCCGAAGTGAATTTATTTGACGGTTTTGTAGGAGGGAGATACTTATGAAGTAACCCTTCTCGTTTGACTTTTCGAGTTTCAACTTCACGAGTTGAAAATTTCAACCCAAGTTCCACTATTGCGCCTTCTTCTAATAGAAGTGGTTTAGGTACTTGGAGTTGTTCCTCGAGTTCCTGTTTCAGTTTTATTGTTGTCTCTTCTTTCTTTCTAAGCGCATCGAAGTAAAGCCTAGCAGTGGTTGCTTCAAGTTCTTCAGAACTTTTGACTATTGTATCTCGCTGTGTTAGTTTTAGTTGACGTTCTTCTGCTTTGAGAGTTCGTCTTTGTAGTTCATTATAGAATAACCTGTCTACTAATTCTTTTTCACCATCAGTGTCAAGTTGAAGGGCACTCTTTTTCCTTCTTTTCAATTCCAATTTCTCTGATTTGGTCATCATTTGACTACAAAACCGAAGTTCAGATTCCAATTTTTTTATTTTATTATTTCTCTCAGACAGTACGGCTGAGAACATCGACGCAGCATTGCTTTTTCCTCTCTTTCTTCCTCTTCTGATTGGTTGTAGTTTTCCTGGTCGCAATGCCGGAGCGTGCTGTAGTATATCAGTCATGTAGGCAACCAGAGGGAGGATTTATTGAACTCTACCTCCCAACAGATATTTACTTCAATGCCTGTATTATAAATAAATAAATAAGCTTTTGTATGTTTCAGACTTTAGAAATTCTTGTCGGTAGGACAAAAGAGAAATAAATAGAGGTAATAGGGGAAAAGTGTAAGTGCATATTTTTTATGTTTTTTTTTTTTTCTTTTTGTTAGAATTGTTTTATTCAAGATGGTTGTCATTCAATCAACAAGTAAAAAGTAAAATAAATAAAAAAGGAGACGCCTCATGGGCCCCACCTCCTCTCCCCTTTTCGTATCATCGATATTATCAGTTATGGAAATAATGTGAAAAGAAAAAAAAAGGTTTCGTGTTGTAAAACACGACTAAACCATTTAGATAAAGCTGCCTTATATTTTGTTGATCGCAGACAGTATTACTGGCGGCGGGTTCTTTATCTGAATAGTTTCTTCTCCAATTTCATCAGCAAAAAAAAAAAAAAAAAAAAAAAACAGAAATGCTATTGCTGTAAAATGTTCAAATATCCAATCATTCTGTCGATGTGATCTATCAGTACAAAGCCACAGTTTTAGCACCGAGGTTGGTTGGTTTTATAAGGTAAAGATCTTTTGAGAGATAAAAAAAATAAGAGAGAGAAAAGAATAAAAATAAAATGGTTGTACAAAAAAAAAAAAAAAAAAATACACGATTTTCACGAAGTCGCCTTCTCAGCCTGTTTTTGTGCAACGAAGGCACAAAACTCATTAAAGAGAACGTAGCCACCCTGTTATTGTTATTTTGGTCATTCTTCTTCTTTTTAAGATTGATAATAAAGAACAGAAATAATAATCATACCCCATTGGCATCCATCTCATGAAATGCTTCTGCTGGATTATTAATACCGGGAATTGGACCGTGGTCAAGCTGTTATTTATTTATTTTATGTTTTTAAAGTCTCGTCTCATTGCTGTAAAATAAAACAATAAATCAACATACTAATTCTGCCTTCGTAATCCGTCTGTCGTCAGACTTGTCTATGTTGGCGAAAGAATTCCAAAGTTCATTATATGCAACTATGTATTTTAAAAAGAATTTAAATTCTCTTTTACCAATCCAACCATTTCCAGACTTATCAGCAGCTTTGTATGCTCTCATGATTGCAGGTTTATTGTTTAGTTGTGGCCATAATTCAAGGATTCCTTTATCAAGTTCAGCAAGAGAGAGATGGCCATTCGCGTTTGGATCAAGTCTCTTAAACAATGCTAATCTCTCTTGAGGAGTTGGGAATGGAAGTTGTTGTAACTTTGTTGGTAGCAGTGACCTTCTTGATGAAGAAATGGATTTTATTGAACCTCTACTACAAACTGATGAGTTACTGTTGATGGATGCATGTGGTGTGTATGAAGTTGCATTTTTTTGAGCAACTTTAAGAAGATGACCCATTTCTGAATCAGTTTTATTCTTCGCCATCCACATTGCGAATTCATCAAATAAAACATATCCACCTGAGTTACGATCCATTTGTCTAAAAGCACTTGCGGCTTCAACACTTGAAATTCCCAAAACTGATGAGGCGTTGGTCAACTCATCTAATGTCACACGTCTGTCAGCGGAGGAATCAATTTTTGAAAATTTCATCCACATGTTGTTATAGTATTGTAGGAATCGTAAGAAGTACTCAAACTCTCCTTTGGCAATGAATCCAGTTCCGTTTCGATCAGCGGCTTTGTACGCTCTCATTATCGCTGGTTTATTATTGAATGATGGCCACAACATGACGACACCTCTGTCAAGCTCTGCTAATGAAAGCATTCCATTACCATTTGGATCTAATTTCATAAACAACGCTTTTCTCTCTGCAGAAGTTGGATAGTTCAATTCTTTAAATCCAGTGATGCTGTTCGAAACACCAACACCAGGAAGTCTCAAATGATTACTTTTCTTTGTTCCACCTGCTTTTTGATGACCCTTTACGTCGACAATAAATTTTAATTGTGTGTTGTGTTTTTCTCTTACTTGTTTTTTTAATTTTTCAGTTCGTTTTTCGAAAGTCATATTAGGTGAGTAGTAGTTTGAGTATGCTAATGAATCTCTAGTTTCTGGGTTTGTTCTGGTGAAGGTGAGTTCACTGGCGTCTTTAAATCTAATTTTGTACTTCAGAACTCGTTCCTCATGTGCATTCTCACGCGATATGGTATCTAATGCATCAACAAGGGTGCAGTTAATTGGGAGCGTGTGAACAACCCATTTCGCAAATGATGAATTTTTTAATTTCGGATTTGCGCTACTCCATTTATGACAGACAGGTCCGTTAGTTGAATGTAACCCCCAATCACCTCTCTTCGCTTCTTCAAAACTTGTAGTCGGCTCATCACTCACAGCACCTTTCTTCGATGTTTTCGGCAGCGTTAGAACAGCGTAATTGAGTGGTGCCTTTTCCCTGATATCTCCTAATTTCCCATATGGAAGGTCCAGGTGGCTTACCATTATTATTATTATTTTTTTTTAAATTGTTACTTTTTTAAAGAAATAAAAAACATAAGATTTTTGACAGAACGCAAGATATCAAAAAAAAAAAAAAAAAAAAAAAAAAAGTTTGGTTAGTAGTGTTTTGAGATTTCTTCCTCCCAATTGTCACCGCTGGCTGTCCGGAGTAACAAATGGATTACCAAGTTTGGGTTTTTTACTGCGAAGTCTTTCGGTCCGTTACCAACAGTTGTAATGTTTTCACTAATTTGATTCGTTGAAAAATTATTTGAAAATGCTCGAAGTACTTTATTGGTTGGCTCAACAAGACCAAGAAGCATACAACACAATGGATCGTATGGAACAGACAGGTGAGGGAAAGTGTTCCAAATCCGGGTACCCATTGGTATTGATGAAAGTTTATGTAACTCTCTAACGTCAACACCATACGCTCGTTTTAAAATCTCAGGAGAAGACTCGTCTTTAACGAATTCCTGAAGCGTCTCCAACACCACCGAACGAAGATCCCAAGGTAACTCACTCCTGCATAGTTTTATATATTCAATATGTTCTTGTTTTATCGGACATTCGTATGCTGCATATTTTCCAAGCAATACAATCGGTATGTTCAATTCCCTGCCGCGTTTAAATAACAATTCAGCAGCCTCGATATCACACCTCAGATTATATGATTCTGGATCAGGTTGAAGTGACTTTGTTGCTTGTCCCTGGATAAGAAGTGATTTTGGTTTGTTTTTCAAAGTTATATTTGAGGCAATGTCAGTGACTGGACCAAGACAAACTACATGAGAATCGTTGAGTACACAATCAATTTGATGTGTTTCATTACTTATGTTTATATCATCGGAGATCGGGTGGGTCAGCACATCCGAATTTAGAAAGGCGCTGTCGTCAACACGAACATCACTCCCATGAATGATTATAATATTATTAGTACCCAGCACATGACGTAATAAAATTGAAGCTACCTTCGCCCGATCAGATGTCCGACCTCCACATGTTATAACTGCCTTCAAATTAATAATGTTTTTCTTGTGCAGTTCCATTAAAAATAACAATGCGATCGTATCATCGATGTCTTTTCCAATATCGGTAACAACTACTACGTTGCTTGCTGCTGTTGTGATCGAGTTAGATGCGTACATTCGAAAGGCACAAACTGCAATACCAACACCGCCAATGGCTGTAATTACCCTTAACATTCCTGTGTGGCCTTGCATGATTTTTATGTATAAAAAAGAATCAGCAAACTTCACTTTTTACTTCTTTACTCACACCTTTGTTCTGCTTGTACAAAAATCCTAATAAAGGAATAGGTTAGTTACGCTGTCGCAATTCTCATTTTACCGAACAATGGGTTTGTAGGTACAAAAAATAATAAAATACCAATCAATCACAGAAGTGATGACAGGATGAAAACAAATAAATAAATAAAAAATTGGCATCTCACAATTTACGTTCTTTTTTTTTTTTTTTTAAAACTTGTCTTCCGAGATGATAAAATAAAAGTGTGTAAATAACAAATGAAATTCTAAAAAAAAAAATTTAAAAAAAAAAAAAAAAAAAAAGGAGGTCGAGAGAGGGAATAAACTTAAATATAAACAGGGAAAGTAATGTCACTGCCAGGCACTTCATAGCGCTCAAGGAGGTACTTAAGACTTTGAAGTTTTTTGTTGACTATGTGAATACTGTTCGTAGCGTGAAGAAGATTTTCTCGATGAGGAGTTTTACCCTCTTGAGCGACCTCACGAGCTTTTTCAAAATAAGATAAGGCATCTCCGTACATTCCACAGTTGTAAAGGACACGTCCAATTCCATTAAGAGAAGAACACACTCCCGGATGGCCAGGTTTGGAAGCAATTTCAAAGGCAGCACGAGCTTGCAAATAAGATGCTTCACTCTCTAACCACAGACCTTGAACTTCCTGTACAACTGCAAGTTGAAGAAGAATAGCAGCGAATGTCGGTGTTGAACTTGCGTTAATCTTTTCAGCAGCCAGTCGGTTACGTTCTTTCACCTGCTGTTCTGAAAGCTGCGCAGCTGGTTTAAATAAATGACCTAATAAAAATAATAGATTTTGGTTATCACTAATACGCAACATCTTTGCAAGCAATGCCATTGATTCAGCGTATCGACCAGTTGCGTACAACATTTCTGCAAGGAATTGTAAGTAAGGACAAGCCTGGCAATTCCATTCTCCAAACTGTTGTTGTTTTTGTTTCAAAACAAACTCAACTTCATTTATGAGTGACATCGGTGGAGGATCAGAGATGGTTCCGTAAACCTCACACAATTGACCGATGATTCTTCTTTGTCGCATATCTTTTTCAGAACCAAATCGATAATGTATAACCGACTCATGAGCTATAGAATACGAGACAAGAGCATCTGCTGGTGACGTCGGTAGAGTCGCATCACCAATTGACTCTAACAGAAGACCAGTTATTGGATGGCTTTCGTGTAGATTTTGAATTCCAACATTCGCATGTTCCAAATGAAGAATCGCCTGCTTACAATCAACAGAATACACTTCTGATAGAATAACTGAATGAACGACTTCAGAACAACATGATATCCAATGATTATCTCCTAAGGTTGATGACAGTCTATCCATTGCAATATTAATCACACTGTTGGCTATATCAAATCGTTTTTGTGAACAATGAAATGCCGCTAACGACACAATCGCAAGATTGCACGTTGCTGACAACACCTTTTGAGGTTTCGTCTTCTGTTCATCCATCAGTTTTGTTGCGAGTTCTTCAGACCTTTCAAAAAGCGGTAGGGCGCTTGAATATTTCCCTTTGTTGACCATCGCTGTTGCCAAGTTTCTTATCACAATTACTTCCAAAACCCTCCCAGGTATCCCAGTCGGTCCTTTTTGATCTAATAAATCAATAGCTTCTTGAGCTGCATTAATACATTGTTCTGACCTTCCGTGAACGTCACACGATCGACTCCGACAAAGAAGAGCTTCAACGACTGAGTTCGATTCCTTGCCATCACGTTTTTTTCGTATATCGAGACATTTTGCATATAGGAGTTGACTTCCTCGAAGATTATTTAACTGACTGAGAAGCACACCACCTAATAATAGAAAGTCATCGTCGGATGACATAAGCTCACTACTTTCAAGTTCTGCATGAATTTCCTTTGCGGATTGTAAATCTCCCGTCAACAGTAAAGTTTCTAATAATTGCAATTGCAGCTCTTTGAGAACAGTCACAGTGTCACCTTCCGTACATAAATTGACACACATCATTGCTTTTCTCAAATGGGCGATAGACTCTGGAAAACAACCAGCGTGTTTCAGAATCACGGCACACTGAGTCAATCCAGATATAAAGTTAGGCAGCAGTGATGTATTTGCCTTCGCTAATAAACATTCCTCCCACAGAGGATCCGTTGATGGTACTTGAGCACAACCAAGCTGCCTTTCCATGATATATAAATATTTATCAACATAAAAAATTATGTTCGAGGAACTCGAACTGGATTCTATTTTATCAAATAAACTGCAAACGGATAAGGCGAATAATAATTCTGACAAACGACCTTCCTTTGGGAATGGAGTGACGGGGATGTCGGTGTGTAGAATTTCTGATGGTGACAACATATCCGTGTAAACGGTAGCCTCATTCTTTATAGACTCATACTCTTTTAAGACAGTACTAAGTGGGCTGAGAGATTCGTGTATTGAGATTAATTCACTTATCTCATTAACATACGACATAATCTTAACCAAATGCAGCTCTCTTGCTACAAGAAGAGATCTGTCTCTGTTTGCTTTGTGTTCAGATTGAAGTCTTAGTGTGTGTAAATTAATTTTTGGAAACTCAGGAACTACCGATATCTGATCAGGCGACTCACATACTTCTGCTCGGGGAGATCCCTTTTCAGGTGTCGTTATATTCGTTGGTTGTTTCAGACCCGCAGGAACTTTTCCAACCGGTGCGCTTACTTTACTTTGAAATGTTCTCCAGTCTCTATTTTTCATTCTGATTTGCGCACTAGCTTGAACTGTTATCGTAAACCCAACCCAGGATGAACATTTAAACGGAGGTGTTTTCTCAGGAGCAATAGCTGCATGGTCCGTTACCATTACAGCACAATTAGCAATACCAGACCTTGTGTTTGATGGAGTGAAGTAAAGAGTACCTTTTGAGTCTACTGTTGGAGGACAAACAAATAGTTCATCAGACTGTGTTTGAATGTGATAACTGAGAGCTTGGTCAACATCCTCACCATTCTCATCTGGGTTTAAACAAAAAAATTCACATGTTTGAGAACCAGATCCCTGATGACAATTTACATTACGAGAGCAATTAAATCTGGGAGTGATTGGACCACTTGAAGATGATCCTGTACAAGGCTCAAATCTTTTTAGTTTTTGTTTAATTGCCTCTGGAGTAGGACTAGGTGGCGCCAACTCATCAAGACCAACTGAATTAATTCTCTGCCTTGAGGGAGGTGATTGCGGTTGCGAAATTGGAGATAGTCTTGACGACGTTGGACTTCGAAACGGAGACGCTGGAATTGGTATCTGGCCACCAGCAGGAACAGTACTGTTGAATGAATACTCAGGTGAAGGCGATATACAACCTGTTGTTATCTTTACTGGACTCCCTGGTTGCTGAGCACTCTCAACTCCACTCAGTGATATATTTCCGATAGCTGGTCCCATTGGTAGAAGTACTGGTCTTTTCTGAGTGCTTAAAGGAACCTTTCCAACCTGACGACGTTTACCCAAACTTCTCATTACCATTGTTCCTGTACCAGCGCTGCATCCTCCCAATGCTTTGCTGTGAGGTCTTATTCTGCAGCTTTCAGGATGATTCTCTACAACAGTCCTCTTCTTGATTCCCTCATATGGTAACATTATATCTTATTGTACCTGTTGTAGAAAAAATTGTAACGTTAAATAAGATCCAATGTTCTATTTTACTTAAAATCTGTTTTATGGAAACTTAAAACAGGAATACATCTCAACTCCTTATTTCTCACATCACCCCATTGCCCTTACTGGAGAGTGTGGACGCCACCGACAAAGCGTGTATTGCTATCCTGCAATAAAATAAGTTTAATGACGAGGGTGCATTTTCTGCCCAAAAGCGGCATCAATGATAACGTTGGCTGCACTATATTCAAAATAGATCTCTTGTTGGGCAACTTGAATTGTGATCCTGGTTACAGCTACAGGATACTCACATCAGTTGGACCGATATCGATGTTTTCGTTGTCTTCCCTGGCATTGTTTTTCAAAACACTCGTTCTTTTTCATGTTCTGAAATACTTTGCTAACATTACAACACAATTAAAACAGGTCTGTCATTGCTTTATTTCCGCATTCCGTTTTGCCATGGGACGATGGAAGTACTTCGATGGAGGCTCAGCAGCGATGTGATGCTATCCTTGTATGTATTTTGTGTATGTTATTCTGTATTCTTGTATTAAAAATGTCATTCTTGTCTCACAGGGAAAGGCCGTGGCCAAAAGCCTTGCCTATTTAATTCCTCCTCCACAACACAAATAAATAATCACAAACTATGAGAAAACTGTCCTTTTACTTTTTAACAAATTCATTGCTTTACAGTTGTTGTGTTTTTTCTCGATCCTACACTTTATGTATTCCTTTTTGAAACATAAAAAAATTAGCTTCTCTTCCTCATCGGTCACAGCTGACCAATTATGTTTCAGTTTATCTTTTTTAGTACAGCTGATCAGTAATCCTAACTTATCTTCATTGTTCACAGCTGATCGATATTTCTATCTGTTAAGCAGTTTATCTTTTTTTTAGCGGTCACAGCTGATCGATAAATCTAACTGTTAAACAATCAGGTTTTTTCTTTAGCATCTCCTCTTCATCAGTCAACCTGACTAAGACCTTAAAGTTGATGCTTGCTTACTGTCATTTTCATATTCCGCTACTTTGCATTACTTTCTTTTCTTTTATTAAGAGCGGGAAGATACCAACACATAGGCATGAACAGCCTTAGGGCCAGTGAACATTGCAAGAAGGCTGACCGGTCGCTCGTTTTTGCGTCCGCAACGTTCTACGCAGGGATGACGGACGGTCAGGCAGCCTGGATGGCATCTGCGATTCGCAAGATGTTCGATCCGAGGTTCGGAAAACACGCTCGCATCGGGCGAAGACTTCGGGAGGTGCACCGCCGCGACCAGCAGGAAGTCGAAAGGAGAACACGGGCAGCTCATGGATTTGCCCTGGATGGGGGTTCTGGAACCAAGGAGGTGATGATCGGTTGCCGTGAGGTACCGGGCAACACCTGGTTCGACTTTTTCAGAATTGAGAATTCTGAAACTTGCAACAGCCTTGTAATTAACTCGGTTGTTAAGAAGGTACTCGCAAAGTACCCCAACCTTCGGTTCATGGTGATGGACAAGGCCACGTACAACGTGAAGGGAGTTTCCGGACTTCCAGTTCTTGTGGTGTTCTGTTTGGGACACTGTTTTCACAACGTTGTGAAAACATTTATCAAGGACAACTTTCGGAAGTTGCATGTCGTTCTCATGTTTTGCAAGAACATGATGTTCAACGCCCCGACACGAGAAGGAAGGTACCTTGCCTTCCAAAAGAAGACAGCGGAGAAGGAGCAGGTTGGGCATGACAGCGATGTCCTCGAAGCTCTGCTTGCCCTGCGGGAAAGCTTCGACCTTTTCTCGCAGTCTGAAGTAGAAGATGGTCTGGCTGAGGTCTGGACACGTTACGCAGATGTCCTGAGGGGAGTCGACAAGCCGGAACCGACCCAGAGCCACATCGGGTCCGTCATCGGAGAACTGCGGCTTGCTGGGCAAGGAAGTGCAGGAAAACCTGAACCACCAGCTGCAATGGTGTCGTCAGGCGGGACAAGGTGGACGAGCCAATTCAGGTTGCTCAGCCATCTCTGCCTCAAGAGACACAGCATTGTTGGATTCGTCCAGCAAGAATCTGAACGATTCGGGAGCACCACCTGCGAGAGCGTGAAGGGACTCTTGCGGATATTCTCGCCAGGAGTCGATGCCACGGTGGAAGCAAGGAAGGCTGCGAATGACAGACGGGATGCGGTGTGGAACGAAGCAGCACAGGCAAAGGAAATTCTGGAGCCCATCGCACACTTCATCGATGAAGTGGCAGATCTCACCAGGAAGAAGTCAGTCGTTGAGATGTTGCATTCCCGTGTGACAGGTGTGCTCGCAAAGGTGAAGGAGAAGTGCCCTGAGTTGGCCAGTTCCCTGCAGCAGGCATACGAGGCTGACCACGCAGCAATATACACTGCTGCGAGACTCCTACACCCAGCAGTTGCGAGGCTCAAGAAGGGAAACGTTGACTCCTCGGTTGAAATGCTGCTCTCAGCATTTCCAACTATTTTCGATGAATCATCCGCTACCGAGTACCGTACCTGGGTTACTGACACGGACGTGAGTACGGCAGTCAGCGGTTCCTGTTTCTCGTTCTGGAAGAACTCGGACGAGGCGTACCCCGCTCTGAAAAAGAGCGCGCTCACGATCACGAGCATCACACCGGTTGTGACCGGGGTAGACAGCGGTTTCAGTAACATGGAACTTATTCTGTCAAACAAGCGCCGGAAACGCCTGACGACCCAGTCTTTGGGGATGAGAACTCAGCTTTTCATCAACAAAGACATCACCAACGTTGTTGGGTCTGACGATGTTGACGAGCTCGACTGGGCTTCAGACGGGGAAGCTGACTGTGATGATTCAGACACAGATTGATGTCATCGTCTTTTTATTCCTCTCCTGTTACTTTTTATGATTGGCCATTCCACTGGTCGTTCGTGTGCACTTAGGCACCTTTTAGTTTTGCGTTTACGTGACGAACTTCCGCTGCCCACTTAGTACAGTAACCCCACTATTTTCTTCATCCAGATAACAAAAGAAAAGAAAATTTATTATTCTCTTTAGGCTATTACTACAAACTTTATTTTCAATCTCTCAAGACAAAAGCTTATGTGGGAACAATTAGACAGGAGCATGATATCCAAAAGTTACATGTCTGAAATCATGGAGAATACATTCTTTCGGAGTTGCTTTAACCAGTAGAATCAGATGCGTGGTCCGTTCCGGTAGGACTCCCTTCTTACGAATGTGTGGTGCCTCGTGTTAGCGCTTTGGATAGTAATAACCATTGGCGGCGACTATGCACGGGGTGGCCAGTGGGTTTAATGAGGTTGTTGTGTAATCCCCTTCCATGGCTCTGTTTCGGCATGCTGGAAAGCGAAGCTCTGAAGTTTACTTCAGGTTAGTCTTGTAAGCCTATCCTTCCGGTTCAGTTCTCGGCTTGGTTGATTCCCTCGATCGTCCCATCCAGGAGTTTGTGTGCATGGTGAGGCCCTCTGGAAACCCAGCCCAGCACAAGACACCAGGCTCACGGCGAAGATTGGACCCGAAAGTAACCTTGCGTTCTGTTCTGTTGGCAAGCTCTCTGGCTGAGTGCGTTCGAAGTGAGTGGAATTGCTAGTTTGTTGGGTTATGTTCGTAGCAGCTTCACGGTGACGGCGGCCTTATTGAGAATTATCCCTGGTTGTTACATGTTACGTAATGATTGGGTTCTCAAGACTGGTTGCTTGCTAATGTGAATGCCGACGTTCGAACTGTTATTCGTAGCAGCTTCACGGTGACGGCGGCCTTATTGAGAATTATCCCTGGTTGTTACATGTTACGTAATGATTGGGTTCTCAAGACTGGTTGCTTGCTAATGTGAATGCCGACGTTCGAACTGTTATTCGTAGCAGCTTCACGGTGACGGCGGCCTTATTGAGAATTATCCCTGGTTGTTACATGTTACGTAATGATTGGGTTCTCAAGACTGGTTGCTTGCTAATGTGAATGCTGACGTTCGAACTGTTATTCGTAGCAGCTTCACGGTGACGGCGGCCTTATTGAGAATTATCCCTGGTTGTTACATGTTGAAAGTTGCAGGTTAACTGTGGCTGATTCACGTAATGGTTGGGTTCTCAAGACTGGTTGTTTGCTAATGTGAATGCTGACGTTCGAACTGCCCCGACTTTCGAGTAGTTTCCTTTTCCGGCGTGTAACAATCCCGACTGACGAAAAAGGTTGGAGGAATTGCTAGTTTGTTGGGTTATATTCGTAGCAGCTTCACGGTGACGGCGGCCTTACTGAGAATTATCCCTGGTTGTTACGTGTTGAAAGTCACAGGTTATAGCGTCAAAATAACACTCGCGTGGGTGGTTGCTCTCTTCGGAAAGCATAACTTCAGACCCGTCAATTCGCGGCGCTTATATCTACACACATTAATTAGTTGAACGAGTTCAAGTCACTTCCCTGCATAGCAGATCCGTGTCCTCTGTACTAACGCTATACTAAGTGTGACTGTGACTGATACACGTAATGGTTGGGTTCTTTAAGTACTCAGGACTGGTTGCTTGCTGATGTGAATGCTGACGTTCGAACTGCCCCGACTTTCGAGTAATTTCCTTTCCGACTTAGGATGACGCAGCGTGGTGGGTGCCTTGGGATTTAATAAATAAAGCGGAAATAAAGGGGCTTTCCCACCCCCCTTTATTCCGCTTATTTCCCCTTTATTTCCCCTTTATTTTGGAAAAAAAGGAAAAAAAGCCCTTTATTTGGATTAAAAGCCCTTTATTTCCCCTTTATTTTGGAATTACGGAAATTAAAGGGCATTAAAAGCCCTTTAATTTCCCCTTTATTTTGCCCCCTTTAAAGGGGTACAAGTATGAAAATTAATAAAAAAGAATATAAAAAAAATTAAAAAAAAAAGAATAAACAATGTTATCATTGTTTTTTTTTATCGTTCGACTTTGTTGACTAATTTCTATTTTCCATTTTTTTTTCTTTTTAAAAATAAATAAAAAGAATTAAAAAAAAAAAAAAAAAGAGAATAAACAATGCTATCATTGTTTTTTTTATCGATCGACTATGTCGATTACTTTCTATTTTCCGTCCTGGTCAAGACGCTAAACTGATTGTTTTTTCTTTAAAAATAAATAAAAAGAATAAAAAAAAAAAAAAAAAAAGGAATAAACAATGTTATCATTGTTTTTTTTTATCGTTCGACTTTGTTGACTAATTTCTATTTTCCGTTTTTTTTTCTTTAAAAAAAAATAAAAAGAATTTAAAATAAAAAAAAGAATAAACAATGTTATCATTGTTTTTTTATCGATCGACTATGTCGATCACTTTCTATTTTCCGTCCTGGTCAAGACGCTAAACTGATTGTTTTTTTTTTTCAAAATTAATAAAAAGAATATTAAAAAAAATACAAAAAAAAAGATTAAACAATGTTATCATTGTTTTTTTTTTATCGTTCGACTTTGTCGACTAATTTCTATTTTCCGTTTTTTTTTTCTTTAAAAAATAAATAAAAAAGAATTTAAAATAAAAAAAAAGAATAAACAATGTTATCATTGTTTTTTTTTATCGATCGACTATGTCGATTACTTTCTATTTTCCGTCCTGGTCAAGGCGCTAAACTGATTGTTTTTTTTTCAAAAAGAATATAAAAAAAATAATAAAAAAAGAATAAACAATGTTATCATTGTTTTTTTTTCTATCGATCGACTATGTCGATTAATTTCTATTTTCCGTCCTGATCGAGACGCTAAACTGATTGTTTCCTTTTTTTAAATAATAAATAAAAAAAAAATAAAAAAAAAAAAAAAAAGAGCATCTACCTGCTATCCCTCATATCCCCACAATAATATTATACCTTTTCATTTTCTCTTTCCTTTTCTGGTCTTTTTTTTTTTTCTTTTTTTTTCCTTTTTCATACAACGTTTTTTTATTTATATATATCAGTCAAAATTTTATTTCCTTACCAAAAAACACTGTTTTTCCCCCCACTGTATTTTTGGTGAAACTATAAGATTTTCTCTCGATTTTTTTTAGATTTTATTTACTTCTTTCCGATCTATTAAAATACACAATTCCCGGTCCTCGTACACTGGTAACTTGTGTGCTGTTTCACATTTTTCGACGATTCACCCGATTTTTTAAAATTCAGGATGAAAAGAAGTTGATCCGAAATCGGGATCGGAATCAGCGGGAAAAAATCATAAAATTCTACCCCTCGGTCGGGCTTTCGGGGGTCAGTACGTGTGTGTGGGCAGCCGCCAGCTTTTGACTGGGGATACCGGTACTAAAATTCGGGCGAATCACTTCAAGGCGAAATTTATGCTGGGGTGGATGGCAGCAGCTAACAGGGATATTACCTGGGATCGTTTTCCAACTGGGCATGGCAAAGGCCCATGGGATTCCGAGGGTTATCAACTGAAGAAGTTTGCTCTTGACATCGCGCGCTCCGCCAAACAATACGAGATGCAAGGAGAAATAGTTGACGCAAGATCACTGTATGAAGTTGCGAGCAAGAGAATGAAACTCGCTGCTTCGACGCATGTTGTTTGCTCACGAGTGTTTAACTTCTTACCTGACCTAGTTGATATCTCCCCCCGCTACGGCAGCATGACCCTACCCGGCATCCAGAGCAACTTCTTCTCCTTCCACTCTCTCGTGAACGGCTATCAGAATGAGATTCAGCAATACACAATGGGATATCGTGCTCTATCGTGTTTCTGTGCGCACTGCATCAGAGCAGACCACGAGCTGTGCGAGTTACAGGGAGCCAGACTTGGATAGTAGCAGTTGTAGCGGTAGTTCAGGCACCAGCTTTGATGACGACGATGACGACGACAGTTCTGATGAAACCTCCGATAGCTCATCATAATTCCAAAGAATAAGGTCAGAAAAGTAGTGTGTCAAAAGTGTCCAAAAATAAGTGTGGAAAAGTGGTTAAAAAATACTGTAGTAAGCTGACGGCTACCCCACTGTACAAGAATCAGTTTTATGATATTTTTGCTCGATTTTTTTTTTATTTAATCGGGCTGACCCCCATCTACGCGAATAAGCACTTCGATTTATTTCCAGGTGAGAGACTCATCCATGGTTGACCGAAAAGAGGAAACTGCGAAATCTCGGTTGTGAGTTTGAAGGATGCTCTTCAGATTTAGGAATTCCGATTATTAGTCGGGCAGGATCACATGTTTCCGCGCATTTAAATGCAGCTTTGGTCGGCACATTTACTCCTCACAGCAATTTTGTGGTCCACTTTTCCGTTTTTGCCTATTTTTGATAAGGAAATAAAATTTTGACTGATATATATTTTTTTTTTTTTTCATGTTTGATTATTTCCTCTTCATTTTTTTTTTTCTTTTCTTTCTTTTTTTTTTTTTTTTTCTCTGCCTCTCTCTTAATTCTGTTCGTTTCTCTGAAACGAAAATTCATTTGAATATTATTCCTTGGTCAGCAACCATCATTGTCGCCCTTTGGGCCTGTTAAAAAAAATAAAAAATAAAAAGAAAGTTTACATCGGGAATAGGGCAGGAGCCAAAAGCTCCCAGTCCGTTACTTCCCACTTTATCGAAATTCTACTAACTGGAAGTGCTGCTTCCTTCAGGGCATTCTGCATGCTCTTTGCATTGTCAGCACAGAAGGCAAGTGGGACAACATTAGCTTCAAGTAGCTCAGTAGTGATGCTTCGAAGTACCTTCAAGGCATCTGCAGCAGAAAAGCTAGTAACTACTACACTTCTAAAAAACAGGGCCATATGGCCATTGTGAATACTGAAGTTCAGCACTCGTCGCTTTCCAGGTAGTGTCGCCCCATCAAACATAATTGTAACATCATCGCCTTCAAACCGCTTAAGCAACTTCTGACGGCAGGTATTCCCAAGCTTCTCAATGTGGGCAAGCAGACTCCTTCGCGTAACACCTGCAGGTGCAGACGTAATGCCAGTGAAAGTTGGATCTTCAACCACTTGCAGGGCTATCTTATTTTGGCAGAAGAACACAGCTATTTTGTCCATCATGCTCTGTTGGTGTGAGACATTGTACAAGCACTTGATGTTTCTAAAGAAATTCAATGGTTTACATACCAAGTCTTTTAAAACACACAGATCAGTGGTGGAAGTGCCATGTGTTACCCCCAACTCCTTAGGCTTCCCGCTTCCTGGGAGGTTGTGATGACAACGCAAGTGTGCCCGCAGGTTACTTGTTCCAGCGTTTTTCTTCCCTGAGCCTCCATTCTTCATCCTAATCTCACCGCAAATGTTGCACTTGCCCCTATCCCCATTATCAACAAACCAACCACCCTCACCAAAGAGTGGTCGGTCAGCCTGTGTTGTCCCAACCTCCAATCCCCCCTCCTTAGCTTCCTGTGGAATTGGCGCAGCTGGTATCTTGGGAAGTACTTCAGGCATGCTCTCCTTCGGCTTACTATCAAGGATATTGCGAATCCTCTCCTCCTTTGCATTCCACACCTCAGTTGCATCTCTGCACTTCTGTTCTGCATCATCTACCTCTGCTTTTAGTCGCTTCACTTCATTTTCCATCTCCCCATGTTCGGATTCAAGTAACCGCTTCTCGTTCTCAATCTCTAGAACCCTTGTTTCCAACTCTGTAACTTTCTCTGAGCTGCCTGTCTGCAACACATTTGCTAGAGTTGCGTGTGTAATTTGTGCTACCTGCAGTTGAATCCCTTCCGCTAGGGAAGAATGTTGTTTCTTTAGGGCACTGCACTCATCTTGCAAGCTAAGCAATTCCTTCTCAGCAGCAGTGTTTGACTCCTGCAGTTTCTGCGTTACTGCTTCATGCTCTTCCTGCAGCAGCAACTGCTCTTCATGCATTGCACCCTGGAATGCCTGGAACTCAGAGCCCCTGTAGCTTTGTTGGGCTACAAGATGGTGTTCTTGCAACTTTTCCACTGCAGTTATACCATCGTCAGTAGAAATGTTACTGAATGATGACTGCTCCTTTTGCCAGTTTCCAACTAAGTTTTCTACATCCCCACTACCTTCTTTCTTAGCTGAGTGACTAAGATGTCGAAAGTGAGAGAGATTCCCCCTGTACACTGTGACTGAATGATAGGGATTTGATGCCAAATCAGCATCAGAGGGTGGAAATCGAAGGATAGTGGCAGGATCTTGGCGATACATGATACCAACATGCCTGTTATCACCTGATCCTCGGGCTACTTGCACATAGCCTCTCCATTCCACTATCTTCTTCGCTGCCTCTTTCTTGAATCGCAGAACGATTCGATCATCGACTTGCAAGTTGCTGCAGCTCAGCAGCCTCAAGTGGAGTTTCAAGAGCATTCATTGTAGGAGAGATGGATCTGAAAGGAGAAAAAAAACACATTGCAACAGGTTAAGTTACTGTAGTTTGATAGGGAACTTTGTAAGACATTTTTTAAGAACCTGGGGGGGGAATTTCGATAAAGTGGGAAGTAACGGACTGGGAGCTTTTGGCTCCTGCCCTATTCCCGATGTAAACTTTCTTTTTTTTTTTTTTTTTTTTAACAGGCCCAAAGGGCGACAATGATGGTTGCTGACCAAGGAATAATATTCAAATGAATTTTCGTTTCAAAGAAACGAACAGAATTAAGAGAGAGGCAGAGAAAAAAAAAAAAAAAAGAAAGAAAAGAAAAAAAAAAATATGAAGAGGAAATAATCAAACATGAAAAAATAAAAAAAAAAAAAAAAAAAAATATAAATAAAAAACGTTGTATGAAAAAGGAAAAAAAAGAAAAAAAAAAAAAAAAAAAAAGACCAGAAAAGGAAAGAGAAAATGAAAAGGTATAATATTATTGTGGGGATATGAGGATAGCAGGGAGATGCTCTTTTTTTTTTTTTTTTTTTTTTTTATTTATTATTTAAAAAAAGGAAACAATCAGTTTAGCGTCGATCAGGACGGAAAATAGAAATTAATCGACATAGTCGATCGATAGAAAAAAAACAATGATAACATTGTTTATTCCTTTTTTTTTTTTTTTTTTTTAAATCCTTTTAACCCTTACACCACCGGAGCTGATATATCAGTCTGAAAAAAAAAATTTTTTTTGCTAAGTGAAAATTTTGCATTTCTGAGTACAACGATTTCACGGGAGAGGTATTATTGCGATGTCTTTTATGTTCCTTACGTGTTGCGCCGCAATAGTTTTTATTAAATGGTAAATTTTCCATTTGCTAAAGCTGGCCAAAATCAACTTGGGAAATATGTCGGTCCACAGTTCTGATGAGGATGCAACAGTATTTGTTAATCCATCGTCGGTGTGCTCCGATTCGTCACTTGACGAAGTATCTGACTCCAAATGGGGAGGGGAGGTAACAAGGGTTACCAAGAATAAAAACGCGTTTCCAAGAAACGTTAAAGATTAGAGTTGCACGCAAGTCGGAGCTGCAGGTTTTTGAGCTTTTCTTCAGATAGTCAGTTTTCCAGCTGATGAAGAAAAACTCTGAGGTCTATGCCTCACAGAGGGGAAGAAAATTTAAAACCGGTACGCAGGAGCGAAGGGCCTTTGTTGGCACAACACTACTGACGCGCCTCCCAATAAAATCTAACCTGGGGGATTCCTGGGGTTTGAATGACATGCTGTTGACCCCCCTGTTGTTCTTTCCGCAAGTGTTTTCACGTAATCGCTTTGCCGAAATACTGAGGAACTTACACTTCTCTGCGATATTACCTGCTCCCGAGCATGAGGATCCGAAGTGGAGACGTGTATTTTGAATTCCTTTATCCTGATGCGACGTGGGCATGGTGGAATTTGGACGGATAGTAGTGAATCTGGCTGGAGAAGCAAGAGATTCTTATCCTTCAAATTGGCTTTGTTTTGGGCAGCTTAGGTACATTTAAACGTACCAGAGCGGCACCAACACTATTAATAACACCATCAGTACCGCCTTCTCCACAATCAGTATCAATCCCTGATCGCCTCAAGCCAGCTTTGGGACACTACCCCGGAAAGATGGAAAAGGCTCGTCAGTGTGCAGTTCGCGCAAAGCGCGCACAATCACTAGATTACTGTGAGCGATGCAACCAAGCGCTTTGTGCTTACCCATATTTCAAAAGGTATCACATTCTCCAAAACTACAAAATTCCTTGTGATGTTCCTAAACCGCCAACTTCCCAAAATCCAGTATGCCAGGCTGGTGGGGTAAAGAGGTGGAAGTTTATAGATCCAGCCCAAGAGGTCTGATCTAAGTAGCTGCACTGTTACTAATGAAGTTCCATGATCTGGGATCGATGTTATTTGTATTTTTCGAGCTTATCAACCCCGATGCGGTAATCCTCCTGTGTGTCTGAACCTGCTGTGCCATGATGCGGGTTGTTTGTGTATTTTCCGCGACCACAGAGGGCTTTTACAAGCTCAAAAAACAGGGAAAAAATCTGATTTTTCGATTTAATATCGGCCGTGATTTGGCATTCTCTTTACTTGGGCTCCCTCTGACATGATGTTGCGCAGAAACATCATCCCTTTCAAAATACGGGAAGGGAATAACATGCAGCTTCTATGAATGGAAACCGTTGAGTACGTTATTGCGACACTGCCGACTTTGTTAGTTCTGCTGAATGTGCAACAACGTACCAAGGTACGCACCGTTAGGTGTGTGAGTGACAGGTGCTATTGACCCGTAGGAGTAGTTGTGTCCGGTTTGGTACATAGGTTTTCTGGGGGGGTACCTTTTCTCTTTTTGAAAAAACAGTAAAATTTTGGACCCGTCGTTTTGGGGGTTCTTACGGTGGTGTAAGGGTTAATTATTTTAAAGAAAAAACAATCAGTTTAGCGTCTTGACCAGGACGGAAAATAGAAATTAATCGACATAGTCGATCGATAAAAAAAAAACAATGATAACATTGTTTATTCCTTTTTTTTTTTTTTTTTATATTCTTTTTTATTAATTTTGAAAAAAAAACAATCAGTTTAGCGTCTTGACCAGGACGGAAAATAGAAAGTGATCGACATAGTCGATCGATAAAAAAACAATGATAACATTGTTTATTCTTTTTTTTTTTTTTTTTTTTTTTTTTAATCCTTCTTATTATTTTAAAGAAAAAACAATCAGTTTAGTGTCTTGACCAGGACGGAAAATAGAAAGTGATCGACATAGTCGATCGATAAAAAAACAATGATAACATTGTTTATTCTTTTTTTTTTTTTTTTTAAATTCTTTTTATTTATTTTTTAAAAAGAAAAAAAACGGAAAATAGAAATTAGTCAACAAAGTCGAACGATAAAAAAAAAACAATGATAACATTGTTTATTCTTTTTTGGGAAAACCTACAGATCCACCCCCAGGTTTGGAGAAACGTATACTACGGTCACGGCCTTGTGTAGCTTTTTTGACCTTTTTTCAAAATCGACAGCCCTCTATTCTGGGCGAAGTTTTTTTCAAATCCGTGATAGCGCAGTGGTGTTGGTGCCGGACTGAAGCCCTGGAGGTATGGGGTTCGAGTCCCTCGGGGGGATTTTTTTTTTTTCCGGAATTTTTTTTCTGGGCATCTGTTCATCTCGCTGTTACTCAATTTTTTTTAAGGCTTTGTTAACTTGAGTTGAATTTCCAGGTGAGATTTGGACTGTTAGCTTTTGGCTAAGGCCCTCCCTGAAGAGCAAGAACAAAAAAACTACTCACACCTGAAGAAAACATACACAAAGAACACACTGTAAGCTGTGTGTGTATTTTGTGTTTGTCACAACAGGAGAGAAAAGAAAGAATGTCAAGGTTGGTCACCTTGCCTATCAACGCACAACATTGGTGGTCTCTACTAGACCCTGAGTGATCCCACTGGATCTCTCATCGTTCATAGTACCCTGTGTGAAGTTATAAAATCAAAGGTAAACTATGAACTACAAATGACTTAGCCTGTTATTATAATGCCACAGGCAGGCCCTGCATTCAGCAACTATCCAGCAGTGCTTGGATGTCCTGATCTTCTTCTAAAAAAAAGAAAGAAAAACAAAACTGTAGCTGGGATCACTCAGGATCAACAGACTACCAATGCTACCTGTTGTACTTGCTCACTATGGGGGGTGATGCCAAACACCCAGAAGTACTAAACTGCTTTCCTTCTTGCTGCCCAGGAGTTTCTGTTAAATATATTTCAGTAATTTGCAGCATCCCAAAGCACCGTTTCACCAAGCATCGAATTTTTCGATGCGTTCCCATAATGTAAATCCAACATTATGATTATTAGTTTCTTAATACCAATTCTTAATTCACACCCATTTATCAGATTTCGAACCCCGTTTCGCGCATACCTTTTTCACGAATTTTAAATTTTGCAACAGAGTGTCAAGAAAAAGAAGCAATCGGAGGACGAAGTGGACCCGGACGAGGCCGAGGAGAGGATTCAAGGCCTGGTCGAGAAGACTTGGGCGAAGCCAACAACGGTTGCAAGAAGAGCACTGTGGGACAGGTTGAACAGATGGATCCAATTGAACGACCTTCCCTTGAACGCAAACTCGGCAGTTCTGTTTGTGGCGGCAACAGGAGCGGCCCCATCTGCCCTCCTTACGTATTCAAAGCACCTGTCAGCGATGATGGGGAAGCTGGGAATGGAGACAAGTCCGTTATCAATAATGGGTACTTCGTTGAGAGCCGCTGGTGCCGAGATTCCAAGCAGGCAGGCAGAACCGATGGCGAAGGAAGATTTGGTGAAGTGGGCCAAGACACAAAAAGTGAATGTCCGGTTGGCACTCATGATCTGCTGGAAGACCGCGTCCCGGTGGGGAGAGGTGGCGACCCTGTCAAGCGAGCAGGTGAATGTGATAAGCAGAAACGAGGTGATTGTCGACTGGGCAACGAACCCCAAGGGCAGAAAGCGGAATCCGTTCTACCCTGGAAGGTGGGCAGTTATCGTGGGAGACCTGGTGGAGGAGATCGCGTCCGACAACATCCAGTTAGGAAAGTACGAAAGACTGACGGAGTGGGACACAGCAAAGTTGGTGCAGGAATGGAGAAGGGAGAAGTACATGAAGAAGTACTCGGCGCACTCCATCAAGCGAGGGGCGATAAGTCGCCTGTTCGAACAGTTGGCGAGCGGAGAGGATATCAGGGAGGAATTAATAAGCCGCCTCGCGAAGCACAGCACAACCGCCGCCCTCTCGAACACAACGATCCGGTACGGAGGAAACCCAGTGGCATTGGCCCGGGCATTGCGAACATCGGAGGTGACGATTCACCTCTGACCTGTATTAGGAAAATGAGGGCGCAGTTTACTCACAGAGGAAAGAGTACTCGTCTGCCTTCAACAGTTGAGGAGAGGGGCGCGCCGTTGCATGTCTCGAAGATACCGGAGATGAATCTCAGACATGTCAGGTCACGAATGCTACCTTCGATAAGGAAGCGTTTTGAACATGTATGGTCACTCACATTTAATTATATCAACAAACAGGAAAAAGAAAGTAGAAAGAAGAAATCAAGGTTTTCAGCAGACCATGCTAAGAAGCTGGCTGAGTGTCATATTGCCGTTCCTTTTAATTTATCTGAGTCAAGGGCGCATAATGTGCCATTTACTGTTTTCGAAGAAAGAGAGTCTGGAAATAGACAGAGGTTTATTTTGTGGACAAAAGAAGAGAACGAAAGAATCACAGGGGAGGGGTATGTTCCTTTTGTCCCGTTGAAACACATTTCGGAATACCTGGGTGCAGTTGACTCAGAGGTTGCATCTCTGAGAGACTTCAAAACTGGTTTTTACCAGGTTGCAATCCCAGAAGAGGCAAGAGGCCTGTTTGCGTTTCAGGATTCCGAGGGTGCTTCGTATGCCTTGACCAGACTGCCCATGGGGCATGTTTGTGCACCGGAAATAATGAACACCGTGGCTGCTGTGGTAGCAGGTGACCCGCTTTTTGTCAAGGACAGGTATGCGGAGAAGGATGTTGGGATCCATTGGTGGATCGACAATATCAGGTATTTCGGTGGAAGGGAGAAGGTGCACAGTGCAACAGAAAGATTGGATAAACTGGCATCTGAATGCAACATTTCTTGGAAACCACAGGATACAGTTAACTGTGGTGGATCTTATGATTTTCTTGGTGTTTCTTTTTTACATAATGCAAAGGAAGTGGGCTTAGGTGCCAAGATTAGAAGAGGTATTTTCAAGTGTGATTTAAATCGTATGACTGCCTCGAGTATCGAGTCATTAGGGGGGAGACTTCTACATGCAAGTGCAATTTCAGGTGTTCCACCTGGGCGTTACTGGTTTGCTTTAAAGTTTCTGAGAAGAGTAACAAACAAGCTCAACAAGGGCTCTTTACGTGTTGAACAGGAAGTGGTTATTCCCCCCTCTGTGAAAAGAGAGTTTTTCAATTGGTGTAAGTCGGTCCAGAAGAAAAGGATCATTAAGTTGAATGGGACAAAGAAAAAGAAAGCTGAGGTATTTGTTGATGCCTCGCTCCAAGGGTGGGGCGGGGTTATTGTTTGGGAATCTGGAGAATTGGAAATCCTGGGAGGGGCATGGCCATATGGTGAGAGTCGCCACATTAACATTCTTGAAGCTGATGCTCTGGCCAGGACTCTGGATGGAATCAGCCATGCTGACCACCTGGACATCTGGGTAGACAATACCTCGGTATGTGGAGCATTCAGGAAGAGAATGTGTGTAAGATCGCATGATTTGAACTTTTTTGTTATAAAAGCAGTGGAGAGAATTTTGTTTTTTAAGTGTTCTTTTTCTTTAAAATGGGTGAGTACGAAGTACAACCCAGCAGATATTCCATCTAGGGAAGCAATATCTTCGGCTACCAGGCAGAAGGTAGAACTTGCGCTGGGGGAATTCTTTAACTCGCGGCGGGGTGGTGGAGCCGGCAACCCAACGAACAGAACTGGGACCGGCAGCGGCGTCCAGCCCATCCATGGCGGACCCACCACAACCCCAACGCGGTGACCTACTCGCATGGGTAGTCCACCAAGTTGACCATTGTTTAGTTTATTGATATCACCGAGTGATTTGTTTCTCATGTTTCCTTTCTTCCAAACAGGTGCCCAAAGGATGCAAGATAATTACTGACCAGAACTAATAGAAAATAAAAAGTAGATGGGAAACAATAAAAAGTAAAATGGATATAACTGAAGTTAAACAAGACAAATGAAGTAACAGACCAGAACAGAAAGAGGATTATAATAGAAGATTACAAATAAAAAAAAATGCAAGTATCAACACATAATCAAGATACACCAGCAGCTAACAAACAACATAAAATTGAAGATCAGTTGCCAGAGTATTTCAACCATGGTAGAATACTCGCCCCTCTGGCAGGGATTATCCCAGACTTGTCCTTTAATTTAGTTGGACACCATGGCTTACAACCCTTCCAGAGGGAAGCACCATTATGACTTCTATTTTTTTTCTTCAAGAAAATCATAAGGTGGGAACAAAGAAAAATGCTAAGAGGAACCCCCTATTAACACCTAAGACATCTAAACTGCAGCCCAGCCTATGCCCAATGCACTAACAGGTCATTCCCTCACACTCAGATCAAAAAATCAAAGTTCAGAGTGCATCTTAGCGTGAATGAGAGAATTTCCTCCCGCTTATTTTGAACAAAAGGGATAGGAGAAGGGATAGAAAACGAACATAAAAATAAAATTCTAAGTGAGAAACACTTAGCAGAAACACTTAGCAGCTTTTAAGGAGCTGAAAAGCACAAAAAAAATCTAAGTGAGAAACACTTAGTAGAAACAATTTGTAGCTAATTAAGCTGAAAATAAAAAAATAAAAAATTTCTAAGTGAGAAATACTTAGCAACTTTTAGAACAAATATTTCAGTAAATAACCTGTAATGATTAAACCATTACAAGTTTGATGCCAAAACTGACAAGGACTGAGTTGAATTTCCAGGTGAGATTTGGACTGTTAGCTTTTGGCTAAGGCCCTCCCTGAAGAGCAAGAACAAAAAAACTACTCACACCTGAAGAAAACATACACAAAGAACACACTGTAAGCTGTGTGTGTATTTTGTGTTTGTCACAACAGGAGAGAAAAGAAAGAATGTCAAGGTTGGTCACCTTGCCTATCAACGGTCTCTACTAGACCCTGAGTGATCCCACTGGATCTCTCATCGTTCATAGTACCCTGTGTGAAGTTATAAAATCAAAGGTAAACTATGAACTAAATACTACCAACGTGGTGCAGCGTAGCAACGCAATGATGCCCTCAAGGTTTGTTATTTGCCAAATCATCGTTAGGGTTAAGCGTAATTAAGGTAAAGAGTATGCTGACAGGTGAGTGATGACTGCAACCGACAACATGCAAGTTAGTGATTCGAACGGCCCAATTTTTTCGTTCAGCTTTTGGGGCCTGCAAACCCAGCCAAGCGTTCATTGCTTTTGATCCTTCAATGTCGGCTCTTCCTAGCCTAGACAAGCAGAATTGTCCAAGGGTTGGATAGTTCACCCACTAACAGGACCGTCGTGAGACAAGTTTTACCTACTGATGGGGAGAGACCCCTTGGCAGTGTAAGTCGACCACAATACGGGGATCAAACTTGTAATGGTTTAATCATTACAGGTTATTTACTGAAATATTTGTTCTAAAAGTTGCTAAGTATTTCTCACTTAGAAATTTTTTATTTTTTTATTTTCAGCTTAATTAACTACAAATTGTTTCTACTAAGTGTTTCTCACTTAGATTTTTTTTTTGCTTTTCAGCTCCTAAAAACTGCTAAGTGTTTCTGCTAAGTGTTTCTCACTTAGAATTTTATTGTTATGTTCGTTTTCTATCCCTTCTCCTATCCCTTTTGTTCAAAATAAGCGGGAGGAAATTCTCTCATTCACGCTAAGATGCACTCTGAACTTTGATTTTTTGATCTGAGTGTGAGGGAATGACCTGTTAGTGCATTGGGCATAGGCTGGGCTGCAGTTTAGATGTCTTAGGTGTTAATAGGGGGTTCCTCTTAGCATTTTTCTTTGTTCCCACCTTATGATTTTCTTGAAGAAAAAAAATAGAAGTCATAATGGTGCTTCCCTCTGGAAGGGTTGTAAGCCATGGTGTCCAACTAGATTAAAGGACAAGTCTGGGATAATCCCTGCCAGAGGGGCGAGTATTCTACCATGGTTGAAATACTCTGGCAACTGATCTTCAATTTTATGTTGTTTGTTAGCTGCTGGTGTATCCTGATCATGTGTTGATACTTGCATTTTTTTATTTGTAATCTTCTATTACAATTCTCTTTCTGTTCTGGTCTGTTACTTCATTTGTCTTGTTTAACTTCAGTTATATCCATTTTACTTTTTATTGTTTCCCATCTACTTTTTATTTTCTATTAGTTCTGGTCAGAAACTCCTGGGCAGCAAGAAGGAAAGCAGTTTAGTACTTCTGGGTGTTTGGCATCACCCCCCATAGTGAGCAAGTACAACAGGTAGCATTGGTAGTCTGTTGATCCTGAGTGATCCCAGCTACAGTTTTGTTTTTCTTTCTTTTTTTTAGAAGAAGATCAGGACATCCAAGCACTGCTGGATAGTTGCTGAATGCAGGGCCTGCCTGTGGCATTATAATAACAGGCTAAGTCATTTGTAGTTCATAGTTTACCTTTGATTTTATAACTTCACACAGGGTACTATGAACGATGAGAGATCCAGTGGGATCACTCAGGGTCTAGTAGAGACCACCAATGTTGTGCGTTGATAGGCAAGGTGACCAACCTTGACATTCTTTCTTTTCTCTCCTGTTGTGACAAACACAAAATACACACGCAGCTTACAGTGTGTTCTTTGTGTATGTTTTCTTCAGGTGTGAGTAGTTTTTTTGTTCTTGCTCTTCAGGGAGGGCCTTAGCCAAAAGCTAACAGTCCAAATCTCACCTGGAAATTCAACTCTAGTACGAGAGGAACTCCCGTTTCTAGTCCCTGGTATCTACGGTTCTCCGATCGGAGCCGTGATGCTACACAACACATCCGCAGTGACTGTGCTTGACTATGTTAGCCTTTGAAGTAAGCCAGACTGGATCACTTAGTCACCACTGGTGGTTACTTTTGATCGTGTTAGGGCTTGCGTCCAAAAGATTACAACAATAAGAATGTTTTTTTATGAACATTACAATTAAGTAACTACATCAGTAGTTGACTAACTTACTTCTACACCATGATGAGAGAATAGAGGTTAACAGGACGATGGATTACTCTCTTATGTTAAAGTTAAGTTTAACTTAACTTAAGGAAGAATTGCGCGATGACAGAAGCTTCCAAGCGAGGTCCTAAGTCGAGTGGAAGTTTACACTATTGACCTTGAAGAACGACCCGCGTGTGAATTTGATGCAGGGTCTTTGTAAGGTACCAATGAGGTTCTGGTGTAAGACTTTCAAACGATGTTGTTAGTCAGCAACCTGCACTAAGCTCAGAGCGACGAGTGTCCGAACGTGACAGAACGAATCAGCAGTACGGATACGACGCACGACGTCAGCGGCGGCGTTCCTGACCGAACGGCCAGTGCAGACAGTGTACCTGTTGGTCACTGGGAAAAAAAAAAAAAAAAAAAAAAAAAAAAGACCCGACAGGGGTTCGAACCGCAGCCTAGCGAATGCAAGTCTGCAATCATACCACTCGACAAATTGTGTCGTCTTCGATTTTGCGTTTTATTTATTTATTTGCGGATTTAAACACATATCCAGGGGTCAAAAAAGTTACACAAGGCCGTGACCGTAGTGTACGTTTCCCCAAACCTGGGGGTGGATCTGTAGGTTTTCCCTTCTTTTTTTTTTTATTTTTTTTATTTTTTTTTTTATTAATTTTGAAAAAAAAAACAATCAGTTTAGCGTCTTGACCAGGACGGAAAATAGAAAGTGATCGACATAGTCGATCGATAAAAAAACAATGATAACATTGTTTATTCTTTTTTTTTATTTTAAATTCTTTTTATTTATTTTTTAAAGAAAAAAACGGAAAATAGAAATTAGTCGACAAAGTCGAACGATAAAAAAAAACAATGATACTGCAACTGGAAATATTACTGCACGGAAAAAACCGCACTAATTTCCAAATCCGCAAAAAACCGCACTAATTTTTCCACGCAGTAATATTTCCACCGCACTAATATTTCTGCTCAGAAGTGATTTTTTTTCCAGCTGCATTTTTCTGCTGGTGCCTTACACAGCAAAAAAGCAACCAAATTTTTTTCTACCACCAAGTGGAAAAAACCGCACTAATTTATTCTCAAAAAAACCGCACTAATTTTTCCGCGCAGTAATATTTCCCCGCAGTAATTATTCAGCGCAGTAATATTTCCAGTTGCAGTAACATTGTTTATTCTTTTTTTTGTATTTTTTTATATTCTTTTTTATTAATTTTGAAAAAAAACAATCAGTTTAGCGTCTTGACCAGGACGGAAAATAGAAAGTGATCGACATAGTCGATCGATAAAAAAAACAATGAATTTCGATAAAGTGGGAAGTAACGGACTAATGATAATATTGTTTATTCTTTTTTTTATTTTAAATTCTTTTTATTTATTTTTTTAAAGAAAAAAAATGGAAAATAGAAATTAGTCGACAAAGTCAAACGATAAAAAAAAAACAATGATAACATTGTTTATTCTATTTTTTATTTTTTATTTTCTATTCTTTGAATTCGATAGAGTGGGAAGTAACGGACTGGGAGCTTTTGGCTCCTGCCCTATTCCCGATGTAAACTTTCTTTTTATTTTTTTTTTTTTTTTTTTATTAATTTTGAAAAAAAAAAAAACAATCAGTTTAGCATCTTGACCAGGACGGAAAATAGAAAGTGATCAACATATGCAGGATTGTGTGTTCCTCATTCGCAACCGGGAGAGTACCTTCTGCCTGGTAAGTGACACAACATCTGTGCTTGTTCATACGTGGGAATCGGTCGTTTGCTTACTTGCTTCGCAACAAGCACCGCATCTCTTTTAGGGCGTGCCCATTTAAAGAGAAGGTTACGAATGGGCGCTTCGGAACCTTAGCATTTGCATGCTATGTGTTATCATGCCCTTAAAAAAAATACAAAAAAAAAAGAATAAACAATGTTATCATTGTTTTTTTTTATCGTTCGACTTTGTCGACTAATTTCTATTTTCCGTTTTTTTTTCTTTAAAAAATAAATAAAAAGAATTTAAAATAAAAAAAAAAAAGAATAAACAATGTTATCATTGTTTTTTTTTATCGATCGACTATGTCGATTACTTTCTATTTTCCGTCCTGGTCAAGACGCTAAACTGATTGTTTTTTTTCAAAATAAAAAAAAATATTAAAAAAAAAAAATAAAAAAAAAGAATAAACAATGTTATCATTGTTTTTTTTATCGTTCGACTTTGTTGACTAATTTCTATTTTCCGTTTTTTTTTTCTTTAAAAAATAAATAAAAAGAATTTAAAAAAAAAAAAAAAAAAAAAAAAAGAATAAACAATGTTATCATTGTTTTTTTTTTATCGATCGACTATGTCGATTACTTTCTATTTTCCGTCCTGGTCAAGACGCTAAACTGATTGTTTTTTTTCAAAATAAAAAAAAATATCATACTTGTACCCCTTTAAAGGGGGCAAAATAAAGGGGAAATTAAAGGGCTTTTAATGCCCTTTAATTTCCGTAATTCCAAAATAAAGGGGAAATAAAGGGCTTTTAATCCAAATAAAGGGCTTTTTTTCCTTTTTTTCCAAAATAAAGGGGAAATAAAGGGGAAATAAGCGGAATAAAGGGGGGTGGGAAAGCCCCTTTATTTCCGCTTTATTTATTAAATCCCAAGGCACCCACCACGCTGCGTCATCCTAAGTCGGAAAGGAAATTACTCGAAAGTCAGGGCAGTTCGAACGTCAGCATTCACATCAGCAAGCAACCAGTCCTGAGTACTTAAAGAACCCAACCATTACGTGTATCAGTCACAGTCACACTTAGTATAGCGTTAGTACAGAGGACACGGATCTGCTATGCAGGGAAGTGACTTGAACTCGTTCAACTAATTAATGTGTGTAGATATAAGCGCCGCGAATTGACGGGTCTGAAGTTATGCTTTCCGAAGAGAGCAACCACCCACGCGAGTGTTATTTTGACGCTATAACCTGTGACTTTCAACACGTAACAACCAGGGATAATTCTCAGTAAGGCCGCCGTCACCGTGAAGCTGCTACGAATATAACCCAACAAACTAGCAATTCCTCCAACTTTTTTCGTCAGTCGGGATTGTTACACGCCGGAAAAGGAAACTACTCGAAAGTCGGGGCAGTTCGAACGTCAGCATTCACATTAGCAAACAACCAGTCTTGAGAACCCAACCATTACGTGAATCAGCCACAGTTAACCTGCAACTTTCAACATGTAACAACCAGGGATAATTCTCAATAAGGCCGCCGTCACCGTGAAGCTGCTACGAATAACAGTTCGAACGTCAGCATTCACATTAGCAAGCAACCAGTCTTGAGAACCCAATCATTACGTAACATGTAACAACCAGGGATAATTCTCAATAAGGCCGCCGTCACCGTGAAGCTGCTACGAACATAACCCAACAAACTAGCAATTCCACTCACTTCGAACGCACTCAGCCAGAGAGCTTGCCAACAGAACAGAACGCAAGGTTACTTTCGGGTCCAATCTTCGCCGTGAGCCTGGTGTCTTGTGCTGGGCTGGGTTTCCAGAGGGCCTCACCATGCACACAAACTCCTGGATGGGACGATCGAGGGAATCAACCAAGCCGAGAACTGAACCGGAAGGATAGGCTTACAAGACTAACCTGAAGTAAACTTCAGAGCTTCGCTTTCCAGCATGCCGAAACAGAGCCATGGAAGGGGATTACACAACAACCTCATTAAACCCACTGGCCACCCCGTGCATAGTCGCCGCCAATGGTTATTACTATCCAAAGCGCTAACACGAGGCACCACACATTCGTAAGAAGGGAGTCCTACCGGAACGGACCACGCATCTGATTCTACTGGTTAAAGCAACTCCGAAAGAATGTATTCTCCATGATTTCAGACATGTAACTTTTGGATATCATGCTCCTGTCTAATTGTTCCCACATAAGCTTTTGTCTTGAGAGATTGAAAATAAAGTTTGTAGTAATAGCCGAAGAGAGGAGAAAGTTTTTATTTTAAAATTGCGAGAAAAAATGATGTCAAGTCAAATTGACCAGGTATTTCTCTGACAATCTTGACTGTCAGCGGCAGCGTAGTAAATGACTGCAGATAAATAAATACCACGTGAACATAGTTGAGCACCACTTGCTTATGTAACCGCAACAGTTTTTTATAAAACCCATGAGTATTTAATTAATAATTATATTGTCTTGAAAACTTGAAGGGGGTTAACTGTTGGATTTTATACGTAAAATACAAGACGAACGCCTGCTTTGGACACGCTGGTTTGTTCACAGTAACTTCGGTGGTCTACCCACCAATTGATACTCACTGACAGATTTAATTATCATCCATTGCAATCTTCAGAATGCAAAAGCACTTGAAGTTACGATTCCTCTCAGCTGCATACACATCTGAATTTCGATAAAGTGGGAAGTAACGGACTGGGAGCTTTTGGCTCCTGCCCTATTCCCGATGTAAACTTTCTTTTTTTTTTTTTTTTTTTTTTTAACAGGCCCAAAGGGCGACAATGATGGTTGCTGACCAAGGAATAATATTCAAATGAATTTTCGTTTCAAAGAAACGAACAGAATTAAGAGAGAGGTAGAGAAAAAAAAAAAAAAAAAAGAAAGAATAGAAAAAAATATGAAGAGGAAATAATCAAACATGAAAAAAAAAAAAAAATAAAATAAAATATAAATAAAAAACGTTGTATGAAAACGGAAAAAAAGAAAAAAAAAGACCAGAAAAGGAAAGAGAAAATGAAAAGGTATAATATTATTGTGGGGATATGAGGATAGCAGGGAGATGCTCTTTTTTTTTTTTTTTTTTTTTTTTTATTTATTATTTAAAAAAAGGAAACAATCAGTTTAGCGTCTCGATCAGGACGGAAAATAGAAATTAATCGACATAGTCGATCGATAGAAAAAAAAACAATGATAACATTGTTTATTCTTTTTTTTTTTTTTTTTTTTTTTTAAATCCTTTTAATTATTTTAAAGAAAAAACAATCAGTTTAGCGTCTTGACCAGGACGGAAAATAGAAAGTAATCGACATAGTCGATCGATAAAAAAAAAACAATGATAACATTGTTTATTCCTTTTTTTTTTTTTTTTTTTTTATTCTTTTTATTTATTTTTAAAGAAAAAACAATCAGTTTAGCGTCCTGACCAGGACGGAAAATTGAAAGTGATCGACATAGTCGATCGATAAAAAAACAATGATAACATTGTTTATTCTTTTTTTTTTTTTTTTTTTTTTTTTTTTTTTAACCTTTTAATTATTTTTTAAAGAAAAAACAATCAGTTTAGCGTCTTGACCAGGACGGAAAGTAGAAAGTGATCGACATAGTCGATCGATAAAAAACAATGATAACATTGTTTATTCTTTTTTTTTTTTTTTTTTTTTTTTTTTAATCCTTTTTATTATTTTAAAGAAAAAACAATCAGTTTAGCGTCTTGACCAGGACGGAAAATAGAAAGTGATCGACATAGTCGATCGATAAAAAAACAATGATAACATTGTTTATTCTTTTTTTTTTTTTTTTTTTTTTTTTTTTTTTAACCTTTTAATTATTTTTTAAAGAAAAAACAATCAGTTTAGCGTCTTGACCAGGACGGAAAGTAGAAAGTGATCGACATAGTCGATCGATAAAAAACAATGATAACATTGTTTATTCTTTTTTTTTTTTTTTTTTTTTTTTTTAATCCTTTTTATTATTTTAAAGAAAAAACAATCAGTTTAGCGTCTTGACCAGGACGGAAAATAGAAAGTGATCGACATAGTCGATCGATAAAAAAACAATGATAACATTGTTTATTCTTTTTTTTTTTTTTTTTTTTTTTTTTTTTTTTAACCTTTTAATTATTTTTTAAAGAAAAAACAATCAGTTTAGCGTCTTGACCAGGACGGAAAGTAGAAAGTGATCGACATAGTCGATCGATAAAAAACAATGATAACATTGTTTATTCTTTTTTTTTTTTTTTTTTTTTTTTTAATCCTTTTTATTATTTTAAAGAAAAAACAATCAGTTTAGCGTCTTGACCAGGACGGAAAATAGAAAGTGATCGACATAGTCGATCGATAAAAAAACAATGATAACATTGTTTATTCTTTTTTTTTTTTTTTTTTTTTTTTTTTAATCCTTTTTATTATTTTAAAGAAAAAACAATCAGTTTAGCGTCTTGACCAGGACGGAAAATAGAAAGTGATCGACATAGTCGATCGATAAAAAAACAATGATAACATTGTTTATTCTTTTTTTTTTTTTTTTTTTTAAATTCTTTTTATTTATTTTTAAAGAAAAAAAAAAACGGAAAATAAAAATTAGTCGACAAAGTCGAACGATAAAAAAAAAACAATGATAACATTGTTTATTCTTTTTTTTTTTTTGTTTTTTTTTATATTCTTTTTTATTAATTTTGAAAAAAAACAATCAGTTTAGCGTCTTGACCAGGACGGAAAATAGAAAGTAATCGACATAGTCGATCGATAAAAAAAAACAATGATAACATTGTTTACTCTTTTTTTTTTTTTTTTTTAAATTCTTTTTATTTATTTTTTAAAAAGAAAAAAAACGGAAAATAGAAATTAGTCAACAAAGTCGAACGATAAAAAAAAAAACAATGATAACATTGTTTATTCTTTTTTTTTTATTTTTTTTTTATATTCTTTTTTATTAATTTTGAAAAAAAAAAAAAAAACAATCAGTTTAGCGTCTTGACCAGGACGGAAAATAGAAAGTGATCGACATAGTCGATCGATAAAAAAAACAATGATAACATTGTTTATTCTTTTTTTTTATTTTTTTTTTTAATATTTTTTTTTATTTTGAAAAAAAAACAATCAGTTTAGCGTCTTGACCAGGACGGAAAATAGAAAGTAATCGACATAGTCGATCGATAAAAAAAACAATGATAACATTGTTTATTCTTTTTTTTTTTTTTTTTTTTATATTCTTTTTTATTAATTTTGAAAAAAAAACAATCAGTTTAGCGTCTTGACCAGGACGGAAAATAGAAAGTGATCGACATAGTCGATCGATAAAAAAACAATGATAACATTGTTTATTCTTTTTTTTTATTTTAAATTCTTTTTATTTATTTTTTAAAGAAAAAAACGGAAAATAGAAATTAGTCAACAAAGTCGAACGATAAAAAAAACAATGATAACATTGTTTATTCTTTTTTTTTTTTTTTTTTTTTTATTCTTTTTTATTAATTTTGAAAAAAAAACAATCAGTTTAGCGTCTTGACCAGGACGGAAAATAGAAAGTGATCGACATAGTCGATCGATAAAAAAACAATGATAACACTGTTTATTCTTTTTTTTTATTTTAAATTCTTTTTATTTATTTTTTAAAGAAAAAAACGGAAAATAGAAATTAGTCAACAAAGTCGAACGATAAAAAAAACAATGATAACATTGTTTATTCTTTTTTTTTTTTTTTTTTTTTTTTATATTCTTTTTTATTAATTTTGAAAAAAAAACAATCAGTTTAGCGTCTTGACCAGGACGGAAAATAGAAAGTGATCGACATAGTCGATCGATAAAAAAACAATGATAACATTGTTTATTCTTTTTTTTTTATTTTAAATTCTTTTTATTTATTTTTTAAAGAAAAAAAACGGAAAATAGAAATTAGTCAACAAAGTCGAACAATAAAAAAAAACAATGATAACATTGTTTATTCTTTTTTTTTTTTTTTTTTTTTATATTCTTTTTTATTAATTTTGAAAAAAAAAACAATCAGTTTAGCGTCTTGACCAGGACGGAAAATAGAAAGTAATCGACATAGTCGATCGATAAAAAAAACAATGATAACATTGTTTATTCTTTTTTTTTGAGTTGAATTTCCAGGTGAGATTTGGACTGTTAGCTTTTGGCTAAGGCCCTCCCTGAAGAGCAAGAACAAAAAAACTACTCACACCTGAAGAAAACATACACAAAGAACACACTGTAAGCTGTGTGTGTATTTTGTGTTTGTCACAACAGGAGAGAAAAGAAAGAATGTCAAGGTTGGTCACCTTGCCTATCAACGCACAACATTGGTGGTCTCTACTAGACCCTGAGTGATCCCACTGGATCTCTCATCGTTCATAGTACCCTGTGTGAAGTTATAAAATCAAAGGTAAACTATGAACTACAAATGACTTAGGCTGAATTTCGATAAGTGGGAAGTAACGGACTGGGAGCTTTTGGCTCCTGCCCTATTCCCGATGTAAACTTTCTTTTTATTTTTATTTTTTTTTTTAACAGGCCCAAAGGGCGACAATGATGGTTGCTGACCAAGGAATAATATTCAAATGAATTTTCGTTTCAAAGAAACGAACAGAATTGAGAGAGAGGCAGAAAAAAAAAAAAAAAAAAAAGAAAGAATAGAAAAAAAAAAATATGAAGAGGAAATAATCAAACATGAAAAAAAAAAAAAAAAAAAAAAATATAAATAAAAAACGTTGTATGAAAAAGGAAAAAAAGAAAAAAAAAGACCAGAAAAGGAAAGAGAAAATGAAAAGGTATAATATTATTGTGGGGATATGAGGATAGCAGGGAGATGCTCTTTTTTTTTTTTTTTTTTTTTTTTTATTTATTATTTAAAAAAAGGAAACAATCAGTTTAGCGTCTCGATCAGGACGGAAAATAGAAATTAATCGACATAGTCGATCGATAGAAAAAAAACAATGATAACATTGTTTATTCTTTTTTTTTTTTTTTTTTTTTTTTTTTTTTTTTTTAAATCCTTTTAATTATTTTAAAGAAAAAACAATCAGTTTAGCGTCTTGACCAGGACGGAAAATAGAAAGTAATCGACATAGTCGATCGATAAAAAAAAAACAATGATAACATTGTTTATTCCTTTTTTTTTTTTTTTTTTTTTGTTCTTTTCATTTATTTTTAAAGAAAAAACAATCAGTTTAGCGTCCTGACCAGGACGGAAAATTGAAAGTGATCGACATAGTCGATCGATAAAAAAACAATGATAACATTGATTAATCTTTTTTTTTTTTTTTTTTTTTTTTTTTTTTAACCTTTTAATTATTTTTTAAAGAAAAAACAATCAGTTTAGCGTCTTGACCAGGACGGAAAATAGAAAGTGATCGACATAGTCGATCGATAAAAAACAATGATAACATTGTTTATTCTTTTTTTTTTTTTTTTTTTTTTTTAATCCTTTTTATTATTTTAAAGAAAAAACAATCAGTTTAGCGTCTTGACCAGGACGGAAAATTGAAAGTGATCGACATAGTCGATCGATAAAAAAACAATGATAACATTGATTAATCTTTTTTTTTTTTTTTTTTTTTTTTTTTTTTAACCTTTTAATTATTTTTTAAAGAAAAAACAATCAGTTTAGCGTCTTGACCAGGACGGAAAATAGAAAGTGATCGACATAGTCGATCGATAAAAAAACAATGATAACATTGTTTATTCTTTTTTTTTTTTTTTTTTTTAAATTCTTTTTATTTATTCTTAAAGAAAAAAAAACGGAAAATAAAAATTAGTCGACAAAGTCGAACGATAAAAAAAAAACAATGATAACATTGTTTATTCTTTTTGTTTTTGTTTTTTTTTATATTCTTTTTTATTAATTTTGAAAAAAAAACAATCAGTTTAGCGTCTTGACCAGGACGGAAAATAGAAAGTAATCGACATAGTCGATCGATGAAAAAAAAACAATGATAACATTGTTTATTCTTTTTTTTTTTTTTTTTTTTAAATTCTTTTTATTTATTTTTTAAAAAGAAAAAAAACGGAAAATAGAAATTAGTCAACAAAGTCGAACAATAAAAAAAAAAAACAATGATAACATTGTTTATTCTTTTTTTTTTATTTTTTTTTTATATTCTTTTTTATTAATTTTGAAAAAAAAACAATCAGTTTAGCGTCTTGACCAGGACGGAAAATAGAAAGTGATCGACATAGTCGATCGATAAAAAAAAACAATGATAACATTGTTTAATCTTTTTTTTTTTTTTTTTATTTTTTTTATTTATTTTTTAAAGAAAAAAAACTGAAAATAGAAATTAGTCGACAAAGTCGAACGATAAAAAAAACAATGATAACATTGTTTATTCTTTTTTTATTTTTTTTTAAATCCTTTTTATTATTTTTAAAGAAAAAACAATCAGTTTAGCGTCTTGACCAGGACGAAAAATAGAAAGTGATCGACATAGTCGATCGATAAAAAAAACAATGATAACATTGTTTATTCTTTTTTTTTTTTTTTTTTTTTTTTTTTTAAATCCTTCTTATTATTTTTTAAAGAAAAAACAATCAGTTTAGCGTCTTGACCAGGACGGAAAATAGAAAGTAATCGACATAGTCGATCGATAAAATAAAAACAATGATAACATTGTTTATTCCTTTTTTCTTTTTTTTTTTATTCTTTTTATTTATTTTTAAAGAAAAAACAATCAGTTTAGCGTCCTGACCAGGACGAAAAATAGAAAGTGATCGACATAGTCGATCGATAAAAAAACAATGATAACATTGTTTATTCTTTTTTTTTTGTTTTTTTTTTTTTTTATTCTTTTTATTTATTTTTTAAAGAAAAAACAATCAGTTTAGCGTCTTGACCAGGACGGAAAATAGAAATTAGTCGACAAAGTCGATCGATAACAAAACAATGATAACATTGTTTATTCTTTTTTTTTTTTTTTTTTTCTTTTTTATTCTTTTTATTTATTTTTTAAAGAAAAAACAATCAGTTTAGCGTCCTGACCAGGACGGAAAATAGAAAGTAATCGACATAGTCGATCGATAAAAAAAAACAATGATAACATTGTTTAATCTTTTTTTTTTTTTTTTTTTTTTATTCTTTTTATTTATTTAGAAAAAACAATCAGTTTAGCGTCTTGACCAGGACGGAAAATAGAAATTAGTCGACAAAGTCGATCGATAACAAAACAATGATAACATTGTTTATTCTTTTTTTTTTTTTTTTTTTTTTTAAATTCTTTTTATTTATTTTTTAAGAAAAAAAACGGAAAATAGAAATTAGTCGACAAAGTCGAACGATAAAAAAACAATGATAACATTGTTTATTCTTTTTTTTATTTTTTTTTAAATTCTTTTTATTTATTTTTTAAGAGAAAAAAACGGAAAATAGAAATTAGTCGACAAAGTCGAACGATAAAAAAAACAATGATAACATTGTTTATTCTTTTTTTTTTTTTTTTTTTTTAAATTCTTTTTATTTATTTTTTAAGAGAAAAAAACGGAAAATAGAAATTAGTCGACAAAGTCGAACGATAAAAAAACAATGATAACATTGTTTATTCTTTTTTTTATTTTTTTTTTTTATATTCTTTTTTATTAATTTTGAAAAAAAAAAAAAAAAAAAAACAATCAGTTTAGCGTCTTGACCAGGACGGAAAATAGAAAGTAATCGACATAGTCGATCGATAAAAAAACAATGATAACATTGTTTATTCTTTTTTTTTTTTTTTTTTTTTAAATTCTTTTTATTTATTTTTTAAGAGAAAAAAACGGAAAATAGAAATTAGTCGACAAAGTCGAACGATAAAAAAAACAATGATAACATTGTTTATTCTTTTTTTTATTTTTTTTTTTTATATTCTTTTTTATTAATTTTGAAAAAAAAAAAAAAAAAAAAACAATCAGTTTAGCGTCTTGACCAGGACGGAAAATAGAAAGTAATCGACATAGTCGATCGATAAAAAAAACAATGATAACATTGTTTATTCTTTTTTTTTTTTTTTTTTTTTTTAAATTCTTTTTATTTATTTTTTAAGAAAAAAAAAACGGAAAATAGAAATTAGTCGACAAAGTCGAACGATAAAAAAACAATGATAACATTGTTTATTCTTTTTTTTATTTTTTTTTTTTATTCTTTTTTATTAATTTTGAAAAAAAAAAAAAAAAAAAACAATCAGTTTAGCGTCTTGACCAGGACGGAAAATAGAAAGTAATCGACATAGTCGATCGATAAAAAAACAATGATAACATTGTTTATTCTTTTTTTTTTTTTTTTTTTTTAAATTCTTTTTATTTATTTTTTAAGAAAAAAAAACGGAAAATAGAAATTAGTCGACAAAGTCGAACGATAAAAAAACAATGATAACATTGTTTATTCTTTTTTTTATTTTATTTTTTTATATTCTTTTTTATTAATTTTGGAAAAAAAAAAAAAACAATCAGTTTAGCGTCTTGACCAGGACGGAAAATAGAAAGTAATCGACATAGTCGATCGATAAAAATACAATGATAACATTGTTTAATCTTTTATAATTTTTTATTTTTTTTTTTGTTTTAAAAAAAAAAAAAAAAACAAGCGGAATTGATCATAATGGGTGGTAGGGGTTGTTATAACTTCGTTTGAAAATTCTTCTTTTTTGATTTCTTTTTTTTTTTCTTTTTACAGGAGTTAAGATCACTGTCAGGAGACAACACATTAACAAGAGCAGCAAGCAGAGTTGACACTATCAATTCAAATTTGAAATACCGGGAATTAATTTACAAGGAGGTATCTCAAGTGACTTGGTATCTCTAGCGTGTCGGTATCTCTGGAGTGCTGGTATCTCGTATGTGCGTTGGTATCTCATGAGTGATGGTATCTCTTGTGCATTAGAGAAACGAAAAAGAATGTCATGACCATGACGGAAGAATTAAGGAATTGAGTTAACATGTTCAATTTAACTTATTTAAACTTCTTTTTTTTTTTTAACAGTCCGTAACTATTTGAAAATAAAATGTAGATGGGAAACAGTGAAAAGTAAAATGGATGATAAAATTAAATGAGAAATATGACATAACAGACCAGATAGAGAGTATTAAAAGGAAATTGAAAAGGAAAAGAGAAACAAGGTTAACACTTATTTAAAATTAAGACCGGTTAGTCAGTTTAAGGTCTTGACTAGGACCAACAAAAAAGAAAGAAAAAAAATTAACGATCAAGCTGAGCTGATCTTGTTTTTATTACAAATAGGGGAGCGGGAGGGATGGAAGGAATAGAGGAAAAAAAAAGAAAAGGTTGATCATTTGGATCTGATCGTCGAGAAGAAGAAATTATTTTAAAGGTTGGTCGGTATAGCCGATCGTTGAGAAAAATAAACAGATATAAATACAATCAGTTTAAATTAAAAAAAGAAAAAAAGATTAACGATCAAGCTGAGCTGATCTTGTTTTTATTTAAAATTAGGGGAGCGGGAGGGATGGAAGGAATAAAGGAAAAAAAAAAAAAAGGTCGATCAATTGGAACTGATCGTCGAGAAGAAGAAAACAATTATTTATAAAAAAAAAAATGGTCGGTATAGCCGATCGTTGAGAAAAGAACAGATATAAATACAATCGGTTTTGGTGATCGTCGAGTGGAGCGATCACTTGACAAGAAGGAAAAAGAAAGGACCGATTAATTGGGGCTTTGATTGTATTCCCAAGGCATGTTTTTTTTTTTTTTTTATTCATTTACATTATTATTTTTTTTTTTTTTTTTAAATTAATAATCACATTTTGTTCAAAAATATTTCATATTAGAGTAAAAGAAAAAGAAAAAAAGAAATAAGAGAAAAAAAAAAAAAAAAAACCATTGCTGGCCCCCTCACCACTCATAGAGGATGAGGAGGCCAGTAAGGCGTCACTCAAATCTATGCCAAGCCTTGGGAACTTGGATTGGGGTTTAGACCATTTATAATTAACAATTAACAATTAACCTGATTAACGTTATGATCTGACGGACATAAACATATCGATAAAATAATACAAACAAAAACGAACAATAAATAATAAATAAGCTAAAAAACTAAATAAACAAAGTGATGTGAAAGTAAGGAAAAAGAGAATTACAAGGGGGTGGAGTCACCGTGAACGTCATCAGCAGAACATCTCCTTCGATTGTAACGATATCTTGATGGAGGGGTTCGTTTTTTCAGAGTTGAACGCTCAGACTTTCTCGGCGGAGTTTCATTTTCCTCATGTTCTTCTGTGTCTGGCGGACTCAAACCTTCTGCCCATGAAGCTAATTGGAACTTCAGGGCTGCAATTTGAGACCGTGCCAAGGCGAGTTGAGCATTTAAATCGCTCGCCAGTCCCGTTAACATCATGGATTGCTCAAGCTGCTCTGCGTGAGTTGTACACCGTTGGTGATTCAGCTCCGAGAGGCGAAGTTGGGCATCCAGAAGTTGTTCTGAGAGCTCTGCCGCTTTCTCGTTTGTTTCGAGAGAGTCATCTACTGCTCGACAGTAGTTCTCGAGTAAGTCAATCCTACCCTCGGACCATTGTCTCGCAATAGGTGTATTCTCTTTAACGGAGATAACGTGACTCTCTTGTCGTAAAATCTTGGTCGGCGTGCGGTCGAGAGCTTCACTCTGCGGCATTGTCGGAGGAATTGAGGCTAGAGGACAAAGAGGGGTGATATAATTAAGGGTAGGGATAAGGGGTTTAATAAGAGGAGTAAAAAGACTACTCGTAGTTGTAAAGAGCGAGAGGTAGTTCTTTGCTATCTTCATCATAGCAACAGATTCATACAGAACGGGGGTTCGGGGGGAAACTTGTTGACTAAAGTGGGTCATACGGGGACGCGCGGCACGCAAACTCTCGACCTCCTGTTGAGTATAGAAAAGTCTTATTTTACTTTCTCTTTCCTCATTACATTTGGTCTCCAATTCGTTCGACAGAAGAACAAACCTTTGATGGTAATTAAAGAGCGCCATTTCCGATAGGTCTGCTCTCTGAGTCAGATTTGCGAGCTCACGTTTCCTGTAATCTTCCACTAAGTCATATTGTCGAACTAGTGCAGAAAGAGAAGTCTTCGATTCATCGCGTTCTGCTGTTAACCGTTGAATTACTCCTTCCAGAAGTTCATATTCTTTTCTATCTTTTTCAATAATTAAAACAGGGGGCGCAGGAGGAAGTGAGGATGGATCCTGGTTGGTAGCTTTGATCTCAACAGGTAATCCATTTAGTAACTGCTTGTCTTTCTCGAGGGAGGCTGACATCGCATTAAAGTAAAATAAAAATAGAACATAAAAAATTCGTTCTTTCATTTGCTCTAATTCGTTTTCTAAAATCTGGCATTTCAAGGAAAGTTTCAGCCTTAATTTTCCTTCTTTTTTTTTGTACAAGGGGGTTTGAGAACCCATGTCAGATTGAGTTCTTATCACTATAGCGAAATCAGCAGGAAGTGTTTGCGATCCCGTTGACATGAGTTCAGGTGGGGGAGTCTGGAAAGAGATGGAAGAAATAGAAGAGAATGACAAGGAGAGTTATTATAATGCCACAGGCAGGCCCTGCATTCAGCAACTATCCAGCAGTGCTTGGATGTCCTGATCTTCTTCTAAAAAAAAGAAAGAAAAACAAAACTGTAGCTGGGATCACTCAGGATCAACAGACTACCAATGCTACCTGTTGTACTTGCTCACTATGGGGGGTGATGCCAAACACCCAGAAGTACTCAACTACTTTCCTTCTTGCTGCCCAGGAGTTTCTGACCAGAACTAATAGAAAATAAAAAGTAGATGGGAAACAATAAAAAGTAAAATGGATATAACTGAAGTTATACAAGACAAATGAAGTAACAGACCAGAACAGAAAGAGGATTGTAATAGAAGATTACAAATAAAAAAATGCAAGTATCAACACATAATCAAGATACACCAGCAGCTAACAAACAACATAAAATTGAAGATCAGTTGCCAGAGTATTTCAACCATGGTAGAATACTCGCCCCTCTGGCAGGGATTATCCCAGACTTGTCCTTTAATCTAGTTGGACACCATGGCTTACAACCCTTCCAGAGGGAAGCACCATTATGACTTCTATTTTTTTTCTTCAAGAAAATCATAAGGTGGGAACAAAGAAAAATGCTAAGAGGAACCCCCTATTAACACCTAAGACATCTAAACTGCAGCCCAGCCTATGCCCAATGCACTAACAGGTCATTCCCTCACACTCAGATCAAAAAATCAAAGTTCAGAGTGCATCTTAGCGTGAATGAGAGAATTTCCTCCCGCTTATTTTGAACAAAAGGGATAGGAGAAGGGATAGAAAACGAACATAAAAATAAAATTCTAAGTGAGAAACACTTAGCAGAAACACTTAGCAGCTTTTAAGGAGCTGAAAAGCAAAAAAAAAATCTAAGTGAGAAACACTTAGTAGAAACAATTTGTAGCTAATTAAGCTGAAAATAAAAAAATAAAAAAATTTCTAAGTGAGAAATACTTAGCAACTTTTAGAACAAATATTTCAGTAAATAACCTGTAATGATTAAACCATTACAAGTTTGATGCCAAAACTGACAAGGACTGAGTTGAATTTCCAGGTGAGATTTGGACTGTTAGCTTTTGGCTAAGGCCCTCCCTGAAGAGCAAGAACAAAAAAACTACTCACACCTGAAGAAAACATACACAAAGAACACACTGTAAGCTGTGTGTGTATTTTGTGTTTGTCACAACAGGAGAGAAAAGAAAGAATGTCAAGGTTGGTCACCTTGCCTATCAACGCACAACATTGGTGGTCTCTACTAGACCCTGAGTGATCCCACTGGATCTCTCATCGTTCATAGTACCCTGTGTTTTTTATTTATTTTAAATTCTTTTTATTTATTATTTAAAGAAAAGAAACGGAAAATAGAAATTAGTCGACAAAGTCGAACGATAAAAAAAAACAATGATAACATTGTTTATTCTTTTTTTTTTTTTTTTTATATTCTTTTTATTAATTTTTTAAAAAAAAAAAAAAACAATCAGTTTAGCGTCTTGACCAGGACGGAAAACTGGAAGTAATCGACATAGTCGATCGATAAAAAAAACAATGATAACATTGTTTCATCTTTTATATTTTTTAATTTTTTTTTATATTTGAAGAAAAGAAAGAAGAAAAAAAAAAAAAAAATAAGTGGAATTGATCATAATGGGTGGCAGGGGTTGATATAACTTCATTTGAAAATTCTTCTTTTTTAATTTCTTTTTTTTTGAAATTTTTTTTTTATTTAACAGTCAATTTTCCGTCCCGGTCAAGACGCTAAACTGATTGTTTTTTCTTTAAAATAATTAAAAGGATTTAAAAAAAAAAAAAAAAAAAAAAGAATAAACAATGTTATCATTGTTTTTTTTTCTATCGATCGACTATGTCGATTAATTTCTATTTTCCGTCCTGATCGAGACGCTAAACTGATTGTTTCCTTTTTTTAAATAATAAAAAAAAAAAAAAAAAAAAAAAAAAAAAAAAGAGCATCTCCCTGCTATCCTCATATCCCCACAATAATATTATACCTTTTCATTTTCTCTTTCCTTTTCTGGTCTTTTTTTTTCTTTTTTTCCGTTTTCATACAACGTTTTTTATTTATATTTTATTTTATTTTTTTTTTTTTTTCATGTTTGATTATTTCCTCTTCATATTTTTTTTCTATTCTTTCTTTTTTTTTTTTTTTTTTTTCTCTACCTCTCTCTTAATTCTGTTCGTTTCTTTGAAACGAAAATTCATTTGAATATTATTCCTTGGTCAGCAACCATCATTGTCGCCCTTTGGGCCTGTTAAAAAAAAAAAAAAAAAAAAAAAGAAAGTTTACATCGGGAATAGGGCAGGAGCCAAAAGCTCCCAGTCCGTTACTTCCCACTTTATCGAAATTCAGTTAAGATCACTTACATGAGTTAACACAACACAGATACGAGAGTAGCAAAATGAGGTAACACTACCAATTCAACAAAAAATAATCAGGATCGGACACAAGGAGGAGAGTTCATTCTACCTCTCACTGTCCTTGCTGGTATCTTAAGTGTCTTGGTATCTCTTGTGTGTCGGTATCTCGGAAGTGCTGGTATCTCGTATGTGCGTTGGTATCTCTTGCGTGTTGGTATCTCTTGCACATAATAAAAAAAAATATTGAGTTAACATGATCAGTTTTATTTATCATCAGAGACAGACCGGAACTATTTGAAAATAAAATGTAGATGGGAAACAGTGAAAATTAAAATGAATGATAAAATTAAATGAGATTTATGACATAACAGAATTTCGATAAAGTGGGAAGTAACGGACTGGGAGCTTTTGGCTCCTGCCCTATTCCCGATGTAAACTTTCTTTTTATTTTTATTTTTTTTAACAGGCCCAAAGGGCGACAATGATGGTTGCTGACCAAGGAATAATATTCAAATGAATTTTCGTTTCAAAGAAACGAACAGAATTAAGAGAGAGGCAGAGGGAAAAAAAAAAAAAAAAGAAAGAAAAGAAAAGAAAAAAAAAAATGAAGAGGAAATAATCAAACATGAAAAAAAAAAAAAAAAAAAAATATATATATATAAATAAAAAACGTTGTATGAAAAAGGAAAAAAAAGAAAAAAAAAAGACCAGAAAAGGAAAGAGAAAATGAAAAGGTATAATATTATTGTGGGGATATGAGGGATAGCAGGGAGATGCTCTTTTTTTTTTTTTTTTTTTTTTTTCTTATTTATTATTTAAAAAAAGGAAACAATCAGTTTAGCGTCTCGATCAGGACGGAAAATAGAAATTAATCGACATAGTTGATCGATAGAAAAAAAAACTATGATAACATTGTTTATTCATTTTTTTTTTTTTTTTTTTTTTTTTAAATCTTTTTAATTATTTTAAAGAAAAAACAATCAGTTTAGCGTCTTGACCAGGACGGAAAATAGTAAGTAATCGACATAGTCGATCGATAAAAAAAAAACAATGATAACATTGTTTATTCTTTTTTTTTTTTTTTTTATTCTTTTTATTTATTTTTAAAGAAAAAACAATCAGTTTAGCGTCCTGACCAGGACGGAAAATAGAAAGTAATCGACATAGTCGATCGATAAAAAAAACAATGATAACATTGTTTATTCTTTTTTTTTTTTTTTTATTTTAATTCTTTTTATTTATTTTTTAAAAAGAAAAAAAATGGAAAATAGAAATTAGTCAACAAAGTCGAACGATAAAAAAAAACAATGATAACATTGTTTATTCTTTTTTTTTTTATTTTTTTTATATTCTTTTTTATTAATTTTGAAAAAAAAAACAATCAGTTTAGCGTCTTGACCAGGACGGAAAATAGAAAGTAATCGACATAGTCGATCGATAAAAAAACAATGATAACATTGTTTATTCTTTTTTTTTTTTTTATTTTAAATTCTTTTTATTTATTTTTAAAGAAAAAAAAACGGAAAATAGAAATTAGTCGACAAAGTCGAACGATAAAAAAAAACAATGATAACATTGTTTATTCTTTTTTTTGTATTTTTTTATATTCTTTTTTATTAATTTTGAAAAAAAAACAATCAGTTTAGCGTCTTGACCAGGACGGAAAATAGAAAGTAATCGACATAGTCGATCGATAAAAAAAACAATGATAACATTGTTTATTCTTTTTTTTGTATTTTTTTTATATTCTTTTTTATTAATTTTGAAAAAAAAAACAATCAGTTTAGCGTCTTGACCAGGACGGAAAATAGAAAGTAATCGACATAGTCGATCGATAAAAAAAACAATGATAACATTGTTTATTCTTTTTTTTTTTTTTTTTTTAAGTTCTTTTTATTTATTTTTTAAAAGAAAAAAAACGGAAAATAGAAATTAGTCAACAAAGTCGAACGATAAAAAAAAAACAATGATAACATTGTTTATTCTTTTTTTTTATTTTTTTTTTTTTAATATTTTTTTTTTATTTTGAAAAAAAAAAACAATCAGTTTAGCGTCTTGACCAGGACGGAAAATAGAAAGTAATCGACATAGTCGATCGATAAAAAAAAACAATGATAACATTGTTTATTCTTTTTTTTTATTTTAAATTCTTTTTATTCATTTTTTAAAGAAAAAAAACGGAAAATAGAAATTAGTCGACAAAGTCGAACGATAAAAAAAAAAACAATGATAACATTGTTTATTCTTTTTTTTTTTGTATTTTTTTTAATATTCTTTTTTATTAATTTTGAAAAAAAAAAAACAATCAGTTTAGCGTCTTGACCAGGACGGAAAATAGAAAGTGATCGACATAGTCGATCGATAAAAAAACAATGATAACATTGTTTATTCTTTTTTTTTATTTTAAATTCTTTTTATTTATTTTTTAAAGAAAAAAAAAACGGAAAATAGAAATTAGTCGACAAAGTCGAACGATAAAAAAACAATGGTAACATTGTTTATTCTTTTTTTTTTTTTTTTATATTCTTTTTTATTAATTTTGAAAAAAACAATCAGTTTAGCGTCTTGACCAGGACGGAAAATAGAAAGTGATCGACATAGTCGATCGATAAAAAAACAATGATAACATTGTTTATTCTTTTTTTTTATTTTAGATTCTTTTTATTTATTTTTTAAAGAAAAAAAAAACGGAAAATAGAAATTAGTCGACAAAGTCGAACGATAAAAAAAACAATGATAACATTGTTTATTCTTTTTTTTGTATTTTTTTATATTCTTTTTTATTAATTTTGAAAAAAAAAAAAACAATCAGTTTAGCGTCTTGACCAGGACGGAAAATAGAAAGTGATCGACATAGTCGATCGATAAAAAAACAATGATAACATTGTTTATTTTTTTTTTTTTATTTTAAATTCTTTTTATTTATTCTTTAAAGAAAAGAAACGGAAAATAGAAATTAGTCGACAAAGTCGAACGATAAAAAAAAAACAATGATAACATTGTTTATTCTTTTTTTTTTTTTTTTTTTATATTCTTTTTTATTAATTTTGAAAAAAAACAATCAGTTTAGCGTCTTGACCAGGACGGAAAATAGAAAGTGATCGACATAGTCGATCGATAAAAAAACAATGATAACATTGTTTATTTTTTTTTTTTTATTTTAAATTCTTTTTATTTATTCTTTAAAGAAAAGAAACGGAAAATAGAAATTAGTCGACAAAGTCGAACGATAAAAAAAAAAACAATGATAACATTGTTTATTCTTTTTTTTTTTTTTTTTTTTATATTCTTTTTTATTAATTTTGAAAAAAAACAATCAGTTTAGCGTCTTGACCAGGACGGAAAATAGAAAGTGATCGACATAGTCGATCGATAAAAAAACAATGATAACATTGTTTATTCTTTTTTTTTATTTTAGATTCTTTTTATTTATTTTTTAAAGAAAAAAAAAACGGAAAATAGAAATTAGTCGACAAAGTCGAACGATAAAAAAAAACAAAGATAACATTGTTTATTCTTTTTTTTGTATTTTTTTATATTCTTTTTTATTAATTTTGAAAAAAAAAAACAATCAGTTTAGCGTCTTGACCAGGACGGAAAATAGAAAGTGATCGACATAGTCGATCGATAAAAAAACAATGATAACATTGTTTATTTTTACATTGGGGTTTAGACCATTTACAATTAACAATTAATCTGATTAACGTTATGATCTGACGGACATAAACATATCGACAAAATATTACAAACAAAACGAACAATAAATAATAAATAATAAATAAGCTAATAAACTAAATAAACAAAGTGATGTGAAAGTAAGGAAAAAGAGAATTACAAGGGGGTGGAGTCACCGTGAACGTCATCAGCAGAACATCTCCTTCGATTATAACGATATCTTGATGGAGGGGTCCGTTTTTTCAGAGTTGAACGCTCAGACTTTCTCGGCGGAGTTTCAATTTCCTCATGTTCTTCTGTGTCTGGCGGACTCAAACCTTCTGCCCATGAAGCTAATTGGAACTTCAGGGCCGCAATTTGAGACCGTGCCAAGGCGAGTTGAACATTTAAATCGCTCGCCAGTCCCGTTAACATCATGGATTGCTCAAGCTGCTCTGCGTGAGTTGTACACCGTTGGTGATTCAGCTCCGAGAGGCGAAGTTGGGCATCCAAAAGTTGTTCTGAGAGCTCTGCCGCTTTCTCGTTTGTTTCGAGAGAGTCATCTACTGCTCGACAGTAGTTCTCGAGTAAGTCAATCCTACCCTCGGACCATTGTCTCGCAATAGGTGTATTCTCTCTAACGGAGATAACGTGACTCTCTTGTCGTAAAATCTTGGTCGGCGTGCGGTCGAGAGCTTCACTCTGCGGCATTGTCGGAGGAATTGAGGCTAGAGGACAAAGAGGGGTGATATAATTAAGGGTAGGGATAAGGGGTTTAATAAGAGGAGTAAAAAGACTACTCGTAGTTGTAAAGAGCGAGAGGTAGTTCTTTGCTATCTTCATCATAGCAACAGATTCATACAGAACGGGGGTTCGGGGGGAAACTTGTTGACTAAAGTGGGTCATACGGGGACGCGCGGCACGCAAACTCTCGACCTCCTGTTGAGTATAGAAAAGTCTTATTTTACTTTCTCTTTCCTCATTACATTTGGTCTCCAATTCGTTCGACAGAAGAACAAACCTTTGATGGTAATTAAAGAGCGCCATTTCCGATAGGTCTGCTCTCTGAGTCAGATTTGCGAGCTCACGTTTCCTGTAATCTTCCACTAAGTCATATTGTCGAACTAGTGCAGAAAGAGAAGTCTTCGATTCATCGCGTTCTGCTGTTAACCGTTGAATTACTCCTTCCAGAAGTTCATATTCTTTTCTATCTTTTTCAATAATTAAAACAGGAAATCCATTAGTAGCAAATTTGTTTTTCATACGGGAGAGGTTGGCTTTTATTAGTGGCTCCCCCCCCCTTGGGGGGGTTGGGGGGGGGTTAACTGTTCGAGTTTGTACGTAAAATACAAATGTTTTGTATCATAAAAAACAGACGATAATTTAACATTAGTTCTGAGATACAGTGACTAAAGGTAATGTTAGTGCAGGTATACACTCTGCGATTGACGTAAATACTTTACATTATAATAAATGTTTCTAACTTAGCTGCATACACATCTCTTTTTCCGTGTTGTCATTCAGTGCAGTACGCATTGCAGATACAAGTTCGATAAACCTGTTGTGAATGGTTTATAAAATGCTCAGAATGAAGAAAAATAAAGTGGAAAGACAGGGGGGATGTGACTAAATAAATAAAAAATGGAAAATCCCAGGGCCTGCATAGCCGAGTGGATATGGTCACCGACCTTAAGTCTATTCGGTAGCCGTGGCACGGGTTCAATTCCCTGTTACGGCATATTTTTTGTGTTTTTCAACCAGGAAAATTAGTAAGAAGAAAACAGCAAGGAAAAGAGTACAAATTTTGTTAGTAAGTGGTATGGTTTTGAAATTGTGGGTGTATGGTTGCCAATTTGGTAAAAAAAAAATTCTTCAGAAAAAAATTTTCCTTTATAATATTTTCTGAAAAATTTTATTTTTTCAATTTTTTTTGCTATAGGTTTTTGCTACAGATCTCCTAAAAAAGATGGGTAGAAAAGTAATAAATGAATAATAAAAAGATTGCGATGAGGATACAAAATTGGACTTAACTTAACGCGAGCGAAGCGAGCGTAAAGTTAAGTCCAATTTTGTATCCTGGACGGGTACCTAGCTAGACACAGGGAATAAAAACAGACGTGACTTGGTTGTAAAAATAAGGTTTGTTCAGAAAGATTTAAAAAAAAAAAATTGTGTGCGAGCAACGCGAGCCTGGAAGGGGTATCTCTAGTCTCTTGTGTGTCGGTATCTCGGAAGTGCTGGTATCTCGTATGTGCGTTGGTATCTCTTGCGTGTTGGTATCTCTTGCACATAATAAAAAAAAATATTGAGTTAACATGATCAGTTTTATTTATCATCAGAGACAGACCGGAACTATTTGAAAATAAAATGTAGATGGGAAACAGTGAAAATTAAAATGAATGATAAAATTAAATGAGATTTATGACATAACAGACCAGATAGAGAGTAATAAAGGGAAAAGGAAAACGGAAAGGGTTCATTCACTTAGTTAAAGTTAAGACCGATTAGTCAGTTTAAGGTCTTGACTAGGACCAACAAAAAAAAAAAAAATATAAATAAATAAATAAATAACGATCAAGCTGAGCTGATCTTGTTTTTATTAAAATAAGGGGAGCGGGAGGGATGGAAGGAATAAAGGAAAAAAAAAGAAAAGGTCGATCAATTGGATCTGGTCGTCGAGAAGAAGAAGACAATTATTTTAAAGGTCGATCGGCATAGCCGATCGTTGAGAAAAATAACCAGATATAAATACAATCAGTTTAAATAAAAAAAAAAAATAAATAAATAAATAAAAAAAAAAAAAAAGTTTAACGATCAAGCTGAGCTGATCTTGTTTTTATTAAAATAAGGGGAGCGGGAGGGATGGAAGGAATAAAGGAAAAAAAAAGAAAAGGTCGATCAATTGGATCTGATCGTCGAGAAGAAGAAAACAATTGTTTTTAAAAAAAATGATCGGTATAGCCGATCGTTGAGAAAAGAACAGATATAAATACAATCGGTTTTGGTGATCGACGAGTGGAGCGATCACTTGACAAGAAGGAAAAAAGAAAGGACCGATTAATTGGGGCTTTGGTTGTATTCCCAAGGCATGTTTTTTTTTTTTTTTTTTTTATTATTCATTTACATTTTTTTTTTTTTTTTTTTTTTTAAATTAATAATCACATTTTGTTCAAAAATATTTCATATTAGAGTAAAAGAAAAAGAAAAAAAGAAATAAGAGAAAAAAAAAAAAACCATTGCTGGCCCCCTCACCACTCATAGAGGATGAGGAGGCCAGTAAGGCGTCACTCAAATCTATGCCAAGCCTTGGGAACTTGGATTGGGGTTTAGACCATTTACAATTAACAATTAATCTGATTAACGTTATGATCTGACGGACATAAACATATCGACAAAATATTACAAACAAAACGAACAATAAATAATAAATAATAAATAAGCTAATAAACTAAATAAACAAAGTGATGTGAAAGTAAGGAAAAAGAGAATTACAAGGGGGTGGAGTCACCGTGAACGTCATCAGCAGAACATCTCCTTCGATTATAACGATATCTTGATGGAGGGGTCCGTTTTTTCAGAGTTGAACGCTCAGACTTTCTCGGCGGAGTTTCAATTTCCTCATGTTCTTCTGTGTCTGGCGGACTCAAACCTTCTGCCCATGAAGCTAATTGGAACTTCAGGGCCGCAATTTGAGACCGTGCCAAGGCGAGTTGAACATTTAAATCGCTCGCCAGTCCCGTTAACATCATGGATTGCTCAAGCTGCTCTGCGTGAGTTGTACACCGTTGGTGATTCAGCTCCGAGAGGCGAAGTTGGGCATCCAAAAGTTGTTCTGAGAGCTCTGCCGCTTTCTCGTTTGTTTCGAGAGAGTCATCTACTGCTCGACAGTAGTTCTCGAGTAAGTCAATCCTACCCTCGGACCATTGTCTCGCAATAGGTGTATTCTCTCTAACGGAGATAACGTGACTCTCTTGTCGTAAAATCTTGGTCGGCGTGCGGTCGAGAGCTTCACTCTGCGGCATTGTCGGAGGAATTGAGGCTAGAGGACAAAGAGGGGTGATATAATTAAGGGTAGGGATAAGGGGTTTAATAAGAGGAGTAAAAAGACTACTCGTAGTTGTAAAGAGCGAGAGGTAGTTCTTTGCTATCTTCATCATAGCAACAGATTCATACAGAACGGGGGTTCGGGGGGAAACTTGTTGACTAAAGTGGGTCATACGGGGACGCGCGGCACGCAAACTCTCGACCTCCTGTTGAGTATAGAAAAGTCTTATTTTACTTTCTCTTTCCTCATTACATTTGGTCTCCAATTCGTTCGACAGAAGAACAAACCTTTGATGGTAATTAAAGAGCGCCATTTCCGATAGGTCTGCTCTCTGAGTCAGATTTGCGAGCTCACGTTTCCTGTAATCTTCCACTAAGTCATATTGTCGAACTAGTGCAGAAAGAGAAGTCTTCGATTCATCGCGTTCTGCTGTTAACCGTTGAATTACTCCTTCCAGAAGTTCATATTCTTTTCTATCTTTTTCAATAATTAAAACAGGAAATCCATTAGTAGCAAATTTGTTTTTCATACGGGAGAGGTTGGCTTTTATTAGTGGCTCCCCCCCCCTTGGGGGGGTTGGGGGGGGGTTAACTGTTCGAGTTTGTACGTAAAATACAAATGTTTTGTATCATAAAAAACAGACGATAATTTAACATTAGTTCTGAGATACAGTGACTAAAGGTAATGTTAGTGCAGGTATACACTCTGCGATTGACGTAAATACTTTACATTATAATAAATGTTTCTAACTTAGCTGCATACACATCTCTTTTTCCGTGTTGTCATTCAGTGCAGTACGCATTGCAGATACAAGTTCGATAAACCTGTTGTGAATGGTTTATAAAATGCTCAGAATGAAGAAAAATAAAGTGGAAAGACAGGGGGGATGTGACTAAATAAATAAAAAATGGAAAATCCCAGGGCCTGCATAGCCGAGTGGATATGGTCACCGACCTTAAGTCTATTCGGTAGCCGTGGCACGGGTTCAATTCCCTGTTACGGCATATTTTTTGTGTTTTTCAACCAGGAAAATTAGTAAGAAGAAAACAGCAAGGAAAAGAGTACAAATTTTGTTAGTAAGTGGTATGGTTTTGAAATTGTGGGTGTATGGTTGCCAATTTGGTAAAAAAAAAATTCTTCAGAAAAAAATTTTCCTTTATAATATTTTCTGAAAAATTTTATTTTTTCAATTTTTTTTGCTATAGGTTTTTGCTACAGATCTCCTAAAAAAGATGGGTAGAAAAGTAATAAATGAATAATAAAAAGATTGCGATGAGGATACAAAATTGGACTTAACTTAACGCGAGCGAAGCGAGCGTAAAGTTAAGTCCAATTTTGTATCCTGGACGGGTACCTAGCTAGACACAGGGAATAAAAACAGACGTGACTTGGTTGTAAAAATAAGGTTTGTTCAGAAAGATTTAAAAAAAAAAAATTGTGTGCGAGCAACGCGAGCCTGGAAGGGGTATCTCTAGTCTCTTGTGTGTCGGTATCTCGGAAGTGCTGGTATCTCGTATGTGCGTTGGTATCTCTTGCGTGTTGGTATCTCTTGCACATAATAAAAAAAAATATTGAGTTAACATGATCAGTTTTATTTATCATCAGAGACAGACCGGAACTATTTGAAAATAAAATGTAGATGGGAAACAGTGAAAATTAAAATGAATGATAAAATTAAATGAGATTTATGACATAACAGACCAGATAGAGAGTAATAAAGGGAAAAGGAAAACGGAAAGGGTTCATTCACTTAGTTAAAGTTAAGACCGATTAGTCAGTTTAAGGTCTTGACTAGGACCAACAAAAAAAAAAAAAATATAAATAAATAAATAAATAACGATCAAGCTGAGCTGATCTTGTTTTTATTAAAATAAGGGGAGCGGGAGGGATGGAAGGAATAAAGGAAAAAAAAAGAAAAGGTCGATCAATTGGATCTGGTCGTCGAGAAGAAGAAGACAATTATTTTAAAGGTCGATCGGCATAGCCGATCGTTGAGAAAAATAACCAGATATAAATACAATCAGTTTAAATAAAAAAAAAAAAAAAATAAATAAATAAAAAAAAAAAAAAAGTTTAACGATCAAGCTGAGCTGATCTTGTTTTTATTAAAATAAGGGGAGCGGGAGGGATGGAAGGAATAAAGGAAAAAAAAAGAAAAGGTCGATCAATTGGATCTGATCGTCGAGAAGAAGAAAACAATTGTTTTTAAAAAAAATGATCGGTATAGCCGATCGTTGAGAAAAGAACAGATATAAATACAATCGGTTTTGGTGATCGACGAGTGGAGCGATCACTTGACAAGAAGGAAAAAAGAAAGGACCGATTAATTGGGGCTTTGGTTGTATTCCCAAGGCATGTTTTTTTTTTTTTTTTTTTTATTATTCATTTACATTTACATTTTTTTTTTTTTTTTTTTTTTTAAATTAATAATCACATTTTGTTCAAAAATATTTCATATTAGAGTAAAAGAAAAAGAAAAAAAGAAATAAGAGAAAAAAAAAAAAACCATTGCTGGCCCCCTCACCACTCATAGAGGATGAGGAGGCCAGTAAGGCGTCACTCAAATCTATGCCAAGCCTTGGGAACTTGGATTGGGGTTTAGACCATTTACAATTAACAATTAATCTGATTAACGTTATGATCTGACGGACATAAACATATCGACAAAATATTACAAACAAAACGAACAATAAATAATAAATAATAAATAAGCTAATAAACTAAATAAACAAAGTGATGTGAAAGTAAGGAAAAAGAGAATTACAAGGGGGTGGAGTCACCGTGAACGTCATCAGCAGAACATCTCCTTCGATTATAACGATATCTTGATGGAGGGGTCCGTTTTTTCAGAGTTGAACGCTCAGACTTTCTCGGCGGAGTTTCAATTTCCTCATGTTCTTCTGTGTCTGGCGGACTCAAACCTTCTGCCCATGAAGCTAATTGGAACTTCAGGGCCGCAATTTGAGACCGTGCCAAGGCGAGTTGAACATTTAAATCGCTCGCCAGTCCCGTTAACATCATGGATTGCTCAAGCTGCTCTGCGTGAGTTGTACACCGTTGGTGATTCAGCTCCGAGAGGCGAAGTTGGGCATCCAAAAGTTGTTCTGAGAGCTCTGCCGCTTTCTCGTTTGTTTCGAGAGAGTCATCTACTGCTCGACAGTAGTTCTCGAGTAAGTCAATCCTACCCTCGGACCATTGTCTCGCAATAGGTGTATTCTCTCTAACGGAGATAACGTGACTCTCTTGTCGTAAAATCTTGGTCGGCGTGCGGTCGAGAGCTTCACTCTGCGGCATTGTCGGAGGAATTGAGGCTAGAGGACAAAGAGGGGTGATATAATTAAGGGTAGGGATAAGGGGTTTAATAAGAGGAGTAAAAAGACTACTCGTAGTTGTAAAGAGCGAGAGGTAGTTCTTTGCTATCTTCATCATAGCAACAGATTCATACAGAACGGGGGTTCGGGGGGAAACTTGTTGACTAAAGTGGGTCATACGGGGACGCGCGGCACGCAAACTCTCGACCTCCTGTTGAGTATAGAAAAGTCTTATTTTACTTTCTCTTTCCTCATTACATTTGGTCTCCAATTCGTTCGACAGAAGAACAAACCTTTGATGGTAATTAAAGAGCGCCATTTCCGATAGGTCTGCTCTCTGAGTCAGATTTGCGAGCTCACGTTTCCTGTAATCTTCCACTAAGTCATATTGTCGAACTAGTGCAGAAAGAGAAGTCTTCGATTCATCGCGTTCTGCTGTTAACCGTTGAATTACTCCTTCCAGAAGTTCATATTCTTTTCTATCTTTTTCAATAATTAAAACAGGAAATCCATTAGTAGCAAATTTGTTTTTCATACGGGAGAGGTTGGCTTTTATTAGTGGCTCCCCCCCCCTTGGGGGGGTTGGGGGGGGGTTAACTGTTCGAGTTTGTACGTAAAATACAAATGTTTTGTATCATAAAAAACAGACGATAATTTAACATTAGTTCTGAGATACAGTGACTAAAGGTAATGTTAGTGCAGGTATACACTCTGCGATTGACGTAAATACTTTACATTATAATAAATGTTTCTAACTTAGCTGCATACACATCTCTTTTTCCGTGTTGTCATTCAGTGCAGTACGCATTGCAGATACAAGTTCGATAAACCTGTTGTGAATGGTTTATAAAATGCTCAGAATGAAGAAAAATAAAGTGGAAAGACAGGGGGGATGTGACTAAATAAATAAAAAATGGAAAATCCCAGGGCCTGCATAGCCGAGTGGATATGGTCACCGACCTTAAGTCTATTCGGTAGCCGTGGCACGGGTTCAATTCCCTGTTACGGCATATTTTTTGTGTTTTTCAACCAGGAAAATTAGTAAGAAGAAAACAGCAAGGAAAAGAGTACAAATTTTGTTAGTAAGTGGTATGGTTTTGAAATTGTGGGTGTATGGTTGCCAATTTGGTAAAAAAAAAATTCTTCAGAAAAAAATTTTCCTTTATAATATTTTCTGAAAAATTTTATTTTTTCAATTTTTTTTGCTATAGGTTTTTGCTACAGATCTCCTAAAAAAGATGGGTAGAAAAGTAATAAATGAATAATAAAAAGATTGCGATGAGGATACAAAATTGGACTTAACTTAACGCGAGCGAAGCGAGCGTAAAGTTAAGTCCAATTTTGTATCCTGGACGGGTACCTAGCTAGACACAGGGAATAAAAACAGACGTGACTTGGTTGTAAAAATAAGGTTTGTTCAGAAAGATTTAAAAAAAAAAAATTGTGTGCGAGCAACGCGAGCCTGGAAGGGGTATCTCTAGTCTCTTGTGTGTCGGTATCTCGGAAGTGCTGGTATCTCGTATGTGCGTTGGTATCTCTTGCGTGTTGGTATCTCTTGCACATAATAAAAAAAAATATTGAGTTAACATGATCAGTTTTATTTATCATCAGAGACAGACCGGAACTATTTGAAAATAAAATGTAGATGGGAAACAGTGAAAATTAAAATGAATGATAAAATTAAATGAGATTTATGACATAACAGACCAGATAGAGAGTAATAAAGGGAAAAGGAAAACGGAAAGGGTTCATTCACTTAGTTAAAGTTAAGACCGATTAGTCAGTTTAAGGTCTTGACTAGGACCAACAAAAAAAAAAAAAATATAAATAAATAAATAAATAACGATCAAGCTGAGCTGATCTTGTTTTTATTAAAATAAGGGGAGCGGGAGGGATGGAAGGAATAAAGGAAAAAAAAAGAAAAGGTCGATCAATTGGATCTGGTCGTCGAGAAGAAGAAGACAATTATTTTAAAGGTCGATCGGCATAGCCGATCGTTGAGAAAAATAACCAGATATAAATACAATCAGTTTAAATAAAAAAAAAAAAAAAATAAATAAATAAAAAAAAAAAAAAAGTTTAACGATCAAGCTGAGCTGATCTTGTTTTTATTAAAATAAGGGGAGCGGGAGGGATGGAAGGAATAAAGGAAAAAAAAAGAAAAGGTCGATCAATTGGATCTGATCGTCGAGAAGAAGAAAACAATTGTTTTTAAAAAAAATGATCGGTATAGCCGATCGTTGAGAAAAGAACAGATATAAATACAATCGGTTTTGGTGATCGACGAGTGGAGCGATCACTTGACAAGAAGGAAAAAAGAAAGGACCGATTAATTGGGGCTTTGGTTGTATTCCCAAGGCATGTTTTTTTTTTTTTTTTTTTTATTATTCATTTACATTTTTTTTTTTTTTTTTTTTTTTTAAATTAATAATCACATTTTGTTCAAAAATATTTCATATTAGAGTAAAAGAAAAAGAAAAAAAGAAATAAGAGAAAAAAAAAAAACCATTGCTGGCCCCCTCACCACTCATAGAGGATGAGGAGGCCAGTAAGGCGTCACTCAAATCTATGCCAAGCCTTGGGAACTTGGATTGGGGTTTAGACCATTTACAATTAACAATTAATCTGATTAACGTTATGATCTGACGGACATAAACATATCGACAAAATATTACAAACAAAACGAACAATAAATAATAAATAATAAATAAGCTAATAAACTAAATAAACAAAGTGATGTGAAAGTAAGGAAAAAGAGAATTACAAGGGGGTGGAGTCACCGTGAACGTCATCAGCAGAACATCTCCTTCGATTATAACGATATCTTGATGGAGGGGTCCGTTTTTTCAGAGTTGAACGCTCAGACTTTCTCGGCGGAGTTTCAATTTCCTCATGTTCTTCTGTGTCTGGCGGACTCAAACCTTCTGCCCATGAAGCTAATTGGAACTTCAGGGCCGCAATTTGAGACCGTGCCAAGGCGAGTTGAACATTTAAATCGCTCGCCAGTCCCGTTAACATCATGGATTGCTCAAGCTGCTCTGCGTGAGTTGTACACCGTTGGTGATTCAGCTCCGAGAGGCGAAGTTGGGCATCCAAAAGTTGTTCTGAGAGCTCTGCCGCTTTCTCGTTTGTTTCGAGAGAGTCATCTACTGCTCGACAGTAGTTCTCGAGTAAGTCAATCCTACCCTCGGACCATTGTCTCGCAATAGGTGTATTCTCTCTAACGGAGATAACGTGACTCTCTTGTCGTAAAATCTTGGTCGGCGTGCGGTCGAGAGCTTCACTCTGCGGCATTGTCGGAGGAATTGAGGCTAGAGGACAAAGAGGGGTGATATAATTAAGGGTAGGGATAAGGGGTTTAATAAGAGGAGTAAAAAGACTACTCGTAGTTGTAAAGAGCGAGAGGTAGTTCTTTGCTATCTTCATCATAGCAACAGATTCATACAGAACGGGGGTTCGGGGGGAAACTTGTTGACTAAAGTGGGTCATACGGGGACGCGCGGCACGCAAACTCTCGACCTCCTGTTGAGTATAGAAAAGTCTTATTTTACTTTCTCTTTCCTCATTACATTTGGTCTCCAATTCGTTCGACAGAAGAACAAACCTTTGATGGTAATTAAAGAGCGCCATTTCCGATAGGTCTGCTCTCTGAGTCAGATTTGCGAGCTCACGTTTCCTGTAATCTTCCACTAAGTCATATTGTCGAACTAGTGCAGAAAGAGAAGTCTTCGATTCATCGCGTTCTGCTGTTAACCGTTGAATTACTCCTTCCAGAAGTTCATATTCTTTTCTATCTTTTTCAATAATTAAAACAGGAAATCCATTAGTAGCAAATTTGTTTTTCATACGGGAGAGGTTGGCTTTTATTAGTGGCTCCCCCCCCCCTTGGGGGGGTTGGGGGGGGGTTAACTGTTCGAGTTTGTACGTAAAATACAAATGTTTTGTATCATAAAAAACAGACGATAATTTAACATTAGTTCTGAGATACAGTGACTAAAGGTAATGTTAGTGCAGGTATACACTCTGCGATTGACGTAAATACTTTACATTATAATAAATGTTTCTAACTTAGTTTTTTTTCGATAAGGTGGGAAGTAACGGACTGGGAGCTTTTGGCTCCTGCCCTATTCCCGTTGTAAACTTTCTTTTTATTTTTATTTTTTTTAACAGGCCCAAAGGGCGACAATGATGGTTGCTGACCAAGGAATAATATTCAAATGAATTTTCGTTTCAAAGAAACGAACAGAATTAAGAGAGAGGTAGAGAAAAAAAAAAAAAAAAAAAAAAAAGAAAGAATAGAAAAAAATATGAAGAGGAAATAATCAAACATGAAAAAAAAAAAAAAAAATAAAATAAAATATAAATAAAAACGTTGTATGAAAAAGGAAAAAAAAGAAAAATGCATACACATCTCTTTTTCCGTGTTGTCATTCAGTGCAGTACGCATTGCAGATACAAGTTCGATAAACCTGTTGTGAATGGTTTATAAAATGCTCAGAATGAAGAAAAATAAAGTGGAAAGACAGGGGGGATGTGACTAAATAAATAAAAAATGGAAAATCCCAGGGCCTGCATAGCCGAGTGGATATGGTCACCGACCTTAAGTCTATTCGGTAGCCGTGGCACGGGTTCAATTCCCTGTTACGGCATATTTTTTGTGTTTTTCAACCAGGAAAATTAGTAAGAAGAAAACAGCAAGGAAAAGAGTACAAATTTTGTTAGTAAGTGGTATGGTTTTGAAATTGTGGGTGTATGGTTGCCAATTTGGTAAAAAAAAAATTCTTCAGAAAAAAATTTTCCTTTATAATATTTTCTGAAAAATTTTATTTTTTCAATTTTTTTTGCTATAGGTTTTTGCTACAGATCTCCTAAAAAAGATGGGTAGAAAAGTAATAAATGAATAATAAAAAGATTGCGATGAGGATACAAAATTGGACTTAACTTAACGCGAGCGAAGCGAGCGTAAAGTTAAGTCCAATTTTGTATCCTGGACGGGTACCTAGCTAGACACAGGGAATAAAAACAGACGTGACTTGGTTGTAAAAATAAGGTTTGTTCAGAAAGATTTAAAAAAAAAAAATTGTGTGCGAGCAACGCGAGCCTGGAAGGGGTATCTCTAGTCTCTTGTGTGTCGGTATCTCGGAAGTGCTGGTATCTCGTATGTGCGTTGGTATCTCTTGCGTGTTGGTATCTCTTGCACATAATAAAAAAAAATATTGAGTTAACATGATCAGTTTTATTTATCATCAGAGACAGACCGGAACTATTTGAAAATAAAATGTAGATGGGAAACAGTGAAAATTAAAATGAATGATAAAATTAAATGAGATTTATGACATAACAGACCAGATAGAGAGTAATAAAGGGAAAAGGAAAACGGAAAGGGTTCATTCACTTAGTTAAAGTTAAGACCGATTAGTCAGTTTAAGGTCTTGACTAGGACCAACAAAAAAAAAAAAAATATAAATAAATAAATAAATAACGATCAAGCTGAGCTGATCTTGTTTTTATTAAAATAAGGGGAGCGGGAGGGATGGAAGGAATAAAGGAAAAAAAAAGAAAAGGTCGATCAATTGGATCTGGTCGTCGAGAAGAAGAAGACAATTATTTTAAAGGTCGATCGGCATAGCCGATCGTTGAGAAAAATAACCAGATATAAATACAATCAGTTTAAATAAAAAAAAAAAAAAAATAAATAAATAAAAAAAAAAAAAAAGTTTAACGATCAAGCTGAGCTGATCTTGTTTTTATTAAAATAAGGGGAGCGGGAGGGATGGAAGGAATAAAGGAAAAAAAAAGAAAAGGTCGATCAATTGGATCTGATCGTCGAGAAGAAGAAAACAATTGTTTTTAAAAAAAATGATCGGTATAGCCGATCGTTGAGAAAAGAACAGATATAAATACAATCGGTTTTGGTGATCGACGAGTGGAGCGATCACTTGACAAGAAGGAAAAAAGAAAGGACCGATTAATTGGGGCTTTGGTTGTATTCCCAAGGCATGTTTTTTTTTTTTTTTTTTTTATTATTCATTTACATTTTTTTTTTTTTTTTTTTTTTTAAATTAATAATCACATTTTGTTCAAAAATATTTCATATTAGAGTAAAAGAAAAAGAAAAAAAGAAATAAGAGAAAAAAAAAAAAACCATTGCTGGCCCCCTCACCACTCATAGAGGATGAGGAGGCCAGTAAGGCGTCACTCAAATCTATGCCAAGCCTTGGGAACTTGGATTGGGGTTTAGACCATTTACAATTAACAATTAATCTGATTAACGTTATGATCTGACGGACATAAACATATCGACAAAATATTACAAACAAAACGAACAATAAATAATAAATAATAAATAAGCTAATAAACTAAATAAACAAAGTGATGTGAAAGTAAGGAAAAAGAGAATTACAAGGGGGTGGAGTCACCGTGAACGTCATCAGCAGAACATCTCCTTCGATTATAACGATATCTTGATGGAGGGGTCCGTTTTTTCAGAGTTGAACGCTCAGACTTTCTCGGCGGAGTTTCAATTTCCTCATGTTCTTCTGTGTCTGGCGGACTCAAACCTTCTGCCCATGAAGCTAATTGGAACTTCAGGGCCGCAATTTGAGACCGTGCCAAGGCGAGTTGAACATTTAAATCGCTCGCCAGTCCCGTTAACATCATGGATTGCTCAAGCTGCTCTGCGTGAGTTGTACACCGTTGGTGATTCAGCTCCGAGAGGCGAAGTTGGGCATCCAAAAGTTGTTCTGAGAGCTCTGCCGCTTTCTCGTTTGTTTCGAGAGAGTCATCTACTGCTCGACAGTAGTTCTCGAGTAAGTCAATCCTACCCTCGGACCATTGTCTCGCAATAGGTGTATTCTCTCTAACGGAGATAACGTGACTCTCTTGTCGTAAAATCTTGGTCGGCGTGCGGTCGAGAGCTTCACTCTGCGGCATTGTCGGAGGAATTGAGGCTAGAGGACAAAGAGGGGTGATATAATTAAGGGTAGGGATAAGGGGTTTAATAAGAGGAGTAAAAAGACTACTCGTAGTTGTAAAGAGCGAGAGGTAGTTCTTTGCTATCTTCATCATAGCAACAGATTCATACAGAACGGGGGTTCGGGGGGAAACTTGTTGACTAAAGTGGGTCATACGGGGACGCGCGGCACGCAAACTCTCGACCTCCTGTTGAGTATAGAAAAGTCTTATTTTACTTTCTCTTTCCTCATTACATTTGGTCTCCAATTCGTTCGACAGAAGAACAAACCTTTGATGGTAATTAAAGAGCGCCATTTCCGATAGGTCTGCTCTCTGAGTCAGATTTGCGAGCTCACGTTTCCTGTAATCTTCCACTAAGTCATATTGTCGAACTAGTGCAGAAAGAGAAGTCTTCGATTCATCGCGTTCTGCTGTTAACCGTTGAATTACTCCTTCCAGAAGTTCATATTCTTTTCTATCTTTTTCAATAATTAAAACAGGAAATCCATTAGTAGCAAATTTGTTTTTCATACGGGAGAGGTTGGCTTTTATTAGTGGCTCCCCCCCCCCTTGGGGGGGTTGGGGGGGGGTTAACTGTTCGAGTTTGTACGTAAAATACAAATGTTTTGTATCATAAAAAACAGACGATAATTTAACATTAGTTCTGAGATACAGTGACTAAAGGTAATGTTAGTGCAGGTATACACTCTGCGATTGACGTAAATACTTTACATTATAATAAATGTTTCTAACTTAGTTTTTTTTCGATAAGGTGGGAAGTAACGGACTGGGAGCTTTTGGCTCCTGCCCTATTCCCGTTGTAAACTTTCTTTTTATTTTTATTTTTTTTAACAGGCCCAAAGGGCGACAATGATGGTTGCTGACCAAGGAATAATATTCAAATGAATTTTCGTTTCAAAGAAACGAACAGAATTAAGAGAGAGGTAGAGAAAAAAAAAAAAAAAAAAAAAAAAGAAAGAATAGAAAAAAATATGAAGAGGAAATAATCAAACATGAAAAAAAAAAAAAAAAATAAAATAAAATATAAATAAAAACGTTGTATGAAAAAGGAAAAAAAAGAAAAATGCATACACATCTCTTTTTCCGTGTTGTCATTCAGTGCAGTACGCATTGCAGATACAAGTTCGATAAACCTGTTGTGAATGGTTTATAAAATGCTCAGAATGAAGAAAAATAAAGTGGAAAGACAGGGGGGATGTGACTAAATAAATAAAAAATGGAAAATCCCAGGGCCTGCATAGCCGAGTGGATATGGTCACCGACCTTAAGTCTATTCGGTAGCCGTGGCACGGGTTCAATTCCCTGTTACGGCATATTTTTTGTGTTTTTCAACCAGGAAAATTAGTAAGAAGAAAACAGCAAGGAAAAGAGTACAAATTTTGTTAGTAAGTGGTATGGTTTTGAAATTGTGGGTGTATGGTTGCCAATTTGGTAAAAAAAAAATTCTTCAGAAAAAAATTTTCCTTTATAATATTTTCTGAAAAATTTTATTTTTTCAATTTTTTTTGCTATAGGTTTTTGCTACAGATCTCCTAAAAAAGATGGGTAGAAAAGTAATAAATGAATAATAAAAAGATTGCGATGAGGATACAAAATTGGACTTAACTTAACGCGAGCGAAGCGAGCGTAAAGTTAAGTCCAATTTTGTATCCTGGACGGGTACCTAGCTAGACACAGGGAATAAAAACAGACGTGACTTGGTTGTAAAAATAAGGTTTGTTCAGAAAGATTTAAAAAAAAAAAATTGTGTGCGAGCAACGCGAGCCTGGAAGGGGTATCTCTAGTCTCTTGTGTGTCGGTATCTCGGAAGTGCTGGTATCTCGTATGTGCGTTGGTATCTCTTGCGTGTTGGTATCTCTTGCACATAATAAAAAAAAATATTGAGTTAACATGATCAGTTTTATTTATCATCAGAGACAGACCGGAACTATTTGAAAATAAAATGTAGATGGGAAACAGTGAAAATTAAAATGAATGATAAAATTAAATGAGATTTATGACATAACAGACCAGATAGAGAGTAATAAAGGGAAAAGGAAAACGGAAAGGGTTCATTCACTTAGTTAAAGTTAAGACCGATTAGTCAGTTTAAGGTCTTGACTAGGACCAACAAAAAAAAAAAAAATATAAATAAATAAATAAATAACGATCAAGCTGAGCTGATCTTGTTTTTATTAAAATAAGGGGAGCGGGAGGGATGGAAGGAATAAAGGAAAAAAAAAGAAAAGGTCGATCAATTGGATCTGGTCGTCGAGAAGAAGAAGACAATTATTTTAAAGGTCGATCGGCATAGCCGATCGTTGAGAAAAATAACCAGATATAAATACAATCAGTTTAAATAAAAAAAAAAAAAAAATAAATAAATAAAAAAAAAAAAAAAGTTTAACGATCAAGCTGAGCTGATCTTGTTTTTATTAAAATAAGGGGAGCGGGAGGGATGGAAGGAATAAAGGAAAAAAAAAGAAAAGGTCGATCAATTGGATCTGATCGTCGAGAAGAAGAAAACAATTGTTTTTAAAAAAAATGATCGGTATAGCCGATCGTTGAGAAAAGAACAGATATAAATACAATCGGTTTTGGTGATCGACGAGTGGAGCGATCACTTGACAAGAAGGAAAAAAGAAAGGACCGATTAATTGGGGCTTTGGTTGTATTCCCAAGGCATGTTTTTTTTTTTTTTTTTTTTATTATTCATTTACATTTTTTTTTTTTTTTTTTTTTTTAAATTAATAATCACATTTTGTTCAAAAATATTTCATATTAGAGTAAAAGAAAAAGAAAAAAAGAAATAAGAGAAAAAAAAAAAAACCATTGCTGGCCCCCTCACCACTCATAGAGGATGAGGAGGCCAGTAAGGCGTCACTCAAATCTATGCCAAGCCTTGGGAACTTGGATTGGGGTTTAGACCATTTACAATTAACAATTAATCTGATTAACGTTATGATCTGACGGACATAAACATATCGACAAAATATTACAAACAAAACGAACAATAAATAATAAATAATAAATAAGCTAATAAACTAAATAAACAAAGTGATGTGAAAGTAAGGAAAAAGAGAATTACAAGGGGGTGGAGTCACCGTGAACGTCATCAGCAGAACATCTCCTTCGATTATAACGATATCTTGATGGAGGGGTCCGTTTTTTCAGAGTTGAACGCTCAGACTTTCTCGGCGGAGTTTCAATTTCCTCATGTTCTTCTGTGTCTGGCGGACTCAAACCTTCTGCCCATGAAGCTAATTGGAACTTCAGGGCCGCAATTTGAGACCGTGCCAAGGCGAGTTGAACATTTAAATCGCTCGCCAGTCCCGTTAACATCATGGATTGCTCAAGCTGCTCTGCGTGAGTTGTACACCGTTGGTGATTCAGCTCCGAGAGGCGAAGTTGGGCATCCAAAAGTTGTTCTGAGAGCTCTGCCGCTTTCTCGTTTGTTTCGAGAGAGTCATCTACTGCTCGACAGTAGTTCTCGAGTAAGTCAATCCTACCCTCGGACCATTGTCTCGCAATAGGTGTATTCTCTCTAACGGAGATAACGTGACTCTCTTGTCGTAAAATCTTGGTCGGCGTGCGGTCGAGAGCTTCACTCTGCGGCATTGTCGGAGGAATTGAGGCTAGAGGACAAAGAGGGGTGATATAATTAAGGGTAGGGATAAGGGGTTTAATAAGAGGAGTAAAAAGACTACTCGTAGTTGTAAAGAGCGAGAGGTAGTTCTTTGCTATCTTCATCATAGCAACAGATTCATACAGAACGGGGGTTCGGGGGGAAACTTGTTGACTAAAGTGGGTCATACGGGGACGCGCGGCACGCAAACTCTCGACCTCCTGTTGAGTATAGAAAAGTCTTATTTTACTTTCTCTTTCCTCATTACATTTGGTCTCCAATTCGTTCGACAGAAGAACAAACCTTTGATGGTAATTAAAGAGCGCCATTTCCGATAGGTCTGCTCTCTGAGTCAGATTTGCGAGCTCACGTTTCCTGTAATCTTCCACTAAGTCATATTGTCGAACTAGTGCAGAAAGAGAAGTCTTCGATTCATCGCGTTCTGCTGTTAACCGTTGAATTACTCCTTCCAGAAGTTCATATTCTTTTCTATCTTTTTCAATAATTAAAACAGGAAATCCATTAGTAGCAAATTTGTTTTTCATACGGGAGAGGTTGGCTTTTATTAGTGGCTCCCCCCCCCTTGGGGGGGTTGGGGGGGGGTTAACTGTTCGAGTTTGTACGTAAAATACAAATGTTTTGTATCATAAAAAACAGACGATAATTTAACATTAGTTCTGAGATACAGTGACTAAAGGTAATGTTAGTGCAGGTATACACTCTGCGATTGACGTAAATACTTTACATTATAATAAATGTTTCTAACTTAGCTGCATACACATCTCTTTTTCCGTGTTGTCATTCAGTGCAGTACGCATTGCAGATACAAGTTCGATAAACCTGTTGTGAATGGTTTATAAAATGCTCAGAATGAAGAAAAATAAAGTGGAAAGACAGGGGGGATGTGACTAAATAAATAAAAAATGGAAAATCCCAGGGCCTGCATAGCCGAGTGGATATGGTCACCGACCTTAAGTCTATTCGGTAGCCGTGGCACGGGTTCAATTCCCTGTTACGGCATATTTTTTGTGTTTTTCAACCAGGAAAATTAGTAAGAAGAAAACAGCAAGGAAAAGAGTACAAATTTTGTTAGTAAGTGGTATGGTTTTGAAATTGTGGGTGTATGGTTGCCAATTTGGTAAAAAAAAAATTCTTCAGAAAAAAATTTTCCTTTATAATATTTTCTGAAAAATTTTATTTTTTCAATTTTTTTTGCTATAGGTTTTTGCTACAGATCTCCTAAAAAAGATGGGTAGAAAAGTAATAAATGAATAATAAAAAGATTGCGATGAGGATACAAAATTGGACTTAACTTAACGCGAGCGAAGCGAGCGTAAAGTTAAGTCCAATTTTGTATCCTGGACGGGTACCTAGCTAGACACAGGGAATAAAAACAGACGTGACTTGGTTGTAAAAATAAGGTTTGTTCAGAAAGATTTAAAAAAAAAAAATTGTGTGCGAGCAACGCGAGCCTGGAAGGGGTATCTCTAGTCTCTTGTGTGTCGGTATCTCGGAAGTGCTGGTATCTCGTATGTGCGTTGGTATCTCTTGCGTGTTGGTATCTCTTGCACATAATAAAAAAAAATATTGAGTTAACATGATCAGTTTTATTTATCATCAGAGACAGACCGGAACTATTTGAAAATAAAATGTAGATGGGAAACAGTGAAAATTAAAATGAATGATAAAATTAAATGAGATTTATGACATAACAGACCAGATAGAGAGTAATAAAGGGAAAAGGAAAACGGAAAGGGTTCATTCACTTAGTTAAAGTTAAGACCGATTAGTCAGTTTAAGGTCTTGACTAGGACCAACAAAAAAAAAAAAAATATAAATAAATAAATAAATAACGATCAAGCTGAGCTGATCTTGTTTTTATTAAAATAAGGGGAGCGGGAGGGATGGAAGGAATAAAGGAAAAAAAAAGAAAAGGTCGATCAATTGGATCTGGTCGTCGAGAAGAAGAAGACAATTATTTTAAAGGTCGATCGGCATAGCCGATCGTTGAGAAAAATAACCAGATATAAATACAATCAGTTTAAATAAAAAAAAAAAAAAAATAAATAAATAAAAAAAAAAAAAAAGTTTAACGATCAAGCTGAGCTGATCTTGTTTTTATTAAAATAAGGGGAGCGGGAGGGATGGAAGGAATAAAGGAAAAAAAAAGAAAAGGTCGATCAATTGGATCTGATCGTCGAGAAGAAGAAAACAATTGTTTTTAAAAAAAATGATCGGTATAGCCGATCGTTGAGAAAAGAACAGATATAAATACAATCGGTTTTGGTGATCGACGAGTGGAGCGATCACTTGACAAGAAGGAAAAAAGAAAGGACCGATTAATTGGGGCTTTGGTTGTATTCCCAAGGCATGTTTTTTTTTTTTTTTTTTTTATTATTCATTTACATTTTTTTTTTTTTTTTTTTTTTTAAATTAATAATCACATTTTGTTCAAAAATATTTCATATTAGAGTAAAAGAAAAAGAAAAAAAGAAATAAGAGAAAAAAAAAAAAACCATTGCTGGCCCCCTCACCACTCATAGAGGATGAGGAGGCCAGTAAGGCGTCACTCAAATCTATGCCAAGCCTTGGGAACTTGGATTGGGGTTTAGACCATTTACAATTAACAATTAATCTGATTAACGTTATGATCTGACGGACATAAACATATCGACAAAATATTACAAACAAAACGAACAATAAATAATAAATAATAAATAAGCTAATAAACTAAATAAACAAAGTGATGTGAAAGTAAGGAAAAAGAGAATTACAAGGGGGTGGAGTCACCGTGAACGTCATCAGCAGAACATCTCCTTCGATTATAACGATATCTTGATGGAGGGGTCCGTTTTTTCAGAGTTGAACGCTCAGACTTTCTCGGCGGAGTTTCAATTTCCTCATGTTCTTCTGTGTCTGGCGGACTCAAACCTTCTGCCCATGAAGCTAATTGGAACTTCAGGGCCGCAATTTGAGACCGTGCCAAGGCGAGTTGAACATTTAAATCGCTCGCCAGTCCCGTTAACATCATGGATTGCTCAAGCTGCTCTGCGTGAGTTGTACACCGTTGGTGATTCAGCTCCGAGAGGCGAAGTTGGGCATCCAAAAGTTGTTCTGAGAGCTCTGCCGCTTTCTCGTTTGTTTCGAGAGAGTCATCTACTGCTCGACAGTAGTTCTCGAGTAAGTCAATCCTACCCTCGGACCATTGTCTCGCAATAGGTGTATTCTCTCTAACGGAGATAACGTGACTCTCTTGTCGTAAAATCTTGGTCGGCGTGCGGTCGAGAGCTTCACTCTGCGGCATTGTCGGAGGAATTGAGGCTAGAGGACAAAGAGGGGTGATATAATTAAGGGTAGGGATAAGGGGTTTAATAAGAGGAGTAAAAAGACTACTCGTAGTTGTAAAGAGCGAGAGGTAGTTCTTTGCTATCTTCATCATAGCAACAGATTCATACAGAACGGGGGTTCGGGGGGAAACTTGTTGACTAAAGTGGGTCATACGGGGACGCGCGGCACGCAAACTCTCGACCTCCTGTTGAGTATAGAAAAGTCTTATTTTACTTTCTCTTTCCTCATTACATTTGGTCTCCAATTCGTTCGACAGAAGAACAAACCTTTGATGGTAATTAAAGAGCGCCATTTCCGATAGGTCTGCTCTCTGAGTCAGATTTGCGAGCTCACGTTTCCTGTAATCTTCCACTAAGTCATATTGTCGAACTAGTGCAGAAAGAGAAGTCTTCGATTCATCGCGTTCTGCTGTTAACCGTTGAATTACTCCTTCCAGAAGTTCATATTCTTTTCTATCTTTTTCAATAATTAAAACAGGAAATCCATTAGTAGCAAATTTGTTTTTCATACGGGAGAGGTTGGCTTTTATTAGTGGCTCCCCCCCCCTTGGGGGGGTTGGGGGGGGGTTAACTGTTCGAGTTTGTACGTAAAATACAAATGTTTTGTATCATAAAAAACAGACGATAATTTAACATTAGTTCTGAGATACAGTGACTAAAGGTAATGTTAGTGCAGGTATACACTCTGCGATTGACGTAAATACTTTACATTATAATAAATGTTTCTAACTTAGTTTTTTTTCGATAAGGTGGGAAGTAACGGACTGGGAGCTTTTGGCTCCTGCCCTATTCCCGTTGTAAACTTTCTTTTTATTTTTATTTTTTTTAACAGGCCCAAAGGGCGACAATGATGGTTGCTGACCAAGGAATAATATTCAAATGAATTTTCGTTTCAAAGAAACGAACAGAATTAAGAGAGAGGTAGAGAAAAAAAAAAAAAAAAAAAAAAAAGAAAGAATAGAAAAAAATATGAAGAGGAAATAATCAAACATGAAAAAAAAAAAAAAAAATAAAATAAAATATAAATAAAAACGTTGTATGAAAAAGGAAAAAAAAGAAAAATGCATACACATCTCTTTTTCCGTGTTGTCATTCAGTGCAGTACGCATTGCAGATACAAGTTCGATAAACCTGTTGTGAATGGTTTATAAAATGCTCAGAATGAAGAAAAATAAAGTGGAAAGACAGGGGGGATGTGACTAAATAAATAAAAAATGGAAAATCCCAGGGCCTGCATAGCCGAGTGGATATGGTCACCGACCTTAAGTCTATTCGGTAGCCGTGGCACGGGTTCAATTCCCTGTTACGGCATATTTTTTGTGTTTTTCAACCAGGAAAATTAGTAAGAAGAAAACAGCAAGGAAAAGAGTACAAATTTTGTTAGTAAGTGGTATGGTTTTGAAATTGTGGGTGTATGGTTGCCAATTTGGTAAAAAAAAAATTCTTCAGAAAAAAATTTTCCTTTATAATATTTTCTGAAAAATTTTATTTTTTCAATTTTTTTTGCTATAGGTTTTTGCTACAGATCTCCTAAAAAAGATGGGTAGAAAAGTAATAAATGAATAATAAAAAGATTGCGATGAGGATACAAAATTGGACTTAACTTAACGCGAGCGAAGCGAGCGTAAAGTTAAGTCCAATTTTGTATCCTGGACGGGTACCTAGCTAGACACAGGGAATAAAAACAGACGTGACTTGGTTGTAAAAATAAGGTTTGTTCAGAAAGATTTAAAAAAAAAAAATTGTGTGCGAGCAACGCGAGCCTGGAAGGGGTATCTCTAGTCTCTTGTGTGTCGGTATCTCGGAAGTGCTGGTATCTCGTATGTGCGTTGGTATCTCTTGCGTGTTGGTATCTCTTGCACATAATAAAAAAAAATATTGAGTTAACATGATCAGTTTTATTTATCATCAGAGACAGACCGGAACTATTTGAAAATAAAATGTAGATGGGAAACAGTGAAAATTAAAATGAATGATAAAATTAAATGAGATTTATGACATAACAGACCAGATAGAGAGTAATAAAGGGAAAAGGAAAACGGAAAGGGTTCATTCACTTAGTTAAAGTTAAGACCGATTAGTCAGTTTAAGGTCTTGACTAGGACCAACAAAAAAAAAAAAAATATAAATAAATAAATAAATAACGATCAAGCTGAGCTGATCTTGTTTTTATTAAAATAAGGGGAGCGGGAGGGATGGAAGGAATAAAGGAAAAAAAAAGAAAAGGTCGATCAATTGGATCTGGTCGTCGAGAAGAAGAAGACAATTATTTTAAAGGTCGATCGGCATAGCCGATCGTTGAGAAAAATAACCAGATATAAATACAATCAGTTTAAATAAAAAAAAAAAAAAAATAAATAAATAAAAAAAAAAAAAAAGTTTAACGATCAAGCTGAGCTGATCTTGTTTTTATTAAAATAAGGGGAGCGGGAGGGATGGAAGGAATAAAGGAAAAAAAAAGAAAAGGTCGATCAATTGGATCTGATCGTCGAGAAGAAGAAAACAATTGTTTTTAAAAAAAATGATCGGTATAGCCGATCGTTGAGAAAAGAACAGATATAAATACAATCGGTTTTGGTGATCGACGAGTGGAGCGATCACTTGACAAGAAGGAAAAAAGAAAGGACCGATTAATTGGGGCTTTGGTTGTATTCCCAAGGCATGTTTTTTTTTTTTTTTTTTTTATTATTCATTTACATTTACATTTTTTTTTTTTTTTTTTTTTTAAATTAATAATCACATTTTGTTCAAAAATATTTCATATTAGAGTAAAAGAAAAAGAAAAAAAGAAATAAGAGAAAAAAAAAAAAACCATTGCTGGCCCCCTCACCACTCATAGAGGATGAGGAGGCCAGTAAGGCGTCACTCAAATCTATGCCAAGCCTTGGGAACTTGGATTGGGGTTTAGACCATTTACAATTAACAATTAATCTGATTAACGTTATGATCTGACGGACATAAACATATCGACAAAATATTACAAACAAAACGAACAATAAATAATAAATAATAAATAAGCTAATAAACTAAATAAACAAAGTGATGTGAAAGTAAGGAAAAAGAGAATTACAAGGGGGTGGAGTCACCGTGAACGTCATCAGCAGAACATCTCCTTCGATTATAACGATATCTTGATGGAGGGGTCCGTTTTTTCAGAGTTGAACGCTCAGACTTTCTCGGCGGAGTTTCAATTTCCTCATGTTCTTCTGTGTCTGGCGGACTCAAACCTTCTGCCCATGAAGCTAATTGGAACTTCAGGGCCGCAATTTGAGACCGTGCCAAGGCGAGTTGAACATTTAAATCGCTCGCCAGTCCCGTTAACATCATGGATTGCTCAAGCTGCTCTGCGTGAGTTGTACACCGTTGGTGATTCAGCTCCGAGAGGCGAAGTTGGGCATCCAAAAGTTGTTCTGAGAGCTCTGCCGCTTTCTCGTTTGTTTCGAGAGAGTCATCTACTGCTCGACAGTAGTTCTCGAGTAAGTCAATCCTACCCTCGGACCATTGTCTCGCAATAGGTGTATTCTCTCTAACGGAGATAACGTGACTCTCTTGTCGTAAAATCTTGGTCGGCGTGCGGTCGAGAGCTTCACTCTGCGGCATTGTCGGAGGAATTGAGGCTAGAGGACAAAGAGGGGTGATATAATTAAGGGTAGGGATAAGGGGTTTAATAAGAGGAGTAAAAAGACTACTCGTAGTTGTAAAGAGCGAGAGGTAGTTCTTTGCTATCTTCATCATAGCAACAGATTCATACAGAACGGGGGTTCGGGGGGAAACTTGTTGACTAAAGTGGGTCATACGGGGACGCGCGGCACGCAAACTCTCGACCTCCTGTTGAGTATAGAAAAGTCTTATTTTACTTTCTCTTTCCTCATTACATTTGGTCTCCAATTCGTTCGACAGAAGAACAAACCTTTGATGGTAATTAAAGAGCGCCATTTCCGATAGGTCTGCTCTCTGAGTCAGATTTGCGAGCTCACGTTTCCTGTAATCTTCCACTAAGTCATATTGTCGAACTAGTGCAGAAAGAGAAGTCTTCGATTCATCGCGTTCTGCTGTTAACCGTTGAATTACTCCTTCCAGAAGTTCATATTCTTTTCTATCTTTTTCAATAATTAAAACAGGAAATCCATTAGTAGCAAATTTGTTTTTCATACGGGAGAGGTTGGCTTTTATTAGTGGCTCCCCCCCCCTTGGGGGGGTTGGGGGGGGGTTAACTGTTCGAGTTTGTACGTAAAATACAAATGTTTTGTATCATAAAAAACAGACGATAATTTAACATTAGTTCTGAGATACAGTGACTAAAGGTAATGTTAGTGCAGGTATACACTCTGCGATTGACGTAAATACTTTACATTATAATAAATGTTTCTAACTTAGCTGCATACACATCTCTTTTTCCGTGTTGTCATTCAGTGCAGTACGCATTGCAGATACAAGTTCGATAAACCTGTTGTGAATGGTTTATAAAATGCTCAGAATGAAGAAAAATAAAGTGGAAAGACAGGGGGGATGTGACTAAATAAATAAAAAATGGAAAATCCCAGGGCCTGCATAGCCGAGTGGATATGGTCACCGACCTTAAGTCTATTCGGTAGCCGTGGCACGGGTTCAATTCCCTGTTACGGCATATTTTTTGTGTTTTTCAACCAGGAAAATTAGTAAGAAGAAAACAGCAAGGAAAAGAGTACAAATTTTGTTAGTAAGTGGTATGGTTTTGAAATTGTGGGTGTATGGTTGCCAATTTGGTAAAAAAAAAATTCTTCAGAAAAAAATTTTCCTTTATAATATTTTCTGAAAAATTTTATTTTTTCAATTTTTTTTGCTATAGGTTTTTGCTACAGATCTCCTAAAAAAGATGGGTAGAAAAGTAATAAATGAATAATAAAAAGATTGCGATGAGGATACAAAATTGGACTTAACTTAACGCGAGCGAAGCGAGCGTAAAGTTAAGTCCAATTTTGTATCCTGGACGGGTACCTAGCTAGACACAGGGAATAAAAACAGACGTGACTTGGTTGTAAAAATAAGGTTTGTTCAGAAAGATTTAAAAAAAAAAAATTGTGTGCGAGCAACGCGAGCCTGGAAGGGGTATCTCTAGTCTCTTGTGTGTCGGTATCTCGGAAGTGCTGGTATCTCGTATGTGCGTTGGTATCTCTTGCGTGTTGGTATCTCTTGCACATAATAAAAAAAAATATTGAGTTAACATGATCAGTTTTATTTATCATCAGAGACAGACCGGAACTATTTGAAAATAAAATGTAGATGGGAAACAGTGAAAATTAAAATGAATGATAAAATTAAATGAGATTTATGACATAACAGACCAGATAGAGAGTAATAAAGGGAAAAGGAAAACGGAAAGGGTTCATTCACTTAGTTAAAGTTAAGACCGATTAGTCAGTTTAAGGTCTTGACTAGGACCAACAAAAAAAAAAAAAATATAAATAAATAAATAAATAACGATCAAGCTGAGCTGATCTTGTTTTTATTAAAATAAGGGGAGCGGGAGGGATGGAAGGAATAAAGGAAAAAAAAAGAAAAGGTCGATCAATTGGATCTGGTCGTCGAGAAGAAGAAGACAATTATTTTAAAGGTCGATCGGCATAGCCGATCGTTGAGAAAAATAACCAGATATAAATACAATCAGTTTAAATAAAAAAAAAAAAAAAATAAATAAATAAAAAAAAAAAAAAAGTTTAACGATCAAGCTGAGCTGATCTTGTTTTTATTAAAATAAGGGGAGCGGGAGGGATGGAAGGAATAAAGGAAAAAAAAAGAAAAGGTCGATCAATTGGATCTGATCGTCGAGAAGAAGAAAACAATTGTTTTTAAAAAAAATGATCGGTATAGCCGATCGTTGAGAAAAGAACAGATATAAATACAATCGGTTTTGGTGATCGACGAGTGGAGCGATCACTTGACAAGAAGGAAAAAAGAAAGGACCGATTAATTGGGGCTTTGGTTGTATTCCCAAGGCATGTTTTTTTTTTTTTTTTTTTTATTATTCATTTACATTTTTTTTTTTTTTTTTTTTTTTAAATTAATAATCACATTTTGTTCAAAAATATTTCATATTAGAGTAAAAGAAAAAGAAAAAAAGAAATAAGAGAAAAAAAAAAAAACCATTGCTGGCCCCCTCACCACTCATAGAGGATGAGGAGGCCAGTAAGGCGTCACTCAAATCTATGCCAAGCCTTGGGAACTTGGATTGGGGTTTAGACCATTTACAATTAACAATTAATCTGATTAACGTTATGATCTGACGGACATAAACATATCGACAAAATATTACAAACAAAACGAACAATAAATAATAAATAATAAATAAGCTAATAAACTAAATAAACAAAGTGATGTGAAAGTAAGGAAAAAGAGAATTACAAGGGGGTGGAGTCACCGTGAACGTCATCAGCAGAACATCTCCTTCGATTATAACGATATCTTGATGGAGGGGTCCGTTTTTTCAGAGTTGAACGCTCAGACTTTCTCGGCGGAGTTTCAATTTCCTCATGTTCTTCTGTGTCTGGCGGACTCAAACCTTCTGCCCATGAAGCTAATTGGAACTTCAGGGCCGCAATTTGAGACCGTGCCAAGGCGAGTTGAACATTTAAATCGCTCGCCAGTCCCGTTAACATCATGGATTGCTCAAGCTGCTCTGCGTGAGTTGTACACCGTTGGTGATTCAGCTCCGAGAGGCGAAGTTGGGCATCCAAAAGTTGTTCTGAGAGCTCTGCCGCTTTCTCGTTTGTTTCGAGAGAGTCATCTACTGCTCGACAGTAGTTCTCGAGTAAGTCAATCCTACCCTCGGACCATTGTCTCGCAATAGGTGTATTCTCTCTAACGGAGATAACGTGACTCTCTTGTCGTAAAATCTTGGTCGGCGTGCGGTCGAGAGCTTCACTCTGCGGCATTGTCGGAGGAATTGAGGCTAGAGGACAAAGAGGGGTGATATAATTAAGGGTAGGGATAAGGGGTTTAATAAGAGGAGTAAAAAGACTACTCGTAGTTGTAAAGAGCGAGAGGTAGTTCTTTGCTATCTTCATCATAGCAACAGATTCATACAGAACGGGGGTTCGGGGGGAAACTTGTTGACTAAAGTGGGTCATACGGGGACGCGCGGCACGCAAACTCTCGACCTCCTGTTGAGTATAGAAAAGTCTTATTTTACTTTCTCTTTCCTCATTACATTTGGTCTCCAATTCGTTCGACAGAAGAACAAACCTTTGATGGTAATTAAAGAGCGCCATTTCCGATAGGTCTGCTCTCTGAGTCAGATTTGCGAGCTCACGTTTCCTGTAATCTTCCACTAAGTCATATTGTCGAACTAGTGCAGAAAGAGAAGTCTTCGATTCATCGCGTTCTGCTGTTAACCGTTGAATTACTCCTTCCAGAAGTTCATATTCTTTTCTATCTTTTTCAATAATTAAAACAGGAAATCCATTAGTAGCAAATTTGTTTTTCATACGGGAGAGGTTGGCTTTTATTAGTGGCTCCCCCCCCCTTGGGGGGGTTGGGGGGGGGTTAACTGTTCGAGTTTGTACGTAAAATACAAATGTTTTGTATCATAAAAAACAGACGATAATTTAACATTAGTTCTGAGATACAGTGACTAAAGGTAATGTTAGTGCAGGTATACACTCTGCGATTGACGTAAATACTTTACATTATAATAAATGTTTCTAACTTAGTTTTTTTTCGATAAGGTGGGAAGTAACGGACTGGGAGCTTTTGGCTCCTGCCCTATTCCCGTTGTAAACTTTCTTTTTATTTTTATTTTTTTTAACAGGCCCAAAGGGCGACAATGATGGTTGCTGACCAAGGAATAATATTCAAATGAATTTTCGTTTCAAAGAAACGAACAGAATTAAGAGAGAGGTAGAGAAAAAAAAAAAAAAAAAAAAAAAAGAAAGAATAGAAAAAAATATGAAGAGGAAATAATCAAACATGAAAAAAAAAAAAAAAAATAAAATAAAATATAAATAAAAACGTTGTATGAAAAAGGAAAAAAAAGAAAAATGCATACACATCTCTTTTTCCGTGTTGTCATTCAGTGCAGTACGCATTGCAGATACAAGTTCGATAAACCTGTTGTGAATGGTTTATAAAATGCTCAGAATGAAGAAAAATAAAGTGGAAAGACAGGGGGGATGTGACTAAATAAATAAAAAATGGAAAATCCCAGGGCCTGCATAGCCGAGTGGATATGGTCACCGACCTTAAGTCTATTCGGTAGCCGTGGCACGGGTTCAATTCCCTGTTACGGCATATTTTTTGTGTTTTTCAACCAGGAAAATTAGTAAGAAGAAAACAGCAAGGAAAAGAGTACAAATTTTGTTAGTAAGTGGTATGGTTTTGAAATTGTGGGTGTATGGTTGCCAATTTGGTAAAAAAAAAATTCTTCAGAAAAAAATTTTCCTTTATAATATTTTCTGAAAAATTTTATTTTTTCAATTTTTTTTGCTATAGGTTTTTGCTACAGATCTCCTAAAAAAGATGGGTAGAAAAGTAATAAATGAATAATAAAAAGATTGCGATGAGGATACAAAATTGGACTTAACTTAACGCGAGCGAAGCGAGCGTAAAGTTAAGTCCAATTTTGTATCCTGGACGGGTACCTAGCTAGACACAGGGAATAAAAACAGACGTGACTTGGTTGTAAAAATAAGGTTTGTTCAGAAAGATTTAAAAAAAAAAAATTGTGTGCGAGCAACGCGAGCCTGGAAGGGGTATCTCTAGTCTCTTGTGTGTCGGTATCTCGGAAGTGCTGGTATCTCGTATGTGCGTTGGTATCTCTTGCGTGTTGGTATCTCTTGCACATAATAAAAAAAAATATTGAGTTAACATGATCAGTTTTATTTATCATCAGAGACAGACCGGAACTATTTGAAAATAAAATGTAGATGGGAAACAGTGAAAATTAAAATGAATGATAAAATTAAATGAGATTTATGACATAACAGACCAGATAGAGAGTAATAAAGGGAAAAGGAAAACGGAAAGGGTTCATTCACTTAGTTAAAGTTAAGACCGATTAGTCAGTTTAAGGTCTTGACTAGGACCAACAAAAAAAAAAAAAATATAAATAAATAAATAAATAACGATCAAGCTGAGCTGATCTTGTTTTTATTAAAATAAGGGGAGCGGGAGGGATGGAAGGAATAAAGGAAAAAAAAAGAAAAGGTCGATCAATTGGATCTGGTCGTCGAGAAGAAGAAGACAATTATTTTAAAGGTCGATCGGCATAGCCGATCGTTGAGAAAAATAACCAGATATAAATACAATCAGTTTAAATAAAAAAAAAAAAAAAATAAATAAATAAAAAAAAAAAAAAAGTTTAACGATCAAGCTGAGCTGATCTTGTTTTTATTAAAATAAGGGGAGCGGGAGGGATGGAAGGAATAAAGGAAAAAAAAAGAAAAGGTCGATCAATTGGATCTGATCGTCGAGAAGAAGAAAACAATTGTTTTTAAAAAAAATGATCGGTATAGCCGATCGTTGAGAAAAGAACAGATATAAATACAATCGGTTTTGGTGATCGACGAGTGGAGCGATCACTTGACAAGAAGGAAAAAAGAAAGTTAATTGGGGCTTTGGTTGTATTCCCAAGGCATGTTTTTTTTTTTTTTTTTTTTATTATTCATTTACATTTTTTTTTTTTTTTTTTTTTTTAAATTAATAATCACATTTTGTTCAAAAATATTTCATATTAGAGTAAAAGAAAAAGAAAAAAAGAAATAAGAGAAAAAAAAAAAAACCATTGCTGGCCCCCTCACCACTCATAGAGGATGAGGAGGCCAGTAAGGCGTCACTCAAATCTATGCCAAGCCTTGGGAACTTGGATTGGGGTTTAGACCATTTACAATTAACAATTAATCTGATTAACGTTATGATCTGACGGACATAAACATATCGACAAAATATTACAAACAAAACGAACAATAAATAATAAATAATAAATAAGCTAATAAACTAAATAAACAAAGTGATGTGAAAGTAAGGAAAAAGAGAATTACAAGGGGGTGGAGTCACCGTGAACGTCATCAGCAGAACATCTCCTTCGATTATAACGATATCTTGATGGAGGGGTCCGTTTTTTCAGAGTTGAACGCTCAGACTTTCTCGGCGGAGTTTCAATTTCCTCATGTTCTTCTGTGTCTGGCGGACTCAAACCTTCTGCCCATGAAGCTAATTGGAACTTCAGGGCCGCAATTTGAGACCGTGCCAAGGCGAGTTGAACATTTAAATCGCTCGCCAGTCCCGTTAACATCATGGATTGCTCAAGCTGCTCTGCGTGAGTTGTACACCGTTGGTGATTCAGCTCCGAGAGGCGAAGTTGGGCATCCAAAAGTTGTTCTGAGAGCTCTGCCGCTTTCTCGTTTGTTTCGAGAGAGTCATCTACTGCTCGACAGTAGTTCTCGAGTAAGTCAATCCTACCCTCGGACCATTGTCTCGCAATAGGTGTATTCTCTCTAACGGAGATAACGTGACTCTCTTGTCGTAAAATCTTGGTCGGCGTGCGGTCGAGAGCTTCACTCTGCGGCATTGTCGGAGGAATTGAGGCTAGAGGACAAAGAGGGGTGATATAATTAAGGGTAGGGATAAGGGGTTTAATAAGAGGAGTAAAAAGACTACTCGTAGTTGTAAAGAGCGAGAGGTAGTTCTTTGCTATCTTCATCATAGCAACAGATTCATACAGAACGGGGGTTCGGGGGGAAACTTGTTGACTAAAGTGGGTCATACGGGGACGCGCGGCACGCAAACTCTCGACCTCCTGTTGAGTATAGAAAAGTCTTATTTTACTTTCTCTTTCCTCATTACATTTGGTCTCCAATTCGTTCGACAGAAGAACAAACCTTTGATGGTAATTAAAGAGCGCCATTTCCGATAGGTCTGCTCTCTGAGTCAGATTTGCGAGCTCACGTTTCCTGTAATCTTCCACTAAGTCATATTGTCGAACTAGTGCAGAAAGAGAAGTCTTCGATTCATCGCGTTCTGCTGTTAACCGTTGAATTACTCCTTCCAGAAGTTCATATTCTTTTCTATCTTTTTCAATAATTAAAACAGGAAATCCATTAGTAGCAAATTTGTTTTTCATACGGGAGAGGTTGGCTTTTATTAGTGGCTCCCCCCCCCTTGGGGGGGTTGGGGGGGGGTTAACTGTTCGAGTTTGTACGTAAAATACAAATGTTTTGTATCATAAAAAACAGACGATAATTTAACATTAGTTCTGAGATACAGTGACTAAAGGTAATGTTAGTGCAGGTATACACTCTGCGATTGACGTAAATACTTTACATTATAATAAATGTTTCTAACTTAGCTGCATACACATCTCTTTTTCCGTGTTGTCATTCAGTGCAGTACGCATTGCAGATACAAGTTCGATAAACCTGTTGTGAATGGTTTATAAAATGCTCAGAATGAAGAAAAATAAAGTGGAAAGACAGGGGGGATGTGACTAAATAAATAAAAAATGGAAAATCCCAGGGCCTGCATAGCCGAGTGGATATGGTCACCGACCTTAAGTCTATTCGGTAGCCGTGGCACGGGTTCAATTCCCTGTTACGGCATATTTTTTGTGTTTTTCAACCAGGAAAATTAGTAAGAAGAAAACAGCAAGGAAAAGAGTACAAATTTTGTTAGTAAGTGGTATGGTTTTGAAATTGTGGGTGTATGGTTGCCAATTTGGTAAAAAAAAAATTCTTCAGAAAAAAATTTTCCTTTATAATATTTTCTGAAAAATTTTATTTTTTCAATTTTTTTTGCTATAGGTTTTTGCTACAGATCTCCTAAAAAAGATGGGTAGAAAAGTAATAAATGAATAATAAAAAGATTGCGATGAGGATACAAAATTGGACTTAACTTAACGCGAGCGAAGCGAGCGTAAAGTTAAGTCCAATTTTGTATCCTGGACGGGTACCTAGCTAGACACAGGGAATAAAAACAGACGTGACTTGGTTGTAAAAATAAGGTTTGTTCAGAAAGATTTAAAAAAAAAAAATTGTGTGCGAGCAACGCGAGCCTGGAAGGGGTATCTCTAGTCTCTTGTGTGTCGGTATCTCGGAAGTGCTGGTATCTCGTATGTGCGTTGGTATCTCTTGCGTGTTGGTATCTCTTGCACATAATAAAAAAAAATATTGAGTTAACATGATCAGTTTTATTTATCATCAGAGACAGACCGGAACTATTTGAAAATAAAATGTAGATGGGAAACAGTGAAAATTAAAATGAATGATAAAATTAAATGAGATTTATGACATAACAGACCAGATAGAGAGTAATAAAGGGAAAAGGAAAACGGAAAGGGTTCATTCACTTAGTTAAAGTTAAGACCGATTAGTCAGTTTAAGGTCTTGACTAGGACCAACAAAAAAAAAGAATTTCGATAAGTGGGAAGTAACGGACTGGGAGCTTTTGGCTCCTGCCCTATTCCCGACGTAAACTTTCTTTTTATTTTTTTTTTTTTTTTAACAGGCCCAAAGGGCGACAATGATGGTTGCTGACCAAGGAATAATATTCAAATGAATTTTCGTTTCAAAGAAACGAACAGAATTAAGAGAGAGGTAGAGAAAAAAAAAAAAAAAAAAAAAAAGAAAGAATAGAAAAAAAATATGAAGAGGAAATAATCAAACATGAAAAAAAAAAAAAAAAATAAAATATAAATAAAAAACGTTGTATGAAAAAGGAAAAAAAGAAAAAAAAAAGACCAGAAAAGGAAAGAGAAAATGAAAAGGTATAATATTATTGTGGGGATATGAGGATAGCAGGGAGATGCTCTTTTTTTTTTTTTTTTTTTTTTTTTTTTTTTTATTTATTATTTAAAAAAAGGAAACAATCAGTTTAGCGTCTCGATCAGGACGGAAAATAGAAATTAATCGACATAGTCGATCGATAGAAAAAAAACAATGATAACATTGTTTATTCCTTTTTTTTTTTTTTTTTTTTATTCTTTTTATTTATTTTTAAAGAAAAAACAATCAGTTTAGCGTCCTGACCAGGACGGAAAATTGAAAGTGATCCACATAGTCGATCGATAGAAAAAAGACAATGATAACATTGTTTATTCTTTTTTTTTTTTTTTTTTTTTTTTTTAAATCCTTTTAATTATTTTAAAGAAAAAACAATCAGTTTAGCGTCTTGACCAGGACGGAAAATAGAAAGTGATCGACATAGTCGATCGATAAAAAACAATGATAACATTGTTTATTCCTTTTTTTTTTCTTTTTTTTTTATTCTTTTTATTTATTTTTAAAGAAAAAACAATCAGTTTAGCGTCCTGACCAGGACGGAAAATAGAAAGTAATCGACATAGTCGATCGATAAAAAAAAAACAATGATAACATTGTTTATTCCTTTTTTTTTTCTTTTTTTTTATTCTTTTTATTTATTTTTAAAGAAAAAACAATCAGTTTAGCGTCCTGACCAGGACGGAAAATTGAAAGTGATCGACATAGTCGATCGATAAAAAAACAATGATAACATTGTTTATTCTTTTTTTTTTTTTTTTTTTTTTTTTTAAACCTTTTAATTATTTTTTAAAGAAAAAACAATCAGTTTAGCGTCTTGACCAGGACGGAAAATAGAAAGTGATCGACATAGTCGATCGATAAAAAACAATGATAACATTGTTTATTCTTTTTTTTTTTTTTTTTTTTTTTTAATCCTTTTTATTATTTTAAAGAAAAAACAATCAGTTTAGCGTCTTGACCAGGACGGAAAATAGAAAGTGATCGACATAGTCGATCGATAAAAAAACAATGATAACATTGTTTATTCTTTTTTTTTTTTTTTTTTTAAATTCTTTTTATTTATTTTTAAAGAAAAAAAACGGAAAATAAAAATTAGTCGACAAAGTCGAACGATAAAAAAAAACAATGATAACATTGTTTATTCTTTTTTTTTTTGTTTTTTTTTATATTCTTTTTTATTAATTTTGAAAAAAAAACAATCAGTTTAGCGTCTTGACCAGGACGGAAAATAGAAAGTAATCGACATAGTCGATCGATAAAAAAAACAATGATAACATTGTTTACTCTTTTTTTTTTTTTTTTTTAAATTCTTTTTATTTTAAAAAGAAAAAAAACGGAAAATAGAAATTAGTCAACAAAGTCGAACGATAAAAAAAAAAACAATGATAACATTGTTTATTCTTTTTTTTTTATTTTTTTTTTTATATTCTTTTTTATTAATTTTGAAAAAAAAAACAATCAGTTTAGCGTCTTGACCAGGACGGAAAATAGAAAGTGATCGACATAGTCGATCGATAAAAAAAAAACAATGATAACATTGTTTATTCTTTTTTTTTTTTTTTTTTTTTTTTTTTTTTAAATCCTTTTTTTTTTTTTAAAGAAAAAACAATCAGTTTAGCGTCTTGACCAGGACGGAAAATAGAAAGTAATCGACATAGTCGATCGATAAAAAAAACAATGATAACATTGTTTATTCTTTTTTTTTTTTTTTTTAAATCTTTTTATTTATTTTTTAAAAAGAAAAAAAAAAAACGGAAAATAGAAATTAGTCAACAACGTCGAACGATAAAAAAAAAAACAATGATAACATTGTTTATTCTTTTTTTTTTTATTTTTTTTTGTATTCTTTTTTATTAATTTTGAAAAAAAAACAATCAGTTTTGCGTCTTGACCAGGACGGAAAATAGAAAGTGATCGACATAGTCGATCGATAAAAAAACAATGATAACATTGTTTATTCTTTTTTTTTTTTTTTTTTTTTTTTAAATCCTTTTTATTATTTTTAAAGAAAAAACAATCAGTTTAGCGTCTTGACCAGGACGAAAAATAGAAAGTGATCGACATAGTCGATCGATAAAAAAACAATGATAACATTGTTTATTCTTTTTTTTTTTTTTCTTCTTTTTTTTAAATCCTTCTTTTTATTTTTTAAAGAAAAAACAATCAGTTTAGCGTCTTGACCAGGACGGAAAATAGAAAGTAATCGACATAGTCGATCGATAAAATAAAAACAATGATAACATTGTTTATTCCTTTTTTTTTTTTTTTTATTCTTTTTATTTATTTTTAAAGAAAAAAACGGAAAATAGAAAGTAATCGACATAGTCGATCGATAAAAAAACAATGATAACATTGTTTATTCTTTTTTTTTTTTTTTTTTTTTTAAATTCTTTTTATTTATTTTTTAAGAAAAAAACGGAGAATAGAAATTAGTCGACAAAGTCGAACGATAAAAAAACAATGATAACATTGTTTATTCTTTTTTTTATTTTTTTTTTTATATTCTTTTTTATTAATTTTGAAAAAAAAAAAAAAACAATCAGTTTAGCGTCTTGACCAGGACGGAAAATAGAAAGTAATCGACATAGTCGATCGATAAAAATACAATGATAACATTGTTTAATCTTTTATAATTTTTTATTTTTTTTTTTGTTTTAAAAAAAAAAAAAAAAAACAAGCGGAATTGATCATAATGGGTGGTAGGGGTTGTTATAACTTCGTTTGAAAATTCTTCTTTTTTGATTTCTTTTTTTTTTTCTTTTTACAGGAGTTAAGATCACTTTCAGGAGACAACACATTAACAAGAGCAGCAAGCAGAGTTGACACTATCAATTCAAATTTGAAATACCGGGAATTAATTTACAAGGAGGTATCTCAAGTGACTTGGTATCTCTAGCGTGTCGGTATCTCTGGAGTGCTGGTATCTCGTATGTGCGTTGGTATCTCATGAGTGATGGTATCTCTTGTGCATTAGAGAAACGAAAAAGAATGTCATGACCATGACGGAAGAATTGAGGAATTGAGTTAACATGTTCAATTTAACTTATTTAAACTTTTTTTTTTTTTTTAACAGACCGTAACTATTTGAAAATAAAATGTAGATGGGAAACAGTGAAAAGTAAAATGGATGATAAAATTAAATGAGAAATATGACATAACAGACCAGATAGAGAGTATTAAAAGGAAATTGAAAAGGAAAAGAGAAACTAGGTTAACACTTATTTAAAATTAAGACCGGTTAGTCAGTTTAAGGTCTTGACTAGGACCAACAAAAAAGAAAGAAAAAAAAATTTAACGATCAAGCTGAGCTGATCTTGTTTTTATTACAAATAGGGGAGCGGGAGGGATGGAAGGAATAGAGGAAAAAAAAAAGAAAAAGTTGATCAATTGGATCTGATCGTCGAGAAGAGGAAATTTTTTTAAAGGTTGATCGGTATAGCCGATCGTTGAGAAAAATAAACAGATATAAATACAATCAGTTTAAATTAAAAAAAGAAAAAAAGATTAACGATCAAGCTGAGCTGATCTTGTTTTTATTACAAATAGGGGAGCGGGAGGGATGGAAGGAATAGAGGAAAAAAAAAGAAAAGGTTGATCAATTGGATCTGATCGTCGAGAAGAAGAAATTATTTTAAAGGTTGATCGGTATAGCCGATCGTCGAGAAAAATAAACAGATATAAATACAATCAGTTTAAATTAAAAAAAGAAAAAAAGATTAACGATCAAGCTGAGCTGATCTTGTTTTTATTTAAAATTAGGGGAGCGGGAGGGATGGAAGGAATAAAGGAAAAAAAAAAAAAAAAAAGGTCGATCAATTGGATCTGATCGTCGAGAAGAAGAAAACAATTATTTATAAAAAAAAAATGGTCGGTATAGCCGATCGTTGAGAAAAGAACAGATATAAATACAATCGGTTTTGGTGATCGACGAGTGGAGCGATCACTTGACAAGAAGGAAAAAGAAAGGACCGATTAATTGGGGCTTTGATTGTATTCCCAAGGCATGTTTTTTTTTTTTTTTTTTTTATTATTCATTTACATTATTATTTTTTTTTTTTTTTTTTAAATTAATAATCACATTTTGTTCAAAAATATTTCATATTAGAGTAAAAGAAAAATATAAATAAATAAATAAATAACGATCAAGCTGAGCTGATCTTGTTTTTATTAAAATAAGGGGAGCGGGAGGGATGGAAGGAATAAAGGAAAAAAAAAGAAAAGGTCGATCAATTGGATCTGGTCGTCGAGAAGAAGAAGACAATTATTTTAAAGGTCGATCGGCATAGCCGATCGTTGAGAAAAATAACCAGATATAAATACAATCAGTTTAAATAAAAAAAAAAAAAAAATAAATAAATAAAAAAAAAAAAAAAGTTTAACGATCAAGCTGAGCTGATCTTGTTTTTATTAAAATAAGGGGAGCGGGAGGGATGGAAGGAATAAAGGAAAAAAAAAGAAAAGGTCGATCAATTGGATCTGATCGTCGAGAAGAAGAAAACAATTGTTTTTAAAAAAAATGATCGGTATAGCCGATCGTTGAGAAAAGAACAGATATAAATACAATCGGTTTTGGTGATCGACGAGTGGAGCGATCACTTGACAAGAAGGAAAAAAGAAAGGACCGATTAATTGGGGCTTTGGTTGTATTCCCAAGGCATGTTTTTTTTTTTTTTTTTTTTATTATTCATTTACATTTACATTTTTTTTTTTTTTTTTTTTTTTAAATTAATAATCACATTTTGTTCAAAAATATTTCATATTAGAGTAAAAGAAAAAGAAAAAAAGAAATAAGAGAAAAAAAAAAAAACCATTGCTGGCCCCCTCACCACTCATAGAGGATGAGGAGGCCAGTAAGGCGTCACTCAAATCTATGCCAAGCCTTGGGAACTTGGATTGGGGTTTAGACCATTTACAATTAACAATTAATCTGATTAACGTTATGATCTGACGGACATAAACATATCGACAAAATATTACAAACAAAACGAACAATAAATAATAAATAATAAATAAGCTAATAAACTAAATAAACAAAGTGATGTGAAAGTAAGGAAAAAGAGAATTACAAGGGGGTGGAGTCACCGTGAACGTCATCAGCAGAACATCTCCTTCGATTATAACGATATCTTGATGGAGGGGTCCGTTTTTTCAGAGTTGAACGCTCAGACTTTCTCGGCGGAGTTTCAATTTCCTCATGTTCTTCTGTGTCTGGCGGACTCAAACCTTCTGCCCATGAAGCTAATTGGAACTTCAGGGCCGCAATTTGAGACCGTGCCAAGGCGAGTTGAACATTTAAATCGCTCGCCAGTCCCGTTAACATCATGGATTGCTCAAGCTGCTCTGCGTGAGTTGTACACCGTTGGTGATTCAGCTCCGAGAGGCGAAGTTGGGCATCCAAAAGTTGTTCTGAGAGCTCTGCCGCTTTCTCGTTTGTTTCGAGAGAGTCATCTACTGCTCGACAGTAGTTCTCGAGTAAGTCAATCCTACCCTCGGACCATTGTCTCGCAATAGGTGTATTCTCTCTAACGGAGATAACGTGACTCTCTTGTCGTAAAATCTTGGTCGGCGTGCGGTCGAGAGCTTCACTCTGCGGCATTGTCGGAGGAATTGAGGCTAGAGGACAAAGAGGGGTGATATAATTAAGGGTAGGGATAAGGGGTTTAATAAGAGGAGTAAAAAGACTACTCGTAGTTGTAAAGAGCGAGAGGTAGTTCTTTGCTATCTTCATCATAGCAACAGATTCATACAGAACGGGGGTTCGGGGGGAAACTTGTTGACTAAAGTGGGTCATACGGGGACGCGCGGCACGCAAACTCTCGACCTCCTGTTGAGTATAGAAAAGTCTTATTTTACTTTCTCTTTCCTCATTACATTTGGTCTCCAATTCGTTCGACAGAAGAACAAACCTTTGATGGTAATTAAAGAGCGCCATTTCCGATAGGTCTGCTCTCTGAGTCAGATTTGCGAGCTCACGTTTCCTGTAATCTTCCACTAAGTCATATTGTCGAACTAGTGCAGAAAGAGAAGTCTTCGATTCATCGCGTTCTGCTGTTAACCGTTGAATTACTCCTTCCAGAAGTTCATATTCTTTTCTATCTTTTTCAATAATTAAAACAGGAAATCCATTAGTAGCAAATTTGTTTTTCATACGGGAGAGGTTGGCTTTTATTAGTGGCTCCCCCCCCCTTGGGGGGGTTGGGGGGGGGTTAACTGTTCGAGTTTGTACGTAAAATACAAATGTTTTGTATCATAAAAAACAGACGATAATTTAACATTAGTTCTGAGATACAGTGACTAAAGGTAATGTTAGTGCAGGTATACACTCTGCGATTGACGTAAATACTTTACATTATAATAAATGTTTCTAACTTAGCTGCATACACATCTCTTTTTCCGTGTTGTCATTCAGTGCAGTACGCATTGCAGATACAAGTTCGATAAACCTGTTGTGAATGGTTTATAAAATGCTCAGAATGAAGAAAAATAAAGTGGAAAGACAGGGGGGATGTGACTAAATAAATAAAAAATGGAAAATCCCAGGGCCTGCATAGCCGAGTGGATATGGTCACCGACCTTAAGTCTATTCGGTAGCCGTGGCACGGGTTCAATTCCCTGTTACGGCATATTTTTTGTGTTTTTCAACCAGGAAAATTAGTAAGAAGAAAACAGCAAGGAAAAGAGTACAAATTTTGTTAGTAAGTGGTATGGTTTTGAAATTGTGGGTGTATGGTTGCCAATTTGGTAAAAAAAAAATTCTTCAGAAAAAAATTTTCCTTTATAATATTTTCTGAAAAATTTTATTTTTTCAATTTTTTTTGCTATAGGTTTTTGCTACAGATCTCCTAAAAAAGATGGGTAGAAAAGTAATAAATGAATAATAAAAAGATTGCGATGAGGATACAAAATTGGACTTAACTTAACGCGAGCGAAGCGAGCGTAAAGTTAAGTCCAATTTTGTATCCTGGACGGGTACCTAGCTAGACACAGGGAATAAAAACAGACGTGACTTGGTTGTAAAAATAAGGTTTGTTCAGAAAGATTTAAAAAAAAAAAATTGTGTGCGAGCAACGCGAGCCTGGAAGGGGTATCTCTAGTCTCTTGTGTGTCGGTATCTCGGAAGTGCTGGTATCTCGTATGTGCGTTGGTATCTCTTGCGTGTTGGTATCTCTTGCACATAATAAAAAAAAATATTGAGTTAACATGATCAGTTTTATTTATCATCAGAGACAGACCGGAACTATTTGAAAATAAAATGTAGATGGGAAACAGTGAAAATTAAAATGAATGATAAAATTAAATGAGATTTATGACATAACAGACCAGATAGAGAGTAATAAAGGGAAAAGGAAAACGGAAAGGGTTCATTCACTTAGTTAAAGTTAAGACCGATTAGTCAGTTTAAGGTCTTGACTAGGACCAACAAAAAAAAAAAAAATATAAATAAATAAATAAATAACGATCAAGCTGAGCTGATCTTGTTTTTATTAAAATAAGGGGAGCGGGAGGGATGGAAGGAATAAAGGAAAAAAAAAGAAAAGGTCGATCAATTGGATCTGGTCGTCGAGAAGAAGAAGACAATTATTTTAAAGGTCGATCGGCATAGCCGATCGTTGAGAAAAATAACCAGATATAAATACAATCAGTTTAAATAAAAAAAAAAAAAAAATAAATAAATAAAAAAAAAAAAAAAGTTTAACGATCAAGCTGAGCTGATCTTGTTTTTATTAAAATAAGGGGAGCGGGAGGGATGGAAGGAATAAAGGAAAAAAAAAGAAAAGGTCGATCAATTGGATCTGATCGTCGAGAAGAAGAAAACAATTGTTTTTAAAAAAAATGATCGGTATAGCCGATCGTTGAGAAAAGAACAGATATAAATACAATCGGTTTTGGTGATCGACGAGTGGAGCGATCACTTGACAAGAAGGAAAAAAGAAAGGACCGATTAATTGGGGCTTTGGTTGTATTCCCAAGGCATGTTTTTTTTTTTTTTTTTTTTATTATTCATTTACATTTACATTTTTTTTTTTTTTTTTTTTTTTAAATTAATAATCACATTTTGTTCAAAAATATTTCATATTAGAGTAAAAGAAAAAGAAAAAAAGAAATAAGAGAAAAAAAAAAAAACCATTGCTGGCCCCCTCACCACTCATAGAGGATGAGGAGGCCAGTAAGGCGTCACTCAAATCTATGCCAAGCCTTGGGAACTTGGATTGGGGTTTAGACCATTTACAATTAACAATTAATCTGATTAACGTTATGATCTGACGGACATAAACATATCGACAAAATATTACAAACAAAACGAACAATAAATAATAAATAATAAATAAGCTAATAAACTAAATAAACAAAGTGATGTGAAAGTAAGGAAAAAGAGAATTACAAGGGGGTGGAGTCACCGTGAACGTCATCAGCAGAACATCTCCTTCGATTATAACGATATCTTGATGGAGGGGTCCGTTTTTTCAGAGTTGAACGCTCAGACTTTCTCGGCGGAGTTTCAATTTCCTCATGTTCTTCTGTGTCTGGCGGACTCAAACCTTCTGCCCATGAAGCTAATTGGAACTTCAGGGCCGCAATTTGAGACCGTGCCAAGGCGAGTTGAACATTTAAATCGCTCGCCAGTCCCGTTAACATCATGGATTGCTCAAGCTGCTCTGCGTGAGTTGTACACCGTTGGTGATTCAGCTCCGAGAGGCGAAGTTGGGCATCCAAAAGTTGTTCTGAGAGCTCTGCCGCTTTCTCGTTTGTTTCGAGAGAGTCATCTACTGCTCGACAGTAGTTCTCGAGTAAGTCAATCCTACCCTCGGACCATTGTCTCGCAATAGGTGTATTCTCTCTAACGGAGATAACGTGACTCTCTTGTCGTAAAATCTTGGTCGGCGTGCGGTCGAGAGCTTCACTCTGCGGCATTGTCGGAGGAATTGAGGCTAGAGGACAAAGAGGGGTGATATAATTAAGGGTAGGGATAAGGGGTTTAATAAGAGGAGTAAAAAGACTACTCGTAGTTGTAAAGAGCGAGAGGTAGTTCTTTGCTATCTTCATCATAGCAACAGATTCATACAGAACGGGGGTTCGGGGGGAAACTTGTTGACTAAAGTGGGTCATACGGGGACGCGCGGCACGCAAACTCTCGACCTCCTGTTGAGTATAGAAAAGTCTTATTTTACTTTCTCTTTCCTCATTACATTTGGTCTCCAATTCGTTCGACAGAAGAACAAACCTTTGATGGTAATTAAAGAGCGCCATTTCCGATAGGTCTGCTCTCTGAGTCAGATTTGCGAGCTCACGTTTCCTGTAATCTTCCACTAAGTCATATTGTCGAACTAGTGCAGAAAGAGAAGTCTTCGATTCATCGCGTTCTGCTGTTAACCGTTGAATTACTCCTTCCAGAAGTTCATATTCTTTTCTATCTTTTTCAATAATTAAAACAGGAAATCCATTAGTAGCAAATTTGTTTTTCATACGGGAGAGGTTGGCTTTTATTAGTGGCTCCCCCCCCCTTGGGGGGGTTGGGGGGGGGTTAACTGTTCGAGTTTGTACGTAAAATACAAATGTTTTGTATCATAAAAAACAGACGATAATTTAACATTAGTTCTGAGATACAGTGACTAAAGGTAATGTTAGTGCAGGTATACACTCTGCGATTGACGTAAATACTTTACATTATAATAAATGTTTCTAACTTAGCTGCATACACATCTCTTTTTCCGTGTTGTCATTCAGTGCAGTACGCATTGCAGATACAAGTTCGATAAACCTGTTGTGAATGGTTTATAAAATGCTCAGAATGAAGAAAAATAAAGTGGAAAGACAGGGGGGATGTGACTAAATAAATAAAAAATGGAAAATCCCAGGGCCTGCATAGCCGAGTGGATATGGTCACCGACCTTAAGTCTATTCGGTAGCCGTGGCACGGGTTCAATTCCCTGTTACGGCATATTTTTTGTGTTTTTCAACCAGGAAAATTAGTAAGAAGAAAACAGCAAGGAAAAGAGTACAAATTTTGTTAGTAAGTGGTATGGTTTTGAAATTGTGGGTGTATGGTTGCCAATTTGGTAAAAAAAAAATTCTTCAGAAAAAAATTTTCCTTTATAATATTTTCTGAAAAATTTTATTTTTTCAATTTTTTTTGCTATAGGTTTTTGCTACAGATCTCCTAAAAAAGATGGGTAGAAAAGTAATAAATGAATAATAAAAAGATTGCGATGAGGATACAAAATTGGACTTAACTTAACGCGAGCGAAGCGAGCGTAAAGTTAAGTCCAATTTTGTATCCTGGACGGGTACCTAGCTAGACACAGGGAATAAAAACAGACGTGACTTGGTTGTAAAAATAAGGTTTGTTCAGAAAGATTTAAAAAAAAAAAATTGTGTGCGAGCAACGCGAGCCTGGAAGGGGTATCTCTAGTCTCTTGTGTGTCGGTATCTCGGAAGTGCTGGTATCTCGTATGTGCGTTGGTATCTCTTGCGTGTTGGTATCTCTTGCACATAATAAAAAAAAATATTGAGTTAACATGATCAGTTTTATTTATCATCAGAGACAGACCGGAACTATTTGAAAATAAAATGTAGATGGGAAACAGTGAAAATTAAAATGAATGATAAAATTAAATGAGATTTATGACATAACAGACCAGATAGAGAGTAATAAAGGGAAAAGGAAAACGGAAAGGGTTCATTCACTTAGTTAAAGTTAAGACCGATTAGTCAGTTTAAGGTCTTGACTAGGACCAACAAAAAAAAAAAAAAATATAAATAAATAAATAAATAACGATCAAGCTGAGCTGATCTTGTTTTTATTAAAATAAGGGGAGCGGGAGGGATGGAAGGAATAAAGGAAAAAAAAAGAAAAGGTCGATCAATTGGATCTGATCGTCGAGAAGAAGAAAACAATTATTTTTAAAAAAAATGATCGGTATAGCCGATCGTTGAGAAAAGAACAGATATAAATACAATCGGTTTTGGTGATCGACGAGTGGAGCGATCACTTGACAAGAAGGAAAAAAGAAAGGACCGATTAATTGGGGCTTTGGTTGTATTCCCAAGGCATGTTTTTTTTTTTTTTTTTTTTATTATTCATTTACATTTTTTTTTTTTTTTTTTTTTTTTAAATTAATAATCACTTTTTTCCGTGTTGTCATTCTGAAATGTTTTATTTCAACTTACAACAAAGGTTCATTCTATTAAACAATGAATTAGAATCTAAGTGTAGGGATGAAACTGGAACAAAAATTCAACTCTATTTGTCTCAACAAGAGGTCGCAACATTGCGTGCTGGCCCTCAACTGTCCCATTTTTCCCAACAATTTTCCCCAACACCCCCTTTTTTATTCGAATCAACGTCCACGGTAAAGAATTATCGACTCCCTCTCATCGCAACAACCTATTACTCCTGGACTCCCAAACCCCGTCTTTCCTTTTTTTTTAAACCTCATTCTCCATTGATCACGTTCCCTTCTGAACAGTCTCAAAGTAGACTACTGGTATCGTCTTCTGCTCAAACGGAACAAGAAAAAGACAGTGCGGCGACCTCATCGACGGAAGATTCACCTATTGCGAGGCAATGGTCCGAAGGTAGACTCGATTTACTGGACAACTACTGTCAAGCGGTAAGTGACTCTCTCCAGACAAATGAGAAAGTGGCGCTGCTCTCGGAAAAACTAGTGGAAGAGCAACGTCGATGCTCCGAGTTGAGCTATCAACAGAAGACTATCCATAAAGAACAACTGGATCATTCCATGTTGTTGATGGAGATGGCCAGTGAGCTCTCTGAGCAACTCTATTTGGCAAAAGACCAAAACAGAGCTCTCAAATTTCAGTTACAAACATGGGCAAATGGTTTTAACCCACCCGAAAAGGAAGCGCAAGAAGAAAATGAGACCCCAAAGCGTCCGAGGGAGCGCCTATCACAAAAAAAGCGAACTCCACCCTCAACGAATCCTCATGATCGCAGAAGAATCTTTTTAGATGACGATTGCTAAGTTCTAGTTTCTATTAGTATTAAATTATTTGTATTATTTTGTCGATATGTTTATGTCTGTCCGATCATAACGTCAATCAGATTAATTGTTAATTGTAATTGGTTTGAGCGCTTATCAAAAAAAAAAAAAAAGCGAACTCCAACCTCAACGAACTTTCATGATCGCAGAAGAATCTTTTTAGATGACGATTGCTAAGTTCTAGTTTCTATTAGTATTTATTTATTTGTATTATTTTGTCGATATGTTTATGTCCGTCAGATCATAACGTTAATCAGATTAATTGTCAACTGTTAATTGTAAATGGTCTAAACCCCAATCCAAGTTCCCAAGGCTTGGCATAGATTTGAGTGACGCCTTACTGGCCTCCTCATCCTCTATGAGTGGTGAGGGGGCCAGCAATGGTTTTTTTTTTTTTTTCTCTTATTTCTTTTTTTCTTTTTCTTTTACTCTAATATGAAATATTTTTGAACAAAATGTGATTATTAATTTAAAAAAAAAAAAAAAAAAAAAAAATGTAAATGAATAATAAAAAAAAAAAAAAAAAAAACATGCCTTGGGAATACAACCAAAGCCCCAATTAATCGGTCCTTTCTTTTTTCCTTCTTGTTAAGTGATCGCTCCACTCGTCGATCACCAAAACCGATTGTATTTATATCTGTTCTTTTCTCAACGATCGGCTATACCGATCATTTTTTTTAAAAATATTTGTTTCTTCTTCTCGACGATCAGATCCAATTGATCGACCTTTTCTTTTTTTTTCCTTTATTCCTTCCATCCCTCCCGCTCCCCTTATTTTAATAAAAACAAGATCAGCTCAGCTTGATCGTTAAACTTTTTTTTTTTTTTTATTTATTTATTTTTTTTTTTTTTTTATTTAAACTGATTGTATTTATATCTGGTTATTTTTCTCAACGATCGGCTATGCCGATCGACCTTTAAAATAATTGTCTTCTTCTTCTCGACGACCAGATCCAATTGATCGACCTTTTCTTTTTTTTTCCTTTATTCCTTCCATCCCTCCCGCTCCCCTTATTTTAATAAAAACAAGATCAGCTCAGCTTGATCGTTATTTATTTATTTATTTATATTTTTTTTTTTTTTTGTTGGTCCTAGTCAAGACCTTAAACTGACTAATCGGTCTTAACTTTAACTAAGTGAATGAACCCTTCCCGTTTTCCTTTTCCCTTTATTACTCTCTATCTGGTCTGTTATGTCATAAATCTCATTTAATTTTATCATTCATTTTAATTTTCACTGTTTCCCATCTACATTTTATTTTCAAATAGTTCCGGTCTGTCTCTGATGATAAATAAAACTGATCATGTTAACTCAATATTTTTTTTTATTATGTGCAAGAGATACCAACACGCAAGAGATACCAACGCACATACGAGATACCAGCACTTCCGAGATACCGACACACAAGAGATACCAAGACACTTAAGATACCAGCAAGGACAGTGAGAGGTAGAATGAACTCTCCTCCTTGTGTCCGATCCTGATTATTTTTTGTTGAATTGGTAGTGTTACCTCATTTTGCTACTCTCGGAATTTCGATAAAGTGGGAAGTAACGGACTGGGAGCTTTTGGCTCCTGCCCTATTCCCGATGTAAACTTTCTTTTTATTTTTATTTTTTTTTAACAGGCCCAAAGGGCGACAATGATGGTTGCTGACCAAGGAATAATATTCAAATGAATTTTCGTTTCAAAGAAACGAACAGAATTAAGAGAGAGGCAGAGAAAAAAAAAAAAAAAAAAAAAAGAAAGAAAAGAAAAGAAAAAAAAAAAAAAAAATGAAGAGGAAATAATCAAACATGAAAAAAAAAAAAAAAAAAAAAAATATATATCAGTCATTCCTTTTTTTTGCGAACAAATTCTGGACACTGAAAAAAATTTTCAAAAAAAAATTGTAAAAATTTCGATCGAAGCGGCATTTTAATGCGCTGCATCGTTGGGTTCATTTCCGTCCGAAATCGGGAGGTTGGCATTACATACTTGTCTCCCGAATTGAGAAAAGAGATTTTGTGGTTTACTAAATCAGCTCAGCCGTGGACAAGTACCAAAACTAAAAATTAATCGAAGGGTCTAATTTTACACTGCTGACCCAGCGGGATTCAGAGAAAAAATAATCGAGCAAAAATATATTAAAGAGTACTCAGCATGTGCCGGTGAGGCAGATTGTTACTACCCGTCTTTTTGGACCTACTTTGATACTTAATGAAAACACTTTCTTTATATAGATGCAACATTTTCCTTACATAATTGCTACTAGGGTTGATTAGTTAGCAAAAAGGTGCATATCTCCTGGGTTCGGGAGAAGGAAAAAAAAATAGTTAAAAAAAAAAATTAGGGGTGTTTTTTACTCAGATTTTCTCGATCTTTCCATTCCAGGTCTGGGATTAATATTTATCATTGAGTAGTACCAAGGAAATCTTGCAAAGAGACGTTTATCTCTTTTTAGCAGCACTTACCATGTTTAAAAGTATATCCCTATGCCTAATTTTACAGATCGCATCCTCCCCGATTCCAAAAAATAAAAAATCGAGCAAAAGTAACATATCGTGTAACCTTGCTCAGGCGGTGAGAAAATGGTGTTTTTTGTTCGCAAAAAAAAGGAATGACTGATATATATATATAAATAAAAAACGTTGTATGAAAAAGGAAAAAAAAGAAAAAAACAAAAAAAAAAAAAGACCAGAAAAGGAAAGAGAAAATCTGTGTTGTGTTAACTCATGTAAGTGATCTTAACCCCTTAAATAAAAAAAAAATTTCAAAAAAAAAGAAATTAAAAAAGAAGAATTTTCAAATGAAGTTATATCAACCCCTGCCACCCATTATGATCAATTCCGCTTGTTTTTTTTTTTTTTTTTTTTTTTTTTTTCTTCTTTCTTTTCTTCAAATATAGAAAAAAAATTAAAAAAATATAAAAGATGAAACAATGTTATCATTGTTTTTTTTTATCGATCGACTATGTCGATTACTTCCAGTTTTCCGTCCTGGTCAAGACGCTAAACTGATTGTTTTTTTTTTTTTTTTTTAAAAAATTAATAAAAAGAATATAAAAAAAAAAAAAAAAAGAATAAACAATGTTATCATTGTTTTTTTTTATCGTTCGACTTTGTCGACTAATTTCTATTTTCCGTTTCTTTTCTTTAAATAATAAAAAAAAAGAATTTAAAATAAAAAAAAAGAATAAACAATGTTATCATTGTTTTTTTATCGATCGACTATGTCGATTACTTTCTATTTTCCGTCCTGGTCAAGACGCTAAACTGATTGTTTTTTTTTTTCAAAATTAATAAAAAAGAATATAAAAAAAAAAAAAAAAAAAAAGAATAAACAATGTTGTCATTGTTTTTTTTTATTGTTCGACTTTGTTGACTAATTTCTATTTTCCGTTTTTTTTCTTTAAAAAATAAATAAAAAGAATTTAAAATAAAAAAAAAAGAATAAACAATGTTATCATTGTTTTTTTATCGATCGACTATGTCGATCACTTTCTATTTTCCGTCCTGGTCAAGACGCTAAACTGATTGTTTTTTTTTTCAAAATTAATAAAAAAGAATATAAAAAAAAATAAAAAAAAAGAATAAACAATGTTATCATTGTTTTTTTTTATCGATCGACTATGTCGATCACTTTCTATTTTCCGTCCTGGTCAAGACGCTAAACTGATTGTTTTTTTTTTCAAAATTAATAAAAAAGAATATAAAAAAATACAAAAAAAAGAATAAACAATGTTATCATTGTTTTTTTTATCGTTCGACTTTGTCGACTAATTTCTATTTTCCGTTTTTTTTCTTTAAAAAATAAATAAAAAGAATTTAAAATAAAAAAAAAGAATAAACAATGTTATCATTGTTTTTTTATCGATCGACTATGTCGATCACTTTCTATTTTCCGTCCTGGTCAAGACGCTAAACTGATTGTTTTTTTTTCAAAATTAATAAAAAAGAATAAAAAAAAAAAAAAAAAAAAAGAATAAACAATGTTATCATTGTTTTTTTATCGATCGACTATGTCGATCACTTTCTATTTTCCGTCCTGGTCAAGACGCTAAACTGATTGTTTTTTTTTCAAAATTAATAAAAAAGAATATAAAAAAAAAAAAAAAAAAAGAATAAACAATGTTATCATTGTTTTTTTTTTATCGTTCGACTTTGTCGACTAATTTCTATTTTCCGTTTCTTTTCTTTAAAGAATAAATAAAAAGAATTTAAAATAAAAAAAAAGAATAAACAATGTTATCATTGTTTTTTTTTATCGATCGACTATGTCGATCACTTTCTATTTTCCGTCCTGGTCAAGACGCTAAACTGATTGTTTTTTTTTTTTCAAAATTAATAAAAAAGAATATAAAAAAATACAAAAAAAAGAATAAACAATGTTATCATTGTTTTTTTTATCGTTCGACTTTGTCGACTAATTTCTATTTTCCGTTTTTTTTTTCTTTAAAAAATAAATAAAAAGAATTTAAAATAAAAAAAAAGAATAAACAATGTTATCATTGTTTTTTTATCGATCGACTATGTCGATTACTTTCTATTTTCCGTCCTGGTCAAGACGCTAAACTGATTGTTTTTTTTTTCAAAATAAAAAAAAAATATTAAAAAAAAAAAATAAAAAAAAAGAATAAACAATGTTATCATTGTTTTTTTTTATCGTTCGACTTTGTTGACTAATTTCTATTTTCCGTTTTTTTTCTTTAAAAAATTAATAAAAGAATTTAAAAAAAAAAAAAAAAAAAAAGAATAAACAATGTTATCATTGTTTTTTTTATCGATCGACTATGTCGATTACTTTCTATTTTCCGTCCTGGTCAAGACGCTAAACTGATTGTTTTTTTTTCAAAATTAATAAAAAAGAATATAAAAAAATACAAAAAAAAGAATAAACAATGTTATCATTGTTTTTTTTTATCGTTCGACTTTGTCGACTAATTTCTATTTTCCGTTTTTTTTCTTTAAAAAATAAATAAAAAGAATTTAAAATAAAAAAAAAAAAGAATAAACAATGTTATCATTGTTTTTTTTATCGATCGACTATGTCGATTACTTTCTATTTTCCGTCCTGGTCAAGACGCTAAACTGATTGTTTTTTTTTTCAAAATTAATAAAAAAGAATATAAAAAAATAAAAAAAAAAAGAATAAACAATGTTATCATTGTTTTTTTTTATCGTTCGACTTTGTTGACTAATTTCTATTTTCCATTTTTTTTCTTTTTAAAAAATAAATAAAAAGAATTAAAAAAAAAAAAAAAAAAAAGAATAAACAATGTTATCATTGTTTTTTTTATCGATCGACTATGTCGATTACTTTCTATTTTCCGTCCTGGTCAGGACGCTAAACTGATTGTTTTTTCTTTAAAAATAAATAAAAAGAATAAAAAAAAAAAAAGGAATAAACAATGTTATCATTGTTTTTTTTTATCGATCGACTATGTCGATTACTTACTATTTTCCGTCCTGGTCAAGACGCTAAACTGATTGTTTTTTCTTTAAAATAATTAAAAAGATTTAAAAAAAAAAAAAAAAAAAAAAATGAATAAACAATGTTATCATTGTTTTTTTTTCTATCGATCAACTATGTCGATTAATTTCTATTTTCCGTCCTGATCGAGACGCTAAACTGATTGTTTCTTTTTTTAAATAATAAATAAGAAAAAAAAAAAAAAAAAAAAAAAAGAGCATCTCCCTGCTATCCCTCATATCCCCACAATAATATTATACCTTTTCATTTTCTCTTTCCTTTTCTGGTCTTTTTTTTTTCTTTTTTTTCCTTTTTCATACAACGTTTTTTATTTATATATATCAGTCATTCCTTTTTTTTGCGAACAAATTCTGGACACTGAAAAAAAATTTCAAAAAAAAATTGTAAAAATTTCGATCGAAGCGGCATTTTAATGCGCTGCATCGTTGGGTTCATTTCCGTCCGAAATCGGGAGGTTGGCATCACATACTTGTCTCCCGAATTGAGAAAAGAGATTTTGCGGTTTACTAAATCAGCTCAGCCGTGGACAAGTACCAAAACTAAAAATTAATCGAAGGGTCTAATTTTACACTGCTGGCCCAGCGGGATCCAGAGAAAAAATAATCGAGCAAAAATATATTAAAGAGTACTAAGCATGTGCCGGTGAGGCAGATTGTTACTACCTGTCTTTTTGGACCTACTTTGATACTTAATGATCATTATCACCACCACAGATGCAACATTTTCCTTACATAATTGCTACTAGGGTTGATTTGTTAGTAAAAAGGTGCATATCTCTTGAGTGCGGGAGAAGGGGGAAAAAATAGTAAAAAAAAAAAAATTAGGGGTGTTTTTTACTCAGATTTTCTCGATCTTTCCATTCCAGGTCTGGGATTAATATTTATCATTGAGTAGTACCAAGGAAATTTTGCAAAGAGACGTTTATCTCTTTTTAGCAGCACTTACCATGTTTAAAAGTATATCCCTATGCCTAATTTTACAGATCGCACCCTCCCCGATTCCAAAAAATAAAAAATCGAGCAAAAGTAACATATCGTGTAACCTTGCTCAGGCGGTGAGAAAAAGGTGTTTTTTGTTCGCAAAAAAAAGGAATGACTGATATATATTTTTTTTTTTTTTTTTTTTTTCATGTTTGATTATTTCCTCTTCATTTTTTTTTTTCTTTTCTTTTCTTTCTTTTTTTTTTTTTTTTTCCTCTGCCTCTCTCTTAATTCTGTTCGTTTCTTTGAAACGAAAATTCATTTGAATATTATTCCTTGGTCAGCAACCATCATTGTCGCCCTTTGGGCCTGTTAAAAAAAAATAAAAATAAAAAGAAAGTTTACATCGGGAATAGGGCAGGAGCCAAAAGCTCCCAGTCCGTTACTTCCCACTTTATCAAAATTCGTGCAGTACGGAATCGAGTTATTCAACTGTGAATTAATCACCAAGACGAACACCAGGAAGGGGGGCGTTTGAGTTTGATTTGTAAAATACAACTATATCATCATAACGATATTTAACATCATAAGGAAACCGCTAGCTACCATGCTGGTAACTGACCAACTCAGTCAACTCACTAATCTTTGGCCACCGTTCCGACTTTCTTTCCTTTCACACCGACAGTCCTCCAACGGACTAATCACGTATCGAAAAAAACAGCGAAGGTCGAGCAACTTAATACCTCGTGCCGAAATTCTTGTGAGGAACTCAAGAATTTTTGCTGAAAAAAAAATTTCCAAAAAAAAAATTCCTCACAATAATAATTCCTTACCAGATCACCAAAGGAAACCCCCAGTAAAAATTTTTCCTTGATCAGGAATTATTTTTGTGGGAGAAGAATCTTGTGAAATAACGATTTTTGAGGAGAAATTCCTTGCAAGGATAATTCCTGCAATAAGAATATAGGAAAGAAAATTAAAAAAAAACTTTTTTAAGTGACGCTGGTTGTCCACTGGTATGATTGTGGATTTGCATTCGCTAGGCTGCAGGTTCGAGTCCTGGTGGAGGATTTTTTTTTAATTAAAAACCATTAAAAGCCCTTTATTTTTATTTTTCCAAATTAAAGGGGAATTAAATCCCCTTTAATTTTAAAATAAAGGGCCCTTTAATTCATTAAATCCCCTTTAATTCCCCTTTATTTCATTAAATTGGAAAATAAAGGGGAATTAATTAAAAGCCCTTTAATATTAAAAGCCCTTTATTTCCGCTTTAATTTTTAATTCCCCTTTAAAGGGGTACAAGTATGAAATATTAAAAAAAAAAAATAAAAAAAAAGAATAAACAATGTTATCATTGTTTTTTTTTATCGTTCGACTTTGTTGACTAATTTCTATTTTCCGTTTTTTCTTCTTTAAAAAATAAATAAAAAGAATTTAAAAAAAAAAAAAAAAAAAGAATAAACAATGTTATCATTGTTTTTTTTATCGATCGACTATGTCGATTACTTTCTATTTTCCATCCTGGTCAAGACGCTAAACTGATTGTTTTTTTTTTCAAAATTAATAAAAAAGAATATGAGGCGGTGCAGAAACCCCCCCCCCAATTTTTACCAGGCTATTCTGTGGGCACCTAATACCCAATCCGAGCTCACCACCCCACGAAAATACTATCCAAAAAACTCAAATCCGGTACTGGGGCATCCTCTAACTGCTCACCAGTTTCAAAATTCTATATTTTTTGACTGTTTCTGGTACTTTTGCCTTGTATCTCTGTTGGTTGCCCTCAAAATACTCAAAAACCAGCTTAGCAGCTACATTGCAGTAATTTGTTTACACCCTGGGTTCCTATGAAGACTGGAATGATAGGAACAGGAGAAGTGATGAGACAGGAGAATCATAGATCCCGTGAGAACTGCAGAGTACGATATCGGGTGGTGATTCTGAGTCACCCTTGCTGGCAGTGATGGGTTGAGCATGATGTGAGCATGCTGTTCACAATAAGTACACCCTCAGGATTACTGGAGTTTTTCTAGAATCTATAGCCGCTTGAGGACGCTGCTACAAGCTCTATGTTCCAGTGGCTGGGGATAGCAGAAGTGAATAAGACTGGGATAGTAGTAGGAAAGGAATTGTGGAAGAATAGGGACAAGAAAGTGGAGTCAGTGGTTGCCTGTCAGTTGTAACACCTAACATGAAAAATCAGGTTCAATAAGAACTGAATTTCGATAAAGTGGGAAGTAACGGACTGGGAGCTTTTGGCTCCTGCCCTATTCCCGATGTAAACTTTCTTTTTATTTTTATTTTTTTTAACAGGCCCAAAGGGCGACAATGATGGTTGCTGACCAAGGAATAATATTCAAATGAATTTTCGTTTCAAAGAAACGAACAGAATTAAGAGAGAGGCAGAGAAAAAAAAAAAAAAAAAAAAGAAAGAAAAGAAAAGAAAAAAAAAAATGAAGAGGAAATAATCAAACATGAAAAAAAAAAAAAAAAATATATATATCAGTCATTCCTTTTTTTTGCGTACAAAAAACACCATTTTCTCACCGCCTGAGCAAGGGTACACGATATGTTACTTTTGCTCGATTTTTTATTTTTTGAAATCGGGGAGGGTGCGATCTGTAAAATTAGGCATAGGGATATACTTTTAAACATGGTAAGTGCTGCTAAAAAGAGATAAACGTCTCTTTACAAGATTTCCTTGGTACTACTCAATGATAAATATTAATCCCAGACCTGGAATGGAAAGATCGAGAAAATCTGAGTAAAAAACACCCCTAATTTTTTTTTTTTACTTTTTTTTTTTTTTTTTCCCCACCCTCAAGAGAGTTGCATTTTTTACTTACTAATCGACCCAGTTCTTCTTAGTAGCAATTATGTCAGGAAAATGTTGCATCTGTGGTGGTGATAATGGCCCACTTGTTGGAAGCTTCCCTGAAGTAGTTGTCAAAACATTGATTCAACGTGCTGAGAATGTTACTTCTGAGTCATGTGTCTGCAATCCATGTGTGAAAGAGATAGGAATGACCTGGGGTTTTAGAAGGGATGTCAACAGCAGAGATTGTGCATCGTTGAATTACGATTGCAAACGGCAGACTCGGAAGACAAGACGCGTTAAGTCGCTACGCCCTGTTTCGGATGATGGTCGGGTTATTCTGGGTGTACCTATGTATGCCCCTGAAAACTGTATTTGCACTTCATGTTATTCGCACTTGCGAAATGCCACAAAGTGCAAGAGGGACTCTCCATCAACACCAGTAAAAAGGGTTAAGCAGCAAACTTGCAATCACACTTCCCTGACTATGGAAGAACTGCAAGACTCACTCATCAGCAGTATCAATGATCTGCCTGCTAGCAACAGGTTACCCATTCTCGAAGCAATGTTAGAACGCCACAGTAAGAGTGATATTGAAAGACTGTTTCGATTAAATAAAATCCGAAGTCAGCTACATCGAATACTGTCACCAACTACACCATCGTGGAAATCAGGAAACCGGAGCCTCGCTCAGAATATCACCGAATGGTGGATATCCGAAGCATCAGAACCAGACGAGTCACGCAAAGAACGCTGGATAATAAGAGACGGGGAAAGTATTAAAGTCTTTAGGAGGTGGTGCAGACACCCGTATCAACATGCTTGGAGTGAGTACTGCAAATATCGCGGTGAGGTATCCCACTCATATTTCATGTCATTGAGACCACGGAATATTTGTAGGATACCAAGCTCAACTCGTTGCCACTGTAGGTGGCATCTCGCATGCTACAGGAAGCTTCAGGCTCATCAGAAGATCAGACTCAACGGCATTCCAAAGTTGAAAGGCTTGAAGCAACTGACAGAATTCGTATTATGTCAGGAATCCTACTTGTGTGCTTTCGGTATATGCAAGACATGCAATAAGTTGGAAACCCTGTTTCCCAACAATCTATCTGCTGCGGACTTGCGTGAAGAGGTGACATTCTTGGATTTTCAAAATGTTACGGAGGGTGCTGTCAAGTTGCTCAAGTCAGTTGAGAAAACACTTCCCCTTTGTAACTTCTTGCTCGCTTTCAAGAAGGAAGTACTTGTATTCACCAAACATCAGTATGCCAACAAATGCTGCGATACTGCCCGTAGACAGCTCCTAGAGAACCTACCTGCAGGGCACTGCGTCATCTTCGTCGATTACTCTGCGAAGTTTGTCCACAGCCCAATTGAGCAACTTCAGCAGGACAACTATCAGAAGAAGAAGAGCTCAATTCTGGTATTCCTTGTTGGAAAAAAGATTTCAACTGAAAAGCACCCTGGTTGGATAATTCAATACACTACCCACTATTATATATCAAACAATCTCACTCAGACTTTTCCAGCTGTCTGCAAGGCTCTGTCACACTTGCTGGATACGCTGCAGGATGATTTTGCTCACTTCCACATTTTTAGCGATGGAGGAAATCACTTCAAAGTTAAATACATGCTTGGCTGGATGGCAGCAATAGATATAGATGTAACATGGGACTGCTTTCCTACAGGACATGGTAAGGGACCATGGGATTCTGAGGGCTACCAATTGAAGAGGTTTGCTCTTGACATTGGTCGCTCTGTACATCGCTACAATTTGACAGGTGAAATAAGTGATGCGAAATCTCTTTTTGAAGTTGCCCGCACTAAGATGACTATCACTGATTCCTCCAAACCCATCTCGGAGCGAGTATTTAATTTCCTACCTGACATTACCGACATATCCCCTAGACACGGAGAGATAATCTTGACCGGTATCCGTAGTAACTTCTTCTCCTTCCGCTCACTAGTGAGGGGTTATCAAAATGAAGTACAAGACTTTACAATGGGATATCGCGCCGTTTCATGCTTTTGTACCCTCTGCATCACAGGTGACTACGATCTTTGTGAGCAAATACAGGGATCTGTTGGATATAAAATAGTCACATCTCACCCGCCAAGTAGTACCTCCGAGGGGTCAGATAGCACTACTGAGGAGTCAGACAGCACTTCTTCCGAGTATGAGAAGTCTTCCATCAGCACTAGCTATGATGATGATGATGATGATATCACTTCATGTGGCTCAGATAGCTCATAATTCATCATAAGTTGTGACTTCATATAAAAAAAGTGTTGTACGAGGGTTTTCATTAAGTATCAAAGTAGGTCCAAAAAACTGGTAGTAACAATCTGGCTCACCGGCACATGCTTAGTACTCTTTAATATATTTTTGCTCGATTATTTTTTCTCTGGATCCCGCTGGGCCAGCAGTGTAAAATTAGACCCTTCGATTAATTTTTAGTTTTGGTACTTGTCCACGGCTGAGCTGATTTAGTAGACCACAAAATCTCTTTTCTCGATTCAGGTGACAAGTATGTGATGCCAACCTCCCGATTTCGGACGGAAATGAACCCAACGATGCAGCGCATTAAAATGCCGCTTCGATCGAAATTTTTACCATTTTTTTTTGAAAAAATTTTTCATTGTCCAGAATTTGTTCGCAAAAAAAAGGAATGACTGATATATATATTAGTCATTCCAAAAATAACCGTCCATTTTAGGGTTCCAGTATTTCATGGGTGAAAATAGGGAGTAAAACTTAAAACCGAATACCTATTTTAATCGCTTTTGCACCGCTGATTTCATTCCCGCTGCGATTCAAAAAAATGCAGCTAAAATTCAAAAAAATTGTGACATTTTTGTGTGGTGAAAATTTTGAATAATGGAACTGTTGATGTCTAATCGGCTGCCCCGGGTGCTAAAATGAAAGATCGGTATATGGTTCTATATCCGGCCGTACCTGGTCGGATGTTTTACTCTGAAACAGTTACAAAGGCTGCTCGAAGCAAAACAGTACCTTGTACATCTTACACTACACTTAGCCTATTTTTATTTTTGATTAGGCTTAGCTCTTTTGGCAACTTTTACTGCTGGCTTTCTTCGTTTTCCTACCGGCAATGAACCGATAATAGAACTAGTTGAACGCAGCGATCTGAAACTGGAACTAGAACTAGATTCACTAACAGAGCAAGAGCCAGTAGAAGACTCACCAGAATCTGAGGTGGGTTCAGTTGTTTCTGAAATAGACTCACTCTCAGTGTTGGTAGCAGGTGAAAGTTGGCTCGCACCAACCCCCACATTTGGATCATCTTCATCAATCGGTACAAAGCAGCCAGCAGGATTTTAACGCCTTGGGATAGAATAAGTTCAACGGCCTGCATTGGTTGCAGTGGCCAAAGAAGCAGTTGTAAGACGGGTCTCGACATAGTATGAGTGGTAGGTCACTCAAGCGGGTTAGCTGAAATCTTCTCAGGCCCACAAGTCTCATATAAGCAGGAAGGATAAGTGCAATTTGCATGTGCCACCTACAACGGCATCGAGGGTTATTCGGACAAGATTTGACATGAGCAGGCCTTTTGTCACAAAACAGAGCATATGAGATAGCTGTGTGAGTTCTGCAGAAGGCACTCCACAAAGCAAGGTATGGTTCTCTTACATAGAGGACTGTCTCTTTACTTGTCTCGCCGGTTATGTAGTCTTTGCTGAGGACCACGCGGTTTGACTCAGGGCGTGCATTGGAAATCCAGAAGTTCCAGATATCTCTGTCTTGGCTGCGCTGCTTTACTGATTGGGAGGGATCGTGCTGTTCCAGCCTCTGTAGCTGCTTACGCATTGAAGAATCCCTGACATGGGCATTAATCTGGCTATCAGTGTAGCCTGGCGTGAAACAGAGTCTCAAAAACTGAGAACGGACAGCAGGAACTGATTCTTTCACGCGTTCAAAAATATCGGAGCGCGGTTCCGGATTGATCGGCTCTGCAGGGATACTGACGGATGCGTAATGCGGATCACTAGTCAGCCTTTTTGCTCGCTGGTAGCAAGCGTTGCAGATTGAGCGCAGAGGAGCATACGCCGGGATTTCAAGACTACCGCGAAGTGGCTCAAGAAGCTTGTTGAACTTCGGATTCCATCTTTTCGCGTTAGTGTGCGAGGTGCAGTTGTAGTTGTCTGAGGAGCACTCAGCTGGCATCTCGTGGCACGTGTGACACTTCATTGAGAGAAGTTTAAGCTGGTGCTGAAGGGAATAATAAGTGTAGTTACGAGAAAAAATGCCAATCTCTGATGCATTTCCCTTTTTTTTCCAGAAAAAAATTAAATGCAGCAACAGGATTAACTTTTCCGTGGCGACAGTGACATTCTCTTAGTACCCATAACGCACCTGTCGGGTTCTAACGGTCAGTAAAAAAAGTGAAAAAAAAATAATCCCACCGCGTAAAATGAGAGATTGGGGCCGAACCTTTCCACCTCGTAAAAAATCTCGAAAAATGGACGCATTTTTGACCAACGGCTGCTCGAAGCAAAACTGGTTTTCGCGGCCGGTTATTTTTGGAATGACTAATATATAAATAAAAAACGTTGTATGAAAAAGGAAAAAAAAGAAAAAAAAAAACCAGAAAAGGAAAGAGAAAATGAAAAGGTATAATATTATTGTGGGGATATGAGGGATAGCAGGGAGATGCTCTTTTTTTTTTTTTTTTTTTTTTTCTTATTTATTATTTAAAAAAGGAAACAATCAGTTTAGCGTCTCGATCAGGACGGAAAATAGAAATTAATCGACATAGTTGATCGATAGAAAAAAAAACAATGATAACATTGTTTATTCATTTTTTTTTTTTTTTTTTTTTTTAAATCTTTTTAATTATTTTTTTTATTCATTTTTTTTTTTTTTTTTTTTTTATATTCTTTTTTATTAATTTTGAAAAAAAAACAATCAGTTTAGCGTCTTGACCAGGACGGAAAATAGAAAGTAATCGACATAGTCGATCGATAAAAAAAACAATGATAACATTGTTTATTCTTTTTTTTTTTATTTTAAATTCTTTTTATTTATTTTTTAAAGAAAAAAAACGGAAAATAGAAATTAGTCGACAAAGTCGAACGATAAAAAAAAACAATGATAACATTGTTTATTCTTTTTTTTTTTTTATTTTAATTCTTTTTATTTATTTTTAAAAAGAAAAAAAATGGAAAATAGAAATTAGTCAACAAAGTCGAACGATAAAAAAAAACAATGATAACATTGTTTATTCTTTTTTTTTTTATTTTTTTTATATTCTTTTTTATTAATTTTGAAAAAAAAACAATCAGTTTAGCGTCTTGACCAGGACGGAAAATAGAAAGTAATCGACATAGTCGATCGATAAAAAAAACAATGATAACATTGTTTATTCTTTTTTTTTTTATTTTAAATTCTTTTTATTTATTTTTTAAAGAAAAAAAACGGAAAATAGAAATTAGTCGACAAAGTCGAACGATAAAAAAAAACAATGATAACATTGTTTATTCTTTTTTTTGTATTTTTTTATATTCTTTTTTATTAATTTTGAAAAAAAAACAATCAGTTTAGCGTCTTGACCAGGACGGAAAATAGAAAGTAATCGACATAGTCGATCGATAAAAAAAACAATGATAACATTGTTTATTCTTTTTTTTTTTTTTTTTTTTAAATTCTTTTTATTTATTTTTTAAAGAAAAAAAAACGGAAAATAGAAATTAGTCAACAAAGTCGAACGATAAAAAAAACAATGATAACATTGTTTATTCTTTTTTTTTATTTTTTTTTTTTAATATTTTTTTTTATTTTGAAAAAAAAAAACAATCAGTTTAGCGTCTTGACCAGGACGGAAAATAGAAAGTAATCGACATAGTCGTTCGATAAAAAAAAACAATGATAACATTGTTTATGGCATCAAACTTGTAATGGTTTAATCATTACAGGTTATTTACTGAAATATTTGTTCTAAAAGTTGCTAAGTATTTCTCACTTAGAAATTTTTTATTTTTTTATTTTCAGCTTAATTAGCTACAAATTGTTTCTACTAAGTGTTTCTCACTTAGATTTTTTTTGTGCTTTTCAGCTCCTTAAAAGCTGCTAAGTGTTTCTGCTAAGTGTTTCTCACTTAGAATTTTATTTTTATGTTCGTTTTCTATCCCTTCTCCTATCCCTTTTGTTCAAAATAAGCGGGAGGAAATTCTCTCATTCACGCTAAGATGCACTCTGAACTTTGATTTTTTGATCTGAGTGTGAGGGAATGACCTGTTAGTGCATTGGGCATAGGCTGGGCTGCAGTTTAGATGTCTTAGGTGTTAATAGGGGGTTCCTCTTAGCATTTTTCTTTGTTCCCACCTTATGATTTTCTTGAAGAAAAAAAATAGAAGTCATAATGGTGCTTCCCTCTGGAAGGGTTGTAAGCCATGGTGTCCAACTAAATTAAAGGACAAGTCTGGGATAATCCCTGCCAGAGGGGCGAGTATTCTACCATGGTTGAAATACTCTGGCAACTGATCTTCAATTTTATGTTGTTTGTTAGCTGCTGGTGTATCTTGATTATGTGTTGATACTTGCATTTTTTTTTATTTGTAATCTTCTATTACAATCCTCTTTCTGTTCTGGTCTGTTACTTCATTTGTCTTGTTTAACTTCAGTTATATCCATTTTACTTTTTATTGTTTCCCATCTACTTTTTATTTTCTATTAGTTCTGGTCAGAAACTCCTGGGCAGCAAGAAGGAAAGCAGTTTAGTACTTCTGGGTGTTTGGCATCACCCCCCATAGTGAGCAAGTACAACAGGTAGCATTGGTAGTCTGTTGATCCTGAGTGATCCCAGCTACAGTTTTGTTTTTCTTTCTTTTTTTTAGAAGAAGATCAGGACATCCAAGCACTGCTGGATAGTTGCTGAATGCAGGGCCTGCCTGTGGCATTATAATAACAGGCTAAGTCATTTGTAGTTCATAGTTTACCTTTGATTTTATAACTTCACACAGGGTACTATGAACGATGAGAGATCCAGTGGGATCACTCAGGGTCTAGTAGAGACCACCAATGTTGTGCGTTGATAGGCAAGGTGACCAACCTTGACATTCTTTCTTTTCTCTCCTGTTGTGACAAACACAAAATACACACACAGCTTACAGTGTGTTCTTTGTGTATGTTTTCTTCAGGTGTGAGTAGTTTTTTTGTTCTTGCTCTTCAGGGAGGGCCTTAGCCAAAAGCTAACAGTCCAAATCTCACCTGGAAATTCAACTCACTTTATTTATTCTTTAAAGAAAAGAAACGGAAAATAGAAAGTAATCGACAAAGTCGAACGATAAAAAAAAAAACAATGATAACATTGTTTTTCCTTTTTTTTTTTTTTTTTTTATATGAGAGGATGCCAAAAGTAGGGTACAATTTTGGGCCACGGGTATCTGACGGTCCCTAAGTGTGAATCCGACCACTTTTCACAAGATATTTTATACTCAAAAAATGCAATTCCGTGTCTGGGAAGTGATTTTACTCGCCGCTAGTTTCAAAATTCCATATTTCCTTCACTAAAGACCCCTCTTTGTAGGCTAACAGGCCTTTGTCCTGTATGAACCATTTTTGCTGCCTTTTTAAATCATGTCGTTTATTTATCTGAAACCAGTTAAATCCCTGCAACATCCAGAAACATGCAAGAAAAAGTTGTTATCTCGCGGTTCAAAGAGCTAATGACAGAAATGGGTGAGCAGCTCCAATAGGGGGAGCGAAACAGTGCTAGTGGGTCGACAAAGAGACGGGTGACATTAGCGAAACAGCTGCTTGAGTGCCTTTCAGGAGGCGATGTTGACAGCATGCTCAGGGATGTTATTGGCATATCAAGTCTGTGGAAATGTGTTGCTCCCCCTTGTGTAGGTGAGATGATAAGTAGTTTAGAAGTTGGAAAGAGGAGGAGAGTTTTTAAAACACTTGACAGCAACGGGTGGAAGTTTTAACACTTTGCAGAAGCCGGTATTAAGATCGGAAGGAAGGCATGGGATGAGAGAAACAGTGAGGCTCAGATGCTAGGACGGCCAAGAAAAACCAATGAGGAGATGGCAGAAGTTGTCGACAGCGAGCACAGGGCAGCATCGGTGGAAACCTCTATCACACTGAAGAGGCTGTCGAAGGTGCGAGACTCAACCGTCACCATCCAGAATGTCTTGCCAACTTTCCGGAGCATCTATGAGAGCAGCTCTCTCAGAGATAAGATTTCAATGACAACCTTTCGTAGGATGAGAAAAGAAGAATTCCGCAAACTGGCTCGCCGAACTGATGTTTGTAACTACTGCCTGGCAGGCCAGTCAATCAGGAAGAAACTGGGGAAGCTCCTTAAAAGTGCTAAAGGGAAGTCCGGTTACTCGATGAGTGTCTAGAATGTCTCTCGCTCAAGTGGTCTTATTCTCCAGTGCATGCTCAATTCTTCTGGAAGTGTACCCCAAAATATTAAACTTCAGGCTGCAGAATACATTCAGCAACTCGTAGAGATTGATCTTCACACTGAGGAATTCCGACGCCAGAACGCGATTTACGCTGAAAAAACACAAGACCCAGGTGACAGTCTGGTGATCACCCTAGACTACAAAGAAAAGGGTACATTGCCACAGGTTCCGCAGGAAGGCAACAGCCATTTCTACGAGCAGGGGAAATACAGTTGCTTGGGGGAAAAGGGACACAGATACCCAAAAGGAAAAGAAAGCAGCGTCAGTGTAAGGGGTGCAGTGAGGTTGACCACGACTTGCGCAACTGCCCTAGATCAGAATTTGAAAGCAGCACCAGTAGCATCATTACCAGTAGTGACAATATGTGTACCAGTATCAGTAGTACCTGTGCTAGTAGCAGTACTTCCAGTACTCCCAGTGACGTGTAGCAATTAAGAACTTCAGCAAAATCAATGATTTTTATAAAAAAGAAAGCACATCATTGCATTATCAGTACTGCCTATTAAGCACCTGGTCGAACTTAGTATCACTACCATTCTCCTTATACTACAGGTAAGCTCTTAGGGAAAATATGGAATTTTGAAACTAGCGGTGAGTAAAATCACTTCCCAGACACGGAATTGCATTTTTTGAGTATAAAATATCTTGTGAAAAGTGGTCGGATTCACACTTAGGGACTGTCAGATACCCGTGGCCCAAAATTGTACCCTACTTTTGGCACGTTCTCATATTCTTTTTTATTAATTTTGAAAAAAAAACAATCAGGTTAGCGTCTTGACCAGGACGGAAAATAGAAAGTGATCGACATAGTCGATCGATAAAAAAACAATGATAACATTGTTTATTCTTTTTTTTTTATTTTAAATTCTTTTTATTTATTTTTTAAAGAAAAAAAAACGGAAAATAGAAATTAGTCAACAAAGTCGAACAATAAAAAAAACAATGATAACATTGTTTATTCTTTTTTTTTTTTTTTTTTTTTATATTCTTTTTTATTAATTTTGAAAAAAAAAACAATCAGTTTAGCGTCTTGACCAGGACGGAAAATAGAAAGTAATCGACATAGTCGATCGATAAAAAAACAATGATAACATTGTTTATTCTTTTTTTTTTTTTTATTTTAAATTCTTTTTATTTATTCTTTAAAGAAAAGAAACGGAAAATAGAAATTAGTCGACAAAGTCGAACGATAAAAAAAAAACAATGATAACATTGTTTATTCTTTTTTTTTTTTTTTTTTTATATTCTTTTTTATTAATTTTGAAAAAAAAACAATCAGTTTAGCGTCTTGACCAGGACGGAAAATAGAAAGTGATCGACATAGTCGATCGATAAAAAAACAATGATAACATTGTTTATTCTTTTTTTTATTTTAAATTCTTTTTATTTATTTTTTAAAGAAAAAAAACGGAAAATAGAAATTAGTCAACAAAGTCGAACAATAAAAAAAAACAATGATAACATTGTTTATTCTTTTTTTTTTTTTTTTTTTTATATTCTTTTTTATTAATTTTGAAAAAAAAAACAATCAGTTTAGCGTCTTGACCAGGACGGAAAATAGAAAGTAATCGACATAGTCGATCGATAAAAAAACAATGATAACATTGTTTATTCTTTTTTTTTATTTTAAATTCTTTTTATTTATTCTTTAAAGAAAAGAAACGGAAAATAGAAATTAGTCGACAAAGTCGAACGATAAAAAAAAACAATGATAACATTGTTTATTCTTTTTTTTTTTTTTTTTATATTCTTTTTATTAATTTTTTAAAAAAAAAAAAAACAATCAGTTTAGCGTCTTGACCAGGACGGAAAACTGGAAGTAATCGACATAGTCGATCGATAAAAAAAACAATGATAACATTGTTTCATCTTTTATATTTTTTAATTTTTTTTTATATTTGAAGAAAAGAAAGAAGAAAAAAAAAAAAAAAATAAGTGGAATTGATCATAATGGGTGGCAGGGGTTGATATAACTTCATTTGAAAATTCTTCTTTTTTAATTTCTTTTTTTTTGAAATTTTTTTTTATTTAACAGGAGTTAAGATCACTTACATGAGTTAACACAACACAGATACGAGAGTAGCAAACTGAGGTAACACTACCAATTCAACAAAAAATAATCAGGATCGGACACAAGGAGGAGAGTTCATTCTACCTCTCACTGTCCTTGCTGGTATCTTAAGTGTCTTGGTATCTCTTTTGTGTCGGTATCTCGGAAGTGCTGGTATCTCGTATGTGCGTTGGTATCTCTTGCGTGTTGGTATCTCTTGCACATAAGAAAAAATATTGAGTTAACATGATCAGTTTTATTTAAAATTAAAGACAGACCGGAACTATTTGAAAATAAAATGTAGATGGGAAACAGTGAAAATTAAAATGAATGATAAAATTAAATGAGATTTATGACATAACAGACCAGATAGAGAGTAATAAAGGGAAAAGGAAAACGGAAAGGGTTCATTCACTTAGTTAAAGTTAAGACCGATTAGTCAGTTTAAGGTCTTGACTAGGACCAACAAAAAAAAAAATAAATAAATAAATAAATAAATAACGATCAAGCTGAGCTGATCTTGTTTTTATTAAAATAAGGGGAGCGGGAGGGATGGAAGGAATAAAGGAAAAAAAAAGAAAAGGTCGATCAATTGGATCTGGTCGTCGAGAAGAAGAAGACAATTATTTTAAAGGTCGATCGGCATAGCCGATCGTTGAGAAAAATAACCAGATATAAATACAATCAGTTTAAATAAAAAAAAAAATAAATAAATAAATAAAAAAAGTTTAACGATCAAGCTGAGCTGATCTTGTTTTTATTAAAATAAGGGGAGCGGGAGGGATGGAAGGAATAAAGGAAAAAAAAAGAAAAGGTCGATCAATTGGATCTGGTCGTCGAGAAGAAGAAGACAATTATTTTAAAGGTCGATCGGCATAGCTGATCGTTGAGAAAAATAACCAGATATAAATACAATCAGTTTAAATAAAAAAAAAAATAAATAAATAAATAAAAAAAGTTTAACGATCAAGCTGAGCTGATCTTGTTTTTATTAAAATAAGGGGAGCGGGAGGGATGGAAGGAATAAAGGAAAAAAAAAGAAAAGGTCGATCAATTGGATCTGATCGTCGAGAAGAAGAAAACAATTATTTTAAAAAAAATGATCGGTATAGCCGATCGTTGAGAAAAGAACAGATATAAATACAATCGGTTTTGGTGATCGACGAGTGGAGCGATCACTTGACAAGAAGGAAAAAAGAAAGGACCGATTAATTGGGGCTTTGGTTGTATTCCCAAGGCATGTTTTTTTTTTTTTTTTTTTTATTATTCATTTACATTTTTTTTTTTTTTTTTTTTTTTTTTAAATTAATAATCACATTTTGTTCAAAAATATTTCATATTAGAGTAAAAGAAAAAGAAAAAAAGAAATAAGAGAAAAAAAAAAAAAACCATTGCTGGCCCCCTCACCACTCATAGAGGATGAGGAGGCCAGTAAGGCGTCACTCAAATCTATGCCAAGCCTTGGGAACTTGGATTGGGGTTTAGACCATTTACAATTAACAGTTGACAATTAATCTGATTAACGTTATGATCTGACGGACATAAACATATCGACAAAATAATACAAATAAATAAATACTAATAGAAACTAGAACTTAGCAATCGTCATCTAAAAAGATTCTTCTGCGATCATGAAAGTTCGTTGAGGTTGGAGTTCGCTTTTTTTTTTTTTTTGATAAGCGCTCAAACCAATTACAATTAACCACTAGTGGTACCATAATATAAAACTCCTCCAAGTATCAAAAAAAAGGAGAGAGGCAGTTACTTTTACTGTTGAAAACATGATGACCTCGTATCAACTAGTCGATAATAACTCCCCTCTAAAAGACACTATCTCATACACACAGTACTGTTCTCTACCTGGAGTTGAGTTTCAGCAGTTTCGGCGCTGTATGAATGTGTGCAACTACCGTCTCGCAGGCAGCAATCTCTGAAAGAAGCTTGCCTTCCCGGCATCTTCAGTATTCGCCACATGTATCTGTGATGTTGACAGACGTAATGGGTGGATCTCTGGGGCCTTCAACATCATCGTAACTTCCTTCTGGCGCTCATAAAGTCCGAAGCTGAGAAGCGAACAACAATGAGAGGAATTATTGAAATAGATTCTCACATTGGAGATAAGAGACATGTCAGGTGTATTGAGAAGATACATCTAATCCATCCTGGTGACTATATCATGACTCTGGATTATAAAGAAAAGGGCTTCTAATGACAGAAGGGCCAAATTCCCCTTTCTATCAACAGGGGAAATAGTCTGCTTGGATGTGTACTACATGAGCAGTTTGGAACTGAGGTTCAGTGTGGCCATAACAACTTCCTACTCCCACACATCAACCAGAATACGATAGTAACGTATCCGGTTATGAATAAGTTCTTCTTGATGTCTGAGAATGATAAGATGATTCACTATTGGGCTGATGCTGGTAGGCACCTTGAGAACACAACCGTCATCAGCCTGTTCTGTAAAATAGGTTAATCAGCTTGGGTTAACTTTTTCCCTAGTCGGCATGGCAAGTCCGAATGTGATCAACACTTTGGCAATATCACATCTGTGCTGACACTCGAATCTAAATCGCAGGAAATCTGGGCCTTCAAGAAAAGCAAAATTTCAAACATAATTTCTACCAGTGCTACACAGCTTACAAGGCAAATGTTACTAGAAACAGTCAAAAAAGTGAAATTTTTAAACTGGTGGACAGTAAAAGGGTGCCCCAGTACCGGATTTGAGTTTTTTGGATACTATTTTCGTGGGGTGGTGGGCTCGGATTGGGTGTTAGGTGCCCACGGGATAGCCTGGTAAAAATTGGGGGGGGGGGGTTTCTGCACATCCTCATATAAAAAAAATAAAAAAAAAAAGAATAAACAATGTTATCATTGTTTTTTTTTTTACCGTTCGACTTTGTCGACTAATTTCTATTTTCCGTTTTTTTTCTTTAAAAAATAAATAAAAAGAATTTAAAATAAAAAAAAAAAAAGAATAAACAATGTTATCATTGTTTTTTTTATCGATCGACTATGTCGATTACTTTCTATTTTCCGTCCTGGTCAAGACGCTAAACTGATTGTTTTTTTTTTTCAAAATTAATAAAAAAGAATATAAAAAAAATAAAAAAAAAAAGAATAAACAATGTTATCATTGTTTTTTTTTATCGTTCGACTTTGTTGACTAATTTCTATTTTCCATTTTTTTTTCTTTTTAAAAATAAATAAAAAGAATTAAAATAAAAAAAAAAAAAAGGAATAAACAATGTTATCATTGTTTTTTTTTTATCGATCGACTATGTCGATTACTTACTATTTTCCGTCCTGGTCAAGACGCTAAACTGATTGTTTTTTCTTTAAAATAATTAAAAAGATTTAAAAAAAAAAAAAAAAAAAAAAAATGAACAAACAATGTTATCATTGTTTTTTTTCTATCGATCAACTATGTCGATTAATTTCTATTTTCCGTCCTGATCGAGACGCTAAACTGATTGTTTCCTTTTTTTAAATAATAAATAAGAAAAAAAAAAAAAAAAAAAAAAAGAGCATCTCCCTGCTATCCCTCATATCCCCACAATAATATTATACCTTTTCATTTTCTCTTTCCTTTTCTGGTCTTTTTTTTTTCTTTTTTTTTCCTTTTTCATACAACGTTTTTTATTTATATATATCAGTCATTCCTTTTTTTTGCGTACAAAAAACACCATTTTCTCACCGCCTGAGCAAGGGTACACGATATGTTACTTTTGCTCGATTTTTTATTTTTTGAAATCGGGGAGGGTGCGATCTGTAAAATTAGGCATAGGGATATACTTTTAAACATGGTAAGTGCTGCTAAAAAGAGATAAACGTCTCTTTACAAGATTTCCTTGGTACTACTCAATGATAAATATTAATCCCAGACCTGGAATGGAAAGATCGAGAAAATCTGAGTAAAAAACACCCCTAATTTTTTTTTTTTACTTTTTTTTTTTTTTTTTCCCCACCCTCAAGAGAGTTGCATTTTTTACTTACTAATCGACCCAGTTCTTCTTAGTAGCAATTATGTCAGGAAAATGTTGCATCTGTGGTGGTGATAATGGCCCACTTGTTGGAAGCTTCCCTGAAGTAGTTGTCAAAACATTGATTCAACGTGCTGAGAATGTTACTTCTGAGTCATGTGTCTGCAATCCATGTGTGAAAGAGATAGGAATGACCTGGGGTTTTAGAAGGGATGTCAACAGCAGAGATTGTGCATCGTTGAATTACGATTGCAAACGGCAGACTCGGAAGACAAGACGCGTTAAGTCGCTACGCCCTGTTTCGGATGATGGTCGGGTTATTCTGGGTGTACCTATGTATGCCCCTGAAAACTGTATTTGCACTTCATGTTATTCGCACTTGCGAAATGCCACAAAGTGCAAGAGGGACTCTCCATCAACACCAGTAAAAAGGGTTAAGCAGCAAACTTGCAATCACACTTCCCTGACTATGGAAGAACTGCAAGACTCACTCATCAGCAGTATCAATGATCTGCCTGCTAGCAACAGGTTACCCATTCTCGAAGCAATGTTAGAACGCCACAGTAAGAGTGATATTGAAAGACTGTTTCGATTAAATAAAATCCGAAGTCAGCTACATCGAATACTGTCACCAACTACACCATCGCGGGAATCAGGAAACCGGAGCCTCGCTCAGAATATCACCGAATGGTGGATATCCGAAGCATCAGAACCAGACGAGTCACGCAAAGAACGCTGGATAATAAGAGACGGGGAAAGTATTAAAGTCTTTAGGAGGTGGTGCAGACACCCGTATCAACATGCTTGGAGTGAGTACTGCAAATATCGCGGTGAGGTATCCCACTCATATTTCATGTCATTGAGACCACGGAATATTTGTAGGATACCAAGCTCAACTCGTTGCCACTGTAGGTGGCATCTCGCATGCTACAGGAAGCTTCAGGCTCATCAGAAGATCAGACTCAACGGCATTCCAAAGTTGAAAGGCTTGAAGCAACTGACAGAATTCGTATTATGTCAGGAATCCTACTTGTGTGCTTTCGGTATATGCAAGACATGCAATAAGTTGGAAACCCTGTTTCCCAACAATCTATCTGCTGCGGACTTGCGTGAAGAGGTGACATTCTTGGATTTTCAAAATGTTACGGAGGGTGCTGTCAAGTTGCTCAAGTCAGTTGAGAAAACACTTCCCCTTTGTAACTTCTTGCTCGCTTTCAAGAAGGAAGTACTTGTATTCACCAAACATCAGTATGCCAACAAATGCTGCGATACTGCCCGTAGACAGCTCCTAGAGAACCTACCTGCAGGGCACTGCGTCATCTTCGTCGATTACTCTGCGAAGTTTGTCCACAGCCCAATTGAGCAACTTCAGCAGGACAACTATCAGAAGAAGAAGAGCTCAATTCTGGTATTCCTTGTTGGAAAAAAGATTTCAACTGAAAAGCACCCTGGTTGGATAATTCAATACACTACCCACTATTATATATCAAACAATCTCACTCAGACTTTTCCAGCTGTCTGCAAGGCTCTGTCACACTTGCTGGATACGCTGCAGGATGATTTTGCTCACTTCCACATTTTTAGCGATGGAGGAAATCACTTCAAAGTTAAATACATGCTTGGCTGGATGGCAGCAATAGATATAGATGTAACATGGGACTGCTTTCCTACAGGACATGGTAAGGGACCATGGGATTCTGAGGGCTACCAATTGAAGAGGTTTGCTCTTGACATTGGTCGCTCTGTACATCGCTACAATTTGACAGGTGAAATAAGTGATGCGAAATCTCTTTTTGAAGTTGCCCGCACTAAGATGACTATCACTGATTCCTCCAAACCCATCTCGGAGCGAGTATTTAATTTCCTACCTGACATTACCGACATATCCCCTAGACACGGAGAGATAATCTTGACCGGTATCCGTAGTAACTTCTTCTCCTTCCGCTCACTAGTGAGGGGTTATCAAAATGAAGTACAAGACTTTACAATGGGATATCGCGCCGTTTCATGCTTTTGTACCCTCTGCATCACAGGTGACTACGATCTTTGTGAGCAAATACAGGGATCTGTTGGATATAAAATAGTCACATCTCACCCGCCAAGTAGTACCTCCGAGGGGTCAGATAGCACTACTGAGGAGTCAGACAGCACTTCTTCCGAGTATGAGAAGTCTTCCATCAGCACTAGCTATGATGATGATGATGATGATATCACTTCATGTGGCTCAGATAGCTCATAATTCATCATAAGTTGTGACTTCATATAAAAAAAGTGTTGTACGAGGGTTTTCATTAAGTATCAAAGTAGGTCCAAAAAAACTGGTAGTAACAATCTGGCTCACCGGCACATGCTTAGTACTCTTTAATATATTTTTGCTCGATTATTTTTTCTCTGGATCCCGCTGGGCCAGCAGTGTAAAATTAGACCCTTCGATTAATTTTTAGTTTTGGTACTTGTCCACGGCTGAGCTGATTTAGTAGACCACAAAATCTCTTTTCTCGATTCAGGTGACAAGTATGTGATGCCAACCTCCCGATTTCGGACGGAAATGAACCCAACGATGCAGCGCATTAAAATGCCGCTTCGATCGAAATTTTTACCATTTTTTTTTGAAAAAATTTTTCATTGTCCAGAATTTGTTCGCAAAAAAAAGGAATGACTGATATATATTTTTTTTTTTTTTTTTTTTTTCATGTTTGATTATTTCCTCTTCATTTTTTTTTTTCTTTTCTTTTCTTTCTTTTTTTTTTTTTTTTTTCTCTGCCTCTCTCTTAATTCTGTTCGTTTCTTTGAAACGAAAATTCATTTGAATATTATTCCTTGGTCAGCAACCATCATTGTCGCCCTTTGGGCCTGTTAAAAAAAAATAAAAATAAAAAGAAAGTTTACATCGGGAATAGGGCAGGAGCCAAAAGCTCCCAGTCCGTTACTTCCCACTTTATCGAAATTCCGCTTCGAGGTATTCCATTCCTCAGGTGGGTTCTCACATTCTTGCAGCGCAACAAGCGCCTCATCAAGTACTCTCATCGTCGCAGGCGGGCATACGCTTACCTGATGTCTCTCAGTAACGAGGAAATGGGCAACATCATGGAGTTCATGTGTGCACAATATAGTATTGTGAATGGTGTGCTCAGACGTCTCATCTCATTCTCCCGGAGCATCGCACTCCGCGACAACTTCTCCAGTTTTGGGCAGAGGTTGCACGTGACATGTCAGAGGCAGCCACAATTGACATCTCATATTTGCTGAATGATCATGGTCGGGTTGTTACAGAACAGAACAGTCTGAACGAGAATGAGCCCCCTCAGTGATTAAACCCACCGCACACGCGATGCGCCGGTCCAAAGTCCGGAACCTCACCACAAGCGATGGTCAGGAAGGGTGATGGGTCACTGGGCACAAGCGATGCCCATTTAGTTGTCAAAGTGACATGTATGGCAAACTGAACAGGTTTGACATTGCACAGCACCAACGGTACCATCTGGATATCACTCACTTTTTTCACTAGAATTCACACATTTTCACACATTTTCACACATTTTCACACATTTTCACACATTTTCACACATTTTCACACATTTTCACACATTTTCACACATTTTCACACATTTTCACACATTTTCACACATTTTCACACATTTTCACACATTTTCACACATTTTCACACATTTTCACACATTTTCACACATTTTCACACATTTTCACACATTTTCACACATTTTCACACATTTTCACACATTTTCACACATTTTCACACATTTTCACACATTTTCACACATTTTCACACATTTTCACGGGATTTCACTACCAGAAAGCAGCAAAAAATTAAGTGAAAAATCGTGAAAAATCGTGAATTTTCGTGTAGCAAAGTGAAAAATCGTGAACACCTCCACCCTGCCGATCGCCTCACACCTCTGTCAACTTGCACGATTACCTCTGCGCTCAGTGATCGGGGTGGATCAGAATACAGGGGGTTTAAATTATTTGACCAAGATGACAATATCTGCCTCATCCCGGAGCCTACACACCGAGTTCATTGCATTGCCTCCTGGATTGCGAAGTACTTTGGCCTCAGTGACTTCCTCCGTTCAATAGTAACGCTGTGCTTCTTCATACGTGGGAATCGGTCGTTTGCTTACTGGCTTCGCAAGAAGCACCGCATCTCTTTTAGGGCGTGCCCATTTAAAGAGAAGGTTACGAATGGGCGCTTCGGAACCTTAGCATTTGCATGCTATGTGTTATCATGCCCGCTTCGAGGTATTCCATTCCTCAGGTGGGTTCTCACATTCTTGCAGCGCAACAAGCGCCTCATCAAGTACTCTCATCGTCGCAGGCGGGCATACGCTTACCTGATGTCTCTCAGTAACGAGGAAATGGGCAACATCATGGAGTTCATGTGTGCACAATATAGTATTGTGAATGGTGTGCTCAGACGTCTCATCTCATTCTCCCGGAGCATCGCACTCCGCGACAACTTCTCCAGTTTTGGGCAGAGGTTGCACGTGACATGTCAGAGGCAGCCACAATTGACATCTCATATTTGCTGAATGATCATGGTCGGGTTGTTACAGAACAGAACAGTCTGAACGAGAATGAGCCCCCTCAGTGATTAAACCCACCGCACACGCGATGCGCCGGTCCAAAGTCCGGAACCTCACCACAAGCGATGGTCAGGAAGGGTGATGGGTCACTGGGCACAAGCGATGCCCATTTAGTTGTCAAAGTGACATGTATGGCAAACTGAACAGGTTTGACATCGCACAGCACACCAGCACCAACGGTACCATCTGGATATCACTCACTTTTTTCACTAGAATTCACACATTTTCACACATTTTCACACATTTTCACACATTTTCACACATTTTCACACATTTTCACACATTTTCACACATTTTCACACATTTTCACACATTTTCACACATTTTCACACATTTTCACACATTTTCACACATTTTCACACATTTTCACACATTTTCACACATTTTCACACATTTTCACACATTTTCACACATTTTCACGGGATTTCACTACCAGAAAGCAGCAAAAAATTAAGTGAAAAATCGTGAAAAATCGTGAATTTTCGTGTAGCAAAGTGAAAAATCGTGAACACCTCCACCCTGCCGATCGCCTCATTAGCACCGACAAAAGCTTTATTTTGTGAATGCACCAGAATCGCCAGACAGTGCTCATATGTTCTGTTCCAGACGAGGAACCTCCCCACGTGGCATTCAAGACCACTAATGCGCAGCATTAAAGAAGAACCTGCCACTTCAAGTTTTATAAAAGATGGTAAAGAAATCTTCCCTGTGGAAGATGTCAAAATCCACAAAGTAACAAAACTGAAAACGATCGAAAAGCTCACCATTGAATGATCGTGGCTTGAGAAATGTTTTATCTGGCAAACTTGTTACACATCGGCTCTTTCTATTCTACTTATTGCCAAAGGTTCTTCCTCCCCGGCCCCTTCTTTTTTGTTAGATGAGGATGAGCTCACTGGACTCTCCTTGTCATTCTCTTCTCTTTCTTCCATCTCTTTCCAGACTCCCCCACCTGAACTCATGTCAACGGGATCGCAAACACTTCCTGCTGAATTTGCTATGGTGATAAGAAGTCAATCCGACATTGGTTCTCAAACACCCCCCTTGTACAATAAAAAAGAAGGAAGATTAAGGCTGAAACTTTCCTTGAAATGCCAAATCTTAGAAAATGAACTAGAACAAATGAAAGAACGAAAGTTTTATGTACTATTTTTATTTTACTTTAATGCGATGTCAGCCTCCCTTGAGAAAGACAAGCAGCTACTAAATGGATTACCTGTTGAGATCAAAGCTACCAACCAGGATCCATCCTCACTTCCTCCTGCGCCCCCTGTTTTAATTATTGAAAAAGATAGAAAATAATATGAACTTCTGGAAGGAGTAATTCAACGGTTAACAGCAGAACGCGATGAATCGAAGACTTCTCTTCTTGCATTTGTTCGACAAAATGACTTAGTGGAAGATTACAGGAAACGTGAGCTCGCAAATCTGACTCAGAAAGCAGACCTATCGGAAATGGCGCTCTTCAATTACCATCAAAGGTTTGTTCTTCTGTCGAACGAATTGGAGACCAAATGTAATGAGGAAAGAGAAAGTAAAATAAGACTTTTCTATACTCAACAGGAGGTCGAGAGTTTGCGTGCCGCGCGTCCCCACATGACTCACTTTAGTCAACAAGTTTCCCCTCGAACCCCCCTTTTGTATGAATCTGTTGCTATGATGAAGATAGCAAAGAACTACCTCTCGCTCTTTACAACTACGAGTAGTCTATTTACTCCTCTTATTAAACCCCTTATCCCTACCCTTAATTATATCACCCCTCTTTGTCCTCTAGCCTCAATTCCTCCGACAATGCCGCAGAGTGAAGCTCTCGACCGCACGCCGACCAAGAATTTACGACAAGAGAGTCACGTTATCTCCGTTAAAGAGAATACACCTATTGCGAGACAATGGTCCGAGGGTAGGATTGACTTACTCGAGAACTACTGTCGAGCAGTAGATGACTCTCTCGAAACAAATGAGAAAGCGGCAAAGCTCTCAGAAGAACTATTGGATGCCCAACATCGCCTCTCGGAGCTGAATCACCATCAGTGTACAACTCACGCAGAGCAGCTTGAGCAATCTATAATGTTAACGGGATTGGACCTCGCTGAGGGCAGGGGTGTGTCAAAATGAGCTCGGCATTATATTAAATTTAATTAAAAAAGCGCCCTACGCGCCCTCCAGCGCCCTATTTTGGCCCTACAATGGCCCTATTTTGGCCCTACAATTTTTTGTGGCTGATTTTCACCAGGCGCCCTCCAAATTTGGAGGGCACTTCCATCTATGTTAGGTTATTTTTAAATATTTTTTTATTTTCAACCTGTCTGTCATTTACGCCATGTAGGGAGGTCTTCAATCCATTCCCTCAGCACACTTGGTTTCTGGTTTCCAACTAATTTCCAACAACATTAACTATGTTTGTACAGGAGTGTTATTCTGAGTCTGTCTCATCTGCGCCTGTGTCGTGTCGCCTGTCTCACACGTCCCACGGACTAGCTCAAACAGGTGCACAAACTAAAAAGAATGTTGCGCAGTATACCTCTCTCAGCATTTTCAGTTTAAATCTCGCGATTTCGTACATTGATTTATGTATTTTAATTCTTTTCTATCAGGTGGGCAGGACAGAGAAATCTATTTGATGTCTCTGTTGACAAGGAAGAAGAAAAATGCCCCTCCCGTCTACACATCTCGACCCCGTGGGGTAATAGAAATTCTTGACGACAATGGAAGAATCTACACATTGTCGCATAAGCAAAGAGATATGACGGATTTATATATTGGTGATCTGAAGGAATTTTTAAAGGGTCCGGATAAAGCAAACTTGAAACCACAAGATATGACCCTAATGTTTAACGAGTTAGAATTGAATGATAAACAAACTCTGAAGCAGGTTAATTTCATACCGAGTTTTCATAAGTTAAAACTTGTTAGAAATCGAGAATTGCATCCATCGCTAAGCAAACAAGCAGAGCCACAACTGGATACACCAGCAGCGGAGACAGATGCTAAACAACAAAAATTGCAAAGTCTAAGTGACAATGGAACAACAGGAAATGCACAAAGTCAAGATCCGTCCACGATGAATCAAATCGTAGTCATCCATCCTGGTGATGAGAATCGTGAGTACACCATAACAACAAACATGACTGATACGGCTGCCTTTTCAACTATTAAAAAAAAACTATTTGAGCTAACTAACATCCCCCTTTCTGAAATAGTTCTTGCTTATGAGGGTAGAGAAATAATGTCCTTGAGTGATATTGATGGAGGCATCCCAAAACTTCCGCTTTATCTATTTAAACGAGGCGAGGATACAACTGGTGCACATCTAGGAATCCGCATAGCATACACACATAATGGTACCTCTAAGGTAGTAGTTTTAAATAGTAAATGGGATCTTATGAGAGTTCCTATTTTTCAACTTAAAAAACGACTTTCTGGTCAGGTGTCTGCATCCCCTGAAGAAATGACTATTTATTATGGTAACTATGCCGTTGATGATAATAAAACATGTCAAGACATAGAATTTGATAAAAGAGATACGTTAACCCTAACTATAGGTCAAAATGAACAACCCTATTACGATTCTCCAAATCAACATAATGTCGAAAGCAGACTACTCACATCTGGTCCTAGAAATGTAAGAGTTTTAGACCACATGAAACAACGTGAATACTTAGTTAACGGTTCTGGATGTGATATAAGCCAAGCAAAAGTTTCAACAATAAAGCAAGCATTACACACTACTTGTGGTATTCCTCCATCGGATCAACAATTATCAATTGAGGGCAGAATGCTATTGGATACAGACACATGTCGAGGTCTGTTTCCAGAATTTCCTGAGTATAGGCTATCTTTAAGCCGAAAGGAAGCCGCCACTATCACTCTTCTATTTGACGATTTCACGGAGTCTGTGCAAGTTAGTGTCCCACCAAGTTCAACTGTGAATAATCTGAGGGATATTATAAAAGCGGATTCTCGTGTTCAGTCCCTTCCAGAAGGTCAAGATTTTATTTTGAAATTTAATGGAGTAAGATTGCCTCCTCATGAGCTGTTGGAAGACAGAAGAGTGTTTACATACAGTGTTGTGAAGCTGGCGAAAGTAACGCGGGGAAGGAGATTCTCAGCACCTGATTTACGAACAATTCGACAGTATGAAAAATTAGCAGTTCATCAGCCAAGAGAAAGATGGTTGGCCTTAGGATTTAGAATCGGTGCCTGGGAAGGGCTAGACAAGTCAAGTGCTATGAGGCCAGCCAGATTCGGTAGAGTGCTTCGAAATTATCAAAAAAATAGACGTCGCTCTGCCACAGCTGTTGCTATGCCAACGGACATGCCTCCTTCCAGCTGGTTTCGTTATCTGGGTTACCGAATGCCCGTCGTGCTTGCACTTACTCGTACCGTTTGCGATAAAATCAACAACAAGTTGTCTTCACCAGTTAGGATCAGGGCCGGTGATGCCGTCCCGCCAAGTCCCCTCGCTGATACTTTTTTAATGGGTGTCAATCGACCTATTTCAAAAAGGCCACCACCGACGTTTCAAGATCCGAACCTACCGCAGTCCCCTCGAGAACGAACACGATCTACGAGTTCTGCTCCTGCGCATTCAATTGCGAAGAAGCAAAGGGAATACAGTGTTGACTCTCCATATGGTCGTGAGACGTCAGTAAATGAAAAACAGACGGTTGTAAAAATATCGGAGGAAGATGGTTTTGCTGCTGGTCAAGAAAAAGGATATAATTGGGGTCAGTTGGCGCATACTATGGGGAAGACTACTGAAGTATCTAGAGGGCTGCGAGGATTACCAACTGGAGCTCCGCCTCTACAAACGGCGAATGAAACATCAGTTAGGACACAACCAGATAGAGGTCAGATACTCCCTACTCCTCAAGCAAACCGCGCAGCTCAACTACATCATTGCCTAGCACCCCCAACTTCTGTTTCTGGTAGTCGAATACTTCACTCTCAGTCACTACCCAGACCTCCTATTCATCAATCAATGTCGCCAGCAATGTCTGCTGCACCCGGGCTTATTGAGAGGCTGACTGCTATTGAGGTTTGTATTTTAGAACATTACACAACAATGTTTGCACTTATCGGTAAAGACATATTCTCTTGTAATAGGTTGCACAGTTCTATAATGTGATCGAAAAATAAAATAAACAAACAAAACAACAGAACTCCATCGACAATCGGGTTCGAGCATCGCGGATATCGAAAATTGGATTTCCGTCAGCGTAGTTCGTTGTGGTATCAGCTTGCCTTTGCTGTGTGTCTTATTCTGTTATTATTTGCCGCTTCTGTTTATAACCAGTGAATGACAACATACTTGTACAATAATCAATAACTAATTCTTTTCATTCCTTTTTCTCCTTTTTCCTTTTTTTCTTCCCCCTTTATTTTTTAAAAGGCAAAATACTACCTAACAAATAAATTGTTAGAGAAGGATAGCTACACTGCTTTGTATTCACGAGGTTTCTTATTTTGATAGTAGCAAACATAAATAAAAATTTAGCGGTTCTGCAACAGCCGAAAAAAAAAAAAAAAAATGAATCAAACCCTTAGAGCATTTTTGAATTGTTTTCATTCATTTATTATTATTATTTTTATTATTTTTTTCTCTTTGCGTTGACGGCTGTCTGTTTTGTATCCTTTACCGTACCGTATTTTTTACATAGAGTTTTCGTTGGAGTCAGTTTGTGTGAGTTATGCCATCTTTTAAAGTAATTTTCTCATAAGCAGGATTGTAATTACCGTGGAAATTCACATTTCGAAATAGTGAAGAATAAAATAAAGTATTTTTTTAAACAGGAAAGTTCTTTAGCAAAAGTAATTAACATGTCGTACGGATACGGAGGTTCACCTTATAGAATGCCTGGGTACGGATCAGCGGGATTGCCAACTCCTCCACACGCGACTACTCCGCCATCTCCAACTTCTTATGGAAGAGCAACAATATCAAGTGGATATTATACCACAGCTAGAAGTGTTCATCAGGGATCACCTTTAAAGGAAAGATACAGAAGTACTTCCCCTGTTGAGGCTAATCGTTACACAACTTATCCGTCAACTCCTCCTAGTGCTGGGTTGAGAGAGAGACCTAGTTCGAGTGTTGTTGCGGATAATCCTTATAACTTAGGAGGGTTGTCAAGTTTTAAGAGTACACTCTCTGGTACTCCAACCCACAGTCCTGGTCACAGCCCTGGTGGATACTCATCCCCGACATCTACTCGACCAACTTTTTCGAGTTCTATTTACACCGCTACTCGTTATGGCAGCCCATCGAGCCCGCAACAAACGACATCTCCAACTTCAGGAACTCCAAAGCAGAGGATTAGAGGAACATCATTCCGTGAGGATTACAGTGGTCTATCACCTCGTAGTAGAATGAAGCGTGCTCCTTCTATGCTTGGTGGTCCAGGAACTTTAATGATCCCTGAACAGAATCCGGAGGACTGGGGAAAATACACTATCGTTCTCGACCTGGATGAAACTCTGATCTTCGCACGTGATGGTCCACTTTACGCCAGACCAGGTGTTGACGATCTCTTAAACCTTTTAGGAAGAGAGGCTGAAGGTATCGCCTGGACTGCAGGTCTTCGTGCCTACGCTCAGGCAGTCCTTCGTAACATTGACAGAAACAGTGCGATAAAGCATTGTGTTTACAGACATGCTAAATGGTTTAGTGGTCAGGCTGGTTACCAGAAAGATCTTTCTTTACTTGGAAGATCCCTTGAGAAAACTTTAATTATTGAAAACACTCCAGATTGCATCCGTGGCAACAGAGAAAACGGAATCTTGGTTGCGGACTATGAAGGAGGTGAGTTCCCTGATAACACCATTCCGAAATTAGTTGAATTCCTAAAGGGATTAATTTCAAGTGGGATGACGGTACCGCAATACCTCTCTCAATGCCGTTCTCTATCCCGCCGTAAGGTGGCGACTGACCGTGGTGACTTTATTCAATGCTACTGGTTAGATGTTCACAGTGATTCAACTTCCCCGCGTAGTCCGCGTTACAACAGGGATTTACCTGTTTATGTATGTAAATGTTCTTATACTGTTTTGTTTCATTCTGTCTTAATTAAAGTATAAAAAAAATCCACCAAACAGGGACGGTAATTGATGGAAGCTTCTCTGATGATCGTTACCTTTCCTTGTTTATCTATGTAACCGCCCGCCCTCACCCCTGAACTACCAGGAGAGTAATGAAAAAAAAAAAAAAAAGGAAATAGTGGTCTTTTTCGTTTTCCTGTTTTTTTGTATCACCCGCTTAGTCTTTTCATTCTTACCCTCTTGCAGTGATTCTGTTTAGTTTCAAGAGGGTAAGGAATACGAAAAAGTAAAAATAAAATAATATAAAAAAAAAAAAAAAGGAATAAACTCAAATCACTGTTGTTTCCTGTTACAACCCTTTGTGACGTACCCTCCCTCCATTCCTGTTTCGTTGTACCCATTCTGTACTGTTGTTGTATGTGACCAAATTCCCAAATTCGGTTTTTACATCCCACTTTTTTTTTTTTTTTTTTTTGTGGCAGCAGGTAAGTCCTCACCTTCTTATATCTCAGAGTAGGTCACTCTACTTGGTAATTATCTTCCTTTTCACTCTGACTGAATCCTTTTGAAAGACCAAGTTCAATTCCGGTAAATGTCAACTATAGACATCCCCATATTAGTATTGCCTTTTGTTTGCATTCATACTTCGTATTGGTTTTTGGTATAATGGTCAGGCTGTGCAATTATTTGTGTTTCTGTGTAGCGGCTTAATAAAATAAAAAATTGAAACCCTGGAGCACCCAGCCAGAAATGGTTGTTTACCCATTCCAGTACTTATGATTGTACTGTTGTGCAGGTCATATATCAGTCACAAGAAAAAACAAAGGAAAAAAAAAAAACATGGAGAGAGTATTATAAGTAGCCGAATATCTGTTACGGATATTCGTTTTCATGTTGCCATTAGAAGACTGTTGTTGTTTGTTCTATAGCAAAGAGTATTATCCTTTTTTCCCCCTCCGTTCTTTCCTTTTTTTTCTTTTTCTTTTTTGTTGTTGTCTTTCTCTGCTCTCGCAGCAAAGCTTTTCCTTTTTTGTTATTTTTATCTACTTCTGTGTAATCGGAACGTTTGATCTCGTTGTGTGGACGAGTACAGCTTTTTGGTCTCAACCAACTTTAACCAGCTGAAAATATATGAAAAAAGTCGCTTTTGCGAAGTCTGATTGTTTTATAGGTGTACCTGCTGCCTTCCCTCCTTCCTCCACGCTTTAGATGAAAAGAATATGTTTCCCTTTATTCACCAACCCTCCCCGTTAGCACGGAAGGGAGTGAAGTATGAAACCAATAAACGATTATTTACATCATACTGTCACGTCGACAGTTAATTTGGTTGATCCCTTCGACAAACTTTGACGGCAGCCACTGTTCCAGGGTATTTCCGGGAAAGGAAAAAAAACTGCAATCAAGATTTAAGTCGTTTTACGTAACTGGGTTGTCACTTCCTTTACGATGCTTCTTCCCTTCCCTTGTCTTTTTTTTTTTCCTTTTTTTCCCTCTTGCCATTTTCCCCTTTTGCAAATAGAAGTTTTTCTGAAAAAAAAAAAAAAAAAAAAAAAAGATAAAAAAAATATCAGTCCCTTCCTTTCAGAAGGGTGTAAAAAAGGGGGAAAAAAAAAAAAAAAAAAAAACTCTACCTCCCTTGTGATGTCAAAAAAAATAGTACTGCAAAGTGAAAAATTTGCTTTTTTTTTTACTCTTTTTTGTTTTGTTTTACGGAGTTAGGACAATACAAATTCCCCCCTCTCCTTTTATGCCGAATAATAGCACTGTGTTGTTAAGTTCTGTCAGCTTACGAGTTCCATCAGTTTTATTCCTTACTGTTTTCTTTGTTCTTCAAAAAGTAATTATTTCCCTCTGCAGTACAAAATTAGCAAAAAAAAAAAAAGAAAAGAAAAAGCAACGCCGCAATTTGCGAGTGTGGCGTTTGGGCAACCCGCTTTATCGCCCGTTCCTGTATTTGAATATTTTTATTATTATCTTTTTTTTTTGAAGTTTTTCCGTATTCCCTTCCTGCGTCCTCCGTCACTTTTGCTGGAAATTAGCGTTGTGTTTACCTTAGTTGGTTAGTAAGTAAGTAAGTAGGTTTAACCACCAGTCGCCTGCTGTATTGCACTACATTCGCTGTAGTGGTTCTGGAACAAAAAGGGAAAAAAAAAAAAAAACAAGCAAACAAGCAAACAAAAAGGACTACTGTGATTTAACACCGTTAATGGCGGCGTAGGGAAGTCTTGTGGTTACTCGACCTTCAAAACCAGAGGAGAAGAAAAAAAAAAAAAACAAAAAGAAATACCCTTAGCTCACTGATGCTTGTTGCTATTTTTTCCCCCCTTATAGTAGCCAACCGCCTGCCACAAATCCTGTGAGAAGATTGTCTGCAGTTACTCTCCCCTTCCCCTTTTGGAAAAAGTTATTAGAGAAGTAAGGTCATTTATCTAAACTGTTTTTATCGTTTTATGTTCCCTTTCTTGTTCAGGACTGCAATAGTTATTATCATATACGTTGGGGTTCCAAGTTAATGTTTATTATCAAGTTGTGTAAACTATTTAATTAATTTCCCACTCCTCACATAAGAATGAATGGACTAGAGCTTTTCCGATTAAGAAAGAAGTATGAGGAAGAAGGTAATAAAATAGAAGCACAGAGACGACACGAAGAACGAAGACGGCTGAAGAATGAACGAAGACAGGCCGAGGAACGGGCACGTGGGAGAGCACTTGGAAGCACTCCATCAATGGGAGCGATGCTGAGTGGGTTTCAGAGAGGAGAAGCAACTTCGTTTAGAAGACGGAAATCAGCCCCCACGCCTCCAACAGAGGGATGGATTCCTTCCAATACTACCACGTACTTAGCTGATGGTCAATCTGATTCGCAAACGTGTCCAATTTGCGTCGATGGTTTCTCAAAAGATTCCATGGTCCGTGTCCTGCCATGTCTACATGCATTCCATAGCCACTGTGTTGACCCTTGGTTAGAAAAGCATCCACACTGTCCTACCTGTCGAAAGAATCCAATTGAACTAAATCGACAGGGTAAACACCTTCTAAGTACTCGTTCTCTACGGAGGAACTCATCGAAGACACTAACTTCTAATGGAAAGAAACAGTCTCAGTAATCGACTGAGTATATGGTGATTGGCTTCTCCCTTCATCTTTGCTGTTCAAAAGACATTTAGAGATAAAGTTTTCTTTATTTTTGAGAAACATTCTTCAAGAAATGTGCCGATATGTTCTCATCCTGTGCCTTGTAGCAAATAGATAGTGGTCTGTTTTGTTTGATATTTTGTGATGTTCATTCTCTCCAGTAGGTGTGGAGGAAGTCTATATATTATTGTTTCGTATCGATGGAGGTATTCACATTATTGACGAAATCTTTGCTCAGATGTAATAAAAAGAAAAAAATAATTGTGTGATCGACTTTCTTTTCGTGCTTTCGCATATATTGGTTTTTGGTATTTCGTTTTGGTTTTTTTTATTTTTTTTTTTTTAAATGCATTTTTTTCCTTCGGTTCTTTTTCTACTGAACAGCAATAACTCAGCCTGGCCACCAGAAGCCTTAAATAGGCATTTTGATATACGTGTGACTAAGTCGCTTTAGTCACTGTTTTTACTTTCACTTTTTTTACTTGACAACCGTTACGGTATGAGTCTGTCGTGTGTTGTTATTCGCAAAACCCCATTTTTTTTTTCTTTAATGTATTCTGTTTCCTAACAACTAAGAGTGCTAAGCGAACTTATTCTTTCTATTGGAACTTTATTTTCATCTGTAAGAGTAATGTTTGAGGGAGAGAAAAATTGCGCGCTTTTTGGTCTTCAACAATGACCTGAATGATGCGTGACTTTCCCTGTTGTGAGCAGTTCATAATTTATACCTAGAAGCACTTTATAATTGATATTGATTGGGTTCTACACCAAAAAAAAATGCTCAAAATTTTAATGATTTTTTTTAATTTCGTTGTTTTTCTTTCCCGTTTTTCATATCTCAGACTCCGTGTTTCAAAAACACTATTCCCCCTTGTAATCGACCAACTCTTCGATCGCATCTGCCTTTTGTGGATGATGAGGCAGATTTTAATCAATTTTTTTTTTCCCTTCCGGAAAAGCGTCAACTATGTTCCGTAACTTGTTCCGTAACTTTCATATTGTAAAAACATTTATTGTGGAGGTCATCATTTCTTATGATGATGAAATTGGGTGATCGCTGCAATAAAAAAAAAAAAAATGTTTTCAACATGCGAGTTTGTACAGTTTGTGAATAAATGAGGTTATTTTTTTTTTGTGTCTGATTTCTCAGTCACTGATTCACTTGGACAAGTTTTTTGCTTTTGCCTCTTCTTCTTCTTTTTTTTTCTTTTTTTCTTTCTTTTTTTTCTGCTCCAAGTAACTGACTTCTATTAGCGCAGACATGCTGAGTTTTCGGAAACCCCTACGGATTTGAGTCCTCTGTTTGTTGTGAGTCAGCAACACTTGATTATGTATTAATTAACAGATGAAAAATAATTGTTCTTCTGAGAATTCTTCTTCTAGCTGTTTGTGTCTGCGGTTCTTTTAACCCTCTGTTTCGACAACGCTTTTTGTGAGAAGAAAAAGTTGTACTTTTATTTTCTTGCTCTGACTTCTTTTGGTTTGTTTTTCTCTGTTCCATTTCCCCTTATGTTTTTGTTATGTTGTTGTTGGTTATTGTAATGGAAAAAAAAAAAAAGTAAAATAAATAAAAATTTTTTTTTTGAAAAAAAACTGGCTTCGCATTTATCACAATTTCGTGTAGCTTGCGTTTATGATATATCGGCTGTTCTCTTTAACACTGCTTGTTTCACGTGTGTAGTGGGTCTGGGTAGTCATCAGCTTTAGCGTCTCTTATCTGTTTGATATCAGATGATTGCTTTCCCTGTGAGGGTCTTCTTAATATTTATCTCCCTGGACTCTTCATTAAGTATGTGGGAGGGAGAAACCCGCCATGCATGCCTAATAGTGAAAACTTTCAGATGCCGAGTTATTTTTTTTTCCTCCTCCTCACGCCGCTCCCTGTGCGAAGCGTTTTTTTTTATGTATTTACATGTCGGTGTTGTCAAATATGCCCTCTTGTCTACCTGTATATTGTGATGTGCTATATATTGAAATACTGACCTAAGGCATGACAACACATATATTGCATTATAAAATATGGTATAGGATTGCTCCCTACTCCCTTCCTTGGATTGTAGGATTGGTTACTTATGTGAATTGAAGGAAACTACTGCTGACAGAAATATTTATAGTGAGCAGTAATACTACAGATAGAAGTTCCCTTGTTCGTATTAGTGATTTGTGATTTAGGCTCAAACATAGGGAAATGGGAAAAAAAAAAAAAAAAAAAACATCTCATCTGGAGAACTCATTCACAAAAGGTTTGTGTTATGATTGTTTTTTTTTATTATATGTTTTTTCCCCCCCTTCTTCCCTTCTAACCACGACGTCTTACACTCATCTGTATCTGTAGAGAAGATTTCCCTATTTTTTCCCTTTTTCTTTTATTGTCTTGCAGCCTTTAACACACCAGACAGATATATTGCCTGTGCGTATACAAAATACAGGCGAATGAACACTCCCCCCCTTCTTTTGTTTATATTTTAGTATTTTATGAACTAGTTCTCGTTTGTTTTCGATAGTCTCGCTCACTGCCATGAACAAAAAAAAAAGCTGATGCACTAAACGTAATGGCACAGCGTGAAAGCACGTACCTTTTTATTTTTATCTCTCTTTTTTTTCTTTCTTCTTTCCCCCCTTCAACTGTTGTGAGTAAATTGATGTTAAAAAGATCTCTGAACTCACATAATAAATCGGTCAACTGGAATTGTCGAAAATAAAAAATAAAAAAGAGGGATGGTTCGGTGAGTTGACTGTTTTTGGTAATCCGAATTAGTATCACTCATTGCAGTGCCTTTGTCACGCTGCTAAACTTTTCTCATAGCAATAGTTGTGTTATACCAACTACAGACTTCATATTATTTTGAGAATCTTTTCTTTTTAATTATAATTCAAAAAAATTCATTCCTTCACACAGGTGCAATGTATATGGTGATCGTCTTTGTGTTCCAACCCCCCTTTACAAGTTGTTTTATATTTAATTACACTTCCACATCAGCTAAACTAATACAAAACAAAAAACCGTTTTCAGGATGGCAGCCACAGCTATTCGTAATGTACCAATTCCAAAGTTATGTCTTCCAATGGTTGGTCACATTTTATATTTTGTGAAGAGTGGAGGATGTGTCAACAAGACTCTATCTGCACTTCAGAAGAACTACGGCGACACTTTCGAACTGAGAGTGCCATTCGGAAAGTACATCGCGACTCGTGATCCTAAATTAATGAGACTTGTATACACCAACAAGAATCGACCAGTTACTTGGAGTCTTGATCTCGTGACTAAGATGAACAGATGGCCACAAGATATCGTAAATGCCAGAGGTCCACGTTGGGAAGCCTACCGTAAGGTTCTAAACAAGTCATTTATGTTAAAATCTCAAAAGGGAAATTACAAAGAACTGGTCGAAGAGAAGGCTACTCATCTGGTAGAAGCCATCAAGAACAATATCGGTCCTGATGGAAGATTAAAAGACATTTCTATCAATGAGTTAATCGCGATGTACGCATTTGAAGTTTCAATTCGAACATTTATCGGAGAAGATGAACCAGTGCTACCTGTGTCCTATGAACGTCCAGCGGGTAAGATTTCAACCAAAGATGCGATGCATTTATCTAACCTGGTCATGGAAATGTTTGAAGGTATGCATAAATTCGAGACAGCTCCCTTTGGTCGTTACCAAGGAGAACATGGTAAGGAATACAAGGCTTATGAAAGTGCCTGGTATGAAATCGTTGACTACACTGACAGACTATTTGACCCTCATGTTGACTTGTATCTGAAGGAACGTCGTATCTCTGAAACAGCTGAAAGAGCTTTGATTCTTCCTCATTTACTACGTCAAATGGATGCTGAGGATTTCAATGAGAGACTGACACCTGATGAAGTCAAATGGGTTATCAGGTTTGCTTTCGTAGCCTCCATTGACACGACATCACAAACATTCGAACACTTGATGTACAGAATGGGTACTGCATCAGATGAGGTAAGGTCTACTCTTAACAAAGACTTAAACGACCATCCTGTCTGTGGTGAAAGTCCATATATGTTGGCCTGTTTAAGAGAGAGTATGAGACTAACACCAACTATTCCTGTTAACTCAAGAGAGCTTGCTACTGATTTAACATTTACAAATGCTGAGGGTGCTGAGATGAATTTCCCTGCTGGAACTAGTTTCCTATTAGACCACGCTGGTGTTTGTTTAAATGAAAATAACTTTGAAAACGCAACAGAATTCAATCCGTCTAGATTCCTTCGTGATAGTAGGAAAAACCATCGCTCTGCTAATGAAGAATCAGTGGAAGCTGCTGCTTCTGGTTGTCCATTCCATGCTAAGAAGCTTGCTGATGGTGGTAAGTCACCTGACGAGTCGTTTGAAACCTTTGCAGCAAATATCCAATTTGGTCATGGTCGTCGTCGTTGTCCTGGTGCTGGACTGGGTCAGAGTGTCCTTAACTCTGCCTTTGACAAGATAGCGAGAAGTTTTGATATCAAGTACGATGGTCCGCCTTTGGATACTTTCAACCGCGCTCTTGCGAGACCTAAAAATCCGGTTTCACCTCATTTAACTTTTACTCTAAAGAGTGCCTAATAAAAAACTCTTCTCTCTCTATTTTTTTTTGCTTCTTGTCCTTAATTTTACTATAATATTTATTTTTATTTCACCCCCCCCCCCCGATTCACTAAGCTATTATTCAGGTCCGGCGTAGTTATGACCTTAAACTGACTGTCATCTTACCTGATCCTTTTGGTTTTCATTTCTTGCTGAGTGATATGGCTATGTGCTGCCCAAATCTTTTGTGGTACATTTCTAAAGCTTTTCGGTAAGCCCACAGTACACTTATAATGCTTTGGACAACTGCGGGTGAACGATCCTCGGTACTGTTCCGGGGTTTTCTATTTTCTTTCGTGGAGTGTGGGCATATGGCACATGTGGTCGTATTATAAAGAAAGATGTATATGAAAGAAAGAAGATTTTTTATTTTTTTTCACCTTCCCCCCACTCCCAGATCGTTTCTCTTTTATTTTCTTTAGTTGTTTACAACCTGTTAGCCTCTGGGCAAGGTGGAGGCTGGAAGTCGATCACTTCCAGCCAATACTATGAAACTACAATCTTCGCGATTGGGTCCTTACTGATGCGGGCTACCCAGACCCCTCGTAGTCATCAGTTTGTATTTTGCTAACTAAACTAAACTAACTAACTATTATTCAAAAAAAAAAAAAAAAAAAAAAGAATTACCCAAGTGTAGAACTGTAATGTCAATTAGTGTGTTGTGGTTTGGCACAGAAGCCCCACAAATCACAGCTTATTCTTTGGGCACTTGAAAATATTGAGCCCTGAAACTACGTATTCCACCGTGTTAAATGGAACAGCAAACACATGTGCACCAGTTTTTTTTTATAATAAAAACTCATGTTCTGACAATTCTTGTAACCTCAATCTTCCTCTCTCCCTAAAAAAAAATAAAAAAAATGAAAAACACAAAATAAGACGTAACATCGATTGTCGTCAAAGACCATTTTAAAAAAAAAAAAAAGAAATTTGCACCTAAACTCCCAAATTGGGTTTTCTTGTGTATGCGAGCATGTTATCTTTTGCAGTAACGAAAAACCTTTTTTTTTTTTGTTTGTAGTGAAGAATAGTGACTTGAATAGTTGTATTCTTTTTCATTTCTCATCTTTTCGTTAAGTGCAATGATAAACAATAATAATAAAACAAAAATATCGAAAAAAATCTGATCGCAGCTTTGTCCTCAACGGTCTTTTTTTAAAAAAAAAAAAGAAAACATTGTTACAGTTTATTATATTCATAACTGACGTTAGTATTCCCGTCCTTCTTATTGTCATGTAGAGTCCTTTTCGACATTTGCAGAGTGTTCACCTATCTTCGATACTACAATGATATCAATTTAGGTCAACTGTCTCATAAATTACTAATGTCTTAAATTAGTTAGGTATGCTCAAATAGTTTTACCCTCTTTCTTTTGACAGCTTTTTTTTTTTTAAAATTTTTTATTCTTCAAAGCAAAAGCTTGTTCTTCGACTGTTATTTTTTAGTAGCAAAGTACAGCTAAGCCATTTGCCTGCTTGTTGTTGGCATTTATCTCCTTTCCATCTCCTTGGCCTATTGCACTAGTCTGGTGCAATGCAACGATATCTTTTTCCTTTACCTGTTTTCTTATTGTCAAAATTCACCCCAACAATCTCTTCAAATGTTTTTGTCATTTATTACGCAATTCCTCGGAAACGAATTTGCAAAAAAAAGTTTTTTTTTTTTTTTTTTTTTTTTTTTTTTTTTTTGTGTGAAAAAACTTTTTTTTTCCTGTTGACCATCGCTTGCGTGAAGGTTTCTTATCTTCTTTTCCATACTTTACAGTGCTTTTATTTAGTAACGTAAATCTTATTGACTAGCAGAAGTATTCGCATCGCAGGTACTGTTGCCTGCTTTTGCCTTACTCTAAGTCCTTTTGATTTATTATTATGTAAAATGTGCCGGTGAGTACATTCTTCGCAATTGTCTGTTAGTTTTTGCGTACTCTTCTTTGTGGTAGCAGAAAGTACCATTTCAGCTCTGAGCGCTTATAGTCTGCATCGGTGTAGGTTAATTTGTTTCTGTGTGACAATAATCTGCTGAGGTGGTGTAATTTTTTTTCAAAATATTTTAATTTTAATTTTATTTGTTTTTTTTTGTTGTGATGTTTCTGTGTTTAGCAGAAATATAACAACAAAAGTCTTTTCTACGAACAAGGAACCGCTTTTAACGTTGTGCAGCGGTTCTGAGTACCCGACTTCCGTATTCTTTTCTCTTTTCACGTATATTGTGCTGTTTCTCTTTGGCCCCCATACCACCCGATCAGAGGGGTTTGAAGCCTACTTGAGCTCTACCCTCTGTATTCCCTTTACACGTCGTCTTAAACGAGTTGTTAATTTACTTTTTTTTGTGTGAATTATTAGAGATTCCGCCCCCCCGTCCTTTGTCACTCGCAGCATAGTCGCGACGTGCGCTTACTGGTAGTGTGCTATGAACCAGTAAATAGCATGATACCATTCTTTAATTTTACTCTGCTTTGCTTTATTTCGATCTATTCGAATTTATTTGTTCTGCTAATAGAAAAAATAAAAAAATAATAAAAAAAAAATAAAAAAGTTAAAAAAAGCCAGCCTGCAGGGCGTTGGTTGTTCTCTACCTGTATAGCGTTGAAGTAACAAACTTTGATGTTGGAACAGAGTGGGAACTAAGTAAAGCCTCTTTACAATCCACCGTTTCTGCTATGATTGTTTGTTCTTTTTATTTTAACCTAAGAGGAAACGTTAAGTGCTCCCTGTTATGACTCGTCTCTTTTATATTGGATAAGATTACCCTTCCTACTGTTTGGGTGGGTGACTTGACAGGCTACTTGTTATTGTGGTAAGAAAAACTTCGATTACGGTATCCGACGTGGAAAAAAAAAAAATTAAAAAAAAAAAAATGGTGTGTTTATTTGTCAAACGCTACATCAAAAACTTACCCTTTTTTTTTTTGGTAAAAGTAGTGTCTATTCGTTCTCTTGACTAAGAAAAAAAAGAAAGAAAGAAAGAACGAAAGAGAAAAAAGAAAAAAAAAACTACAGCGAGCTATCTGATACTGTGTATCTGCTTTTGAAACCGCTGTTTTTGTTTCTGTTCTGCTGAGTCAAGTTTATATATTTTTTTCGCAAGCACCCTTTTTTTTTTCCCCTTTTTTTTTCTTTTTTTTTTTTTTGAACCAGTTTTTTTTTTTTATATGGATTTCCTCCAAAAAAAAAAAAAAAAATTAAAAAAAAAAAAAAAAAAATGTCATGTGACGTGACACCCGTCGGATTCCGCTCTCTGGGGTGATGCGTATCGTATTCTCAATCAAACATAAAAATCAACTTTATTATTGAAAACCATAAAACCGCATAGGGGTCTCACACGGGAAGCTGACCTGGCAATCTGCCTTCTTTCGTTGTTGTCTTTGTGATCTCTTTATATGTAGCGGTTTTTGTATTTAATTTATGAAGTAAATAATAAATTACTGCTGCCTTCAATAACATAGTAACTAATCTTGCAATGCACGACAGTGCTTTTACCCTAATCATTTTGACGAGCACACTTTTTTTTTTTTTTTTTTTGTGTTTTTTTTCTTCCATTTTAACCTATTGAACTATTGAACATTCAACCCTGACCGTTTTTCTTTATGAGTGTAGTATGCTTTTTTGTTTTATAATAAAAAAAGAATAATGCTTTTGTCACCTCTATTTACCCTATTTTTAAATTTTTTATTTTTTTTTATTTATTCATTTTTTTTTTTTTTTTTTGATAAAAAAAATTAAAGTTGTTGAGGAATCTCCGTTTCCATAGCAGCAGTGAACCAGTGGAAACGGCAACCAAACTGAGTCTCTTAGTGCTTCTGGCAACTTTGAAATTTGGTTGACCGAAAACTTATACTTGGCAGTTGATTGTAAGAAGCAATTTATAGAGGGAGATGTCCTTATATAGCTTCGTCACAACAGTTTCTTCGTGCACGAAAGCAAAAAAAAATAAATTTTTTGTTGATAGGATTTTGTGTTTGTTTTTACTGTAGAGGTTCTGTTGTGTAATAGCAAGCCAATGTCAAGGAATTTAAAAAAAAAAAAAAAAAAAAAATGGAATGAAATGAAATAAGGAATTCTTTTTCTAACTTTTTTACAAAAAGAAGTTGTTGAGCTACCCAACTATCTAAATTTACATATTTCAGTCATGCATGTTAGTGTCACCGCACTGTATGTGGTGAGCAACTAACTTGTGACCTAGAGCCATCCCAAAAAAAAAAAAAAATTGAAAAAAAAACTTTAAATAAATAAAAGTATTTTTTTTATTAAAATACGCGATGTGACTTCTTGAAGTTTTTTTTATTTTTTTTTGTTTCACACAACATGGGATGTTATCTTGCCACCTTTTTTATGTTGTCCTTGAAATTTTTTCTTTTCCCCCTTTTTTTTTCTTTTTCTTTTTCTTTTTGCTTCTTTTTTTTTTTAAAAAAAAGCCGCGATGTATGGTTTATCTGACTTAGTGGTGTTTGCCCAATCGTTTCTGTCGGCCTTACGTGGGTGAATAGAGGACTATTTTTTGTTAAAAAAAACAAAACGGATTTCTGACAATATCTGATTTCTGGTCTTCTTCTGTCTTTAAGTTGTACAGGTATACTGTAAGCTCGGTTAGCTTTTGTGATCCAATTTGCGAGAGGAAAACACGAAAAAAAAAAAAAAAAAAAAGACAAAAAAAAAAAAAAAACAATGTCGGTAACAATATCGCCACAAAGAGAGTTCTCTGTTCGAATACCGCATGACTAGGGAGAGTAAAACTCCCCGCAGTTGTTGACAGGATTTTTAGATGTTGTAACCTTTCACCCCCCGAGCGTTGCTATCTTTGTCCGGAAGGTTGGCGTTCAATGCCTTTACCTTGCCAGATACCCCATTTTGGAATATGAGTTTTCTTTTTATGCGATTTTTTGAGACTGCGAGTTTGATGCTTCTCAAAAAAACATTCAATTTATTATTAAAACAAGAAAAAAAAAAAAAAAACATTGTCACCCGTTATTCCTCTCATTCACAACTTGTTTTATTTTTATATTTTGCAATGAAAATTTCATTAAGATTTTCTTCTTTTTATCGATCGTGTTTGATGAATGGTTATTTTTTATTTTTTTCATATATTTTGCACTCGAGAAACTATTCGGATTGAAAAAGCTGATATTTCACGTAGTCACAACTTATCTCCCCCGTGCGACAGGATTCTGTCTGCTATTATGTATGAGGCTAATTTGAATTGTTTCTTGTTGTGAGAGAGCTAAAAAAAAGAATGTTGGTCAACAAACACTTTTTTTTGGCTTTTTTTAGTTCCAAAATGTCTTTACCATTTATGTCACCATTTACCATTTCGTGTGCAAAACACAAAATAAATCATCATCTGAAATCTGTCTTAAAAACCTACGAGTACGGAAAACGAGAGTGGGTGGAGGTCATGGGATTCGAGTCAGTTATTCGTATGCTTAGTCAAAAACCACACGTTTTTTTTTCCCCCTTTTTCTTCTTCTTTTGAAATCATGTTTTAGTTTTCTGTGTCACACTCTACTGCTCCTTTCCTGTATGGCGTGGGAACTTGGGAAACGGAAAAAAGAGAGAAAACTTGAGTCAGGACACATTATTATACACCTTTTTCCCTGTCACTGCAGTCGATGTAAATCCTTTTGCGGATGACGTTATTTTTATTATGTTCCAATAAAAAGTTGTGTTTTATATAATTAAAACAGATTTTCCCTTGCCGCGGTATATTCGCTGTGATACAGCTGCTCAGTTGCAGTCTAGGGCTTACGTGGAATGATGGAGCTACTTGTTGATGCTGTAGTGGTAAGGCTCACCTACAAAGCCCGCGAACTATAAAAATAATTACCCCAATAGCTGATGTATACTGTTGTTCCTGTTTTATGTTTTTCTTTTATTAATCTTCTGTTTCAACGTACGAATGTTGTCCCATGGCTCTGTGAGAGAGAATATTTTTGTGGATGGCTTTGTGTGAGTTTTTTGAAATAGAAGAGAGAGAATAAAGAAGGAAACCATCCTCCATTCAATCAATTTTTTATAAGTTGTTCTTTTTCCATTCGTGTGGAAGTGACTTACCGTGCACTGCCATGGTGCACGGCTAAGCAGCAACAAAGTTACTTCCCATACATGAGTGCAATCCTTAGCGCTTTTCTTTTTTTGGTTGTACTCTTTTTCATTCCTTCCTCATCCCCCTTCAATCCTCTCCAACCAACCGCGCGATTGTCTCAGGTTCGAAAGCCATGGGGTAAAAAAAAGAAAAAGAAAAAAGATATTTTTTTTGAAGAGCATGATCTACCGTCCTAAACCACTTCCCTCTTTTCTCCTCATCTTCCTCCTCCGAAGAGATCCGCTGAATCACAGGAATTAAAAAAAAAAAAAATTCAAAAAAACAACTGACTGATTAGCGAAGTGATTTACTTGTCTAAAAAGAGGAAATATTTCTGTAAACAGTTAGCTCCCATCTCAAATCAGGAAAACTACTCGAACATAATATGAATTTAGTGAGGAGTTCTTATATTTAATTATTTAAAGTCACAATTCAGACACAAAAGGTCGTTTGAAATCAGTTGTAGTTCTCCCTCCACAGTCACAACAACAGGAACATGACGGTCCAAATGGAAAGAATGGGAATGTTTGGAAATCCCTCATACATTAGTATTGGTGATGAATACGACAAAAAGATGGTCACAAATGACAGATACAAAGGGAAAGGATTTACTACTACACCAGGTCGAAAGGGACAAGGTCCAGAAGTTACATTTGATAGAAGATTTAAGAGTATCCACGAAGGAGACAAGTACGTCGATCCAGGAACACATGAAAAGAAGTACCGCCTAGCACAAGAGAAAAGAAAAATAACAACAGACGGTTTTAAGTACACCTCCCCTGGTAAGAGAAGTTGTGGTTCCGGCAACTATTTTGGATGTTTTAATGAGCAGGGCGTACCCAAACATGAGACTGAATACGAAGTGACTAAGAGGGTTTGTCTTTTCCTTCTTTTTTAAAATAAAAAAACTAATCATCAGCAACAATAAACTAACCAATCACAGGGAGAGTTACCTGACCGTGTGAAAAGTATGCCGAAAAACATAGTGACGGGAGTGTGTAAAAAGGGAACCTTTGGAATTACGGACACTTGCATTGGAGATCCGTACAAATACCAAAGTGATCCTTACAACGCTCAACACAAAAGGACCATTGATGAAGCTCGGTCAGCTACTCAAAAGCATATCGGGGGAGCATTCAAGGCAGCGAGTAGGGGAGGAGGTACTTTTGATAAAACAGAACAAGGCTCTTCAAAGATTTATTCACTTGATAGACCTCTTCCTCCAAAGAAGGAATCAGAGAAGAAAATTATGAGAACTATTCCAGTTGCCTTCAAACCTTCATCACCAGGAAAGAGAGGATTTAATTGTACCATCAGTCCATTTCCCGAATACAAAGAAGACCCTCTTGAACTGCAAGAACGCCGCAAACGTGAAGAAGCAAAAGCAGCAAAACCGCAAACTACTTGGAAACCAATCAGCGGTCCAAAATCAACTCCAACTCGAACTATTTTATAATTCAGATCGACAATCATCGACAGATCAAATAAATATAATCTGATGATGGGATCCTCAATCCTGGATAAGGAAATCATTAATTACATTACGTTACGTTATAATGAGATAGAATTATTTAGTTAACTATTGGTTTGGCTGCGAAGCCAATAATACATTCAGGCGAGCAGTATTGCGAACACACGGTGATTTGTGTTATTGTTGTTGTTGTTGTTGTTGTTGTTGTTTCAAACATCGTTATTGTTAGTGAAGTCATATTTCTCTCGACGTTTAGCGAATCTTCAGCTGGGTGCTTCCAGTGTAGTAGGGTCGATTTACACCTTTTTTTAATTTTTTTTTTAAAAATAATATTTTCTATATTGGTTCGTTCCTGATGGTAGTGGGGCAAATTCCCCCATTCGGAACGAATCGTGTTTTTTTATTTTATGTTTTCTTAACATTTGTTCTCTCTTCCCTTATTGCTGCACCCTTCCGGGCGCATGCGGGCCTATCTAATTGGGCTTTTCTCCCTTACCCCCTTTTTTTTTCTTCTCATATTTCTTTAAGTTTAATAACAGAAAAATTTAACTCGGTTCCCTCCCTTCAACGATAACTTTGTCAAAAAAAGAAAAGAACCCTTTAGAAAAGTAGGGGGACATTACCTCCCCTTTTCTCTCTCAAGTGGAGTGCTTTCGTTCTCTAGTTCCGCAATTAAAATATGAAGAATTCCAGTCGGTGAAGATATCGTTCTTTGTTTTATTATATTATTATGGTCCTGCAAAGGACAACCCACGACATTTATCATTTTATCAACGTCTATACTGTTGAAATAGAAGAAGGTAATGTTGTACTGTAGAGAAAGGGTTGGTCACTTGCTTATTTTATTATTTTTCTTCTTTTGAGGGGAGCCATAATCAACATTTCTTTTTTTTTTTTTTTAAATTTCTTTTTGATTGAGAAATCATTCGATATTTAGATCCTCCTTATTGAGTAGTGTATCAATTACTGATGTAGTAACGTAGTAACGACTGAGGTGGGTAGTCGTCTGATTTGTCCCATCTAGCTGTCGGTGAGACCGTCATGTTTGCGTATTCAATAACAGAAAAAAAAAGAAAAAAAAAAAAAAGACTCAATTCCTCATTTCTGCAATTACCCGTTATGTTATAATTGTTTTTTGTTGTGTTTTTTTTTTTTTTTTTTTTGGGTTTTAATTTCTCTTTACCATCAGATTGTAGCATTACAATGTCTGAGAGCACACCTCTCCTTGGTCGTGCTGGACCGAACAGTCATGGAAATATCAGCAGAGATATATCAAAAAAGATTTGCATATCTCTTTTTATGATGGTAATGTGCGTCATTGTGATCATAGAAATAGTAACTTCTATCATTCCTTTTGTGTATGAGTCTCATCCTATCGATGTCAGTTGGAAGAATCCGTATTCAGAAAACACTCCTCAGCAGGTACTGGTAACTTTCTGTGGTCAGAATTGTGCTGTCATTTCATGGGTAACGATGAATGTTGGGAAGTCAAGTTTAACGAACAGCTCTTCTGTTTATATTCAAGGTAGACAGTACTTCTCAACTCCTCATTATTTCATTGATTCAATAGAATGTCCAACCAAATCTAGATTGATGCATAAAGTTCAAATTGTAATCGAGTCAACAGACCCTGATGTCATTCCTTATGAAGTGTTCAATCTCGACACTTCAAGAATATTTCATTTAAAAAAAAAATCATTCATTTTTGATTCGACTCCTTTGAGGGTTGCAATGTTTGGGGATCTGTCATCTGCTACTTACAATCATCACACGGATACGGTCATTCCTTTATTAAGGAATTTAACGAAAACAAATGAATTAGATTTCGTTATTCACATTGGGGACATTGCTTATAATTTAGACGACGATTGTGGTAACATAGGAGATGCTTTTATGATTGACGTTGAGTCGATAGGATCAAGAATACCTTACATTTTTGGACCTGGAAATCATGAACAAGAAAAATGGGAATTAGAATCATACGCGCACTACAATAACAGATACCACGGTCAGCAGATATTAGGTAAGAATTCAGGTAGTGATAGTGTTCGGTTTTATTCTGTTAATCAAAAGATGGTTCATTTTTCTATTCTTGATTCAGATCCTTTTGTCGAAGTCTTCAGAACAACGCGAGTACTCAGAATGAAACAGTGGTTAGTTAAAGATTTACAACAAGTAAATAGAGCAGTAACCCCATGGGTAGTTGTTCTCCTTCACAGAGCAATGTATTGTACGAAGTCTCTTGATGCGGAATGTAATTCAGAATCGGAAGCTATTAGAAATGTGATTGAAGAAATAATATTATCAAACCATGTTGATGTAGTCATGTCTGGTCACACTCATCATTATGAGAGAACACATCCAGTCGCGAGAGGGATAACTTCATATTCAAGGTATGAATCAGTATATACTAATCCAGAAGCCACAATTCACATCCAGTCTGGAATTGCTGGTGGTGTCGGAGTTGATAAGTTCATTGTACCACAACAGAAATGGGAATCATTCAGAGACCGTTCGTATCAAAGAAGTCTGACTGTTGGTACTTTCTTTAATAGTTCACATGCTTCCTTTGATCAAATATCATCCAATGGTTCTATATTTGACTCTTTCATGATAATTAAGAATAAAGAAATCGTTAATTAAAAACTTAACAAATCGATGAACGAGCTGGTTCACCCCGAAGGAAGCATTGCTGTAGAATGAACGCTTCAGTAATTTATTTAATTTTATTGTATTTACAAACTTTGTTTAAAGAAGTCACTGCACTTGCATTTGACCCTTAAAACTAATTAATGCGAATAATCGCTTGTCTACTAATCTTCTTTAAATAACAATAATGGTGTGTGTGGTCTGACACAAGACTGTTGAACACCTTTATTTTTCTTTTGAAAAGTGTATTCTTTGATGCTTAATGAGAATATTTTATTCCGACAGGTGGAAAACGAATCCGACTATTTTGACTTTAGTTTAAGACTTTCAACGTCTTGAAATACCTACCAGTCTTTAATAGCCGGAGATAGATCTAATTGTAATATGAGTTCTAGGCTTGATGTTCATGACGCCACAGAGCGTGCTGTGCTGTGTGGACTTCAAGCAAGTAGAAGGGAATGGATCAAGGCGTGGGATGATACGATTCTCGCACTGAAATTGATTTGTTTCCAACGAGACTAGAAGACCTCTCGCAAAGTTCCCAAGACACACTGTTTACTTACTATATATATTTCGTGGTTGTGGCATCCAAGTAGAACGTTCTCAGTGAGGTGATATCTTAGTGAGCACATATATCTTTTCAATCTCAGCTGTTGATTTGGGTGATACAACTATGATGTTTTTTTTTTTTTTTTTTTCAAATTTTTCTTTCCCCCTTTCTCTTTCTAATTACCAATTTTTTTTTTTTTTTTTAATACTTATTTATTACACCGTCATATAGTAAAAACTATTCTAATTCATCGTCTCTCTGTTTGTAATGTGAGATGGGGATTGTTTAGATGATTCCTCTTTTGTTGTATTTATTAACTCATTCGCTATCCTCTCTTTGTTACGCAACAACTTTTTTTTTTGGGTTTGTTGACTTTTTTCTTCTTTTTTTTTGAATTGTTTTTCTTGCATTTAACACAAGTATTGTAAGAGCTAAAAACTAACAAGGTATTGGGTCTGCTTACGTTGCTGCTTTCGCAGCTCAGCTATCCAACGTCCCTTGGCTTTATTTTATAGGTTTAAGTCGGTTCACGGGTTTCGTGATGTAATATTACTATTTTCTGTGTAGTTTAAAGTTAAAGCCAATTCTTTTTTTTTTGGCTGACTCCGTTTTGAGGACAGATCCTTCCCTTTCTACACAGACTTTGAAACATTCCTGGGAAACACTTGTTCTGGGAAAATAGATTATAAGGAAATATTCAAGTATTTCTTTCCATCCTTTCAACGTTAATATTTATGTTTTTCTTTCCTCATTTTTTTTTTGACGTTGTTGTGTTTTATATATTTATATCGCATCGTTGTTATAATCAAAATCAATTATAATATTATCTCAACTCACAGAAGTTAGTCGAGACCTGAGGTTAACTTGTGTTGGAGTCTGATGTGGTTTTGGTGTTTTTTTTTATTTTTATGTATGTTTTATATCCAAGGCAGGTGACAATAAAAAAAAAAAAAAAAAAAAAAAAAAAAAAAAAAAAAAATGGCTTACCAAGTATCCTGCAAGTCGATATCATTTTCTGATGAAGGTAGTCCTTCTCACCGTGTTGATATAACGAACAGCAGTGGAGAGGAGGCGGAGTTTAAAGTTCGACTAACCCATCCAGCGATCATAACATGCAAACCATCAAAGGGGTCCATTCCGGTTGATGGAATGTCTCTCGTTGTTTCTGTAAAAGATTGGGATGGTGGTAAGGGTGTTGACAGATTAAAAATGCTTCTTCAAGTTGGTGATTGGAAGGAACGGATCCCAATCACAATAGGTGATTCAGAAACGACACCAGTTGCTACAACTCCAGGCAGTGAATCTCCGGTTGATATGTCACCTGCGGCTTCACCAAATAATATCCCTCCTTTTACTATTACTGCAGTTATAAAAACTTTATCTACCACTGATGGAAGCACTCTACCTGGTTCCTCCTATACTGTGACGTGGAAACGTGGCACTATTGAAGGAGGTACAAAGTCTTGTCCTTCAGGAGGATCTTCAGTTGCGTTTAATGAGACTGCAGTGTTGTCAAATTGTACGACAAATTATCGAGATGGAAAACCTTTAAAAAAGTATTTAGTATTTACTGTTTGTGAAAGTGGTCTTCCGTTGGGAAACATTAAGATAACTGCGTCAGAGTGCGCAGCAAATGAGAAATCTGCTCAGATTCCGGTGGTGTTAAATTCAACTTCCGGAAGTTTTAATTGTGTTTTAGATTTAGTTGTTAACATGAAACCTGTTGCGGCATCGACAGCATCGGTTGTTACATCACAACCAGAATCAGCACCAACTGGAAGACGTGTATTCAAACATATACCTCCACCAGTTGCATCATCACCAAGTGCTGAATTATTTAATCCTTTAGAGGCAATGGAAGAAATGACTGGAGGAGCTCGTGCTATTCCTAAAGATCAAAACATTCAAGTTTTAGTCAGAATGAGACCACCTTCAGGTAGCGACGGCGTTTGGAGAATAACATCAGATCGCAGCTTAACAGACGACGATCGAGAATACGAATTCGATTACGTGTTTCCACTGACTGTTAATAATCACGATTGTTGGGAAGCTGTTGGACCTCGATTCATTGAAGCTGTTACCAGTGGGATTAACGGAACTATTTTTATGTACGGACAGACTGGATCAGGTAAAACTCATACGATGTTTGGATCTGCTTCTCAACCAGGTTTGACTCCTCTGTTATTTGGTAAGCTGTTTGAAAAATTAAACACTCTCCGAACGGAAAAACCGAACTCTGATTTCGCAGTTAAAGCTTCTTACTTCGAGATATACAACGACGAAGTTAATGACTTGCTTGTGACGGATCCCAAGAAGGGTAAGAATCTTCCAATTCGAGATGCAGGCGGTCGCTTTTACGTTCAAGGCATTGTAGTAAAATCTGTTAAGAGTCGTGATGACTGTGCTACCCTCCTCGAACATGGAGGAAAGATGAAACAAATGGGTCAGTCTTTACTTAATGATGTAAGTTCAAGATCCCATACGATCTTTAGCATAACTGTTGTTGAAAAAAGTACTCTCAGTGGTCGTAAACGAGAACAAACAGCAACTTTAAATTTCTGTGACTTAGCTGGTAGTGAAGAGATGAATCTTGAGGGTGATGTCAGACAAAAGAAGGAAACTGTTGAAATTAATAAAGCTTTGACATATTTAAAAAGTGTTATCAAACAACTTGCGAACAGTGACAAACACGTTTCTTACAGAGATTGTAAATTAACAAGAATTTTAAAACAATCTCTTGGAGGAAATGCTCGTACCTCAATTATTGTTACTATCCATCCGGGAATGGCAATGCAAAAAGATGCTCGCAACTCCTTACAGTTTGGACAGGTTGCAAGAACCGTAAAAAACAGAGCTCGGGTAAATGCGCAGTTCGAAGACGCAAACTTACAACAACAAATAAAAATGCTTCGAGCGATGGTTAAAGCACAAGAAGAAGAACTGAACCCCCTCCGTCAAATATCTGAAGACTACATAAAACTAAGTGAAGAATACACTCGTCTCCAGGAAGAGAATGACCGCTTAAAGGCTGGCGGTGTCATCGTTGCGCCTCCTGGAACGGCTCCAGTCGATCAAAATGGTCAGTTGGTTCCTCAACAGAGTGGTGGAGAAGTCCAACAGGCCAACATGCCAATTCAACCAAGTGAAGGAAGTGAGGGATTGATTAAGAAATTAAATGAAAAAGAAAGAGAAATAATTGACTTAAAGATCGAACATGGTAAAGAATTAATGCAAAAGACTATTCAACTTCAGCAAACACTTGCTGAGATGGAACAAGAAGAGACAGCTCTTGAGCTTATGCAGAAAGACGACCGTCTTGACCAACTCGTGTTAGAAATCCTTTCGTACCTTCATTTCGGTACGAAGGTCATGCGAGTCGATGCAAAGACTGGTGAAGCACATCGAAAACTACTTTTCCTCTCAACAGAAAGTAGCTATCAACATATCTGTATTTGTCCACTTGCTCATGACGGTAAGGGTAAGAAACAAGAAATCCAAGAGAGAATACCTGTCCGAGAAATTAAAAAAACCCAAATGGGACAATACGGAACTGCCTTCGCAAAAACAAAACGAGCGTATGCAGACGGAGAACTCCGAAGCTTCAGTATTGTTGGTAAGAAGGGGAAGAGAATCGATGTTATTTCTGACACGGCGTCAGATTTCGAAGCTTGGATTCAAAGTTTAGCGTACCTGTCTCCAAGTAAAGATTCACGTCCTCAATGGGGAGAAGGGTTGGAGATTTCTAAAATGGAAGGCTACGACAAACTAGACAATGATGAACAAGCACTGTGCCGTCAGATTCACGTTGTTCCAGCTGACTACATGCATGCAAGATCCCAAGTATTAAATAAAGAAGGTCGTTTTGTTACGCTTTATGATGTCCGTTCACTGAGCTGCATTGATCTTTTCCACAGTCAGAAAATATTTGGATTCTTTATGTCGAAAGGTTGGATTGGTCAACGAAAGTTATACTACCTCGATACTGAGATGATAATGCAAACTACTAATGCTTATGAAAGGTATGATGAAGAAGAAGAAGAAACTAATAATTATATTGAACAACCTGGACACACATCAAACTATGATTATCAAGATAGTACTTATGCTTATCAGGGACAACCTCCTCCTGGTGGTGGTGGTGCTGCGTATCCTACTGCGAGTTCTTATCAACAAAGTGCTTATCCGATAAGTAGTAATTATCAATCAGGTTATGGAACTACTCCTGTTTCTGGTGGATACGATTCATCAGCTTACCCAACTGGTAGTTCTTATCAAACTGCTCCTCCACCTGCTCCAGGTTCGCATGCTCCACCACCTCCTGGTTCTCATGCGCCTCCAGGGTCACATGCACCACCTCCAAGGGAATACTAATTGTTTTCAAATTCTGACCACACGTTTCTTGCTATGCATTGTATTAGTGTATTTGTGAGGATAGTTTTTTCTTTTTTTGTATTTATTTATTTCTTCCAAAGCTCTTTGGGATTATGTGTCAAAGACCACCATTCCTGAACACAGGGGCTGTGGGAATATTGCAATCAGCGTTTACAACTGTTGGAAAAAGAAGGATTTCCCCCAATCCTTTTTTGTTCCCTCTCCCTATTCTCTTTTGTTAGAGCTGTGGGGACACAATTGCCCAAAGAAACCGTCCGTTAGACAGGACGCGTAGGTAGACGGTACTCCCGCGATCCCTGCAACTGATTTATTTTCTGCTTGCGCCCAACAAAAAAAAAAAAAAAAGAATTCATCTGTTCAATTTTATTAGGACACTTCGTAAAGCTAAAAATCTCCGACTATTCAATTTTTATCGTAGTTTCGCTTCACGAAATACGATACTAATCTGAATAGTTTTTTTTTTTTTTTTTTGGTATCCAAGCTCAAAGGTAGCTGAGGAACGAGGGGAACCTCAAGCGAGTAGTATTTAACACAGCATCCCACTTGTTAGTTTATTTATTTTATTAGTCGTAGGATTTTATTATTGTAGTAGGGATTAGTTTTTTTTTATTCTTAGATTTAGTTAAAAAAAAAAAAAAAAAAGGCTTTGCGCTAGTTACTTTTAGTTGCTTGCCTCAAAGCCGTAAAACGGAGCTCTCCGTTTGCTGTGAAAAGTTTTTTTTAAAACCCTTCCTTTTCTAAACGTGCCTTTTCTTTGATTAACAACTACAACTATTCTTTTTTTTTTCTCTCAATCAAGTATTTGATATTAATTTTTGTATTAATACCTAATGTTGTTACTGTTTTACATTGTCAAAGTTTCACTCCCCTTCCTTTTCGTTCAGTAGCCAGCTGTGCCATTAATAAATTATATTTTTCTTGGAAGTGAAGGAGAAACTTAAGGAAAAAAAAAAAAAAAAAAAAAAAGAAAGAAATTGTTGCTGAGATTTACTTGAAGAAAATAAAATAGAAAAAGAAACGGCCAACTTTCACTTTGTTTTAACTCATTTTTTTTTTTTTTTTTTTTTGTTTTTGTTTTTGGGCAAAAACCCGAAAAAAATAAAAATAAATACAAATAAAGAAACAATAGATAAGAGCGTTTAAAAACAAGAAAAAAAAAGAAAAAAAAAGGTGAGAAGAAAAAAATAAAATAGAGAGAACGGTACCTAGTCCTGACTGCCATTAGTTTTCATAACCTTAATGCGAAGTGTATAGCAGAAACAGGGTTTACTGACACAATAAAAAGAAAAAAAAAGAAAAAAAAAAGCAAGAAACAACCTTTTTACAAAAATTAGACGTATTTCTGTTTCTTTGTTATTTCAATTTATCGACTACTTCACGTGGAGTGACTATGTCCGTTTCCCCCCCTTTTTTTTTTTTTTTTCCTTCCGACTCAATATACTGCGCTGTTTTTATTTAACCTCCCTTCAGTTCCACCATAACAAATGATGATGAAAGGAAAAAAAGGATAAATTCTTACATCACATTCACAGAATCGTGGCCTCACATTGAAATCAGTAACATTATCTTCAAAATTATTTCCCTCAGAAAAAAAACAATAAAATGCCTAAGAGAAGTTATCAGGCAAACGATCCGAGATTATTAACCCATCGAGTATATAGACCACTACTAAGAACATTAGATACAGCTGAAGGGATAAATGTAACCAAACATCAATGGCATTGGCATCACAAACCGAGTCCGTTCGTCACTGGAAAAGCCTGGATAGCAATGAGACAAGCAACTGGTAGGTCAGGTAGAGAAGCATGCTTTAAACCTTTGGTTTACAGAAAAGAAGAAATAAAGTTTGGTGGAGCCCCTAAGGAAGATTTGTTGCGTTTGCCGGAAAAGAAGTTTTTTGAAGAACATAAAAAACCGACCTCGACCAAGAAGGTCGATCAATCGATGTATTTACCTCCGTCCATGAGAGTCCCATCACCTGAGTTATATGAAAAACAACCAGTCTTAGCAAGACATAATTCATACAGTGACCACCATACTACTCCTCCAGTTCGTTCTAGAGCGAGAGGTGTCGTTAGACAACCGAAGAACAGTTTTATTCAACGACTTCGTAGTCCTGTTACGGCTTAAGATACTTCTTATTGATCTTGAATTATAGTCCGACAAATAAAAGTATTTAATTATTGCCATGATACCTGCAGGGAACTTTTAGCAGGAAACACATTGTGAGCAACAGTGATTGTCGCCATTGCCTATCGGATCTCTGCTGTTCATTCCGAGCTTGAAAATGTTGAAGCTGCAAAAAAGATTCATCCAACGATAATAGTGACTATTCACTACCACAACAAGTAGTTATGCTATGGGGCACTTACTGTTTGTTCGTTAATTAATGTGAATCAGTGTACTGATTATTTGATTATTTATGATTTTCTTTTCTTTTATATTTTATTTTATTGTAAATCCTTATTTCATAATCACAGGAGTGGTCTTACAAAAATGCCACTCCGACGAGTAGTAATTCACCTTATGTGTGGAGAGAAGAAAGAAGAGATGGACCTGGATGATGAAAGACCTGTTCGTCAGCTGTTTTCATCAATAAAATCTCAGGCATCTGCAGACCTGCAAGAGAGAATGCGACAAGCTGGTGGACCTATGCTCTTGCTATACAATGGGCAGCCACTCGGTAACTCGAATTCGAATCAACCAAACGATAAGAAACTGTCGGACTTGGCGTGTTGGCCGGCAACAACATCCACAACCGTCCCCAGCCTTCAACTCTATGTTCCTAAAGTCGACACAGTTGGTAAGAAAGGCGTAGGTATGCATTCAGTATTTATTGCGTGTGTTCGTCATGTTTTGTTTTTGTTTAAAAATTGAAACACTATTTTATAACAAAAAAAAAAAAAAAAAAAATAGTTTCAAGCCCTGCTGTTGCAAAGAAAAAAGACTGCTGCACCATACTCTAAGGTGCAATACACTCTTTGGGTATAGAATTGATTGTCTCACAGGCAGACTAGTAAGCGCAGGGTGCATGAAGACAGCTGTTGGTGTTCGGTAGTGGTGGTTGATCACTACAATTTTATTTATTTTTTTTATTTTCCTCCTTTGAATTATCGATACTTTTTTGCTGCGATTTCTTGAAGCACGAAATGTATTTTATTATAACAGTTTTTTAAGATAACTTCTTAAGCAGACTTGTTACTGATCCCAAACAAACGTTAGGTAGGTTGTTCAATAAGTTCTTCTACGCGGTTCCTTTTCAAGAAGAAGGATTTCCTCAAAAAACATAGATATGAAATTATTTCATTGGTAACCTTTTTAGCTGATCGTTTTCAACCAGCTTGCCTCCGACGGTGGATATTTGTGTGTTTAACTATCTTCCTCATTATTTATTTATCTAAAAATTATTATTATCTTTTTTTTTTTTTTTTGTTTTTAAAAGAAAATTAGAAAATTATATTATTTCGTTTACTCATGTTTTATTGGTCTTGTTTTTTTTTTTTTCTTCTTCTTTTTTGGCACCGAAGTCCAGAGTCGGAAAAGAAACCATTCAATGAAGTTTGTTATTTATTTTGTGGTTATCAAAAAATGTAATGCTCATCATTAGTGGTTTTTTTCTTCATTTTTTTTTTTTCTCTCCTTCTTCTTCTTTTTTTTTTTTTTTTTTGTTCTCCTTTTTTTGAGCTTTATCTGACTTCTGAAGCATTCATTCTCAATCATCAAAGATTGAAAAAAAAAATTAAAAAAAAAAAAAAAAAAAAAAGCAAAAAAAAAAAATAAAAATAAAAACAAAAAACCAAACGATTTTTTAAAGGGAGTTGGTCTAAATATCCGTATTTTGATTTACAATGCATTCCCGAATGAAAGAATTGTCTTGCCTCCCACTCATTTCCCCCTCTGTGGTTGTTCTAAACGTAATTTTCTTTGATTAACAACTACAAATATTTTTCAGTCAAGTACTTTGGCATTAATTTTGTTTTTTAATACCTAAAGTTTACTGTTTTTTACATTGTCAAAGTTTCACCCCCTTTTTTTTGATTAACGAGGATATCGTCTTGTGCACACACGGAAAATTCCCTTCAAACACTACAGCACTCGGAGTGATAATAAATACAATGCTCCCACTCATTTCCCCCTCTGGGGTTCCCTCTTGGTTGCGAAGCTGTTTTTTTTTTTTTTGCACTGATGATGAAGTCGGAGAAGACACTATTTGGATTGAGAGCCGTTTTATTTATTATGTCATGTTATTTATTTCTTTGTGCGCTAATACTGTCTGCGATCAACAAAATATATATAAGGCTTCATCTGAATGGTTTTGTCTTGTTGTTGTTAGCAGCGGTTCGATGGCTCCTAACGAAATAACCAGCGACAAATTGTTATAAAATAATAAAAAAAAGAAGAAGAAGAAGAAGCATAAATAATTTTCTAAATAAATATTTTTTTTTTTTTTGAAAAAAAAACTGGCTTCGCATTTATCACAATTTCGTGTAGCTTGCGTTTATGATATATCGGCTGTTCTCTTTAACACTGCTTGTTTCACGTGTGTAGTGGGTCTGGGTAGTCATCAGCTTTAGCGTCTCTTATCTGTTTGATATCAGATGATTGCTTTCCCTGTGAGGGTCTTCTTAATATTTATCTCCCTGAACTCTTCATTAAGTATGTGGGAGGGAGAAACCCGCCATGCCTAATAGTGAAAACTTTCAGATGATTGCTTTCCCTGTGAGGGTCTTCTTAATATTTATCTCCCTGGACTCTTCATTAAGTATGTTGACTCACCACTGGGAGGGTTCGCTTACTTCTTCACGAGAGAGTAGAGTTTAAAGAGGTATATGGATTACTCTCGAAACCTAAATAGTTGTATATCTACAGGCTAATGTTCACTGTGACGTTAGTAAGAAGTATACTTATCGTTATGTAAAAAAATGATAAAAATACAATTTGTATTTTACAAACAATCAAACGGTTATTCCCCTTCCGCGTGGGACACCACAAAAGAAAAACCACTTGTGAGTTCAAAATGAAGAAGTTTTTTTTTATTATTATTTTTAATTCTTTTTAACCCCATTCGCTAGTACTCTTTAATTAAACTGTCAAAACCTTTTTTTTGTTATGTCATTTGGTACAACTACGAGGAACAGTCATTTAAGGAAGAAAAAAAAAAAAAAAAAAGCACCAATTAAAACCCCTTTTGCTGAGGGTGGTATTTATATACCACAACCGCGACGAGAACTCCCTCCCAAGTCAGGCGAGAAAAAAAAAAAAAAAAAAAAAAAGAAGCAATGGCACAAAAAACAGCCGTTTTTTTCGGACTGTTTTGTGAAATGGTACGTCATAGTGGTGATATTCAGTATCGAAGGCTACCCTGATTTAGTTAAATAAATGGAGATATCTTTACATTATTTCTTCTTCTGAGATGGTGTTTTATTGAGGCGAATTTCTGCGAAATGGTGAGCGAATTCGGGGAAACTACTTAACCCGAATAGTTGCTGTACTCTTGTGCATTGTTATTTTTTTAATACATATTTTTTTTTAAAAATTTTATTTTTTTTTTTTTTACTTGTGTTTCCCCCTTGGCGACAAGTAACATGATACAATACGCCTGATTAATTTAAAAAAAAAAAAAAAAAACCTATCTGCGAGAAAAATAAAATAAAAAAACAAGGTAGAAAGGGGCTGTGTAGAAGGAAAAGCAACGCTGTTGGCAACACAACATGTTGACTCCCGATTTCCTTTCTTCTGTACTTTAAGTCATTTTTGTTCTATCCACCGGACACATAGTCAAACCACTGCTACCAACGCAACTAAATACAATGTATGGTTCTTTAAGAATTGTGATTGCTTTTTAAATTTATTATTTTTTTTTAAAAAAAATTCGTTTATTTGAAAATATTGTTTTGTTCACCCCCCTCAGTTCACAAGAAATCTGATGGCTTGGCTTGTTAATCTCTTGACGTGCATTAACACTCTTTGTTGTATGTGACTGTGTTTGATGGCTATCGTTTATTTGTAAAATTACTTTTCACACAACAGTTCACATGAAACATGACACCATTTCGCAGTCAAGTAGCAACATCCAAGATGAGGGATGTGGGCTGTCAGTTCAGCTTATGTTTGGTTGCATCACATTGTTTTCTATAATCATCGCGTCTGTTAGTACTGCACTGCTGCTGATTATAAATTATGAAGATGCTGTAACTGAGACACAAGACGGAGGAAAAGTTAGCACCGAAAGATGTTTTACTGAGTCGGAACATTCTCTTGAAAAGGTGGCAGCAGAGCTACTTGCTTACGCTACATCAGGTGTTGCAGAAGAGATAAAAGTAATTATTAGCGAACCCATTAATCACATGGAAGGGTTATTTGCTGTACTCGCAATATACAAAGAAGATGAAAAAACTTTTGATTGGCTGACATCAAAACCAATCAGAAGCTCATTATGGCATCAAATTCAAATGGCTGATCCTGTAGTTACCTCACTTGGTATTTACATTGATGATTCTCATTTTGCTCTTCATTTGCGTAATTTTAGTCATGTTAGTGACAGCGCTGTTGAGGTGTTGATTACTGAGCCGGGTAGTCCCAATAGCACATTGGGAATAGCAAAGCACGGTGATGGTGGTCTTGAGACAGTTACTTCGGTATTGCCGATAAATAATAGAAATATGCCAGGATTAGAGATTTCTCGAAATTTGTGGAATCTTGAACAGTTTGCGTGGAATAGCATTCATGTTAGTAATTTCTTTACTGGATACACGGTGGTATCACGTAATACTATACCAAATGTACAGCATTTCAATTTGGAAGTTTCTGTTCCTTTGAAATCTATCGCAGATAGTTTATCGAAACTTGTTAGTTCAATGCGCAGACAGACAGGTTCGAAAACCAGAATGTACGTTGTAATTGCTGAGTCATGGATTGCAACTAAACTAAAGCAACAAAATCAAAGCAATTGGAAAGACTACGATCAAAGCTTGCAACTTGTAAGTGTTAGTGATGGAGAATCAAACTACCTAGACAATAGTACTGGTCACGGCGATCTGCTTTATGATACCAACGCAACCGACTCAATCATTCGTGGAATCGCCTTAGGAATCAGATCAAACTACGGTGGTTATGCAGGATTGTCATTTAAAGGTACCACTAAATATTCTATTCCTCATGATGGGGTTATAGAAGAATTCTTTGTTCAAGTCCAATCAATAAACGACGGGTTTGGAATTAATTGGTGGCTCACAACAGCAATCGACATGCAATACATCTTGGGTGAGGTTGATGCTGCTCATGATGTATTGAATGAGCAGTTTAAAGTACGTCGAAGTCACATCCGAAACAGCGTCAATTCAAAAAGAGATCAAGCAATATACACAACTGCTATTGTAGCCGTGGCTCTGTTAGTGTTATCGTATGTCGCTACTTTGTTTGTTTTGCAACCAATGAAGGATCTTCAGAAAGATATGTTATCAGTTTCTATGATGCAACTCGAGAATCTCGCAGGGAACACTACAGTCTTAAAAGAGATTCGTCACATGCAACTTAACTTTTTAATAATGGTCAGAAGACTTAAAGAATTTAGGGCTTATGTCCCAACAGCAGTCCTTCAAGGAGCTAATATACCAAACGACATACCACTACCTCCAAGTGGTAAAGTTGGAATTGTGTTTACTGACATTGAAGGATCAACTGCACTTTGGGATCTCGACAATGCCGCGATGAATGCCGCCCTTGAAAAACACAACGTTCTCATTCGTGAAGCTTGTTCTCAAAATAATGGTTACGAAGTAAAAACAATCGGAGATGCTTTTATGATCGCTTTTGAAACAGACACAGATGCGATTAAATTTGCAGTTCAGGCGCAGCAATCGATTAGCACAGCAGCTTGGCCTCCAGAACTCTGTCTTAAAGATGGACTGCGAGTCCGAATGGGTGTCCAATATGGACACGTTATCCTTGAAGAGAATCCTTTAACATCTCGTGCAGACTATCGAGGAACAACTGTAAATATGGCTGCTCGTCTTGAAAGTAAATCAAAGGGAGGTGCGTTGTGTATTACAAAAGAACTTTACAGCACTTTAAACCAAGAATTGGTATCACCATCAACCATATGCACAGTTGATCATGGGATGCAAGATTTAAAGGGACTGGGTCCTCATGAGACGTTTTTACTTTACACAAAGGATTCAGTCATGACTCCAGCTAGTCATCCTGACATTAGAAAGAATTCATACATAGTTCATAAGACAAGTGAAAAGCAAACAAGCGACAAAAGTGATGAATCTCACGTCACCATAGTAAGAACCAAAGCAAATAAAACAAACAACACTGGATTAACACTCGTAAAGGGGTTGATAAGTGTTGGGATGTGTTCCTTGAAAGTGAAACATAAAGATAATTTGTTTAATGATATCAATTTAATGATTCGCATCGTCGCTGATGCAGCTTTTGACACCGACGGAGTACTTGGAGCAGTCCTGGGTAATACCATACTAGTGTCGTGGAACACATCAAAGAAGAATCAACTTCACACAATCGCAAGCATGCGATTTGCTTCCCAACTTCAAAAAAGAGGATCACGATTGATGACTATTGGTGTTGCTACAGGTACAGCATTACACGGAAATATTGGATCTCAGAGTAGAAGATTTCATTCTATTTATGGTGTCGCCCTTAGCTGTGCGACATCTCTCTCTGATCACGCAGCAGCATTAGGTTCATTTTGTTTAATTGGTGACTGCACTCGCGAATCTCGCTTTCTCAAAGACGACTCGATTTCTTCGTTTCTCAGACTGGTCGACAGCTGGTACCTCCGCGACGAACATGTCACGATTCACGTGTATGATATAAGATGTGCAAAGTTTCTTACTCATTTAGAGAATTGGGGTGCTGGTGAAACTTTAATGACTCCTGAAGACTCGGTGTCGGTAAGTGCAATTATTCAAAAACTTATTCACGGAGATCGAGCTTCAATGGAAGAATTATCTGTTGCTGCATCACTAGCCCCAGATGATGTTGTGTTAGCTAATGTAAAGAAAATGTTTTCAACTTCAGTGCCTGGATTGGAAGGCTATCGATGTGAAATTGGATTCTCAAAAGTTCCACATGCAGCTGATGCGTGGAGACAAGATTTCACAAACAGCGAGAGTCACATCCAAACATCAACTGCGTCGAGAACGATGTCAACAGGACCATCACCAGTCATGCTACCAGGGACTGTAACAACGTCGGTTCCTACTATTAATTGTTAACAAGAATACTATTTCAGTTATAGTGAACACTCACACAGTGGTCAGATGACTACTACCTATTTCGCGAACATTGTGAAAAGCGCTACTTCTGACTTTCGTCCTCGTTGATTACTCAACCCTGAGCACCTCATGTGCATACTGAGATCACTTGTGCCTTGAGATTGCTTTATTCTTTTCAATGGGAGGAATTATCTTATTGGGTTTGTTACACAGTAATAATGAATTGAAAAACAAAATAAAACAAAACAAACAACACCGTAGGATAAGATTTGTTGTTATTAATCTATAACAGTAATCTGAGTCTTTTGACTCGGCCGGCATTTATTCTTTTAACCAACCGGAGTATCTTGAGTCCAACTAGGACTTTTTCTTACCTGAGAATTCTCTGACTGTGAAGTGAGTAGAATTTGTTATTTCACAGTGAGACTCATAACATCGTATTTCTAATTAATAATTGAGATTTCTGTTATCTGAGTCGTGTCTTACCCTATTAGATTGTGAGAGAAGAAAAAAAAAAAAATTAAAAAAAAAAAGAAAAAAAAAAAGAATTGTTAGCCGTCAGGCGTATTCCTTTCTTTGCTTTTACGGTTTCACTGGATTACGGTTTTGGCTATAAAATGATAAAATGATTTTAAAAAAAAAAAAAAAAAAAAGTAATTCATTAAACGATTAATTTGGTTTCCTAAAATCCGTAGGGTTTTACAATAAAACAGATTATTTACTGTTGGGTAATGAAAATCTGATGGGATTTAGAGACCAGAGGATATATAAAAAATAAAAAAAAAAAAAAAAAAAAAAAAAATTCAACACAACACAACACAACATTAACACAACGATCGAACTGTCTCTGTCAAACAATTAATCAATTTTTAAAAAAAAAAAAAAAAAATTATGAATTCTAAAAAAATCAATGATCTGTTGCATTTGTTGTTTTTTTTTTTTTTTGTTCGGAATTAAAGAGCCCATCGTTGCGTGTATAAAAAAAAAAAAAGAAAAATAACAAATAAAAAAATAATAATAATACGCACATCATAGTTATTTTTCGAACTTTATAGTCCCACTAAAATATGCTATTTTCTTTTGTACTCAGCAAGCCTATTTTGTCGGAGTGAGATAAAGTTTTTTTTATTTTTTCTTAATTGTTGTTTCTTTTTCCCCCATTTTTTTTCTTTTTTGATTGACGAGAATATCCTCTTGACAACTACAAATATTTTTCAGTAAAGTACTTTTGGTATAAATTTTGTTTTTTAATACCTAAAGTTGTTTACTGTTTTTACATTGTCAAAAATTTCATCCCCCCCTTTTTTTGATTAACGAGGATATCGTCTCGTTCACTCTCGGAAAATTCCCTTCAAACACTACAGCACTCGGAGTGATAATAAATACAATGCTCCCCTTGGTTGATTTGAAGGGCATTTCTTCTTTAATAAAAACATATAACCTACATTTCTGAACGGTCCATAACTGATGTCAAGTGGTTCGTTGGGGCAAAGTAACTATTTAATTCTCGAAAAACAGTTCGAATTTTTTGATTTGACTGATAATAATTAATACTAACTATTTTATATATTTCCAGTCTTTTTTTTGCTGAAAAAGAGCTAACCGCGATGAGTAGGACAGGCCTTGATACCGCAGTATTCCTCCTGCTTTCGTCATTTTGGAAGACTGAGAGTTTTTTTTTTTTAAAAAAAACCGAGCCGTTGCTCATCTAATAATGTACCAATGCTACTGGACAATATTCTTTTTTTTCGTATATTTCTTTTTTGATCTGATTTTGTTACTAAATTCATATTCCGAAAAATTATTTTGATTGACTTCAGTTGGGTTATTATTATTACTATTGTTTTTAGGGAAAACCTACAGATCCACCCCCAGGTTTGGGGAAACGTACACTACGGTCACGGCCTTGTGTAGCTTTTAAATACCTTTTTTTTTTTTTTTTTTTTTTTTTTTAAATTTTATAATAAATTACTGATTATATCTGGTTCCCACACGGTACTCTTTGAGTGTCAACCTAACTGATACTCGGTGGTCTGATGGACTTGCTAAGTATCTCGGTTGTAAACAACCCGAGTAATTCCTATGGTAAGGAACGAATAACTGTGGAGACTAAAAAAAAAAAAAAAAATAACAACAACAAGACAGAAAGTGATGAAGATACTAAAGGCTACTACTATTTAATACTGACTTGCAATTACAAGTATTTTTAAATAGCTTCTGAAGACCTAAAAAAAAACAAGACTACAAGACAGACAAGTGAGGAAAGATACCAAGGTTACTGTGTTGTTATTTCTAACATCAGTAGTTTTTTGATGAGGTATACACGACAGGTGAATGGCGCTTTTAAAAAAACATTTTTAGAAAATAAAATAATAAATTTAATAAACTTGTAATTAATAATATGGGCGGTACAAGTATGCCTTTCTCTTTTTTTTTCCCTTTTTTCCCTTTTTTTTTTTTTTTTTTTTTTTTTTGTCAAAGGTTAAATAATCAACTTAAATCACAAACCAATAAAATAAACGAATCTTTTTCTTGAAAAAAAAAAAAAAAAAAAGCTGTTTTTCTTTTCTTTTTTTTTTCCTTCTTTTTTTTGGATAATGGATGACTGGTCACCAAAAAAAGAAGACAAAAAAAAAAGGGAAAAAGAAAAAAAGAGACCGTCATCTGTATTTAAGTGAAAACCTTGGATGGTAGTGGTACCGAATTACTAGCACCTCGTGGGCTTCCCGCAAAGGGGTTGACTTTGAAAAAAAGAAAAAAAAAAAAAAAGTTACTGTCACCTTATTCAGCGATTTGCTAACAGCTTGCATTGATATGTAAATTGAAAGAGCACCGTTTTTAAAATTTTTTTTACTATTTTTTTTTATTCATTTATTATTATTATTATTATTATTATTATTATTATTTTTTTTTTAAATATTTTTATCAGAAATAATTACAAGCCGCTAAGTATCATTTCGCATCTTTATTTTTATTTGATTTCTTTTTTTTTTTTGTGAGGGGTACGGCAAAGCGGCTGTGAAGTGAGATTATATTTTCAATAATTAACGATTACGGGATTTTGATCTGGATCATGTAAGCGAACACACGCCTTTTATATGGATCCTCTTTGAGGACTAGAAAAGGAAATAAAAAAATAAAATAAAAAATAAACTTACTAGCATAACCAGTTTTCTGTAGAGGCAATCTATTCTTTATCGTTTTCCCTCTTCCTACCCTACCTTCCCTTCCCTTTTCCCTCTTTTTTTCTTCTTCTTTCTTCTTCTTCTTCTTTTTTTTTTCGTTCTGTCGTGTTTTCTATTATTGCTTATAGTGAGCACATCGCCAGTCACAACGTAGTTGTTATTTTCTTTTTTCAGCACACTCTCAGTTGTAGTGGTCGCAATTTCGTTGAATTTCTGCTTCTACAAGGTAAGATTTCGATTCCACAACCTTTACTTGAGTTTTTTTTAAATATTTCTTTTATTTGTCCCTCTCAGTACAACTTCTTTCCGTTAATAACCTTGTGATCCCTGTGATGTAATGATTTAATTCTTCGTTATTCACACTTTGGGTCTGCTGCAATAGAAGAGGGGAAAAAAAAAAAATAAGAAAAAAAAAGTCCTTCTAATTCACTTGTGCTATACTTCAGTAGCTAAATGTAAACCATACACATGAAAAATGAATATGGTTTTATAGTTCTGGGAGGGATTATCAAGCCAGGTTAAGTGTTTGTTGGTTTTCGTTATCATATCGCTTACGGCAGAGTTTTATTTCCCTTTTTAGATAGTTTCTCCAATTGGAGTCACGAACCGCAGCCTGTTTGTCGTGCCGAAAGGATCCTGACATCAGAAGAAGCAGCTACTAATGTATTCTGTCATCTTCTGTGTTAGGTTAGTTATAGCATTTAGAGGCATTACAGGAACTTAGTTATCGTTTTCGTGAGGTCTGGTCTTGGTGATTCAGTACTCAACGAGGTCTGTGGAAAAAAAAAAAAGATTATACTCTGAAATATGGACCCCCCTCGATTTCTCTCTTGGGTTTTTTTCTTTTTTAGTCAACGGAAATGTACTATTTTATCCACGACTATGCCTTCAGTTTATTCTATGGCTGATAATCCATGAGGATTGAGACTCATCACCTTAAAAAAAGACGTTGTCGGTTGGCGTAGCCCGTGAAAGCCACGACGATATCTGCGCATTTGTTATTACTTTTACTTACCTCATGAATATTTTCCTTCTTGCAGTGGTGTTTAAAACTGCTACTTGCTAATACCATTTTGATAACCAAAAATGTACTCATCAAATAGGTATTTGTTTTTTCCTCCTCTGTCCACCTTGGGATAAGACATCCATATTTTGTGTGTCTTTTGACTCTAACAGCTGTGTACTATATTTTTATTTGTTTTTTAAATTGAGAGCCAATCTGCGCCCACTTGCATCATACATAGTTAACCTTGGGGTCGGTTTGTTAATACTAATTTTTCAGCCGACTCTGACGCTGCTTGTTTCCACACATGCAGTACGGACTTTGTTAAATTTAAAAAAAATAAAAAATAATAATAATAATCTATCATTTATAACACCCGATGTGTTGACATCCTTTCGCCAGATGTCAATATATAGTTTTTTTTTCCTCTTCTTCTTCTGTTACTCTTTGATACCTACGGTTATTCGTGATTTCAGTTTTTTATTATTATTATTATCTTTCACTTCCTTGCTATTTGCCACGATTCTGTTATGTGGGCAGTACACACATTTCTCACTACAACATAAAATTTGTTATTGAATGTGCTTCTTGTGTCAACTGCTTAAAACTTTTGCCCACTTTTTGTCGTGTAGTAATCCATCTTAGTACTACTAGCGGAATATTCCTTTTTTTTTTTAATTTTTTTTTTATAAAGGTAGGGCATCGTGCCTTGCCTCATTCTGTTTTATTTCATTGTTTAATTCCTTCTGCGTTGCTCCTTTGTATAAAAAAATAATAAGAAATATACACACTTGTGAAGCACGGCTTGGAACCACCTAATACAGAATGATTTTTGAGTCACAGCTATTTGAAACTAATGGCTATTAACGTTTTCCTACTTTTTTATCAGTGTGTTGGTCACACTTTTACATGTTAATGCGACTCTGTTTTCAGGATATTCTTTTTGTGGTCTATCCTTTTTATTGACAGATAATAATATCTCCACTGCCTATTATATATTTCTGCCAGGTTGTAGAAACTGCTATATAAAAAAAAAAAAAAAAAGGAAAATAAATTTTTTATTATCCTTTTGTGTTTCTATACTACGGTAATACCTAGCAATTATGTGGCCTTGGAAGACTGCGATAAAGATATACACACCCGTCCTGCTGTTGTTATCATTCAGCTGTTCGATAAAACTATGGAGCGTTTTTTTGAATCGTAGTTGTAATTCTCAGTTAGAAGAAGCAAAAAAAAGAATGGGAAAAAAAAAAAAAAAAAAAAACTTCAATAATATTATTATACTACTACTGAATGGTGTGGCTCCCTTTGGAAGACCATTCCGTTTTGTAACCTGACCCAACTTTCGTGTGGCTCCTGTAGAAGACCACACAGAGGGATCTCAACACGGGATTTCAACGGGTTATTTTTGTACACGTCCTGAGACCAAACCCAGTTACCTGGTAATTCTATTCGCAGTTTCGTTTGCCGGAAAAAAAAAAAAAAAAAAAAGTTTTTAGACTACAGGAATTTGGAAGCTGTCATTGCATTTAATTTGTTATGGTGTGCTCCTTGAGGAATACTGATACGGATTTCCTTGACTTGATTTCAGTCCTCAGTAAGTTTTGTTTTCGCTATTTTTTTAAATATATTTTTTATTTATCTTACATCGTCAAACAATCAAATCTGCTGTTTCCATCACATGAAAAAAATAAAAAAAAGAAGAAAAAGTGAACTCTTTTTTTTTTTTGTATTTTGCTTTTAATATCTGTTTGAATTTATTTGCAAGTTGAATTTATAATTAGCGGTCCCCAGGAAATGGGTGCTTCCGTGTTCGACAGTACCCACTGTTAGCCTTTTACGTGTCAACGATGTTTGGCCTAGCCATACTTTAGCTTCAGCCAGCTTCAAGTTGCTTTATATAATTACGGTATTAAATTTAACTCCCGCAAACCTGCAGAGAAATTGTTGTTCCTTGGAGCTTCGAAATGCAGTAACAAATTACCCCCCGACACTGTTTTGTTTTTTTATGAATAACGTTACCACAGTAATCGAGTTGTAAAGGACTAAAGGTTAAACTATCTTTCCTTTTTTGAATTCAAATTGCTCCACTTAAAAAAAAAAAAAAAAATGTTGTCTGTATTATTAGCTCGTAGCCTTCCTTAGTTCGGGTCAGTTCATTCTCTTTCTTTACCTTTTTCCCGGAAAATGGAAGAAGTCTGGAGCATTCAACAAGACGAGGATCGTTTATTATTATTTTATTAAATTTTTATTGAAAACTCGTTGTATGAAGGAAAAAAAAAAGAAAAAAAAAAAAGAAGAAGATACTCCTTTTATTCTGTTTCTGTTTTTTTTAGCTTATCTTTTCATGTGTTTTCTTCCCATAGAATGACTTCTTTTTAAGATTGCTCCCCTAAAAAAAGAAAAGAAAAAAGAATAAAACGGCTGACTGGTTCTATTGGCTGTGATGCACATCCAGTTTATAAGAATTCCCGCAGCTTTGATTGAGGTAAGGTCGTAATGTTGTTGTAGCACAAAGTTTTTCAAAAATAAAAATAAAAATGGAAGAAATGTTTCTTTTTTTTTTTATAAATTTTTTATATTTAATATTTTATTGTCCCCGCAAAGATCTTTTCTCCTTTATCAAGCATCTCTTTTTGGAGAAGAAAAAAAAAAAAAAAAAAAAAAAAACATAAATCAAAAAACACCAGTCCTAATCCTATTTTATTGAGTAGGTCTCGGCAGCGATCTAACTGTTTCCCCTGAGAGCTTTTCCTGACTTAGCTCCCCAGGCTTCGCAAATAAATAAATTAGCCGTCTCTTACACCGCGTGCTTCGGGCATACGGTAGGTCTGGGCGGTCACTTACTCCTGGTCAATTTACGTCTCTTTTCGCTTACCCCGTGAACTTCCAGCGGTTTGACTTCCCTGATTTCGATAAATAAATAATAAACAATGGTTCGTTTGTCACCGTATCGTTAACTGATGTCAAGCAATTATCGTTTTTGTGTTATTACAATACATGGTATGTTGATACTCCTCTGACCTTGACCTCTTCATATATTCTTGTTCTTTTTCAAAAAAAAGAAATAATAATAATAATAATAATGTTCACAAGAAATCTAATTCATTTATCTCTGTGTACTACAACTATTTTCACAATAAAAAAACAAAAGAAAGGAGGAGGGGGAAAAAAAGAAAAAAAAAAAAAAACCTACAACAATTTATTTTTTTCTTCCCGTGTGACGATACCAAAGAGTTTCTCTATTCACACGCAAAAATCCTTGAAACAAAAAAAAATAAAAATGATCAAGTAAAATGGTCAGTAGCCTTTTCTTCTTCGCCTTTCCTACCCCCTCTCTTTCTTTTACAGTTGCATCTTTTAGTATCTTGAAAGAGAATGATGGGGAAAAAAAAAATATAAACCAGTGAAAAACTTGTTTATTCAGCTGATAACATTGGTACTTTTGTTTGTTTCCATCTGACTGACAAAGTTATATTCGAGATTCCTTTTTCTTGTTTTTATATTTGTTCGTCGTTTCCTATCGTTGTTTTCTGTCTGCAAGTGTAGCGACACATGCTTATACTTGCAGTAATCTTACTTGTGATGGCTTGACCTTAAGCTTTAGACTAGACAAGATCGTTATTCACAGGGAGGGAACAAAGCAGCCACCTACTCGTAAACGAAATCTTGAAACGGTTGTCTTCATGTTTTCATTAAACGGCTTAGTAGTTCTCTGTTGATTTGAGAAACGTGCTTTTTCATTTTAGTTACCGTTTCTTCTTTCTTGTTTTCTATCTATTCTGGATAAGTGTGTATTTGTTCTGTGCTAAGCCTCACAAACGAACACCCAATCTCATTGTGGGTCTGCAAAAAATACATGCAAACGATTCAATTTAATAATTGTGAGCGCCTGTCCATAGCAAAACATTTAGCAGATCTTGGGGGAATGCTTGTTTGGGGTCATCCTTTTTTTGTTTGTTTTTTTTTTGGTGGGGAAAAAAAATCAATTATTATTGTTTTTATTTATTTTTTTTTATTTTTCGATAAACAACAACAATAGCAAAAAAAAAAAAAAAAAAAAAACAATAATAATTTTTGTAAAAAAAAAAAAAAAAAAGGAAACCCACTTGCTCATAACCCCCTACCCCTAAATATTTTCACATACCAGCTCATTCAACTGTCGCAAAAAAAAAAAAAAAATTCTAAAAAAAAAAAAATCATTAAAATAACAGAGTGTCCATAGAACGGTGATCCAAGAGCCATATTACTTTTTAGGCTTCGATGTTGCACAGCAAAGGCTTCTACAATACTTTATCAAAGTCACTCATGGTGATGTAGAACAATCTCAGTCAACTCAATAATCCATCTGTTGTTGCGAGTTACTCTCCTAGAGCACTCATATTATATACATCGGCGTTGGATTAAATAGACAACCTTTGCTGTCTGGTCGTAAGCAGGTAATTCTTTGCTTAGATCCCGCAACCTCATTCATCTTTTCCCTTTTTTTTCTTTTTTTCTTCTTCGTTTTTGCAAGCAAAATGTGAAGCTTACTTGGAAGAACTCGACTACGTGTGAGTGAACCCAGGTGGCTACCGACCTCTCGTTAGCCTCACTTGCAGCTGTTGTTTTGTTTCCAACATGCTGCCGCCGCTGCAGTCAGTGGTATTCGCTACAGCAAAGTTGCTTTTTTTTTTTTTTTTTTTGACAACAGCGGAACTATGTATTCATTCAAGTCGTAGCCAACGATCTTTCGTACGGTTATTGTGACTCATCGTCTCTCAGTTCACGCATTTTAGTGATAACGGGAAAAAAAAACCTAACTGTTTTGCTTATACGGTGACGTGCAGAGTAGTTATGTGTTAGGAAACCATCTATTTGTAGAATTTCTTTTCCCTCATTATTTTTTCTTGGGAAGGGATCGTACAATTACCCTTTTTCTGATATGAAAAAAAAAAAAGTTAACCTTTCTTTGCACACTCATCACCCATCACTGGTTCCCATATAATCCATTCTGTTACAGTTTTGGGTTTCGTTCTCCAGTGGCTTACTGTACTTATTATTCACAAGCGTTTAACTAGATACTTTGTGTATATAACTTACTTTGTGACTTTCGCAGTGAAAAAAAAAAAGAAAAAAAAAGCCTTTTTACGTAATTCTCGGGTGACTATTTCTTTGTTGGCCTCCTGAAACTGGTCTTTGTATATTATTATCGCTGCAATACTTGAATAGTGATCTACAAAAAAAAAAAAAAAAAAAAAAAAACACGCCTGTCGCGTTGGGTCTGAGTTAACTCGGACAGATTTTTTGCCTAGCCACACGAACGCGACAGGATGAGGTTTGGATTGGTCACGCTTTTAGGGACTACCAGTTTTCTCAGATATAGAAAGAAAACAAAAAAAAACAAGAAACTTGAATATGATGGATTTGTGAGAATCTGCCCCCCTACTAAAAATTACTACAACAACAACAATAACAACAACAAACAACAACAGCAATAACAAATAAACGGAAAACTTGTATTTTTTTTGAAATTTCCATTTGTTATGTGCTAACAAGACTTACGAGCCTTACGTGTTTATAAAATATTAGGCTGTTAACGCTCACGGGATGTGTCTCAGTCGTTTCCTTCCAATTTCCATCCCACCCATTCTTCTTTATACGTTTTTCTGTAAAGCATGTTTTTGGTACACACAATATCGTATCGTGGGGGGACACACTCCTCCAATGAATTTAAGAAAAAAAAGAATCATAAATTTGTCCGAGATCTCGGTGGCTCACTTCCCTAGTTACGTTGTTTGCTGCCGATTAATTATTTCTAAAAAGAATTTTTTCTTCGGTTTTTTGTTTTTTTTTCCCCTTCTCAGTGCTTTCTTCTGTTAGGCAAACAGAGAACCCCAGACACGCGGCAGCTATGTCATTTGACTAGCTGGGCTGTGTGAGCACATCTCCATGTTTGACATTCCTGACTTCTATAAAAAAAAACAAGACAAACAGTTCTTAGTTTATTTTCCTCTCTCCGGTTTCGAGCAAGAGAGACGAGAAAAAATAACAGCAACAGCCGAGGCAGAAACTGGTTCCGGGCTGTCGAAGGTGTTTTGGGTTTTGTCTTATTCTGGTTTTGTACTTTATTGAGGAAAATACATATATTTTTTTTTTTTTTTTGGTATCCGTCAAAATGTTATTTAATGCTTTTTTTCCCCCAGTTGTTTTGTCATTTCTTTTCAGTTTAACTTTATTACTTATTTTAGTATTATAAAGTCAATTACTGTTTCTACATTTGTCATAATATCGACCCCCCGTTGTTCCCCCCTTAGTTTCAAGTTGCTTTATATTTCATTGCGGGTCAGGTTTTCTTCGTCTCAATGTTTATCATATTATTATATTTATTTATTTTTTTTCTTTTTTTCCGTTTTATTATCAAGGAAAAAAAGGGGGAAAACCAGATTATTTTGCATTCTTCTTTCTTTATTTCCAAAGTCAAAACGTTTGTTGTGTTTCCTGTTTTTTTCCCCCCTTTTTTTTGACGTGCTGCTTCGGCACTTTTGGAACCCCGTATTACCAGTAAATTAACCGATGTTGAAACAGGAAATAGCAGGTGGAAACAGATAGTGATAACTCCTTTCTTAGAAAGATTTGTTTCTGTGTGATGAGAAAGTGAAAGCACAAGTCGGTTCCCGTTCCCTTTTTTTAATTGATTGCAGCACTCAGCGCAGTCGTCATTCGTATCTTTTGAATTACTTCACAAAAAGGACACAAAATAAAATGGCATTAAAGCACACTTTATCTTTCATGAATTGCAAGTATGGAATGGAAAACTTAATTGTTTTCAAGACTCTGTTGATTTTCTTCGGGTGATCTTATTTAGTTACCTTTTCTTGAGTTTGGTTACCCTGAAGTAGAGTTTGACATTTAATTGAATGTTTCTCTGCTGTTGTTTTTTTTTTCTCCTTTTTGTTCTCAACAAAGAATGTCTGCTTTTGCTCTATTTATTTATCTTTTCTGAGTTTTTTTTTATATAAAGTATACATGGTGTATTGTGAGGGAAATCGTTATAATTTTAGTTTTTTTTTCCATCTTGGGTGGGTGAGCCTTTGACACTATCCGGCTCTCAGGAGGGTTATAAAAAAAGAAAATAGATGGTTCTTAGCATCGTTGTTTTTTATTTTTATATTCGTATCAATAAATACACCCTTTGGGTTGAAAAATATTTATGTCGATTGCTCTTAGTATTTGTATGTCTTTTCTTTTTTATCAAAGACCCTATTCTCCTTTTAGGACTCGTCTTTCCTTCTTTTTCTCATTTTTTTGAGAGTACATTTTAAGGTTATTTATGTTTTTTTTTTTTTTTTTTTTTTTTTTTTGAATATTTTGTGGAAGCTTGATAAAAGTAGACGTCAGTCGTCTCTAGCTCCGTTTAAATGTTGCTTCAGTACTGTAATACTTGTCTTGAAAAAAATGATTATCTCAAGCAAGTTACTTCTTAGACTGTTGTGTATTTTTTTTTTTTTTTTTTTTAAGTTTGTATGTAGTCTACAACAAACTTCCGTTGTGCAAAGCGCATCGATATAATTTTTTTTTGTTTTTCTCAGTTTTTTTTTTTTCCATTGGTAGAACATAAGAATTAAGCAATTTTTCTAGCCATGTGTTTTCTTCCCGGGATTAAAAAAAAATAAGAAAGAAAGAAAGATAGACTAGCAGCAGTTAGTGCACAAGCAGAGTGAACTTTATGTTCACTGGTTTTTTATTTATTCATTTATATTTTTTGTTTTTATTTTCTCTTTCATCCTGACGGGTTTCTTCAGGACTCGTTCCACACAAATACCGCATGGGATTGAGTTTGCCTTTTTTTTTTCACCCCACAATTGTTTGCCTCATTCTAACTGTTCGGTATCTTGCTTGCCGATTTTATTTTCCAGGGATGGGTAGTTGACTTTTGTTTTTTCTTTCCATTTTTTTTCCCCCAGCGCTTGCTCCGAATAACTGGATTTGTGCAAGCAAAAAAAAAAAAAAAATTATTATTATTATTATATTTGCGAAGTCGAGAGTGCTTTTTTTTCTTCTCTTTCCACTCAACCGGAAAGAGCAAAACCAACATATCTGAAATTCTTTTTTTTCTTGTATTAAGCTCATGCGCGCACAATGAGGGGGGGGTTTTTTTTTTCTCCCCCTCTAAGGCGATGTAGTAAGATGATTGACTTACTTCTACACCATACTGATGATGAGAGAATAGAGGTAAGAGGTATATGGATTACTCTCGAAACCTAATAGTTACTTTAAAAGGCTAAGTTAAGCATCACACCTAGTCACTGTATCTCAGAACTAATGTTAAATTATCGTTATGTTTTTTATGATACAAAACATTTGTATTTTACGTACAAAATCAAACAGTTAATCCCCCTCTAAGGCTATTATAGTCGAATATGTTTTTTTTTTTTTTTTTTTTTTTTTTTGACTCTAACAGCCAATCCTGTGCAATTCGTCTTATCATTATTGTTATTATTTTTTTAAAAGTTTCTTCTCTCTTTTTTTTCGAAAAAAAGTCGGTTGGAAAATTCTGAAAATGACAAAAAAAAAAGGTAATTTTCTCTCCTACCCGTAAAACAAAATCTTTAAAGCGACGTTCAAGAGTAGTATTTTTGTTTGTATGTTACTAGTACAATATGACACCTTTTCTTGTCGAATCCAGCTTTAGATTTTATTGTTTATCTCACTCAAGCCAAATAATATATTTATGCGAATTCTTTTTTTTTTTTTTTTTTTTTTTTTTGTATAAGACAACGTACTGGTTGAAGTTTAACGTTTTTATTTTTTTTTAAATTCTTTTTATACATAAGCATTCTACGAATAAGGCTACAGCCTTCTGATTACCCTGCGAGGTAAGACAACAGAAAGATCTGACTGGCCCTTTACGTCTTATAAAAGTGTATTGTTTCGTACCTCAGCTATTTTTTTTCCTTCCACGGAGTATTTACCTCGTGATGTTTTGACGGTCACGGTAGTGCTCACGTGGTCTTCGGCAGTATTTTATATTACAATCGTGTGCTACGCTGTCGCTGATGAGTTTTTTTCAGAGTGTAAGACCTCAAAAAAAAAGAAAGTCCTCCCGTTTCTTTTTTGTGTTGTCTAAGAAATCAATTACTTTTTGCGAGAGCCCAATCCCCGTTCAGAAGCCTTTTTTTTTTTCGCCCCCTTTTTTTTCCCTTCTTTTTTTAAATTTTTAGTAAACCCAAAAGGGAAAGTCGATATGCTGGCTTCTGTAGTCCTTAATCTCGTTTTACAGAAGATGGGATTCTTGCGGCACTGTCTAACAGTGTTCTTGCGAGGGTATTTTTTCCTTTTTTTTATTTTATTCTCATTTTTTTTCACTCCTTCGGGAAGTTAAGCTAAAAAAAAAAAGAAATACATTAAAACTAAGTTTAATGAGCATCTCAACACTACTACGACAACTATGAGCGGGTAGAACCGAAGAAGTGGTTCGACCACAAAGTACTCCGACTCAAAATACTCTTTCAACTTATTCTTCAAAGAGCATCAAACCATAGAACCCGATAATAATGAAATGGTTATCATCATCTGCAACATGCTGCCGCTTTCATCTTGAACAAAATACATGAATGTCACACTTCTTTGTAGCCCTTTTGAAATAAAGTCCCTGCTGTTATACGAAACAGCAGAACAATTTATTTAATGTTTTCACTATCTTATTTTTTCAAATGCATTTTTTTTTAATAATGTCATACACTACTACTACATTGTTGTCCTACGAATTTTTGATTTTGGTTTTTTTTTTTTTTGATTGACTGATAATTATTAATACTAACTACAACGGGGTATGGCTCGACTGTTTTTTCCGATTTTTTTTTTGTTGTGCTGTTGTTGTACTTTATGAGTGTAACCTGCGAAATTGTTATCGACTAAACAAACACTGCGGTAGCATTTTTCTGATATCACTCTTATATTGTTGTTTTCTTTTTTAATTTTGTTTTTTTCCTCAGGAAAAAAACAAAAAAAAAAAAACGTATTTGAAGAAAAATCAAGTCAAATCCCCTTTTGCGAATTTTTTTCAATTTGATTTGTCGTTCTCTGATCCCCGATGAGCTAAGGGAAAAGAACAAAAAAAAAAAAAAAAAAAACAGCATTTTGCGAGTTCTTTCCCTCATTTTTTCCCTCTCGGTATTATTACGACATAAAAATAATAAAGTCCGTGCGTTACCTTAGTCCTACGAAATGGTATGTTTATGCGAGCAAGATATTTACTTTGTGTTTCCCCCCCCCGTTTTTTTCTCTCCTGGAAAATCGCTGTTGCTACTAATTCACTAAATTGAATATAGAACTTCCTCCAACTGTGTGTTTGTCACCTGTGACACGCGATTCCGAAATATTATCCCCCATGTCAACCTTTCACTTCAACCAGCTTTGGTAGTGCTGTTTGTTCTGTTGCGCGCAAGGCACGGTTCCCCCCCCTTTTTTTTTCACTTTACTAGTTTTACTATAAGTACGTACTGTCTAGGGGAGCACTACTGTTAACAGCAACCTGCTCAATTTTCGGTGGGTTTTTTTTGTTGCTGTTTTTACACGCAAGTAAAGTACTAAAAAAAAAAATAAGAAAAAAAAAAGAAAGAAATCACTGTTTTTCTTGTAGAAAGCTTTGTTTTCACAGGTATAAGATAGTGAGCATTAGATTCGATCGTAGTCTTTCTGTACTGTGTTCATATTATTTATTTTCAATAGCCTTCCTATTCCTCTCTGTTTATTAATTCCCGCACGGAAGCGTCACAGTCGTAGTGTCGCCTTGACCTACAAATAGATTGTGATTTTTTTTTTTTTTTTTTTTTGAAAGCTAAATTTCGTTGATATTTAGTCTTTATGCGGGAATAAAGTAGAAAAAAAAAAAAAAAAAAAAAAAAAAAAAAAAGTTTTGCGAAGATTTTCTCCTTCGTTGGAAGGGTTTTGTTACTTTTCAGATTCATTTTTATTTCACCGTCCCTTCTATCTATTCCAACAGCATCAGCTGTTTGCTTGTTGTACTCTTGACAAAGTCTATGAGTCAAGAGCAAAGTAAAAAGCAACTGTTCACCCCTTCTGAGATGAAATTGGTCGTGTAGTGCTAACAGTATTGTTGCAAGAGGGCTTTTTTGATGTTGCGACGATTGGCTTTGTTAGCCCTCTTGAGTTGTGATGTCCTTTTCACTTTGGAGTATTGAAAAAGAAAAGAAAAAAAAAAAATAAACACACATTCGAAAAAAAGGTGTTCAGTTTGAGTCTGCGGTGGAAAATATTAATTTTCCCTTAGGTGAGGCTCGTTGCGGGTTCCTGTTTTTTTCTTCCTTTTTTGTTTCCCCTTCCCATTAGTCACCCACCATTACTTAAGTTTTTCTACAGGCCCGGGATTGATTTTTCCTGCCCTTTTTTTCCTCTTTCATGTTTTTGTGTATTTTGTTGATTTTAATACTCACAGCTACATGGGTCCTTTCCCAATATGGTCAGAGAATGACCCTAGTCTTCTCTTACTATGTGTTCTACTATGTTTTTTTAATTACTTGCATGATAATAATAAAAAAAAAAAAATAATAAATAAAAAAAAACTAATGTTGTAACATGACTAAGTGGTAGTCTTTATTGCAAGATTTTCAATCTTTTTTGTTTGTTTTGTTTTCTCTATTTTTTTTTTTCTTTAGCTTCACTACTAGTAAATGGTCATTTTTATATCTCATGGTATGTCATGTTTATTTCTTATGTTTCTATTAATACCTGCTCTCCTTGCTGTTCGTTGTGTCTGGACTCAACTTTTTTTTCTTTCTTTTTAATTATCGCCTGCCTGCTGGCATTTACCTTTAGTCTGTTTCAATGGTTATATTAGATAGTTTTTTTTTCCATAAATTTTATATCATTATAAAAAATTATGCTCAAAAAAAAAACGATTACAATTATCTTTGAAAGTTTTTATTTATTTATTTAAAAAAACTATGGAAAAGAGGAAAAAAAAAAAAAAAAAATTGCCTACTCTGCCTAGTAACAGTACAGATGTTTTGGTGTGTTTTGTCACTGTTGTTTAGTTGATCTGCGCTATTTCCCCCTTTTTTTTCTCTTCAAGCGGTAACGACCTGCAGGGCATGGGATGCTCAACCTGGTTAGTTGACTTGAAGACATGTTTCCCCCCTAGTAGTTTATGAAGCATGCGATTTTGTGTGGACGGAATCCAGTCATGACGATTCATGTCTAATTTTGTTGTGTGTTCCCCTTGATTTATTTATCCCCCCTTTTTTTCTCTTCTTTTTTTGGAGGCCAGTTGCCCAAAGATGATTTTTTTTATTTTAATCTTTCATTCAGAGATGAAAGTTGAGAACAACCAGCTTTATCTCGTTTCCCCCCACCTTTTTTTAGCTGAAGTCCGGCATAACCTAAACAATGCATTCTTTTTTTTCCCCTCCTTTATTTTTGTCCGCTTGCATGTGTGTTCCTATTGAAAATAGTCGTCAGGATTTTTTGTTTTTTTATTGGCTTCATTTCTTGATTCTACATATGTGAGCTTTTTCCTGAATTTTGACTTCCTAGGCTTCGTAAATAAATAACGTTCGAAACCATATATTTTTTTAATTTGATTTGTTCTGACAAAGTTTAGTTTGATTTTTTTTTAATTTTTTTTTTTTTATTTGAATTTTTTCCCAAAGAAAAAGAAAGGCAAGTAATGTTCGAAGTGCCTTGTTATTCTTTTTTCTTGCTTCCCCCTTTTTTTTCATTGACTCCCAAAAAAAAAAAAAAAAAAAATCATCTCTCCCTCTCTGTCTGTACGACACTTGCCCCTTCCAAAAGAAAAAAAATAAGAAGTGAGCATTGCCTGCTTCTTGACCCCTTCTATTGTGCTCAGACTGTTTCTATTTATAGTATGCACATTATTACAAGCGACCGTGTTTCGGTGTTTATGAGAAGAAATACTGTCTTTGCTTATATCTTTACATAATTTTATTATTATTTTCAGGAAAGAGGAAGATACATGTTAATGATGGCTTGTTGTCTTTAGGAAAGATTGGGTATAGAGTTGTCTCTGAAACAACAACAACTTATCATCATTTAATAATCAGGTGGCAACACACTCAACATGGGGTGTAGTAGTAGTGATCTTCAACAGCCTCATAATAAATCAACTAAAGGAGGGAGGACTAGTGGAGTAGAGGCAAATATTTATCCGACGAGAAGTAAAAAAAATAATTATGAGGAAACTGAAAAAAGTGTTGTTGTAAAAAGTCATCCGCTAGCAACTAAATTAAAGATGGAAAATGAAAATGAAAATGAAAATAACAAAGAATTAGAAATTGAAAAAACCATATCACAAGATGTGTTACAGATGTCACCAGATGGTAGAAATAGCGACATGGAAATGTCTGATGAGGAAGTAATTGAAACAGGTGTAGTTCAGACCATTGACGAATCATCAACATACGATATGGCAACACTAGACCTGAGTCTCGCAGCAGACACAAGTGAATGGGGGCGTTATAAATACCAAATTTCAGTTTACTCTTCTTCTGTTTCATTAAGAAATGCTTCTACACCACTTTGGATAGTCACTCGGACTGATGCCGAACTGACTCATTGTTTTAAGAGATTACGATCAATGGACCCTTTAAAACATCCTCTACCAGAACTACCTGAAGATCCGTGGTTAAATATCAATTGGATATCAACTTCATTAATAACACAAACAGTTGGTGAGCTTCATCAAACTCGTGTATTAGCATTTCAAGGATTACTTAAAGCCGTCTTAGCAGATCCATGGCTCGTTCATCACGGTGATTTCTCACAACTCATAGGACTACCTGAGGCAACACCTTATCATTTGTCTCGTAATTACAGTATGTATTCACAGCCTGGATTCCTCCGTACAACACATTGTAGAACTAATAGTGGGTCATCGTATCAGAGAGACATACTTCATAATTGGGAAAAGGTTGGTAGACCTCTTGGTAAAGGTTGTTTCGGTACTGTATATTTAGGACAATTAGATACTGCTCAGCAAGTTGCTGTTAAAGTTATTGATTTGGCTACGATTCCAAGTAGTGAAGCTCAGCAGGCATTTGAGGCAGAGTTTGAAGTTATGCAAAAACTTAGTCATCCAAATATAGTTCAGTATTTGGGTCATAGATTTGATCCGACCGTTCAGCAGCTGCAAATCTTTTTAGAACTTTGTTCTGGTGGTACTGTTGCTGAATTAGTTCAAAAAGTAGAAGGAAAACGTCTTCGTCCATCAGTCATTCAAACATACACACGTCAAGTCCTATGCGGATTAGAATACTTACATTGTCTACCAACACCAGTTGTTCATAGAGACATAAAAGGAGCGAACCTACTTGTTACAAAGGAGGGATTTATAAAAGTAGCGGATTTTGGTTGCTCAAAAATGATTACCGACATGAAAGGTGAAGATGTCGGGATGTCAACAATGGTAGGGACACCGTATTGGATGGCGCCTGAGGTTATAGCACCTATGAGTCGAGGAGGGAAGTATGGAACAAAATGCGACATTTGGTCCCTTGGTTGTACAATCATAGAAATGCTTGGAGTCATTCCGTGGTCAGGAGTAGGAGAATCACCCTGGGAGATAATGTATCACATCGCAAATGCTGATTCAGCACCCCCAAATGTTCCAGAAAATATTGATTTCCGAATGAGTAGTTTTCTGTTTGCATGTTTGGAAAGGGATCCTTCAAGCAGACCTTCTGCGAGTGACTTATCAAGTCACGAGTTTATGACTTGTCTTTCAAGTGAGTTGTTGTGAGGTTACGTCATCTAATTATGTTTTGACTATTAAAATTATTATGTCCCTTTCCAAGGAAAGTTTTTTTTTTTTTCAACAGAAAAGGAAAAAAAAAAAAAAAAAAAAAAGACTGTATTCCGTTTTCAGGTATCCTTATCCCTCCGTACTGTTTTGTCTTTGTTAATCTTCTACTTATTTTTCTCCCACTTATTTCGTATACGAGGTGTAGGAGGCCACGGTGATATGTTCCAACCAACATACTGTCGCAACTTTAATGTCTCTTTAATAGTGTTTAAGGTTTTCAATTTTAGTGTGTTAACGATTGTATTATAAGGTAACAGGGTGTTCTTTGTACGTGTAGTTTTGTTAATTTATTTTGCGCAATTTAAGATGTGCGCTTTCTCTTACTCATGTTCTTTTTTTTTTTCCATCGGTCGCACCGTTTACATTGCTTGTCAGAGCAGACGCGTTCGCTTTAATCTGTACTGGTATACGCGTTTTTGTATCGTTTTTTTTTTCTTTTTTTTGTTTTGTTTTATCTTTATTTACTTATTGTTATTTCTCTTAGGTCCGGAGCAGTTATGACCTAAAACTGACTATCTCATCTGAGCTTCCTTTTGATTCTGTTCTTACGCATTGGTGTAGTAATTCATGTTGCCTAAATCTTGTGATAAACTCTTTTTAAAGCCTTCGGTAAGTCCCTCACAATACATACGTTTGGGACAATTAGGGCTGAACCGGGTCATTCCGGAAGGGGTTTTTTTTTTTTAAAGTTTTCTTTCGTGGTATGGCGGCATTACACACGTGTGATTATTTCATGAAGAAAAATGTCTTTTTTTTTTATACATGTGGAATAGAAAAGATATTTTTTATTTACTACTCCCATCCCCACCCCTTTTCAAACTGTTAGTCTCTGGGCAAGGTGGACAGCTGGGAATTGATCCCTCAAGCCGAAGCAATAAAGAATCTATGATCAGGTTTTCAACTGGTGCGGGTTGCCTAGACCTCCCGCAGTTTATCAGTTCTGGACTTAATTATTAGCAAACTGACGTGTTTCCCTTTTTGTCCTTGAGTTTTTTTTTTAAAAAATTATTTTTTTTCCGACTGTAGACACGACCAGTTTTCTTAAGAGAATTGCTTTTCTGACAGCGGCTTGTGCTTCGTCCTGAGTACGACGAACACAGATATAATAAAGCTTGTCTTCCTGCATGAGCGAGATAAATTACTTCACGAAGTCTTTACACTAAATTGCCTTTGTCTTGGGTATTTCCTTTTTTTTTTTTTTTTTTGACACACAAATCGAATTCAGTTGGAGTCACGGCCTGTGCTGTTGAAATCAATATTTTTCACTACCCCCATGAGATAAAAACACTGTGAGGCAATCTTATTATTGATGAACTGTTGGATTCTACGCTGCGGGATAGCCAGAGGATAACCTAATGAAGAGCGTTTTCCGAAAATGACAATGTACAAAATATTTTTGTGGGTCCGAATCCTTCAACATTCGTTGTATGACGTTGGCGATTTCAGAAATACTTGTGTTGAGACCTAACGGTTTTTATCCTAGTAATAAAAAATGTGAATGAGCCTTTTTTTTTTTTCGTCCAGCGCAAGGTGAGGGGAATTTGGTTTCATTGGTTTTGGTTTTGTTATTTTCACCTCTTCACCTTCTATGTCTTCCTTATTCTCTTCACTCTCTTAAAAAACCCCCCTTCTACATTCCCCCTCATTTGTTTATTGTTGTAGGTGTTGTAGATTAGTTGTAGTTTCCCCTACTCCCTTTCCCTATATTTGTTAATTAGAAATAAGTTTTTTTTTTTTTTTTTTTTTTTTTAATTTCTACTCTATCTGGCTTCTTAGGGAAAATTTACTAAAAATCAGAAAAGTGCAGTATATTTCACTCTGGGCTGAGCGTGAAGTTTTTTTTTTTCCCGAATTTAATTGCACGTATTCTGGTTAGGGTCGTTGCGCCTGGGCATGTTTTTACAGGAGACCCATTCTTGACTTCTGAAGTGGATTTTTTTATTTGAGGGATTTCTGATAGGATTGTCCCTGTGGAGCAATGCATCAAAGCAGCCAAGGATGCAAGATGGATTATTCAAGCCCGTAGACCGCCGGAGTGTAAATTTTCCCTTCGAAGTCTCCTATCATGAAATAAAACAACGATTTTAGATGCAGAATCAGATTCAGATTTTTCGGTTATTTACTTTGTTTCTTTACCTCACAAGCGAGGTAAACACACTCGGTAAAAACCTACTCGTGAAAATCGGGATCTGATTTTCGTTAAATCAATAGTTATGTTTTACTTTACTTTATTTTATTTTTTATTTTATATTTTAGTGGCTTTTTTCCTTCGCTCTCGTTTTCAGAATTCATTGTTTAATTAAAAAAAAATCCTTATTTTTTGTCGATTGGGGTTACGGAAAACAGCCAGAGAAAAAAAAAAAAAAAAAAAGAATACCTATTTATAGAAACTTCTCTTCCTAACCTTTTCAAGGGACGTTAACGCTTCGCTGTCACCTAAGTGAGAAGTTATTTCGTTGTTTCTGTCTCATTGTGTGGGTGTCAGCAAAAAAAAAAAAAAAAAAAAAAGCATATCCATCATGTGCACCCTATGCATATTTCTAAGAAAATAAAAAAATACTCAATATGGCCTTAGTTGACCACTATGTTTTATTTCTTCTTCCAGAGACGGTTCTTCTTCTAGCAAAACACACTGCAAAGCAGGCTGTTTATTATTATCATTTTTTATTTTATATTTGTTTGCTTGCTGTTTTTATGCATGTTTTTCGTGTCTCTCTTTAAAAAAGAAGCCACAAGTTCGCATGTATACTGTATTCCTCTTTTTAAATTTCTTTTTTAAAAAAAAGTTTTTTTTCGAAATTTTATTCAGTAAGTTCATTATCGTCAGTAGGCTTCAGAAACGATGTCGCTCATCGGGACTGTTTTGAAGGCAATCCAAGTAATCTAACGCAGCATTAGTTAAGAACTTACACCAAGTATGATTTCTCAGTTTAAGTCGGTTCGCAGGTACAAATTTCTAGATAATATTGTGATTGCTTGGGAGGTATCAACACCATCGTGAATGTGGCTAACTTAGATAAGTTAACGTCGATTGATTGTGAAGGCGCTTTAAGGGATTTGTGAGTTTTTTTTTTCTTCTATTCCTGAGAATAACACAAAACACGCTTCCCTTGTATCCATCATGGTCTTTCTATAAACATGTACGCAGGGATATGATAGAAACAGCAGTTGTAATGTAGAGTCTTTCACGACATTTCGTAGAGTGTTTACCTCTCTAATATTATCTCCTGCATTAACTGTGTCATAAATTACTAATTGGTTAATTGATCCTGGCCTTTGTAGGTCTTTTTTTGAGTCAACACTTCCGTGGAAGTGTTTGACAGCATTTGATATACGATGCTTACATGCACCGTGATAGGGGAAAAAAAAAAACGAGGAAAAAAAAACAACAACAACAAAAAGCCTGTCACGGTACACTCCGATAAGCTCTGTTGTTTTGATATTATTTTGCTTTCTTATTTTTAAAAAAAAAAAAAAAGATTTTTTATTTATTTTATTTCCGTTCCCTTTTTTTTTTTTTTTTTTAAAAATCGAAACAAAGAAACAGAGAACGAAGACGAAAGAATGAGAAGAATTGAAAAAAAACAAAAAAACAAAAAAACAAAACAAAAAAAAAGAATGAAATGAAATGAAATGCGTATTACGCTAGTTGTATATTTCTCAATCTTTATTATTCACTCATCAGTAAGAGATATTTACTTAAATTCATTTATTTATAACAAGCTACTCTCATTAATGAATTCCTCAGCTAAAAGCAATTGAAGGACGTCCGCTGCTTGTCATCAGTTAATATCGAAACACCACTCAAATTCACTTCAGTATAAAAATAACAACAAGAATAATCATGCGGAGTTCGTAGTAGGTTATTAGTAAACAGGCTCACCGATGGGACGACGGTATAGAGACAGCATGCAATTAATTAGAAAACATACGTTCAACTCATTAAAAGATATCAATGCTGTAAGACGAAAGAATCGTGAAAAAACACATCAGGAACCCGAAAAGATAGACAAAGAAAACAAGATAAAGGGAACACATTCTATTATTCAAAACATGACACAACTTCAACCGAGACCATTTTGCATCGCTTTGATACAAAGATTATCAGGAAGGCTCTACTTAGTCGAATCATATTTTGAAAAGTATGAGACTGGAATGCCACCAGCAGAGTTCGTGTCATCTATCGTCAACATATTAAATAACAGTGAGGCTTTAGAATCTGAAAGACTTCGAACTCAATCAAACCAATGTACTGATGGTGACGGAGATAGAATCTATTCTCGTGGTATTAAAAAACCTGTCTGTCCTCTAGCCACCGATGATGAATTATACAGCGCTATCTCTAGATGTATTCATAAACCATTAACAGATGGAAGTCAAAGACACAAACAACCAAAACACATTAACAGACAATTCGAATGTGATATAACCATCCTAATGGATAAATGGAATGGATCGAGTCTTTCCCAACTTGGTACTGCTGACATCTTAGCTGACCCTATCTTAGTTAAAGTCGGTTTATGGCATTTATTTAAGCAAGTTGATTGTACATCTCGCGGTTGCATCTTCTGGGACGAATTCATAGTCTACCTCCTCGACACTATCATGAAAACTGAAAATGTCCTATACCGAGAATCGAACAGGACCCCTTTTAGGTGTGCTTTAACTAGAGTTTCACCAGCTTTTTATAGAGCAGGATTGATTGTTCACAGTCCGACGTTGAAAGTTTATGTTGTTCTGATTAAGGGAAAGGAAGCTGCTGTAGCTTCTTCAAAAGAAAATCAAATGATGAGAATTATTGATGACGTGACACTGTGTCAAAAACGTACTATTCCGCTAGTTGTTAACGCTGGTAAGGTGTTGTCAATTTGTGTGATTGAGCCATCAAATTTAGCGTTAAGTTATTCTGACGGATGTATTAGAATTTGTGATGCCGTTAGCGGAGTTATAAAACTTGCTGGACCTCCATATCAATGTCGATTATCAACTCCTCATAATTGTAATGAAAGTTGTCCTAACATTGTTCGAAGTAGAGTGACATGTGCTCAAACAAAGTTAAGCTATGCGAAAACCTTGAATGGATTATTTGTTGGATCAAGAAACGGTGATCTAAGTCTCTTAGACATTACCTTGTTAGACAAGAGTAGCATCCCTGGACAGCCTGCTATCCCTATCATGAAATGGTGTATTCAACCTCACACGTCAGTAGTTACAGATATCGCTTTCGTATCATCGGGTCATAAGTATATTGCCACTGCTAGCTTAGATTGTACTATCTGTCTTATTAATTTTGATAAGTTAACAAGTATCAGGAAACTATTAGGTCACAATGCAGGGATTACTTGCTTAGTTCATAATCCGCAATTTAATTTTTTAATATCAGCGGGGGTTGAATACGATCCGTTGTGTTGGGCTATTAATGTTTCTAATTCAAAACCGTTTGCTTTGAGAGATGGAAGAGCTCCGCACACACAAGCGATTGTTTCTCTCATCACAATTCCACATTCATCGTTTGTCGTGTCATTAGATAGGACGGGAATGATAAAATATTGGGATCTCAAAGCTGTTGTTTGCGTACAGACAATTCATTGCGAATACGGTTCTTTGGATCCTCCTTTTTCAAGAACAGCACCCACCTGGCGTGCCTGCGCCTACAACGAACGCTGTAAGCAACTGCTCACAACTGCAAAGAGAAAAGTCAGCGTTTTTGAAGGTATTTATTTATTTATTTTGTTTGTTTTTTATCCCTTCATCGCTTCTGGTTAATTTACGGGCTCTTCTCACCCTGTGAGTCTTCACAGTTGCAGAAGTTTGACTTTCCTGACTTCGATAAATAAAAACAAAAACAAAACAGGAAACGTACAACAGGGTAACACAGACCCAAACGTAGCTACTGACTATGACGTTTGTGATGTGTTGTTTTTACCTGAAAGGTTTATTTTTGTAACAGCTGCTAGGAGAAGCATTCTATTTTGGTGTGGAGTCACTGGTCGTCCTCAGCAGACTTTTCGAGATTTGAGTTCGGATGATATTTCAGCGATAGCAACAACAGCATCTGGAGACCTACTTTACATTGGAACATGTGGTGGTGATATTTTATGTGTTGATGGTCACATTGGAAGGGTTCTCCGACGCTGGTCACACCCATGCGATTATCGCCTCTCAGTAATAAGAATAGTTAAAACTGGACTACTAGTTGCTGTAGCCGAAGACGGTTCTCTACAGGTATGCATACATTCATTATTATAAAAGGGAAATCATTATATCAAAACAACACAAACACAAAACAGCTACTTCAAGACACAGGTCAAACAATAAAAGGAGATCCCTTATTGAGAGGTAGGTGTAGAAGGATAACTGTGAGATGTGTTGCAGTAAGTCAAGAACAAAACTTATTATTCTTAGGATCAGGTGATAATGTCGTGTCTGTGTATGAGATCTCAGTAATGAATAGAAAATATATTTGCGAACACTACCCGACTAGTTCTGAAGTTCAAGCAATCGAATGTTTGTCTCCGAATCCGTTCTTCGCATGCACAGACAGCTCAGGAGGTGTTCATATTTGGTCGGTCGCTTCTTCCGAAGCAATTCTACTACACAGATTCGTAGCCAATCATCCCCTTAGTGAATCTTATTCTCCTTCAATTACACACTTGTCATGGTTAGGATGTAACAATTGGCTTTATGCTTCAGACTCAACCGGAATGGTTTCTGTGTACACAATAAAATTCTCAACCAATACATCACAAAGACGCACTATATTGGCTGAAGTTCTTACAGGAACGACATTCATGACTGGTTTGTGTTTTTAATAGTAACAATGAAATCACTTTTATTGTAAGTTATGCCAAACAATAACAAAAAAAAAAAAAAAACAGAATACAAGGACTCGAATTCTGATCACAATGAAATCAGTGCAGAAGCACAGCTGTTTCACACCTTCAGAGTTTGCTCTTCTGAAGGAGCATCGAATTTCTTTATAATAGGAGGCTCACGTGAGTTAGATGAAAATAAGAATACATCCACGACCTGTTCCTACTGCATTGTTACAACATCGGGGTGTTCAGTTCAGTTGTGGTCAATGAATGGAGTCCTGTTAGGGGGACTTGCTAAGGATCGTGATGGTTCATGGGGAATCAAACTACAGGATACTGATCCCATGAAATATTTAACTCATACCGCACCTCGTACTAGTGATGCACAAGAAAGTGAACAGTTTGATAAACGTAAAAAAGTTATTACCATTCAAGAAGAACAGTGTACCTTTCCACTCCCTGAAAAGCATTGTGAAAGTCAGTGTGAAACGACATCAAGTAGTTGCTTTGATCTTGAAGCACAAGAATTTAAAAAGAGTTTAAGACACGACTTATTGAAATTAAGAGACAGGGTTCTTCGCCAATCTCCAACATTGCGCGCTCCGACTCCTGCGTGTGCTGAGTACAAGCCTTATAGCTACACAACATTACTGCAGCAGTACAGCCCTCCTGCATCTTCTGTGTCGCGACCGCTTCATACGTTGTATGCAGTGGCGCATAGAGTTAAGAATAAAATGAAAGGTGCTCTAGCTGCAGAAAAAGAAATGACACTGTTAGGAGGGTCGGCTGCAGCGAGTGTCATAGCAACAGGTTCTAGTAAGCGGGGATCGAATTTAAAAGTTTCAGTAGTGGAACCATCCCCAACTATTGAAAATACTACACAAGTAGATCAGCCTACGGCAAACATGTCAACAAGTGAGTCTATGCCGGCAGACACACTGGATGGGGAGGGTGATCAACAAGCTTTACTCTCTGAACCAGAGAGAAGCTACTCGATGTGTCAGAAACTATTACTCTGTCCTGACTACGTCGCTACTACAAAATCAGATGCAGCAGACTCTGTTTACGCTCCTCAGTATAGAGGTGTTGTACATTCGACAAATAAAGAATTTAGAGAGTTTTTAATGACTGCTGGTGCTAAGAGTCGCCTACCATCATTAAGGCCACCTCCGACTTCAAAATTTGATCGTCGGAAAACATCAAATCAATTTACTCCAAACATGTCAGACAATTTATCAACTGGATCAACAAGAGGACGTGTTGCAGGTACGAGGCCTGTTGATGGCTCTGTACATCACTTACCTCCCGTCCATTATCGAAAATTATTTTCAGAGGCCATGGAAGTGACTTGCCCTGAGGACGACACTATGCTATTTACAACTACCAGCAAGATTCCTGCTGTTAGATGACTTTGGGCCATCTTTTTGTTTCTTTTAAAACGTCAACACTCTTCTTAAAAAGCAGAACATTTCCATGTTCACTGTTTGCAACGAAAAAAAAAAAGAAAAAACCATTTACACGCTGTATTGACAATAACCGAAAAAAATATGTCACAACAACAATTTCTTTCCTTTCTCCGAACAGGAATATGTGGAAACTCGACACCGGAGCGGGTAGTAAGGAAAAAGAAAATAAAGCAAAGAGAGGAAAGGAACTTCATGCTGAAGGACAAGCGTTGATGAAAAGAGCTTCAGCTGCGAAGACACCACAAGCGGCAGCTTCTCTTTATAGAGAAGCTATTGATAGATTTAATCAAGCAATTATACTTAGACCAGCAACTAGTAGATATTTTCATATACGTGGGAACTGTTGGAGAAACTTATATGAATACAGAAGAGCTTTATTTGACTACACGATGGCAATCCAAATAGATGACAACAAACCAGAGTACTATGGATTTAGAGGAATCTGTTTTAGATACATGGGCAAACTAGAAGATTCAATTAACGATTTCATGAGAGCAATCCACCTCGATAATGGAAATGGAATGTGGTTCTATCACTTAGGATTAACATACTTTGATATGGGTGATAAGAAGGGTGCCATCGAACAATACACACAGGCACTTAGCCTAGAAGAACGAAAAGAAAAGGAATCGTCATCGGGAAAACGAGTTCGTTCTAAGGCATTATATCACAGAGGAAACACTTTAAGGGAATTAAATATGCTCGACTTGTCTATTGCTGATCTCAAACAGGCTGTTGAAATGGAAGAACGTAATGCGATGGCTCACAACAATCTCGGCCTCTCATATTTTGAAAAGCAGGAATATAAGGCGGCAGTTCAGCATTTTTGGAAAGCTCTTGAAAATGATCCGGAAAAGGCAATCTTTTATAACAACAGAGGATTGGCATACTTTCAATTGCAGAGATACGATGAGGCTCTTGAAGATTTCGACAAAGCAATTCACAGAGACCCTGAGAATGCCAATATCTACTTCAACAGAGGGAATGCTGCACTCTGTATGAAAGCTTTTGAATCAGCGATTGCTGACTTCGATGATGCCATCCGCCGAGTCGCAAACGATGAAAACAATTATCACAGTAAAGGAATCGTCTACCAAGAACAAGGTAATGTACCTGAGGCAATAACTCAGTTTAAAAAAGCACTTGAAGTAAACCCAGATTTCATTCCATCGCTATTCCATTTGGGATTAATGTATCACATTGCTCCAACTAACCAATTATTCTCTGCTATGGAATGTTTTACGAGAGTACTTCAAGCCGCACCGAATGATAGACGTGCTTACGAATCCCTTGGACTAGTCTACTGTGACCTTTTATACTTTGATCTGGCTGTTGGTTCATTTACTAAGGCAATTCAACTAAAAGATGATTATGCTGTAAATTACTTCTACAGAGGAAAATCATTTCTATGGTTGGGACGACATGACAACGCCGTGCGAGATTTCAACAAAGCTTTTAAACTCGGATGTCAAGATGCTCAAGTGTTTAATAGCAGAGCGATGGCATTTAAATATCTACAAAAATACGATTCTGCAATCCGAGACCTACAAGAAGCAACAAGCAGAGATCCCACTAACGTTGAATATTTATATAACAGAGCTCAGTGCTTTATGGATATTGGAAGGTTCTCAGAGGCTACAGAGGATCTTACGCAGGCTATCAAAATTGAAGGAGAAGAAGCAAAACTATACTTTCTAAGAGGAAAGGCTTATTATCAATTACAGGCATACTCAAATACTATAGCAGACCTTCACAAGTCATTGGAATTAGACTCTCAATCTCTTGATGCTCATGATTGTTGGTATCATGAGGGGATCGCATTTTCAAATTCTGGAAGACATGCTGAGGCGATTGTGGCTTTTTCAAATGCGATTAAATTACGTCCGAATATCGCGAATTATGTTCACGAAAGAGCAAAATCACATCAAAATGAAGGAAAGTATCACGAAGCTATTCAAGATTTCACAAAAGTAATTCAGCTTCATCCTCTTAGTGCTCATGCTCACTTTCGAAGGGCTTTCGCATTCAAGTCAGTCGACAAGTTTGAGGAAGCAGCTGATGATTTTGAAAAATCGCGTCAGTTGCAACCAAACAATCCAAATTTAGTTGTTAATTATAAAAAGATTTATGACGTTGAGTTTATTGAGTTGTGTGCTGCTGGAGATGAACCAGAACCGGGTAGACCTCCTGAATAATGATGTCATCCTTATTATGTATTAAAAAATTATTATTTAATTCACATTTACATGTGTTTTTCTTATTATCAGTTTTTTTTTTGCAATGAGAACCTAACGGCGAAATTTTCTTAACTCTTTTCATTAACAGAAAACAAAGAAACAAACAAAAGAATTCTAAAAAATGGCAGCCGATGAAGATATTACTTATCTGAAGACTCATGATGTTCCGAGTGTGATGGAGGAGGTTTGTTTTGTTCCTTTTTTTTTTTTTTTTTTTTTTTTTTAAAAAACAACAACAACAATAACAAAAATCAGATTGTAAGTAAAATGTTGGCAGACATGCCGGACGAACCCATCCAATTTTTAGTCTCTGAATTTGAGAAGAAAGCTGCAAAGGAATAAGATACAAGTCAGACCCTGAAATATGGGAATGAGCAGCAACCATTGAAACGAATAGCGCCTATCGCTTCCGAGTGCTTTTTTTTTTTAAAACCCCTTTTTCAGCTTGGTGGTAGGGGACACACACAAGAAGGAAAAAAAAACTCATTGTAAGATACCTTATATTACATGAATAATGTAAATTAAGAAAACACACACACCCATTGTGAAAATATATTTTATAAATAATTCAAACAAACACTCTAGGAACTAATTATACCATTCACTGGAATCTACTAGAAACATGAAACTCTTGTGACTACTACAAGACATCATTTGGGTAGATAGTAAATATTATTCTCGTTCTCAGATCATAATAAGATGGACCACGAAGGTCATGCGAGGCAACCAGTAGCAGAGAATCCAGCAAGTAGGACTCTTTGGTTGGGAGATATTCAACCTGTTCATACGGAAGATGCTTTGACTATTTATTTTGAAAGGTTTGGTAAGTTAGACAGCATTAGAGTCCTTCATGCGAAGAACATCGCGTTTGTGAATTTTCTTAATGTTCAAGACGCTGCTAGAGCAAAAGAAGCAGTCTCACAGGAGCCGATCTGCGGAGTTCACGTTCAACATAACTTTGCGAAAAGTGCGCAGGTTGCAACTGGTCCAGCAGGTAAGGTCGCATTGGGTGAAAATGAAATCCCTTCAAACATCGTATGGATTGGAGGACTGTTGATTCCTCCACTCACTGAAACATTCCTGAATGAGTTATTTGCTGGCTTCCCAGGTCTTATTAATGTTGTCGTATACGAAGAAAAGAAAATTGCTTTCGTCAACTTTCAATCCATTCAGCATGCAACTCTGGCCCGTAACTCCATAATTGGGAAACCTCTGGGAGGTGTTCCTGTTAAGGTTTGCTTTGGTAAGCCGCCTAATTCCTCAAATCAAGTATGTGTAGTTTTCTTTAGCAGCGCTTGATCTTAAATAGAATAAAAATAACAACAACAACACCACAGGCACGAGCAATGGGGATTGGCGATAGTTCCACAACAACAGCCTATCAAGTTAGGCAATTACAACAACCTGTTGACTATTACGAGGGAATCGATCTGTATGTTATTATTATTATTAGTTTTTCTTTTTTGTGTATTAAACCATAGATTAACAAAACACACAACACAACGCACACACAACTTACAGACCTGATGCGCTTAGCCCACAGGAAGTTGAAGAACTACTCGACCATATGAGAGGACTTCACCCAGATCAACCTCAAAAATTACAAGATGCTGTATCTTGGGCAATGGTACGAAGCCATAGTGTAAAGGACATCATTCATCTTCTTGATATACGTTCGTTAGATAATTACATGAATGATGCAGGTAAGAGACTTCAGTTTTTATATTTCTACTTCGAACTCCTTCGACATGCCAAAACCGACGAACCAGAACTACTAAACAATCTGGTTGGCAGTCCTAAGTTATATGACGTAGTAAAGACTTTGTGTTGGAATCAACCTGCGTCTTCATGTGCTCATGTGACTCAAGTGTTTGCAGCAGCTCATGAGTTAGGTATATTAACAGATCAAATATTTATTGATATGAATTCGTTAATAAAGACTCCTGAGGAACTCGATCAGTTTAAATCAGCCTACGGATTGAACAAAGGACCTCCAGCAGGTCCTTTTGGAGGTAATTCAGGATACCAAGGAAGAGATCCATACGGTGCTGGCCCACCAGCAGGTGACTACGGACGTGGCCCTCCTCCTCCTCCACGCGACTCATACGGTAATAGAGATGAAGGCCGTCCACAGTATGGAGCTCGCGGGCGTGATTCATACGGTGGGGGCAGTCGCAGCCGTGTTCCTCGCAGCTACGAGGATGATGAGTATGTGAATACATATTCTTTTTAATATAGATTTTATACTTTTCCTAATTAATAAATAAAACAGTGACTACCGCTATAAGAGAAGAGACACAAGACGAGAACGCGATACCCGTGGAAGCCGTCGCTACTAGTCAAAGCTGTCTAATTAGAAAGGTTGATATTCTTACGTTATGTAGTCAGATTAGTATGATTAATGTGTTTCTCACATTACTTTAAGTTCTTAAGTTAATGACTTAACTTCAATCATGGGTCTTTCTTCACAAACGACAGCCTGCTTTTGGCAGTGACGAAGTGTACCCTGTAGTGTTCAATGAGTGTTCTCCACACGGATTATAACTAAAAAAAAAAAAAAAAAAAAAAAATTAATAGTTTCGTAATATTTTGTTTCCCCCCTCCTGCATGCTCTCAAATGACGATGACTGATAGAGACTGTGTGTAATTTATTTAAATACATCACCTTTCAAGGTGGGTAAAAAGGAAAACAAAATAAAATGGAAATTTTTGGTGGTATACGTGCGCAGAAGGCAATGTGTGCCTATGCTTTCCATGCCCTTGAGGCACATTCTAAAGAGTGGAAACCGAAATATCCGATTACTGTTGAGGAAGTGCCAACAGATGTTGATATGCATGGAATGTTTGTGACGTTTAAGAAAGACAATAAACTGAGGGGATGTGTTGGTAGTTTTCGAACAGTTGATTTACAAGAGGGTCTGATGTCGTATGGAGTAGCTGCTGGATCTCAAGATTCGAGATTCTCTCCAATCGCACCAAATGAATTAACCCTACTAGATTGTGAAGTAACGACACTTTCTCCAAAAACAAAAATAAATCACTGGGAAGACTGGTTTCACGGTGTTCATGGACTCCATCTTCAATACACTGAAGACGGAAAACAACATTCATCTACTTTCTTACCAGATGTAATCCTAAATCAAGGTTGGACTAAAAGACAAACCTTTAATTACCTACTCGCCAAAGCTGGTTGTAGAGCCAGAGCAACACCAGAAGTACTAAGTGAATGCATAGTTCACACTTATGAAAGTAGTAAAGAAGTATTATCATACAGAGAATATCATGACCTTTATCGTACAAAGTGGGGTTTCCTACCACTGTAATTGATTTAACGTGACGGGTGGTCCAGGGACAGTTGTATACAACTGTGAGTTAGGTAGGCACATTATGCGCTGCCAAACATTTTTTCTTTTTTTTGCTCTAACAAAACTGCAATTGTTTTGGGAAAACAAAGCATTCCTCAATTTCCATCAGTCTAAATCATAAAGAAAATAACATGGCGACAGAAAGGACAGCCAGGGGGTACACCATCACTGTTACCCCAGAGATGGAGTTTGTGTCACTTTGTCAGAAAGGAGCGTTTCAAGAAGTTGCAGAAAAGTTGGAAAATAAAACCGATCCAAACACTAAGGCCTATGTATTCGCTAAGGGTAGACTATTAGGATGTAAGTATTCTGGTGACTGGGGCAAGTACATAATGACCCATCAAAGTGGAGACAGAATGGTTGGGTCAGCAATGCATTATGCAGTAATGGCTGAGAGGGTGGAAGTCATTGGATTATTACTGGCATTTGGTGCTTCTCCAACACAGAGGTTCAACTATCCTCCTCACATGCCTCATGAAGAAACTGTTGAAGAACTCGTCGCAAAGAATTGCAGTGAAAATAAAATTTTATCAAAAGTGATGTTAATTATGAAAGTATGGTCTCGTATCGAGAATTCCAACCCTCGCAAGCTTCAGATGCTCGCAAAGCTACCTGAAGAAACCCCAGTCCTCAAAGAGTACTTAGAAAAACTAGTAGAGCGACACAACGACGATGATTCTTTAAAATTCTTAACTTCGAGTGGACCAAAGAAAGTAAAAGAAGGACACGAAGCAGATGCTGAAAAAATGATGCAAAAAATGCTAAACGAAGAAGCCGTTGAAGACACGTCCCAACCGTGATGTTCTTTTAGTTCGAATAAATTAGGTTAGTTATATTGACATGCAAGTATTTCATTGTTTGCATCCCCATTTTTTTTTGTCTGAGTGATTGCTTTAGAATGGACCTTTTGATTCCTTCATATACTTATTGTAAGATGAATTCACCTCCTCCGACTATTCAGGTAGCTTACTATGTGACATTGCTTAGAGTTATTCATAATGTGTAAGTATTCATTTTTTGTTACCTTTCAACTATCAACAGGTAAACTAACAAAAGATGTTTGTTGTCAGAGCATTTCAGAATCTGCTCAATGCTGTGAAAGCGTATGTTTCTTATTGTCTTTACTTTTGTACTAAAAAACTTGAATATATCAAATTTAAAAAAAAAAAAAAACAGAAAATTTTGGAAGCAGGAGATGGAACTTACCTTAGTTGGTATTCAGAACGCAGGTAAGACAACTCTCCTCAACGTCATCTCTGATGGTAAGGCAAAGGACACCATTCCTACAGTCGGTCTTAATATTAGAAAGATTCGCAAAGGTATGCTTGATTGGTGTTGGAGTGATAACATATTTTTTCGAAAAACAACAACAAAAACAAACAAACAAACAAACAGGTAACATTTCAATCAAATTATGGGACATTGGTGGTCAGCCTAGATTTAGAGGAATGTGGGAAAGATACTGCAGGGGTGTTAACGCTATCGTATTCGTTGTCGACTCTTCTAACAAGAGCGCATCGAACCTTGACGCATCCCAAAAAGAACTTAATGAACTCATGTCAAAACCAGCTCTTGAGAAAATCCCTCTTCTCGTCCTCGGAAACAAAAACGACATACCGGGACACTTGACAACACAGGAGCTTCGTGATGCCTTGTATGTGTTTTTTTTCTCTTTTATGTTTTTGTTTGATAAAAAAAAAAAATGGAGCAACTAGAATAAACAACACACAGGGACCTCGACAAAATTAAAGGAAGAGAAGTTTGCGTATACAGCATTTCCGCTAAGAACGCAGTTAATATCGATATGACCCTTCAGTGGTTAATTAAAAATTCTAAGAATTCGAAGAGTTCTTAAGTGACAAAATACTTGAGGTAAAAAAATTGAGAGGGAGGGAGAAAAAAAAAAAAAAAAGGTGAGAAAGAAAAAAAAAAATATTTCAATGAAGAGGTGCGTGCATATCTCGTGCGAGGTATTAGTGAGTTTTTGAAACTGAAAATGAAAGAAAGAAAAGAAAAATTGAGGGGTGGGACACGAAAAAGAAGCAAAAAACGTATGGTGAGTGTATCCAAGATCCGATGAGAGTGTTTCCTTTGATCATCGCTATAGCTGGTTTGAGTTGTGTTTTTTTTTTCTCTTTTTTTTTTTTCTTGTTTTTTCAAAAATCTAAAAAAAAAAAAAAAAAATACCTTGAAATCTCTCATGGCATCCCGCGTGTCTTATCCCTGTTTCAGAAAAAAAAAAAAAGGAAGAGGAAAAAAAAAAAAAAAAGGAAATATTTAGTTTTTTTCATGACTTCAATAGAAGGCGTCATCAGTGTTGCGTGTATTACCTAAAAGCTGTCAAGCTCTCTATATGTAGCTCGACAGCTCACTGAAGCGGGATGGAGGTGAGGGGGAAATGAAATTTTATGAATTTCTGGAAAACAATAACACGAAACTTATAGCTGCCGTTCCAAAACCTTAAATCTTACTGCTGTTTCATTGTGTACAGGATAATCAAAATTATTGTGTGACCCTAGCCCTCTAATTTGGTTGCCGTTTTCTACTTTTCAACTGATATGTCTTGTTTGAAGATAACAACAACCCTAAAGGCAGAGATCTCATAGGTCACTGTCCATCACATGTTTTGTATTCTTCGCTCAATACATGTTCCGTGTGTTGCACATCATTCCTTGTGTGTTTTCTTTTTCTCCTCCTATGATCTTGCTCGTGTGCACATGGACTAGCTTGTCCCTCACCTCACTAACGAATTCCCTCTATTTCTTTTTTGTTAGTGGAACTTCTCACAGCAATCTAAAAAATGCGGGAAAGCACCAAAAAAAGCGGAATCAAGGAGTCTTTTTATTACGTTTTTTTTTTTTTTTTTTTTTTTTTTGAATTTGTACACTACCGCGACGTGGTTCCTTCGAAAATGGAAACTTAGGAAGGTAGATGTTTGGTCTTTTTATGATTCATGTCCTCCTTTGTAAGTTCTGTGCCACGAAGTCCACAGACGGAGGTATTTGAACATAGTTGTACTTGCCAATCATTTTTTAAATTTCTTTCTTTTTTTTCCCCCTCATTGTAGTTGCACAATAACAAATACAACGACATTCAGTAATTATTATATTATTTTCTTTTTTCTTCTTTTTTGTTTCTTGTGCGTTACTAAAAGGCACCTACTTAATAATAGCTCGAGTCATTGTTGTTCGTCATAACAACGAAGAAATGTTTCGGAGAAAACTCGACGCAGTTTTCTTTGTTGATGGGAAAAAAAAAGAAAGGTTGGTAGTTGCTTTAATAGCCTACCATTAAACGAGTTGATTTTTTTTTTTAAAATTTCTTTTTTTTAATAAAAAAGAAGGAAACAAAAAGAGAATAGGAAAAAAAAAAAAAAAAAAAAACGGAAAAGAAAAAAATATTAATGTGTGATGGAATCTTTGTCCCCGGAACGAGCCCCTACTTTTTTGTTTTTTTGTTTTCCACTCTCACCATCCCCCTGTGAACATTTAAGGCAGTAAAAATCTGAAAGGGTTTCTTCCCCATTTTTCTTTGTCACTTGAGTGAGTAATCCAGGAATCCTTCCATCTACGGATTCCTTATAAAGCTGTTAGTGCAACATACTGACTACTGCTTAGTGTTGTTTTTTTGGGCTGAGCCACTTGCAGAGTAGGCCTTATTGCACAGCTAAAGGTATCTTCTCGTTAGTGGCTCACCACCCCCCCATCCCTCCCCTCAAAAATCTGGGGTATTGGTATCTAAAAAACCTTTGCCAACGTGGAGTGCCCTGCTGTCTGGATTATGTGAGAAAATTGCGTTTTGGAGAATTTTATGTCACTTTTTTCTTTAAAATTTTTAGACAACGCATAATAACACAAAGCATAGTAACACCATACACAATGACGAGGGGATGTTGATGAAAAGCTGACTAATTGTAAGCTACTTTATCCTTAACTCCCCACAGTAAACAGATGCCGCCATGGAATGACGGTACGAAAAAGAAGGTCAGCAGTTTAAAGGTATGTTCCTAGTCTTAAACATCGGAACATATGTTGAATGTTAGTTAAGATAATCAAATCAGACTCATGGGATCACGAGAGACCCACGTCCTACTTCTCCTCCTCATCAACACCAATCAAAAGTGATATTAAATATTTATAACTTAATGAACCCTGAGAGGTATGTTTTGAACTTTTTGCAAAGTCACTTATTCTTTGTTTTCACAAATAATTAAAAAAAAAATAGTAATAAAAAATTCGGATACGTAGGTTTCGGTATATATCACAGCGGAGTGGAAGTCTACGGACGGGAATGGAGTTATGGAGGATCACCTGATGGAGAGGGAAGTGGAATCTTTGCGATTCCTCCTCAGAGTGCTTTACCTCCGCAGATGTTTCATTCAGCAAAAGAATTAGGAACAACTGAATTAACAGCAGAACAAGTTAGTTGGATACTTAACGGAATGGGAAGAGCATGGACGATGGAAAGCTACGATTTACTTTCAAAGAATTGTAATCACTTCTCAGAAGAATTAATTAAAAAGTTAGAGAAGGCATCGGCAACTAAATTTTCATTTCCATCATGGGTGAACCGAGCTGCTAAAGTTGGTGATGCTCTTGTTCCAAGATCATTAGTTGAGTATGTGTTAAAGATGCAACCCCAGCCACCTAAGCAATCAGACTATTCTTTTGCTGAGCCTCCTTCGATTGATCAAACGTGTGATTCTCCTCGCAAGTGTAGATGCCACGGAACTCAACAACAGCATCAACAACTTCTTCAAAAGGAAGAAGAAAATAAACAAAAAGCCATCCCAGAAGATCTTAACAGTTTACCAATAAGAAGACTTCGAACTATAATGTTCCTTAATGGAATAGACTGGACTGGTTGCGTTGAAAAGAAAGACATGGTCGACAGAATAAAAGAACGTGTTGCAAGAGCAAAATAAAATAAAAAAAAACCTCCCAACGCACACACAAACTGTATTAAATTAATAAAATAATAAACAACAAAAAAAAAAAGAATGATACCTGAACCTAACCTATGCTTCTTTTTCTGGATTGGGTTTACTCTCATAAAATATATCAGTGATTCTGTTTTGTTTTGTATTCAGTTTCTTTTATAAATATTTAATCATGTCTAAAGTTGCTAAATTTATTCATATATCTCTCAAACAGTTGTTCTGACAATACGAATAAGGCACTTTTTTTTTTTTTTTTTTTTTTTGATATTTATACTTGTTGTCGTTTCTTTTTAAGTTTTTTTTTTTTTTTTTTTCCAGAACTGGTTATGTTTATAATAACGGCATACAACGAAGATGCTCAACAATCAATAGAATTAAATAGAACGGGTAAAGTTATAGTTTACGATTCGAGACACTTATTCAAAGGACAATACGGAACAAATGAACTCCTTGGCATTAGTTTCGGTAATACAGTTCAGTTACCCAGAAATGATGATGATATAAAAGGTCTAGCACTACATGTTGTGGTCTCAAGAAAAAATGAAGGTGTCAGCGTAAGTTCACGAGGAACACGAATACCTTTTGTAAGAAAATGGGGATCAGACACAACAATGAAATTAACAGTTGAGATCCTACTAAAGGTAGGCGATAGAATACTTGTTGCAGATACTCCTGTTTCTTTTGTTATTGAATGTCCTGTGAGATGTATTCAATTATACGATAATAGAAATATACCATTTACTCTTTATCGGACTCATCGACGTCAAGTTCGTATTCAAGATGATGTTGAAGGTCCATTTTCTTCTATTGTCATCGGAAAATCCTTTAAAATGACTCGTTTTAACGGGATTCTCGTATCGCTTTCAGCTTCTGGAGCCAGACAATATTTTTGGAAATTTCGAAATTCGTACAGTTTGAGATTTCTTATAAATTTTTTAAGTGAATGCGATGCAGTTGTTTCCTGTTTAGACATGACTCCAGGAAAAGTGTTGATGGGAGGAGCTCCACCAGACTTACGTAGATTCGACATGAAGAGAGCTCAAGAAACACCAACCAGTGCGTTTGAATTGTCTTATAACGACACGTCTTTAATTGAAGCAAATAGACAGGCAGATGAGGTTCAATTACAGAATTATAACTCGTTGCGTAGACGAACAGCACATCATTCTAAACCTATATTACAAGAGGATTTAGAAGTATTGAAACCAACGAGAGCGAAGTTGCATCTGGTCGATACCTCCTTCAGTTCATTTGAATTAATGAACAGTAATCAATTTGATGGGAATTCAATTTCTGAAATGAAGAAGGGACTTGAAATTAATCTGACATCGAAACCTATTATCTCAGAGAGAACACTCTTACTTAGAGATCACAAACACACTGATCAACGTGATACTGTTGGTGACGACATCGTTAGCGGAAGTATTTCCGCAACTGATGGTGACGACCAACTTTGGTCTAATCCCGAAGATGAACAAACCACTACAGAACTACAACAAGTTCTTGATCCAACCAGCACAGTAGAGAAAATGATGTCGACTCCAACTAAAGCGGTAGCAGGGTCACCAAAGAAATCACCAAAAACTTCTTCTACTAAAAAAACAAACAAAGAAAGGCTCGAAACTGAATCAAACGACAGCAGTGAAGAAGAACATCCTAAAGACTATTGTAAAGACATTCAATCGCTTTTGGAATATGGAAAATTTTCTACTCCGACAAAAAACACAAATAAAAAACCATCACAAAACATCCTTGAATACGATAACGTAATAAAAGACGGCTGGGAGTTCAGATACAACAAAGTGACATACGTATTCGACTCGAACAGAGACCCTACTCTGCAAGACTTCACAACAGAAACAACTCAACTCGTTCTATACTTGGATTCAACAGCTGCTATCACAGCCATATGTATGTGTGTTGCATCATTACTTGGAGGATCATGTCCTTCTGAAATGTTACAAAAAAGTAAAAAAAAAAATGTTCCAATAGGACATCTTTCAGAGGATGGGTGTGGTCATCCTCTTCGTGCTTTACTATTTAAGTACGTTGCTGATAAGTGTCGTATTCAATGTAAGATTAATAGTTTGTATGAAGCAATAGTTGTGCTCAGTACGACTCATGGTGACCCACTTAAAGAATATTTTGTTGAAGTAAATAACCCACTCTCTGTTGATAACATCCTTCGTGAAGTACCTTCACAGTCATTCATTTCATTGAAATACGGAAAAGCATTTACTCACACAACAAACATTAATCACATAGAGTTCATTGGTCATGGAGTAGGCGCATCAGTCTTTGAAGTTACTCTAAGAGGCAGCACCTTTGCCCTCAAACTTGCGAAAGATAGCATTCAAGTTGGTCGAGAAGTTCATTTATTGCGTAGTACGACATTGCCTTCATCAGTTTTTCCTGTTTATTATGGTATTGCAAGTTTAGAAAAATATGGTGCAGCAATGCTAATGGAATTCCTACCTCATACGGTTGATTCAATTAGAGTATTCAGTAGTAGAGAAATCCTTCCACCAATCAGTTGTTGCTTCATTCTGTTAAAGGTAGCCGATGCTTTATCATTCTTACATAAACGAGGATACATTCACAGAGACGTTAAACCTCAAAATATACTCGTCGATACCGTCATTGGTCGAATAAGCAGAGTGAAATTAGCAGACTTTGGTCTACTCGTACCTGCATATGGTGACTCGTTAATAGACGGTGAGACTTGTACTCCGGATTACTGCGCTCCAGAAACAGATAGTCTTAAAAAAGCATCAAAAAAAAGTGACATATACTCTCTTTGTGTTACGGTATTTGAATGTATGACTGGTAGGCTTCCAACGTATTGCCATGAACGAAAAAAAGTATCGGTACCAGACTGTGAAGTTGATAGTGAAGGAAAGAAGAGGATTCACAGCATTCTTCTAAAGTCTTTGGCATATGAAGTTCGACGGAGAAGCTCTGGTGAAAAACTCTGGTCTGAGGCGGCGAAGATTTACAGAGACATCGAAACTAATCATCATGACACTGATGGTTGTCTTAGAAACGCACTTGGACACGAAATCGAATCGTCGTCCGATTCCACTTCAACTGATGATACGAAATCCCAGACTAAAAAAATGAGAAAAAAACCTGTTTCGAACAAAACAAAAACAGTTCAAAAACCGAGTCGCAAACCCACCACTAAAATATCCAAAACACTTAGTGCGGCTTCAGATTCAGTGACCTCATCGTCTTCATCATCTGACAGTAGCAGTAGTAGTGGTAGTGGTAGTAGTAGTCGGGTATCATCATTCTCTGTTCATAAAAATATATCAAAACCCTCTTTCAAAAAGTCTGCACGGAAACCTTCCGCTGATTCGACTGTCAGTTCCGAGACCGAATCTTCTGTTTCAGATAGCAGCTCCTCGAGTGGGTCCTCTGACAGCACTGACGGAGGTCAACAGAACAATATAAATAAAAGTACGAAGAAACCACCAGCACTGAGTGCTACAAAGGTAGACATATCCTCTGATGAAGGAAGCAGCAGTTCTAAAGAGGAGCAGAAGACCAAGAAGGTATCAAAGATCGGTAAGAAGCCCTCATCTAAAATTAGTAAACAACTAAAAAGTGAGACCTCAAATTCGGAGAACAGCTCTAACGATGATGAAGAAACAAAAAAAAAAGCTTTATGGAAGACCGTCGAGGGATCCTCGTTGGCCCCTTCAAAAATTTCGAAGAAGTCGTCAGATAAATACGAAAGTAGTTCTGAAGATGATAAAATATCAACTCTAGCGACCAGTAAGAACGTCTTAACTGAGCAGATCAGTAACAAAAACATCTGTCCAGACTCCAACACCTCAGAAGACAATAAGAAATCTTTCACAAAAGGAACAATAAAACCTCCGTCGAAGACCTCCAACAGGAAGTCACGAAGTAGATCCAACAGCGAGGTATCAGTGAAGTCTAACAAGAAAGACGCAGGTAATCTCTCACCAGAGAAAGATGAGAGCAGTAGTTCTGAAGACGAGAAGAATAAGAAAGTAAATATTAGTAAGAAACTCTCATCTAAACTGAGTATCGGAGGAGTAGACACCAACACTGACAGAAGTAATTCTGAAGACGATAAGAAATCCAATAAGGTCGCTGGAAAACCCTCCTTGAAGACATCCAGAAGCAGAACATCAGAAAGTGAAAATAAAGACACAGAAGTAGGTAGACAGCTGCCTGAGACTACCAGTTCTGAAGAGGAGAATGGACCTGCTAATGAACTCTCTTTAGCTGTAAGGGAACCCTCATCAAAAGAAGGCGGGAGCGGCAGTTCAAAAGACGAGAAGAATATGACTAAGAAACTCTCATCTAAACAAAGTATCGGGAGAGTAGACACCAACTCTGATAAGGGAAGCAGTTCTGAAGACAATGGGGACTCTAAATCCTCAGGTGCTAGGAATTCAACGGGCGTAAAGAAAGCTACGAAGGCACCTTCGAAGTCCTCATCAAAGCAGAGCAGTAACCAATCGAATACAAGTTCTGATGACAGCAGTGGCGAGAAGAGATTAACGAAGAAGGTCGTTGCTAAAATTAGCAAACGGAGATCCGCTGACGAGACTTCAGATTCAGAGAGTGAAGTGAAGTCGGCCAAGAAGACTTCCAGAAAGCGTTCTTTAAAACCAACTAGAAAACAATCCAGAAAACCTTCTTCATCCGATGACGAGAGCAGTAGTTCTGAAGAGGAAGAGAAGGTAACAAGGAAAGTATCAAAGACTAGTAGAAAGCCCTCATCTAAACAGAGCAGTAAGAAGAGAAGTATCAGTTCTGATGAAGAGAGTAGTTCTGTAGATGTGAAGAAGTCATCGAAGAGCTCAAGGAAACCTTCTGTCAAAAAGGCTTCTAGAAAGAGTTCTTCAGAGTCATCCGAAACGTCTTCTTCATCATCAGATGAGAGTAACAGTTCTGAAGAGGAAGAGGAAGTAACAAAGAAAGTATCAAAGACAAGTAGGAAACCCTCATCTAAAATGAGCAGTAAGAAAGGAAACATCAGCTCTGATGAAGAAAGGAAATCCACGACAAAGGGAACACAGAAACTATCCTCAAGGACTACCAGTAAACGATTGTTTGAGCAAGACAGCAGTAGTAGTTCTGAAGAGGAAGAGAAGGTAACAAGGAAAGTATCAAAGGCTAGTAGAAAGCCCTCATCTAAACAGAGCAGTAAGAAGAGAAGTATCAGTTCTGATGAAGAGAGTAGTTCTGTAGATGTGAAGAAGTCATCGAAGACAGGTACGAAACTGAAGAATGACAAACTCGTAATCAGTTCTAGTTCACAAGATGAGAAAAAGAATTCAAAAAGAAGTACCAGAAAACCATCAAAGAAATCTGCAGCTATCAGGAATTCTAATCAACTTATAAAAGACAAGCTCAATTCTGAGAGAAATAAAAATATTATACCGGTTACAGTTTCTGATAGGAAATTCTATAGGAAGTCTGCGAGAAAGGCTGCAAGTAAATCTTCTTCGGAAGAAAGTGAAAGCAGTTCTGAGAGCAATAAGATATCTAAAAAGATTGCTAATAAACCTTCCTTGACGATAACCAAGTCAGAAAGTAAACAAAAACACTCTTCAGAGAAGAGCGGGAGCAGCAGCAGTTCTGAAGATGAGAAGAAAACGACAAAGAAAGTATCGAAGATCAGTAAGAAACCTTCCTCTAAAGTAAGTACCAAAGTAGTTACCAGTTCTAAGGAGGAGAATGCAGACGCTAATACGAAGTTGACTACCAAAGGAGAACCTTTGTCAGAAACATTAAATAAATCTTTATCTGATCTGACAACTAATTCTGTTGAAGTTAATGAAGAGAATCAGAACAAGACTACGACATCATCAAATGATAAGTTTGAGATATCAAAGAGACGAATTGAAGATCAATTAAACTCCTCGACATCACTTCGTAAGAAGTTCGTAAGGAAGTCCTCAATCGAAAGTTCTGTAAAGCGAATGAAAGAAGACGATGCTGTCATGTCTGAAGAGATAATAAAACTGAATAACGAAACACAACCTGACGTGGTCTCTATCGCAGTAGTAACGGAGAGTCTAACCACACAGTCGGAAGGAGGAGGAACCCAATCGCTAACACTTGTTCCGGACAGCGATAAGTTAAGTACAGTTAAGGATCAAAGTGCTTCTGAACAACTGATTACTGTAAAGACTGTCGAGTCGCTCAATGAGGATAAGGAAACTATTTCTAAAGCTGACCCTGTCGGTATTATTAAATCTGATAAGAGAGACTCCAATATTATCAAATCATTAAAAGATACGAAAGACTGTTCTGATACTGTTGATGTAGAAGTGAAGAAGATGACAACTGTTGAAGATTTCAACCCAAAGAATCTGACTGAGAAAGGAATTCCAGACCATGAAGATGTCAATACAAAAAGTAAACTCCTGATATCAGTTAACACGAACTACCAAACTAGAGAGGAAATCAAATCATTAGCGAAGTCATCTTCTGAAATCAGTCGATCAGATGATGTTAAACAAAATCAGATGAGTGAATCCGAGACGATTGCAAAACTTCCATTAACAAGTTCTAGTTCAGTTCAGAATGATATCAAAGTCACCACCACCAAAGAGAGTAGAAAGAAAGAGGTAACTCCTCTTGTAGAAGTCTACCCAGCTATTCAAAAGAAGATGACTGCAGCAGGTAGTCATCAAGGCAATAAGACATCGCAGGTCAGCACATCAACCGACAAAAATAGAAATCAAAGTCCCAAAACATTGCCAGCCAAAACATTGCCAACCGAAACATTGCCAACCGAAACATTGCCAGCCAAAGCATTGCCAACCGAAGCATTGTCAGGCAAAACATTGCCAACCGAAACATTGCCAACCGAAACATTGCCAGCCAAAACATTGCCAACCGAAACATTGCCAGCCAAAGCATTGCCAACTGAAGCATTGCCAGCCAAAACATTGCCAGCTAAAGCATTGCCAACTGAAGCATTGCCAACCGAAACATTGCCAGCCAAAGCATTGCCAACCGAAACATTGCCAGCCAAAACATTGCCAACTGAAGCATTGTCAGGCAAAACATTGCCAACCGAAACATTGCCAGCTAAAGCATTGCCAACTGAAGCATTGCCAACCGAAACATTGCCAGCCAAAGCATTACCAACTGAAGCATTGCCAGCCAAAACATTGCCAACCGAAACATTGCCAGCCAAAGCATTGCCAACCGAAACATTGCCAGCCAAAACATTGCCAACCGAAACATTGCCAGCTAAAGCATTGCCAACTGAAGCATTGCCAACCGAAACATTGCCAGCCAAAGCATTGCCAACTGAAGCATTGCCAGCCAAAACATTGCCAACCGAAACATTGCCAGCCAAAACATTGCCAACCGAAACATTGCCAGCCAAAACATTGCCAACCGAAACATTGCCAGCCAAAACATTGCCAACCGAAACATTGCCAGCTAAAGCATTGCCAACTGAAGCATTGCCAACCGAAACATTGCCAGCCAAAGCATTGCCAACTGAAGCATTGCCAGCCAAAACATTGCCAACCGAAACATTGCCAGCCAAAACATTGCCAACCGAAACATTGCCAGCCAAAGCATTGCCAACCGAAACATTGCCAGCCAAAACATTGCCAACCGAAACATTGCCAGCCAAAACATTGCCAACTGAAGCATTGTCAGGCAAAACATTGCCAACCGAAACATTGCCAGCTAAAGCATTGCCAACTGAAGCATTGCCAACCGAAACATTGCCAGCCAAAGCATTACCAACTGAAGCATTGCCAGCCAAAACATTGCCAACCGAAACATTGCCAGCCAAAACATTGCCAACCGAAACATTGCCAGCCAAAGCATTGCCAACCGAAACATTGCCAGCCAAAACATTGCCAACTGAAGCATTGCCAGCCAAAACATTGCCAACCGAAACATTGCCAGCCAAAACATTGCCAACTGAAGCATTGTCAGGCAAAACATTGCCAACCGAAACATTGCCAGCTAAAGCATTGCCAACTGAAGCATTGCCAACCGAAACATTGCCAGCCAAAGCATTACCAACTGAAGCATTGCCAGCCAAAACATTGCCAACCGAAACATTGCCAGCCAAAACATTGCCAACCGAAACATTGCCAGCTAAAGCATTGCCAACTGAAGCATTGCCAACCGAAACATTGCCAGCCAAAACATTGCCAACCGAAACATTGCCAGCCAAAACATTGCCAACTGAAGCATTGTCAGGCAAAACATTGCCAACCGAAACATTGCCAGCTAAAGCATTGCCAACTGAAGCATTGCCAACCGAAACATTGCCAGCCAAAGCATTACCAACTGAAGCATTGCCAGCCAAAACATTGCCAACCGAAACATTGCCAGCCAAAACATTGCCAACCGAAACATTGCCAGCTAAAGCATTGCCAACTGAAGCATTGCCAACCGAAACATTGCCAGCCAAAGCATTGCCAACTGAAGCATTGTCAGGCAAAACATTGCCAACCGAAACATTGCCAGCCAAAGCATTGCCAACTGAAGCATTGCCAGCCAAAACATTGCCAACCGAAACATTGCCAGCCAAAGCATTGCCAACTGAAGCATTGCCAGCCAAAACATTGCCAACCGAAACATTGCCAGCCAAAACATTGCCAATCGAAACATTGCCAACCGAAACATTGCCAGCCAAAGCATTGCCAACCGAAACATTGCCAGCCAAAGCAATGCCAGCCACTACTTCGAAAGACACCGATCCAGTGGTTGGGTTCCTACCGCTGAAGGTTTTGCCCAAAATAAGTAAAAGTAAATGGATACCACCAGTTAAGTCATCTAAGAAACCAATAACTGTTCCCGTTAAAGGTCAAGTCATTCCTGTCTCTTCAACTAAAGGAAAGGTCCCTCAGGGGGAGAACATTATTAAAAATAAATCACTCGCTGGCATCTCTGATTCGAATCAAATAAAGAGAAGGAATCCCGGCAGTCAAACACCAGTAATGGAGAAGAAGAGGTGTACGCAGTCTGGTGAGAAATCTAACAGTGCGAGAGAGGACTTGAAGATGAAGAGTTGGCAATCATCGAAACCCACACAGTCTGTAGACAAATCGAAATCCATGTCAGAAATTTCCAAAGCCGTGGCTCCAAAGAGTTCTAAACATGATAGTCACAGCAGTAGGGAAAAGGATACCTCTGAGACTGGTTTTGTGAAACCAGCTTTAAAAAAAACATCGATCGGAACAAAACCCCCTTCCACAGTAGTAAAACGACCAAAACTACCTTGAAAAATCAACCTAACTAATGACAAGCAATGCTTAAATTGCCATCTCGCATCTTTTTTTTTTCTCTTAATTTTTCTTTAAAAAAGAGTTTTTTTTAAATCTCTTGTGTTCGAGTCAGCCTGTCTAGTTTCCTATGTAAGTTATCTTTGCTTGGAGTTCTTCAGTCGAAATTTTAGAAATGTATTAGGCAGTAGCTTATTATTATTGAAATGTCAGGTATATTTATGTATAAAATATGTTGTGAGATGATGTGGTGAGTGGTATTTTTAATTTAAAACTTTATTTTTTGTCAGGTGAGCCATGGGGGCAGGCTGTGTAAAAGACAATTCAACAGTAGCACCCGATGCCCTCCACATCCCAGCTGCCGCGCAAGAGAGAAAGGTGAGACGGAGGAAGTTAGCTGATTATAGGAACTGCGTATATGCGATTTCTGCTTTTGAAAGACACCAAACAGGTGTTTGGAACGATCCTGGAGTACGAGCAATCATGAGGTTTGCACAAGAGCTTCCATTACCGACAATCATGTTCACAGAAGATGGTAGCATTGGATTTGCTAATGAACCAACTATTGAAATATCAAGAGTAGGTGATCTTCAATATGGTAATCAGGTAAGTAAAATAATTGATTACACCGGTGATTTCGAGGACCTCTGCTACAGAGAAGTAAATTCTGTTAATCTGATCCACGGAGATGACGGAACAACAACACCAATAACAATGTATACAATTGCTTTTTATATTGACAGTCGTCAACGCAGTGCAACTGACCTTTTATCATCACAATCTGGTAGTCAGACAGGTATAAAACCAATCTCAGAAAAGATACTTACTGATGTTCCTCTTGTGTTTATATCGTTTTTTGATACTAATGTGGAACTAGAAGTCACTAGAAGGATCCCACAGGTGTTTAAAGAAGTAGGAAAGCGTATAGTTACTCTCGGAGGATCTGCAACAATGCAAGCAGATGCTGCCATAACTCGACACACTCCAAGTGAACGTGATTCGAGTTCTGATACAGAAAGTGATACCAGCAGGTCAGGAATTATAAAAAAACTTGATCTTAAAGGGGTGTCACCAAAAAGCTCGGAGGCAGCATCGCCTGTCAGTTCTGATGGCCGATCGGCCCGAGGAAGACATCGAAACTTTTCTCAAAATTTCAGTCAACCCTCATCTGAATTATCACTCAGCAGAGTTAGTAGTACTGCTGGAAAGATAATATCACCGAGGCAGTCAGGTACAGGTAGGTTCGATGCTTTAGCAGTTGCTATGTCGATGGGTGATGTCTTACTTATAATTGATCCTAATCATCGAGTAATAAGTTCTGCTTCACCTGCGGCATTACAATTCTTAGGCTTTAGTAGTATTGCTGATATTGTTGGAAAACCAATTTCGTTTATTTTACATTCATCTGAACACGAGACACACGAAGATCCTCTTGATGGCCTCAGTAGGCTTGCGGACCTCAGCGGATCCAGTCTCGCAGGAGAACAAAAAATCACGTTTATAACCAGTCAGGACACACAAGATTCCCTCACAGTTAGTATTGTATCAATTTCATTTCTCTCACCCTCTAGTGTAGTATTTAGAATTGGACCTGCTTCGGTTTCCAATTCAAAAAGAACCGGTGTTCGATTCCAATACAAAGGCTTCCCGGATGAGCTTGCTATAATGGTCAACAGTTTTGCTGTATGTTTCTTCTTTGTTAACTTTTTAAAGTAAAAAACACTATCAGAAACAATCAACAAACAGGACGCTACTCTGGTAACTAACTTAGGCGGTCAGGTCCTTCATTTCAACGCAACATTCGGAAACATGTTCGGATATGACGTTGATGAAGTTCAAGAGAAAGACGTAACGGTTTTTATACCGGAATCGTTTTCAAAGTCACACACTGAACATGTTAAGAGGCTAGCTGCTAACCATAACAAGACTTGTCGTAAGATGTTAAAACGACATCGATCAGTTATTGGTCTAACGAGAAGTGGTGAGGGAATCCCTCTTGACATTTCTATCTCAGAAATAAACCCGTCAATTGAAACAACATTTTATGTTGTTACAGTTAGACGGGTTTTGACGACAGAAATCGTTCAGAGATATCAAACAGCAGCAGCAAGTTTAATGGTTCAGGCGGGATTTCAGCCTTCAGTTGAATTTGAGAGATCGCGTAACAACCTACTAGCTGGTGGTGTTGTTATGCGTCGGGGATCTTATCCATCTTCTGTAGGTTCTTTTACGCCTCGATCTATTGCAAGTAACACCCCTCGATCTGTAGCAAGCAGCCATGCTCGATCTACTTCCCCTATCCCTATCCCGGCTGCTTCACCAATTTGTACTCCAGATGTATGTGAAATTATTGGATTTGTCAAGTATTTTTTTTTTTTTTTTTGGAGGGGGAAGGAGAGAAAAAAAAAAAAATTCACATCACAGGCTGACGGATCTCTCAAACCGGCCGTTGAAGATGAAGACCAGTCTTCGCCTGAAAGTTCTGTGCCCCTTGGGATGCTGTCTCCCGCTCCGTCTAATTCGGTATAAATATAGTTTTGTTTATGCCAATGGAACCAATTTTAAGCGAGACTTTGCAAAATACTCGCTTAATGTTATCTCCTCGTTGGCCGATTTGATCGGCTTTCGATGGTTTCATTTTTTTCAGAAGTGAAACAGAATAAATGTCGTTTGCTTAATATTTTGTGTGTAAGGAAAAGAGGATTGGGAGATGTGATGTGTTGTCGTTTCTCAAACGTTTCTTTTCTTTTCCACCCATTCGAGAAAAAAAAATAATACAAAAAACAATAACAGCCCTTCATCCGGATTGACTACAAACACATTATTGCAAAACAACAGGCCGCAGCTGCTGAGGTATGCAGATTATTCTTTTTCCCCTCCACTATTTTTTAACCCAGGTACCTTCTTAGGATTATATTATTGCTGTGATGTATATTCTGAAAAGGAAGCACTTGTTATTGTGAATCTAATCTATATGACAAACATAAATAACTCAAACAGAGAACTGCAAAAGAAAACGCGGAGGATGAAGAGGAAGAAGAAGAAGAGGAATGCGAACCCATACCAGACCTTCCCAAATGTTCATTCCCGTTTCCGCCAGAAGAAGGGACTGACCACTCTCTAACAGAGCGATCTGATTTTGGAGAGGAGATGCCTTCAAGATCAGCTACTATTCCACAGGCAGATGATGATTAATTGATGTTTGTTGTTTTACTATGGATATCTCTTTCTTCACTCACTCTTAAAATTATGGCGTAGGTGAGGACACTGAATTCTCATTGAACTTCATTGCTTTTGTGCAATTTTCTCTCTATTCGTTTAGTCTTCGGTAAGAATACAGGTTATTATCGTGCAATGTGAATTGCCTATTCGTTTTTTATTTATGTTTTATTTTTAACGGCTACGTGCGTATTCAAGTGCCTCTTCAGTTTTTATTTATATATTTGTTTTAATTACAATCTCGGGGTAAGTGACCAAGTCAGGACTACAAATTTTGATTGGCTGAGAGCTCCCTTATAGTCGCTGTTTTTTAAAATTATTTTGAAACTGCTTTTCAGAATGCTTTTTACCATCTGCATCAAACCAATTACGCCATACGTGTGCCGCTGATAGTGTAAATGACCTTTTAAAAAAAAAAATTATGAGCGGTACGAGTATGTTATTGCGAACTGAATGATGTCATTTTAATTATTTCAAATACGACAGACGACTATCGGCTTTTTTTGTGCTCTTCTTAAAACTTACTGCTGATCACAATTAATTATTCATTTTCTTTTTTTTTTTTTGAAAAAAGACGTTTAGAATTTTGGGCTTTCCTTGTGGTCCATCACAACGGTTGAAATTTTGTGAAAAAAAACTAAATCGTTACATAACTCGGGGGGGGGGGGTTTTTTTTAAAACGTTTTTCAAAAAATAACTGATATAAATTACTGTGTTGGTGCCATTCTTTTGATTTCACTCCAATTCTAGTCTGTGACTGATGCAGTTTTTTTTTTTTTTTGTTTGTTTTTGTTCTCTCATCGGGAAAATAAAATAGAATGAAAACTCCTTTCTTTGTCTCTTAGGGAATTAATTTAATAAGTAGTACTCTCTTCTTCCGACTCCGACTTGTCTCGACACACGGCAACATGGAAGACCCCGGGGAGCTGGAGTTTTTTTGTTGTTGTTTGCTTTCTTCGCTCCTGCTTACGATTTTAAAAAAAAAAAATGGATTAATCGTTTGTAGGAAGTGAATTTCTGAAAGTTTTTTTTTATTTTTATTTTTAAAAAATCCCACCATCACTCAGTTGACTTCCAGCCACCTTTTGTTATTTCATAGGGTGGATACCAAGAAAAAGAAACTTAAAAACAAATCCCCCATCCTCTTACAACACTAACTTAGTCACATTATCATAAACTTGATACAATACATATACTCATATTACTATAAGTATGCTCAAATGGTTAAAAACTCCCCCCCAATCAACATTAACAATTATTTTTGTTTGCGACGAATTGAGAAACTGGAAAACTCGTTACAGTTATCTCAGTTTTTTCTTTGGGAATTGGTTATTTTTTTTATTTTTTTTTTTTAATAATAAATATCTGTGAGCCCTGTCCCTCTTCCTTTCCTTGGTATGTACCACACGAAGTTAACCCTCACATTGTTTATATTTTGTTTATATTTATTCTTTTTTAGTGTTTTTCTTGTTTGGTTATAAACCACGTAACCATGAGATGCTCAATTGGAGCAGGCTCTCGTTTTTTTTTTTCAATCTCAAAAGACACCTTTACTTTATAGGCTTGTATCCGTTTGCGCGCCATAAAAGTGTGAGAATTATTTAGTATACCCATACTTGCCCCATTTAAAGGGGGTCCAAGTATGTATGCCGATTCTTTTTTTGCATCCTACTTGACGAAGCAGTTGATACTTGTTGTTGTGAACCTGATTCTTTAAAAAGGTGAACACGGTGACGAGTACTTCTGCAGTCTTTGCGAGCTGTCGGTGACAAGATCAACGGCAAGAGTCTCACACGTTGTGGTATCTATTTGGTATTTGGGTCATTTCTGAGATGTGGAATCCTTGACTTGGGTAAAATAAAATAGTATTATTCTAGTTGAAAAGATAACTCGCTGGAAAGTGTGTTTCTTTAATTTAGTTCAAACAACTGCTTCCTGGTGTAAACTTGGAGGGCTAGGAAATCCCCCCCTTTTTTTTTACCCCCCTCTTCAGCCTCGTGCCTTCTGATTATCAAAGATCAGTGGGAGCGTGTTGGACTGCTTTAAAGGATGAAAAAACAATAAAAAAAATAAAAATAACACTTCACATACTCAACGTTAGATTGATTGAGATAAAAAAATGTTTTTTTTTTTTTTTTTCTCCCCCTTTTTTTTCTGTTCCCTTTATTCTTCTGTAACTGCTAATATAAAACTAATACAACTACCTATGCTAGGTGGCTACACTACCTTAACATGCAGCAAATATTAAACTATTCTATCACAGGCTGCTTCTGTGAACTGGTATCCAGCAGGTAGCCTTTCTTAGTTTTACTTAGGTTTTGGAAATGTGATTGTCGGTTATTTCTACGTTTGATGGAAGGAGTATAAAAGAAAAAAAAAAAAAAAACTGATGCCACGCTTGCGTCATTTGCTGTACTCGGTATGCGTTACCGCATCCAGGCTTATAGCTCAAAAAAAGACTTAGTGAAAGCGAAAAAAAAAAAAGTTGTTTTTTTCTTAATAAGGCCTCCTCTTTTCCCTCCTTCCACGAACTACTTACTACTTTGTTTTTATTCCTTTTTTTACTAAAGAAAAAACAAAAAAAAACAAAAATCAGCGACGCCTTATGTTATTTATTTCTGCTTAGCAACCTTGACCTGTATTCGAGTATTAGTGTAGGGAATTATTGTTTCTGTTTGTCCTTTTTTTTTCTCTGCTAAGAAGAAAGCTACTGGTAAAACAATACTACTGCGAGCCCGATGCTTGCTGATGATATTGGTTCTTGTCTTGTGTCTTTTCTTCATTTTTTTTGATTTTAATATTGATATGAAGTATAACAAGTGCTGTAGAGGGAATTTTCTTTTTTACTGTTGCAGACCAGATGTCTGCTGATGTTTCTTATCAGATTTTCATTTCTTTTGTGCCATTTATTCTTTCTAAACCTATGGTACTACTATACCTTGTTTTTCTGCTTGGTAGCACGCTGCTCTTAAACCAAAGTACCTTTTCTCTTCCTTTTTTTCTTTTTTTTCTTCTTTTTGCACCGACACAAAAGTCGGAGAAGAAACTATTCAGATTAAGAGCCGTTTTATTTATTATGCCATGTTATCTATTTCCCTGTGCGCCAGTAACAAAATATAAGGCTTATCCGAATGGTTTCTTTTCCTTCTTCATGCGAACATCTTGTTTTTGGATGATTCTTGGTCTATATTTGTACCTTCTCGTACCTTCAAAAAAGTAGGAAAGAAAAATAATGAAATTAAAAAAAAAAAAAAAAAAAAAAACAAATTACATAAAATAAAAATCTGTTATCAGATTCTTATTTTTGTTAACATACCAGGCATTCTGCAAAGGTCTTTGGTAGTGATCCTCGAACCTGTTATTGTTTTTTTTTTTCTTTTCCGTTTTTTTAGTTTTTTTATAATCGTATCGACTTAGTGAGTAGACTGTGTGTACTGTTTTTATTCGTTATTAATATTATTATGGTTTTTTTTTTTTTTTTTTTTTTTTTTTTTTTCTTTCTCTTCCCTTTTCTCTGTCTTTCCTTCATTTCAGGATATCACATTATAAATGTTTGTTTTGGATTCTTTTTTTTTTTTTTTTTTTTTTGTTTTTATTATTTTAATTCTAATTAATTGTTATTTATATTTAACATCCATCACAGATGTAAATATCTATGCCCTCGGCACGAATCCATCCTCAAAATACGGACTCGTCAAGTGGGAAGGAAGATGTAAAGCAACAAGTAGTCGATAACATCCCAGGACTTGTTGCTCCCCAGGGAGCCGATGCAGACGAAGATGAAGTTAAAGCACTCGCAGAAGCTGCTGCCAAGGAAAACACATCAGAAGAGCACGTCAACGAAGCAATGCTACGAAAAGGTATACTACGAAGACCAAGACAGTCCTTACACGAGGCTATTCATAGAGGACAGTTAGAAGTTGTTGAACAAATCTGTAAAGAAAGATGCGGGACAGCTCTTATTGATGAGTTCAGTGCAATGGGATCAAGTGGATGGAATGAAACGCCTCTAATGGTCGCATGTCAAGCTTATCATCTTCCTCTACACCACCAGCTTCTGATGATCGGTCATTTACTAACAGCAGGAGCACGTACTGATCAACTCGATAAAAAAGGTCGTTCAGCAATAGCATTATCAATCATGTCATCTCCTGATAGAACTACTAAACTAGTTGAAGGTATTCCTGAATGGTATAGTAAAGGTGATAAAGTCCTCTGTCGGATAAACGGAAAATGGAAAAACGCAATTGTACTCGGATACGGTGACACAACACTCGACTCTGGTGGAATGGTTGTGTACACTGTGAGAACTCTTGGAAATGATAAAAAAGTATTTCATGGAATTCACAAACAAGACCTATGCCAGGATACCATCCCACGAAAAGGTTCTATTAGACTTGGAATGTCTGCTGTTTTTCGATGTAAAGAAGACAATACTAATTCAGCTTTTCAATCTGGAGTGATCTGCAATGTGAATCCAAGAGGTGGATATGATGTTCATTCAGGAGATGCAATCATTCCGATGCCAGATTCTCGTATTCGTCTTCCAATTCAACAAACATCATCATACACACCTGCAACTGAAGGTAGACTGTACCCTGGTTGTCCTGTAGCTGTACTACTACCAGGATGGAGACGTTTTGAAAAGGGTCGCATTGAAGGCAGAAATAACATTCACGGAGGATTTAATATTTTACTGAATGAAAAAATAAACATCGAAACAGGCGAACGTGCCGGAGAAACTTACAAATGGCTTGGCGCCTTAGTAGGCAACAACACCTCAAGAAGATTTCGAAGTTTAGAAAAACTAATCGAATCGGATAAGTGTCGAGGTACATATGGAGGAAAGTCACAATTTATAGACAGCTCTTCCCAAGGACAACACAAGGACGCAACTAGGTTTTTAGTTGGTGTGCAATTAGAGAGAATAATGCTAATTCAACAGGCAACTGGTATTAGCAAGTCTTGTGAAGCAGTAGTTCAAATGCTTTGCACGGAGAGACGTCGTAATGAATGTGGAGAATATGTAACGCAATCTATAGATCGATACTCCTGGCCAAAGTATGAAAAGTTAAATCAAATCAGCCAACTGTCTGGTTCTCAAGTCATAGCACTTGCTGCTCGACACAGTAATCTAGCAGTTCTTCAAAAACTGGAAGAACATAATTTAATCCAAAGTAAACAAGACCTGTATGATTGGGTTGATGGAAAAGAAACACTTGAGTTAGTTCAATGCCCTGACATGGCGATTTTTTTAATGCAGTATGGGCTTATTGTTTCTCTGTCATACGCAACAAAATATGCAGCTTACGGCAATAAGAGAGAATCTTGGAAAAGAGTAATGAATGGTCTCTTAAATGGTCCTTGGTCATCACAGCCAATATTCTGGTCGGAGACCAGTCCAGTTCAAAGCGGGTTAAATTCGATTCAATGGACTTGCAAAGCAGGTGCTTCTGAATTACTAGAAATGCTTCTAGCAAGACCAGAAGGAGCTGCTATTGCTGCGCATCCATCGAAACCTGGAAACCATCCACTCTATCTTGTTATAAGATCATGGGCTATGCCAGAAGTAAAAATGTCAATGGTGAAAACCTTAATAAACTCTGACGTCTCTATTCAGAACAGTAAAGCTCTATTTGCTGCTGTTGACTGCAATCTACTTGATTTGGTTCAACTTTTACTTGAAAATGGAGCTGATCCTCAAGAAAAGATGGAAGGAACACCTCCTCAATACAGGGCAGCATCTTACGTAGCTGTTGAACGACTGGCTGAATACACAAATAATGGCGTTGATATGTTGGCTGTAAGTATAGTTGAAAAATGTCTGCAACACCCAGAAAATTCAAATGAATGGAACGGGTGGGTGGAATTACTAAAACAAGTAAACGGTGACTTGACTGGTCTTCAAGCTTGGAACGAAAGTGGTGAAACTGCATTGTCGTTGGCTGTATGTCATCAGAAAGCATCTCTAGTAAGGGTCCTGGTTGAAAAGAAGATGTGCAATCCAAATGTCCGAACTGCTAAAGGTGAATACCCAATAGGATTAGCAGCTTTCTTAAATACCGACAGTACTATAATTAATATTCTCATACGAAACTCTGGTTATGATGTAGTAGCCAAGGGTACTCTCGCATTCCCACGAGCATGTAAAAGAAAACACATCGACATACTAAACACCTTATTAGAAGCTCATGAAACGTCATCTCTGAAAATGGATTTAGAAGAGCCTTTGGATGGTTTGACTCCAATAGAATGGTTGTTGACTGATGCTGTTGGAAATATTAACAAGACAACCAGAGATATGATAATGAGGTTAGCAAAGTTAAAAGTTTCTGTACAACCAAGTTTAATATCAGAATTAGGATGGTTAGATGTTCTGACTGAAGTTCTGACTCAAAGAAATGGTGAAAAACTACCTCCAGTCCCAACACCCGGAAAGACATCCGCAATGATGCATGCCATAGCAAGAGGTGATGTTGATATGGTTAAGTTTTTAGTTAGTTGTGGTGCTGATCTTCTTCAAACAAACACACTAGGTCAGTCAGTACTAGTGATGGCATTAGAATCACCTGTTAATGAATACCTTGATCTTTCTGAACCTCGTCAAGCAAAAATACGATACCACATGCTTGAAGCCCTTCTGGCTGGAGAACACGCTCAAACTCTCATTCAAGCTTCAGGAGTGTTGGCAGCAGCAGCAACGAGAAATTGCCTCGCTTCCATTGATCTGCTTAATACTAAATCACCGAACAGAAAGTGGTGTGAAGAAGACGAAGTTGACGTCAGCCAAGTCACAAACGAGCGTCTCTCACCAGTAGAGTTAGCAACCGACCAACGAGTTCAATGGAAGCTCATCGAAGAAAATGGTTTTGCTCCGAATATTGCTAACTTAGCTAGAGAAGGTAAGTTTGGACTTGTATTACATTGCTTGAAAGAACAGAATAAACGAGGTTTAAGCAAGGCTACCTGGACTGCACTATGCTGCAGACGCTCTACTTGTGCTGCAGTCGACCGCCACTACGAGGGTCACACAGGCCGTACTGCACTCGGTTGGATAATTCCAAAGAGTTATTCAGCTTTTACTACTGACAAGTATAAAAATTTAAAAACAGGAATAGCTTCTTTCTACTATGCACAACCATCTCATTTTCAAAAATGGGGACACGAAACCCTAAAGAAAGGCTGGGTAAAAGGTACAGCATTCCCTGTAACAGGCTACGATGACTCACGATACACTCCAAATACGAAAGACTTTTCCGGATTAGTAGAATGGGTCCCGCAGGGAGCAGAAAAGAAAGACGTGCTTATTCTTCCTCTTCACGCTTTGTTATTCGCTGATAACACAATTGGGTATGAGCGGGGTAAGAGTGTTTTAGTTACACATAAGTCGTCAACTCCTCCATATGCAAGACATATGACGACGTACCAAAAAGTATACCTCGTTGATAATGTTAAGGAAAGCTTTGATGGAGATGAGTGGTTTGCGACTAAGGAACGAATTCAAACAACCGGAACACATTATCCAATGAAGAATCCATTCAAAGTTAAACTAAAAGACTGTATAGTATATGTAAAACTATCTGACATGACTAATGAAAATGCGACAACCATATTAATTGACATGATTCTCCAACATGGTGACGGTAAGCTACAGCGACACTTTCTAGACGATGAGGGGAAGTCTGTTTTAGAATTAGCCTGCAGAGGAGGTGATATTAATTTGATCGAATCGATAATGAAATTGAGAACTGAATTCGGTTTCGCAAAAGACCCAACTGGAGGATCAGACTACCGCCATCCGTGTTGTGCAGCTATTTGTGCTGCAGCTGCTGGGAGGAGATTCTCAGTATTAAAAATGTTGTTATCCATGGGCATCCCTCCCGACAGCTACAAAGACGGCCGCTCTGCTGGAAAATGGGCTGCTTCTGAATGCTGCATGCGTCTCTTACGAGAAGCATGGAAACCAGGACAAACAAGTGATGCTTTATATGATTTATGTATGATGTCTAGAAGAGGTTGGACAGTAGAGGTTCAAAAACTACTCGCGCATCCATTCAATGCAAATCCTAATATCGAATCTGAAACAGGAAGAACACCACTAATGGAAGCAGCATCTGGTGGTCATATTAAGTTATTCAAGATACTTCTTGAGGTTGCGGAGGTAACAAAGTTTGATCATCACGGTCGATCTGTTTTAACAACACTCGTTGGACTTCATGATCAAGATTTAGGATACGAGATGAGTTTATGGCTTCTTGAATCTCGTAATGCAGTGTTGAAAGGTGATAAACCAAAGAAGGAATTTATCAAAAGATCAAAAGCCTTAACTCAAGCAGTCTCACAACCGAATCCACACATTCTCACAGTGCAATTGTTACTAAGAAACGGATCGAATTCTAATGAAATGTCAGTTGGGAAGAGTGCTCTTCGTCATATCAGTCCAACTGGCACTGCAACTAAACTAGACGTCGATGGGTGTGTTGAGAGTAAGATATCCGTAGCCCTACTTATTCTCCGTGAGTTACTCACTTGGGAAGTTCGTTTACTCGATCCAAAAAGTAGATTTCACGGAATAAAAGGAATAGTTCAAGACACTTCTATTGGACAAGACAGATACAAGGTTCGATTCAAAGACGAATCATCACTTGTCGAAGTTACTGAATGGGTGAGATCAGATGCTACTGAAAGTATTAAAATAGGACCAGCATCATGTGGTAAAATGAATCATTTAGACTTCATTCATGCTGTATCAATGGGTTGGCCAGCTGTTGTTGGACTACTAGTAGACTTGGGAGCAATAGAAGGATACCATACTAGATCGTTACCTTACATATGTCAAGATACACTTAAAGAAGCTTTACTCCAATGTTTAGCTGTGCTTGGTCCTATTTGGGTTAAGTCAGATGGATTGACTACACCTAGTGAGTGGTACATTCTAAGACATCTGTTACGGGGACTAGATCGAGCACATAGTAATTCTACTGTTGGTCCTACTCTACAACAAGCTGTTAATGAGCTTCTCACTGATGAAATTGATACGTTAGGATTGCTACCACTATCACTATACAAAGAGGCAGTCGAACAAAATGATAAAACTTTCTTCTCACCTCTATTCTCAAGACATCGCCACAAGTTAATAGTTAGCGTCTGTGAAGGTTATCGAGATTCTATCAGCCATGACGCGCTTGTGTTAGAACCGATATCTGGTCTTTATGGAAATTCTGGATTCTTTTTTAATGCATGTGATGCTTTAAAGGTTTTTAAATCACTTTACATACCTGGACGAGAAGACGAAGCAGGCAACAGCACTCTTGAGCTTGCTGTTGAAGTTGGATGGGTTGAAGCTGTTGACTGGCTGCTAAACGTTAAGGGCGTTGATGCGAATGATACTAACACAGCAAACCTTCCTATCAAAACAATATCTATCGAAGTAGACAAACGTCGTCATGAAATCATCGCAGATAATCTTGATTATTTCTTCAGAAAAACACTCAGTGGATCTTCATATGTTGACTTAATGAGAGAGCGTGATGCTGGAGGATCTGCTTTCGCTTGTGAAAGTTTAAACAACGCGGTGATTACACAATCAAGAGATGATATAAGAATGCGTAACTACATTGAAATAGTTATGTTATTATTCTCAAGTGGTTCCAATGCTGATCCTGAAGACTTAGACAGATTATCTTATTTAATGAGACTTGATACAAAATTTAATCTTACCCAATCTGGAGTTGTATATGAACGAGCATCACTTCTTCACATCGCAGCTGCATGTGAAAATGAAGCATCTTGCAGATGGTTGTTATCAAATACGTCTTACTCTGACACTGTGGGTTCTGGTGTTTTGGAAGATAAAAAAGGAAGAACAGCTAGACACTACACTGCTTCACATAATTGTCATACGGTCTTAGCAGCAGCAGAACAAGAAGCTCACATAACTTCAGGATACATGCCACCATTAGATCAAATCAGTTTAGTTCTTGCTTTAGAAATTGGTAAAGTCCTCGACTTCGATCTTTCCAACATAATGAGAGGAGCCTGTGGTAAAAAGAAAGCCAACAACACGATAGGTGTAAGTACTGTATTGCATGCATTAAATAAGTTGGATTTGGCTGGTTTTGTTGTTGAATGTGAACGTGGGGGTCAAAATAGGAAAGGAATTCCACAAGAAGAAGAAGAGGAAGTTCTTGATGAACTACTCAGTCAACAACAACAAGCTCAGAACAATCAAAGTGCCAGAAGGATATCCGCAGCCTTAGCAGCGCAGCAATCACAACAACTAAACAAAGAAACTGTCGAAGCAAACAGTAAACCAATCGAGAAAGACGTTTACGTGGTGGTATCTGGCAGTGAAAAGCGACAGTCATTAACCTGCACAAGACAGCCATTTTTACGATGTGGAAATCCTGGTGAACCTCTTCTGTCCAAAGAAAAACATTCTGTGACAGCAAGCATTGTAAGCTCTTTTACGTGGCCTGTTTTAGACTTAAAAATTCAAACAGCCCAAGATCACATAATAAATGCTGTGAAAGCTCATGAAGAAGAAAATAAAATTAGAATTAAAAAAGAATCTCCTTCGAAGGTTGCAATACCCGACGACGAATCTGGAAATGAGCATCAAATTCAAAATCCATTTCCGTTCAATAATGAGATTGCGAGTTGGGTAAGAAGTGGAGAATGGCTAAATTACGGACACTGCGTAATGTATCCTGTCTCCCTTAGAATCTTATGTGATGATGTTATATTTCAAGGTGAGTATTCTATTCCAACAGATATAGATCCACAAGGATCACCATTATGGATTCAATCTCAACTAGGAAGCTCTACATCAATCCTACGCGAAGACAAACAAGGTCGTTGGGCGATCTACTCAAATATTTATTCTCAAAAACCAAAAATAAGAGCCTGTCTTCCACACCGAGGATTTCCTCCAACTCACAAGTTTAAATGGCTCAGATACGTGAGTAGAGGTAAAGAAGGATGTTGGAGACCAGTTCAAGTTACAATCATAGAAGACATGAAGAGCGGAACATACAACAGATGGGAAACTGTAAATAAATGTAGAGACTTGGTATTCTCTCTTCTAAGTGATGCATCTCCTGAGAAAGGACGTCCTGTTGGACATGTTGCCAGACGAATAGAGAAGATCATAACAGATCTACCTGACGGAACACCACAAGTAGTAAAGATTCACGCATCCGCTAACGCATCAGCTTTTAAAGAACTAGATGGGAAATATATACGAAATGCGGAGTGTTCAAATTATCTGAATTGGAGTTGGGTGAAGAAAGACAACCCAACAATCCAACTTAAAGCTACTTTCAGCAGAACATTCGGAACAGCTGAGGAAACTCTTGGTCGAACTTCAGAAGATGCTGACATCATTTCAAGATGGAGTATTTGTAAAACTACTCCTTCTGAAGGATTAAAATGTTATCTTGAAATGCGTTCCCCTGATATCGCTCCTTGGTATGAATCAGGTCGTTGGATGAACGTTGCGAGTAAAACACAAACACCAGAAATATTATTTACTTCTGATTCTATTTTATCAAGAAAGCAATCCTTCACAATACTTGAAAGAAAAACCAGCGCCATGTGGGGATTACGTCAACTACTACTAGCAGCAGGAACTCCAATAGAAGATTTACCCTTCAGAGACACGGGTAGACTGGAACAAGACGCTCCATCTGTTTATGAGCCTCCTGATTTTATAAGAACTGGTCATCTCCCTCCGGGACAGAAGTGGCTCGACCTTCTTGTCGAAGAGTGTAAAGTCGCTCAGGTATTTGGTGTTCATGACGAAGTAGAAGCGAGTCAAGTTCTTGATGAGTGGGCACCAAGTGCTTCAGTTCGTGGATTAAATGTAATTAAGAAGTTTTGGTTATGTCAACCCTTTGCAGGCCTCAGTGAATATCTTTTCGAAATGGCTGAAAACATAACAGAAAAGAAATGCGATCCCGTAACAATGACGATCTGTGATAGGAAAACATTCTTATCTTTAGAACCAAGAGAGAGACATACTTCATCAGAGTGGAACACTTTACCAACATTACACACTGCAGCAATAGAAACACCACTGTTTCATGAGCGTACTGTAACTTACTTCAACAAGAATCGTAAAAAAGAACCCATCCCAACACCAGATGCCACTCTTGAGCCAGGAGGTGAAATACAAGTTCACGGCAACTTAAAAGAATGGGCAAGTGTTAGCAAGCCGGATGATAAGTGGTGGCTGCCGGTTTTTGATTGCGAAGGTCAAACGATTTTAAAAAATCTTGGAGATGGTGAGGGTGGTCCATGTCATTATCGAAGTACGACTGCTGCATACTATCACAGAGACACGAAATCAAAGAAGATCAAAGACACGACTGTTGAACCTCTCCGAAGAGGTCGCGACATTGAAGTGTTGTACCTCAGTCTGGAAGGTAAATGGGCACGCGTCCGTCACCATGCCAAAGCAATTCATTTTGCCAGATACTGGATGCCTTTAGTCGCTGCTGACTCTACTACTAAAACACTTAAACCTGGAAAGGTTAGTCCTCTGTGTAAATTGGAGTCATATTTGGGTTCAAAAATTGCTTTTTATTTCGCCTTCACTGCCTGCTACTGCAGCTACTTAATATTGTTGCTATTCACTGGAATGTGTTTTACAGTAGTTCAGATTGTACTTGGGTTGTACAACTCTGAGAAAGTAACAATGTGGAATGCTGTAGTCATCCTTTTGTGGGCTTCTTTGTTTCGTCAACGTTGGATGAGAAAAGCATCTGAATTGGCCTTCATGTGGAATGTTAGAAATGTTGAGCAATGGGAACCTCCTATGGCTGAATTTCTAAAAAGGAATATTAAGGTGTCAAAAAAACCACATCCGATCACAGGTCTCAGCGAACCAAACTTCACACCTGCAGACAGAAGACACCGTTTTGCCATATCCGGGTTTGTTACTGCAACCATGGCTGCATCAGTTATACTTGTTATGTATTTTAATGTAAAATTGAGAGACACTTTTGGAAGAACAGACACGGGAATCAAACTAGCACTGGGCGTAGAGAACGCTGTATCTGTTGCTATAATGGATGCGTTGTTCGCTGTAATCGCTGACAACTTAAACTCAATGGAGAATCACAGGACTAAAAGTAGTCTACAGAACTCTGCGATTATTAAAAACTTCGTATTCAGATTTATAAATGGTTTCAGTGGATTAATGATAACAGTCCTACAAACTGCATCAGGTATATGTGAGTGTCCTAGTCACTGTAATACAGCATGTATGACTAAACAGGTACTACCTGCTGATCCTTTGTGGTTAATTTGTCCTTCAGAAGAATACATTGAAGAGTGTGTCTCTTCTCATAAACAACGAGATTTGATAATCCAATTAACAACTCAATTAGTAATTCAATCGGTTTTGAGTGTGACTTTTGAAAAACTACTTCCGAAATTAGTTTTGAATCAGCGTCAGGAAGAAAAGATTCGTCACAATCAAAAGAATGATATCTTTCCTCAGGTTTTGGGATCTATAAAAGTCAGTTCGTTCAAGGCGGGGAACTACCTTTCGCTATTCGAAACAGAAAAAGGGCTCGGCTATCGCATTGAGACGGCAGCTGATGGTCCATGGTCAAAACTCCGTAAATGCAGCACTCAATATGGCGGCATTTGGAAAGTTGAAGGAGACGTTGTTGAATATGAGGCAACTCAGACTGATGACAGCATAACGTTCAAATGTGATGAAGTTGTGTTGGGTAGCTTTCCAATACCTAATCCACATGACACAGTTGATACTGATGCTAAGACATCTCAATGGATAAAAATTACTTCAAACTCTTATGAACAATTAACTGTAGTCACTCAGAGTAAAGGTAAACCACAAGGTACTCTTATCATAAAACGAACTCGTGAATTCCGTGAAGGTTTCGTGAGTCCAATGAGTAAGTTAACATTATCAACTGAAGATAGAAGTAATGCGATGATTCCAACTACAGCTGCAAACTTTGTTTGGGTTTATGGAATATCTGATCCATTATCAATAATGGTTGGTGGAAGACCTCAATCTTTAATTTCACAAATAGATACTTTCGATAACGGATCAGATGAAAAGGGTGCCATGCAAATGGTTTTATTTGGAGCCTACGCATACCTCGCGGAAGACGGCCGTACAATTGTTGCTGCGAATTCTGTTGGGTTCCCTGAAAAAGGCGAAAAGGGCAACTTAGCGTTTTCTGGTCATCGAACATGGAATGACAGATACACCAAGGCATTATGGCAAGCGGGGAGATTTCAACCAGTTATGCTATCAGACATGTTAAAGGCAGGAGCAAGATGGTATTCATGGATACCACCTTATGAGGAATTAACATCTGACACAGTTGGTGATCCACTCTGGATGGCTAGTAAATCAGGTTGTTTTGTTTATTTATTTGAATCTCAAGACACTGAAAGGACAACAACTGTAGGAGCGAATCCACCACCACCTCATCATATGAATCGATTCTTCCCAGTTAGAAGTAGACAAAAAGATTCTAAATTAATAATTATAATGGAAACAATGAAACCTCCTACGACAGAAGAAAAGGAATTCAACGACTACACAATGATGATGCTTCAGTTCTCTTATGTCGTCTGCTTTGCTCCAGTTCTTCCTCTAGCTCCTCTCGTTGCTCTTTTTACTGGTTGCATTGAGCTTCATACCGATTTATTTAAATTTCTTCGACTTGCTCAACGACCTGAAGCTCAAAAAGCCTCAGGAATCGGAGCATGGTTAACACTCCTCACGGCAATTGTTTATATAGCTGTTCCTATTAATACAACGATTATCCTTACTGGGTATGGGTATGATGAATATCGTGGGAATTACGCTAAGGAACTAATATACATGGCCTGCATGATAATTGGCTTCTTCTTAGTTTCGGTGGTCAGACTGCTTCCAACTACAGCAACATGGGTTGCTGAATGTGAGTTGCGACAAGACTATGAGGCTTTGCAGACGTGAGAGTTGTAGTTTTTTTTTTTTTATTTTTTTTATTTTTAGACAAATAAAAAATTCATAATGGTATTTCCATACTCATCACAAACCTAAACACATTTACCCTCTCCCTACACGTTGATACTTTAATGTAGTTGTACTCGGTAATTTGAAACCTCCTTGTTTAAATAAACTTTTTAAAGAACAATTTCTTAATTAAAATGGATGTTGATGTCAAGCAGACTATTATTAATAATGACCTTCAATTTTGGTTAAACGTTTTTTATTTCTAAAGTTTACACAACAATAATAATAATAATAAAAAAATGGATATTGAAGCATTCAGTCATCTATTAGAAGATTTCGAAAAACGAGTAGAAATGAAAATTAAAATAATATCTAATAAATTAAACACCCTTGATGACCGTCAGCAAACCTTATCAGATGAAATAGGGATGTTGCAAACATGTAAGGCAGACAGAGAGATGACCTCTGGTATCGTTGATATCAGACTAATAGATGCGAAGCTTTTCTCCCTAAAAGACAGTATTGAGGAAGCAGTTAATACAACAAATAGAGCATTAATGTTTACGTTAAATAAAAGTTTATCTACCCTCAGAGATATGCTCAAAGAAAAGGCGTCGTGTGATGATCTTCAACAAATAAAACAAATCATTTCAGTGAAATCTGTGGCTGAAACATCAGGTAGCTCTGCTTGCTTATCTTGTTCAAAAAGAGCCGTTCAGCCAACTCGTGGGATACTTCCTGGTAGTAGTCATGTAAGGGCTCCGCATAAACTTTTTAAATCTTTTCGTCCACGATCGACTCCAAATAAAATAGGAAACCCAATAGGACTCGGTCCATTACTTCAGAGATAGCAACTAAAAGCCCCTGAACAACAAAATAGTATTGGGGCTGATAATAATACACCACAAGCAGCTTTACTGCTACAAACACTTGATACTGGTTAAACGTTAATTCGAATTTTTTTTTTGTTATCGTTTCCGTTCTTCTGAATGGATTTTTTTTTTTTTTTTTTTTTAGTTATTGTTTGTTTTTTGACAACTTTTTTTTTTATTTCAATTATTTGTGAGGCAATTTCCGAATCCAGATTCTTCTTGATTGGTCTCACCTCTATAACCTGTTTTAAAAAGGTGTTTACAAACAAAAACTGATTTTTTTTATAAAAAAAAAATTATTATTTTCAGATTAGATACAAAGAGCAAAGAAAAACAAAATGAAGATCACACGAATCCTGCAATCAGCAAAGAAAGTTGTCGTCCTCAGAGGAGATGGTGTTGGACCAGAGATCATGGAGGAGGGATTAAAAGTTCTAAAAGCATGCGGAGCAAACATCGAATTCGACGAAGCATTAATTGGAGGTGCAGCGATTGATGCTGTCGGTGACCCACTACCAGAAGAAACACTTGTCAAATGCAAAGCAGCAAACGGCATGTTGCTAGGTGCTGTTGGAGGACCAAAGTGGGACGGTAATAAGATTCGTCCAGAGCAGGGACTTCTGAAGATTAGAAAAGAAATGCAGCTGTTCGCCAACTTACGACCAGTTAAACTTCACGACCCACTCCTTGAAGCCTGTCCTCTACGAAGTGAAATCGTAAGGGGAACCGACATGGTTGTTGTACGTGAGCTAACTGGAGGACTTTACTTTGGTCCTCGCGAAGAGCATAACGGTACTGGTAAGGCTCTTGACACACTTCCATACACTGCTGAGGAAATTACTCGAATTGTAAGAGTCGCCGCAGATATTGCAATGCAACGATCAAAGAGATTGTTATCAGTTGATAAAGCAAATGTTTTAGCTACTTCAAGATTATGGAGAAAGGTTACAACTGATGTCATCTCTGAAGAATATCCTGAAATTGAATTATCTCACGGACTAGTTGACAGTGTAGCGATGGATATTATCAAGAAACCATCCACCATGGACGTGATTGTTACAGAGAATCTATTTGGTGATATCCTATCAGATGAAACTTCTGTTTTGAGTGGTAGTCTTGGATTACTACCTTCAGCTAGTTTTGGAACACCAGGCTCTCCAGGGCTCTACGAACCTATTCACGGATCCGCTCCTGACATTGCTGGTAAAGGAGTAGTAAACCCAATCGCTATGATCTTAAGCAGTGCTATGCTACTTCGCTCCTTAAACCTACAAAAAGAGGCTAACAACCTTGAAGCTGCTGTTGAAGCTGCTCTTCTCAACGATATCTTTACTGTGGACATCCTTCCTGCAGGCTCTACTGCCAAACCTGTTTCCACGTCTGAAATGGGTACCTGGATCGCAGACAAGGTTGCTTCAATGTAGAAGTGATCACTGACTGTTATCATATTAACTTCTTAGATACAAAAACTGCAACGCCTGTTCTATTTTATTGAATTCCTTCTTCTGTGTGATGCAAGGGGATGTAGAAAAAAAAAAAATAAAAGAAAAAAAAAACCCCCGTGCGCGATGGGTCACTTCTCAATGCTGCCGGAGTTCCAGCAAAAAAAATGATTTTTTTTTTCTTCTTTTTTTGTTTAAAGAAAGCCAAGAATGTTTTTTTTTTTTTTTTTTGGCTTTTTTTTGGCTCAAAATTTATATATTTTAATTATAATGTAATAGCTGAGAGATACGAAGGCATGCCTGTATTGCAGTCTTTAATCTTCTTATGTGATTGTTTTGTTTTGTTTACCCTATTGTATTGTCATCCTTTCTTTACTTTTACCAACAGCAAAACTCACAATATAAGTGCATACGACTTTGACAGAGAACAACATAAGTTAAGTTATCCTTTTTTTTCTTTTGTTAAGCTTATTAAAATGTCAATTATGAGGACGGTTTCGCGCTCTGTTGCGCGGGGATTTACTCAACGCCGTTGGGCAACCGAACAGGTGGAAGGTCCAGATGGTGAGGTTTGGAATATTGATTTTACTGGACATAACTCTCTCACCGATGAGATGGACTTTAAGCTTTCAATGGGATCACCTGAACCTCTCTTTAGGGTTCTTAATCAAAAAGGTGAAGTGATATCTCAAGAGATGCCAGACTTAGATAGAGAAGAATGCAGAATAATGATTACTAATATGGTTCGTCAATCTGTTATTGACGGTATCCTTTACGAAGCTCAACGTCAGGGTAGAATCTCATTCTACATGACTCACTTTGGTGAAGAAGCAACCCAAGTAGGATCTGCCATGGCATTAAAACCAAACGACATGGTTTATGCTCAGTACCGAGAGGCAGGTGTTCTTCTTTACAGAGGATATCCACTAAACTCTATGGTAGCACAGTGCATTGGTACTTTAGAAGACACTGGTAAAGGAAGACAGATGCCTATTCATTACGGATCTGTAGAACATAACTATCAGACTATTTCATCACCTCTTGGAACACAACTTCCACAAGCTGCTGGAGCTGGATACACAATGCGCGTGGATGGAAAAGATGAAGTTTGTATTTGTTATTTTGGTGATGGTGCAGCATCTGAGGGAGATTTCCACCCAGCGCTGAACTTCGCAGCGACATTGAAATGTCAGACCATTTTTTTTTGTAGAAATAATGGATATGCTATCTCCACTCCTGCTGTAGACCAATACGCAGGAGACGGTATTTATGCACGTGGTGTTGGATATGGTATTCGATCTGTACGTGTGGACGGTAACGATGTCTTTGCTGTATACGCTGCTACTAAGAAAGCTCGTGAGCTCTCACTTGAACATAAGGCACCAGTACTCATTGAAGCAATGACTTACCGAGGTGGTCATCACAGTACTTCGGATGACTCTACTCGTTACAGATCAAAGACTGAAGTGAATGACTGGCTTACTTCAAGTAATCCAATTAAAAGACTTCATAAATTTATGGATGCTAAGGGATGGTGGACTAAGGAAGACGATAAGGCAATCAGAGAAGTCACCAGAAAAGAAGTCGTCACTTCTCTAAACAGACAAGAAAAGATGGACTTCTGGCCAGTAGAGGTTTGTTTTTCATAATATTTGTGTTTAGGTGTTTCCTTATAAATTTAAGAAAAAATAAATAAAAAAATCTCAACAGGAACTCATCGAAGACGTCTACGAGAAACCAACCGAAGAACTCATTCGCCAGAGAGAAGAGGTTATGCGTCACCAAAAGGCATTTGCTGCTGAGTACGCCAGCAAGGCATAGATGATACTTTAGTTCTTTTTTTCATTTTTTGTTGTATTTATTTTCATGTTCCCATAATAACGCTTTCCGTTATGGAAAGTTAATTTGATAATTTGCCTACTGCAGTTGGAAAATGATGCTTACCATTCACCCTGTGATTGAAAAAATCCTTTTTGGAGACCGTGTGATATTTAAACCTGTTGTAGTTGATTTGATTTGAATTTTAAGATGATTTTCCCAACAGGGTTCATGCGTCAGAGCAAGTGAAACCTAGGAGGAAAAAAAAAAAAAAAACGTAACATCGAAAAGAACGAAGAAAAAAAAAAAAAAAACGTAAAAAATTAAAAAAAAAAAAACCCATGAAAAGAGGAAAAGGGAAAAAAAAAAAAATTTCCAAACAGAAAAACAAAAACGTTTTTTTAAAAAGGTGAGTCCTTTTTACCCTACCGATCATTTCGTGTCCCAAGAGTGCTTAGTTTTTGAGTAAAATTATGTGAACGAATGCATTGCATCCCATGAAGTGCGTGTTTTTTTTTTTTCTATATTGTTTGTTGAAATGTGTCGCTGGCATTTGGGTAACCCTAGTATACCAATGTCTCTCTTCAACTGGGATAAATCTAAAAAGCAACAGTGAACAGGGTTTCTCCCCCCAAGCTGTATTTGCATTATACTTGTCTCCGTCATGCGTCACCTGTAAGATCAATACTTTTTAGCGAAAAATAGAAAGAAATTTTGAAACAAGAAAAAAAAAAAAAAAAACGAATCAGTGTGTCTGTTTCCCCTACTGTGATTCTTTAATGGTCTGTAAAGGCAGAACAAAAAGGGGAAAAAAAAAAAAAAAAAAAGTGTTACTTTTTTTTTCTTTCTTTCTTCTTCTGATTTCTCTTTTTCCAGTCACAATCACGTTGTTTCCCCTTTCTAGGAATGGTTCCGTTGATATTGGCGACCGTTGACAATTCTTTTAGATAAAATAAATGAAAGGCGGTTACGTTTTGTCCCCCTCATTTCCATCCCACAGACACACATGATAGCACACATCAAAAAGAGATAGCATTTGATATATAGAAACTTATTATTTAAAACAGATATCCGAGCATGAATACATTGCTGTTGCTTGTGGTATTGTTGAGCACAGCTCCGTGTCTGTTTGCAGCTGTGCTTACAGGAACCTTGTCACTGAATGGAACAGCAGGTGTGGAGTACACTCACAGTGTTATATCAGCTGATGGAAAGTGGGCTTTTGCAGCTGCTGGTCAAGGTGGTGTTCACGTAATTAACATTGAAAATATAAACATGCCGTGGTTTGCTTCTTCGTATCCATTTGTTGCTGAACGCGCTAATGAAGTTGCCGTTTTTGGAAGTTTTTTATTTGTTGCTGGAAGTGACGGGTTGAAGATCATGTCTGTGATAAGTCCATCGACTGGACCAACTTTATTATCTAACACGGCAATGGATGGATCCACGAGTGTTTGTTTTTCAAAAGACAATAAATATGTTTTTATTGCATTCTCAGCCGGTAGTGTCCGAATCATGGATCTGGACTTCGTTGATTCACCCGGACAGACTGTTGACATCACTCTCTCTATCGCAACTAACTTACCTGCGGCAGCAAAACTAACCTGCACAGAGGAGGTTCTATTCTATGCTGCTGGTTCACGAGGAACTTTTATTATCGATATCAGAGACCCTCCTAAGATGAATACTTCCTCAATATCATCTTCAACAATCGATGCCTTTTCAAACATGGTTGCTACCAACAACAATGGTACCATTTATGTGGCAAAAGATACCGGTGTTGGTTTCTATAACGTAACTGGTCCAACTGAACCGCCCAGTCACTTGTACGATGCTCCCGGTGGTGGTCAGGTATGTGATTCTTTTTGTAAGACCCAATTCATTCATCTGCTTCTCGTCTCCCTTATGAGAATCCTTGTCCGTGTAATGGTATCCCCTGTTGCCCCTCAGCTACACTGATCGTAGTTCTTATGATTGGAATCGCCAGCATTGAATGGCTGAGTCTATGCGAGTTATAAATCAGTACAAAATTAGTAGTATTACCCAAAGGGTAGCAACAAAAAAAAAAAAAAAAAAACAGGTTGCTTGGTTGAAATTTGCCAACGGAGAACTTTCACTCGCAGACGCTACACCAATGGATGGAGGATTGCATACTGTTTATTTAACTAATAATCAAATTACTGCTTCAAGTCAACAAGGTGCAGCTTTTTGTGTTGACGTATTTGGTAATGTAGCAGTAGTTGCTATGGGAGGTGATGGATTAGATGTTTATGATGTAACTCCAGGGGTATCACCGCCACCAGGAATTATGACACCGAATCCTCCTCCTGCAACAGCAATTCCAACAGAAATTCCTACGACTATTGCACCAACCACTGCTCCGACACTGGCTCCGACACTGACTCCGACGATAACAGTTTCCCCAACTGTGACCCCTTCTACTGTTTCACCAACTGTAATTACACCAACTATAGTTCCAACCTTGTCACCAAATACCACGGAGTCTACTTCTTCACCAAACACCACTATTCCTAGCACTATGTCACCTACCTTAGTACCAAATATTGGTTTGTTTTTTGTCTCTTGTTTATAATTATGATTAATGAGGTTACAATACACGTTAAGCTTCCGTTGTGATAGTTAGCTAGTGGTTCTTATTTATTTTTTCTTCTTGTCTGCAATGAAACCTGTAAAAACTAAAAAAAGAGGAGATTCAGGAAAAAAAAACAAAAAACAGTGAGTAAATTTATACCACAAACTGGAGGATGTGGAGCATGGTCTGCCTCTACTGCAGATACACAAGGTAGTGTCGAACTGGTGCCGGGTGAATATGAGGGAGTAGGTGCTATGAAGATAACAGTATCAAGGAAATCAACAACAATTGTATGGATAGCATTAGGATTAGTGATAACTGGTGCTGGTGGAACTATTGATGTGATGATTGTGAAAGTCGATTCAGTCAACAACATTTGGATCGTACGAGATGCCTATCAAGAATCCCTTGTAAGCGGTGATGGTCAGGAAGGTTTGTTTTACGAATCGCCGGTTGTGTCAAATGAGAACTCAGTAACCTTTTACAAACACTATGTAACAGCTGAAGTCACTGGTAATAGTAGCGCGAGAGACGCTAATTTCACAAACCTTTCTGGAAGGTCAATCATGCTTGATGTTGGAACTGTTTCTGAATCTGCTTCAATTCGTTCAGGTAGTCCTCCTATACTTTATACTGCTTGTTCTACACCAATACCTTCATCAGATGATGGTCAAGCAACACTAACTATAGTTCTCGTTCTGGTTAGTGTTGCAGTAGTCGCAGCTGTGGCAGGAGGGTATTACTTTCTGTCACCTGCTCGTGCAGATCCGACAGTAAATTTCAGTGATGCTGTTGAGCTCCTTGAGAGTCATCATCATTCCGTTAAGAGTCCTAAGAAATTACCAGCCTGAAAGCATTATCCAATTACACATTGGTGATCAAGTTTGATTGTAGTAATTAGAAAAAGAAAGTAGTAATTATTTGGGTGTAGAACATGGTGTGGTCTTCCTAAGGTCTGCACTCCTGATAATTATATTTTGTATAATAACAAGTGAAAATTGTCGGCAGCAGAAAAACTTAGTGTGCTGGCGGCGTCTGTGTCTGTTATTTCCTTGGAAATTATTTGATCACACTAAGTGCGGACAAACAAAAGCTCTTTTAGAACGTTTCGGATGCCTCATTTGGAGGAAGCAGTAGTCGCAACAAGATTTCTGCAGGTCAATACCAAAGTCGAATTCTGTTAGTCAGCCAGCCTTGGCAAGACCGAACTAGTTTTCTTTTGCTGATGTGTCTTTCCTGAATAGAAGAAGCTGAACATCAATTTTTTTTTTTTTTTTTTTTTTTTGTTGTTTAAAATGGTTTTATCGGTTTTGTTATTGCTGTTGTTTCAAGTGACTTCCTTGAAGGAAAAAACTACATAGAAATTACCCTTTTTTTTCCATTAAAACCAAATCAGCCCATTTCATTGTTTTTAATGGATATTAGGTAATTTTCACCATGGCGTGTATGTCTATGGAAATGACCCTAAAATACAGTTTGATTTGCCTTTCTTCTAGCTTATACAGTGCGTAGTAGTTGTTAATAATTAGAGTTTTTGTTTTTGTCTTAAAATCGGGAACTTTAATATGGAATATCTGAAATGGTGTCTCGGATTAAGAATCAACACTGACCGAGAGAATCGATCCCCTTATTAATCCATGCTTTATCTTACAAGATGGACGCCTGTTTTAGACACGCTGATCGTTTCACATAAACATTGGTTGTTGGTTCTTTTTCCAATTCCCTTTCTCGGATTGGGTTAGAAATATCTGAAAAGTTTAATTATTCAGATCAATCCAGTTTGTTCTTCTTCTTCTTCTTTTTTTTTTTTTTTGAATCAAATATCTAATAGAATATCTGTAAAGGAAAGCTATATTGTATAATTATCCTTGCAGATGAATCGATGCATTCCATTTTCCATTTTGTTTTCTCAGTTTTGTTCTTATTCTGTCTTGTAAGCACTTTTATTTTTTCCCTTCTACTTATGTTCATTCAGTTGTAGAAGACAATCTTTTTTGTAAAACCATAGCGTAGCGCTAAGTTAATTTCTTTTAGAAAATAATTTATTTTTTTGAGTTGATAGGTTCTTAGTTAACAATAATATTCTTTTTCAAGTCAGTCACCCTTTGCCATATATGAAGGTTAATAATGTTTGTGGTTGTGAATCAGTCTTAATTAATAATAATTCTTTTTCAACCAGTCACCCTATATCAATATGAGTGTTAATGGGGTTGAGTTAGCTGAAATTAACCCAGCTGTACAATCTCCAACAGAACCATGGAAAGGTGTAGCCCTAGTTGCTGGGATTGATACTTTTGAGGGTGGTTGGAAGAGTCCATTAGCACATGCAAAAACTGATGCACGACTGGTCGGTGAAGCGTTTAACAATGTCGGGTTCGATCTGGTGGGCGACATCAGTAACGAAGTTCATTACACTCAAACAGATCGATCAATTAGAAAGTGTGGCGAGTTGTCATTTTGGGAGATTCAAAAATGTTGTAAACACTTTATCCAACAAGTAGGTAATGGGATTTTTATATTTTACTTATCAACTAGAGCTGATTGGACCATTGCTGGAAAGTCAGGTCCTCCAGACGCGTTGTGTACTTACGAAGAAGGAGCAGCAATAAAGATAGAAGAGTTCATCGAAAAACTAAGCGAATTAGCAGCGGCAACAAACCCTGCCGCAACAACAGTAGTAATTCTTGACTTAGCAGTTAGTAGACAAGTAGACACAACTAAACTACCCAACTTATCTGATCGTTGTTCTCCACGTTTTGGTGTCATGCTTTCAATGACCCCGACTGAATCACCAATATTTACTCTCAAGTTCCTTGAGTCTCTGTACACCTTAGTACGTACTCAGTCTGAAGTTAACCTTAAAAAGATAGCATGGACGGCAGAAATTAACACGCACTTGTCGAACATTGCTGGTCGTTGTCACTTACGTGACAGGGCCATTACTGCTGAAAAAATGAGAACTTGGTTGTATCCCTCATGGGTTCCTGTTACCTGCGCACAAACACCAGAAGATTCGGCGCTTACAATGTCGTTGGTGAGACCTGGATTTCCTGTTCGGAATGAAGATGATGTGTTGTTGTTGATTTCGTTGACAAAGAAAATTGAAGTTTTAGAAGGCGGTTATGATCGACTGCATGAAAAACTCGACGAACTAGACGCAGTTCTAAGCACCAACGGCCAACGTTCTATCGTAGCAATGCAACCTCTGCAAGCTGTAGTAGTCAGTCAGGTATCTGCCTCACCTCTATCAGCTTGGGATATGTTTAGAAATGTTTACCAGCTTCATAGTACTGAACTCCTTTTACATGAGCAGGATGCTTCTGAAGGAGCAAACGCAATGGGTGTTTACTTTAAATTTGGGGAAGTGTATGACCCGACAAGTCCCGTTTACAATGCAAAAGCAGAGTGGACAAACCTTGAAAATGTTTACTGTGAAGTGATGAGACGTGGAATGCCTTTTGCATTTAGTTCTGGGACTACAGAAGATGAAAGTTTAAAAGTGAGATCATTGTCTGTTCGATTAGAGGCGGTGTTTAAAACGTCGCTAAGTTGTCACATTCGTATGCTTGCAGAGAGTAGAACACCATCTTGTGCAACTGAATTACTAACAGACTCAACTAGTGGATTCTTAACAATGGAGATAACAAAACTAGCTGGGGTACCTGCACCTCACCAAACTGGAGTTCGCATGCGTGCTGACTCTAAGTACACCCAAAAACAAAAAAGTCGAAAACAACTTGCAGAGCGCATGGACATGACTCGCGCTCTTGGGTCTAACCAACAAGGACTTGCAGTACCGAATACTGCACATGATACTCTGGCAGCATGGCTTGCTGTTCCTCAAGAAATTCAGATAGAAGCATGCATTAGAATCCAATCAGTTTTTAGAATGTTTTCAGTCAGAAAAATGTACAGATCACTGATTTATCAATGCGGAGACAACGCCCCTCTCAATGGTAGAGACATGCGTAAATGTGTTAGAAATTGGCTTCTGGCTGTCTCAAAAGTTTATCACTGGAGACCTTTAAGCAGAAGAGTAGTAGCAACGTGTAATAGTGGATTACCTCCTGATTTGGTTGGGTCATACCGTAATGGTTTTGAACTTTGGAAAAGAAATGTAGTTCGAATTAGAGATGAGATCAAATCAGCAGTCTCTGAAATATCAGGAATACCTCTTGAACTCGTCCATGTAGATTCCGTAAACGGCCCACGAATTGGAGGAACCCTCACCATAGCTCTCAGGTGTTACGCAAATTGGACTGGTCCAGGAAATGCTATCCCAGCAGAAGTTCAAAACGAACTCGAAGCTTATGTCCCTCAATTGATTAGCACTCTTCAAAATGAAACTATTGTTGCTCGCTATGGAGTATTTGATGTAAAAGAAGCTTCTCAAAGAAAAATGTTTGGTCTTGAGAGAAACAAAAATCTTCGTGAAATGAAACTAGCTGACGCAGTCCAATTAGTACTGACGGGTAGAACTGATTCTGTTTATCAGCCTCCATGCTTACCAGGAGTTGCTAGAAGAGGTTTAGAATACGGACTTAATCCTAGTAGACTTGCTACTCTTGAGGCTACTGTACTTAACATCTTAGTAGCTGATCAAGATGGAGGAACTATTCCTGATGGATGGCGTAGAAGAGTTTTGGAAGCTCCATTACTCCCTGGACCTGCAAAGTGTCAAGCGCCACCAATTGACAGAAATGGACGTTCAGCAGAATCCATCGAACGAAGCCGTCAATTTATGCACTTCAAGGACGTTTATAATGTCATCTATGTTGCAAGACTTCGAGGTAAGAAGGCTGTCGAATACGAAGTCCCAGGAGTCCGTCAATTAGACAAAACACCACTCATCCTGTACAGTAGATATTGGGCAGATAAAGGTTACTTAGATGATCATTTAGAAGACTTTTACGAGCAAGATCCCAGCATTGTTAATTTATGTTTCATGCCGACAGTCGCATTGATGAACACATTAAAACGTGCATACTACATTCATTTATTTCATGGGATTATGATGACCACATTTAAATTAGGCAAAGCCTGGTACGTCAAGCTACTGGCTGTCCTCTGTGCTGGTGTACTTGCAATTGCTACCTTTTTGGTGTTTTTGGCCCCTAGATGGTGTGCGGCTCTCATATCACAGATGTACCTTGCTAGTGCAGGGAAACTCAGCCAAGAACTAATGGTTTCATGGTTACTTATATATGTGTTTGCATTATTGTTTGCTTTAGCATTGTACGGATCATACACAATGACAATAAGAAGTTTATTCGCTTTGAGATGTCGAATGCTGTTGGTTTACTTATGTGGAACATATAGTCGTATAATACCGTCGTCGTTGTCTCAAGAACTTCGTAACCATGATTTGAGATTATTAGTCACTATGTTCTTTGAATACATTCCAGCGTTTTGTGCTGCTATGATCCTAATGATAGGATCACTAGCAACGATAACTGCGCAGAATGTGAAGTTGGGAATTACATCTCTGTGTTTTATATGTATGAAAACCATCATGCATGCTTGCTATGATAAGTTTATGATCCGACACATGACTGCTGTCAGACACATCGAAGAAGAAGAACAAGTTCGATGGGTTACCCTCAGAGGCAGACGTGGCGCACAAGGAGCTGTCTCAGCCCAGGCTGCAGATGATCATCAAATGAGATTAGTTATTTTTGCTAAAGAAAAACGTGAAATTAACATCTCGAATATGATGGTACACACCTTTATTGCAGTCCTTGATTGGTGTTTGTTCTTCATCTTTCCTGTATTCTACTTATACGTTGCATGTCACAGTGTTGGTGAACCTGGAGACAGCGGTGAACAAATGAGCCAAGAAGTAGAAGATATTCCCTACTGCTTCTTTTACTTAATAATGTTATTCCTATCATGGAAGATAATGATGGCAGCATCAGTAGCAGTAGTTGAGGCTAGGCCTATGGTGATTAGACTAATGACTATTATATTATCGATTCCACTATCTCAACAAGATAAGGCAGAGATGGAACATGCTATTGAAGAAGACGACACATATCTAGCAGATAAGTTACAAGCTCAAAGACATCAACCAAACCAACGTTCCGGCGATGATATTGAAATGCAACGTCGAGAAGAAGGAAATCAACAAGACAATCCAAATGGTATTTCAGTTTCACAATCTGGAGTTTATAGAAAACGATTACTACTTCACTTTGATTGGTTAGGCGCCATTATTAATGAGCATCCAATGTCAATGTGGTTGTTATATTTAATTGGAGTTATTTATTTAGTTTTCATATTCTTAATTGCGGCGTTTGTATCAACTTCTTGGGAGTCTGGATGTGAAACAATCAAAGCAAGCTGTAGGATAATGGATACAGAAATATACGCGAACATTAGCGGATCTGAGTTTATTGAAATGCCTCAAGAAGGATTGTTTCCAGCAGGTTGTGAACTAAGACACCCTATTGCTTATTCTTTAAGAATTTGCGCTCAATTTTTGAAGCGAAAAGCCGTCGATCTTGGCGTGAGAGATTCAGGTTCCGGATCCCTTCACGCTATAATTGAGTATAACACATGGCAAGCAGGTCCTGTGGGTTTTCATAAAAGATTTTCTTGGAACCTAACCCACCCAAACACCTGTCCAGAACAATCAGATGGCTCACCATGGATTCACCACCGTGCATTAGATATTGATGAACTTGATAAGGAGGAAGAGTTAAGAAATACTTTTCACAGTATTTGCTTTGAAAATGTAACCAAAACACCATAAGTTATTCTAGCTAAAGTGGTATTCTGGTTTTGATAAATTAATTAAATATAATGATGGATTCTTACCTTAGCTGTGGCACCATTGCTTTGTAAGAAAAATTGCTCCATCATAGTTGTTTCTGAAGTTTTGCATGGAATTCAATATGCGCGACGAATCTGGTTAGTTTGTGTGATTCTGTTTTTTTTTCTTTTTTTAACCCCCTTTTTTTTCCGTTAAAAAAAAGGAGAGTTTGTGACGTTTTTTTTTTTTTTAAAATTTCTTTTTTTATCTTTTTCGTCTGGCTTCGTTTTTCTTGCCTGTCGTGTCATCTTGGCTGAGATTTAGTTATAGTTTCTTTTTTCTTTTCCAGTAAGAATTTGATATTTTTCATTCCTCTTGTGGTATATTAAAAGGCTTTTTTTTATTGACTGTCATCACCCTTTTGGAGAAAATCATTTTCTACAAGACAAAAGGTACCTGAGATTGGTATTTCAGATTATTTGAGAAGAGAAGTGAATTAGAAAGCCTTCTTTTGGTCAACTTGTATATGTCTTCGATGGTAACAATCAAAGCATTAGACAACAAGAAATAGAATTTCGATGTGAAACAAATTTTCGCAAACACAATAATACCTAATAAAACTTATTTGTATAATTTATTTTTCTTTTTTCGTTTTCGTTTTTTTTGTTTCCCACTTTTCTTTTCTTTATATAGGTATTGGTTAGTTGCGTAAAGAGATAATTGGATTGAAAAATATTAAAAATAAAAAAAAAATGAATAAATATAAGGAATTCTCCGAGAGTCAAAAAGTGTTTCGTGTCATGCAAAGTCTCATCGCGGCATTCCCTTCTGTCTGCATATATCAGGTCACTCCGTGTTCTTACATGGATGTTTGCTTGACATACTGGGAAATTCTGCTGATAGAAAATTGCACCCTGTCTTCGTTGTGTTCCCCCCCCCCAAAGTCTGTCATTCGTAACCAAAAACACTCCCCTGCTTCCTCTTTTTAAAAGTTTAGCGATTTATTTCACGTCTCATTGTTAGTTAATTATGTTATTTTCATTTCTGCTAGCAACGTGTCCTCAAATAAAAGTTTGTAGATGATCACTCCATTGCAATTGCTGTTCCATTTTTACGGTCGTCCATACAAACGATGTTTTCTTCAAAACAGGTAAATTACTTTTATGTCGAAATCTCGTAAGAAGAAATGTTCCAAACAGATCCAGCGATTAGTAACAACGAGAACTAAACTATTCAACTGTCCAACCTGTCAAAACTCATTCACAAAATTGAGTAAATTTGAAAAGCACATGATTGGCTCATCGTCGTCATGTAAATCAGAGAATTCCACTGAGATATTTAAAGCAGCTATTGAGAAGGCAGGTAAATTAAAAATAAAATTAAAAAGTAAGAATTCCGAATGGAATAACACACCCACTAATACTAATAAACAGCACTCATTATCTGAAAAAGCTAATGCGGTGATCGTTGATCATTTAGGCGATGAAATGAAAGAAGCAATGTAGTCTGCTGTCACTATTATGACAATTGAAAAAAAAAAAAAAAAGAAAAAGTAATTCTCCCCAATCGCAGTAGGTTCATTCATTGAAAATAAAATAAAATAAAATAAAAAGATATGTCAACAAATGATGATCACGACGCGATTATTGCTGCAGCGAATCCTGCAAAACTAAAAGAACTACTTCTCGACAAGGGTTCCTTTATTACAGTATGTGATGATGCTATGGAAGATTTAGGAGGTAAGATATCATCACCAATAGATTTGTTGAAGGCGTTAAATTTTATTGCCAACGCCGCTGATACTGCAGACGTCGATGCAGAAGAAGCAGATGACATGTTTTTACCTGATTTAACTCTTATCGAGTTTCGACATTTAGCGCAGAATTACTTTTCTTCATTGGCAACTACTCTTGATGAAGAAGACAACTGGGGTGGTCTCGTGCCCAAGAATGTAGACAACGAAGAATAACGCCATCACTGTATTTCCCTACAAACAGTCAAAAGGGATTTGTTTCGTTTCAATTACTTTGGGTGTGTGTTCCCCGTGTTGCTTATTTCAGTCACACTTGAGATCTATCGTGTGCTTGCTATTTAGTTGTTTTTTTTTTTTTTTGAAAATGTTTATTTATATCTTAGTATCTCATCTCAGGATTGGAACGAAAATAGTACTCAACGGGATTGCGAAGGCTTAGCCACCGATGTTAGAGCGTGTGGTGGGATTGTTATGTTGTGCTATTAGCCTCAGCGCAGTTGCTGTGCCATGTCCTGATGTAGAGTATACGTGTAATGGTGAGGTAAGAACAAAGTCCAATTTAGAAAGCTTTGACTTCTTCCAATCCGAGGTAATTGGTTTGACATTTGCACTTCATGAGAAAACAGCTATCAGCCGTCTGGTCAGTCTTCACGAAGATGAAGAAGAAGAAAGGGTAACTCCATTAATACCCGAAATATTGCCATTAGAAAGATTGATATCATCACAACAACTTAAAGAATGTATTGCGTGCGACAAAACATCTAATTGTAAACCAGGATATGACTGCATTCAGCAATGTTGTATTAAAAAAGGAACCTCAACTTCTCTCAGGTGTGCTGATGATGAACTCCGACTACTTCAGAGTCAGGGATACAGCTGTTCTAAAATAGTCGATGTGTTGGGATGTGATACAAGTTTATCTCATGTATCACCATTTATACCTGGAGGTATTCCTGTTTATCAACTTTGTCCTTATTCATGTGCTCGTTGTGATTCATTAGATTTGATTACTAGAAATCCGAAGTGCCAAACATGCACAGGATCAGGAAAAAGACATCTAACTTGTACATCAGAAGGAATATCATTTGAGACAGATTGTCTTTGGAGTCTAGCTGAGTGTGTTGCTGAAGTTTATGACAGGAAACATGAACTAGTAGCTGTTGGTGAGAAATGCAGCGCTTCAGGATACGGAATCATATCAGGAATTAGAGCTGGAACTATAACAGTAATTCCTGTTGATGATCATGTTGAAAAAGTTCTCTGTATTGATGGATCACTTCCTGAAGTACACTGTTCTCCACGGGATTCTAAAAAACCAACACCAAACTCATCACTAGTACGCAAATCAGAACCCCCGAATAGTCTTTTATGGAACTCAGCAGTAAATGGAGAGAGGTTGAATGGCGGTCAAGGTCTCTACAATCTTTCACAGGTCGTAGACTCTTCTCCAGGTTTTATTAATGAGAAGGTGAGCTCAGCAGTTCTCGGTGCCGGAATGCTAATCCGTTTTAATATAATTCGAACCAATCAAATAGCGTCTGTGGCGATACTCACTCCGCGGAAACAATCGAATGCCATATCAACAACAACTGTTTTAGAGGACCAATTTATTAGAAAAATTCTGCTCAACTATACGGATGAGGATCCGCAAAACTTCTACTCCGTCGTTGTGACTTCAAATGGATGGGCTTTCAATGTCTCGTCATCAACTGTTGTGAGAGATTTTAGAATGATGAGCGACGGCAGTGCAATCTCACCATCAGCCATGACTGCGGAAATGTTTTCAACCGCTAATGTTACCATCAAGTATCTACAGGGTAGTGTATCTGGACCATTTCCGTTCATTGGAACAGCGACAGAATTTCTTATTTTTAACAAAACAAATCAATCAGCTGTGACCAACTCCTGCACCTTATCAGGTGACTTGTATTGTGATGAAATAAATAGTTGTTTGTCTCAAGAGAATATTGGAAAGTGTCCGGCATCTTCAAATCGTTGTTCGGGTTCAAGTTTTATTTACTGTGATGGTAAGTGTCAGAATAACCCAACTGGAAATAGATGTTCTGAAAAGGTTGTTGACATTTGGGGAACTCTCAGTAAAGTACTAACAGCCTTTCACTGTGATGTAAAAGGTGGAATAAATAGTATCGATAGTATTCCTTATTGTATTGACGGATCAGCTAAACGAATGCTTGAGATACAACTCGAAGACCAATCCTCTTCAGAATCACTTGTTCCTGCACAACGTTTATCACTTATAATAGATAGAAATACCATAATATCTGAATACAATGGTTGGAGGTATCCTCAACAACGAGTTGGTCAATTAGTCACATCTGGAGCCATAGTTCGTATGCAGGTAAAAACTCAAAGTTCTAATAAAGAACTCCGCCTGGTATCACTAACAGTATTCGCAAAAAAGGAATGCGTTGATGACCCTGGTGGATTATTCAAAAGCCAAGGTGTTAACTGTCGAGCATTCCTCCCCCTGGGATGTGAATACGACCTCTCAGAATATAGTAATGCAGTCTTACCAGGAACCCCTTTAAAAGATCTCTGTCCAGCAACTTGTAATCAATGTGGAGCAGGTGGACCTTCCGCTGACATATGTAAGGAAGACGGATTAGACATTTGCATCAGTTTCTTAAAGGGAGCAGGCTGTCCAGGATATCTTGAAGAATGGCAACCAACAGCATCGATTGACTGCTTGTCGTACAGATTTTGTCAAAGAATTCATGAAGAGATCGCAAATTTATGCAACCCAAGTAATCACGTTCCTGAAAAGCCTTGTAATATTGCTAAACAGAAAGCAACAGATATAGCAATAACTAACTACATCCCACAATGCAGTAGTGATGGAATGTCTTGGATTGCAATGCAGTCATACAGAGATGGTTCTAAATTTTGTGTTGATGTTCACACAGGAAATAGAAAACCTGGAACTACCATCCCAGCAGACAAGGAATTATCATGTGGAGCACCTCAAGATTTAATCGACTCAAATTATTGTAATTCAAGGGTGTGTGTTAGTGCTAATTGTCCCATACCGAAATGTGCTTTAAATGAATGTGCTGAGAGAGGATTTGATAGCGATTGTTGTGTTTATCGCTGTCGAGAACTCTTACGACCTATTGACTTATCAACTATACCAGCATCAAATGATGATAGGAGACTCTACACGAAATCACTTATGAGAATCTTTTATCAATCCGGTGGTGAGCCTACACCAGCACAGCTAAAAGACCTACACGCAAGACTTGTAGACACTGTTCCTGATTTGCAAGCTGAGCGACTGACGCTAATTCCATTGCCGTCAGCTTTGGAGATTGATATCTCTCCCAGTAATAAATACTTTAATGGGAATTCTGTAGTTAAAGAACACGAAGTTGAAAAGAAAATTCAACAATTAGAAATTGAACAGTACCAGGTAATAGCTGCGATTGAACTTTTGTTTGATACCAACGTCATTCATAAACTCTATGGTAAACCACTTTATAAACAAATATCACGCGAGAAGAGTATAGTAAAAGTCGGAATACTAAATAAGAAAAGGTTTGAGTATCATGCTGATTTTGGAAAAATAGGAAAAGTAACTTTTGAAGGTGAGGAGGGTTCATCAACGAAAATAAATGTAAGTTTAGACTTGACTTCTGTTTCTAATAATCAACAAACTGTAGAGTGGGCAATATACCCTCCTGTAGGAGAAGGCTGTCCAATACCAGATCAACGAGTATGGGACCCAACTGGCACTGGAGAGAACACTTTATGCCATGAAAGTGATAGCGAACGTTGGATTTGGTGTAGGCTAGGTGACTTGTCCAGTATGTCTATTTTTCTTTTTTTGTACCTACAAACCTATTGTTCGGCAGAAAGAGAATTGTGGCAGCGTAACTAACCTTTGCGCACAAACAAAATAAAAGTGAGAGTGAGTAAGTAAAAAAGTGAAGTTTGCCGATTTTTTTTTTTTTGTTTTTTTCAATAACAAAAAACAACAACACAACACAGAAAAACACGGTGTTCTACCTGCAGGTCAGATCGGAACAAAAGATTTCATAAGAAACGATTGGACACTCCCATTAAATGGCTGGGCATCAGTAGTTGGAATGGTTTTAGTACTTGGTCTTGATCCTCCTCTGTGTGCAACAATTGGACCACAAATGAAACCTCAATTAGTAGCACGTTTTAATTTTAGTTTATCAGGAAGTATCGAATTTAGACAGGACTTTGAAGGTCATGATACACAAGTGTTCTTTGCGATGTCATTCTATGAGATAGATTTTGAAGAACACGTATACAAAATAAAAATATACAACGGAAGACACAGCACAAAAGGGTGTCCTAAATTATCCGATACAGAACTGTTCAATCCATTTAATGTTGATGTTGCTCAAGAGGATCAATGTGTTTCTGGTCTTTCAACTGAAGATCCGTTTCATTGCAAGTTAGGCGACCTAACAAATCGATACGGAAACTATGCTTTTAAAGTTCCAAGTACTGTCTCTATCACTGATCAGTATCTTGATACAATTGGTCCAGAAACAGCTCTTTTTCCAAGAAATGTAAGCGACTTTAGAGGTAGACACGTTCAGGTTGTTAGTATGAATTCTGGTATAGTCATTGACTGTGCTAATCTTGAAGTATTCGGTGTTGAACCAGTAGTGGAAGTAGAAAAAAAGCTAAGCGATACAACCGGAGAAATGATGAATTGGGTTATTCTGGGTCTCGCTATTATTCTTGGTATGTTGAATTGTAATGTTTGTGTTGCAGGGAGAGGGGGAGAAAAAAAAAAAAAAAAAAAAACACCCAAAAACAGGACTGGTCGTAGTCTGCATTGTTGTTAAAATAGCTCTTTGTTGTTCTGGTGATCCAGAAGATAAGAAACAAGAAACGAGAGCATTGACTTCTGATGCTGCTCCAGATCCAGCAACCACAACACACATGCTTGAGTCACCATCAGGTGGTGATGTCCAGTTGGTATGTTTCTGTTTTTTTTAAAAAAAAAAACATAACAAACGTATCTTTGCTATAGTTATATATAAAACAGAAAGCGGAACCAGTCACGGTTGCCGATGTTGAAGTCGAATTGGAAATGTCCGAAATCTCTGGCAGTGATGGAGGCACAGATAAAATAGGAACACCAGACCTCAATGCCTATATTGAACCGGAGGAATAGCCATCTTAACTTCTGGTGATGTTTACGAATCGAAAAAAATCGATTTTTTTTTTCGTCCATCTCAGTTTGTCTTCCCCACCGAAATATAATCCGTGGAGAATAAAACCGTGTTCTTTTTTTTTTGTACACTAACAACTTATAAAAAATTGAGGGACAATTCTGAGAGCATCTTTCTGGATACTTAGAACGCAAGTGATGACACTTCGTTGCCGTAGCATGAAATGGAGAAAATAATAATTAAAAAAGACGTTATAATCTCGTCGTTGTAGAATATATGTATTTTTTTTTTTTTTTTTTTTTTTTTTTTTTTTGTTGTTATTCATCATTTGAATTATTTTAACCTATTTTCTCTTGACTTACCAAAAGACAAGTTAACGTGTATTTCACATCTTGAATGCGTGTTCTTTATGGCTTCGTACCCAAGGGGTACATTTCGATGCTTGGGGTATTTGCCTGTTGCATTTAATCACTCTACTTCTTTTTGTTTTTGGTTATTTTTCGTTCTGTTTTGTTCAGCTGCTCCACCTACCTTTCCCTTCATCGTCTGACTCATACTTATTGCCAGGGAGACTTTTTTTTTTGTTTCGTTCATTTGTTTTTTCGGTTTAATTTTCCCCACAAGAGTACACACAGCATTGCGATAATGTACTCATGCAAAGCAGTCTATTTTTCCCTCTTTTATCTTCTTAGCTTTAAGGATGCCTTAAGGACTGATGTGCAAAAAAAAGAAAAAAATAAGGAACCAATCGATTACCAATATCGACGCTAAAATCGTAACTTAAGGTAACGTTGCTACTTCCACTTCCTCTTGTAATGAGCAGCACCTTTTGTGTCGAACTCTGGTTTGTCTTATCTGAGTTGGATTGATTTGACTTTATTTCCGTTGCCCACATAAATTTTCTTTTTTTCGCCATTGCCTGACCCACTCACCGTGCACAACAACACCGACGGATGGGATGATCAATGGAATCAGCCAAGCCGGAAGGACTTCTTGGGGGGACCTTTGATACGATACGAAATTGGGGGGACGGGGGAAAAAATCCTTTGTAGTGTGCAACGAAAAGGAAGTTTGGGTCCAACAGAGAATTTCTCATTCATTTATTTTAGTTTCTTATTTGAATCTTGTTCTTACCAGCAATGACTGTCAGTTCATCTATCCCTTCAAAGTCAGTCACCTAAATAAGGATACCTGATAGCGTTGACAGGACAAAAAAAGATTTTTTTTTCTCTTTCGCATGCCGCTAAGGCGGCGATGGTTTAATGTACAACTGAGACTTGACGCAGCTGACCTTGTGCTGTTTTTCTTTTTGTTTTTCCCCTTTTTTCTGTTTACTATCGTCATGGAAGGAACAGCTCCTTCGGTTACAATAATTCATGGAAGACAAATATTTCGTTTGCTTTAATCGATTCGTGACTGTTGTAGTAATACTCCTTATGAATGAATCTCGTTGCTTCACTGAGAGCGCTGAGAGCGGGTTGTTCTCAATAACTGCAAAGTCGGGGAATAAAACCGTTGTCGTTGTTGTTTTAGAAATCCACAAGAAAAAGCAAATGCCTAAGGCAATCCAACGATTGATTTGTTGTTGCTGTGGATGATTACATGTGGATCAAAAAAAAAAAAAAAAAAAAATAAATAAATAAAACTCGGTTTCTCCTTATGGAGAATAATAGCTTCTCAGGGTCTATGCGGAACTTAGATTCATTCACGGAGGGAAACAAAGAATCATCATCAGATTATCACTACTGACGGCCGTCATCATGTAGTGTCTGGTTTATTCCCGTACATCTTGTCAGTGACTACTCACATGAAATGGTGTGGCTGCGGAACAGCTCAGAACAAGCGAAGAAAACTGCACTCGGTGAACCAAATACAATTTCTTTTTTTTCTTTTTTTGATGCGTTACAAAAGTGCCTTCGATATGACAATCGCGTAGCATCTTTCTTTATTGTGTTCTCATTGTGTTTTTTTGAGTATCATTAATTGATGGTTTATTTAAAGGAGGAAGTTATTGTTTCTCCTTCTCTCAAACTAAATAAGAAATCAGCTAATCGTACCTGTTGTGAATACAAGACAGACATGAGAAGTCACATTTTTATTTTATTTTATATTCGAAAAACAGGTCTTCTTTGTGCCAATTGTGGGGGATGTCTTTTTTCTTTTTCTTTTTTGTTAGTTTTACTTCCCTCTTTAATTCGGATCAGACAGCTTTTCTCCTTATGGCGATCGTCTCTTCTTCTTCAAAAATAAAATAAAATAATAGTTACCGTACTCCCTTAGCATATCAAGGAAGGAAGTCCTTCTCGGAGGTAATCACCTTTTTGCCATTCAATTCGTGGCTTCGCCCAATTGTCTGGCCCACGGTTGCCTTCCTTGTTGCTGATTCAGCTAAGCAGCGCCTTCGTCAGTCTAGACTCTTGTTGTAGTTCGCTACTACTGCACTGGTTCGGTTCAATGTATTGTTTTTTTTCCTGATTTGTGAGTATTTTCAAAGCAGGAGGGGAAAGGGAAAAAAAAAAAAAAAAAAGGATGCTCCTCTTTTCCCTCATGCCTCCTTTTTCTTTATTCGGTCTCTTTTACGAACGAGTTAAATATTATTAATGCAGTCGTGTAATCTCATTCGTTATCTAACAGTAAACTATAACACAGATGAGATAAAGTATTTTAAATTTCAATAAACAAGAAGCTATTATCTTTCTTAACAACTTCATTCACTCAGTAGATGAGTGACCCGTTCCGATGGCCAAATACTCACCTTCGAGAAGGAAGAATAAATTCAAAAAGAAGACGACTTCGGAACACATGTGACATGGTTGGAGTTGATCGTTATGGTGGGTTCACAAGAGGATTTGTGAATGGTGAGATGAATTTTTTAACTGGAAAACAGAAATTGTTTGAAGGACAGCAATCAGCTGGTATTTCAATGCAAACATCAATCCATTTAAAGAGATCTGTTTCACCAGTAAATATGAAAGTCATATCCCCTGCTGCAAGACTGACTACAGTGACTGAAGCAGCAGCACCCACAGCAGAGTATCATTTGGAGAAGTCATTTATCGCAACAAAGCCGACATCAATTAGTTATTCAATACCACAATCACCTAGAGAATCTAAGACTAAATGCATTTCATCAAATACTAATCGTTTACAAGAAGTAACAGACCATCAGTCTAGCTATTGGACAACGACATCGATGAGTCAGAAATCATCTCCTTTTAGTTTAGCTATTGGTAGATGTGCTCCTCAATTCTTTCAAATTCCTATTGCCGGAAAAGACTCTCTCCGACCTAAACAGTTTTCTGCAAAGGAAGACGACGTCGACTACAAACCAATTCAAACTGAAAAAGAAAGAGAGCCGACTACTTCAGGAATATATTGGAATAGCTTGAGGGATGTTAACAGTGTAGCAGACTATTATGATGTTGCAAAGATGTGGGAGAAGGAAGAGCCAAAGGAAACGACTGATACGCCAGCAGGGAGAGTGAGGAAACAAGGACTATCACTAACGGTAAGCCCAAGCACAGCAAAGTTAAATGGAGGCGGGTCATCTGGTGAGGCGGATGATGGAAGCGGTTGCGTCGCATCCATGTCAAATATACAAACAGAAGTTGAAGCACGAGCTGCAGCGTTTGCTAAACTCGGTTGGCGTGACACCGCTGCGGGTGATAAAGAAGAACGACTCCGCCGTCGTCGAATTCGTGGCCATGACTTTGCCATTTCTTCTGGAAGAAGTAGCCCTTTGTTCTTTTCAAATGTTCCAAATCAAACTGACTTACAATACAATTCATGTTCTCATCATCCTTTTATAAATCTAGGCAGCCATGGCAAGGCTCAATGCTGCCAACCCCTTGGCCGAGTCACAGGAAGACAAAAGCCCATCAACAACTGCGGACTTGATGTCAACCGTCTTCTTTCAAAGTATAAAAATAAATATCGAACGTTACCAGAATGTAATTTCGATCTGACCGTCAACAAGGAAGATGATATTGTAATGAACCCATCTTCTCTTACAATAAATATAAACAAGTCTATTAGTGAGGTATCATGGGCAGCAGGGCCATCGATGAATATTGGAATGCATACAGGAAGACATGTTGAAACACTTGGAACTTTACAGCAGAGAACGAAAATGAAAAAAACTGTTGCTCCTGAATTAAAGTCTTCAGGAGCTTATCAAATATCCCGATGAGGGATTTCAACCATATTGACCTTATAATTAAGCCCAACTACACTATTATTTTATTCTGATTACTCTCATCCAAAAGGTGGGAAAACCGTTTTGTTATTTGTTAGCAGAGCAGAAGTCTGAAATTACTTTCAAGGCGGGCTGCTCGCTAACACAAAATAAATAACTACTACTTCACTATGTCACTGTGATAAACTGTTTTTTTCTCTTAATTATCAGGCTCTGAATACACAAAAACATGGCCGAAGAGGACCAAACCGAACTCCTTTACAAGGTATTGGTTGTTGGGGATGTTGGAGTGGGTAAAACAAGTCTCGTAAAACAATACGCTCATGGTATTTGGGCTCCAAATTATAAAGCAACTCTGGGAGTAGATTTCAGCTTGAAAGAGATATTTGACGTCGGTCTCAACACAACCATCAGAGTACAGCTGTGGGATATTGCTGGACAAGAACGATACAAAAACCTTACTAGAGTCTACTACAACAAAGCAGTGGCGGCTGTAGTAGTATTCGATGCCTCAAACCCAGCAAGCTTAGCCGGGGCTGTTGAATGGCTGCATGATCTTGAGCACAAAGTAGTCTTACCAGATGACACTTCTATCCCTTGCGTATTAATGGCTAACAAGATTGACTTGTCAAATGCTGTCTCAAGAACCGCCTCTGAAGCCCAACGGCTATGTGAAAAACACGGTTTTAAAAGCTACTTCGAGGTGTCGGCAAAAACAGGAAAAAATGTCGACAAAAGTATGAACTGGTTAGTTCAATATGTGTACAATCATAATCTTGCTGCTGGAACTAAAAATCCAGAAAATCAACCGAGTCTAGCTGAACGAGGGATATTATCCACGTCGCGTGATGCCATCCCACAAAAGAATAGACGCAAAGATTCCGGCTGCTGTTAAGTTTCTTCAAAAGCAACTACAGAATGTGTCGTATCTCCGCTCCTATTGTATGGACAGTAACCAGCATGCCTACTACTGCATGTAAGGCATTTCTATGCCGGAAAAAAAAACACCGACAATGAAGAAAATGAAATTAACAGTTTTCTAGGATGGTATGAAGTGTAAATCTATTTTTGTAAAAAAAACTGAGTTACTTTCTGACGGGTGTCGTTAAACTTAAGCTGGGCTTGGTATTAAAAAAAAAAAAAATTAAAAAAAAAACAAAAAAACTGTACTTATCGTTTAGTTGCGCCGCGTGTCGTGATCGTTTCCTGTTGTGAAAGCCACTCGTGTGGAGTAGGAAAGGAAGGAGGAAAAAAAAAAAAAAAATAAAGTTAGACCACAGCACACGAAAAAATCACCCATTTTCTCAGCAGGGTGAATGTTAATGGTGTGACTTATTAGTTTATTATGTTGACAATTAGATGTAAATTAGCACGTCCATTATTTGTTTTTTTTTCTTTTTCCACAGGGAAATTATCTATAAAAAGAGAACATTTCAAATTATTTTTTTAAAATTCTTATTAAGCTCTTTGTTATAAATAAATTATTCACCCAGTTCTCCACAAGAAGAGATGTCCCTCTTTGTTGATATTTTTATTGTAATCATAGCAGCTGCACTTCCGTTCCTCAGCTCTATACAAGGTGAATTCGTTCTCGATGATGACAGAGCGCTAAGAGATAACTTAGACGTTAACTGGAATACTCCCGTCATTGAATTATTTAAAAATGATTTTTGGGGAACACCTCTGCACACTAACGCAAGCCATAAGAGTTGGAGGCCTATAACGGTTTTGTCATTTAAGCTAACCAACTGGGCTTTTGGAATGTGGACACCGGCATACCATGCAGGAAATATACTATTTCATTGTATTGCTTGTGTAACATTGCTTTGTTTTATCAACAACCACCTCTCTGTTTATATAGGACGCACCGGGCGGTTAGTTGCTGCAATCATATTTGCTGTACATCCGGCACATGTTGAAAATGTGGCTAGCATTGTAGGCAGGGCTGATGTACTTTGTTTTATTTTTATGTATTTGGGAATTCATTTTTTTGTTGTTGGAAGGCAAATGATGTTTTTATTTTGTTATGTTCTTTCAATAATGAGTAAAGAACTTGGGATATTGACACCGATATTATGTTTGGGATATGAACTCGTCGTGAAGTATAAAATAATAAGATTATTAAAAAATAAAATTGACAACAATCCTTTTCCACTACTAAAATCGACTTATTTAATAATTCTCTTCGCCATTGTAGTTGTCGGATCACGAGTCATTAGAGGACATCGTTCATCACCAAAAATGTCATTCGTCGATAATCCCATAATCCTAGACAACTCTGCATCTCTTTTAACAAAATTTTATTATTACCTATTCGTCCACTCATGGTATTTCATTACGTTAGTGTTCCCTTACTACAGTTGCTCTGATTGGGGTTTTAATGTCTTTCCTGGAAAGTCTGCTGAGACATGGCTTGCTCCTGCCTGCTCCATACTAATTACCTACGTTACGGTAATTATAATTCCTATTGTGATGTGTATAAGAAATACACATGCTGAGAGTAAAGAGTTTGCAGTCATTTGCTCATGTTTGGTTATTGTTCCGTTTTTACCGGCATCTGGTATTATTCCTGTCGGGACTGTTTTAGCAGAAAGACTGTTGTATATTCCTAGTGTTGGTTTTGCTTTGGTTGTTGGAAAATTTTTTGAAAATTTTTTATTAAAAACTGAAACTACCACCGCAGTCATTAGCAAGAAGAAGAAATCTGAAATAACAAAAACAACAACCAGCGTGAGATACTCAGTCGTTGGTATTCTATTTCTGGTTATATTATTACTCTCATTTAGAACATGGAACAGAAGTGACGACTGGAACACTCCGGAGAAACTATTTAAAAGTACCATCGAATCATGTCCAGCTTCTGCAAAGGCTCAATTTAGTTTGGGTGTTGTGTTCATGCAGAGGGATGATCCAAAGTCAGCACTGCCATTTTTTGAAAATAGTCTTAAGATTCATCCAACATACGCTGAGTCACTTGTAGCCCTTGGAAGAATTCAAAGAGATTATAAAGGAAATGTTTCTTTGAGTGTTTCATACTTTCAAAGGGCGCTTGAATCTGAAAAATCTAATCCGGAGGCACATGAGCATTTAGGAATATCCATGTCGATGGCGGGACAACCAGAACAAGGAATCAAACTGCTAGAACGCGCTATACGAATTAATAAAAACCTCCGTCTTCCTCCTTCGGGTGAGGTTTACGGTAACTACGGCACTGCTTTGGGAATGGCAAAACGATTTGAAGATAGTGCTGCGGCATACGCGGAAGCACTTTCTAGACCTGGATCTCCGTCGCAGAAATGCTCCTGGAGAAGGAATTATGTTATTATTCTAAAGTCAATCCCAAAAGTGGATCAGAGAGTTATACTCCTCCAACTTCAACAAATGATAAATAACTGTAAGGCATTCATTGATAAGCCTGAGATTGCTGGATACATCAAATCTGCTTCTGAATTGGAAGCCAAGCTTCGATCAGCATAAACCGATTTCTATGAACTTTACTATTCGTTGGACTTCAGTTTGACAATATTTACCATCTTATGAAGTGACAGGTTTATACACATATGGTATGATAGTGATGGTTGTGCTTTTTTTTTTTTTTTAATTAAACTGTTTTTTTTCCCCTTCTTTTTTAATACTTTTTTCTCAAAGTCAGTTGATCTATAAAACTATTATAATATGATAACAACGAGTGGGAAACCTTCGCGAAACAAACATCGAAGTCACAGCAAAACCAGAGCAACAGCAGCAGCTAAGAGCGTGGATTCTCCAGTCAGCATTACGCCAACTGAAGAAATAAAATTTCCGAAAAGTCTCATCCATCCTAGTTTTGTGTATGAGCTTCCTCGTATAACCTCAACGACGGAGGAGAGTTTGTACCTGACTGAAAAGGTCTTTCCGTCTCTGATTCCCTCTCTTGAATGCCTTCTTGAGTTCGTTAATAACCCGAAGGAGGAGGCTCCAGTTGATTTGAATCCAATAAAATGGTTAGCTGAAGATCTCAAAAAGAGAAGCATTTCTAATAAAGTAAACAGATGAGCTTTTATCACATTAAGAGTTTGGTAAAAGTTATTATTATTCGACAGTCTCGTGTCATGAAGATGAATGGTTTTTTTCCAATTCATTGATGGCATTCTAATTAGTCACAGTTACACCTTCCCTATCCCACGACCCCATTCGAACTTTAATCGATAACGTTATTGTGTTGGATTGGTTTGGTTTTTAAACTCATTTTCAACTCCCCATCAGATGAAATTAATTCATTTTTAACATATATTTTTATTTTATTATACTAAGCAATGAGCATGACTATTAAGTGATGCATTTAAATCGTGTTTTGTGCTTCAGGGTTGTTGGATATGTGACTACCCTGAGTGATGTCCGAAATGACAACGATCTCAGTAAGTTTATTCGTCAAAACATGAAAGCTGGAAAACCAAAAGGACGAACATTAACAAAAGGAATCGACAAATACTGTTCTAAAGTCTATGAAATAATTTCTAATATTGAATCAGAAAAAGGAATTAGAGGAGTTAAAAGCCTGGAAGCAGGCTTAGAGGTTTGTGCCAGAATGGGGACAACAAGGTGGAGCAATATGTTATTTCAGAAATTCACAGAGTGGGACATTCCTCCATCAAGAGCTGCTTATCTCAATGCGATCCTACCACACGCAGTCATTGGTGATGTTGAGTCAGTAAGTCGTTTAATAAAGGAGTACCTTTTAGCAAATGGAAAAGAAACTTTGATGGACCCTGAATTTTACAATTTATTACTCCGATCTCTTTCAACTTCTGCAACACCTATCCACCACAGCCTAGAAATATTAAACAGAATGTCAACACTCGGTATCAGTTCTGTTAATTGTTATTGTGTTGTGCTTGATCAGGTTCAAACTAAACAACAGTTGACGACCGTCGTTGGGATGATGGGAAAATTTCGTAAAATTAATTCTGACAGCACAGTGTTGACACGTTCGTTTATAAAAGCTTATTCAAATATCGGATTATCTCATAGAATAATGAAAGTAATAACAGTTTTAATTGGTAATACCCAACCAGTACCACTGACGTATTGGCACAGGTTAATGGAAAGTTATGTTAACTGCGAAAAGCTGAATCCTTCAGATGTTGAGGAAAAGATTATTGATGCCTGGAAAAGGATGACCGTCTCGACTTATCCAGTTCCGGCAACGTATACAATCTTGTTGAGATTTCTCCGATCACGAGTTTCTAGTCGGGATGATAAATTTATAATAACCGCTGAAAACACTTTCAATCACGGATGCTCTCTAAACCTCCATCTCAAAGATACTGCATTGTGGGAAGGCTTACTTCTTTGTTACCTTGCTGTTTCCGATGTTCAAAAAATTGCAGCTCTTTTATCATTATGCTCCAGAGAGCTGCGTTGGTCAATGAAAAGCACAACTGTTATTGCTGTTCGTGTTAAGTATCCAGAGCTATCTCTGTTTTTTAAACAACCAAGAAAACCAAAGACTCCCAAAACAACTCAAATTGAGTAATTATTTTATTACATTGTTCGGTCCTTAGAGGCAAGCACAGCCACGGTTTCCTTCCCCAGAAAAGGTAAACTAATATCACATTTATTCAACAGTTATGTCTACTCATGTATGTTGAGCGGCTTAGTGTGTGTGGTTTGTGGAAGGGACGATAGGATTGGAGAGCTTCGGAGGAGCGGTTTTAAGTGTACGCCATGCATCGGTACATCTCATAAAAAGGGAAAACGATCCAAGGGGGATACAATAAAGAAGATCAATACTGATATTCCTCTGGTTGTTGGACGAGATAAATTACTGAGTCCATCAAGGAGGAAGAATGGGGGAGGAAGTGAATTGTGTTCACCTTCACCAAGGAGGAAGAATGGCGGAGGAAGTGAATTGTGTTCACCTTCACCAAGGAGGAAGAATGGCGGAGGAAGTGAATTGTGTTCACCTTCACCATCAGCCGTAACGGATGGTTCATCTCCACAAAACATCGTCCTTCAAATGGGACTTGATGAAGTTCGTTCAAAGCGTAAGGAACTTGAAATACGAGGTGAGACTCTGAAGGAAACCACTGCTCGTCTTTATAATCCGAAATCCCTCCCTGAAGAACCTGAAATAACAAAAAAACCAGTTGACAACATTGAATGGAATATGAAATATTCACTTCACTCTCGCAGTCAAGTACGAACAACGTCTCGTCGAACATCTCTGTCTGCACCTCCATGTACGAGGTCAAGTGAATCTGAGAGAGTCCCCATCGTTAAATGTCGTCGTCGTGAATATGTAAGTCCCATTCCTGTGAAACCAACGCGCCAGAAACCGTTGTTGCTGATTATAAGTTTTGATTCTTTGGCTGAATACTTTTCAGAAATTGTGAGTCCGTTTCGTGATCCTGAACGGGAAATACCAGTAGTTGACACTCCTCCTCTAAAGGGACCGCATTCGTCTTTTGCTCCGGTTCCGTTTCCAGTTGGACCGGATGTAAATAATTTTAGATCTTTCTCACCCAATCAACGAGTTCAATCTGAAGAAATGTCATTTTCACCTGAAAGGGAACGAATGAAGTTATTCAAATCAGTAAGCACTGACCAAGAAGTTTCATTGTTAAAGGGCAAACATCGACGACGATCATTATCAAGACAACGACCACACTCATCATCACGTACGAAAAGTAATGATTCTGATAAACTAGAAACTCTATCAAGATCTAGACAAGGGGGATCCTCATTTAAAATATCAACTAGTGAATCCTTATCACCTTTAGCTAACCATCACTCACCTATTCGAACTACAACAGACAATCAACTTACTCAACAACAACGTCATTTAGATACTTTAGATTCGAAACTTCAATCAATGAAATTATTAAAACCTATTCGGGATTTATTAATATCAATATCAGATCAATATGATGTACAAATAATACTCTTGAGTGGAACTACTAAAAGTAAAGACATTCCACTACTGTTTAGTACAACGGAAATAGTTGGAAGGGAACTTGGAGGTGGGGCAAAAGGAGTTTCTATTGCGAGACTCATTAATAGAAACTCATCGTTGAAAAGGAAAAAACATCGCAAAGATACGAATGTAGTTTTTGTTGGAAGAAAAGAAGAGCTCGGGAGTGGATACGATTTCATTGAAAAATTAGTGTCACCCGGATGTTGGCACGTCATCTCTGATGATAACATTTTGAACTTAGTTTTAAAAATTAGAAATAAAATAACATCAATTTCGGGAAATCATTTAACACAAAACCAGTTTGCCAACATGTCGTTGAGACAACTGGCTGGATCGGAACCAATGTGGCCTGGAGTTGTATACTCCAGCGGGTATCGAACTGTTGATGCACCAGCAGCGTTATTACCTCCTAGTTTAGAATTATCTACTTGTAGGTCACCTGTTGTAAGGAGTGTTCCATTACCAGTATTTGGATTGCCAGTGAGGTCAGAATGTAGAAGTCAGTTTCTCTCTCACAATCCTCTAAATCCATTTGATAATTTGAGTCGCGATGATGATTCAGATTCTGATGTCAGTTCTGTTTCATCAGCTGCTTCAAAGACATGTCCATTAGCATCTCGTCACCGTCGAGCTCACAGTGCTACCGGACCAAATCTAACCCGTGGTTGGTATATTACTATTCCATATCAACGAGTAGTTTCGAAGACTTCAGCCACAGTAGATAAATCACCAATGGGATTTAATTATGTTTCTGAAGGGGCGATACCAGGTCAGATTGTTTCTCGTAATTAAGGTTTGAATTACAATACTATTATCGACAACCTTTCCACGTGACTTCTTTACAGATGTACATTTGGTGGAATGTTTATTATTTTTTAAAAAAAAACGATTGTAAACAGTGTTTTTAATTGTTATTTTTCTCTTCACAGAAGCTGTAATTAAATATTTCATCATATCGCACACCACAATAAAGAAACACTTGTTCTATTTTTATCAACACATTATTTCTCCAAAAAGTAGGAACGTCAAAACCAATATAAATATAAATTATGTCATATCTACTTCCCCATCTTAAGAGTGGTTGGGCAGTAGACCAAGCAATATTAGCTGAGGATGAAAAGGTTGTAGTGATGAGATTTGGTCATGATTGGGATTCTGATTGCGCAGAAATGGATGAAGTCCTCGCCAAGACAAGTGAAAAGTTAAAAAACATGGCAATGTTTTACCTGGTGGATATTTCAGACGTTCCTGACTTTAATAAAATGTACGAATTGTATGACACGGTTACTGTTATGTTCTTCTATCGCAACAAACATATTCTCGTTGATCTCGGAACTGGAAACAACAACAAAATAAATTGGCCACTAAAATCATCACAAGAATTTATCGACATAGTCGAAACAGTTTATAGAGGTGCTCGCAAAGGAAAAGGTCTCGTCGCATCTCCAAAAGACTACTCAACAAAATACAACTATTAGTCAAGGCTCCGTCATCTTAATCACTTTATCACGTGGGTATTCGGCCACGTTTATCAGTTTTGTTTTGTTTAATTTCTTTCTTTCTTTCTTTTTGTTGCACTTTAGCATGTATTGGCTTAAAAAAAAATGTTAGCAGCATACGTAAACCTCCTTTAGCTTTCTTCAGTTTAAGTCGGTTCACGGGTTTCGCTCATGAACAAGAAACATCAGCACGTGTTTTATTGCGAATTTCTGCATATTATTATTAATATATATTTTTTTTTTTTGCGAAAATGTCAATAAATTTAGTGTTGGTCAATTCATTCACAATTTATTATTATTCACAGAAGGGAGGATGTTGTGAGATCGTTAGGCTTTACCACCGACCCAAGAATAATTCTTCACTTTATGTGATCACGTTTGAACAGGAACTTTCTATCTTGTGAACTGTATTTAATTAATTCTCATCCATTACTCTCCAGGTACCCACCGGCGGATGAGGCTGTGTAAAGATGAATTATGCTCTATATTTCAATGTCTACAATTCAGTGATATCCTCGAATTCAGACTGAGCTGCGTCGTTTTCCACGAGACAAGCACCCGAACAGGGGTGTGGAGACAATACGTAAAGGGAACTCTTGCTACACAACGAAAACTAATAAAAGAAGGAAAGATTGACGAAGCTGAAAGTGTGATGCAAGATGCCATATCTTCGATGAAAAGTTGTAGGGTAGATGACTACTGGTGTAAAGCTAAAATGCATCTAGCAGAGTCGTGGGTCATCCATTGTAAGCATTGGAAATTAGAATACTGTCCAATGAGTCTTGGGTATCGAGCATACGCTGCTGCAAAGAAATCACTTGGAGTTGGGATTACTCAAAGTACTGAAGATCGTTTTTGGGGATTAATTTTATTAGCATGGAATGGAGCCAGACATACTATGAAGATAGCAGGCGTGAGACGGGAAATGTTTGAGGAGTTCTTAGACGCATCTCGTGAGGCGCAATCTTTCACAAATCCGATGTTTAAAGCCCTCGGAATGTTCACAGAAGGTTATGTTAATTTTGCAATTGGATTTTCTGGAAATAGTTCTGCTTTTGAATCAGCCTTCGCACTTCAAAAAGAAGGATTTCGATGTTGGATGTTATCACGTGCTGACTTAGATCCTGACGAAACTACAATTGAAATGATGGAGCGTCTTGCTAGAACATCGTTATTTATAGCACCTGCTAATGCTTTAAGTACATACACTACAGCATTAGATACTGCTCGTGTTGTTTTAAAGAGTCCTTATCATCCTTTACTTATATCAATTGAGAGGTCGATTGCTGCTTGTCCGTAGTAAGTAATTTTCTTAACATCCGTGAAACTGTTTATCAGGATCTTGTTGTGCAGTTTAGTGTGCTGTGAAGCAGCTCAGTCCGGCCTAACCTAAAAAGCGTTCAAGAGACCCTTTGAATGCTTTGTACCTCTCTCTGTGTTGTTTTCTTAGTATATGCGTTGGAAAAAACGTTTGTTTGTTTCAGTTAATTTTAGTATCACCTTTTTCGTGACCTCTGCCCGAACATGCACGTTGTTACCCGTCTCTGAAGCGAGCAGCTCCGCTCGGGTCAACGTTGTTTTGATTTTGAAAATTATTTTTTACCCTGAGAAGTGAAGTATTGAAATTGAGATACTTCTGTTTTTTTTTTATATTTGTTTTATGTTTTTCTTTTTTTGGGTACAAAGAAGGTCCTTACTTTTTACACAGTAAGTATAAACTTATTACTATTAGTCGAAAACTGTTAATAATGTGTAGTAATTAAACCATATTCTTGCAACCACGAAATTGGTCAATTCAATCAGGTCTGGTGGTAGTGCAATATTTATGTGTTTTATGCAGTAGAATAGCTATGTCGCTTTTTATTTTTTTTACACAGCGCTTTGTATCTTATTTTCCCTTTCCCTTTTTTTTTTTTTTTTTTTTCAGTATGAATAGTGCGATGCTCTCCTTTATTTACTATTTACTATTTCTTGCTATAACCTTCATTGATAGGGGGTGTCGATGTATACAATGCCCTCCTGCAATTGGCTTTTCTTTTTGTTATTTTACCGCTTCGCTAATGTATAAATTTTGAATAGTTTACAAGCCTCGAAGGAGTGAGTAGCTCGCGAAACTTGTCGCTATTTCTTATTTTTTTTTAATAGAGTTGTTTGCTGTCAAAGGTAGAGCACACAACTCACACGGGATTGCGTTTTTTTTCTGTTTTGCGAAGCCAATCGATATTATATTTTTTGCTCTCTTTTTTCTTTTGTCTCAAAGAAGCATACGGTACTTGACTTCCGTTCTCCAGCGTTCGCAAAGAGAAAAAAAAAAAAAACTTTTTTCAATCTCTAACTTATTTTACTACTGTTCCTCCAGATGAATAATAATTCAGTATTTTTCATCATTCATGACAACTTTATTTGAAACAAAAAATGGAATAATTGTTGCTGTTTGTCGATTATGTTTTTTTTTTTTATGTCAGCTGTTTTTTTCAAAAAAAAAAAAAAATGTTGAGACGTGCAGGTCTTATTTCGTTGCATTCTCAGATGAGATGTTGTGCCACCGAACTTAACTCTGAGCATTTTCGTTATTCGAATCAAAAGCATCCGTTGAAAGGAAAAGTTAAAGAATGGCCAAACCCAACACAAAATCACGTCTGGGCAGAAAACGAACTTAATAAGGTTCTGGAGAAAGAATCTGCAGAGGTAAATCATTTTAAACCAATCGGGTTTATGGACAGATTCATCCATATGATTGTTCAGGGGTGTTATCATGGATTTAATTATCTTACTGGATTTAGTAAGAGCGACCCAACTCCGAAATCGTTAATCTACCGAGTCCTTATCTTAGAATCTATAGCCGGGTGCCCTGGAATGGTTGCTGCTGGTGTTCGTCATTTTAGATCCCTTCGAAGAATGGAGCGTGATGGAGGTTGGATTCACACTCTTCTCGAAGAAGCTGAAAACGAACGCATGCATCTTCTTGTCTTTATGAGAATGTTTCATCCAGGAATCGCTACCAGAGCTGCTGTCATAATCTTACAAGCTGTAGTTGTATCATGTTTGATTGCTGTTTATTGCGTCAGACCTGCATGGCTTCACCGTTTTGTTGGATACCTTGAAGAAACTGCTGTTCAAACTTACTTAACAATAATCGACAGACTTCAGGATCCTACTAAAAAACTTCACAAGGAGTGGAAAGATTTAAAGGCTCCGATTATCGCAAAGAACTACTGGAGGCTACCTGAGGATGCGATGTTCTTGGATGTCATTAAACAGATTTGTGCTGATGAAATGCATCACAGAGATGTAAATCACGCTTTCGCATCTATGCAGAAATCCGACATCAACCCTTTTGTAAACCGTCATGCTAAGGACCAAGCTGATGCCACGTACGCCGCTGAATCTGATAAAAAAGCGTAGATGGGTGAGGGTGTTTCGTGTATATTATTTATTTTTGTACAGTATCTGCTTTGGGAGATTGCAAAATGACTTTTTTTTTTTTTTTTTTTGTTGATTTTTTTCTATTTACTAATTATGCGAAGGGGAAAAATAATAATAATGATGATGATAGGGGGGCTCTATGTTTTTTTTAACGTTTTTTTAATATTAAAATTCAAACTGAATGAAAGTTGTACCGTCACATACCAATCTATAACTATCTTGAAGTGCTGCTATTCTCTACTCACGCGAATTAACCGAAGGGTTGATTAGTCTCTTCTTCTACTAGGGAGGGGGGATTGAGGCAATTAGGATGTTGGCACGCTGATCCTCTCTAACTCTCACAATCCGATCTTAATTTCGGTGCGTACAAAAAAAAAAAAAAATGGTATCACGGTTAAAAAAAAACTATTATAAAAATTGAATTGTCAATTAGCTTTGTGCACAAATAAATGACTCAAACCGTGTTGATACACGTTTGAATGTGTTAAGCTACTCTACTATTCTATTTGCATCGACAAGGTCGATATTCAGATTAATTAATTAAGAGACGTTATTCATTATGTCGATGTGATCTATTCCTCTGTGCTGTTAGTATTTCTGTCTACAATCAATAAAATATAAGACTTTCTCTGAATGGTTTTTTTTTTTTCCCTTCTTTTTTTTTTGTTTTAAACAGATATTTGATCTGAGTAAAGAACTGAAAGTTCGATGTTCTTTTTTTTTTTTTTTACTTCTCCTTTTTTTGGTGCGGGACAGTTATGACCTTAAACTGACTGTCATCTTACCTGATGCTTTTGTTTCATTTCATGAGTGATACGGCTATGTGCTGCCCTGTTGTTGTGGAACTTTTATAAATTTTTTAGTAAGCCCGCAGTACGATTAGAGAACGATCCTCGGTACTGTTCCGGGGGTTTCTATTTTCTACTGTTTCTTCTTCTGTATGTGGGAATAAAAAAGATTTTTTATTTTTCACCTTCTCATTCCCAGATCATTTCTCTTTTATTTTCTTTAGTTGTTTTCAACCTGTTAGCCTCTGGGCAAGGTGGGAGCTGGGAGTCGATCACTTCCAGCCGAAGCTATAAAACTACAATTTTCGCGATTGGGTCGTTACTGATGCGGGATACCCGAACCCCTCATAGTCATCAGTTCTGTATTTTGTTAACAATCTCCTTACTTTCTTCACTGAAGAGGGCTAGGTAAGGAATGGTATGGGCTATTAATACTAACTCCATTGTAGGCAGTCAGCTGATTGTGACAACTGACTGGCCTTCGCTTTCATTGGTGAGCATTTCCCGATGTTATCTAACTCGTTCTCTAAAACATTAAACAGAAAAGGAATAGAACCAAAAAAAAAAATAAAAAAACTCGATGTTAATCTTTCTCTGCTTCCTGGTATTTACCCGTTAGCTCTTTCTCCTTATTCACTTTCAGAAAGGGGTATATTGACTTCGCATGTCACTTGTCTGGTAGTGTTTGCTTACTCTCTCCTTTTTACTTTTTTTTTTTGTTCCGACGTTGTCGGAGAAGAAACTGTTCAGATTGAAAGCTGTTATTTCTTGCGGCCGTGACTCATTTCTCCGTTCTGTCTGCGTTCAACGAAATATAAGGCTAAATCTGAATGGGGTTTTTTTTTTTCGTCATAAATTATTAAAAAAATAAAATAAAATAATGAAATACTCACACTTTCTACCTCCTAAGGTGAAAAAAACCCTTTTTATTTTCGGATGTAATGACCGACACCTTTTCAGCAGTATTAAACTAACTTTGCTAACTAAACAGTATTCTATTCATCGAACAGGCTGAAGACACATCATGGAACTACTGCGTCATCATTGCATAACTTATTTTATGTTATGAACGAATTGTTATAAAAGCATCTTTTTATTTCATTTAGCCTTAAAGCAGAATCTCAATGGCAGATCCGAAGACTTTGTATCTACAACGTTATTGTATTCCAGAATTGATTGATGGCCTGGTAATGAAGTTAATGGATGAAGAACCTGGTGATCCCAGGACATTCCTAGCAAGGAATCTACTAGCTGGTGAGAAGTGTGGAGGAGATAACAGTTATTGTGTTCAGATGTGCGCTGATGTCGAAGCCGAAAGGCTATTCTCAAAGTTAGACTTTGACGCTATGAGTGATGCTAAAATTACTGGAGACGGTAAAGCCATTGGCTCCCTACGAGATCCAATAGGAACCACTAATTTGACTGAAAAGCAAATCGGTAGAAACATATCCGACTATGAACGCTCATACAAATACAGTCTTGGAGACACTAATGGTCTTGGTGTGAAAGGATTTATTGCATCAATGAGAGTATTGAACTCTACTCATGGTAAGACTTCTTGTTTTGTAAGTTGGACTGCCTCATGGGATCATCCTGGTGAGATTGCTTCCTTAAATCTGACTGAGTTCGTTCGAAATACAATTGAAGCAGCTATTGCTAGTTGTGGGCAATAGTAGTGGGCTTGCAAAAAAGAAAATTTACAGATGTTACACTCATGTGCCGTTGCGAAACGGACTGATGACTTTAATATTGCCTTCAGTCCTCGAATGCAAAAAAATTTAAAATTTAAACCTTTGAAATGGGAATGTTAATTGAGAAACTTTTTTATTATTATTTCAGACAGGAATAATTGAAAACATGATAATAATATAAGTATTCTTATTTCCTATAAATATATCATACAAACAGAGGGGCTCATTAATTATGGAATCGTTCTTAAGAGAACCTTCACGTCTCGCTGGAGAACGTAGTCGGATCGTGAGTGAGATGGTCGACGTATCTGTAAAACACTATCCTTTATTTATTGGAGGTGCTAAGAAGTGTTCTGACATTCTTAAAGAAGCAGCACAGGACGTTGAACTAACTGAGAGATTAATAAATGAAGAAGAAGAGTTAAAGAGTATGTTAGTAAGACTAACTGAAAAGGGTGACCAATGGAAGAAAGGAAAACATCAGCTTCTTGTACTAAGAACTAGTCAGGAACAGATTAGAGATTTGTTTGAGTTGCCAACTCTGTTAGAGAACTGTCTTCGTGATGGAATGTTTCAAGAGGCTTATCAAATTCAAGAAAAAGTTGAGAATTTAATATCTGCTGCACCTGGCATTCCAGTGATGCAAAGCATAGCAAAGGACACTGAAGAAACAATGCAGAGATGGATACCGCAACTTATCACAAAGCTATCATCGGATTTAAATGTTGTACAGTGTTACACAATAACAAATTTCCTCTCTAGGTTGAAACTTATCACCGATACAGAGCTTCAGAAATTATACCTTGCTCGTAGGGTTGTATTTCTCGATTCTCTTTTTAAAGATTCAACGAGTCCGTTGAAATCTCTAAACAGCATCAATACAATAATTGGTACCAAACTCCCAAATATAATAACCGAATACGACGCTTGTTTTAGAACTCGAGACGCAAGTAGTCGCCTTACACCTTTTGACACTAAACACGATGTTCCAGCGGCTGATATCTTAGGTTCTTGGTTGGCTAAAAGTTGTGCTCTTTACGTTGATTTAATTCGTAAAAACGTTAGTCAGATAACTATGGGAGATGAGGTAAAATTGGTGATGGTGCAATCACTGGAGAGTTCGAAAGTATTGGCTAGTCGGGGAGTAGATATCAGACCAATTCTGTGTAAGATTTTCAGTGATCGATTTATCCAATTGTGGGATGAAAAAATTGATCACGCTTACGAAAGTTTTGAGATATCAATGTTGAACCATATTTGGTCAAGAAAACCTTCTTCTCATACTCATAGAAAGCAAGATAGAACTGCCCCTCCAAATAGCGTTAGACAATATTTACCTTTAGCCTACCTAACAAATGGTATTTTAGTTGCATTTAATGAACTTCGTCGTTGTTGTTTGACATCGTTAGTTCCATCACTGCTTCAAAATCTATCAAAAATACTTTGCAAAGCTGTTAGTAACATCAAGGCGGTATATCATACTCAGTCTCTTGATTCGGCAGAGCTGTCAGGATATTTAGAATTCGTTAAGGTATGTTTTTATCTACATAACAAATTAAACCTTTACCGAAGCAGCAAATAACAAATAAAAAGCAGACAACCATCGATGACTTCCTTCCATTCATAAGTCGAGGTGTTGATATCCTTTTAGGGTCACCCAAGGGTGTAGACGTTAAGGTATGATGATAGTTCATTGGGTAGCAGTTTATAAAGATAACGGACAATACATAATAAAAGAAAATAAATTACAGGAAATAAGCCGTCCTATTAGTGAGATTTACCAACATCACGTGATGCCAAAGGAAACATCAATTGTAAAAGGGCAAGATCAAGAAGTTATTGACATGAGTACTCTTAAGCAGGAGGATAGTCATCCTGCCGTCACGGAACCTGTTCAGCAATACCAACAGCAGGTAGCCGAACAAACTGTACAGCAGCAGCAACAACAACAACAACAACCAGACTCTGCAGTACACCAGCAGCAAAGTCAGCAGGCTGAACCGCCTCAGGTGCAATACCAACAGCAGGCGCAGTACCAGCAACCATCCCAGACGCAGTACCAGCAGGCGGACTCATCCCAGCAGTATCAGCAACCGTCCCAGGTACAATACCAACAACAGGCGGACCCGTCCCAGGTACAGTACCAGCAGCCGTCCCAAATGCAGTACCAGCAGCAAGCGGATCCGTCCCAGCAGTATCAGCAGCCGTCCCAAGTGCAGTACCAACAACAAGCGCAGTACCAGCAGGCTGACCCGTCACAACAATATGTTGAGCCGCACCAATAGTTAGCCGCTTATACGGAACAACACTGAGAATGCCTCAAGGACTTTCGCGCCATTGACAAGGAATACGAGCTCAACGTCACTACGAATACTCAAATATCCCAGAGTAGTCCCATGGGAAGACAAGATATAAGTTGTTAACATTTTAATTGCAATATCACGACGGCTGACACAGCTGAGCGCCAACAACAATTCCGTCAAAAACAACCTCAATAATAATATCCGATTACAGCTGAAGGTCAGCTCGAGGGAGTAGTACAAATATAGATGACCTTCAAAAAAAAAAGGGGGGTTTGTGACTGCCAACTTGCATTGTTGTTACATTTCACTTTCTTTTCTTCGTATTGTGACGTTGTTTTACTTGTATGGACTCATGCGAGTCTCATTTTCTTTTTTTTAAAAAAATATTTTATTGTTGGTGTCCCTTGATGCTGACCACAAAAGCAATAAAATAAATAACATTCAAATCTGTTTTTAAAATTTGGTCAGGACTTCTGTTTCTTATTCAACAGGTGTTTGGTAATTCTTATACTAGGCACCAAGACATTGATCGTACGAGAAAAAAAAAAAAAAAAAAAAAGAGAGAACAAAAAATAAAAAGAAACTAAAACTAAAAGTGTGGAGAATTCCTAAAAAATTGAGAGATTTTTTTCTTTTTTTAAAAAATAAATTAAAATCGTCTCTCACCACAACATGTGTATTTTTTCATGACAGGTTATTTTTTTAAAAATGAATAAAGAAGAAGAAAGTAGAGTTGACGCAGCGTTCCAAGAACACTGTTTTCATGGAAACGATCACGTACTGGATACCGTTGTTATGAAGGCCCTAAGAGAACTTGGCCTAACCCCATCTGAAGAGAGTCTATTACAATTAATGGCAGAAGGTGGAAGTAAAGAACAAATAACTTTTCAAAATTTCAGAAGAATGTACCTCGTGCTCAGAGACAGCGTACCAGAAGAAGAACAAGTTAAAAATGCTCTTAGAGTATTCGACACTGATAATACAGGATTTATTGATAAAAGTATCCTTTATCACGCAATGACTACTTGTGGGGAATTTTTAACTGAAAAAGAAGCAGATTCTCTCTTTACAAACGCCGAAAGGACGATGAGCAATGGATTCGGAGGAGCAGTCAGCATCGATGCCTTTGCAGCATATCTACTTGAGCGTCATCGTGAAGCTGCAAAAACTCATAAACCGATGTCGGAACCATCAGAAGCAGAACAACCTGATGAGGCTGATAAAGAGATGAAAGACGCTGCTCAAAAAATTAGATCCCTGAGAGAAATTAGAAACGATGAAATAACTAAGTCAGCTCAAGCTTTTCCACAACGTCAACAAGGTATTCAGGAATTGATACAAACTTGGTTTAGGAATAGTCATATTAGATTTTATTCTTATGATGGACCCCAAAATGATTTAAACTCAACAACATCACTCAACGGATCTGGCAAAGAAGAATTCCTAATAGGGTTATCAGGAGTATGTGAGGCACTAACTGATCCGATAGTACAATCTCCACAACTGGGTTTTCATCGCATTAGTTTTATCAGAAGTGATTGTAATTCTTATTCCACTACTATGTATATATCAGAACACGATGGTACCCTAACTGACATAAGACGTTTAGTCGCAATGCAATTAAGACTTTCAATCGATAATGTAGTTTTTACACTCCGTTATGCAAACACATATAAGATAATAGCTGGTCATTCAGCAGAACGTGGTGGTGGTTCTTTTTTGAATCAAATATTCGCAGCGTACACAGAACTTACTGGGGATGATTGCCCAACTGGGTTTGAAATAATAATATTCAGACAGCCTGATATAGCTCAATGCCACTCATTGCAAGAAGGATATCCCATGAATGAAATAATTGTGTCAGAAGGACTCAAAACACCGATGATAACATTATCAAGAAGCCCAGGGATCAGTTTATCAGGTCAAACACCAGGTGATGCTATTCTATTTGCGGATAGGTTATCGAAACCTGGAGAGAGTAGACAGCCAGGCAACATTGTAACATTTGAAGCCTCACCTGTGACTTTGTCATATAAAAAAAAAATAATCGCTGTTAGAGTCACCTGTTCAAATACACCGTTTACATGTCGAGTTGCTCTGTCTGCCAATATATCAAATTGGGAATTTCAAAACAACGGACAACCACTATCTCTATATCAGTGGCACACAGAGGGTCCGAGTTCGTGGTCGGGATTTTCTCTGTCGGCATCCCCAGTAATGCTTCAGTGCTCAAAGGATAAAAAATACATAACTCACATTCTCTGTGAGTTTGAACAGACAGGTTTATATTACATATCGAGTTCAGAACTTGAGGTAGTTTGTGATGAAAACTTCCTTCATGAAAAGAATAATAAAACCTTTGATCCTGATGGAAAACCACGTTCACACGGAGGACATCCATACCTAAGAGCGTGGGGATGGACAAGAAAAGGTATCAAAATAAGATCAAAGAAAGATCCGGAACCAGCTATTTCATATCTCGGGAGTGAATTCTGTATGCCTGACTGGATTTTAGCACCCACGAAAAAACATCAGAAACTCTCACAAGATCAAACCTCAGGTAGAAGAGCTCAGAGGGGAGATAGGGATACCTTGATAGAACTTTCACCAAGTATTCAGTTTGCAGCTCATAGTGTCTTTTTTAGATATTTTTCATTATTATTATCATGTGATTCTCAATACCATTTTGAAACTGCTGCTACTCAACCCTGGGTTCACATCCCTGAAACACAGTCTGGTTCACTCATCCGACTATCAGTAATGTGTTACGCGATGAGTAAAGATATGGCTCTTGAGAATCATCAGTTCTCACATGTAATTCCAACCTTCGATAAAGATATAATGGGAACTCTAGATACATATCGGATCCCAACAGGGAAATGTAGAGGTGCTGGATTGTTATTAAAAAGATACTCTGAAGCTCCAGAGCATGCCCTTCGTAGACAAATTCCGCACTTGTTGTGTAAAGATGCTGGGTATCAGTTTTCAGTTATGGACTTTGTTAGAATGAGAAATAATATTGATGAGGTTTGGCAATTTGGATACGTCACCGACGTCGAAGGAAACGACCTCCGAGTGCAGTGCGATACTTCTACTGGAGCCTCAGTTGGTTATAATTATGTCATTCCTGATTTCAACAGAATTTTCGAGAAAAAGGGAGTTGCACAGCTTTCTGATACATTTGGTGGTTCATCACCAGCCGTGACCGACCCTTTCCTCAGACAGAGTGTTCCTCCAATTGATTTTAGTCCAGCTGAAACTGTCGGTAGCATTGAACGAGATTATCAACCAGCTACTTTTGGTATTACTACACCACAGGATATTACTTTACAAACAACGCTAAGTAATGATATAAGAAACAACACTTCAAGTAGTACTTTGGTAGGTAATCAAACAGCAAGCACTCCTCCTCAAGTCAGCAACGCTCCAGACTTTGAACCTCCACAGCAACCACAAACTACTCCGACGTCAAAATCGAAACCTGAAGATGCGAAATCAGATGGATGTTGTTGTGCTGTATCGTAAAAAAAAAAAAAAAAAAAAAAAATAACTGTAACGTACTGGTGTTTACACTACCTTTTATTGTGCTGACTGGGTGTAGTGACACACAAAAAAAAAAAAAAAATAAAGAAAAAAATAAATAAATAATTAGTTTTAATTATTCAGTTCCGAGCGTTTGATACGGTTTCGTAGAATTTTAATGTCTTTTTTGTAATGAACCTGTTTTCTTAATTTATTTTTCCTCCACTAGATAATAATAGATGTGGTGTTGATTCTTTTTGTTTTGAAAAAGAAACAAACTGCTATGTTTGACATATTTCCCCCCTTTTTTTTAATACCTAAAGTTGTTACTGTTTTACATTGTCAAAGTTTCACCCAGCTCTAAAAAACTTAAATACCTAAATTAAAATGAATAATATGCTAATTGAACATGTCCATAGCAAACTCGATAAGAGTATTGTTTCCGTGAAGAGGGTGTTAGAGAATAATAGAAACCCGCAACCTGCAGATGTAGTCAATCATAAGTACAGTGACAAGTATCTTTTGATAGATTTCTTAACAACAGCTGCATCATCATCAGTTCTGATGTCTTTAGAAGTGCTGTCTGAGTTGACAAATGAACAGTTGAAACAGTCTCTTGACAGGATGGGAAATCGTTCAGCCACACTTCGATTCAAACGACAATCAAAATTCAATTTTATTAAAAAAGAAGAACGTCAGGTTGAAGACTCCGTTAAAAACGTCACCAACATTTCCGGTGCAACAAATCTACAGATCAGTACAGGAACGGTCACAACAATAACAACTTATTATTGGAACTACAACACTACTTGTGAGTATCTAATTTATTTTGGAAGCAATCCAGAGGACTGTATCAGTCTGAGTTCCAAATCGTTTGTAATACCACTTGAAACTCGAAGTGAGTCACCTCCACAATTAAATCAAAAAACAACTTGTGAAACAGATTTGAACATTAGCTGGTTGCTACGATTGTTAAATGATCACAACAAGATTGATTTCAATATTAATAGAAGTTTAAAAAACTGTTTTACTCCAAGACGTAATCCAGACATCGACACAGCAGTCACATTCTTCACGGAATTGAACTTGTGGAGTGGGAGTATTAAAACTGAAATGACTGATTTAATAGAAATCAATCAACAAAATAACAAATGCGATCTCAACGAGCTCTCTGGTGGAGACATTTTCATACCAGTTGTACCTCTCTTGGAAGACACTGAACAGGAATCTCCTGCTGTGCTGTCCTCTTCAGATTTACAATTGTTTTTAGATGAAGAGAATCGCTCGCTTAGATCAAAATTATCTGAAGTTCAAAAATGTTTTTCTAACGAAATTGGGAATATTAAATCGTCCATTGTGATTACGCAACATACAATAGATGTTTGCGGAGCATATGAGTGGAGTATTTCTATGGTTGAGGAAATGCTAAGAAAACAACTGATTTCTGCGATTGGAAAAGAGATAACTCCTTCAGACTTCTCCAATTACATGTCTTGGCATGTCAAAAAGATCTTTAATAAGGAATATCTCCCACGAACTTTCTCATACGCAGTAAGAGTTCCTGGTCACCATCCTGAAGGAACTGTTAACTTTGAGCAAATCAATGCAAACGACATAGACGAACCTGTGTTGTCAGTTGTTAATAAGAAGAAAAATAATAAATTAATGAAATTTGACCTAAACGCTTCATCAGAAATTAGTTTTTCAGGTAACATCTACACTCACTCGATTGTTAATCATAGATTTTCAACGCACACGAATCGGTTTAATTTGGTTGCAAATACACGTCAGTTTAGTAGTTTTATTATAATCTTGGGAACAATTGGATCGGGTGATGTGTTCCTTCCAAAACACGCATTCATATTAAATAATAAAGATGAATTAAAAATCCCTCTCGACCTTGAAGAAGTTCCTTCACTAAAGCAGTTCAAATCCTCAATTGAATCTCTAAGTCCAGAACAGCAGAGATTCGCAAAAGCATATCGAAGTATGCAATTGGAAGCAACTTTATTTGGTGTTTGTGTTATTCAGACGAAACCTCAAATAGAAAGAGTACTCAACCTTCCAGTGGGTTCGTTAACGAAAGAGCTCGAATTATGTCAAAATGTGACTGAGTTATTTACAACATATCAAACATCAGCTGATCTGTTGTCATATCAATGTGATGACTGTGAGTCTGACACTGTCGTGACAGCAACAGTTAAAATTGATCAGGTTAAGGAAAGTGTTGCACAGATCAGAGACATAATAAAATCATCGAAGGAAGAGGAATTGGAAGAGCAACGGAGGATTGTGGAGGCTGAAAAATTACGACAACTACAACTACTGCATCAGCAACAACAACAGCTGCAGCAGCAACAACAACAACAACAACAACAACAGCTGCAGCAGCAACAACAACAGCTGAAGCATCAAGCGATCATTGCTCATAAAGACAAAAAACTCCAACGCCGACATCATCATCATCATCATCATCATTTCCAACATTGCCGTGACCTGTCTGAATCAAACACGATGGTGTTTTCAGGTTCAAAATACGGAAGTCACGCACGCATGTCGAGCGTTTCATCAAATGATTACTCACAACGATCTAGAAAAGTAACCGACTCGTCACAACCTGTTGAGAAACCTCTTTTAGAAAGGAAACCTCATCAACAACAATCAACAGAATTAATCAGTTCTATACCAAATCTCTTGGAAGCAAATTTCGAAAAACTTGATTCTGATGGTACCCTTCGACCAACTATTATAAAACCAACAACTGGTTGGTTAAGGACATACGTTAAAGGTTTGCTTGGCAAGCAGATGACACAAACACTTCACAAAGATGAACTACAAACTGAGAAAGAGAAAGCTCTTAACTTGTTAGATATCCTGACTAGGAGTGGAGAAATGGAAATCCCGGATGCTGAATTACATGTAGTAATGATGTCGACTCACTGTTTTGATAAGACGTTACTAGACACTGTTATAAAAGACAACGTAAACCCAATTGAAAAAGTTGAGAGATCAATTTTAATAGCGGCCTCTACCATACACGGTGAGCCTGTGCGAACTCTTTTAAACGCAGATCAGATAGAAAGAATTCAGAGTCACTCACCCCAGCTTTTCTAATACCTGTTTTCTTTTCGGAAAATCGTTTTTTTTTTTTTTTCCCCCATCTCGAAGACATGTTTTACGATCGAAAGAGAATTGTGGCAGCGTAACGGTAACACCCTTCCTTCATCAACTATTTAGTGAGGTGTCGATTATTTTTGTTTTATAAATCGATAGCTCTTCTTTGCGCTACACACGTCTGGATTGAGTGAGACGCGTAATGTTGATCTTGTTTTTTTTTTTTTTATCGCAGCAATTTGCTGTGAGTTGACCATTGTGAAATGAAAAAACTGCTCCCTACTGAGGTTTATGTTTTTATGTTATCCTTTTCCCCTACCTTAATTTTTTGCTCAATCGTTGACTGGCTTGCTTCTAAACCATAGCTGATGATGAGAGAAAGGAGATAAAGAGGTGTATGGATTACTCTCGAAACCTCCTAGTTACTTTCAAAAAGGCTAAGTTAAGCACCATAGTCATAGTCACTGTATCTTTAGCAGACGTTACATTAGCGTTTAGGTTATGTGATACAGTACAGTTACAAAGAAGAATACTCTCCAATTATCCAATTATCCTCCTTTTGAAATTCCTATAACTTTTTGGAATTCCCGTTTATTTTGTTTTGTTTAGCACCCTTACTAGCAAGCTTTAACAAAAAAAAAAAAAAATTTTTTTTTTTTCATTTTTATTTACCGAAACAATCCGTAGCTCACACCAACAACGTTAATTCATTTCATTAGTAAGATACGTTAGATTACTTCAATAGTGTATTTCTTTGAAACAGATATTTTAAAATGGTTCAGCGTGTTGCATTCCAGAGGAGACATAAGTACAAGACTGGTGGTAATGGGTATGTTTTATCATATTAACATTATTTTTGTGTTTTTCGGTGGTTCTTGTTTTTAAAGGAAATCACAATAAACTAAACAACAAAAAAAAAAAAAATAATTCAGATCTAAATTCATTATTTGCCACATTCCGGGAGGAAACCTCCACTGCCAGCGTATTAAGAAAAAAGTAAAGGGACCACACACTCCGAGATATCTCGGTCATCAAAGAGTCGCTGGTACTCGTGCTCTTAGAGAAGGAGGTAGGCACGGTTCTTACCGCGCACCAAAGAGACACAAGACAGTCTCTCGTGCCTACGGTGGTGTTTTAAACGGAAGACAAGTCAGAGAGAGGTATGAATGCTTTTTTATTGTTCATCTTATACAACTTCAGAGTTACATAATTAAAAAACAGAGTTGTTCGTGCCTTCCTCATCGAAGAACAGAAGATTGTAAAGAAAGTCCTTAGAAAGTAGGCAACACATACCACAGTATGTTAGCCTATTAACAAGAGCGATCTCGTCACTGATGAGCGTCGATGCTTTCAGGAGTCTCGATTGTTGGTATTAGTGTGTTGCTATAGTGGCATTAAAAAGAAAAAAAAAGGTATATTCATCGAACTGCCTTAGAAACTTATGTTTTTATAGCACCTGTCACAAATAAGCAACAACAAGAAAGCAACTACGACGATCCCTTTGAAAATGTTATTGCAGCTGACTAACGGGTGTTACATGGCTCAATGGTGTACTGTTGTTTCTCTGACTGTCAGGTATTGTCAGTAATGAATGTGTTCGGATGAGTAGTTTACGTATTTATTTCCAAAAAAGTTTTCCCCTGTTCATTAACTAAAAGAAAATGGCTGACGAAATGACAATAAATTCTCCAACCGCGACAATGTTGGAAGCAGTAAATAATTTTGAACAAGTAGTACGTGACAGTAGTGAGAAAGAAAGACAAGTGTTCAGGGCAACACGAAGACGAAGCAGCGCTAGTAGCCAAGCCTTACAATTGATTATGGAAGACGTGGCAAGGAGAGGGTCAAACGCCAGTCGAAGGGGTTCAGGTGGGGTAATAAAACGAGGAGGAAACTCACCAAAGCATGCCAGGATATTTTCTCCGGGAAAACAAAGAAGGAGAAGTATCCAGTCTCCTTCGCAGATAAGGCGTAAATCTAGTTTCTACGAAGGGTATGAGAGGAAAGTTCAAACCCGCCGAACAATACCGAATTTGAACATCGTAGATGTAATGGGACAGTTGAAAGCAGCTACTAAAGAACTCGCCGAAACCAAAAGAATCTTGAAAAAGAATGACGGAGAGCGTGAAGGCCTGCAACGTCAACTCCTTGAAGCCAACACAATAATCGAAAGTATGGACACGGCTAATCACTTTGAATGGCTTCAACGTGATAGCGTCTGCTGTGAAGAGCACAGCGTGCGAGATGTCATCAGTTGGGCTATGCAAGAAGGGTTTTGGGATTTAATCAGCTTGTTCGAAGTAGAGAATCCGAGAGGACTAAAACTGTCTGCAGTGACAAACGAAAACGCAAAACAAAAGAGACGGCTGCAGTCGGAATTACGTTCCGAAGTACTCGAAAAAAGATCTCTCGAAAAACAACTCGAAGAATCAGAAAGAGAAAATCGAGAATACCACACCCAACAAACTGCAAGAGCAGAAGCAGAGATGAGAATAGTTCAACTTGAAACCTTATTATTTAATAAAGATATAGAAATCAACAGATTACAGTCCACACTTTCGCAAAGATCCGCACCCGTCTCCCCTGATGAGGGAACACTTGGAAACTCAAGCACTGGCGTGTATGAATTAATACAGCCTTTCAATGGATATAGGTGTTCAGAAACTCAGACTGAGTGTTGTCCAACAGAAACAAAGTCTTGGCTTATTCCTCCACAGAGTAGATCAATCGATACAAAGAGTTCATTCATTATTCCAAATGAGAACGGGTTGGCTGAAATAGTAATTGAGAGAATCCTTGATAGGTTCATGCCAAACTCTTATGAGATCGACTCACTACTATCTGCATGGGAAGGTAGATTAGATGAGCTGATTTCATTATTCCAAAACACATTTGGTATAAGCAAGTCTCTTATGATTACTTATTGTAAAAGGAATTATCATTCTCCAAAGCTTGATTCAACATCATCACCAAATATATCTCCTATTCTCAGATGTTCATTACCTCCTAGTCGTAATCCAACACGTAAGAGATACTTTAGAAGTGTTGCTGTGAAAAGTCCTCGTGATTTAAAAAAAAAAACCACTACACCTGCTAGTAAGAAGCAGTGAAAACAGTTACTTTCCGTTCACTCCTTTAAACTATCTGCGTGCGGTGGCGGTGTACTAAAACTGTACATATAAGTATGCCGAAACTATTATTCCCCTTCCCCATTCGTACATTAGTTAACTTTGATATGGTACACATGTTTATAAGTATACTCAAATAGTTAACCTTGATTTATTTATCCAAATCCCCCCCGAAATCTATTTGGTAGCAAGGCATATTATCTATTCAAGCTGTTTTAACTGGCTGAAAACAAATTAGGTAGTGGCAGTGCTTTCCTTGGGAAAAAAAAAAAAAAAAAAGAACGAAAGGAACGAACAGAACAAAAAAAAAAAACAAAAAAAAAAAAAACGGATTTTCTATAACGCTTACCTCTAGTGACAGTTAGTTGGAAGGTTTGCTTATTATGTGGGAAAACCACGAAAAAAAAAAAGTTACTTTTTAGTAGTGCTTTCAAATGTTGGTGATCCCGCTGAGGTTCATATTTCCATATTTTATGTTTGGGCCTCTTCAAAACATTTATATGTTGTTGTACTGTATCCTTTCTTTTTAATAGAGCTTAGTTCTCTACATAAAATACATTATCAAATTACATCCCCAGAATCTGTTTTTTTTTTTTTTTTTTTTGCACCGATGAAGTCGGGAGAACAAACCGTTCAAGGTTTAAGAGCCGTTTATTTATTATCAAAACTATTATCTATTTCTCTGTACTCCAGTTAATACTGTTTGCGATCAACAACAAAAAATAAAAAATAAAAATAAAGATTTTTTTTTTTTTTTTTTTCATAATGTTATGTTGCATGGTAGTCATCGATAATTCCCTCTCTCGCTTTTATTTTTTTTACCTTTTTAAAAAAAATCATTTTAGTTTGATTATTCTCACTGATTACATATCTGATCCTGATATACATCACGCCGGAGCTAGTAAAGTATTCCTTCGGCATTTGGTTCATTTTTTTCGTCCTGTTTGGTCATTCCAAACAGAAAAGATACACTTTTTACACAAACAGAAGAGCGCATTGCTTTTTTTTGACTCCACCAATTCTCAAGCCACTTATGAATCATTTTCGGTTTAACTTTCCGATAAGTTTCGATCAGGTGGCTGACCCTCTGTTAGTTTCTTTGAAATCTCAACCTGAAAAAATAACCCATTTGGGGATGTTTTTTTTTTATCAGGTGTTTACAATCTTAGGCTTACTCACAGCAGCTATAATGATCAACTTTTGAAGCAAGGCTGAGATTCACTTAGTATTTTATTTTATTCCCTTTTTTTTTTTTTTTTTCATCCCATGAAAGCATAAACGCATTAGTGTGATACTCTGGGTGAGAATTCAACCTGGGGCTTGACGAAATTTAAAGTAAAAAAATTTATTTTAATGTATATTGTCAAAGTATAAATCTCATACTGCTTTCCGTTAGGCTCATGCATACTTTTCAATTGCACTATGTAATTACGTAATTATTATTATTTATATACGAATCCCAAAAAAAAAAAAAGGAAAAAGAAGTAGGGAGAACGCTCTCCGGTATAACAAAGGAAGAAGGAAAAAATTATGTATTATTGTTTCATTGTTTTCCTGATAATTTTTGTTTACACACTCACTTTGATTTGTAGTAGTACAATTTACTAGTACCTTGTTCTTGTTAGATGAAATGATATTTATTATTATTTTTATTTTCTATCATGTAGATCTTATTTATTCATCATATGTCACTAAGAGCCTTAGCGGCAATGGCGCTGGTTGGTAGCGCCGTGGGAGTGTTCGATCCGGACGTGATGAGAGTGTGCAATGTGGATGCTGATTGCCAGCTTGACGGAGACACAACAGCGACCTGCAACCCAGAATCAGCAGCAGGAACTATCGCAACTGATATCGCTGGAATGTGCAAGTGTACGGCAACCACTCCAGCCACTACTAAAAAGATCACTAAATCTGACCTTGTAGGTCTACCTGCTGGTGCCCAGACTATAAATCTGTGCGTACAAAGTACAGAAGATCTTGATCCTACCTCATACGCTAGACATATTGATGTTCTTATTTTAATGACTTGGTATGAAGCACCATGCTCTGTTATTCCAGAAATCGCAGATGAGTTTTTCACCGCTAGTAGAGTTGTCCTTAACAGATACAACAGCGGCTTTGAGTTGACTTCAATCACCAACATCACTCACACCTGTGCTGGTCTTCAGACTAACACCAGTAGCTCTATTATTAAGAACATGGGTGTTAACACTGCCATCAGAGCAAAGTTAACTGCTGCTGACATCTTCGATGAGCGTATTGTTCTCTTCATGGACAACCTTATTAAGAAAATGGACACTGGAAAACTTCCTCTTCTTCAAAACCTTTACAAACACGAACGTGTCATCTCGGAGAAGGCTGCTGTGAGATTTTGCCCGCTTCAAACTGGTTCATTAATTATCGCTCCATTTTCACCAGTCAACCACTTCAGTCGTACTTTTAACAACCCTGAGGACTGTCGCGCTGTTCTTTGCGCCAATGGATACTTCAACTCTAATGGTGTTTGTACCTTAACTACTCCAACACCTCCAGTAACTGATGATGATATTGCCGACCTAGAGCCTGGTACATTCATTGCCATAGTTGCTTGCTCTGGATTTGTATTCTTGTGTGTTCTCATTATTATTATCTACTGCTGTTGTAAATGTTGCAAATCGACTGAGGAAGAGCCAACTAATGGACCAGACTCGGAATCCTCTTCCTCATCTTCTGACAAGAAGGACAAAAAGGATAAAGCAGAGATCTAAGTATCTTTATTGTATGTAGGCTATTGTGTATTGCTGTTGGTGCATGTTACATGCACCTACAGCCATCTCCCCTCCCCCGTTTTCTTTTTCTCTCCGTTCCAGTGGATCGGTTCCTGAAACCGGCTTAGAGATTGGTGCGGCTCATTTGTGAGCAGCAACTGTCCTTATTGCTGTGTTGGTGTGTGCGAGTTTTTAGTTTCCTGTAAGTGCCGTGCACTGTAAGAATATGGAAAAAAGAAAGTGAAGAAAAAAAAGAAAAAAAAATTGAATTTGAACCTTTTGTCTTGGTCAGTAGTGCAACTCCACAAGCTTTCATTTGGAGCATGGTTTATTGGCACCACCTGTACCCCCACATATTCACATAGAAGGCAATAGTTTACGTACCTTGGTTCAAACGATCTCCTTCCATGTCTTCTTCTCATGTTTTGTGTTTTTCATTTTGTTTCAACAGTGTACCCTCCCCCCATTGTTTTTCAAAGTACTTATCAGTTGCTCTGCGCGTCGATTATGTGTGTACCTTTTATTATTTGATAATCAATTCTATTCTGTCTCTAAAACAGTAAACAATTATCAACATCCGATGTAACAATCGAAACTTCATTAATAATAATAATAATAATAATAATTACTTAATGTGAAGTGTGAAGTGTGTACTATTATTTGTTGACAGGTCTAATGGATGAAGATCGAAGAGTTGATGTTGGGGAGGAATTGGCAGAGCTGCTGCCGCTGACGATTTCTAATTTAAGAAAAGAACTTCAAGAAAAAGAAGAAATAGAACTACGATTACTAATACTAACCGGAAAGGTTGTGATGTGGAACCCGGGAATAGCAATAAGCACCACCGTTTCCACTACGTCTGATAGAAGTTACGAGGAAAGCGATAATTCTGAGGATGAGGATGAAGACGAAGATGAAGGAGAGTGGTTACTACAAAACGACGGTTGCACGAGTACTGAGGACTCAGCAGATGTCGGTGCGTGGCTTGATTCAAATGATGTACCTACCCATACATTTGCTGTCGGAGAAAAATTATTTGGTAATTTAGATTCCTTGTGGTCTCCCTGTACAGTTTTATCAACACAATCAACCCGAACATATATCGTAATTAGACAGTCTGATGAGAAATCATTTACGGTATCCGAAGATTTGCTCCGAGTTTCCCCTCCTCATAATCAAATAGAACGCTCATCTATTCGTCCTGTTGGAGTGACGACTCGAAGTTATGAGGTTCCTAACTTTGAAACTTTTGAAAATCCTAATCTCTGACACCATATTACTTAGACAACCCCTACTTACTAATAACTTACTTACGCACTAAAGCGAGATAAGGCAATCAATAGAAGATATTCTACGTGTCTGTCAGGTGGTACTTGATCTCACTCATTAGATCTGATAAAAAGTAATAGCAAACTCGTAAGCTGATGATCTGACACAAGTCGGTTTATGCTGCTTCAATTATTCTCTTGTATTCGTCAAGTTCTATTTTATTATAGAAATGTAGTACTGCTTTACTCTTGCTTTCATCCGGCTCCTTCTAGCTGGTGTTGTGGATGGATGAAATAATAATCATAAATTGTAAATAGTTATGTTCGTTACTGTTGTTATTATTTCAGATTAACAAATACAAATGAAGCGCGTTATTGCTATCGCTGCAGTAGGTTTCGCTGTTACAGTTGGAGCACTGGATCCATGTTCTAAACCAGTAGGGCCAGCAGCAGAAGTTTGTAAGTGTGAATGTGACAAGGGTATAGACGGTCCACCAGGACCAGCTGGAATTCAAGGTGATGCTGGAGTTGATGGAAAACAGGGTGATCCAGGAATTGGAATTCAAGGAAAGCAAGGTCCACAAGGGCCGGATGGAGAATCAGGACCACAAGGGCCAGAAGGAGATAAAGGAAACACTGGTCCTGATGGAAACGAAGGACCTGCTGGAAACCCAGGACCTGCAGGTGAAGACGGTTTTAGGGGTTTCCCTGGATTTGACGGAGCGCCAGGACCCGAAGGTCCTCCTGGACCGCAGGGCAACCAGGGTAAGAATGGTCACAATGGAGATGATGGATATAATGGGGATACCGGACCAGATGGTCCTACAGGACCAAAAGGTGACGATGGCCCAACTGGAGTTCCTGGCAGTCAGGGTCCGCCGGGTCCTGATGGACCGCAGGGTACTCACTCACTTGAAGGTGGTGGCGAGAGGCACAACAACATGCAGCCATTCCTCACTATGTCTTACATCATTGCACTTACTGGAGCCTTTCCTTCTCGCACGGAGAGGGCGGCGACAACACTTGCCTCTGAACCATTCATTGGAGAGATTCGCATATTTGGGGGAAATTTTGCTCCACGTGGTTTTGTATTCTGTGATGGACAGCTGCTAACCGTTAACTCCAACCCATCACTATTCTCAATTGTTGGAACGACTTACGGGGGTGATGGCAGAACAACCTTTGGTGTTCCAGACTTAAGAGGCCGTGTTCCCATCCAACAGGGCCTAGGAGCTGGGCTGACCAACAGGATACTCGGTTCCAAGTTTGGGCAGGAATTTGCAACTTTGTCGGAAAACACCATGCCTAATCATAATCACATTTAATCTTTACATTTGTTCACGTGATTGTTTTCTATTTTCCTTTTTCTTTTTAGAAGTCAAGTTTTTTTCAGGAAAGGAAAGTTACCGTTTTTTCGTGTGCAAAAAAAAAAAAAAAATTCTCTAAGCAATCGTTTCACTACTAATTTTATTATTGTGACACAGAAAAGAAAAAAAAACAAAACAAAAACAAAAATCACGCGGTAACCATAAAGTATATCAGTCATTCCTTTTTTTTGCGACCAAATTCTGGACACTGAAATTTTTTTTCAAAAAGAAATGGTAAAAGTTTCGATCGAAGCGGCATTTTAATGCGCTGCATCGTTGGGTTCATTTCCGTCCGAAATCGGGAGGTTGGCATCACATACTTGTCACCCAAATTGAGAAAAGAGATTTTGTGGTTTACTAAATCAGCTCAGCCGTGGACAAGTACCAAAACTAAAAATTAATCGAAGGGTGTAATTTTACACTGCTGGCCCAGCGGGATCCAGAAAAAATAATCGAGCAAAAATATATTAAAGAGTACTAAGCATGTGTCGGTGAGGCAGATTGTTACTACCAGTCTTTTTGGACCTACTTTGATACTTAATGAAAACACTTGTACAACACTTTCTTTATATGAAGTCGCAACTTATGATGAATTATGAGATAATGAAAAGTCTGAGTGTGATTGCAGGTTTGCTGCTTAACCCTTTTTATTACTGGTGTTGATGGAGGGTCCCTCTTGCACTTTGCGGCATTTCGCAAGTGCGAATAACACGTAGTGCAAATACAGTTTTCAGGGAGCTTCCTGTAGCATGCGAGATGCCACCTACAGTGGCAACGAGTTGAGCCTGGTAGTTGAGCTTGGTATCCTACAAATATTCCGTGGTCTCAATGAAATGAAATATGAGTAGGATACCTCACTGCGATATTTGCAGTACTCACTCCAAGCATGTTGATACGGGTGTCTGCACCACCTCCTAAAGACTTTAATTCTTTCCCCGTCTCTTATTATCCAGCGTTCTTTGCATGACTCGTCTGGTTCTGATGCCTCGGACATCCACCATTCGGTGATATCCTGAGTGAGGCTCTGGTTTCCTGATTTACACGTTGGTGATGGTGACACGTGACTCGGAAGCAACATTCTCAGCACGTCGAACCAATGTTTTGACAACTACTTCAGGGAAGCTTCCAACAAGTGGGCCATTATCACCACCACAGATGCAACATTTTCCTTACATAATTGCTACTAGGGTTGATTAGTTAGCAAAAAAGTGCATATCTCTTGAGTGCGGGAAAAAAAAAAAATAGTAAAAAAAAAATATTAGGGGTGTTTTTTACTCAGATTTTCTCGATCTTTCCATTCCAGGTCCATCATTGAGTAGTACCAAGGAAATCTTGTAAAGAGACGTTTATCTCTTTTTAGCAGCACTTACCATGTTTAAAAGTATATCCCTATGCCTAATTTTACAGATCGCACCCTCCCCGATTCCAAAAAATAAAAAATCGAGCAAAAGTAACATATCGTGTAACCTTGCTCAGGCGGTGAGAAAATGGTGTTTTTTGGTCGCAAAAAAAAGGAATATTGATATATAGTCTATCCTTTGCTGCTTGAGAGCAGTGAACAAAAATTTATACCTCTTATGTTGTTTTCACATTCGAAAGGACTGGGGGACCAGTACAAAAATTTCGAAACACAGGAATTCTTTTTTTTTAAATTTTTAATTTTTAATTTTCCTTCCCTTCTTCGTTATAATTTCTCTTCCCTTTAACCCAGGTATCAAAGTGACCCCCTATTTTTTTTTTTTTTTATTGATTTATTTTTTTAAAATTCTTTTTTTTCATACACTCCTTATTAATCATGAATCCCTTTTGCACGGCCCAGCCGAGAAATCTGCACAATAACTATTACCTTGTTAGTAGTTGGTTATTTATATGTAAACAGCCTACAAGTGAGAAATATTGTGTGATAAGGTGACTGGGCAATATAACACCATTGATGATACGTTTTAGGCAGAGCAGAAAATCGCGTAAGCAATTTTCTGTTTTAGCTGTTCTCTTTCCTTGTTTTCCCAATATTTCGAAAGCAATTATGCGCGTCGCATAATAAACACAGACTCGCCAATCGCGTACTGCAACATAGGTGTTTCTCTCTCTCTATTTCAATCTTCCCTTTGAGAGGCGTGTTTTAAATAATATTTTGAGACGTAATGATGAATCGTGATAGAGGCGAAGCAAACAAGGTTTTATTTTTGATATTCGTAAACCCCAGTAGATTTTGTCGTGGCTGTCATTTGGTAGCCAATGAGACTATTGTCCCGGTTAGCTCAGCAGTCAGGGCAGGCTTTTCCCATCGCTCCACTTTTTCAGTTTTCTTTTCTTTCCTTTTTTTTATTTTCTCGACCATTTATAAAAATAAACTCAAAAAAAAAAAGAAAAGATTAATCGTCTTATTAATACACATTATGGTTGGGGCTATAGAACTTTCCTTATTAGCAATGTATGGGTCTTTGTGACTGTTTACTGCCGATTGGCATGTTACCTCTCAACATCCTACCTCTACCGTAATGCTATTCTATTCCGCAACGACTTTTTTTCGTTAGTAAGAGAAAAATGAGAAGTCTTGACTCTCGTACCAACAGAAGCCAGGTCCTCATATAGTCATTTGCAAAATTTGGGCAATCAAGGCTGCATGCTGTGCTCGTATTTTTTTTATCCTCCCTTATTAAAAGAACTTGGATCTTGATGGAAAAGTGATTCCTAAGTTTCTACATCTGTGTACCGATTAACACTATTCCTTTCTCAGATAGTAAGCACCGAAGACAATGCGTGTACGCGTGATAGTTGAATTACGTATATTCTCTTTCAAAGTTACGCAACACAAATGAAGCGTTTCTGTGCTATTGCTGCAGTGGGACTTGCTGTAAGTGTGGGAGCAAATGACCCTTGTTGGAAACCTACTGGGCCGCACGTACCAGTTTGTCCATGTGTATGTGACAAGGGTGATGACGGTGCAGTTGGTCCTCAAGGTCCACCAGGTGGTCAAGGTGATGAAGGTCCAAAAGGTATTGAGGGATTAGGAGCAGATGGAGAGCAGGGTCCACCGGGACAGCAAGGGCCACAAGGAATACTTGGACCAGAGGGACCAAAGGGTAACACGGGAGCGCAAGGTCAAGAGGGAGCTCAGGGACCCGACGGTCCGAAAGGAATGCCAGGTGGCAAGGGACAAAATGGATTACCTGGGGTGGATGGAGACAAAGGACCGGATGGTCCCCAGGGAATTCCGGGTGCCCGCGGTATAGATGGAAGCGACGGACTCATCGGAGACCAGGGGGATCAGGGATTACCTGGACTAATAGGTGATGATGGACCACCTGGCGATGTGGGTCCTACAGGACCTATTGGGAATGATGGGCCTGCTGGAACACCTCCTGTTGCAAAGGGAGGTTCACAAGCTTTCTCAAACATGCAGCCTTCCCTTGCTATTAATTTCATTATAGCGTTACAAGGAACTCTTCCATCAACCACCGCAAGGGGCGTGGAAACTCAGGGCTCGGAACCCTACATTGGAGAGATACGCATGTTTGCAGGAAACTTTGCTCCGAGGGGCTGGATGTTCTGCGATGGGCAGTTGCTAGCAATTTCAAATCACGGATCATTATTTTCAATCATCGGTGGGGTTTACGGTGGTGATTTCCAAACCACATTTGCTCTTCCAGACTTTCGCGGACGCGCCGCTATGCATGCAGGTCTTAATGGTATTGGTGTAACTCCTAGATCTCGTGGTAATGTAGGTGGTACTGAAACGGTGACGTTGGATGTGGATAACTTGCCAAATCACGATCACTAAGTTTAATTTGCTCTGGAGTTTTTTGCCACTCTTACGTATAACATGAAAAAAAGTCAGAAGGTTACTCGTATTACTTGGTCTCTTTTTTCCCCCCCTCCTTGGCGCATCCAACCTAACAAGTGTGCTTCTATAAACGTGACCTCTTCACCTTGGTTAGCTCGTTCCGAGCTCATGCCGACCTACCTCGTTTCCTCACGAAAGTACCTCGTTTCCTCACGAAAGTAGGGAATTTTTTTTTTTTGAATTTTTATTTTAGTAATTTAGAATTTTACAAAAAAAAATAAAAAAAAATAAAAAGAACTCTATAATTACTGATAAAGTAATTGATATTACAGCCTGCGTCCATTAATTTTTTTTTTTCTTTCTCTCGCCCCTGACATCAGGGCGGGGGGTTTTCTAAAAAAAGATATCTCGCTCATCTCAAGAGCTCAGTAGACACGTTTGGATAGTGGAGAAAAAAGAAAAAAAGAAGGAAAAAAAAAACGGGATTGAAAGACATAAATCTGTAGTACTTCACATTTAGTTTCAATTCGAGCTCCAATCGGCACTACATGTGCTGATACTAAGTTGTTGATTTTTGTTTTCTCTTCCTCTCCTCCTTTCCCCGTTTTATTTAATACTGTAGAAGGTTGCTTCGAGTCACCGCTTGTATTCCAACGCAATGTTTTCGATTTTTATTGCTATTCAGCGGGTTGAAACATCACACGGTGGAAAGTGTGTTTTCACTCTCATTCTGCTACAGTCGATTACAGCCTGTAACTTTGCTCATTGGTGCACTCGCAAAAACCGTTTTTTTTGCATCATTCCTTTAAAAAAAAAAAAAAAAAATCCACTGATACAATTCATATTTAAATCATAAAATAAAATAAAATAATCTTTTCCCACTAAAATCTTTCCCCGTTCTTTTTTAACCCCTTCCTTTTCTTTTTATTAAAACAATAAGTAACTAAATTGTTACCGTTGAAATGCAGGTTAGCACCGTAGATTGCATACAAATACAGGCCTGTAATTGTATGTATCGGTGTCTTAGATAATGGCATAAACCTGTAAGAAGAAGAAGAAGAAGGAAAAAAAAAAAAAAAAAAAAAGCTGTTGCTTTGCGATCAAAAGTTTTTTTTAAAAGAAACAAATGAGGTAAAGCAAGTGCAACACCACTCCCTTGAATCACGGCCCTATTAGCTGGCGCCTAGTCATTAATTCCTCCCGAATCCCTTCGTTTGAAGAACTGAGCCTCTTACAGTAGGTGAAGTACCAATTCAGCGTTATGTTTATTTTAATATATCATTAGTATTATTATTAATTTTTTCACCCCCGTTTTCATTTTTTTTTTTCCTCTTTTTTTTTCGCAGTGCTATCTCGATAACGTCCGGTGTTTGCTTTTCGGCTGCAAAACATTTTAATGATTTTTTAGTTTTCTGCGTTGCTCAGGGCGAATTCGAGTTTTTTTTTTTCTTCGAGACTTAGAATGGGATATAATCTGGTGTCTCATATGGTCCAAAAAAGTAAGTTCTTTTTAGGTGAAGGCAGCTAGTAGTGTTTTACGAGAAAGGTTCATACAACCTTCTGCGTCAACTTCTAACTGACAGTTGGCACGGAAACCTAGGCGGTGACAGAATTTAGACGAGACTAGAACTCAACTAGCAGCTTAAGCGGATCTGAGAAAGCCTTTCCCTCCACCAAGACCCCAATTAAATTCTTCGTTTTGAAAAAGCAAGTAACGCTGCACTTTTTGTTTTTTTATTTCTGCTTTTAGTTTGCAAAATATAAGGATTATTTTTAAGGCACAGGTTTATGTATTGGTCAGTGAGAGAGTAGCCAAAATATCAGTAGTTGTATACAGACTATTCTTATGATGTTGTTGAGGTGGTTGTTGTTCATTAAATTCTTATAAATTCAGATATTATCGGGAAATAAAAAAAATGAGGCAACTCTGCGCACTTGCGGCGATGGGTCTAGCTGTTTCTGTGGGTGCTGATCCGACATTATGTTGGAAGCCAACCGGACCGAGCTATCCTCTTTGTAAGTGCAACTGCGAGCCTGGTGATGTGGGACAACAAGGTCCTCAGGGATTGCAAGGAGGTGAGGGACCTCAAGGAGTTAATGGTGATTCTGTTAAGGGACCAACTGGACCTCCAGGACCACAGGGCCCGGATGGAATTGAGGGACAGCAAGGACCGCAGGGACCTGATGGAGATCAAGGTTCACCAGGACCTGCAGGTGCTGATGGTGATCGGGGAAAGATGGGAAAGGATGGTCCGGATGGTGACGATGGTCCGGATGGATCCCAAGGTCCCGTGGGAGACATGGGACCAGTCGGAAATGATGGAGCAGACGGTCAACAAGGCCTCGATGGAGCAGAGGGACCTGCGGGAGGAGTTGGTCCAAAAGGACAAATTGGAAACGCTGGAAGTACCGGCTCAGTAGGTCCGCAAGGAGCAACAGGAAATCCAGGACCATCTGGCATCGTGGCAGAGGGTCGCAGTACTCCTTTCAATAATGTGCAGCCATTCGGTGTCGTTAATTACATCATCGCTATTTCTGGAACATTCCCTTCACGAAATGAAAGAGAAGCATCTACGTTAGGATTGTCTGAGATCCTTGGAGATATTTCGATGTTTGCTGGGACGTTTGCTCCAGCTAATTATGCTTTTTGTGATGGTCAACTACTTCCAATAAATAACAACCAGGGTTTGTTTTCTTTACTCGGTACAACTTATGGAGGCAATGGACGTACTACTTTCGGTCTTCCTGACCTTCGCAGTCGTGTTCCTATCCACCGCGGGCAAGGTGCTGGATTGACTAACAGAAGGTTGGGATCATTCGGTGGTGAAGAGACACACACCCTTGAAATAAATGAGATGCCAAGACATGACCACTTTTAGAGTACACATATTCATTTAGTAGGTGTGTTTGCAGGTGAGTAGTAACAAACAACGTAATTTTCTCGTTTCTTTGTTTCTTTTTATTTTCCCTCCTCCTCTTTTTTTTTTTTTTTTTTTTTTTGGATAATTATCTCTAAAATAAACTAACCCGGAAGAATGTTATCAATCTGATATCGGTTTCATATGCTAGAGTTGAGGTTATGCCTTGTTATATATGAACCTGATTGTGTTTTTACCTCCCTTAAACAAGTGATGTTTTAAAAAGCTGAACTATTTCCCCCCTTTGTTTTCTTCTATTGTTTGCCTTGGGAATAAAATTAATCGTATCTATAACTCCTCAACACATTTTCCCCTTTATATACAAGTCAAACAGCTTCTTTTGTTTGTTAAGAAAGACTGATGGCGACATAATTCGCGTTCACGCAGGGAAACAAACAAAATTGAAAAAAAAAAAAAATAATAATAATAATAATAATAATAATAAATAAGACAGGGTAAAAACGTATTGTAAGGAAAATTTGATACGAAAAAATAATTATTAGATTATGTCTATCAAAGAACAAAAACTTACGACCCAATTATTTATAAGTTTGTTCAACCCCCTGAAACGTGTTCGGGGGTTTGACTCCACCTAAAAGTAGAAAAATTACCTCCCTATTTTCCCCTATTTTTTAAGGCACTTCAAGCCATGAGTAGGCTGAGCATGGTTAGTCGAATATCAGCCTTTTTTTTTTTTTTAATATAGGTTTTTTTTTAATTTTTTTTTAATTTTTATAAATTTTTTATTTTAAGAAATGTGTAGATGTTAGTTTACCCCCTGAAACAGTCGTCGAGTAATTGACGACGAATTCACACGGGTAAAATGAGCTTTTAATTCGTTGGTATTAAAGTCACATAGTTGGCAAATTCTCTCCTTGTTACGCAACCTCTATTAGCTCGTTGAACTGACAAAATGATAGAAGAAATAATATCCGATCACAAAAAAAAAAAAAAAAAAAAAAATTCCAGGCAGCACTCAGCCGATGCTGTGTCTGCTATTATAATTACAAGGATACAAGTTTCTCTCGTTCCCCCGTTTTTTTTATTATTAAAAATTTCTTTGAAAGTGCTGATGGATTGTTGGCGCTTCGAAAACCTGTCAATGCCCCCTTCTTAATCGTTTCACTGGTATTCTTTGTAGCTCGTCATACAAATAAAACCTATTCCCCCGATACAAGTTACTAATTAATAAATATTAACATAGTCATACCATAATATCCACAAAAAAAAAAAAAAAAAAAAAAAAAAAAAAAAAAAAAACAAAAACAAAAACAAAAACAAAAAACGATTGCAATTTCCCATTTAATTGTTTACAGTACTTCACTTCGATGTATTATTTTCTTTATCAGTGAAACTACTGTTAGAATTATGATGAAGGCAGCGACGGCAATTTTGCTGTCCCTGTGTATGATCACAGAAGGTGTAATTCATGGTGGAAAAGTTGACTTAACATGGACTGAGAAGAAGAATGATTGGGGTAAGCTGGGTGTTTTTGGTTATGGTGAACAAGGCGGGTGTAAAGTAAAAGTTAAAAGACAAGAAGACAGCGGTGATTTAGTAATTCACAAAAAGGGATCAACCGACGGTATTGGTTTTATGTTTAAAAAGATGGCAACAACAGAAGACCCAAAAGCGGACGGTCTCCTCGCTAAAATATGCACAGGAGGAGAACTAAACTACAACGAGAAGATGCTATCACTTGAACCAGTAACTGACGACCCTGACTGGGACTACTCAGGTATTGCAACCTTCACTGAAGATCCGGGTTTTTGGTGGCTTCTTATCTACGAATGTGATTCAAGTTTGAATGCAACTGCGAATGCAACAATTAGAGAAGCGCATACATTAGATGGTGGAGATGACAATAAAGATAACAAAGACAATAAAGACAACAAAGACAATAAAGACAACAAAGACAATAAAGACAATAAAGACAACAAAGACAATAAAGACAACAACGACAACAAAGACAATAAAGACAACAAAGACAATAAAGACAACAACGACAACAAAGACAATAAAGGAAACAAAGAAAACAAAGCAGATGATACTAAAGAAGACAACACAGCAGCTCCAGTACCTACTGGAGCAGCACCAGTACCTACTGGTTCTCCCCCAAAGGATAATCGACCTGTAAGAATTAAGATAAAATATTCTGAATACAATATGGATGGAGGAGTTAAGAATTATCTTCAAGTCGGAGACAATCAACTTCCGCTGATATTCTTAGTATTCGCACTGTTACATACTGCAGCAGCTGTGAAGTGGGGAATGTGGATGAAAGAAAACAAAGAACACGTCAGTAAGATCCATTTCCTTATGGGATTCTTCTTACTGCTGAAGGCAGGGTCACTCTTCTTTGAGTTTCTGAGATATCACTACTACAAAGATCACGGTAGCGAAGCTTCTTTTTATGATGTGATGTACTATTGTTTCCTGGCAATGAAGGCGACAATCTTATTTACTGTCATCGTGTTAATTAGTTCTGGTTGGTCAATTCTCAAACCCCACCTCCAAACTAGAGATCGAAACATTCTCTTAGCGATTATCCCCTTACAGATATTAAACAACATTCTTGGGGTTTACGTAGATCATAAGAAGGAATATGATAGCAGTTGGAGAGAAGGTGAGGTATGGATCTTAAATTTAAGCGATTTTTCTAAATTTTTTTTAAATTTTTTTTTCAAAAAATAACTTAACAACAGGATATCGTCAAATTGGTAAATCTAATTTCATGTGTGTTGGTTGTGTTCCCAATCGCGTGGAGTATGAAAAATCTCAAAAACGCTGAAGCAGGAGGAGCTGTTGCTAAGAACTGGGTGCGCATGAAGCAGGTTTGCATTGTTTTTTTATTCACTTCCAAAAAAAAAAAAAAAAGTTTCTAAGAAATTAAAAAAAAAAAAAAAAAAAAAAAAAAACAGTTTCGTACTCTATACGCTGCAATGGTCATCTACATATATTTCAAAATTATAATCTGTGAGATGTTCGCCGCCACTATTGTTTCTTACAAACACACTTGGGTGCCTCCATTGTTGGGTGAGGCAAGTACTATCATGTGTTTTGTCTACGTTGGACTTCGCTTCAGGCCAATGAAAGACAACCCATACAACAATCTTGAGGAGGAGGACTACGAAGAAATGGGCGTCGTCCTTGAGCACGAAGTTTTAGACTCTCTAAAAAGACAGAAAGAAGATGGTGAAGCTGAGGTAGTAGCCTCTTCAGTGGTTGAAAAGAAAGATCGAAATGACAAGAAGGAAGGTGCAGTAGCAGTAAAAAGAGTTCAGGAATCAGACTTGTAGTTTCATAACCACATGTACAAGGAGATAAGCTAATTCTAAAGCTTTGACCTATTTATTTAGTTTAGGGTGTTTAGGCACTGGAAAAGTATAAAGACTTTTTTGAGACAAAATATCACTTTCCTATCCTGCCATTTCTAACTTCGAGGTAAGTGATTTTTTAAAGATGTATTTCAGCTAGCTTAATTTTTTTTTTTTTATATTATTATTTTATGTTCTGGCCATTCGAAGACTTTCTTTTTTTTGATGAGTAGCAAGCTAAGCTTTTGTGTAGAATAACCAAACCTCTTCTTAAGTACTATGTTCTGTTGGTTGTAGAAATATCTTGAAGAAGTTGGGTTTTTTTTTTGCTTTTTTGTCTTAAAGTTAGACGTAACAGAAAAATGAGACTTACTCATAGTTACTACTAATAAAGAAAAGGAAAAAATAAATTAGAGGAGAAAATAGAAGTGGGGACAAAAAAAAAAAAAAAAAAAAGACTAATCCTCACAAGTGTGTCCTTAGTAACTGAAATCCGTGAGAGGAACTTTCAATTAGCAAACTACTACATCCTGAGCTGAGCCCACCTCTACATCTATTTAAGTGAGGGTCTTTGAGGGATGTTTTTATTGTATGTGAAAAAAAAAAAGGAGCATAATTATTTTCTCAGAAAGCGTGACGGGTAGCACAGCAAGATGTTGAGACGCACGGCGTCAATTCTCGCGGGGCATGAAGAAAAGCTGCTTGCGCAGTACACTTCGAAGTTTGTGTGGACACCAGAAATCCGTATGCTCGATAAGGATGAAAAGCTGCCTGAGATTCCGATGGAGCAGGTTATCAACCACAACTTCTTTTCAATAGCGGGTCACTCAGAAGGGTATGCTTTGGCTTACAATTTCTTTTATCTTCTTTTACCATTATTAAAATAATAAACAAACAGAGCTATATGGCCTCCAATGGATCCGATGAACCCAACTAAAGAACAAAGACGTGTTGCTAACACCGTCCAATACAGAATGCCAGATAGGTTTACTAGTCCTCATCATATGGGATTTAGAACTATTCCTCCAGAGTTAATCGATTGGAGGACAACTCAATATGGAGACTTTTTGCAGGAGCTTCCAACACTTAATGAGAAAACAACTTATTCGTTTCCCGACTACACTCTCGCTGGTTTATTGTACACAGCATCTGAGACTAAAGCTCTCTCAGATAGTGTCCCACAAACTGTTGAGGAAACTCCATTTGGAAGATTAGAAAGTCCTAAGCACGCTGCGTGGAACAAATTTAACGGTGCGGCAGCTCTTAAGAATCTTAGAACAACACCAACCCACTGGTTACTTATATTTATATGGGTTTTCATATCATACAAGATTACACAAGTGTTCTTTAGGCAGTACGAGGCCGCTATGAGACAACAACGTATATGGTGGGATGGTGCGAATGCTGGGACTTGGAAGTATGCTGGTACCCGTACGCAATACTGGGGACAGGCATTGTCTGGTGGTTGGGTCATTCCAGTGTTGGAGTGGTAATCTCAATACTTTGTTACCATTATTCAATCTTCAGGTAGAAATTAAGTTCATGACCCCCCCAATGTAATAAAAAAAAAAAAAGTTTTAGTGACAAGAGTTGAGACCAAGCGCAGCGATCTCACGTTTGGGATCCTTCACGTTTGTTTTCCCCTCTTTTTCCCCCCTTTTCTTTTTACATATTTTACGACTACCACGGTTAGCTGTTAGGCCTAGGGTCTGTGTTTTCTCCAGCTCTGATTCCTGGCTCATTTCTAAAAAGAAATATTCTCGTCAAGCAAGCTAAGATACCTAAATTACTATGGCGCTTGTACATCGCAATGCCATAAGTGCTACAAGGTATACGGTCCTGAGTGAAAAAGCATAGAACAGCCCTTTTTTTTGTTTGGCAAACTTTGCAATCTTTTGGGAAGACTTGCAAAGAAACGGAAAAAAAAAAAAAAAAAAAAAAACTTTTTTTTCAGTGTAACTCACGCAGTAAAATAAGCTCTGCTTTTTACTGTTTTATTTCTGTAGTGTGTAGGTTCGTTTTTCTTGTTGTCTTATTAAAGGAGGTTCATTCTCCAATTAGTGTATTGGTATAAGGATCAGCTCAACTGTGATCTGTTTGATGGTTTCGTAACCTTTATTTTCTATCAAAAACAAACAAAATATAATGACGAGGCTTTTGAATTAATTATGATAGAAATGATTCGTACACAACTAAATAACATTTCCCAACAAATAGAACTATGGACAACGAAGACAAAGGTTTATCACGATTTCAAGAATTGTGGGCAGCAGTATGCGTCACCGTATTCTTTTTTACGCTGTTGATTCAAGTGCTGTATAGATCCAAATTGAGACAAGCAAAGCTTCACATGGTAACCAGAAATAGCAAGTTGGACGTGTTTGATGAACGGAAATGTAAACAGGGACAGAAACGAAATGAAATTGCGAAAGCCAGTGTAAAACTATTTTCAGAATTTACACCGTACATTCCGTACACTGGAAGAGAGGTATCTGGGATGGTGTGCATGGGGAATATTGAAGCAAACAGGCATCCTAGAACTGAAGACTGGCTCGATTTCAGAGAATACGCCCGTTGGGTATCATACGCCATCAGACATGAAGTCCAGAGTCTTGCTGGAGAGGGAGTTTTAACAACACCAAAGAAGAGCCTGTGCTGCTTCACACTTAGAGAAGTGTTATTGTACCTTTTAAATATAGATGGTGTCCTTCCTCTGACACTAAAAGCAGAAGAAGGATGTCCTGACGTTGAAACAGTTGATGCTATCAATTGGTTAGTATCGATACATGATCTCTGGAGGTATGGTCTCAGACCTGGCAAGGAACTAACTGACCCCAGTACAATGCTTCGATTTCGTGCTTTTAGTGAAGATATTATTTGTCATTTGCAGCACTTGTTCCCAGGTTGTGTTATTTGTAATTCTGCTCCTAAAACAGTTGCATTTGACCCCTGTAAACATGTTCATACTTGTGATCCATGTTCAATCGCATTGGATCGTTGTACTCTATGCAAAACTAGAATACGAAATAAGTTTCCATCTCACGTTCAATCTTAGTGTCATATTCACTTTGTATCTGTTTTGTGTTATAGTCTGCAGGCAATAGTTTAGTTTTGTTTTAGAATAGTTTTGTTTTCGTATTTTATATTAGAGAGTTCATATCTGTCTGTCTCTATTTAAACTCACTATAGGAATAGATGTTGTGCTGTATACTAATTTTATTGTTTGTCAGGTACCGTCGTAAAATGGCATTCTCAGACTCGGATACATCGACAGTCGACATGATGAGTGACGCAGAGGAGGATGCCCCACAACATACTCGTCAACGGTCAAGTGGTAACTTTGACAACATCGTCGGTACTCCACGAGGAATACGCAATAGTTGGAGCTCGATAGGAAGAAGAGGAAGTTTTAGTGGAAAGAGAAAACCAGAACCCAACTTAGCACAGCAAGTTTCTGACTTAGACTCAAGTGGAAGTGATGGCATACCAAGTTACATACCTCAGTGTAAAAGACCTCCAATTTGTCCTCCAAGTACTCCTCCAGCAGTAAAAGGAACTGGTATCCGAATTGAATTCTGTAGAAGAAGTTCTGCGGGTACTTCATCCGCAGGTTCGCCACTCAACAGCTCATCCAGAGATAAGAAAGGGAAAATTGGAGCAGCTCCATTTCATCAGGACCCAGAGCAGGTTAGAACGATACCGAAACTAGATCTGAAAACCGTTTCAAAACCTCTCCCACCAGTACCTTCTATTACTGTGAATCCAATACTAGGACTTGCTGGAGGTGGTGATCAACATCAGAGTCAGGACTCAAAGTCTGTCGATTCTAAATCTGCTGACACCCCAAGTATGAATGAAGTTGGTGATCAGATGGTTTTTTCAGAACCTGGATCTCCGAAGGTTAATTGTTTCTCTGATGTAGACATGGACGACGACTGTAATACAACTGATCGTCAACCAGCTAATGATCTCACTGATATTGCTTCTTCTGCAGGTAGTTCTTGTTCTTCAAGTCGTACATTCCCTGATGATGATGATATGTCATTACCGCGTTCTAATCCGCCGAACCAGCGTCGTCGCAATAGTCCAACGGACCTCTCTATAGAACTTTCTGAAAAAGATAAAATTATATCTGATTTAAAGGCCACAAACGAAACACTTTCACAGAAGCTAAATAAGTCAGAAGAAGAAACCCGACTAGTCATCACCAAGTACGCCGAGTGCATGGGAAAACTATCAGGTGAAGGGGCCAGCATGATTATCTCTCCTCGCAACAGCGGCAGCATTGAACAAGAAAAGAAGATTTCAGAGATGAGTGAGTTGATGAAGTCCCAAGAGGTATGGAACTTTTTATATTCCACAACAACTATGATCAATAAAAAAATATAAACCAAAAAAAAAACAGACTGAAATACGTCAATTGAGAGACAAATTACGTGAAGTCTGTGAGAAAGCGAAGGCACAGCAAAGAGAAGCTCAAGAGACTTGCCGTGATGCTCAACGAGAAGTGCGTTGCTTAACAGCGCAGTTGGAGAGAAAAGATGAGGATGTTCCTTGTTCAGATGACATAGAATGTGAGCGCAGCAGATATTTAGTTGAAAATAATCGACTGATGGGAGAACTATCGGAAATAAAGATCAGTCATGTTTGGGCACTTGCGGCTCTCGATCGACTAGACATCAGAGTCCCTGACAGCTGCTGCGTTGCAACTAAACTACCTGACGACATGGTTTGTTCAGCAAAATTAAAAATGAAATATATTCGAGTTTGTGGATAAGTAAAGACTTGTCTCTGACACGGAATTCACTATTAGATGAGGCACACAACCTGACGACGCGATGCTGCAATAAAACTCTTGCGCTTTGATACTTTATTGAAGCAATACCGTAGACGATCATCATACCAACTAACTACCATCATCGTCTTTCAGCTAGTTTGATTTATTTTATTTCTTTGAATCAAATTTAGCAGTTGTAAAAAAAAAAAAAAGAAAAAATGAACACAATCCTAATTCTGTTTCTTTTCTATCTCTTTTACCCCTTCCCTCCCTCAAACTACACTCCAGACTTGCTAACTGGAGTGGTTCAGTTCTCAAGTTGTTGACTGATTGACCGCACTGACCTAATAGTTACTTCAAAAGGTTAAGTTGGTCATTCTATCGTTAACAAGACGTTTGAATTTCTCGTTATGTTATGATACGTCAAACGGTTAACCCTTTAAATTTCTTTTTCCCATTTAATTTATAGTTCAGTCCCATACGGCTTTCATTCACCACAAGATATAGCGAAATATATCAGTGTGTTTATCCTTTATTTTATTTTTGAAGAATTAAGGTGCATTCTTATCTACTGGAAAAAAAGAAGTGTGCTATTCGGGTAGGTAAACAAATAAAATAAATAAATAAATTCAGCAGAGTCTTTTTTTTCTTCTTTTTGCTTATGCAGCTTTTGTTGGCTTCAGCTTGACAAAATCAAACCGCCGAATAAGTAGAAGAAGCACCTGCATGAATCAATCAATTTGTAAAACTGATCTACAAAGACAATTTGTTAAGTTAGCCGTGGAAAAAAAAAATGAAAAAGTGAAGAAGAAGAAAATTACAGACTTTTTCCCTCTTTGTTGATTATGGCGTTTTGGCTGTTATGTATTTTCCTTTTTTTTGTAACTCAACAAATTAAAATAGACAGAGGGTGCTAGCAGTCTGCGTGTTTATAAATTATTCCCAAATCCCTATCTTGTAAGGAGATCCTTTGTATAATGTTCTTTGTGTTGAAAACCCTTTCTTCCTTTTTAATGTCACAAAGTATTGTTCTTCGATTCTGTTTTTATTTCGATCATAACAATGGATTTGTTGTTGTCATTTTTTTCCCCCTCAGTTAAGATTATCCGAGAGAGGGTCGATAATTGGCATTTTCTCAACTGCATTTTGTTGGTCTCTTTTCATTGCAAACCAAGTTTAGCCGATTCTGGTTTGCAATGAATGCTTAATGGTGTTGCCGATTCTCACAATTTCAAGGGGGGGAAAGAAGATAACAAATTGATTAATTGTTATGATAATTTAAAAAACAGATATTTTTGTCAGTTTGCGTTGTTACTATTCTGTGTGGTAAATAACAACACTCACCTTAGCATTACTATGGTTCACTGTAAACCAATACCCGTTTTTAGGCTACTAAGTGGCCTGTTGCTGAATTATTATGTTTTTTTTTTTTTTTGGAAAAAAAAAAAAAAAAAATTGAGCAAGATTCTTGTCAGAATGTAAAAAAACAAACAAACAAAACAAACGTACAAACTTCACTTTTTTTTCGTTTGTTTTGCATACTGTCGATCCAAAAAATTAATAAGCTACCTCCTAGCAAGATCGGGTCTACTTAAGTTACTGTTGTCCTCGTAGCTCATGGAGTAACCCGGTACTCTTCAGTTGGTTGTTCTATTTAACGATTCGTAATGTGCTATGTAATAGACTTCTTCTTATTTATCCATCTTTCTAATAAACTGCTTAAGGAGATTATGCTGCAAAGTTAATTCTCCCTTTCAAGTAACCCGTTCGCCAGAAAAAAAAAAAAGAAGAAAAAAAAAACGACCCCCAAAATGCGGTAGTGCCCACATCAGTAGTTACCCGATCTCTTTGTTGGTATGTTGATATCGATTAGTTATACTGAAGGTTTCCCTGATTCAAGGAAAAAGACTGTGATTTTTTTCCCTTTTACGGGCACAAACGTCGTAGCTATCTGCCCCGTTTTTTTTTCTCTCTCTTGTTTTTTTTCCCCTCCCGTTTTTTTTTCTTTTTTTTTTTTTTTTGAAAAAGGAAAAATTCCCGATGCCGCAAGTTTTCTTTTTTTGGCTGGCAGCTTTTCACAATGTTAACTACTAGCTCGGGGTAAACAACGTTTCCCTTTTTTTTTTTTTATTATTATACTAAACAACACGCACATAAAACACAACACTCCATAACGATACTACGCACGATCGACCTGTTCCGTATGAGGCAGTTATGTATCTTTGGTGATGTAAAGCGTGTAAACTCTAACTATTTTTCCCCCCTCCTCCCGTCGTCTAGAGTCTGGCATTTTGTTTTGTTATTTTATTAGGGAACTGTAGGTAGCTTAGTTTGACGGATGAAATGGAAGAAGAAAATGAAACTCGTATGCGACCGTCTTTGCAATTGATAGCAGCCGGTCTCTGGTGGTGAAGTGCCAACCCCAACTCTCTTCTTGCTCTTTTTTTGTGTGTGACACACGAAGTTGCTCATGTCTTGGTTATATTTCTTTTATATTATATGCCGATGATTTATTGTACCAATTTTTCTGGGGAGAAAGAAAAAAAAAAGAAAAAAAAAAAACCAGCTAATCTCTCTTTGCGTACCTAACTTCCCTTCCCCCAACTGTTGGTCTTTTTACATGGCAACCAAGGTTTGGCCGAGCCCAATTAGTTTTAGCCAGTTGCTTTTTTTTTTAATTGCAGTATCAAGTTACCCACCCACCCATTTTTCTTTTTTTTGCTTGGTTGTTCTTTAGTTGTAGTATTTGCTAACTATTTGAAAGAGAATAAAATTACCCACCCAGGGCAGTGCTCAGCAGCTTGTCTTTGTTGTGTATTTTTTATCAGCTGAATTCCCAGCTTGGTACCCCTCTTCTCAACTATTTAAGACATTAAATCGGAAATGCAATGATTTAACTTTTATTTGGTTATTCCCCCTACTTCCTTTTTTGTTTAAAAAATTGTGTTATTTGAAATTCCTTTCCCTTTCCCTTTCCCTTTTTTTTTTTTTTGTTGTTTTTTTTTGTTGAAATAATTTCCGACTCATTTTGATTATAAAAAAAAGATATTAATTAAGTTTCAGTACGATTACCCAGCATCCAACGTATTACTCTTAAGCAATAGTCACTAAACAAGGTAGGTATTAATCGTAAGAGTACCAACCAGATGACAGTTGGCTTCGGGGTAAAATCAAAATATTCCTTTTTCAGATCATATCCCACCCAGCTCCTCTTCAGCAAAGAAACTAAGGGCGATACGATTAGTGAGAGTCAGACCTGAGTAAGTTATGTTTTACGGTATTTCTGTTTCTGTTTTTTTTTTTTTTTTTTTGTTGTTGTGTGTGAATTTGACTTGTAGTTTAAAAGTTATAGAATTTGTTTTTGTTAAATAGTTAGGAGTTTTTTTTTTTTGTCACATAGATTTTGTATGGAGGAAAAAAAAAAAAAAAAAAATAGAAGAAAGCGGTGAAATAATATCAAAGCATACATCCTTTCCTTCTTTCTGCCAATCTTGAAGAGGACATACTCTTAGTAGTTGTTTAGATATTTGTAAGAAAAAAAAAAAAAAAGAGTGGGAGTAATTTTCGGAAAAAGGAAATTATAATCACGTGTCTGTGTGCCATAATTTTTAACAGCGCTTGACACTTCATAGGTTACTATTTCACTCAAATAAATGTTTTTTTTTTTTTTTTTTTTTTTTTTGTTAGAGATTTAGTAGAAACAAAAAAAAAAAAAGAAACGAAAGGAAAGGAAACGAAAGGAACAGGAAGGGAAAAAACACTCAGTAGTAGGGAATGGTATCAGAAAAAAAAAAATCAGAGAGAACATCTTATGTGCCCTGATACTTCTGCAGTGGGCCTAACAGTCTGCTTGAACCTTGAGCTGAATAGTTAATTACGACATGTTGATGAAATGGAAGAAAAAAAAAGAAAAAAAAAAGAATAGTTCATTTCCTTCTCACAGTTGTTACATTTCTCTTTGCTTCCCTGCATGAGGAGAATTCTGGTAAGTACTTTGTCTTTTTATACTTCGCGACGGCGATTTTTTTTTAAAAAAAATATATTTATCACAACACATAACTCATTTTTCATCAGGTCAGCTACAATAAAACTATTAATACAAAATCGGAATAGCTTTCTGTGTGGTTGATTACTTTTCTATCAGGTGGTACATAAAACATGAGTGACAGAAACGCACTTTTACGTGATATTAAACGAGGTTGTTGTCTACGAAAGACTACGACATTAGTTAAGAATTCAATTTCCGTTGATTTGGAAATTACGAAAAAACGGAAACCTGCGACAAAAGAAATTACCATGTCAGGTGATGTGAGAGATCGATCTAACTTATTAGAATTGAATGGGTGTGATTTCGTGTTGCGATATCAAGATGAAGACATTGGTTTTCATGGAGTATTTCTAATGGGGCAATCTGGTTACTTTGACTGCATCATTGATACGGATTGCAGTGAGCGCACCCTTCGAACTATTGAACTAGGCCCTATTGACGGAGTTACAGTAACTCATCTTCGTATAATGATTCAATACATGTACGGAAAGCCTCTCAATAATATTAATATAGATGCCCTTGGTGGATTGTATGCAGCAGCAAAGTATTTTCAAATTAATAAATTAAAACAAACAATCCAACAAATGGTGAAGAAAATAATAACAAAAGCAACAACACTGATTGAACTGTCGCAGTATAAAATATTACACTCAATTATTGATTATGAGAATTTGGAACTAGATGTTGATAGCAAACAGTTATCTGAACTACTATCATTTCAGTATCCTGATTTAGACTTTCGATGTGGTGAGCAATTAGCTTCGACTGAAGAAGTGACGTGGAGTGATTTGAAAGAATTTAGTTTTAATGTTACAAGAGGTTTCTTTTCTTCACAGACAATCCTACGATCCAGTCTTGGAGGTTTTTCTTCTGAAGATGATGTGCTGAATTCTATGATTAAGTTTTCAACTATGACTGAACTCGATTTATCGCATCAAAGAGAACTCGCCTCCCAACTTCATCTTCACCACCTTTCAAGAGAAGGTGTTATTATTGCTAAGGAATGGGAGGCAGTTCATCTCAACAATTTAATTAGTTCTCTATGTGATAGAGTATTCAGCAAACAAAATTCACATTATCGCTGCTTCCCTGCCTCTCATAATTAAATACCACTCTTGGTTGATCCCTTGCCCTACAGGTAGTCTTTTTTGTATTCTCTGTAAACCTTCCCTTGCCTTTTACTATTTTAGAATAGTTTTATAATTATTGTAAGGTATTCATCTCCCTTGCCTTTACCTTGTGGTTGATCTGATTGGATTACAGTAATCAGGCAACCGAGTACAATATTTACATATATTTGTGTAGCAAGGTATTCGGTCTTATATTTTTACAACAGGAGATGAGAACTAATGACTTTATTAGTCGCAGCATATCTTCCAAGAAAGCCAACTTGCGAACCTAGCAATACGGATGTAACCGTGTCTGGTACTGTGGAATCAGTTGAAAGTGAGTTTCGTTCATTTTATGTTAGAAATGAACTCCTTCTGAGGACCAATATCGAAAAACGAAAGATGACAGCTACCACACGGTTTCTTGAGCAACAGGTGCTCTTCGATAATGAGAAGAAGAAAAGATCTTTAATAGTTTTTGAAATTACACGGGACCAGACATTAATCGACAATACCTTCTTATCATACGGACAATGGGCTTCATCAAGAAAACAACGGATAGCAGCGTTAAAAGAAGAAACGAGTAGAAGATTTCATCAAAAACATAAACACCAACAACAAAAGAAGATACACCAATTTAACAAACAAGTAGACACACTCTTTGAAGAGTGGCAGCGATTACAGAGCTACACAGCTGTTCAAGAGAGGAAAGCATCACTTTTATTTGGTCATGTGCAATATATTAGTAAACAATATTGCAAAGTATTGCGAATATTTAGCGACATCTGTAACTACAAAGAAATTAATATCAACATCCTGAGGAGACAAAAAAATGAACGTCGAAAACGAGAAGACTCAGAACTTTCAATCCGAACCCAAATAGAACAGCAACAGGAGTTTCAATTCTCAATATCTATTTTTTGTACAATTCATATGTCGGGTCATGCAATTATTAAACAACGTGAGCATGATGACTTTCAGTTTTTTCTTGACCAACAATCCTGGTCGCTATTGCGTCATAATAGAAACCTTGAAGAGCGGAATATCAACAATCAATACACAACTTACGTTTCATCTATTCGAAGTATCTGTTCTCAACGTTTGTTAGAAAAGGAAAGCTCAGAACAATCTAATCGCAACAAACTATCAAATGAGGAAAGCGTTTTTAGAAAAAAATTAGTTGGAGAAGAAGCAGGAAAGTGGTGTCGATCTAGAAAGAGAGAAATAGAAATACAAACAACCATTGAGGATATTAATAAAGCTTTAGATCGTCTGGTTGATATGTTCTACAGAAGTAGAGTGACCGTCGTACGGAGTGAGATATCATCTCGTTCTTCAATTCAAAATAATTTTGACATAGCAATGATGTTTTTAATGTCATACTTGCAATCAAAACAAACAACTGAAGTTGCAATGGCGTTACATCACGAGGAAACAGTTTCCAACACTCAAATACTCCCTCTCGTGGAATTAGGAAAGAGAGGACAACATATTCACACTCAAGGTAAGGAAAGGAGGGCAATCTATCGCTTATTTAAGAGAGAGAAATTAACGCTTAGAACTGCCGAGGTACTCGACCTGATAAACAGAAATAAGTTTTTATAACAAAACTGATCACTAGAAGATTTTATTAATTAAAATTACCATCTGTCTTGATACTTTACAGTTCCAGACGTCGTTATATTTCGTTACGTATTTGATAAATTTAACTTTTTTTTTTCTGTTATTTTGACAGGCAGTAATTCACAAACAAAAAAGCATAAGAACAGAAAACGATATACTCAATGCCGTAATGCTATATTAAGTCGGGTTTGACTAATGCAAAAGGGGAGTGGTGATGTCAATCCCCCCCCCTTTTTTTTTTTTAAATCCTTTCTACAGGTTCTCTGATTCCGTTAAAAATAAAATGAAACTCAGAATAGCAACTCTCAACGTCGGTTGTTTTATAAGCCCACTAACAGATTTCGAGTCACACATCGATAAAGAGATTAATATTTTGTGTATTCAAGAAGGAAGAGATGACCGTACCGTTCGAGAGTTTGCAGAACTTCTTGGTATGGAAATCGTTGCAAGTGGAGTAGCAGATTTCAACCTAACAAATGCAATTCTTGTTAGAAACATCCCAGGGTTAGTCACAGCAACCTTTCCAAGAAAATGGGATTTATTAGCATCGTGGGGTGAGAAGAGAGTGGCATCGGTGTCTAGAATTCACCTTCATGAAATAGACATTTGTTTTGATATTATTAACACACATTTAGACGCCTATCGAGAACAATGTCGACTCGAACAACTTGAATTACTAACCAGGTATATATCTGAAGATCATAGTCGTGATACAGAAGACCATCCTGAACTGTCATCAGTTAAAGAAAATTGTTTAATGAGCAGTAAATTATTCGAAATGAAACAAAAAGGTTCTATTTCAGAACAGGGTTATCAAGGAGCAATGTCCGCAATTTATGTTAAAGAAGCCGATAAAGCAATCAAACAAAAACCAATACAAAAGCAACCAGAAGGAACCATAATAGTAGGTGACTTAAACAGCCTAACAGTATCAGACTATCCTGGGGAACTCTTATCAAGATTACGTGATTTACGATATCGAGCAACAGTTGAAGCTCCTCGGTTTTCAGTAACATCATCACTCTCAACTCTTTACAATTACACTGATTCTCTCGCATTAGCAACGTCTTTAGTTGGTGATCGCTATACGACACCTCATTCGGTTAGAGTTGATTATGTTTATTTTAGTAAGTCTCTCACTCCTTTTATAAAGGAACTCTCACAGACACATACGTCAATGAAATGCACTGACCATTCCATGGTTGACGTCTCTATTATATTTCAGAAACAACTTTAGACGTGATTCTGTAACAATACTGAATTATTGTCCTTCGCTTCGTTTTTTTTTTTTTTCCCCCCCGATGTTTTTTTTGAAACAAAAAACAAGCAAAATAAAAAAAAACCCCCCTAACCCAGAATATTTTTTGTTTCATTGACATTGGAGATGCTTTATTCTTATTCTAACTTTAGCAATGTCTCTTTTCTGTTGTTTAAAGCTGTTGTGTTATTTTTTTTTCTTCCACTCTCTCAGAAAAAAAGATAGAAAAAAAAAAAGTTTATATGCTACGACGGTTTAGCGTACTCAGACCAGCCAACAGGGGACTGTTGAAAATATCAAATATTAGTGTGAGACACGCATCGAAATTTATACCATTAAGAAAAGAGAACAATGTTATCAGAGAACCGACGTTGTTAATGCAAGCGGTTGGGAATCCATTGCTGTTGTATTTTGTGTTATTTGCATCTGCGATAACAATTCTGTTTGATAGGTACTTTGGAATGGCACTCGCTGATGCAGCATCACGAATAACTAGAATGTCATACAACGCGTGTATAATATCAATGTACTATAGTCTTATAGATTATATTACTTGGAATGGCTCAGCTGTTGATAAGGTATTGGCTAGGTGTCGATGCCACGAAGTAGCCTCAGAGAGGATCAGAGAATACATTCTAGGTTTTACTGGTATCTACGTGAAGATGGGTCAGCTTGTAGCATGCATGCCTCAGATATTCCCTTTAGAATGGTGTATAAATATGAAACCCTGTCTTGACAATGGTCTCGGGATGAGTATTCACGACCTCCGACGCGCAATAGAAGCAAAAAGACCATTCGGTTTAGGAGAAATTCTGAATGATGTTTTTGATGATTTCAATATCACTTCTGTTAAGGCAGCTTCACTTGCTGAGGTCCATCAAGCAAGACACAAAGACACAGGAGAACGGCTTGCTGTAAAGGTTCAATATATTAACCTGCCAACACAGGTATGTTTTCCCTTCATTATCATCACATTTCTTTCCGAGAAATTATTCCTTTGATAACAATTCATAACAAACAGTTAAAAGCAGATGTTACGGTGTTAAGAAAATTACTTTACTTATTGGGATGGCAAGTGGGTCATGATTTACAATGGGTTGGTGAGATTTTAACCAAATCAATGGAAGAAGAATTAGACTTCACAAAAGAGGCTGACAATTGTGAAAGGTTTAGAGAAATGTTCTCTGATTGGGAACAAGTCTCGTCACCAGCTGTTTATCGGTCTCTTTCATCAGAAAGAGTTTTAACAATGGAGTACATTAATGGATTTAACATAAATCAATTGAAGGAAATTAAAAAACGCAAAATCAATCCTGCGGCTGTCGCTAACCTTGCTGCGGAAGTCATGGCGAGTTCTATTTTTGAACATGGATTTCTACATGCGGATCCTCACCCTGCAAACATATTCATAGAACCAACGACTTCTGAAGGAGGATGGAGACTTCAGTGGTTAGACCACGGATTGTATCAAAAAATATCACCCGACTTTCAAAAGAAATACGCAAATCTGTGGTACGCTATTGGAATAAACGACAGACCAAACATTGAAAAAGCCTGTACCAGTTTAGGAGTTAATAATGCTGGACTACTATCTGAGCTTCTCAGTGGAAGTCCAAAACCTGTTGAAGGTATTGCTGCACATGATCCGATTGGTAAAAAGGACTTCTTTGTTCCTCACGTTGTTAACAGCGACGTATCACTTGGATTCTTAGAAGTAATGCACGACATCCCAACAGAAATGGTTTTAGTATTGAAGTGTAATGCTCTACTACAATCCTTACAAAAAGATTTGAATGTACCCATCACGTTTAATCAAGTAATGTCGAGTGCTGCTCTGAGACATTTGAATCATCTTGAATTCGGTGCTAATCCAAGTTCAAGGACAAAAAGAATGTGTGAAGATAGAATGAATAATCTTAGAAAACACTTCGAGGAATGATAAAAACCCTATTGTGGTGAGTATTCATTCTCAATTACTTGTTCAGTTTCTATTTATATTAGTTTTTTACCATCAAAAGTGATAATATTTTTTATAACTCAGGCCATTCCAACAATATGACGGCCGAAAAGAAATTCGCTCGTCTGGCAGCTCCTTGTGGTGATGCAGTTGAGCTAGCAAACGGAGTGAGATTACAACCGGGGACAAAATTATACTTAATGTACCAGAACTTGTTAGGAACAGCTGAGAAAGATGAAATAACAACAGAGAGAGATATTCGTGATATGCATTTTCAATTACAACAAAGTATATCAATGTTTGGAAGTACTTGTGATACTTCAAGAAGACTATCAGAAACATGGACTCTATACCTCGATAGACTAACAAGTATTAACAGGGATGTTTCAATTAATGAATTGGATATGAGTAGCGTCGTACTTGGTGACTTCGATTCTGTTGAAGGATTTATGACTTTGTGGAATCAAATCCCTATAAGAGACTTAGAAGGTAACGTCAACGTTAGAATATTTAAGAAGGATATTGTACCTTCAGTAGAAGACATTCAAAACGCTGATGGTGGTAAGTGGATTACTAGAACCCCATCAGCTGAACGTTCAACTCTCTGGTTAAACATGGCATTACTAGCAATCAGTAATGAATCCCTCAGAGGTGTTATGATAAATGGTTGCGTCATGATATCCAACAGCGTAACTCAAGCCAAAGCCGATTCTCTTCAACTTTGGGTATCTGGACGGTCTCCTGGAACGGAGCAGCACACTTCTATATTGTCAGAGGAGTTACAGAGTGGATGTAAAAGACCATTTCATTTACATTTTACATATCAAATTAACACTCCACAAGCATCTCAGCAGTTCGTATTGAAGAAATTTAATGCTTCGTCAGAACCCTCTAAAAGAGGATCAGAATACGGAGGTAGTAACGGAATTCCTTCACTGATGTCAGCACCATCAACACCAGGCGGATCATATCAACACAATCCTTATGGGGGACTTGAACATGCTATGGCTAACAGCACAGGAGTAGCTGTTTATCCAAAGGCTCCAGGTGGGTATGGAGGTTGGCAGTCTCAGCAAGGTCCTAACAGTGCAACGTCAAACTTCAATTATCAGAGTGCTGACTACGCTCCTCTCCAAAGAAACAATTCCGCCAACTGGAGTGATGTTGGTAGGCGTGATGCTTCAGCACCTCAATCTCCACCTCATGACATTAAAGGTCCACAAGTTCAAGGTGTTCTTCGTCAGGTAACAGCAAACCTATTGGGATATAACAAAAACCAGCTTCAGTACCCAAGACAACCTCCATCATGGCCTCACGATCAAGATCCTAGTGAATTACAAAGTATCCCAGATTATACAACAACTGGTTCAGTACCAGAAAGGAAAAAGAAAAGAAACAAACCTGACAAGTATCAAAGAGAGAGAATTAGAAAGAAGAAGGCTAAACAAGCTGCTTTAGAACAGGCGATGCTTGAAATGGCTGGTGTCAAGTGTTGTGAATGTGAACTGCAACTGTCTGCTGTAAAATGCAGCGAGTGTCCCGAAAGTAGAATGCAATTCTGCAATGACTGTTTTACGCTAATTCATAAAGTTGGAAAGAGACAAAGTCACACGCAGTATATCGTTTTTGAAAATCCTGGAGAACCACCTTCAGGAGGTTCATTAGTAAACCAACCGAGTGATGAATTAATTCGCACATATAATCCAAGTTCTGATAGTGAAACAAACAACACTGGTGCTGATCAGTCTGCTTCTACACCTCCTTCGGATAAAACTGACGAACCTCTTACTTTCTTAAGATATTTCGACATCCATCAAGATGCTTTAGTAAATTACATCGAAGAATCACTCGATTCTTTCAACGAGCTCAAAGGATTTTCAGAACCCGACGTCGTTCGTGTTCTGGACGAGTTCTTCGCTGACAAAACATTCTCCGCTCTTAAACGCGGACGAGCAACTAGAGAACTATTGACTTGGATCAAAGCGGAATAAAGTGTGTTTTATAACTTTATAGTCGCCTGCTACTGTATCAATATTGTATTACATTGTCATAGTGTAAACACCTTCAGCTATGAGACATACGTATTGTCAATGCTTCATGAAGAGTAGTCAACAGTTATGTTATTCTAAGGTAGTGAATCGATCCTAAAGAGCCCTTCACCGGCCAGACATTTTCCACTTAGAATCATGCTGTTTCGTTGTCTTCTTCTTCATTTTGATTACTGCAAAGCAGTAAAAAGGAGTTAAGAGGAAAAAATTCATAACTGATATCAAGTTTTCGACTTATACTACACGTCTGATGGAGAGAGGAAAAAAAAAAAAAAAAAAAATGAAGCCCGCAAAATCCAGTTGTTACACTGTTACACCTCCCTATGGGGAGTTTGCATTTTACTGAGAGACTTGTTGATTGTGTGGTGAGTGACAGAGTGCCCCTGGTTTGATAAAATAAGTAGACAAGAAGTAGATTCCCGTAATTTGCTCGGAGAGAAATACTCGTCGACAGCAGAGAGTATATAAATGATGTCTCTAATACTGGAGAAAAAAAGAAAAAAAAAGAAACTTGAAAAAAAAAAAAAAAAAATTTAATTCATCAATTCTTATACAAAAAAATAAGAAATAAAAAAAAAATGAGTGTTTATTCCCAGGTAAGGGAATCTTTTTGTACTCTGTGTCCGAAGACTTCTTTTCAGGTGCAATCGACTAACACTACGGAGATCAATGGCCACTGCTAACGCTTTCTGTTTAAATTCGAACACTAAGCCCGCCTCTCAACACCACTTGATCAGCCTTGTTGTCGGTGATATGCACCTCTATTTTTTTTTTTTCTTTTTTTTCCACTTCCCTTTTTTCTTTTCTGAAGTCAATTCCTAATAATACATTTGTACGGCAGAGCACTCATTCGATTTCCTTTTCCTGTCCATCTTTTTTCTTTCTTTTTTTATTGGTTTTTTTCTTTCCCCCCTCTTTTTTTTTTTTTTTTTTTTGTTTTTTTTTGCATAGAATGTGAGATGCAAAATAAAAAGAATTGAGCGCCCTTGAGCTTTCTTATGATCAAAAAAAAAAAAAAAAAAAAAAAAGAAAAAAGAAAAGGAAGTTGAAGATACAAAGCCAGCTATGTTTTACTATGTCCTACGTGAATAGGTACTGCCTGCTAAAGTTGTCTTCATTTTTAGAGTGGGTAGGGAGATATACAGCCTCACCCCTCAATAACTAACTACTGTTGAAATTTCCCCGCCCTCTCCCCTTCTTTTGACTGATAACCATTAATACTAACTACTGTGGACACATATTTTACATTTTTTTTTTGTTTTTTTGACACAGAATTTATCCTACTGGCAATGAGCCACTCCGGGCTACAGCAAATTAAGGAATAGTTCTGAGGGTGTCACCACTCTGTCGGGAAGGATAATGGAGGAGGTAGTGTGTTAGATCTTGCTTCTGCTCACTCTGTTGTTTTTATTTCTGTTTTATAACAGCTAGTTTTTTTTTCCCCTCACTTTCCCACCCTTGTGCCACTGAGTGTCTTGGTTTTTTTTTTATTCTTTTGTTTTCACTATTGTAGTATTGCTATTTTGATGTGATGAATTTACATCAATTTCTCTGTTAGGATTGGTCTTTGTTGTTGTTGTTGTTTTTTCTCGCTTTTTTTTATAGGAGAAAAAAAAAAAAAAAGAAAACAAAAGGTTATGTATAATCCTGTATCAGTTTTTCCTTTTGAAAGATAAAACTAATTAAAAAAAAAAAAAAAAAAAAAGAAAGTGATAATACCACGAATCTCGAGAAGTTACTATACAGAACGTAAGGATTCTTACATAATGAAATCTAGACGTGTTGCTATCGAACCGCACCCAATTCGATCGATGCAAAAACACATCTATTTTTTTTATTTTATTTTTTTTAAATATTAGTCAATGCTTAAAAAAACTGTTTTATTTGACTCTCGCTGATTCTTATTACTTTACTTTCGTCCCTTTTTTTGTAAACATTTCTCCGATATGCAAGTTCTTCGACTTCGATGAACATATTAGTTATAATTATCATTGATCAAGTTGAAAGTTACAGATCTCTAGTGGTGTTCAAAGAAATAACCAGTTCTCTTCGAGCGTCCACTTTACACAGAAATCTAGTACGCCTATCTGTAAACAAAGTTTTTTATTGTTTTTTTTTTTTTTTTTTTTTTTTTTATCAATTCTTTCTATTTTGTGTTGTAGATACCAAAATGCGGGATTTTTGATTATCGAAAATTAAAAAAAAAAAATAAAATAAAATAACCACCTGTTATTCCAAGCTGTGAAGTTATTAATGCAGCTTTCCCCCGAATATCACACTCACTAAAACTAATTAAATCACAAAAAGCCGTTCTTTTTGCTTGTGTGTCACTCAGTTATGTATTCATTAATTAGAGTTAAATCTTAATAAAAAGAAAATAATATATTTCCCGGTTTCTGGATATATAGTGTTTGTTTGGTTTTTCCCCCCCTCACACCTTTTTCATTCCTTTTTTCCCCTTCAAAATAATAATATAAAAAAAAAAAAAAAAAAATTTAAAATTTAAAAATAGAATGCCTTTCTACTAAGAATCAACAAACTTAATGTAAAAAGGTAACCCCAAATTGTATAAACAAAACGTTCACTTCTGCATTGACGGTAGCCGACAAAGCAGAAGGGAGAAAGCCCAAAAAACGATAAAAAAAAAAAAAGAAAATTATTCTGTTAAAGAATAGCAATCTGAGTTAAAATCCGTAGGGAAGAAAAAAATGTACTCAACTGTGTTTCTGGATGTGTGTGGTCTGCAATTCTCGTCTGATTCAGTACAGGTATTGCTCGTTTATTGAAAGGGGATTAAAAAAAGAGGGAAACATGGGAAAAAGTGCTACGAAGAATGGCAGAGAGCAAGTAAGCTGGAAAAAAAAAAAAAAAAAAAAAAAACTAACTTACTCGCTATCGCTGGTTCAATAATCCGAAGCACAACCATGTAAATACTACTGATGTTGCAATAAAACTGTTTTGGGCAGCAGGGCAAGTTTCGTGCGTGCTTTCACCCCCATCGTGTCGGGGTTCAATTCCTTTTTTTCCTTTTGTTCTTCGCGAAATATTATTATTATTATTATTATTATTATTATTTTTTTTGTTTTTCACGTTCCCCGATGTCTCTCCTCTTATTTGCCAGTCATCCCAAATACCCTTCACTTGATACGAGACGTCCTAAGCAGTCGTTTCAAACTCGTCACCATTTGCCTCGTTTAGCGTATGCCTGCCAGACTGAAATTGCACTTGTTTTCATACCGTGTGATAACAACAGAAATGAAGTTGTTTTCTTTTTGCGGAGCGAAAAAGTAAGCTTTGCAGCAGGTGAAGGGGATTCTTGGTTTGTATCACTCAAAGCCAGCAATGGACAACTGTTATTTTCCTTCACAGAAATCAAATGGAACATCATGAGTTCTGAGAGTGTTCTGATAATAATAATTGAGATTTTCTTATTAAGTCTCTTGTTGAGAGGTTTCTTTATTAACAACATTCTCAGGTGTACACAATGGAAGACCTCTTCTCAGAATGGTTACCAGAATCTTGGATGAAAACAGTTGAAAGCACAGCGAATACAGTCAGTGAACAACTTGAAGGTACTGAAGAAGACTTAAGTGAAGGAGGGGTACCAAGTGTTATAGGACTGTTATGGCCAACTGGTGTTAGAAGTATTGGAAGAGAGAAGTCAGCAGGTCCACTATCGTGGGCTGCTGCAGCTGGTCACCGTAAGTTAGATGGCGACGTTCAAATGGCTCACCTACCGGATACTTTTCAAGGAGCATCTAAATATCGAGAGCTGGGTATTGGAAATCCATCTGATGAACTTTTATTTAATCCTATCGAATTCCCAAAGGGGAAACCACAGAGTCAAACACAACCACACACATCAACACCTACTATCCCAAAGTTGAATGCCGTACTCCAGGTGGAGAATGCCCCTCTAGGATGTGACAGCGCTAAGGTTCCCCTTCACTACTGTAGAGAAACAACTAACTCGAGTTTGCGTCGAGTTCAACAAACAGAACAAGCATCAGCACTACAATATGGAGTTGATCATTTAACAAATAGTGACCCTTCAAGACCAATAACCGGTGGTGTTGGGCCAACAGGATTTATGTTAGCAACTGAAGCAGCTATATCAGTATGTGAGAATCAGGCTAATATGGTAGCCCCTGTTGCAATGTTACCTGGTAAGAAGAACCATCACACTGAAGATGCGAGACCTGTTTATAATTACACGTCTATTCAAATGGGGAAGAAAGGTCGCTCTCTGGTAGAACAATCACCAAAAGAGACTTACGGACCAGAAAAATACTCGTCAATTGACACTCCGAAGGTTGCTCATAATTTCAGATTTCTTAAGCCCCTGCGTGATACAGAAACTGGTGAAGTTCATTGGGAGATGCCTTCCCGAGATACTCTCGCAGAACGGTATATTAGAAATGTTATTCAAAAGCCTGACTGAATGTTTGTAAACAAAAGACGTTGTTTACACATGAAAAAACAACTATCTTACGTTGGGTTTTACCCCTTTGACATGGCACATGCCACGCACGTTAACAGCATTAAGCCTTTGTGTTATTAATGTTCGCCGAGTTAATATCTTTTCACTCATTTCAGACGATAAAAGACACACAAAGACTAAAACAATGCCACCAAGGGAAGTTAGTATCGGAGTTCACATGAAGCGGAAGTTATTGGAGCAACGAACTCAAGCAAGGATGTCCTCAATAATTGAAGAGACGGAGAGACTGATGAAAGAGTTCGCATGTGATGACATGGTATGCAAATTCGTTATCGATGAATGGAAAGAACTCGTTGAAAAGAATTTTAAAGGAGCGCCCGTTGTATCAAAAGTAACAACAGCTGAGAAATTAAAAGATTCGAAAATTAAAAATACTGGTAGACCTCTGACAGCAAAACTACAAAAACTTGAAACCGTATTCTCTAGAGAGCGGGTGGCACTAAGGAATATAAAAAGTGAATGTAAATTTCCAATGACAATGATATCAGAGAGAAATACTCCATACTACTCGTCTCCTGCAGTAATTCAACAAGCCGACATAGGTTTCATAGGCAACGGTCTATCGTTCTTAGATGGCGGACTCCTAGCCGATGTGAAGTACGCAACCAGTAATCAACCTCGCAAATACTCAAAACAAAATCTACAAATTACCTTAAGTGACGATCATAATTCTCGAGTACCAGCTTTATTTAATAGTGAAAACAGTGAGAAGGTTAGCAATCATTCGAAAACCGTCAAAAGATATCGTAAAAGACTCGCACCTCAACGATCTAATAATTGTGATGGAACAAATAATAATTTAGGAATTGTGTATTCACGTAATTCATTAAGTTCTCACTTAGATGGAGGTCCTGAAACTGATATTGCAAAACCAATGGAACGACCTCTTAAAAAGGAAACAGAAACCCAAGACACGAACCTTAATCTTGAATTCGATGATAAAGAGCAAGCAGGTGAGGAGGACCTTAGTTTCAGGAGTCCAACCGGCTGGGAAATTGTATCTTCTGATGAGGAGCTTGAAAGAATCAGAGCCCAACAAATCAAAAATCTCTCAGAGCCTTGTTCTGTAAACATTTTTGCTTTTTGCAATGCACCGAAGAGAAAGGCTGTTCCGAACTGTTTCTTTTTCGCAGGTGGCTTTCTTGAAATTGGTGACTACGTCGTGACATTCGATGAATTTGCTGCGTGGGGACTCCGTACGGACGTTTTAAAAGTCAACCCGGAAGAACTGGTATCCGGTGTTGTAAAAGAAGAGGAAGAAAGTCCTGCTGTTAAGTAATGTCAAAAGAGTCCACCGAGTCCTATCCCTGGTGGTTGAGTATAACTTTTTTCAACTCTGCACAAACAAGAATTGAGTGAGTTTTCTTTAACTGAAAAAAAAAAAAAGTACTTTTTTCTTTCCATCTCCAGGGCAACAATAAATGTCTTCTCCAATACCTGGAGTCGGTGGTAGGGACACTACTTGGTCTGAAACTACACCTGCGATGTACCTTGATCAATATGGTTTCATTATAGGTCCTAATGATGAACCTCCGAAACAACCATCTCTTCGAGAGACAGAAAGAGAACATAAGAAAATTGATAAATGGATGAAGATGATTGGAAAGTGGGACTGCACAACTCAACATTATAAAAAATTAAAAAGAAGAGTACGAAAAGGAATACCAGAAACTCTACGAGGCCTTTCATGGCAACTTTTGTTAGGTTCAAGAGAACTACAACTAAACAATGAAGGTCTGTACGCTACTCTTTCAAAACAAGAAATGAATCCTACACAATCTGAGATCGCAAAAAGAGATTTATCAAGAACGTTTCCTACTCACGCTCTCTTTTTAAATGCTGATGGAGTTGGTCAGCCATCTCTATTCACTGTACTACATGCTTATGCAGTATATGATCCACTTGTAGGTTATTGCCAAGGGATGGGTTTTATCGTCGCTACTTTACTAACTCAAATGTCAGAAGAAGAAGCCTTTTGGGCCTTCGTAGTCCTAATGAGAGACAAGAAATATAATATTGGTGAAATGTATCTTCCTGAATTCCCGAGAGTTAAGGAGTGTTTTGGGTTGCTTGAATTGTTAATTAAAAAACATATTCCTGAATTAGCAACTCACCTAATAGATGAAGGTGTTGTTGTTATGAGTTTTGCTTCTCAGTGGTTCATGACTTTATTTGTTTACGTATTTCCATTTAAACTTGTTCTCAGAGTTTGGGACATATTCTTAACTGAACGTTGGAAAATAATATTTAGAATTGCGATATATTTATTGCTTTCGGAGTCCTCTTTACTATTGACTTTAAACATGGAAGGGATTTTGCAGAAATTAAAAACACTTCACAACAACAAGACTCCGGATGACATAATTACGGAAGCAAATAAACTAAAAATCACCAACCGTGAATTAGAATTATTGACCATATCTCTTAGAGAGGAAGGGCTGTAGATACACGACTTTCCCTTTTTTTTTTTTTTTTTTTTTTGCACAGACGAAGTCGGGGAAACTATTCAGATTAAGAGCCGTTATCATGTTATTTATTTCCCCTGTGCGATCAGTATGGTTGCTTGCGATCAACGAAATGTTGGGTTTTGTTTGAATAGTTTTTTTTACTTTAATTTTTGAAATGATCTTTCTTTTAATTGAACTGATTTTTGTCAGTCAATGTACTCTTCTTCTTGATATACCTGTTGTTGGTTTTTTATTTTCCTGATTTTAATTAGTTTTATCGAAACATTATGAAGGGTCTGTTATTACCCTCTTTATCAGTTCTGTTTTTGTCTTTCTTGCCGTTCGACGACAAGTTTATATTTCTGTCCGAAATTTCCTTTTTATGACAATAATTAATCAACCACAGGTCCACACAAAAAAAAATATGATCCATGGTGGCTTACAATACCCCAGTATAAACAAAGCTCTACGAAGAAATTTCTACAGAGAGGTTATTGATGATTTGAATATTACAAGAAAGTTAGTAGAGCATCTGGGATGTGTTAACAGTGTGTCATATAATGAGAATGGGACGAAGTTGGTTAGCGGCAGTGATGATACGAATTTAAATATATGGGATGTGGCTACTGGAGAGCTAGTAATCCCGACTGTGTCAACAGGTCATCAGGGAAATATATTCGCTGCGAGGTTTGTACCATACTCTGATGACACAATGTTAATATCTGGTGGTTTTGATGAACAAGCTAGGCTAACAGTATTAGATGAAACAGGAGCAGTTGCTGCATCAAGATGTCTTATAAATAATCTTGGTTATGTCACCACAGTTGAGTACTCTGCTGAGTTTCCATTCGTAGCATTCACTCTTCACGGTAGCGGATTTGTAGCTCACGATCTTCGTATTCAGAGTCACAAAACATTATTAAGAAGGACACCATCTAGTTCACAGTTATCATGTTGTGCTGTCTGTCCTACTCAAGGAAATGTTTTCGCGATGGGATTATCCGGATCTGTTCATTTGTATGACATTCGTATTCTACGTCGAAATACTTCGAGGAGTACCTCGAGTAGTTATGGATTGTCGTTTTTAGAATTATGTGCCGGAGGTGGGGGTCAAAATTATTTTTTATACGATACGGGAGTGTCAGGTCTCAGTTGGAATTCTACAGGAACTGAAATAGCTGCGAATTGTCTCGGAGATGATCTATTTCTATTTCAAACTGTTGGGACAGGGAAGGCAGATCCAAAGAAGTTATCGACATGTAGAACTGATATAGGTCCATTTCATCATAATAGTATCGGACATCCTGACCCTCCAACACCAAGTGGAGCTCGTAGTGATGACGACTCAGAAAGTACTTTCTCAGGAGAGCAACTTTACACTCGATTACGAGGAAGGCGAAACACCCGAACGATGTTTAAGAATGTTTGTTACTTTATGGAAGATCGTTATATCTGTTCAGGTGATGATGAAGGTAGAGTTTGTATTTGGGATCGTTCAACTACGAAAATGATTAGCAACAAGAAAGGTGACGGAGACGTCGTCAACAGTGTTCAACCTCACCCACTTGGTAAGCCTCAATTAGTCACATGTGGTATTAGTTGTACTATAAAAGTTTGGGAACCTGCTGAAGCTGATGACAACATTTCAATATCTGATGGTGCTATTAGTGATAGCTTCGACTCTTGGATCGAAGGACCAGAAGTTGAATTTGAAGAAGCTGATCTCGATTACGAAGACGAAGACGATGCTGAAGACCCAGACCTTGGAGAATTCGACGACTTTCCTGAAGACGCTGATGACATAGAAGAGTCTGCAACCCCCCCTTCAAGCATCAATACCGAACCCAAATAATAGTTCTGTTTTGTTAAATTGCCTTGCCATTTTTGCCTTTCGCATACGGAGATAACTTCTCACTGTAATCATTAACCTTGGCACTTAAGATCTTTTTGTTATGTTGCTATTAGTAGGATACGACAAAGTTAAGAAAAAAGAACCCCTGGTACAAACAATACGATCATTTCGTCATAGCTGGGGCTGTACTATAATACCATCTGTGTGACTGTTTCTTTAACAGCAGCTTTGTGAGCAAATATTTCTGATACACTTCTTCTTCTTCTTCTTTTTTCCTTATTTCAAAAATAGGATATTCAGTATGCTTATAGAATTGGTTTTGTAATTACCGTATTTTACGTTTACATTTCCCCCCTCTCTAAGTATATAGTATAAAAGGTACATGAGTACTGTGATTTATGATGCGATAATTTTCACAGTTGCTGGTAGCGATATTACTATTACCCTGTGAGCTTATCCTGGCTTTTGGCTTCCTAGGCTTCGTAAATAAATAAATAAATAAATAATTCATCAGTAGAGGTGATGGTTTAAAGATTCATCTGAACTGCTAATGACTCACAAGTTTCTTGGAGAAGATGTTGCTGACGGGTGTGAGAGTACTCTATGCATGTATTCTGTATCTAAAAGAGGAGAAAAAAAATAATAATAATAATAATTCTTCTCCACCCAGTTATATGATTGCGATTTAAGATATAAAATGTCTGGTGCGACACCGATATCGAATAGCGCACTGTCTGCTACACTTCGTGATCTTCGAGTTAGACAGCGTTCTCGGCAACCATCTGAACCCGCAGACTTGTTACAGAAATTACTGCAATACTTACCATTCATAGCAATATTATGTGTGCTTCCATTACTTTATGCAATATTTAACATGTACTATGGAAACTATTGCAAACATGATGAACTGCTCTTAGACCTCTCCAGTGACCTGAAGATGCTAAGAGATGAAATACGAGACCTGAAAGTATCACTTGGAGTGTGATCCTTCATGACGTCATTTAGAGAACAGCTGAGGGTTGTGTCAAATAATGTTATAAAAGTCATATCTAATTTCCTAACAGAGAGGGTAACAATGGAGAAGAATGGCTCTGCTACGACTCGCAATGTAGTAATCGGTGGAGTATTGTTAGCTGTTTTGATGTGTTTTAGTGTCTGGATATCTGACACAGAAACTGACCAACAGACACCAGGCAGAATGATTTCAGTTGTTGGTAGTGAAGATTGCGGTATGGAAGCTGTTCTTCTCGAGAGGGCCATAAAACAAGCTGAGACGTTGGGGAATTTCGTTCTGACTAAAGACGAATATCAAGAGAACGTTGAGCTAAGACAAGAAGTTGCTTTTCCTGTTCCTCTCTCATACTCCCCCAACATTCTGTTGGATATGATGACTGACTTACACAAGTCTGCAAAACCAGCTGCTAAACATCGACAGTCCTCTCAACATATTGCTATCGCACATTCCCCTGGACAGCTTCACATATTTAGACCTGAAAAATATCCAAAAGGGGTGTTGACTCTTCCAGTTCTGTGTTCTACTAGAAAGACTGGTATCTACGCTTGGGGAGCTGCAGGTCTACATGATGACCCGAAAGGTATCGACAAGGTACCAGTACTGACTGCTAGTGAATTATATTCCCTTTATGAAGAAGGTAAGATAACTGAAAGTGATATTGCCAGCAACCCTTTCGGTTCTGAAGTTGCACTTCGATCTGTAGCACTCAGTGAGACGGCTTCTTACTTACTGAGAGCATCAGAGATACTCGCTGCTTCGTTAGTTTCTGATAATTATACAGGTCTTGAAGCAATCCTCAGATCACTTCGAAATACTTTATCAAAAGACGTCTCTAGCGCTGAACATGTTATTAGTTCTTTACAGCCAGCATCGTTACAAAGTGGGGTTTCATTTTCATTGCCATTCTCATTCTTAGCACCTTCACCTCCTCCGGCACTTAGTTATGCGCTGCTTGAGCCGTCGGTGTTTTCGTTAGTACTTCCTCAAGAACTTTTGTTGAATATTTTTAATCCGACTAACTCAGAGCTTACACATGCGCCATTCGGCTTTGTAATTGAAACTACTGAAGACTGCTTCCTTAGAGCAAGACTAGAAAATGGACTTTGTGAAGTTGTTAATTACGAACAAGTAGAAGACAAAGATGAATCTAACTCTGGATCAGGTTCAAGAAGTGATGAAGAAGAAGGTAGCGGTACCTACAAAGGAGAAAAGAAACATGAGATAGCATGTGTTCTTGATGATGTACCTGCTATGACAGTAAAGTCAGTTTCTGTAAAAATGAAAAAAATAAATAAACCACCAGCTGCGGCTGAAGGCACGTCTGGAGACTCAGCAACACCCACTGTCAGTAACACTTGTTATGCGGCATCGTATTTAGGTAATGGAGTGGTTAAACTAACTCATACTAGTTCAAAACACTCTGAGTCACCACCTGAGGAAGTAACTTTACAATTCTCAGTTGTAATTAGTGGTGAGCATCGAGAAGGCCTTCCCAGTCCATTTTCAGTTTTGTGCTCTTTCATGGTTTTATTTTTTGTAGCATTGATAGTCTCCGTTGCTATTCGAAGATATTCCACTTCCAGTAAGTTATTCTTGCTGCTTTCTCGATTCAATGGTAGTTATATTACAGCCGGTAGGATGGATGTAGTTTATTGCTTGTTTGGGTTTGGGTTTTGTTTTTTCTTCTCTCCACCCGTGACTGATACAGCAACTTATCGTACACTACTACTACCTGTTATAGTAGTTACAGCTTTAGGTGGTCTATCCCGTTGTGCGCTGTTTATATCTGGTGCTCTGGGGAGAGTAGTGTTGGCGTTGATTGTAGGATCTCATGTAAATTTTGAACCAGCTTGGCCGACAACATCAGTAAGTAAAGTGAGTGGTATTGGAGTAGTGGTTGATCAAGGAAGACTTGCTGATGATCTCATTCTAACATACTTACCATACGAAGGAATCACAACTACTATAACTGCATGGCATGGTGATGAATGTCGTTTAGATATAGAGCATTGGTCAGGTAAGACTGACGGTTTCGAAGTCGATATTCGAACTGTCGTAACGGACTTCTCTCCTGCAACAATCTCAGGTTCCTTTGGTGAATTTCAATACAAGCCTCACTCATCAAAATCATCTAATACGATTACAACTAGAGATCCGATAGTTTTACACGGTGGTCATAAATCATTTTCACTGATTCCTCAACAAACTGTTTCATTTTCAATACAACAAAGTCTTTCTGGTGTCGTAATTGACTCAAGGCTTTCCCTTGGTGAAGGATTCGCAATTTCAGCTGTTTTTGTTGATACCAATTCAAGTATCAATAGTGAACCTCGAAGTCGACAAGGAGTGTTAGTTCTGAATCCAATTACAACATCCTCGTCAGTATTATCAGAGATAAAACCAGAACTGTTGAGACCCCCTTCTGGTATTCACCTAACTCGTGTCAGGAGTTGGGACATAGAAGCCACCGAGGCTCTACTCATTACCCTTCACAATGTTAGGAATGTGTCTTTACCCGTAATGGTCAGTGAAATATGTCGTCTTCCAAAGTGTGATGATGCTAAGTTGTACATCGCTGATCACTTTGGATCGCCATCTTGTGAAGCAAAAGCTGTTGATTTTCTTTCAGGTGGGGCCTACCGAACATACATTGTTTCGAAGGTTGCTCCCTGTTAGTCATACGTACGCACAGCTGAAGTAGTTTTTGTGTTCGTTTTTTCTCTCATGGTTCGTTGTCTTTTTAAGGCATGGAATACCATTTTATTAAAAGAAATTAAAAATTTAAAAAAAAAAAAAAAAAATTGATAATTTGAATTGGGTTGTAAACTTGACGATCTTAATACAAAACATTGTTTTCGACAAATGTTTGTTTGGTATCAGTTTTGGTGTCGAAAGTGTTCACATCTTTTGTCCATTTTTCCAGCATTTCCAAAATGAATACCAGAGAACCAGATAACGAATATTATATTCTCACCTTCACAGTCAACTACACATGGATAGTAATAGACGCAGTGAGTCATCCACAGAAGACAGGAAGGAGGTATTAAAAGTAGACCATCAGCTGTCTACAAGTAATAAAGAACAGGAGTCTACAGAGATCCTTGAGAAGACATCAACAGCAGATGATAAACCCCCTCAGGAACCAACACAGACAGGAACACAACTAGTCAGTCACGTATATTTACAACAAAATGGTTCTATTCGTTTATCATTACAACATGTTCATAACTCAAACAGTGTTATTGGAGTCTACGACAGTGAAGAGCGACAACTACCTCACGTCGTAAGAGGTGGTTGTATTATTTTCAAAACAACATTATCGTCTGTGTTGACTACTGTCGAGTCTGCAATCCTTGAAGGAGAGGTACTTCTACGAGCATCTCTTGGTAGGAATATCCCTTATGTTCAATTGAAGAGGCGATGGACAGAATTATCCCGAAAAGAACAAGAGTCAATGAGCCAATCACTAATTGAACAACAGACTTATTGTATTGTATTGAGAAATGGAGATAAAGTGAGTGTCTCTGTTGGTGGTGATCATCCTCCAACATGGTCGTTCCACAAGAAATCTATTTCACAAAATCCCACAGATATCAGTGACGATGATATTAATCAACTCCATGATGCTCTTCGTAGCGGTCTTTCGAATGTTAGTCGTCGTGTTGATGATTTGATCATATCGAATATAAATAACACAACTCGTGGGACTGTTCCTGTTCCTCGTTGGCTTTGTAAAATAGGAACTCACTTATCAAATTGTAATAATACAAAAAGAAAACTTTCTCAACTAGTAAATGATGTAAATAATGAATTGAAAAAGAAATCAAAAGTGGAATCAACCAACACCACTACCACCACGAAGTAGTTTTACCATCGAAGTCAATATAAATGTTTATTTCCTATAAACTCCGCAGTAGCGGTACCATCTCTCATACGTTCTTACTCTGTTATTAGTTGTTGAACTCTTGTATTACTGATTATGTTAATCCCCCCCCTTCAGAAATCCCCTTATTCAACAGAATGGGAGGTTTTATAAATACCTACTGTTGGTCTTTTTACATGACAACCTTATGTTATGATACGATATTGTTAATATTAAATTACCCCCCCTCAGCTCCAGGTTCCACAATGGAAGGAGCTTCAATGTTGTTGAAGGTTCTAGTAATCAGTTTATTAGATGTTGCTGGAGGTTGGTATGTCCCTGGAGTACTTCCAGAGTCTTACGCAAAGGGAGAGCCAGTTAGAATTCAAGCAAATTCTATGACCAGCAGTTCAGGTTTATTTCCTTATGGTGCATACAGTATCAAGACTTGTGCTCCTTCTGACGAACGTAGACGGCGTGAGAAGAAACAAGAAAACTTAGGAGAGTTGTTGTGGGGTGATCAAATTGAACCTAGTTTGTATCAAGCTGATATGTTGGTTAATGTACCATGTACTAAATTATGCTCACCGATGGTATTGAGTGAGTCAGACGCAAAACTTATTGAACGTCGTATTGAGAACAACTACAGAGGGAACCTTATCCTTGATAATCTCCCAATTGTTCAAGAAAGTCGTGTTAGTGAACATCACGCTCCAACTCTTGCTGTTGGTTTTCCACTTGGAATGCCTAGTAGGCTTACTCAAGATAAAAAGACTAGACTTTATAACCATCTTGACATCGTAATCACCTATCACAGACCTGCAACAGCTGCACCAAACGCAGAAGAATGGAGAATTGTTGGATTCTTTTGTACACCAAGATCTGTATGTTGTAGTTAAGTTTTTCATTCTTGTCCTTAGCAACAAAATTAATTGAAAAAAAACAAACAAACAGATTAAACATACTGACCCTGCAGCTTGTGATGCTAATAGAGAATGGCAATCCCACGATCACGATGTTCTTCAGTATGTTCTTTTTTGTTTTGTTTTATAGTTGTTTAGAAAGAAAATTAATCATTATCTTTAAATTCACAACAAAACAGCATCCGTGATGCCGGTGAAGTAATTTGGTCATATTCTGTGACGTGGAAAGAAGACGTAGACACTGAATGGTGTGTAAATTAATTATTATTATTATTATTTTTTTTTTTAATGCCGGGAAGAAACCACATGCTAGTATAGTTCTTTTACTTTTCTTTGTCTGCTGGAATTCTATCAGAGAAAACTGGTAGTCTTTAAAATTGTAAGCCAAGTACAAGTTGCCTCCTGACGGGCGTTCTGTTGGTAGTCCGAAAACGTTGTGCTCCAAAATAAAACAAGACTCTACTCCACCCGCGTCAGGCGCATCTCTTGACTTAGCCCTAGCATGCTACGTTGGAACATTGTCACCAGCCCGGTGGACCAAGTTGTAATTATTGCCCCTGGTTTACTCATCACTCTTCCTGTGTGACGGCGGTTATTCCCAAATAACCTGTTGTATGCGTTACCTAAGTCTTTTACTTTTTTCTTCTTCGCACGCTGTCGGTTTCCACCTTTGATGCAGTCAATCTTGTTCCGCCTTGGTTGTTTTTGGAAGCGCTAAGCTAAGTGGCAAGGTTTCACTAACAGATCGACTTTTTGTCAGCATCTTAGGCTTCTTTTTGCCGAGGACGTGCGGCTTTCTTTGTGGTCTCACAGTGACAATTTTAAAAGAAATTATCTATTCCGGTGGGTATAAAGGGGGGTGAGGGAGGAGGGTGAGTACACCCACAGATCTCAGAGGTCGTCCTTAAGTCTCTTTCCCGACTCAGGCTGGTCCTCTCTGAGTCCGCGGAACTGTATGGCGATATCTTCTTCTTTGTCTTCTCGGTTGAGGACGGGCACGACCTCGTCCTCCTGTGTCTTGGCGTACCGTCTGGGTGATCCAAGGCTCTGGTGGCAGTCTCCTCTCCGGCAGTCCAGCATCTGCGGCAGGTGGTTATCTGGCACTTCGTGCATCTGCTCCTGAGCCATTTCCGTTGTAACTATCTACGGCAGAAGTCACATTTGACCCTTGGTCCCCTTTGCATCGGTGGTGCGTGGTCATAGGTCGGTTTGATATCTTCGGTGTCGTTTGTAGAGGCATCGGAGCCTCTTGCCCCAGTCAGGGGTGGGCTGCTCCTTGCTCTTCTGGTTTTCGGCGTCGGATCTGCAGTAGAGTTGTTAGGGCTGTCGAGAATTAGTGTTCTGGCAACAGGGGGTGTGTAGACCTCCGTGCTGTGTGTTTCTAACTGCGATGATGGGCTGGACAGTTCACGTTCTCCTTTGGTGAGGATGCCTAATAGTTCTTCGGAGGTATCACGATCTTCCTCGGTGAGGGTGCTACTGGTTCTAAGGAGGCATCATGTTCTTCTTTGGTGAGGATGTCTACTGGTTCTTCGGAGGTATCACGGACTTCCTTGGTGAGGGTGTCTGCTAGTTCTCCGGAAGCATGCCCTCCTTCCGTGAGGGTGTATACTGGTTCTTCGGAGGCATCGAGTCCTACTTTCTCTGGAGGGTCTGAAGTTGCCGCTACCATTGCATCTGGACCTGTTGCATGTCTTCGGTAGGCGAATCTGTCGGTTTAGTGACTGGCGCGGCGCTGGCCGTGTCTTCGTTCAACTCTTGACTTGCGCTCGGCGGTGGGTTGTCGGTTTCCTTTGACTCCACTTATTACTCTGGCTGACATTGGTTGTGTCTTCGCCGGTTTCAGCGGGTGGGGGGGCAGGCGATTCCAGCCAGGACTCGCGCGGCCCCTACTGGGTTTGGTGTGGCGGTTGGCGCTACGCTATCTTCCCCCATTGTGGTCGTTGGCGGTAACTTCTGGTGGGAGGCCATCTGATGAAATTGTATCTTCCCGGGCTACCTCAGATACGGATGTCTTCGGCTTCTTCACTGGTACGGGCTCGTCTTGTGACTCTGAGCCAGGACCATTGCTTTTTGTTCTTCGGGCTGGCCGTTGACGTCGGGCTTCCATCAGAGTCGGCTGTGGTAAGCAGTGGATGGTCTTCCGTTTTTTGACAGAGGTGGATTCTCCCTGCGAATCAGAGTCTCGGCTTCTTGTTCTACTGGCTTCGTCGGCGTTTCATCTGGACCCGTTGCCGGTCTCAGGGTTAGGCATACTCCCAACTCCCTTTCCAGGTCCGAGGGTCGTCTCTGCACGTCCGTCAGTGAGTAATAATCTTGGGAGGACGTAGTAGGAAGCCAATCCGAGGTCTGCGGTGTCGAGTGTCGCATCCCAGCTAGCTGTCAACTTGTGTAGAAGCGTGTCCAGCAGGCAGACAGCCGGAAGTCTGTCGGGCTGGCCGACGTTTCAGCAAAGGCTGTGGCTGGCGTTTTTTTTTGTATTTAACAAGTATTGTAAGAACGAAAAAGAATGTTGGCAGCATACGTAAACCTCCTTTAGCTTTATCAATTAAAGTCGGTTCACAGTTTTGTGACACAAACGAAACATCACAGCGTTGTACTACTATTTTCTGTACAGTTTAAGATTAAGCCAATTCTTTTTAATATCGAGATAACTAAGTTAAACTTATATAAAAAACAAACAGGGCGACAAGATGGGACGCCATTCTGAGATCAAATGAATCGGACGCAAAGATTCATTGGTTTAGTATTGTAAACAGTTTACTGATTGTTTTATTCTTAACTGGAATGGTTGCTATCATATTATTGAGATCCCTTCATAAAGATTTCAATCGTTATGATGATGCTAATATGGAGGTTTGTTATTATTATTTCATTTTTTTTTTTTTTTTTTTTTTTTTTTTTTTTTTGATATACCACTACAAAAAATCAATACAGGACACTCAAGAAGAAACTGGATGGAAACTCTGCCACGGTGATGTGTTTAGACCACCTAGAAACCCTTCCCTACTCGCAATTATTATCGGTACTGGATGCCAGTTACTTGGAATGTCTGTCGTTACTTTAGTATTTGCTTTATTAGGATTTCTATCTCCAGCAAACAGAGGAGCTCTTCTGTATTGCATGTTGTTGTTGTTCGATCTTCTAGGAGGATACGCTGGATATATTACTGCTTATTTATTAAAAGGAATGTCAAGGCAGAGTTGGTTTGCGATTTTCGGAGTTGGACTCTCATTCCCTGGAATTGTATTTTCAATCTATTTTTGTATTAATCTGGTACAATGGTCGAAGAATGCAACAAGTGCCATTCCAGGAACGAGTTTATTTACGTTATTCGCTATGTGGTTTGGAATCTCTTTGCCGTTGGTTTTATTGGGTGGTGTTCTTGGATATAAAAAAGAACCTTGGACTCCGCCATGTCAAACTAACCCAGTACCAAGACACGTTCCTCCACAGAATTGGTATTTGAGAGGTCCGTTTATTATTCCAGTGTCAGGAGTGCTTCCGTTCGGAGCAGTTTTTATTGAGTTGGCATTCATTTTATCAAGTTTGTGGCAAGGTAGAGTCTACTATGTATTTGGTTTCTTGTCACTTGTGTTTTTAATCGCAGTCGTAACATGTTGTGAAATCTCGATAGTATTAACGTACTTCCAATTATGTTACGAGGACTACAATTGGTGGTGGAAATCATTCTTCTGTTCTGGAATATCAGGAATTTATATTATGCTTTATGTCATATTTTATTACTTTAATACCCTCACGATTAGTCAAGCAAGCTCCACTGTACTCTACTTTGGATATATGTCAATTGTGTCTATATTCTTTACCATTGCATCCGGAACATGTGGTTTCTTAGCGTCGTTTGCGTTCGTTAGAGTGATTTATGCGAGAGTCAAGATTGATTGAGAATTCTTTTTTATTTTGAATGAAGGTAGTCATTAATCATAAAGTGATGTGTGAGAAGTTTTTATAGGAGGTCTGCATGAGATGGAAGAAACCCTTAGTTAAAAGGGAGCACGTTTGCCTTTTTTTTTCCCTTCCGTTTTTTTTTTCCCCCCACAACTTTTTCTTTCAAAATGTAGCTTTGTTTGTCATTAGTTAACATTGTTCTGATGAAACCTGTTCATTACTTTTTTGACAACAAACAAAAATATGTTTTTGCAAAAAAAAAAAAAAAAAAAGAGGGGAAAAAGGAAAGAGAAAAGCGCAACCTCCGGGTACTGTCTTTGGATAAAACTACTAAATGTCCCCCTCCCTCTCTTTAAACCCGACAGTAAAAGTGTAGACCAGTGAACCAAACAAAAGGCTTTTTTTCTTTTAGGTTGTTAAAATCAACGGACAGAGACACAGCTGATGAAGTAGTACTTGGGAGCAGGCAAACTTCACTTAATTTGACAGTTAGATTTCAATTCGATCTTTCTGTTTTATTTCATCAACGGGAGTGATTGCTTATTATTGTTCATTACTCATTACCTTTGATAGGATTTCCTTTTTTTTTTTTTTCTTTTTTTTTTTTTGATGTCGTTGTTGCCCTCTTACCCCCATCCCATTTTTTTTAAAAAAAATTTTTTTTTTCGCATCCCCAGACATCGGAATTGCAGAGTTTAGGGGTGTCTTAAAATGGCAGCCTCCTCCTTCAGAAAAAAAAGAATCTTGGCCAAAGAAGCTGTTGGGACTCATTGAGGTCGCTACTTATTTAGACGTTTTTTGCTGGAGAAGAAACTCTCGCGCATTACAATCTGGAGGAATCCTGAAAACCCACTTTTTGAAGAAAAAAAAAAAAAAAAAAAAAAAAAAAGAAACTGAAAAATAAAAGTAAAAGGAAGCTATTTTTTTTCAGCTCAGAAACACAAGTCTTTCACACACACAACAAGGAACAAAAATAAAAAAAAGATATAAAAAATAAAGGTTTAGAAACTCCTGTTGACTAACGAGTAGCGAGAGATTCACATCACGTGATAGATAGCGATACCAATTTCTACATTAACAGTTCTTATGATTATAGTGATTTCAATTTATTATGTACTTAAGCTACATTACTAATACAGATTTTAAAAACTGATTTTACAAGAAATTAAAGTCCAGTAGTAAGAGGACAATTCTTTCATCACATTAAAAGTTATATTATCTCTTTCAGTTCACAACATAGTATGCCGACTCCGGCCACTAAAAGATATCAATATGATTTGGGAGGATTGATATACGTGAGTAATAAATATATACACCCGAAAGACTTGGAGTACTTAGCAAGAGCTGGAAGTCCAGTACGAAAGAGCTGGGGATTGGTATCAGCAGGTGGAAAAGTAATTGTAAAAGAAGGAAATGGAACAGACTCGATTAGGTGTCAACATGAAAGAGTTGAGTTACAAACAAAATGGGGAACAAACTGCTCGAGATGTCGACGAATGCTACCTGCGGGAACAAATGCTATAACGTGTATTGACAATATTGGTGACGGTTCGTCTGGGGCTTGCAGAAGTTGGTTTTGTCAAAAATGTGAAACGAGACCACCTCCAAGAGTAAATTTAAAACTGCAACTGCCATCACCACCTAAGAGAGTTAACACTTCACCTTCTCCAGCAAGGACATCTCATCCAACTATTCATCCTCTATCAACACCCATAGTACCACAACAGCAATCCCCTTCTCCTGAATGTACTATTTCAGAACTTCTTCAACAGCCAACTCTACATGATAAAATTCAACTAGAAGAGTGCTACCATGGAGAACGATCTCTTGAAGTAGCTACATCAACAGGACTGCTTGGTTGGAAACAAATAACTGAACAAAACAATATCCAAGACGGAATAACACATCTTCGAACAGCAAAAGACATCCTCAGCGAACACCACAGAAACAGTACCAGCGAATCAATAAAAGGAAATCTTGGAACCTGCAGATCACAACTGGGATGGGGACTCCTATGTGATGGCAGTGCTGAAGATGCTCAAAAGGAATTGGAACACGCGTTGACTTTATTAATAAATGTCGATGGTGTTAAAAGTCATTCAGCAGCGGTATGTCGTTCACGATTAGCATGGTGTTTTGTTTCTCTTGGTAGACTTTCTGATGCTCAAGTACTTTGTCATGAGTCATTGGATACATTTCAATTTCTATGGGGAGATGCTCATCCCGATACCGCAACTTGTCGTTCACAGTATGGATGGATCTTATTCCAACTTGGTTATGTAAACGAAGCTGGTGCTGAACTTAAGAGATCACTAGACGCTTTACTAGTTAGTGTTGGAGATAATAATTTATCAACAATAACCTGTAGATATAGACTTGGATGGGTTTTACACATTAGTAAGATGAACTCTTCCCTCGCAAAGGAGTTTTTAGAAGAATCGGCACGTGGGTTTTCATCACACTACGGAAAAGATCATCCGATTACAGTTGCTGCTGTTGGTAATTTAAAAAGTGTTGATGATGATGTGCAGCAACAATCATCATTTCAGTCTCCGATTTCGAATTCTAACGTACCTCCGTCAGAACCTCTTCAGTCTTTAGATCAAAATGATATCACACCATTCCTCAATGCAAACAACTTATCTGATTGTTCAGCATTACTTCGTCAACGAGGTATTACAACCCTCCAACAACTATCAAACGTAACAGCGAAGTCTCTTCCCCCTGAGATCCCATGGAGGAATCAAAAAGAGCTACTGAAGCTATCTAAAGACGGCTCTATTGATTCTTGGATAAGAAATTCTGAAGCAACGTAATACGGGAGTGGAGAGTGGGGAGGGTTCCTTAATTGTATTTCTGTTTTAATATTATTAGATTACTAGATTAATATTATGTCTTCTTCATGATTAAATACTTTATATTTATCCGTACTGCTATTCTACAGGACTGAAAATAGGAGGAACCCCAACATGAATGATGTTGATATGTGTAGGCCAGTGAAAGATACTTACTTTTCATATTCTTACAGCTCCTCCACAACATGTCAAGAAAGCATGTCAGTGTCGCATCTATGCCGAGTTTGGGGGAGGCAGAATACCCGGGAGGTCATTATCAACAACAAAGTCACAACAGAAGTGGAACAAACGTTCACTCCGGAGTGTCAATGCCAAGTTTATTAGTGGCTAGTAGTGAAAGAGAGAATAGTGTTGAGCTTGAAAGTTCTGGAACGAAAAAGGAAATTGACAAGAGAAGAAGGCAAACTGACACTGGAAAGACTATTGTAACAACTCCATGGTACCCAGCTGGAACAGTCAAGGACGCAATTAAATTATGTGACGAGGTGAACGCTCTTTGTAAGCTACTCGAACTATCAGAAGAAGAAGTCGCAGCAAGACATCGATTTAGAAGCACTCTACACGAGACAGCCCGTGACATCTGGGCATCAGTTACAGTAAAGGTTTATGGTTCATTCGCATACGGTCTCTCACTCCCTGGATCTGCTCTTGATGTAGTAGTTGAAGGATGTACTGATTTAAATGATAATTTCAATACTTATGTCGACATGATTAACAATTTGGGTTTTAAAGTTGAAGCAAAATACTGTGCTCCCGAAGAAGCTTTCATAAAAATAAGAGCTGGAGACATAATCGCGAACTTATCACTAGTCCATAAGAAATCACTAGCGAGAGCAAGCGTTGCCAGGATAAGAAGTCTAATCGAACAATTTCCGATGGCGGCTCCAGTTTTCGCTGCTGTTCGATTACTTCTACAGCAGTCGAGGTGTAATAATGCAGCTGATGGAGGAATATCATCTTATGCTATATTAATTATGATACTTCATACCTGTAGAGAGTTTAATCCACTAGATGCTGGTCAGCTTCTTGTTGCATTCTTCAGACAGCATCAGACTGATGCAAAAGAAGTCATATCAGCCATTGCTTTCGATGATATGGATCATCCAAAGAAAGACGGTAGTTTTTGGGTAGCTGATCCTCTCGATAAAGACAACAATGTCGCTACCGGATGCACCAGAATTGTCCAGGTAAGATCAGTATTCGGAACCTCCCATGTTGCTCTTGGTAAGTGGATGTCCTCTCGCTGGAACGGCTACCGCGGACGATCACCTCTTTCATCCATTTTAGCATACGGAGATTTATGGGACAGAGCAGAGGCATAAAAAAATGACAGCAAGTTATTTAAAAAAAAAAAAAAAAAAAAAAATATATACAGATGACTAAGAGAGGATAAATCTCTTTTTTGTTATTGTGTTATTCCGTTTTTTTTTCTTTTTCTTTTTTGAATACACGTGTGTATCTGAATGCCTAACGATACGTGATACAATCCGACAAGCGATTAAAAGAAAATGTGCTTGAGTGGGTGCAGATCGCAAAAAGAAAAGAAAAAACGTTATCTATATTGAGAAGTCGAAATTTCTGTGTTGAATATTGATGTTCAAAAATAAAATAAAAATAAAGCAGTAAGGCATAGCTTCTCTACTCCAAATGGTTAAATTAGACTTAGGATTTGGGGATTCATTCCTGTTTTTTTCTGTGTTGTGTGCATCAGAAACATAGCTATCCGTCTTGCAACAGAGTCGTAACAAGTACATCGTTTAGAGCATTAAACTCACAAGTCGGGCTCTATGCCAAATATTATTGATTATGCGCGAGTTCATACAAAACCAAGCTTAATTTTTTTTCACACATGAGTGGAGGAAAAAAAAAAAAACAAGGTCAAACACCTGTTGGGGAACATTCTTATTGTTTTTAAACCGTGTTTGTGATGGTGAGAGAGCTTTTTATTTCTTTTTTTATGTTCGTTTTTTTTTTTTTTTTTTTTCCTTCCACTTTCGAAATGTCTCCGAAACGTTTTAAAAATACGATAGTGAAACGCCTATGTGGTTGTGGTGATTCCCATGTGTTTGGGAGAAAAAAAGAAAAGAAAGAAGGAAAATAAATATCACAGTCAGTCCAACTCTGTGTTGTTCATGGCTATCCCTCCGTGTGATTTCACGTCCCTTATTTTCAGGTCTGTACCTATACCGGACTAGGCTCTTCTTTTTTCTTTTTTTATTGTTGTTATTTTAAATAGTCTTATTCTCATGTCTCATTGGTTTTTTTTTTTTTAAATTGTTTTTATTTTAAATTGTTTGTGTTCTTATCGCATGTGTTATTGCTTTTTTTAAAAACAATAAAAAACAAATAAATAAAAAGTGATCCCTTTTCTTGTTAAGTTCCGTGTTAGTTAGGTTGCTAACGTGGGAAAGCTGATTGTTGACTACTCAAAGGGGACATGTAGTATAAGTAACAACGTATTTCACAATGTTAAATTAAATAGCAGAACAATGTGTTTTTATAATATTATAACATTTTTTTTTTTTTTTTTTATATTTCATGCACTATTTTGTAACAAACTCATCTAAATTGAGAACGGGGGGGAAAAAAATAAATACCCATTGGTTTAATGCGGGTGGGTTGTTACCGAGTGAGGAAAATGCAGCTGATTTTGCAGCTAAAGCTGTCGTTTTATTTTACGATAGGAGGCTTCAAAGGGAAAATTTACACCCCGGCGGTCAGGAGTCCATCCTGCTTCCTTGGCTGCTCCAGGGTAGCTCTGATTGGCTTGCCCAATGATGAGCCCCTGTGAGACCCTGGGTAAAAAAATGTTCCTACATCGACTAGGGCTGCCGGTGGGAGTGTCCTGCGAACACCAGAGATACCTGATGTGTTTGGCTTGTAGCCAACGTTGAATTCAGCCAACTCTAGAAAACACGATTGGCAATGCAAGAAAGCCTTGCATGCTGTCTGTTGTTGCAGTCACTTCTATGAATGGTATTTGATCTTGTTCACATTATCTGGTCTTTCAAGCTAGGATTAGGGATGGCAGAGACTGCTTCGAATGTAAGTCAGTATGCCTCCTTCGGCCTCAGGCCACCAGGCCACCAACTGAGGCAGACTGTGATATGGATCAGTATGAGTGTTTCTTCCCCAAGTTTGTTTGTTCACGTCCCAAGTGAGAAATGGGTCCCTTCAAAAAAAAAAAAAAAATTCCACCTCAGAAATCAAAAACGAGTTTCCTGTAAAAACATATCCAGGCGTGAACCAGGCGTGAAATAATGTTACATTATTTCACGCTCGCAACAGTCGTAACCAAAATGCGTGCAATTCGATAAAAAACTTTCACTTTCTGATTTTCACTACAAGTGTAAATTTTCCCAAAGAAGCCAGAGAGAATTTAAAAAAAAAAAAAAAAAAAAGGAAACCAATATACTCCGCTACCAGCAAATTTAAACAGTGAAAAAACCCAAATTGTAACATTTCGTTTTTCTTTTTTAGTTATTCTTTTATTTTTTTTAAAAAAAAGAAAAGACTCTTAGCCTTTTCTGGTTAAGGGGATTCATGACACGAGTTTCATTAAATATTTAGAGAAGTGTCGGAAACTCGTTAATATAGGCTTCTTTAACGACGTAATGCTTTGTTTGTTTGTTTGTTTTTTTTTTTCGATTTCGTTTTCATCCCCCTCTTAAGCTTTTTTTTCTTTTTCTAAAAGCTTGCTGGTTTTTTTGAGGGGGGAAAAAAAGTTGACAAAAAAAAAAAAAAAATAATAATAATAAAAATAAAAGAGGAGAATGATTTAAAAAATTTCTACAAAACTACCTCCGTGTGAGTTGTGATGTTTTTTTTTTCTCTCTTTTTTTTCTTAAATTTAATTGTTGGATGTTGTTAGGCTTTAGCGCTTTTTGTGATTTAACAACAATATCACGTTGAAGAGGACTTTCTTTCAACAATAGTTTGTTGAGGTAGGCAAATGCTCAAAGCTGATCGATATCCTTTTATTAAATTACATCTCTTGAATTGAAACTAATTCGACAATCTATTACTGAGTCTTCGGAAATGGCTACAGATTGAATAAAAGAAAAGAGAAAAAGACTTTTGACTCATAGCTTGAATGGTTAGATGGTCGTATCGCTCTATTTTAGTGGTCTATTCGAGTCCATATCACCAGTCTCTTTAATTCTGCAAAGCTCATGTCTAGAGCAGTACCGCTGCTTCACTTCTTCCTAATTGAGTTTTGAATGAAGAGGTGAAGTCTGCCGCCTAGTCTCTTGGTTGAATTCCCTCCGAGTGGTTTTTAAAAACTTATTGTTGTACCCTATATTCAACCCTTTCTTGTTACTGATTGGCAGTACGCAATACGAGTCCTCCGTGTGTTTGTTGTTTGCGATATGTTCCACAACCTGTTTTGATTTTTTAGAGCAATGCTTATTTTCAAGTAAAGTCCGGTCTTTTTTTTTTTTTTCCATTCTTTTTTTCCTTGTGTGGTTTTTTGTAGTTTTATTTTATTTTATTCTTTCTCACGGCATTTTCTTTCCTTCCACTTTCTTCACCAGCTTCCCCAGCCAAATAAAATTCCTTACGGAGTTTTGTTCTTAGGGCACAACATTAAAATAACTCGAAAGGGGGAAACATCCTCCTCCAAGGATGAGAGTTAAATGTTCTAAACTTATTCTATTTTCAATTTTATTAACAATGCATTGTATGTAAATCTGTTTTGTTAAAAAAGCTCGGTAAATAGCCCATCACCAAGCAGAATATCGTGAACACAGAGAACTATTTATAATGTATTTACTTTTTCCTCTGCAGTATGGTAGACTGGACTTTTCGCAGAGGAAAAAAAAAAAAAAAAAAAAAAAAAACAGGAACTACAGATTATTATATTGTCTTATTTTTAGGAATTGCCTTGCGTGCTGTCACAACCGCCTGTGGAATTATGCAATGTGTTTCTTTTTTGTTAGTCGTCTGATGACAGATTTGAAAGGGGGGTTAGGTCTTTCCGCAACCATATCATCGAATACTTAAGTTTGAAGCGAATGTTAATATTTATAACCTTTTTTCGAATGTTTTTGTTGCACTGGAGTGTGATGGTGAGATTATTTGGTTCGAAAGGGCTTTTCTATCCTTCCCAAGCTCCTGAAACGAAAAAGAGAAAATGTTTTCCGTTTAAATAAAAAAGCAACGTATTGTAGAATGCCTACCCACGTATGCTTAGCTTAGGGTGTGGTACTGTTTTTTTTAATAAAAATTATGATTCGTGGAATTGAAGAAGGAAGAAAAAGAAATAATCTTAGTGCGTAATATATATTTAAGTCTCTTGAGTCATATTTGAAATATTTGTGTATGGCATTTTTTTTTTTTTTTTTTTCCCCTTAAAAAATTGTGTTAAAATTTGCTTGATAAGGTGTGCAAAGTGCATATAACAAGTATCTCTTATACTTATCGTTTGTTATTTAGCAAGTCTTCTTGAGGGTGTAATCTCGATTTTTTTTCGTTTTGTTTTCTTTTCTCCTGTCCGCCACCATCACTTCTCATCTTACAGGGATAGTTTCCTTTTCCAGAATCTGTGTTCCTTAGGATAGATGGTGATTATGTATTATTGTGTTGCTATACTACTTGTGTGTGTTTTTTTCTTCTTTTTTTGCACCGACGAAGTCGGTAGAAGAAACTATTCAAAGATTTAAGTACCGTTTATTTATTAATGTCAAAACGTTATCTATTTCCCTGCGCCGACAATACCATCTGTGATCAACATAAAATATATATAAGGCTTTATCTGAATGGTTTTTTTTTTTTCTTCTCTTTCTTCTTATACTTTTTTTTCTCCAGTAAGCGTTTACGAAATCAGAGTTTAGTTGGGTTTGCTGCTTATGCAAACAGATTTATATAAAGAAAGACACAGATACAAATAAAATGATTTGTTGATACTCTTGTCACTTGGGAATCCCAATTTGGTGCAACAAATACAACTCGAATAGTGTCATTATCTCGCTTGGTTGATGATAGGAGGCAACTTACACTTTTCTCATTGAATTCGAAAATTGTCAGTCTTACTGTACGTGTGCTGAACAAAGTGTTATGTAAGCTTATTAATTTAGATTAATTGTTTTTTTTCTTCTTCTTTTTTTTTATTTTATTCAAACTGACGTTTCTGTACTTTTTATTTTGTGTTCTCCGATCCATAATTTTCTGAACTTCTGTGATGTGATGAGACCCAAACTCCGTGTGTCAAACAAACAAAAAAAAAAAAAAAAAAAAAAAAAGCCTTTCAAATAATTACGAGTCATAGCCAAGTTGGTACTTGTTTCTTGTTGTCGTCTTTTCAGTCAGGTACCTGTGTAAAAGCACAGCTTTGCTGCGAGTTCTTCTAGCAATTGTGTGCACAACGAGCTTGACAGGAAAATTTTATCTTTTGTTGGTCTTTGTGATTAAAATCCTCGATCTTTTTTTTTTTTTTTTTGGAAAAAGTATTTTGTTTTTTTTAAATCTTTTTAAAAAATAATTTTTTTGTTTAATTTGATGTTTCAACGATCTTGTCTACTTCTTGGTACTCGTTGTGCGAAAAAGCAAAAACGTGTTGTGTGTTCTTAAAGGGTTTTCTGATTTCTGACTAGCAGCAAGCCCCATGCTAAGTCTTTAACCACATTATTATATTTCCAATTTTCCGAAAAGGATCAAAGGCTAAATTATATTCTTTTTTTAAACCGGCAGTGACAAAACATAAATCAAGTAAATCTTTGTCTGTATCCAGATTCCTCTGATGGCATTTCAAAATTTTAAATATCTTTTGAAAGCCTTTCACAAAAACAGCGTTGTTTTTTTCCAACAGTGCGCTACGACACTGAAAGCGCTGTGAGTACTTCTGGTTGTTCGATATATATAAAAAGAGGAAAAACTAAATAACAAGTGAACCTTTTTTCTTCCCTTTGTATCTCTGGTGTACATGGGTCTAGTTTCCATATGTTATACTTTGTGAAATAAAAAAAAAAAAAATAATAATAACAAAATTATCAATTATCCAATAACTAACTGCTAGCTGTTTCATGTCAATGTTTTTATTCTTTATATATTTGGGGGGGTGTTAATTTATAGATTTAGTTAGTTAATTTCCCTGGCCTACGTTGTTCTGTCAACCAAAGAAGAGACTCATTATTGTTGTAGTAAATTACAATAATTACTAGAACGGGCTGTCGTGTTATCTTGAGCGGATACGTCTTTCCTGTCATAAGAAACCAGTTTTGATACATGTAGGTTTCTGATAATTCTATGCACGTTTTTGCTTTTTTTCTTCTTTTTTTTATATCGACGTTGTCGGAGAAGAAACTATTCAGATTGAAAGCCGTTATTTCTTATGGTCATGATTTATTTTCCCCCGTGCGACAGGATTCTGTCTGCGTTCGATGAGATAAGGCTAAATCTGAATGGTTTTTTTTTCTTTTTTGCATTTTTCTTTCCTTTCATTTCTCGTCTTGATGATTTTAAAGAACAGATTTGACAAAATAAGAAAACGTGGACGAAAAAAATAATTGTGTTCGGGTTCAGCAAAAAAAAAAAAAAAAAAAACACGGAAATGCTGTTGTACAATATTTCTGTTCCTTTACAAATTCGCTAATCAAATTTTATTTTCCCCTTTTAGATTATTTCTATTTTTTTCACTTTTAAGAAAATGAATTCTTCCCTGTAACTCAAATAAATATGGGAGGGGAAAAAAAAAAAAAAAAAAAAAAATCACATCTAGGCAAAACAACTGATATTAGGCTGCGTGATTTCTTTCTTTTTGTTATTTGTTATTGCATAATTAGCCCATTTCCCAATATAAAAAAAATAGCATACCCCCACGCTGGGTATTTTCAGAACAATAAAAATACGCCGCGTGTTCGACTTGTTCAGTTTCGTAGGTTCAATGCAATGCCTGAATTTATTTATTTTTGTTTATAAATTCAATTTCTAAAACAGTAAGAAATAACTCACTACTGAAGAGCAGAGTGTACCCAAAGCATTCATCCGTTGACATAAACTTAAAAAGCGTTATTTTAGATTTCACGCAGCAGGTCTCAGGCAATGCCTGACTCAAGAGATGACGAAGAAGACCTACAGAGTAAATCCTCAAGTGGAGGCGAGGCTCTCGACGATGACAACATTTGGAGGGAAGACATCGCTGAGGCATTAGAAGACAACGAATGGGAGAAAGACTCGATGTTAGTTTCTGAAGGAGCGACTTCAGAAGATGAAAGATCGCTTCAATCTGTTGATTATCGAAAATTAGAAGAAAGATATTCTGGATTAGAAAAACAACGAAAAGCTAAAGTTGATGCAATGAACAAAAAGATAAAAAGAGACAGGGGTCTTCAAGGATTGTTTGGTGATACAAATACTGTCGTATCACAATCAACTAGATGGGATGATGATGATGATGACGATGAGGATGATGATGATCAAACATATGCTGGTTCTCGTACAACAAAACAAACAAAAGTAACAACTCAAGACAGCACCACTGCACTGATGAGAACTCCTGGTGGTGATGACGACGGTGAATTCGATTCTGATTCTCTGTCGGATTCAACTTCTGATTCTGAAGGCCCGGCAGTTGACCTCACTGATCTCCGAGGACTCTCTTCAGAGTGGGTTGAACAAGATAAGATCAAACGAGAAGTTCGTAAGCAATTCCGTCTGTTTCTCCGTCACAAGACTCCCCAGGGAGACACTCCTTACGTTCAAAAAATACATTCAATCGTCACACTGCAACTTTCATCATTACTGGTAGAATTTCAAGAAATTGCAACTTTCAATGAAGGGCTTGCTGTGTTAGCTGGTGAAGCCCCAGCAGTGACCTTAGAGCTGTTTGAAGACGTTGCCAGTAAAGAAGTATTTAAACACTATCCTCGTTATGTTGATGTTGTTCGTACTATAAACGTTAGATTAATAAACCTTCCTATTAGCGATGCAATTAGAAATCTTCGTTGCCTCCACATGAATATGCTTTGTCAGATTCACGGAGTTGTGACCCGAAGATCACTAATTTATCCTCAATTACAAGCTGCTATGTTTGATTGCTTGTCTTGTGGATACACACTTGGGCCTTTGGTTAGTAAAGTTAAAGAACCCAAAGCGAAGCAATGTCCTTCGTGTCAAAAAAACGGTCCGTTCAGACTAAACAGCACGCAGACCATCTACAGAAATTATCAAACTGTTATTTTACAAGAGACTCCTGGGACGGTACCTCCGGGACGATTGCCGAGGTGGATAGAAGTTATATTGCTCAATGACTTGGTTGATATTGCTCGTCCCGGAGATGAAATTGTCGTCACTGGCATCTACAAAAATGCTTTTGATCCTCTTCTTAATCACAGGCAGGGATTTCCTGTATTCACAACTGTTTTAGAAGCCAATGCTGTAAGAAAACGAGTCGACGATCTTAAAGAGTGCATGACTGAAGAGGAACGAACTGAAATATTATCGATGGCCAAGCATCCAAATATTATTGAAAAGATCGTTCATAGTATTTCACCGTCGATTCACGGCAATGAAATGATCAAAGCGGGGATAGCATGTTCGTTGTTTGGAGGAGTTCCAAAGGAAGTTGGTGATGGCAAGCATCGAATAAGAGGTGACATAAATGTTTTATTAGTTGGTGATCCTGGCTGTGGTAAATCACAAATTCTAAAATACACAGAAAAGACAAGTCCAAGAAGTGTATTCACAACTGGAAGAGGAAGTACAGCAGTTGGTCTAACTGCTGCAGTACACAAAGACTCAATGACTGGTGAATGGACTCTTGAAGGAGGTGCAATGGTCATAGCTGATAAGGGTCACTGTCTTATTGACGAATTTGATAAAATGTCTGACCAAGATAGAACATCTATCCACGAGGCAATGGAACAACAAACTATTTCTATAGCCAAGGCTGGAATTGTTACTTCTCTTCAAGCTCGCTGTAGTATCATCGCAGCAGCAAATCCCATTGTCGGTCATTACGAATCATCTCAAACCTTTGAAAGTCAAGTTAATTTAACACAACCGATCCTCTCTCGATTTGACTTGTTGTTCGCTGTATGTGTTATTATTAAGGTTATTGAAGTTTTCAAAAAAAAAAAAAAAAAAAAAAAAAAACAGGTACGCGACGTAGTCGATCCCATCCAAGATACCCATTTAGCTAAATTCGTATTAAACAGCCACATGAAACATCATCCTCGTAATGTTGGTGACGAGGATGTTCAGCTTATTGAAGGTGTGAAAGATATCCGAGAAGACACTAACTTAGACAGTTCTAATCCAGTATGATTGTTTTTATACTTTTGTATTTGTTTTTTGAATTCACACAAAGTACATAAAAAACACAGCTGCCGCAAAAACTACTTCAGCGATACATATTATACGCTAGGACTTGTGTTCAACCAAAACTTGAACAAGTAGATATGGATCGTTTAGTCAGCTTTTATGTTGAACTACGAAATGACAGCGCTATGAAGTACGAGTCAGGAATAAAAATAGTTGTCCGTCACTTGGAAAGTATTTGCAGACTGAGTGAAGCTCATGCAAAGATGAGACTTAGTCCTTATGTTCGTGAAGATGATGTCAGCAGAGCAATTTCATTATTTTTAAATGCGTTCTTGGGAACACTTCCATTTAAACGACGAGAGACGTTACGAAAGAAATACGCCTCCTACTTGGTTCTCGAAAAACAACATTTCCAAATTATTTCTCACGTTCTATCTGCTCGTGTCAAGGAACTCTGCCAACTGATGTCTCTGAAGTACGGATCTTATGCCGACAGAGATGTTATTATTCCTGTGGTGGATCTCAAGTCGAAGGCCCAGGAGCACAAAATCTACGAAAACGACCTTCAAAAGTTCTTCAAAACGTCACTCTTCACTACAGACTTCGATCTTATTAATAACAAACAAGACATTCTGTGGAAGAAAAACACACAGTCAGGTGACACGCAGACTCAGACGCTACCCAGCAGTGGAGGTTACTAGCAGTCGGGTGACACATCCGTAGCACGTCATCAACAAAAAACTTTGGTTGACTTTATATTCAACTTCATTAGATTTCCAAAGAAGGTGAGGCGTCGTCGCTTCTTCAACCGCATCGTCCATTTGATATTATTTCAGAGCGTTTTGTTTGTTAAAAAACATTTTGTCAGATTTCTTTTTTTTTTTTTTTTTCAGGTTCAAGTTAACAGTAAGAAACTACTGCCGAAGAATATAAAGAAAAATGAGTCGGCAACGGCCTGCAACGGCCGCACCACATGTAAACAGTTGGTTTAATGACGAGGAAGGTAAAATTGAAAATGACATAAATGATGATGACAATGAAGAAGGTGATTCAGTCGATTTTGTTAATAGTTGTTACAGAGATGAATATGTTCCGAAGGCTCCAAACTGCGCTGGGGTATCGAGACCACCAGCAACTCATCCAAAAGCGAGAGAGTATTCAGATCATTATTTTAGTATGAATCAAAAGGTGTATGTCAAGCATAATGTTTCTCCTGTAAAGAAAAAGATTTTTATGCCACTTTCAGGTGGAAGTTTCTTTGGAGAAACAACAAGCAGAGCTGACTATGTTCATCACAAAGTTCAAAAAGAAGATACAAGATACCGAAGACCTAAAATTGTAGATAAACCAATACCATGTCATGGAACCAGCATGAGTAGGACTGACTATGTTAAGTGGGAGACGAAACCTCAACGGGCTCCAAATTTAACATTGCGACGAAGTGTCGGAATTGGCCTTCCGTTCACTGCGAGCAGCCAATACAGAGATGAGTATCTTCATTTTACTACTGCTCCTCTTACTCAATATAAATCCAACAAGCATTCAATGCCTGAATTTAATCAAGCAGCACCAGGACACTTTGAAAGCACTAGCAGGGATGCATATCGAGGTTTCAGAGTTGATAAAGTCGACAGTCAAATTAACAAACAAATCATAGCTCGACAACAACAAGCTGCGTCAATGAGTGTTTGTATGGGTTCTGTTAAAAGGAAGAAAGGATCGGGAAGAAAGAAACGTCCTTCACCTCCAGAATTGGACATCACAAATGTCAGCATCAAATTTAATCCGACGATTGACCCGTCGAATAATGCACTCGGTGAGTTTAGACCACCTGACTACTTCTCACGACACCAACCAGGTCGATGGAAGCATCCAAAGATACTTCCGAGTACGTAGGTATGAAGGAATAGATTATTATAGCTCTGTCTTTACCAAGTTCATGACTACCAATTTATGTTATTTATGTTTTATTAATTTACACGGCAAACTGGGATTCCAGCCGTCAAAGTACTTATATATTTCAATGAGGTTAGTGGTTTTAATTTTAACAAATTATCTTGTTGAACAGCAACACGTTATTTAAAATAAACATCCTGAAATTATGGATTACACTCGCCAACAAATGTGTGGTCACAAAGATTACAACTTGCGAACATATACTGGTAATTGGAGGGAAGATGTGGCTAGAGAAGGAGATAGAATGAGGAATTATCTTCTAAAAAGAGCAAGTGGAGAACTGACTGGTCAGAAAGTTCAACAGAGAATGTCCAAAGCATTGCAACCGATAACACTAACACCTCAACATAGTGATGGTCACTTAAGATTCGGTGATATCGTAATGATACAGTCTGCTGAAACAAAAGGTGTTTTGTCACTGGATGTCGAGACAGAATCTCAAGGTAGACCTGGCAACTTTGATGTGAGTGTCTCAGGAGGATGTCTTCCAATTGCACGTTCTGTCTGGACACTAATGAAAGCAAAAGACCCGAATATGGAATTTTATAAAAAGAATAAAGAATCTGACGTCGTTCACTACGGTCAACAACTTCGATTAGTAAACACAATAATGGGCGAGTCTAACCTCTCTATTGCTTCAGAATCTCAGGGACCAAATACCTGCCTTCGCGGCAATAAGACTGGTCTAGAAAGAAGTGAAGTAACAGCTTGCGTTGCCGGTTCTCTTGAAACCTTATGGCTAATCCACCCAGCAGAAGTATCTTGGAAGGTTGAATCAGAAGGTTATCCCGTGAAAACTGGTGACATTGTTGCATTTAAAGCTGTAAAGACTAACTCATACCTCTCATGTGAACAAGGAAAGAAGAATAATACTTTCGGTTTTGAAGAAGAAGTCTCTACATTTCATCACAAAGACCAAGTCACTAAACAAGAATGCAAATACATCGGAGCCAGAAACACTTGGGGAATTGTATGCGCTGAAGCGGGTTCTCATTTTATTCCAATTCATAATGGAAATCAGAAGAGTGCAATAGAAAGAGTAAGAACAAAGATACTACAAAGAGCTGGTAACTTAGGATTCAGGGGACTAACTCGATCACTACGTATTATGGATGATGATGGGAATAAGAAACTATCCAGAAGAGAGTTCAAAGAAGGATTAAAAGTATACGGTATTCACATTGATGTCTCTGAGTTAGACGCCGTATTCAACACGTTTGATAGAGATGGTGATGGAGCTATTTCAGTTGGTGAATTCGTTAGAACAATAAGAGGACCAATGAACTCTCGTAGACTAACTCTCGTCAACATGGCATACGAAAGAATCGACACTGATAAGTCAGGATGTGTTTCTTTTGCTGAATTAAAATCAATTTACGGTCAGAATCTTTCCCAACACCCAAACGTTATGTCAGGTTCTAAAACAGAGAGAGAAGTCTTACTCGAATTTATAAGCTGCTGGGACAAGTCTGGAGATGGCAACGTAACTCCTCATGAATTTCAAGACTACTACAACGACATCTCTGCGAATATCGACAACGATGACTACTTCGAATTAATGATACGAAATGCTTGGCATATGTCAGGTGGTGAAGGCTGGTGTGAGAACACTTCCTGCAGGAGGGTACTTGTCATTCACAACAATGGCTCACAGACAGTCGAAGAAATTGAAAACGATCTTGGAATAGGTCCGGAAGACATCGATAAAATGAAAGAAAAACTAATTGAACAAGGCATCACTGATATAAAAGCAATTAAACTCACTTTCTAAAATCTGTTCCGTGGTCCACTTCGTTATTTTGCATCTTCACAACTCCTTCTGGAGAAACTTCAACGAAATTAAAACAGAAAATTATAGACCGGTAGAATATTAATCCCTTCCTTATTTGTAAATATTTACTTCGATAACGCCACCAATCTTTTTTTTTTGATGGAAATAACTTTCTACAGCGTGAGCGTCACATTACATAATTCTATAAAACAGGATATCTAACTCAACAAGAATGAATTAAACAATAATTATTCTCGTCGATCTTTTTACTTATTCTCGCGATCCTCGACTAGCAACATATTTTATTAAAAAAAAAGGAAATCAAAAGTAACGAACATGTCAGTCAGGGCTGGCCTTCCTGGTTTAGAAGGCCACACTATAGTAAGAGTTGGTGAAGCACTAGTTGCATATGGAGGACGTACTGGAGATAGAAGCATAAACTCAAATGTATTCACACTAATTAATGGAACATGGAAAGAGCTTAGGTGTGGAGGATACACCCCAATTGGAAGAACATACCACACTGCTAACACTTACGGAGGTAGAATGTTAGTATTTGGTGGGATGACTGCTGTTGGATTTGTTGATGTTCATTTTAATACGTACAATGTTTTCGTATCGTCGACATTGCTGGAAGGTCCTGACAGAGCTCAATTTGGAGAAAGTCGCCTTCGAAAGGATCTCCCGCAAGTTACACAAAGTCCAAATGAACCATATTGTTTCCATACTCTTGATTTAATTAATTCACCATCGTGGGAAACACCAAAAACAACTGGAGATTTACCTTTTCCACGAAGCAGTCATTCATCAGAAATCCACAACGGATGCTTACTTGTGTATGGAGGTTATTCTGTTCATACAAATGGTAGGCTGACTGATGATAATCAAAAGTCTTTATACAATGTTTATTCTTTGAATATTGATTCCCTAATATGGTCTAGAATCGAATGCGTTGAAACCATCCCACCACTATTATGGGGACACGCGTCAGTAATGATTGATGATATCCTTATAACAATTGGTGGAGTAGACGCTATTAATAATAAAGAAGAACGATACATCTGTGGATGGAATCAAGTTGAATGTCAGTGGAGATGGATGCTTCACAATGATGAGCGTGCTATTGGAGATAGAGCCCTTCACTCTGTCGTCAACTACAACGGCCGAGCTGTAGTATTTGGGGGTAGTAGTGACTACAGCTGCACATTGTATAATTTAGTAAATGTTTTTGATTTGGAAAAAGGGAATTGGGTTCGTCCTCTATGCACTGGTGAAGCTCCAACTCCACGACGAGGTCACACAGCGATAGTAGTCGGTGATGAAATGATTGTAACTGGTGGAATAGACGAAGAGGGATTTAGAAGTAATAGATCTCATTCATTAAATCTAATAACATGGCATTGGTCTACTCTGACAACGACATTCTCTGACATACCTGCAGCTTGTGTAGAGGACGAATCAAAAGTACGTCAAAAACTGAAGGCAATTCACGCAAAACGTCGTCGTGAAAAGCAACGCCTTCAGGAATTATATCCAACTGTTACTCGGGATATAGTGGTTCGGATTGATCCACCGGAAACTTTAAATGATTATGATTGGGAGCAGAATTTAAAATTAAAAAATGAAACAGAACCTCCAGATGACCCAACACAGCCAACGGACCCTACTACAGAACCAGAAAACACAAAACCATCACTGCAAAGAGAACCGAGGAAGTGTTTAATTACGGAGGTGAATTCCGAATTACTTCCGTTGGAAAGCAACATGAATATAAAGATGATTGAAGGCTCAGCAGTACAGAACAACGAAGACGGATATAAACTACTACAACAACACGGCAGCAATGTTTACTCTGATAAGGGAATAACAATTACAATCGAACAAGACGAAGCTGAAGCACCACCATCACCTCCATCAAGTGAGGAGGAAGATGAAATTGAAGACGCTCCTCACACGCAATCAGTTCTAGTAAAGCCATTACCTGTTAGTAATCCTTTGTTGTATTCACAAACACCATCAATACCACAATTGTCTAAGTTGGCTGCTAATACTGCAACAGCTCATAACACTGATCAGATTATGTCACCATTTAAAGATGGAGGTAATCACATTCAGAAGTATGGATATAATGTGTTTACAGCAAGTCAAGTAAAGTCTGGAATGGTTAACGTACCTGACAGACAACCATTACAAGTTGGGTCTTCTCTTGGGAGGTATGGTTTTGTTGATATGGCTGCTCCAGTACCACACATTGAATTTCCAAGAGAAGAGATTCCATTGGCTAGTGATGTTATACATGTTACAGCACCAATTGATCATCAAAGAGCTGTCAGTCCAGTTAGAAGAACTCCTGGTGCTGCATCTCCTGAGTCAGCATATTGGAAACGTCAACAGAACTGGGTGACTGAAAAAAAGCGAACGACAATTGACGGAACATCTCTACCTCCTCCATCAGCACCTGTCACAGATGCTGCCAGAGCCTGGAATATATTCCCAACAAATGAGAACGTGAAGTCCACGACTAATGCGAATCGAACTCGATATTTATCTCCTTCAGTTGTTAGATTAGGTCTTGTTAATCAACTTTCTATGAATCAACCAAAAGCACTTCAAGGACCATTTAATGGATCTAGAGCTGCAGCACATCCATACGGAAGATCACTTGCTAGGGATCCGTTCAGTTTATCTGATCCTTCTGAAGGAGATTATCAAATTGAAGGACCAAAGAACTTTGTAACCACCACCAACACTGCAATCCCTGCTGGGTTAGGACCAATTTCAGCTGCTGCATTCCTAACAGGGATGCAGAGTGGGCAGTCAGGTGGTTATGGAAGTAATGATTTCGTAAGCTCAGCTGATACTCCAGAAGTTATTTTAAGTAGAATGCCGGCAGATGTTCGAAACGCTGCAGCTCTCGCTTACAAAGACGAATGGAGGAACTGGACTTGGGAGGAACGTCTTAAAGCAGTTCAGCGATACATAGAAGTACAAGTTCGTCAGAACCCAATTCCTCCAACTGGATATGTTAATAATGATGATAACTTACCTGTTCTCCCACCTGCAAGAGAAGGTGCAGAAGGTTGGATCAATGAACCTCGTCATGCTGCTCCTGTTGTGACAGAATTACCTCCTCGGCACAACACTGCTTATTGAAAGGATGGGGAAAAAGGAAAAAAAAAATAGTATTATTGCGATCTGTAACTCCCGTTTCTCTTTACCCAAACCCCTTTGCGTTGTAATAGAATTATTTTGCTCTAGATTTCTTAAAAAACAAGAAATAAAAAAAAAATAAAATTAAAAAAAAAACTTGCAATTTCCTCATTCAGATTACTATTTTCATATAATATGCCGTTGCCAGCTGTGAGATCTGCTGGTTCGTTCCCAACCCGAACGGAGTCAACACCTAATCTTCGACCAGTTGTTGTTCACAGCTCCTTGGAATCAAAACTTCAGGGAGTAACCGTATATGGTTGTACTGTGATTGAGAAGGTCAGCACTAAATGGAGGAAACAAAGAAGACTTCTGATCGCAACAAACGGTCTGCTACTCGTCTGCGGCATCGATGGAAAGGTCAGCAGAGTATTAGATTTGAGTGAGATAATTGAAATATTAACCCAAAGAGAAAATTCAGACTCAACCTACCTTCTGGTAAAGCTTGGCACTACACCCTCTAATGAACCAGATTTATTATGTTGTGTAGTTCCGAATAAAAGAAATACTCATAACTGCAGTGAATTCCTTTCAGTGTTAACTTCATTAGTTCAACACAACAATTCATCTCTTCAAGGTATGAAATCAATACCTGAAATGTCAGGTTGTTCAACTATCAAAGGATTAGCAAGGTTAGGTCATAATCCAATTAGCGCAAAGGAAAAGATTCGAATGTGTGGCAACAACAGAGCGAAGAATCAATCAAAGTGTCTATCTAATCTTGTTGAGTTAGACTCACGACCTACTAGTAGTACAGTAACACCTGTCATGTTACCAATAGCTGCTACTCCTGTTGATAATCCAATAGATGAAGTCGACAGGGAGCAGCCTTCTCTGTTAGGAGGATTTAACTTATACAATGAAAGCAGTAGTGTTGTTGAAAACTCAAACTTATCATCTCAGAACCCAATTGTGTTTGCTGATCTAAGTGATAATGATGTCGTGGCTCACAGTAGACTACGTGCCAACTCAACAGTAATTCCAAACTGTGACATAGCAATGGCTGGAAGTGCTGCTGCTGCTCTTCCACCAAAGAGACAGAGAGCGGTTTCATTTTCAAATACAACAGTTGAGATAGAAAACACAAGTCCAGCAACAACTGATGGAGGTGATGACTTGACTGCTACAATGACTGCTATGCAACCTTTTCAACATTCTGGATTCGCTTCTTCAATGCCTCCAATTAAATCACTTCCTGAAGATGATGAAGGAGGTTGTGGATGGACAGAACATAAGGATCCAGTTTCGAAACTTATCTACTACCACAATGATAAACTTCAAAAATCAACTTGGCACGAACCTGAAGAACTAAAAGGATGGAAGAAGAGAAATGGATTCCCACCAAGTGACGAGACTGATGACGAAGAAGAAGACAGAAAAAATGACATATACGAAAAAACATTAGCACTGTCGAAAAAGAGTACTACTTTAAGAGGTATGAGTAAAGGAGCTCCACTACTAATGGATGAATCAGAGATTCAAAGTGATAATGAAGATAGTTCAAGTGATGACAGTGACAGCTCTTCGAGTAGTGGAGACACTTCAAGTGATGATGACAGACAGGACAGTAATTTTCTAAGCTCCTCTCGGATGTCAATCATCCCAACTTCAAAGTCAAAGAAACTCGACATCGCTTCTCTTCTCGATGGTCCTCCAGTGAAGGTTCTTAAATCTCGCATTCCAATAGAAGTAGTTCAACCTTCTTTTGATGAGCAACCATTCGAATCTCCTTCTGCATCCGTCGGCGTCGGAGGCATTGCTCACAATCGAATGCAGAAAATACCAAATGTTCAATTAAACCCTGTTCACATTGATATGAGTCACCAGGTGTGTATTTCTTCTGTTTTTTTCTCTCTTATAAATTAACTTGAATATGAAATCCAATAAAACAGCGGAGATTCAACCCTGAATTATTTGAGCGTGACTTGTAAGAAATCGATATTATTGCGGGCATTTCTTTTTTTTTTTTTTCAGGTCTTAAAAAAGATCCTCCTCCCCTAATTATTGTTAAGTGCCAAAGTAGCACATTTTCCCCCTTTTATTTTCTATTTTTTCCCACTCATAACTCCCTACCATTTTAGTCAACTGTATCATAAATTACTAAGTGTTTTGGAGTAGTTAACCTTTGATACCCCTTGTTAGAATTATTATATTAAAAAATGTTGGTAACCCCCCGCAATTGGATTTGCAAGTTTTGCCCTATTGTTGGTTATATTACTTTTGTTACTTTTGTCGTAACTTTTCAAACTTCTGTTTTTTTTATATTTAGAAATCAAGTCTTAGAATCTGATCACAGGATTAGAATATTGTAACTCGTTATTCATTTTAGATGTTTTTCCCCTTTTCATTAAATCCCCTATAGTATGTACTTGTCAAGATGTTTTTTCTTATTTTTTATTTTTTATTTTTTGTTTCCTTTTCCCCTCCTTTCTGTAGTATTGAATTCGTCTCTCTTTTCAATTTTTTTCCCCTCTGCAGTGTGCACAGGTGTAAGAATTTGGATACGCTATTTCAAAAGTGACAAAAAACTCATTTTCATGTGAGACCATGAAAAAAAAAGAGGAAAAAAAAAAGAAGACAACTCCTTACCCTCATTCTCAAAGAAACATTACCTAATCTAACAGTCTAATTAATATTTTCTTTTTTTTTTTTTTGGTTTTTTACCGTTTCCGAACTTTCGGGAAAAAAAAAAAAAAAAAAAAGAAGAAGAAGAAAAAAAAAGGCCTAGATATCTGAATATAAATTGTAATTCGAAGTAGTTTGAAAATAAATAGATAATACTGTTTTTTATCTCATATGCGGAGAGAAAAAACTGAGAGATATAAAAAGTCTATTATTCCTTATTCTTTTATTCGTACAGGAGAAGCCATTAAAAACCCCCTTTTTCTACTAAATGATATTTTGATTACGATAAAGAACAAAGAGATCCTCTAACTACCTATCATGAATATTAAAACAACAACAGTCATATTAGCTGTCCTACTTAGTCTTATTGAGAGTAAAACAACAACTGCTGTAGTGGGTACGAAGAATGCCGGTAAGAGTAGGCTGATCAATAGACTAACAAGAAGTAAACACCAAATTGATATCTCACCGTATATTATTGAACAGAACATCCCGAAAAAGGGATGGTTGAACTTCTTTAGTGAAGATGCGACGCCGTTGTTTCCAATGCATCAGGTTAATGATAAAGCCTTTAGTCTTCCTTGTGTTACAATCACTGGCACTGATGGTTGCACTTTTTTTTCAATGCAAAATGAACAACTTACAGCTCCAAAACTGACGAACTTGAAATCCAACGGAGAAGACTCCACACTTTGCCTCAACACAACATCCAACAGCAATGCTTCTCCTTGTGATCATGCTCCTACTTATGAAGATAAAGTAGCCATCATAAACGGTAAGAAAACAAGAGTCATGTGTACTAAGAAGCCCCCACGAAAGTGTTTAACTCCACGTCCTCTTCAGTCTTTTTCAACAAAAGAATCGATCAAATATTGCGACTCTGATGAGAATTGTTATATAGATAACCCTGCAATGGATGCTTGTTGTGATAAGAATAGCTGTCCACATTCTATTGAGTCTATGATAACAACGGGTACTGCAAGGGTTGGTGATTCAACAATATCAATTGATACTGTGGTAGTGTTGTCAAAGACTAACTGTACTGATAATATTATATCTCATCTTAGTAAGAAACCAGTAGTGAGACTTCTATTCTTAGACCAGATGACTGTTGATGGGCAGCCAACATCTGATATTCGAAGTTTCATATCACCAACTCAATCAGGAAGTGGATCAGAGACTGCAACAACCGACCCAAGAGGGGGATTTAGATTTCCAGGTAGGAAATGGTCATTCCCTTCACTGGGAGAATGGACTAAGAACCCCTTTAGTGTTTCAAGGCAGTTGATTGTTAAACTGACTAGCTTCTTAACATTTGCAGCATCAGCAGCAGCAGCTTTATCCCTCGCAGCTATTATACTAAGTGCCGCTGTAGGTGACTCGTCAATGTCAAAGAGGGTTACCACAGCTTGGAAAGCAGCTAATGTTCGATATGAACAATCACAACATCAAAGAATGCTTCACAAGAAGAGGAGGTCTACTCCAATACGAAAGCAACGACCAGACAGATCAGATCGTCAAATTCTAACCAACTTTGACATTGAGAGAACTGTGACGTTTGATGACATCGCATCAGCTGCATTGAACTTGTCTGAAAAGTTGCAGGAAAAACACCTTCAGCCATCTGAAAGAATCCCTCAACTACCTCAGCTACCTACACAAATTAAATTAGCTCAACGACAACCATCACAGTGTCCTACTTGTGGCATTGGTGTGGTTAAATTAGGTTCTGCATGCTCACACAGTGACACTCCTCAACCAAAAACTCCTGAAAAATTGGAACACAAAGCTCCGGTAGAAGGACAAGCAAATGCGCTTCACGCGGTCACAGCTTGTGTTGCTGTTGCCTTTGGAGCTTATCGACAATCAAAATACCAGAGAGTAAAGTCTTTTATTGAAGATAGGGTTCAAAAAATAATACACTTTGTGACAAATCCTCTCCGTGAATTAGGTTTGATAAGACCACCACAGGACAAGTCAACTGCGTTTCAAAGACTGAAAGGAGCAGCTGCAAGACTTCGAGATCGCTGGAAAGAATATATGCATTCGGTATTTGAGACGGTTACAGATTCTATGGGAAGGCTCGTACCTGATCGAATTAAATACTTTCTCGAACCTTATTATGAAATCATATCCGATAATTATAAAATTGCCAAAAGATTCACCCGTCGTAGAGTAATCCGCATGTACAGATCATTATCTGTAGCGTTAAAACGGTTGTGGGTTGTTTCTGTCTATGTTGCTGGTGGGCTTGTTGAGAGATTTGGTTCCTTTTTATACTTTCTTGTTAGACCTCCAGATCCGTCAGATAATCAATTAGCTTTTGAAACTGTAAAGTACCAGAGAATAAATAAAACTCGTCACAGAAGAGACAGTACAGACAGTGATGTTAGTAGTATTGTAGATTTAACGATGTGGGACTACGCTGATCCGTTGCGAAGAAAGTTAAAAAGATCCCATCACAAGATGGGATGTACTTCAAGACTTCTTCAAGAAGTAGAGAGAAACCTTCAAGAAGTAGATGACCTCCAAGACTCCTGGTTATATGATAAAAGCACTAGAGAAATGAAAGAACACGTAATAGGAATGTTTCAGGGTTTCAGAAGAACAGCTGCTCCCGGAATATCAAAAGAACCAAAGCAGCCTTGTGTCTCAACACAAACACCATCACGTTTTATGCCTCGACCAGAAGCACCACAGCGATATGTAAAAGTGTCGTCACCAGTTGTTAAAAAGAAAATCAAACCATATAGAGATGCTGGAGGTGTACTAGGATCTGTACGAAGAGTAAGTCAGTTTATGGGATACTTGGTATGGCCGTGGGGGTTTGAAAATTCTGATAATGATAAAGAAGAACTTGATCTTCAAAGTGACACAGACAGTGATGAGCCATTTCTCGATCCTTCAGCTACTCCGAGTGAGCAGTCAATAGATCCTTTAGTATACACAACACGTGATCCTCATGGCTCTATTTATGACTTGAATCCACCTGTTGAATTACCTCCTGCAGCAAAGAGAATGGCTCGTCGGCGAAAACCAAATCCACATGCGTGGGCTGCTACTAACTGCGATGCTACTAGTGAGTTAGAGAGCATAATGGACCCTGATCTTGATGGTGAAGATTATGACAAATTCGTAATTCCTGATACTGACTACAATGCAAGCTTTCCTGATATGAGGCTGGGTTAGTTTATTTGTTTTTTAAAAAAAATAGATTTATTTTATTGTTTTTGTTTTTGTTTTTTGTCCCTTTCTTTTTTTTTATTGTTATTTTTTATAATTGTGTTTAAAAAAAAAAAAAAAAAGATTTAATTCTGTATGAAAAAATATTGTGTCAAGGCCTCTGATGACCTACAACTTAGCTAGAATATGTTTATTTATTTTTTTTTTTTGTTTGATTTAAATATTTTAATTTCTTTCGTTCACCTCCCTTTTAGGTAATAATATGTGACAATTAATATTTTCCTTTGGAAATTAATTTATTTTATATATATTTGCTCAGCCTTGCTCATACCAAAAAAAAACCAATACACAAATAAAAATGAACACTTCGCTGTTTATTCTTGTGATCGTAGTTTTCCTTGCTCTCACCACTTCAGCAAATGCTGAGTTTATGCCAATGGCTTCAGGTGCGCAGTTGAAACTTCCTTCCAACTGCTGCTGTGTTTGCATGAAGGGCGGCTATTATGCATGGATTTCTAACAGATTAGAAGTGGTACGTATTTTGTGTTTTTTATTTTGATAAAAAAAAAAGTTTTAATTTTTAAACAACGTAAACGTATTTAAATAATAACAGTACACCAAAGCGTTCCTCAGTCTCAGTTCGTCTGCTAAGTATTGGGTGGAGGCTGCATAGAGTGATTGATGTTTTCATTTTCTAAACTTGTTTCAAATTCTAAACGAATGTAATTGTTTTTTTTTCTCTCTTCTTTTCGAATTCTTATAATAGATATTGGGTTTTTTTTTTTTTTTTTTTTTTTTTTGTATTTTTTTTTTAAAAGCATTCAAAAAAATAGTTCTATTTGTTTCGAAAGTAGTAGATCTACCTGTTTGTGTATTCGGATACGAGTCTCGTGACAATCTTGTAATATACTCTCGTGGTTGCATTTCGAGTATTTTTTCTTTTTTTTTTTCTTCAAACGCTTGTTTCAAATTCTAAAAAAAATTGTTATTCATTTTTCTTTTTCTTTTTTTCCTTCCCCCTTTGATCTATAGAAAGTACGAATAGTTTTTTTTCCCGAGCTGCTCCTGAGGAAATGTCTTTTCTTTATTCTCTTTTATTTTTAAACTTCAAAAAATAATTCTTATAAAATCGAAGGTAGATCCGCCAATTTGGATTGAGATATGAGCATCGTGCGAATCTCATAATATATACCAACCTCGTAGGTGCATTCCGAGTCTACTATTTTTTTTAATTTTTTTTTTTTTTTTTTTTGGAATTTTCTTTCGCATAAAGATTTACCAACAAAAATTATTGTTTACTGCAACTGGTAATTGGCGTATCCTTAAAACCTCTGTTTCAGGGATATGTTTATAAAACAAGCGTGGTTGTATAATGAGGAGTGGACATGGTTCCTTTTCATAAATACAATTCAGATTATTATTATTTTTCTTTTACTCCTTTCATTCACACCACGGGTTCCCCAATTAAGCACAGTTCCCTAATTTTGCACACTTATCGAAATGGTATTTTGTTTTTGTGTACCAGCCTTATCAATACTTTGCTCAGAATCAGAATGTGTAGTAAAAAATAAAAAAAAAAACACACGTTTTTGAAAACTGTTACAATGCAACTTCTACCACCACCACCTGGGACTCCAAGTGACGGAAATCGTTATTTTGGGTTTTCACTTCCAGCAATGTATAATATCTCAGTTCCTCAACCTCCGAGTGAAGATTCAGAAATTAAACGAAAAAACTCATTCATGAGACGATGGATGGGAGGAGAGCAACATTGGAACTCAACTTCCATAATAAAGGCTGCTGAGCCACCCTTCTGGACAGAAGTTGTAGAGAGGCAAGAACGAGGAAGGGCGATGATCATAAAAGATGCTTTGTGGGATATTCAGTATTACAAAAATCACTTCGTATCTCAGTTATGTGAATTAATCTACTCCGCACTAAAGTCAATATCTGAAGTAGAATTGGATTACAGGGATATCATTGAAGTTGAAGTATCAAATCACTATCTGTTTGTTAGCGAATATCGAATTTGTTTAAATGCGATGCCTTCTACTTATGAAGAATCGTTAGTAAGAGAGACACTTATTGCTGATGAGAATATTGGATTTGTTTGTTTTTGTAATTTGTATTACGTGTTGGGATGTCTTCACATCGATCAATTTGAGCATCGACACCGCACAACTCACAGTGAACGAATGCTATTCAACATTCAAACATTTCTTGTCTACGAGGGAAGTAAATTTCCAAAACTAATTGCAACTGAAGTTAAAGACAGAATCTCATTAGTGAGGGAGAGTTTACTCGTATCGTTGCCATTTCTTGAGGAGTCTCGTCAGCACCTGCAGATCTCTGCTTTTCAAACAAGAGATAGAGCAGTAATTATGGCATCACGTCAAACATTTATTCATGATACACTGATGTCAGCTGAAAAAGGTTTGTTATTTATCAATTTTTTCAATATAGGTTTCTTACCTTTGTAAGTTTATATCACATCAAATCACAACAATTAATAACAACAACAGATTCTCGTGATGTTATCTTTACTGAATGGCTTGCTTGGGTTTGCGGAACCATCGCAAGTGAGTTACATAAACACTTGTCAAAACTAATACTAATTCAGAGATGGTACAGACAGTGGAAGGCACTTCAACCATCGAGATTGCTTCTAGAGCGAAAGAAAGAAGTGTCTGCTAGCTTCAAAATACGCCTTTTATCAACAGAAGACCACTTCTACCAAAACTCACTTCACATTCAGCGGTACTCTCCGTTGCTCGAAACTAAAGAACTAAACGGAAGAAGACTCTGCGCTGAGGAACAAAGTTGGGGATTCTTAGATATTCAAACACAGATAATATGTACAGCTCCATTTCTATTACCGAGATACTTATTACCTGCTGTAGTGGGTCTTGACTACCAATCATTAATAGAAAAAGCAATGTTCAATATTATTTATGAAGAACGATTCAGACGATATAAAATAAAAGATTCCGAACAACAAGATTGTTTGATTATCTTCTTTCCGGCATACAACATTAGAGAACGTCTCCAGTACTATGAAATTGAGACGCAAGAGAGAGAGATCATGGCAGTGGATGCCTTTGAGCATGTCCAACAGGCTATTGATACTTGTAATGTCGACTTTGATTGTTTTTTTATGACTGAAATAATTTCTGGTATGTAATATTGTATATCAAAAATTGTTTTTAGAGAAGATAACAAATAAACAAACATTTCTCTAATAAAACAGGTTGGATTGATGGAAGTGGTCTTGGAACTGATTACGATATTCGTCTCGCGAAGTTGACAAAACTAACACAAGAATTAATAAATCAAGAAGCGACTGTACGAAATCAAATTATTGAAGAAGAAATACCTCAATGGAGGAGACTATCAATATGGATCTTAGGAGCAGCAAATAACATCTCATACAACACGAATATTGAATCAGAGAGAGTGTTATTCGAATCAAAACCGATAGCCTACGACCTTCGACCTCTCAGGAGTGGTGCCATCACTGGTGAGTTAATCTCTTTAGAAGAACACATAGAACCCGTCACAAGATCGAACCTCATCATTGTCGAAAATGCGAATCGTTGTCTTAAAGAATATAAGCTGCGGTGTTCTCTGTTAAGAACCCAGGAAGAGTTTGAATCGAGGAATACGCTTTTTAATATATTTCTGACTACCCAGAGACAGAGATATGATTCCCTCGTTAAGTTAATACATCAGGGAATAAGATTAAAAGTTGATGTCGGGGTATTAGATATTCGTGATTCTCAATTCCGTCGTAATCTAGAAGCTGAAATGATACGAACACTCATGGGAATGTATTCTCAATACGTAGATAATTTCATCTCTTGTCTGATACGTGAAGAGTGCGTTGCATGCGTATCACTTACGGCTGCTCATAATATAATTCCTGAAATGTTTTTTCTATTATCAAGTAGCACTATTATCCAAGCTCGTTTTCGAGGATGGCGAACAAGAAAAGCCTATCCTCATCTATTACAAAAACGCCTCAAACGACTACATGAAAATGAACATCGAGAATTTCAGAATCACTGCGCAGTGAGAATCCAACGAGCATGGAAAAACAAAAAAATGATTTCAACTTTATTAGAAGGCCTGGACGCTGAATTCTGTTAATGCTTTGCTTTTTTTAATTATTATTATTTTTGTTTGCTTTTATTATTATTTACACACATTATTGTTTTGGCTTTTCGCAAAAAAGAACAACAAAACCAGACATTACTAAGCTATTCATTACACAGGTTGGGTAACAGCAGGGGGTAACTTTATAATAAACGATGGCATTCACATCACGTGCAGGGAAGCGGAATTATTTAACGATGTCAACTACTGGTCCTGGAGTTGGACCAGGAACGTATTCTGACATGAATCCTGGTAAGAGTAGTGTGAGATATAGTGTACCACCATTTAGCTCAAGCGTAGAGAGAAATGGTAGTGGAGCTGCTCAAATGCAAACACCAGGTCCAGGTCACTATGGTTCTGAAGTAGTTCTGCCAAGAGCAGGAAGTTCCCATCAGAGTTCACAGTTTGCCAGTAGAACTAGTCGAATGCATCTGTCGAAGTCATTAACACCTGGACCTGGATCGTATCCAACTCCAAGTAGTTGGGGAACTGATCATACTCCACAACTAGGTTCTACTACTCAACAAGATCGTTATAAAGCTATTAATTGGATAAAAGTAGCAACAGCACCATCAATACCCGCCCCTAACCAGTCATACGGTTATGAAGAAGGTACTCGAGGTGAATTAGTTCAGGGAAAACCTCCTGCAACTGGACATGCAGGTCGTGGAGTTGACTGCGCAGGTCCAGGAGAGTACTCTCCTAATTATGATGTGACGAAACCTAAAACTTCATCTCTGAATTTTGGGAGATCAAGAACGGGTCGGGCAATCAATGAAGTATCTAAAGAAAAGGCTAGTAGACCTGGACCTGGTTCCTATAACATCCCTGCTGCTGTTGCTGCATCACCCGATGAGAATGCTGAGGATAGAAAACCTTTAACTTCTGCATTTGCATCTACGACGGTTCGGAATTTTGTTGACAAGAATGCCGGTATGTACTTCCTCATTTAAATACGTAATTACTTTACAACAGTAATACCAGACCACAAACATAAACAAACAGTAAACCTACCCGGACCCGGAACCTACAACAGCAGATCATCATTCGCAACCAGAGCGAGTTATTTAGCGAACTCTGGAGGTGATGGTCAACAAGCATTTGGAACAACTCCCCACCCAAAAGGTGACGATACCGCGACAAAGGCAAAAGCAGCAGCACCAGGTCCTGGACACTACCGAGTGCAAAGTGACTTTGATATTGTAAAGAATAAGTGGAGTGTTAGTCATGGAGGGTTTTCTGGAACCAGTCTCAGATTCGAATCTCCCGCTACAACTGACAAGCAAACACCTGGTCCTGGTTATTATACTGACGGAACGGAAGGTAATACGGCCCTTGCATCGAATTTACATCGAAAAGTAAAAGGTCGATATGGTGTATTTGGATCAACTGCTCAAAGATTTCCTTTAAAGAAAGCAACCCGACACATAGGACCTGGAACATATACTCCTAAACAAGATTCTAATCCAGCAGAGTTACGAAGACGTGATATGAGAACATCAACATTCGTATCAGCGGTTGATAGGATTCCTAAATTAAAAGAAAATACTCCAGGAGTTGGAGAATATAACGTACAGAAAAGAGCTTTATCATCTGGTGGGTTCGTACCATCTGAGTTGAGGTTTAAACCGATAAAACCAAGTGAGTCACCAGGACCTGGTGAATATCAAAGTGTACACAATACAATAGAATCACGTATAAAGGGTATCCCTGTTCTTGTAAACGGAGAATTAAAACGTACGACTGATGTCGGAAGGCCAATTGGTGATCGTGCTGTTCGTTTTCCGAGACCTGGAAATTCAATCCAACCCGGCCCTGGACACTACGACAATGTATGTAACTTTTTATTTGTGTTTCTTAAAGACATCAAAAATGATGGAAAGAAAACAACAACGACAAACAGCATACTTCTCTCATCAAAAGAACCTATAACATAACCATTGGTGACACATGGGATTAATCTACTTGTACGGTAGTGAGTTCTAATTTTTATGTTATATTCGGCTACACTTGAGTAAAGTGATTTCCCCCCCATCAAGTTACCCCCCTTTTGGTGATACTTGCTTTACTTTATGTTATTTTATCTGAAGTCTTATCCGATTCTTCTGAATTCGGTACCTTAACAAAAAAAAAAAAAAAAAAAAAGTTAGTTTTGTAAGACTTGAGAACAATTATTTGTTCCTGTTATCCGTACTGGTTAATTCAAAGACATTTACGGTAGTTATTGCACTGTGGGTTGAGGAAAGGTGTTATGTGCTAATAGAAAGAACGAATTCGATAGGGTTCTGCTTTTAATGATTACAACCCCGAGGAGGAGGGGGAAAGAAAAAAAAACAAACAAGACACAAATATTTAATCTGATGTGAGGATGAACACCATCCAGTCCGATAAAGGTATTATTACGTTAGTGTTTGTGAATTCAAAAAAAGAAACTCAACAAACTTCTCCTTCTAAAAGTTGTTGCACAAAAATGCCTGGTTTTGATTTTGCACAATTGAAATTTGCCCTTAAGGATGAGCCACTGCCTCCAGCAGAAGGTTCGCCAGCCCTGTCTCAGATACCTCCGTCAGTCTGCGAAGAATACGTCAAAAGAAACGAAGTTCTACTCCAACGTCTCAATGATGCTGCCGGTGAAGATAAAGAGCAATGTTCTTCCGTAACAGAAATAGACCAAGGACTAAAGACTGCTACAGACTTGGACCCACCAGGTAGCTACAAGGATGAGCTAGCCTGCCCAGTGATGACAATTGATGAGGCGAAGAGAATGAGAATATCATGGAAGGAGTTCTCTAAGAACCCAGAAAAGGCGAGGGCAATGTTTGATGAATTTGGAGTAATAGTAGTAACAGGTGTCTGTAATAAGGAAGAAACTGAAATTCAGGAGGAACTCTGGAAATCCGATTTGCTGGCACTGGCGGGGGACTCGGCGATCTCCCGCCATCCCAACGCTGTTCAAAATGCTTACAAAACACTAAGTCAAAAGGGTCCCAGGTCTTGGCCTAGCAGCACCTTCTTGGGGAGGAAGTTTGCGAATGTAGGTGGGCTTTCCCACGGTGCGTATGCCTGGTCCTGTCGTACGAATCCAAATGTTAAAAAGGTTTTCTCAGAACTCTACCAAGACGATGATCTGTTGGTGGGCGTCGATAATGTTTTCTTCTCATCTGAGAAGGTTGCCCCAGCTAAGTCTAATGAATATTGGCTTCACGCTGACCAATCAACTAAAGTTGGAGACATGCTCTGTATTCAGGGAGTTCTATATACTTGGAGCTCAGAGACACCTGAGAGTTCAACAACTGTTGTGTGTCCTGGTTCACATAAAGAAGTTTTCAATAAGCTGATGGATAACAGTCCAGCGAACGATCATTGGGTTCCTCACTCAACCATGCCTAGTGAAGTTCGAGTAGAATTATACAAATATGGGAGAAGGGAAGCAAAGAGAATTCCTGTCCCAGCGGGATCTCTTCTTCTCTGGAATTCAAAGTTAAGTCATCAAGGATGGAAAGGCGGATCTCGTTTAGCGATGCCAATCTGTTGGGAACCTGCTCATCGGAGGACTGAAGAAGCTCGTAGAAGGAAATTACACTTATCCGTTTGTGGAATTCCTTCAACACATTGGGCATCCGTAGGAAAACTTCATCCATTAGCTCCAATCCGAATGTATGCAACTTCGGGATCTGATTCAGATGTACCTTTATCAGAAGTCGTACTTCCTTTATACCCGAGTATCGTACCATTTCCGGTAGTATCTGACTTAGCTTCAGAATGGCAAGAGAAAGCACAACAGCTGTGGACTCTACGAGCAGCATCCGATTTCGAGACGGCAAAACTTGAGAAGCTGCTGAAGTCGGATATCATTAAAGTGCTTTAGTTATTTACAATACCGATGTTTTAAGAGAGAGATGAGAGATTTACAAGTCAACATTTTAATTACAAAACAGTGTAACCCCCTGGTGAGAGAGTCGACAACTAATAGGGGGTAGTTAAATAACAAGCGTATTTGACAAATAAAAAAGGCTGCCTAGCTTCTGGCGCCATATGACCCACACCTTTGTGTGACTTTCCTTGAGTGGAACAAACCAACTAACGCTGTATTATTAATGAAGACTATTTTGAGAAAAATCCCTAGCTTTGACTATTGAACAATTTCTAACTTCAGTCCTTGTTTTAGATAAGGTCGACTGTTCTCAGTTAATTTTTGAAAAAGTAAATAGTTTTTTCTTACTGTTGTTTTGATGTTATTTTTCAAAACAGATTTTACACATTATTTATCGTGATACCTTCCCAGTGTCTACTGTAGTATTATGTAAGAGTATATCTTATTCTAGACGCATATTTATTAATATGACGGCCTTGTTTCAGATACCTCCGTCAGTCTGCGAAGAATACGTCAAAAGAAACGAAGTTCTACTCCAACGTCTCAATGATGCTGCCGGTGAAGATAAAGAGCAATGTTCTTCCGTAACAGAAATAGACCAAGGACTAAAGACTGCTACAGACTTGGACCCACCAGGTAGCTACAAGGCTGAGCTAGCCTGCCCAGTGATGACAATTGATGAGGCGAAGAGAATGAGAATATCATGGAAGGAGTTCTCTAAGAACCCAGAAAAGGCGAGGGCAATGTTTGATGAATTTGGAGTAATAGTAGTAACAGGTGTCTGTAATAAGGAAGAAACTGAAATTCAGGAGGAACTCTGGAAATCCGATTTGCTGGCACTGGCGGGGGACTCGGCGATCTCCCGCCATCCCAACGCTGTTAAAAATGCCTACAGAAGACTTAGTCAAAAGGGTCCCAGGTCTTGGCCTAGCAGCACCTTCTTGGGGAGGAAGTTTGCGAATGTAGGTGGGCTTTCCCACGGTGCGTATGCCTGGTCCTGTCGTACGAATCCAAATGTTAAAAAGGTTTTCTCAGAACTCTACCAAGACGATGATCTGTTGGTGGGCGTCGATAATGTTTTCTTCTCATCTGAGAAGGTTGCCCCAGCTAAGTCTAATGAATATTGGCTTCACGCTGACCAATCAACTAAAGTTGGAGACATGCTCTGTATTCAGGGAGTTCTATATACTTGGAGCTCAGAGACACCTGAGAGTTCAACAACTGTTGTGTGTCCTGGTTCACATAAAGAAGTTTTCAATAAGCTGATGGATAACAGTCCAGCGAACGATCATTGGGTTCCTCACTCAACCATGCCTAGTGAAGTTCGAGTAGAATTATACAAATATGGGAGAAGGGAAGCAAAGAGAGTTCCTGTCCCAGCGGGATCTCTTCTTCTCTGGAGCTCGAAAGTGAGTCATCAAGGATGGAAAGGCGGATCTCGTTTAGCGATGCCAATCTGTTGGGAACCTGCTCATCGGAGGACTGAAGAAGCTCGTAGAAGAAAACTTTTTATGTCTGTTTGTGGAATTCCTTCAACACATTGGGCATCCTTAGGAAAGATACATCCAATGGCACCCAGAAAGATGAAATCAGTTCAGGGATCTGATTCAGATGTTCCTTCTTCGATAGTCGCACTTCCTTTATACCCGAGTATCGTACCATTTCCGGTAGTATCTGACTTAGCTTCAGAATGGCAAACTAATGCACAGGAAATGTGGCAACTCAGATCTCCTTCCAAAGAACAGGCAGGGCACCTCGAGAAACTCCTAAAACCAGAAATCCTTCGCATTCTGTAAGAACAAACCTAACCTGCTCTCTTGCTTCGTGAATTTGCGAGATGGTTTTCTCTCTATTTTTTTTACTCCTGTGAGCATTTTTGATTTTTTTTTTTTTGTTTTCTTGTTTTTTTTTTTGACTGACTTTTTCTAGATGTTCTGTAAAAGAATAAGAAAATTAGCCAACTTCACATTTTACAACACTCGTGCTTTGTTTGTGTGCAACCTGTACGAAATCCTAATAAAGGAATAGGTCCCACAATTCATTCTACCGAGCAATAGCTTTGTAGAGTAAAAAAGAAAAAAAAGAAAAGAAAAAGGGAGATTGAGTATTAACCAAGCGCGTCCAGAGATGAAACCTATCCAAAAACAAAATCTCAGTAGGTACTGCGCTTAGTAAAATAAAAAAGTTGTACACGACATGTTTTATTGTTTATTCCCTTCCTGCAGGTTTGTTTACAAAACAGGACATCTACTCAATAAGCAGGCTGTGCAATACTTTTACATAAATACCAACACATAACTTATTACGAATTGGAAGACGATCTTTATTTCTATTGTTAGACCTGTCGAATGAATCGAGTTGAGTCCACCGTCACATTCTTTGAATAATGTAAAGCAGGGGTTGGTTTTGTTTCCCCACACCAAGTACTATTAAAAAACTGTAATTTATTCACAATCAATACAAATTTAAATAGTACTTCCCCTCATACAGTTCACACCCCACAAACCAATAAGAAGTAACATGCGTTTGTTAGTCACCGTTTTGGTGCTTTTCGCAATCAGTAGTTTGGTATCGGGACAGTTCGGAGCCGGATCAGCTATATATATTCCTGATAAACCAAAGGGAAGTGGTATCGCGTATTTATATCCTTTTACTGGATTGGCGGAAGCAGGATCGAAGGAGTTCACTATTGACTTGTGGTATTGGGCTGAGAAGTGGACCTCCGAGTGGAAGGGAACACCACTTTCTATTGCAACAGTAGATGATGACAACTGGATTAGATTGGAATTCGCAGGCCTGTTGTACTTCAAGTCTGATGAGGGACGCTTCAACTTTAATATTACTGAACCCGCAAGAACTTGGCAGCACTACGCCATTAGTGTTAATTTAAATACTTTATTAATGGATGTTTATGTTAACGGTAAATTAGTTGGATCCCCAAAAATAGGAATTCATACAATCGACTTGTCTGATCCAATAGCTATTGTTTTAGGTAACGACCAGGACACCATATTAGGAGGGTTTTCACCATCGTCGCACACACCTGGACTCTACGACAATCTCCGAATCTGGAGCAAGGCTCACACGATTGATGAAGTTGTACACCACATGTCAAGGGATGTCAATGCTGCGACACCAAACCTGATAGCCGCCTGGGATTTTGATGACGGTAGCGGCTACGAGATTCGTGAAGTCAAAACAGGAAGACCAGAGTGGTCGATGTCAATCGGATCCAGTTATGCGACAGCCGCTGATTTGCAGAACAAACAATTCTCAAAATTCGAAAACGATATCCAAGTGACTTGGGGACCTTCTCACGCTCGATGCAGAGGTTCTGGAATGACGTCCGGATTTTCGAGGGGCGTTCGAAAAGTATTTCACCTTCGAGACATAACGGAATTCTCAGAGATCACAATGACTTCCTTATCTCCTCTTTGTAAGTTAGAAGATGCGAGTAGTAGACAGTCTTTGATTACTAATTCTATTATTTCATCATCATTCGCTTTTATTGCTCCAGCAGACGGTACTGAAAACGAGTACTCGTTGTCGTACACGGCTGGTGGAGAAGCTGCTACGATTGTTTTCAAGCTTGCACAGCCGATCACTCCTACTAACTTCACCATGACTTTTATTGAAGATGCTCCTTTAATTGAGAATGTTATTAAGTTTGGAGGTGCGTACGAAAATCCTCAGACATGGAGAGTCCGGATATACATTTCAAGACTTCCACATAAGGGGAGAATTCAGAACCAGTTAGGATTTCCTGACAAGAATGAGGAGTACGCACCGGCAACAAACATCACAGAACCAATGTTCGTAACCGGAGGATATAATCAAATATTATATCAAGCTGGAGTAGATGAGTTCGGAAACCGATACACAACCTTAGAATACAAAGTAGTTGACGAGTCCCGTTGGGATGATCTTGAAGCAATCCAACAACTACCATCAGGTATAGTTACTATTTCAATTACTCCAGGTAACGATGCTCCAAAGTTACTCAGTAGCACAGTGACAGGAACTGATCCTTTGAACCCAAAGAATGTGTCACAAGATGAGGTAACTATTCTGCAGTACGATGTTTTTGACAGCGATGGTGACGACGTTTTGATGGAAATTATCAGCCTGCCATCCCACGGAGACCTCTGGCTCTCTGACAAGTTTGGAAACAGACTTCACAAACTGACCACCACAGCTGTCGGAACACAAGAAGTTGAACAATATGCAGCAAAGCTTCTTAACTTCAGTTCTGAATTCGTAGACAAATCAGGTTCTTGGGCAGTAACACAAGTTTTAGGAAAACCAATAGACTTAAAGATCTTTGGAGATAGTATCTTCGCATGGTCTCCTGCATCAGTTGATGGGTTTGGATGTAAAGATGTTGGAGGTGGGGGTGACGTTTTCCACACGGAGTTCTTACACCTCAAGTTCAATGAATCTGTTTACGTTAAAGAGTTATTCTCTTATGAAAACGTTGGTGCTGGGGCACTTGTTGGTGTTAGAGCTAAGGACCCAACAACAAACACTTGGAAGAGACTGTACTTGGGAGCCTCTGATGTTCCAATCAGAGAAAATGAATATATCGTCTTCAAGCCAGCAGGTATGTGTGGAACATGGTTCCACACAGATGAATTGTATCTGGAATTCGATACCTGCAACCGACCAGGTTGGAACGAGGTGGATGCTGTCCTTATGGTTGGTACAACAGACACTAACTTGGGAGCAGTACCTCCAAACAGCAGCATTGTGTACGTTCCTCACAATGGGTTTGTTGGAGAAGATTCCTTTGAGTTTGTTCTCACTGACTGTCCTGGTGATCGCTTTCGGAAGTCTGATGCACAAAAGTCTTTCCTCAAAGTATCAGAAGCACCATCTTCACGTGTTCAGACCTTGCAGTCATCTGAAGGCAGTAACGAAGTTCTCACTCTGCAGGGAGGTCCAACTTGGGAGATTACAGGTTCCCCAAAATGGGGAACTATTCAAATCAACGGATTAGACTCTCGGCAGTACGATCAAATCTCAGCAGGTTCAATTGTACGCTACAGACCTGATGATGTGGAATGTAAGAAGTCTGCGAGTGCGTACAAGGATTCATTTGTTATCACAACTTCGATTACACGTGACAGCAGTTCATCACAAAGCGAGTTCATTATCTACGAAATTGTCGGATGTTCACTTTCAAGTGCATTCCCGTATTGGATATTTATAGTAGTGGGTGCTGTTATTGTTGTGGCTTGTGTTGCAATCTTCTGGTTTAGTACTCGTCAGCATAGACGAATGGCCGCCCTCTACAACAACAACAGAGTTGCTGAGGAATGTGCTGAGGCAATTGCGTTCATGCACTTGGAGGAGGTTTCGTATTTAGTAACGTTGCCAAACCCGAACAAAATTCAAAAAGCTTTCTTGAAGATTATTCAAACACTTGAGGAGTATCGAAACTTCTTGCCGTCTTCAATGTTTGCTGGCGATACTGAAAGTGTTTCTGAGAGCTGTACTGAAATGACTAGCGAGATTGGACATGGTGATTCTTCTTTTTACTCTAACACGGGACTGCCTCCTCGCAGAGTTCGCTCTGGCTCCGCATCCACTGCAAGTAGCAAAGGCACCAGCACTGCCATGAGATCTCGTCTTGCTCACTTGCAGGTTTCAGTCCTTAGGAAGAAACAAATATCAATGCTCTGTTCTAATATAAATGGTTTCAAGAGAATCCGAGAAGATGAAATAGTTCAGGCACATCACGACTACCTTACTGCGATAGTGAAGGCTGCTAGAGACACGAGGGGAGTACCCGAACCGTTTTTGGGAGATCGCGTGATGATCAGTTGGAACGCGGCGCTTGCGATTCCCAACTACAGAGAATCGAGTTGTACATGCGCGATTGCAATAAGCGATGGGATAAAGAATATGCAAAGTGAAACTAATTTGAAGGTATCTCTGGGAGTAGCAAGCAGTGGAGCTCTAGTTGGGAATTTAGGTATTGCTGGGATGAAAAAGTTCGCAATCATCGGTGGAGCGTATCCCGCAGCTGTTGTGTTGATGCGTCTGAACTCAAAGTTCTCAACTGAAATTCTTGCGGAAGGAAGTTACCGAGTTGAGGCTTTGAAGTTTCAAATGTTCCCCGTCAGCAGAGTAGTGTATGAGAAGTTTTCTGAGCGTCCGTTTGTCGTGTTCAACGTCCTGTCAACTCGAATTGAGAAGAATGAAGAATGGATGTATAGCATGCAGGACGGTATTCATCCTGTCTTAGATCAACTTGATGCTATTCTCATGGGTAAGGAATCTGCTAATAACTTTAGTCTCAGTTCCAACCCAAACTGTTGTGATGTACTTCCAATTCAGACAGAAGCATTCATGTCGAAGTTAGCAGCGAATCCTGATTACATTGACGAAATTAGTTCTCGTGTTCACTACATATAGAGACTGTGAAGTATAAATTTAATTATTTTTTTTAAGCAAGGATGACTCTTAACTCAAATCGACACCTTTCACATCAACTTTAAATATTATGATTGCTTTGCTTTGCTTAAATCAAAAATGTAACTATTCAGCTTGGGATTTTTAACATAAAGTAATAAATGAAAATAGAAATAAATAAATATATTCCTATTATCAATCAAAGATAGATTCAAGCAATTTTTTTTTTTTTTTTTTTTAAATCTCGAAACCAATTTTTTTTTTTTTTTGATTGCATTTTCCTTAATTTAACTGAAAATAATTGAAACAAACCATTCAGATTAGCCTATATATTTCGTTGAACGCAGTATATAACAAATAACGGTTTTTCAATCTGAATAGTTTCTTCTCCGACTACGTCGATAATAAAAAAAAAAGGGGAAAAAAGGGGAAAAAAAACAGATGTGATCTGCGATGATTTTATTCTCATCAGAACTTTTAACTTTACTATTTTCTGTTTTCTCTTTTAATCACTGTTTGGCATATCAAGGGAAACAAAGAAAAACTATTCGTTATTGAGTCCCTTTGCTTTGGGTGTATTTTAAAATATATTTTTATCATCCCTTTTGTGTTGTCAATTCTCAATCAACCCGAAAACAAGACATGACGGTGTCAGCGAACCGCAAGAGCGTCTGTTTGTCAACCGTGTTAACCCTGCCCAAGCTTTTACCACCTACACTCCTGAGATCTCATAGTGCCGCTCTGGTCGTCTTTCCCTGGGATTAAGAAAAAGTAAAAATAAAATAAAATGTCAAAAAAAAAAAAGTTAAAATAATTAGCTGAGAGGGGTGGGTGTGAACTTTTTACTGATATTGTGCGATACGATAAGTATCACACTCATAACTTGTCCTAGACCTAGTATGCTCTCACTATGTTGTGATTTCCACTACGCGATTAACGCGAAATATTGTTTTCTATCTATGCGAGGCGTGTCCTATTTTCCTTTTTGATATTTTAGTTACCATTTTGCTCTTGCGGTTCAACATGATACTTTTTATTCCCCCTCTTTTTTTTTAAAAAAAAGGGGGAAAAAAAAAAGCTGTTATTGTCCTGTTTGTTTTAGTGCTATTGCAGTCTGATGTACGTTAGCTGAAAGCTCAACGAATTTCTTTTTTTTTTTTTTTTTTTAAAACTGATCAATACCTTTCCAACACACTCTTTTTTTTGCGAAGTCTCTTATTTCCTCATTGCAGAAATGTGCGTATGAATAACTAATAAGCCAAAAAAAAAAAAAAAAAAAAAAAAAACATTCTAAAACAGCACTAGATATCGAATAGCAATAAATGTGGTTTTTTGCTCTGTGTTGTTCCTCATAGAATAAAATAAGTGAGGCTTTTAACGTTATTGTCATTCAGACTTGTCAAAAATTAAAAAAATCATATAATTTTTTCTTTCTTTTTTTTTTTTTGTTCCTCTCAGTCAATACCCTAAACACAATGCAAAAAATTTGATTTTGTTCAATTTTTTTTTCCCCACCCTTTCTTTTCTCTTGTCTCTTCTTGTCTTTTTTGGTTTTGTTTATTATTCGCATAGAGGACAAAACAAAAAAAAACAAGTAGAAAATAAATAAAAAAAAAGCATGAAAGGAAACAATAAAAAAATACTTTATCTCTACTTTTTTTGCACGGGGTGCTTTGATGCATATGCGCCATGGCTTGTATCGGGCTGCTTGCTATATTTTGAGGAGAATATTGGCAGCGTAATGTAGTATCGAACAGTGAAATCTTTTTTTGTTTTTTTGGGAACATGCTGTTCCTTTGTTTTAATTTTTTTTTTTTTACTCCCGCAGATAATCTTTTCCCGTTTCTCTTTTGTCTATAATCAGACAAGGTGGAAAGCTGACAATGGCATGCTGTGTTCAGGATGCCTCGTCTGCCGAAGCTATGCCACAATCCCAATAAGATTGGGTCCACTTGCGTTGCTGTTGCCTCGTAGCTCTAGGTAGCTCTATGTCGATGCTCCTTAGTTTGCTGTATCAGCGATGCACACGTGCAATGGACTCGCAAACTTCTTTACCTATCTTTTCCATATTTCTCTCTTTGAATGCACACGGTCGGAATACCGTGAGGCTTATTTAGTTTCTGTCCTTCAGTTCTCTTAAGTAATTATTTTGATGGATGACGAACCTAAAGACGAGGTACTTGTTGTACTTTTTACCCGTTATGTTGGGTGAATGCGGAATAATGAGCCTTACTGGGTTATCGATCCTTGAAATTAGTGGAATACTGATTTCTTTCGTTTTTTTTTTTGTTGTTTTAGCAAAATACGCCGAACGAGGTATGAGATCGCAAAAACCAAGTATACATGATCAGAGGCCTAGGGCTTGACGTGAATAGCTGTGGAGTGGCGAAACCATTTAGTGTTCTCAAGTCTGAGATCACCTCACTGAGCCGCACAGTACTGTCCTTTCGGAGTTTCTGTGAAGTAGCCCACGGAACACTTTTCTAAGGATACAATCAGCCAAGCTACTCTGCTACTGACTTTCACGTGATCATCACGAGCTAGTAGTATATGTTATTATGAGGGTACTAAGGGGTTGATTTAAATCTTATTCGGGTGGAATTTTAAACCGAGACGGTGGGACGTGCACGCGTTAGTCGTAATTACGGTACAAAATTAAACTGTGTATGCCTCTCAGGATACACTGCTAGCGCCTTACCTTAATTTATTCCTTCCCTAGTTGAGATAGTCAAACCATCGCAGCTATTCCGGTGTATTTTTGGGCCACTGTCCTTTTTTTTTTTTCGAGTGCAAGACATCAGTCTGTATCTTGTATCTGAGAGCTGCAGACATTCACTTTGCTTGATGAAAATCGTCAGCCGCATTATTTATTTTTATTTTTATTTTTTTAAACTTTTCCCTTTGCAGAGTGTTAACCCATTCTCTTAATATTACCTTCAGTCACTGCATCATAAATTACTAATGGTTTATGTTAGTTAACTTTGATACAATACATATATTTATGTCTTTATAAATATTGCTCAAACTATTTTCCCCATTAAGCTTTGCGATTTATCGTTTTTTTTTTTTTTTTTTTTGTTTTTTTTTCGGTTTTTGTAATTTCTTTTTTTTTACCCTCCTGATTCGACCGAAACCTTAATTTAGGTTTTAGCCAGTTTTCAAGTTGCTTTATATTTATACGGTATCAAGTGACTAAGTTACCCCTTCCTTGATTTATTTATCCAAGTCCCCCTTCAAATAACAACCAAAATCTACAAAGATAAATAACAAACAGAGTTTTTTTATTATTCTGCTTTTTTTGCTACTCCTGTTGTTAACTTTTATTACTTTCTAAAAGTTTGGGTACTCTACTGGTGCGGGTTACCCAGACCCCTCCCACAGTCGCTACGAACTAGTAACTGTAAAAAAGAAGTTTTTTTTTTTTTTTTTTTGTTACGAATACAACTAAACAGTATCTACACTCTAGATTTGCTAGCTGAAGTCATTCTGTCTTATTCGTTGACTGACTTACTTCTACACTATATATACTTGAGCATCACCGTAGTCACTGTATCTTTAACACATTATTAAGTTATCGTTTAAGTTATGATACAATACAGTTTACAAAATCAAACAACAATCCCCCACTGTCATCAGTTATGGGCTTTCTAAAGAGCTACTAAGTTTGCTTATTTATTTATATTTAATTATAACTCGATTATAATACATTGAAACTCTAGCTTTTAAAGCTAATACACGACTAAAAGCATGGTTGTATTCTTCATATTACTTTGTATTGTTGTGTCCTGGGTTACCGTACGGTGACGTTGGATTAAAAAACAAGCTAACCGAATAAGAAGAAGATTGTTGTATAAAAGTTGTACGAACCTTTGTGTCTACTTGCGGATATTCTTGTTGACCACTTCTAGGGTGGTGAACTCTACTTACCGCTGCTCGTGAAAGCGATGGTCAGATTTATTCACTTCTTAAAAAAAAAAACTTTTTTTTTTTTGTTGTTAAAAAAGCCAATGATTAGTGAAAATTAAAAAAAATTCATATCAGTCTTTCCTTATAGAAAATTAGGTTTTCCCAAATCATGTTTTATGCAACATGTGAAACCATAAATCTCAAGCTTAAGCAGACTCTGCTGGGCTCTACCTCCTTACGCATTTGCTTGTTATTCAATTAAATCCTACAACTTCCTTTTTATTTTATTTCTTATTGAGTAGTAGGGGAGGGTGTAGTGAAGAGCATTTCTTTCCTTCCTCATTAATTTTCGTAGCAATTTTAAACATCTTTAATCTCTTAAGGTACTACTGATTGGTTTATTGCGTTTGTTGTAAACTGACAACGTCAATACTATTTCAATTGCACACTGATGATGTTCTATGCGAGTGCCACAATGAATGCAAAAAAAAAAAAAAAAAAAAAAAAAACCCAAAAGCTGCGAGTAAGTTTCGATTATTTTTTTTTTCTTGTTTTTTTAATTATTTTGCTTGTACTTCCCACTCCTAACCAGTGACGTGTCACTTCCTTTTCTTGGTTAAGTCTGGAGTTAGTAGCTGCCTGTAAATTTGATAGCTTGTGTGCAACTTTCCTATTAACTTTCCTTGATTTCGAATAACCAAATCAAATATTCTACTTGCCTAATTTTTTTTCTCTTTTTGAAAATGGAGACTGCCTTCTAAAATAAATCTCTGGACGATGTAAAATCTCTGGGCTGATCTGTCATCTGAGATTACGTCGAACTGTATTGCTTCAAATTGTTAAAACTGAGCAAAAAAGACATCGAAGATTATTTATACTCCTCCAGACTATACGAATCTCAAACGACATCGTGAGTGGAGTGATTGAAGTTTCTCGAAAAGAGAGCGCGGTAGTGTGCGAGAGATTAACACGTACTGAGTGCTGGCGATCTGCTTAGCAGTGATGCAGCCCCTGAGGGGGGGTTCAATGCCTGATTATGGGTTTTCTTTTCTTTCTTTTCACTATTTTTTTTTCGCACTTCTTTTTTTTGTTGTGCATGCGCTCCAGCGATTTGTTGCTAATTCTATTATGCAGACTGATGAATATCTCGTCGCGCGAACTTCTTTTTGCCGCGGGATATTCTCGACTACCTGCAATTATGCGCCGTCATTTTTTTCTTTCGGTGCGAGGAATATTCCTTACCAACCTCTTCCCATTCTTAGTTTCCCCCCATCGTTGTTCTGGTTTTGTTATGGCTGAATAAGCTTCCGTTTCCGTCTTGAACGCGGTTGGTTGCGAATTTCTGTTTTATTTATTTATTTTTTTTAAAAGTATTTTGCCCGAATTAGTTACAATACTCTTTTAGGTTTACGTTGCTGTTACCTCGTAGCTCTACGGGGTTAACTCGATGCTCCTTAGTTTGCTGTATCAGCGATGCCTGACATGCAATGCAATGGACTTCCTTATTTATCACAAGTAAATCTGTACCTTGTCTCTTAGAGATAAGTTTGCGAAGTGATGCGCTATTTTTTTTTGACTCGCGAATTGTTTTTTTTTTTTGATGAGAAGTAGGCCTGGAAAACCAATTGAAAATAATTATTATTTGTGAATGCGTATTCCTCTTAGAAGCATGATAAGAAGCTTTGCAAAAATAAATGATCGGAAGCGATACGTAGTGTGTCATTTACTGTACTTCCATCGACTCATAGTCGATTTACTCATTAACCACCTTAGAGATTTTAAACACACTTTTATTAAAGCTAGGTCGTTTTTTTTTTTGTCGTTGTTAATTATTCTATGCTTTGCAAAACTTATTTTTACAATTGAAAAAAGAAAATCCAGCCGATAATTCTTGTTTCTAAAAGTTCTGTTTTTTAAAAAAAAAAAATTATTTTTCCTACTTATATTATTTTGCGAAGATCGAGTGTGCTGCGTATCAAACAGTGTTATTGTATTAGGAAGGCTGATTAAATTAGGCACTCTTTTTTTTTTATATCTTAAATTCTTTAATAAAGTTTATAAAAAAGTATGTACACAAGGAACTAATAATAAAACTGTATGACTGGTACCCCCGTGAGCTTCTCCAGAGTTTGACTTCTTCGATAAATAAAATGATTATTAAGTAAGTCGATCATTTCTCTAATTGGGCACTCTTTTTTTTTTTTTGTTCTCTGCATTTAGCAAGAAAAGTAGGAGCGATGAAATGAGTGTTGGCGGCACACGTAACTTTCTCAGTTTGAGTCAGTTCTCGATTTCGGGAGAACAATGCCAGTACTCTCATTGCGTATAACGCCAGAGATTTATTTTTTTTTAAAAAAAAAAGAAAACAAAAAAAAAAAAGTTTTGTTATTTTACTTGCGTTGTTCTGTCCTCCTATTACATATTTTTTTCTGTAAAATCTATCTAGCTCTATTGTACGGATTGGGTCTTCCTTAAATTAACATCTAGGGACCTGAAATTCTCCATAGAACAACGCATTCCGAATGACTCACTTATTATTTTCAAGGTGGGCATTTTTGCTTACCCCAAAAATTAAATTGCGTAAGGAACACTGACCAAAAAAAAAAGAAAAAAAGAAGAAAATAAAACAAACAATTATTTTTGTTCAATTTTTTTTTTTTTTTTTTTTTTTTTTTTTAAAAACCTGTGGAAAAAGAAAAAAAGGAACAATGAATTCGTTACTTACCTCCCTAACATAACTTTGATAGCTATATTTATATCATTATACGTATGCTCAACACAGTTAACCCTTCCCACACTCAATTTAACCCTATTAGCTTCCTTTATTGTTTATTTTTTACTCACTTACGGTTGCGACTGGTAGACGCTTATTTTAACTAATGTCCTCATTGAGACGACTCTTGGACTTAGTCCTATTAAATAGAGACATCCTTTCGGTGAGGGTTTTTCACGGGTGTAGTACTGCCAACCTTATCTGGTTCTGTGAACTTGTCCTGGAGCTTTGCTTCTGTGACTTCGATAAATAAATAAAAAAAAATAGTTATAATCGGCTGGTTTCTGACCTGCTTGCCACTCAAATAGTGACATTAACCCATTACTGGTTGTATGAGCACTTATCTTTTTCGGGAGTGTCATGTATTTTCCTCTCATTTCTTCTTTAAGGCCTTCGTATGTGTTTAGCACCTGTAATTCTTATTGATGATTCTTCTTCAAGAAAATCTAAGTAGCACATCAATAAACAAATAATAAATTTTAGAAAGAAGGTGTAGTCTAGTAATAAACATAATTTGCCATTCTCTCTGTCGGTATCTCAAAAGGAATTACAGGCTCCTCGTTTGGAGGTGCCATAGAATCGGAGGAAAGAAAGAAAATTGAGCACATCGAAAGTATTTTACTGCACTCTTTCTACAGCTCGCAATGTGAAGTCTGGTGAGGAACTTGAATAGCTGTCAATTAGTAACAGAAAAAATGTGAGTTTGTTTTTTTGTTTAGCAACAACAACTTAAATAGTACTTCCCCTCATACAGTTCACACCCCACAAACCAATAAGAACTAACATGCGTTTGTTAGTCACCGTTTTGGTGCTTTTCGCAGTCAGTAGTTTGGTATCGGGACAGTTCGGAGCCGGATCAGCTATATATATTCCTGATAAACCAAAGGGGAGTGGTATCGCGTATTTATATCCTTTTACTGGATTGGCGGAATCAGGATCGAAGGAGTTCACTATTGATATGTGGTTTTGGGCTGAGAAGTGGACCTCCGAGTGGAAGGGAACGCTACTATCTATTGCAACAGTAGATGACGATAATTGGATACAGATTTCGTTCTCGGATCTGTTGTACTTCAAGTCTGATGAGGGACGCTTCAACTTTAATATTACTGAACCTGCAAGAACTTGGCAGCACTACGCCGTTAGTGTTAACGCCAACACACTTAAAATAGAACTTTTTATTAACGGTAAATCAGTTGGATCCCCAAAGGCATCAACAAGCTTTCAAAACCTTGATACAACTCTTCCATTATCTGTTGTTTTAGGTAACGACCAGGACTCCATATTAGGAGGGTTTTCACCATCGTCGCACGCACCTGGCTACTATGACAACCTCCGTTTCTGGAATAAGGCTTTTACAGGAGAGGAGGTTCTTCATCAAATGTCAAGGGATGTCAATGCTGCGACACCAAACCTGATTGCCGCCTGGGATTTTGAGGCTGGCGTCGGTCGTGAAATTCGCGAAATTAAAACGGGGAGACCAGAGTGGTCGCTTTCATTTGGATCCAGTTATGCGACAGCCGCTGATTTGCAGAACAAACAATTCTCAAAATTCGAAAACGATATCCAAGTGACTTGGGGACCTTCTCACGCTCGATGCAGAGGTTCTGGAATGACGTCCGGATTTTCGAGGGGCGTTCGAAAAGTATTTCACCTTCGAGACATAACGGAATTCTCAGAGATCACAATGACTTCCTTATCTCCTCTTTGTAAGTTAGAAGATGCGAGTAGTAGACAGTCTTTGATTACTAATTCTATTATTTCATCATCATTCGCTTTTATTGCTCCAGCAGACGGTACTGAAAACGAGTACTCGTTGTCGTACACGGCTGGTGGAGAAGCTGCTACGATTGTTTTCAAGCTTGCACAGCCGATCACTCCTACTAACTTCAGTGTTACTTTTGTTGAAGATGCTGCGTTTACTAAAAATGTTATTAAGTTTGGAGGTGTGTACCAAAATCCTCAGACATGGAGAGTTCGGATATACATTTCAAGACTTCCACTTAAAGGACGTATTCAGGATCAGATTGGTCCTTCGGATGAGAATGGCGTTTTCGAAGATCCGAAGAACATCACAGAACCAATGTTCGTAACCGGAGGATATAATCAAATGCTGTACCACTCAGAAACAGATGAGTTCGGAATTCAATACACAACTCTCGAATACAAAGTAGTTGACGAGTCCCGTTGGGATGATCTTGAAGCAATCCAACAACTACCATCAGGTATAGTTACTATTTCAATTACTCCAGGTAACGATGCTCCAAAGTTACTCAGTAGCACAGTAACAGGAACTGATCCTTTGAACCCAAAGAATGTGTCACAAGATGAGGTAACTATTCTGCAGTACGATGTTTTTGACAGCGATGGTGACGACGTTTTGATGGAAATTATCAGCCTGCCATCCCACGGAGACCTCTGGCTCTCTGACAAGTTTGGAAACAAGCTTCACAAACTGACCACCACAGCTGTCGGAACACAAGAAGTTGAACAAAACGCAGCAAAGCTTCTTAACTTCAGCTCTGAATATGCAGACAAATCAGGTTCTTGGGCAGCAACTCAAGTTTTAGGAGAACCGCTTGAGCTAAAAAGATATGGTGACAGTACCTTCGCATGGTCTCCAGAGTCAGTTGATGGGTTTGGATGTAAAGATATCGGAAGTGGTGATGTCTTCTACACGGAGTTCTTACACATCAAGTTCAATGAATCTGTTTACGTTAAAGAGTTATTCTCTTATGAAAATGTTGGTGGTGGAACCCTTGTTGGTGTTAGAGCTAAGGACCCAACAACAAACACTTGGAAGAGACTGTACTTGGGAGCCTCTGATGTACCAATCAGAGAAGGCGAGTATATCGTCTTCAAGCCATCAGGTATGTGTGGAACATGGTTCCTAACTGATGAATTATATCTTGAGATTGACACCTGCCACAGATCCGGTTGGAATGAAATTGATGCCTACTTAATGGTTGGTACAACAGATACCAACTTGGGAGCAGTACCTCCAAACAGCAGCATTTTGTACGTTCCTCACAATGGGTTTGTTGGAGAAGATTCTTTTGAGTTTGTTCTCACTGACTGTCCTGGTGATCGCTTTCGGAAGTCTTCCTCTATGAAGTCTTTCCTCAAAGTATCAGAAGCACCATCTTCACGTGTTCAGACCTTGCAGTCATCTGAAGGCAGTAACGAAGTTCTCACTCTGCAGGGAGGTCCAACTTGGGAGATTACAGGTTCCCCAAAATGGGGAACTATTCAAATCAACGGATTAGACTCTCGGCAGTACGATCAAATCTCAGCAGGTTCAATTGTACGCTACAGACCTGATGATGTGGAATGTAAGAAGTCTGCGAGTGCGTACAAGGATTCATTTGTTATCACAACTTCGACTACACGTGACAGCAGTTCATCACAAAGCGAGTTCATTATCTACGAAATTGTCGGATGTTCACTTTCAAGTGCATTCCCGTATTGGATATTTATAGTAGTAGGTGCTGTTATTGTTGTGGCTTGTGTTGTAATCTTCTGGTTTAGTACTCGTCAGCATAGACGAATGGCCGCCCTCTACAACAACAACAGAGTTGCTGAGGAATGTGCTGAGGCAATTGCGTTCATGCACTTGGAGGAGGTTTCGTATTTAGTAACGTTGCCAAACCCGAACAAAATTCAAAAAGCTTTCTTGAAGATTATTCAAACACTTGAGGAGTATCGAAACTTCTTGCCGTCTTCAATGTTTGCTGGCGATACTGAAAGTGTTTCTGAGAGCTGTACTGAAATGACTAGCGAGATTGGACATGGTGATTCCTCTTTTTACTCTAACACGGGACTGCCTCCTCGCAGAGTTCGCGGTTCCGGCACTGCATCTAGCGCCAGCAGCAAAGGCACCAGCACTGCCATGAGATCTCGTCTTGCTCACTTGCAGGTTTCAGTCCTTAGGAAGAAACAAATATCAATGCTCTGTTCTAATATAAATGGTTTCAAGAGAATCCGAGAAGATGAAATAGTTCAGGCACATCACGACTACCTTACTGTAATGGTGAAGGCTGCTAGAGATACGAGGGGAGTACCCGAACCATTTGTGGGAGATCGCGTGATGATCAGTTGGAACGCGGCGCTTGCGATTCCCAACTACAGAGAATTGAGTTGTACATGCGCGATTGCAATAAGCGATGGGATAAAGAATATGCAAAGTGAAACTAATTTGAAGGTATCTCTGGGAGTAGCAAGCAGTGGAGCTCTAGTTGGGAATTTAGGTATTGCTGGGATGAAGAAGTTCGCAATCATCGGTGGAGCGTATCCCGCAGCTGTTGTGTTGATGCGTCTGAACTCAAAGTTCTCAACTGAAATTCTTGCGGAAGGAAGTTACCGAGTTGAGGCTTTGAAGTTTCAAATGTTCCCCGTCAGCAGAGTAGTGTATGAGAAGTTTTCTGAGCGTCCGTTTGTCGTGTTCAACGTCCTGTCAACTCGAATTGAGAAGAATGAAGAATGGATGTATAGCATGCAGGACGGTATTCATCCTGTCTTAGATCAACTTGATGCTATTCTCATGGGTAAGGAACCAGTAACCAACTTTCACGTCAATACAAGTCCTCACAATGGAGAGGAGGTTCCCATTCAAACGGAAGCATTCATGTCAAAACTAGCAGCGAATCCTGATTACATTGACGAAGTAAGTCCTTATGTTCAATACATTTAATACTTCCTTGACACAGAATAGACGTAACAGATTATAAGGAGGACTTGTTTAGTAGAGGTAGTTAAGAAGATTAATAAAAACTATTTAGCCACTTCGAATCAGCACTCATTGATATCAATCTATATTGATTACGGTTGCTTTGCTTAATTAGAATATCCGAATATGGATTTGTTCCCAACTTACGGACGGTGAAGAATGAGAATTCCAGCTAACAAATGTCACTGGAAGACTCATCGCAGCGTACTCGTCTGCTGCGAGGTCGTTTCAAAGGGTGATTGATCCCCTTTGTCTGCATGATAGGATGATTTTAGAAACTATACGTAAAATAGAATAAAAAAAAAAAACATAATTTATATAACAAACATTTCATCTATGAAATCAACACAAACAATTGAGAGTTCCATTAATCTCGCAGCCTGTGTGTTGTGAGACTTATGTGATACTTATTTTTCTCTCGTTACCAGCCCTTTTACAAATCTCACCCTGTGCTTTTAGATGGTCAAGTCAGACTTCTGATTGTGCGGAAAATTATTTCTAAAAAAAAGAAAAAAAAAAGAGAATGTGAATAACGATCTAACCAGCTGAAAGGAAAGGTCTGATCGAATACTGTGATGTTCATATTGGCTACCACAAATTACAATAAACTTCTTGTTTTTTACGAAAAAATCTTTTTAACCCATCCTCCCATTTATAACAAATACTCCTATTCCTTTTTCAATCTGCAAAAAAAAACCATTAATTTTTTTTTTTTTTTGTGGCGTATCCTTGTAATTTCTTTTTTTTTTATTGTGTCATGTTTCGGTATACACAAGATACTCTTCCTCTCTACGGTGAATATTAGTGTTACCAATCTGCCTTAACTCGTGGCTCTAATTAAGTCTTAGCATATTGAAGGAAGGTACGTCCCCATCCCCGTCCGCCCTGAGGGTGACTTACGACTGTGCGGTATCGAGTGATTGATCCCCCGTAAGCATATCTCGGTGGGCACGTTCTTCAACTTTGTTTAAAAAAAACAAAACAAAACAAAAATAGTATTCTTTCCTATTATTATAGCTCTCTTTCTAAACAATGAGGGTTCAGCTGCTTCTAAATTCATAATTCGGTTCTAAGCCACACAGTTTCAGAGGCTCCCTATCCATGTGATTGGATAACCTTCCGAGTTGTTTGTACTCGTTGGTATTATTATCTTTTTTTATATTTGGTCGGAAACTCGAGTACGTCACAACAATCAATTCTGAGAACCTCTCTGAGAAAAGCGTCAAGATTTGTGGTCTAGCACGCACCTGCGCAAGTTGGCGTGGTGTTCCTTTTCGGCAGTGCCTGTTTGCGGCTTTCTTTTTTATTATAAAAATGTTAAAAAACTACTTAAAAAGTATCTTCAGTGTGTACGTCGTGTTATTACTAGCTGTTCTCTTCAATCTGACAACTTAGTTGTCAATTCTGAAAAGAAAGTTACCATCTTTAGTCTCTCTCAAGCAAAAAGCATTTTGTCTTTCGTCAAAACGACCCTCTGCAAATATGTATGGTTCAGTCGTCTTTCAATTTTTTGTCGTGCGGCGGTTTTTGTGGTTTTCCGTGTTGTTTTATAGCTCTGTTTTTAGGATGGTTGTTCATTCTGTGTAGGTTATTTTTATCGTTTTTTTATTCCTTGTATTCCTTATAGAAATAGGAATTAACCAGACTAAACTCAGCTGATCCCGATCACCCACCCAACTTTTGGTTTTCTTCGTTTGTTACTTTTGGTTGTGTTGATAAAGAGGATCTTTTGTGGTACATTTCTAAAGCTTTTCGGTAAGCCCACAGTACACTTATAATGCTTTGGACAACTGGGGGTGAACGATCCTCGGTACTGTTCCGGGGGTTTCTATTTTCTTTCGTGGAGTGTGGGCATATGGCACATGTGGTCGTATTATAAAGAAAGATGTATATGAAAGAAAGAAGATTTTTTATTTTTTTCACCTTCCCCCCACTCCCAGATCATTTCTCTTTTATTTTCTTTTCTTGTTTACAACCTGTTAGCCTCTGGGCAAGGTGGAGGCTGGAAGTCGATCACTTCCAGCCAAAACTATGAAACTACAATCTTCGCGATTGGGTCCTTACTGATGCGGGCTACCCAGACCCCTCGTAGTCATCAGTTTGTATTTTGCTAACTAAACTAAACTAACTAAACTAAAGAGTAGCCAATACTTCAGTATTTTATTTTTTGAACTTTTTTTATTTTATTTATTTATCAACAGGAGACGTTACGAGCAAATTAATGATTTTTCTTCATTTTTGAGAAACATTAGTTTGTTCTGTTATTCTCTTCTTGTTTAAGGTGTTTGGTTGGGACTTTAGAGAACACAACTATCTAATTGTCGCGATAAGTATGTGTGTTGTGTGTTGTTTTAACGTTAAGGTGTCTTACGACATATTCTCATTAAACGAGAATAATGAACCAATATAAATATAAAAAGTTCAGACAACCCTAGTTCACTTTATTTCTTTATGCGCGAACCGTGAACCCAAAACTAAGGTTATGTGTGGTGCACCGTCTTGTTATTTATTTCTTTTCCCCCTTTTTTCCCTATTTGGAATTATTTAATAATTACAGGGGAAGGGGACGTTTTTTTTTGTAGTTTTTTTTTTTTAACTTACCGTATTGTCTCAGTGCTTAGAAACTATATTTTTACTGAACAAGGTCAACTGAGACTCAGTAACCTTGATCTTCGTCTGTGCATTGTATTCTCTTACCACGGAAGTGGCTGTAGATTGGGTTCTGTAGATGCAATCATCAACTCTATTCTGAACAAAAAATAACAAAAGCCGTTCTTTTTTTAAACAAGGTCAGTTTTGCCAAGCTACTTCGTAATAGCCTGTAACTAGATGAGTAGACTACAAGTGACCGAATTCAGTGATTTTTTTTTTTTTTTTTTTTCCCCTTTAATTTTATTTTTGAAAAAAAAAAAAACTCTCAAAATCTATTATTTTCTGAAAATATTGTGTTAGCCCTACTGCTCTTGAAAAATAGAATTTTTTCCAAAATACCGTGTTATTGTTTTGGGATAATTTGTTTTTATTTAATTCAAGTTGCAATTGGTGAATGTTTTAACCAATAACTGAATGAGGGATTTCTTATTTATTTTTTTTTATTTTTTTTTTTTTTGTACCGCGGCAGTTGGTAAAAAACCTCTGAGTTCAACAAATGCTTTTGGTATTAAGGAAAGCTGACACCTTAATTTCGGTGTTCGGCTGACTTGAGTTGGCGGTGACTAAAATGGAACGAATCTATCGAATATCACAGAACTTATTTCCATAGTTCAGGTTCTTTTTTATTATTATTCCCTCTCTTTGACGAAAATTGGCGTTATCAGTCGTCTCTAACACTCTGCTCATTCAGGCAGTGGGTTTAGGTAGTCATTTGTTTCAGGTTATTCTACGTGTCTTATCGTCTGTGGGTGTCTCACGGTTGTTGGTAGCGACATAACTGTTACCCTGTTGAAGTTTACCTGACTTTTGGTTCCTAGTCTTCGTAAAATAAATAATTAAATAAATATTATATCTCAGTGTTGTAGCTCATAATTCTTTTGGCGTTTATTTTTTATTGTACTTATTTATTTTCACGCTTCTGATTCTTTTTTTTATGTTATGCGCCATTAAGCGATTGCTGCTGTAACAATTACTCAGTAACTTCCCATCCATCACAAAAAAAACCTTTTATTTTTATTTGTTTATTCAGTCTCCCTGCACTATTTTTTACCAATTCGTTTTTGTCACGCAAATCGTCTATCTTCCTTAACCTTTTTTTTTTTCCTTTCCCTCTCTATCATTGTTGGGCGGGTAGGCCGCACCCAAAATGAGATCGAAATCTGACTGTACGACTATCTTATTATGAGGTTATTTAATTTGGTAGTTTTTGTTTTAATGGCAAAAACAGTGAGAGTTTTGGTTCTGGTTCTTCTGTGGTTTTTCCGGGAACTGTTTTTTTTTTTATAATTTTTTTTATAATTATATTTTTATATTCTTATATTTGATATCATATTTTGCTGTCAGTGTTAGGATTCATACCTTTCTCTTCCTGTGAGGTTAAGTCAACACAGAGATAAAATGTCATATCTGGTAGTTGTCCTTTTAATAACATAAAATTTTTATCAGGGTCCTCTCGGACAATAATTTTTCATTGCGAGAACCGCACACGTTTTTCGTGCGGAGTTCTCCCATCTTTTTATAATTTTTGTTTCTTTGTCGAAAGAAGATAAACAAAAAATTATTAGTTTTTTCCACACCCAAATGGAGTTAACCCGATGCTCCTTAGTTTGCTATATCTCCATCTACACTCTGCGAGAAGGGCAAACGCGTATTTTGATTATAACAGAACCTCTTTCGACATGAGGAGTGCTTATCTATATTGACGTTACCTTTTATCGTTGTGTCGGGAAAAAACAATACATTTATTCATCATTATAATTATGCTCAAAACAATTATTTCCCACCTTTTTTATTTTGTATCACGAAAAAAAAGGGAAAAAAAAAAAAGTATTCTGAAATCTACTTAGTTGAAAACTGTAAAGTATCTGAACTTCTACACTAATACTCCTACTAACGTTGTCTTCTACTCTGAATGAAGTTAAATCTTCTGTTACTTACCTCAGCTTAACTTTATTACTTGTCTATGATAATATTTAAGTATTTTTAAGTTTTTTACGTTGTCGAATTATCACTCCTCCTTGTATGTGCGTGAAAACATTGAATCGCGCAACCTCGTGATCGTTTTTCTGTTTGATTTTGAGAAGGTGAAGGAAATCACGTACTCAATTAGTTTTTTTGTGTTCTTTTCTCATCATGGGTTATCTATGAAATTATAAAACTAATGTCGTACCTTTGCAAATTCAGTTTTCTTTTGATTTATTTCTTAAATTAGGGTGCATTATTTTCTTCTTGCAAAGTTATAGTATTCCACAGCGCTGTGGGGTGATAAAAAGAATAAGTATTTATTTATATTTCCACAGTTCTTTTCATGTCAGGGTTCCCGTTTTTTTATTAGATTTTTTCGTTGCTTATATAATTGCTGCTAAGATTGCTCTCGTCGTAGCATCTTCGGTGTTAATTAACGGTCAAAAGCTCTGATGAGTGGGTACCGAATAGGTAGCATATGAATAAATTGAAATAACGCTCACCTGCATTCAGATTTCTTGTTTGTATTCCATTAGCCATTAGTTGTTAGGTAGCTTATACTTTTGCTTTCCCAAGTCTTCCTTTTTATTTTGATAAGTTAAGTGTGATTTGACATCACATTCTCTTTTTGTTGTGTATATGGGATTATGTACTCCCAATGTGTGTGTGTTTTTTTTTTCCTTGCGAAATCTTTCTCGTAGTTTGGTCATGTTGTGTGTTTGATTTTTTCATTTTTTTTCTTGTATTCGAATTTTCACAATACAAAGAAAAAATACTACGAAAAAAACCACTTACAGTATTAAGCTGAAGAGTCCACGCTCGAACATGTTGTTGTTTTTTAAGTGCATTGATGCCACCTCCCGACTTACATACGTTATCTTTGCTTTTTAGCTACTCTACTAAAATGAAGCTTCAGTTTAACCTTATTACTTATTTTTTGATAATATTATTATAATGTTTATTGCTGTCTACATTGTCAAACTATCACCCCATCGACTAATATAAAATGTGAATCCCTCTTTCGAAATGTGTTTGGATTCATATTTTGATTTTCTTGTTTGCTCGGCGGGGAATGGACTGGATTTTTATCATTCGTTTGTTTTGAGAAAATTTTCGGTTTGTTTTTTTAAAGAATAATATTTTTTAGTGATGATTTTTTACCAAAAGAAATGCGATTATCTACTATTCGGTAGTTTAAAATTTTTTTTTTTTTTTTTTAAAAATTTCTGCGCAATGTGCGAGAAAACTAACGATTAAAAAAAAAAACCCCTTAAAACAAAATCCATAAAATAACTTTTTAACTGTGAACCCTGCCTGTTACATAATATAAAAAAAAAAATATATATCAGTCATTCCTTTTTTTTGCGAACAAAAAACACCATTTTCTCACCGCCTGAGCAAGGTTACACGATATGTTACTTTTGCTCGATTTTTTATTTTTTGGAATCGGGGAGGGTGCGATCTGTAAAATTAGGCATAGGGATATACTTTTAAACATGGTAAGTGCTGCTAAAAAGAGATAAACGTCTCTTTGCAAAATTTCCTTGGTACTACTCAATGATAAATATTAATTCCAGACCTGGAATGGAAAGATCGAGAAAATCTGAGTAAAAAACACCCCTAAATTTTTTTTTTTTACTATTTTTTTTCCCTTCTCCCGCACTCAAGAGATATGCACCTTTTTACTAACAAATCAACCCTAGTAGCAATTATGTAAGGAAAATGTTGCATCTGTGGTGGTGATAATGATCATTAAGTATCAAAGTAGGTCCAAAAAGGCAGGTAGTAACAATCTGCCTCACCGGCACATGCTTAGTACTCTTTAATATATTTTTGCTCGATTATTTTTTCTCTGGATCCCGCTGGGCCAGCAGTGTAAAATTAGACCCTTCGATTAATTTTTAGTTTTGGTACTTGTCCACGGCTGAGCTGATTTAGTAAACCACAAAATCTCTTTTCTCAATTCGGGTGACAAGTATGTGATGCCAACCTCCCGATTTCGGACGGAAATGAACCCAACGATGCAGCGCATTAAAATGCCGCTTCGATCGAAAAATTTACAATTTTTTTTGAAAATCTTTTTCAATGTCCAAAATTTGTTCGCAAAAAAAAGGAATGACTGATATATATATAAAATCGTTAAAAAACTTTTGTGATGCTCAGGCTATTCCTTTTGGTTGATTGTTGATTGTGTAGTTGCGCGATACGAATTTTCTTTTTGAAAGCTGCCTATCTTGTCTGTTATATTTCTAAATAGTGGAAAGCTGACAATTGCATACTGTGTTCGGTATATCCTGTCAGCCTAGGCTTTTCCATAACAATTCTAACAAGATTTGGTCTAATTACATTGCTGTTGCCTCGTAGCTCTAGGGAGTTAACTCGATGCTCTTTAGTTTGCTGTATCAGCGATGCTCAGTACGCAATGTATCGGACCTCTTTATCTCTCTATCAATCATCTAAATTTGAAAAAGATAGAACTCTGTTGATCAAAAGCAAATATATGCTAGCCCATCCTGGTGAGCTCCGTTGGACATTAAGAATCGGTTCTTTTGAAATAGACCAATTGATAAATCCGATTTATTAATAAACTGGAATGAAGTCCCTTAGAACTTACGGATGAAGGCGTAAGAGGGACAAGTAGTATAAGATTAAGGCTCCTGAATCTACGTATTCCACAAGTGTTTTATGGAACAGCGGAACAATTGTTGTTTTTATGACCTTTCTTTTTTTTTTTTATATTTTGATTTAGTGCAATTTTTTATAAGGAACTCATATTCTATCTAAATTTGAACCAATTTTTATTTTATTTTTTTTGTACACTCGTTGCGTCAGCGTCACGTAGGTTCTGCGAGAAACCAGTTTTGTGTTATTAGCAAGTCTACTGATGTGAAAAACCATATATTTTTTATTAGTATTGCAGGGATGTGACAGCTACTCGCAGCATATGTCACTCTCACTGCACTATTATAATGTACCAATTCAGTTTCTTTCCATAATGAAGAAGAAGTATGCTATTTCTCATCTTGGATCTGTCTGCGGTGTAAAAAGATTACAAAATTAAAAAAAGTATCAATTTACCCCTCTTCCTTCTTTCTAATTTCGAGCACCGAAATTAGAAAGCTTATTAACTATTTCTAGTTCGGTTGTTTTTTTTTTTTTTTCATTCTTTTTTTCTTTTCTTCCTTCTCTCCTTTGATTAGCGTTAGTTCAAGCCTGACTTGACTGTTATAGTGTGTACTACGTGATTGTTTTCCTTTCCCTTGCTCTTTTTTTAGTCAAATATATATTGAAGAAAAGAAAAAAAAAGAGCACCGAAGTAGTACCCTGTGTGTTAATTTCCCCCTTCTTTCCCCCCTTAAAAAAACACTGAATGAAGAAACTAGATACCTAGCACTCATCTTATACAGCTACGTTGGATTACATAATTAAGTAAGAAACGAGTGTCAACGTTTCGTATAACTGTTACCTCTACATACAGTCAGCCATGATTTATTGTTATCTTGTTGTGTTTGCACATGTCTTGTGTACGTGGGTCGCTGTCAATGACTTGGTTTGCATCTCGATCACTCAACATTCATTCAGATTGATATTTTTAAAAAATAAATATCGGAATCAGAATTTGTTGTTTTCTACAGATCTCTCCTTCAAAAGCAGCTATGATCATACACAAATAGCCTTGTTCTTCTCCCTACTTTATCCTACACATCTACCTAAGACATTTGTGTGGTGTTTTTTTTTCTCTTTCCTTTTCTCTTCTGGTAGTCATGTACTAACCAACTAACTAACGTACTGTACTAGAAATAGTTTGGATAGGAATTTTGGTTATTTTTTAGCAAGCAACACTTCAAAGCCGTTTGAAAATGAGGATCGAGGAAGTCAATTATATCACCAACAAGACACTACTCAAAAAAGTATAATTAAAACCCCGATTACCTCCACGGCCATGGCACGTATCGTGCTGACTTTTGTTCTGCAATTTGGTGCTTTCCTCAGTTTCTCACATTCCCAGATACACCACCCCTTCTGTGACCGATCTGAGTTGTTTTGCAGGAACTCACAGTATCCTGCCGACATTCGAGTCGTTTTCAGTTTCTTTAATTTCTGATTGTTATGGTTACGTTAGTTACTTTTTTCAATTCATTAAAAGGATGGGAGGGACAAAATAAAATGAAACGTCAACACTAACTGTTCTGAAAAACTTTAATTATTAGCAAGCATTTAACAATATATTTTTATTACGAACAGTGAATTATTAACAAACTATATGATGTCTCTCGAGGCGTCTGCAGCTCTTCGGATCCAGAGTGCGGTACGCATGTGGCAATCACAGAGTGAAATGAGTTCCAGACGGGAACAAACTATGCAGCGAAAGACCGAAATTCGTCGCAACGATGCCGCGAGATGCATCCAACTCGCTGTTATGAAATATATAAAAAAGAGGGCTCAGTCTACTTTGCGAATTCAGAAGTGGTGGAAAGTAGCACAGGCAATGTCAGATAAGCGAAGAAAATGTCAAGCGATAAAATTTAAATGCGAATTAGAATACAAGTCGCGTGCTGCAGCAACCATCCAAGCGTTCCACAGAGGATGCAGAGATCGCACGTTTACTCTTAGACTCCGTACTGCATACCACTTACAATCAATTGGTAGGTCTATGTTAGCGAGAAGACATCTCAGTCGTCAACAGGAATGTAATACAGCTAAGGCTAGTACAAGTATTAATGCGTTGTTAATTATTCAAAAGTTTGTAAGGAAGATTATAACAACCAGTAAGATAAGAGCCAGTAGACTAGAAAGACTACAAGATCTCGATCACGATGATGCTGTTGCAGCGGCTCAAGTAATTCAACGATTTTATAGATCTGTTAGTCAGCGTCGACGAGAGGAGGGAGCTTCAAGAAAACTTCAGAGAGCTGTAAAAATTGCATTTGGAATCAGAAAGTCTCGCCAAAAAGCTCTCGCAAGCCCAACAGACGTAATGCGACTTCAGCGAATTTGTCGCGGAATGATAACTCGCAAAAAACTATTTAACTTAGAGTATACAATGCTTCAAGAAGACAGGCAATACGCTGCTGAAGTTATTCAAAAAAATTATCGATCAACGCTTTGCCGTCGCAAAATGCGACAGGCCTTTAAAGCCGCTCTTCAGACATCAAACCAACTATCTGTTTTACTCTTACAAAGGGCTGGTCGATCAATGTTGTCAAAGCAAAGACTTGTTATAAATAATATGAAAAGACAAGATTTACTTAAGAAAGGAAGGAATATGAATAAAGCAATAAAAACTCTTCAGAGGATTGGAAAAGGTTGTCGGGGTAGACACCGTCTTCATCTACTGTATGGAATAGTAAAGGCTCCTGAGATAATTGCAGCTGATAGAGAACCAAGTCCTCCAAGTGGGTTTAACTATTATGAAGTTACGGCATCAGCTGATCGATTCAGTGCTGATGAATTACCAAGCACTTCAATTACGTTATCTCCCGTAAAGAAGGTTCCTTTCTCATCCATTCCATGGAGGCAAATGCGGGGAGGAGGACGTTCTAGTGGACATCCAAGTAGTAGAAGTCTTGCTGGTCCTTCACTGAGCTCTCCTGCAAATCGAAAAGCACTCAAAAAAACACCTTCCTCCACAACTGGTGCTGTCATGAGAGTGGTTGATGAGTGGCGCACATTTGAATCTCGTCACAGAAAGCTGACTACATTCCGTCCTCGACATAAGTCCTTGACAACACATCCATCAATAGGATCACCTTACGCTACTAAGCCTCGAGGAGCTGCTTATGGTCATTCGGTAATTCTACCGAGTCCTACAGTAAAAAAATCAGCGTTTCTCCCTTCTCTTCATAATTAAAACTTTTTTTTGAGTTTTTTTTGTTCTCGTAAGAAACCGTCATTCAGTTTTTCCAGAAATATGATTGTGTTTTCTTTTTGGTATCAGCAGGTTTCACACAGTTCTTGTTGAGCTATCTCGCCCCTGAGGTATGACGGTCGCTGAGTATTTATCCTTTCCTTGCCTGATTCGTTCTGCTTGCGATTGTTATTTATAATTTCGCCGGCTGGGAACGGCTATCCGATATTTGTTATAAATAGGAGTGTCTATTTTTTTTATTTATTTCTTTTTGTTTGTTTGCGAGAGCAAATTATCACTGCGGTGCTTCATGTACGCAACCGGTAGCAGTCACGCAAGGGATTATATTTTTAGTTTTTTGTTTTGTTAAATTAAGAATATCGATAACTGTTTACAAGCGTATTTTGATCTTCCCAGAGATGGGAGTAAGCGACGTGTGCTACTTGTTGTTGTTGTTGTTGTTGTTGTTGTTATTATTTTTTTTTGATTTGTTCTGTTTTTGTTCAACTCTTCCCCAGTTATTATTTATTATTATTGTGCTACTTGATATCTGCAGGCAGTTCATTATTTTTCCTTCCTATAATCAATTGAGCTAGTGATCTTCCAGTTCAGATTCCCAGATAGGCTTTTTTTTTTTTTTGCTTTGGCACAAGGTGGTTAATTAAAAGGGGGAAAAAAAAAAAAAAAAAAAAATTATAATCCCTTTCCACAGTGCCCAGGTATTCCTTATAAATAAATCCTTTTTATGATTATTGTAGTGAAGCTTATTGGCTTTTCTCTAGTTGCCTACTCCTTACTAAAATTACTTTTAGTCAAATGTATCATAACTAAATGTATATTTTAGTTAACTCTGAAACAATAAAGATATTTGTTTCTTAAATATATCTAAATGTTGTTATGTTATGTGATCGTTTTTCCAAATGCTGTTTTGGTATAATAAACGGGAAAAAGAAAAAAAAGAACTTGAAAAAAGAAAGAAAAAAACTTTGTAATTGCTCCAGTCAGTTCGTGTGCTCAGCGTATTGAGATCTGTTCTCGAAAAAAAAAAAAAAAAAAAAAAAAATTGTCAGATATTTATTTAAATAGCAGTAATAAGAATATTAATTAAATACCACCAGTCTCGGTCCAGACAACAATCAAATGGATAATCCCCTTCGTCGAAACCGTTTAACCGCACCTGAAACAAACAGACAATTATCACTTGCTGGTTTAGGACCCAGTCAAGCAATTCGTACATATAGAGGGAAAGAAAAGGTTAGAACAAGAGCTGTCGAACTTGCTTTTCGTAATTTCTTAGAACATCGACATGAAAGGGTATTTCCGCCTGATAACTTCCTACGTGGGACTGGACGTGACCGTTTGCTTCCAAAAAGACACAAAGAAATCCCCCAATTGAATATATTAGAAGATACCTGTCCATCTTCTTTGCAATCCACACTTCGGAAAAAACCACCTCCAGGGATGAAAGTTGTATTCTACAAACAACAAGAAAGAGGAGGAAGCCCAAGTAGATTTCATTCATTCAGAAGACAACACACTCCTAACGTTCATCTTAATTTAGATAAAGAAGACTCAAGACCGATGACAGCTCCGCTAGGATCTAAACTATCAAAATATGTCGTAGCACAGTTAGGAGACTTTGATAAGAAACTTAGAACTCTGTCTGGACTACCAGAACCTGGTTCCATACCAGACTGTGTTCCAGAAGGTAAAAAACGGAGGAGGAGTAGTCAAATGACACACAGAGAGTCTCTTGTGTTCCCTAAAGGTGTTATTCTTGATGATCCGTGTGAGGGTGCGGCAGTTGTGACGAGATATTCGCATCTACTTCAGGCACTTAAGAAACGAGGAGCCATCCGACTTGCTAGATATATGACTGTGACTGAAGCAAAAAATATTTTTTCACATCCAAGAATAGACCATGATCAATTCATTCAAACTATTATAAGGAAGACCGGAGATAAAACTCTCACGAATGACTTGTCTGCGATATTCAAGCTTATGCTCAGCCTCCGACTAGAGGACTCAGCCGAACCAACTATTTCAAAAGATGTTTGGATTACTTGCTCACACTTTATGTGGAGACATTATTTCGGTGATACGGAGGCTTTATTGAAAGCAACTTTCTTAGTATTGTCTCAACGAGCTGCTGCTGACTGTGGAGATTCATTTGTTATCACACGTGCAGATCTTCATATACTTCTTTCAAGTTATCGAATAAGAAAACATTCTTCTCCTGTTGTCACTACTGCTGTTGAGCGTCTTATTACTTCGATGGAGTGGGATGATGATTCAACGGACTTTACTACATTTGAAAAGGCTGTTAGAGCGAATGATGTTCTGAAGAATGCCTTTATTGGTTATTGTGATGAGTCTTTTACCTATCATTCTGAGAGAGGGTTGACAGGCTTGTCACTCAGTCAGTCAGTCAGGGAAAATAGTGACAATTACACACTTTGATAGTAATTTTTGTTATGGTTGTATCGCTGCTAATAATTCTTTTAAGGAAAAGAGGAGTAGCTTTTTATGTTTATGTTCGACTTCTGTCTGTGCATTTACTTTAGTTTTAAGTAGTATTGTTGCCTGTTTTGGAATACACAACGCACATTTACCCCCCTCAAAAAAAGTATTTCCACAAAAAAAAAAAAAAAAAAGGGTGTGAGAAATTTTCTTAAATAAGTGAATGGGGTCTGAGATTGAAAATTATTTTTGTTTTTCAGAATATTTCAAAAAGAAACATGTTAGGGATACTTATCTTGGCTTGCATCCAGCAAGCAGTCGGTAATGTGCTGCTACCTGAGATGCACATTTGGGCCGAGAGAAGTAACACAGTTTACCTTGAGTGTAATAGTAAATGGTTAGGTTCATATGTAATGAGTGCTGAGATGACTAATAAAGTAGATGAGTTAGCGATTGACGTTTCTACTGGTATTGTTCAGTTGGCGTTACCTGGGCAAGCAGTGCAGTATTCGACTTATGGAGATTTCTACTACGTGGGTAATTTAGCTGTTATTGATGCTGAGGATCCAATTCATACGAAGGTTTCAAGATCATCATCGTTGTCGCCTGAATATGTTTACTTTAACAGCGCTGTTTATGAACACTTCCTCATATCGGTAGACACTCCGGATGATGCGCATTATAATATTTCTGTTTTCGATATTTCATCTCCGCTAGATCCTAAGCTTCTCATTACAGAACCAAGTCTAAGCAAGCTAACAGATCCTATAGTAAAGTTAGACTTCCCTAAATCAGCATTTTGTGTTTCAACACCATACTCAATAGAGGGATATAATTACAATATTTCTACGAATGAAATTACCGCTGGGGGATACTTAAATGTTACAAAACCGTCTCTGTTGTTTACTAATGATTCATTTCTTTACGTCTCGTATGGATGTCAAAACATACCAACGGACTTTACTTCTGGGATTGACATCGTCACTTTTGCTGATTTGAAAAACCCTTTGAAAGTTCATAAAATTGAATCGGATTTATCAGTTTGTGGTATTTACATTCGAAATGAATATCTGTTTGTTGTGGGTGTTGATTCTAATGGGAAAGGTTTTCTTCAGTCATATAATATGTCAGAAATCGCTAATCCAAAAGCTCTCTCAAGAGTCTCATCCTGCGGATTTTCACAGCCGAAAGTCTACAAAGACCAAATGGTCATTCCCTGTGATAACAAAGTCTCTTCTTTTAATATAAGTAACCCTCACAACATTATCCCACTTGGTGAGACAGTATTACCCATCAGACACGGTCTGTGGTATCCTACGAATGACAAATCAAATGACAGCAAGACGACGTCAATAGTTTCTAATACGGGATCAGGAATATCAATTCTTGGTATGTGTGGTGTTAAGGTATCCGTCAACGCAACGATTTCTGGAAATTATAACATCGAATTGTTAGCAACTGATGAGAATGGTAATAATCTAACAGCAGTACTTCCTGTTGTTGTTGAGTGGTTGCCTCCAATAATTTCGATACCAACACCTCCGATAACTCTTGCTTGGGAACAGTCTTTTCGACTATTTGTATTGGCTGCCTTTTTCCAAGACCCATATAGCAAACTTATTGAAATCTCACTTCACAACTCTTCAGCTGTTCCGACATGGGTGGAAACAACTTCTGTTGGAATTAGCGATCCAGCTGTAGTAGGTGAAATCTCACCGAAAGCAATTAGTAGTACTCCGATTGCATTAGCAGTTAAAGCGTACGCAAATACAGTAAACCCACGTCTTTATGTATGCAACAAAGATGGATATGTTAACCTAAACACATCATTATCTTCAGCAATAATCCCTGAGATGATAATGAAAAGGGGTACTCACAAAACCATGGCAGACATTAGAAGACCTGCGGCAGTTATGTATTCTCAATTCGTTTATATTGCAACTGATAATCATCTTTGGGTGGAAGGAGGAGATATCCCAAATGGGTATTTTCCATCTGAAGTCACTGTGCTCTTGGGACCTGAGGGTACAACTGCAGACCATTTTGTTGTCTTCACAACTACTGGAGTATACAAGGCGCCGTATAATGGAAAGCTTGAGGGACCTTATCTGACTTCGTTAAACACTTCCGTGGATGCCGTTCGAAATGGTGAATCTATTTATTGTTTAGCAGAAACAGACTCTGGTCTTGATCTTGTTATATTCGACCCCAACAGTGTTGTGATTAATCACACTATACCTCTACCAGACTTTGTACGGAACTCAACAAGTATTGCAGCAAAGGATAATGTCATAGTCTTATCAGATGGGGTAGATCTGCATTACTTTACGGTTGACGTGATTACTAATGAAGTGATATTTGAATCGACATTAGAGAATAAAAGATTTTCTACCATGGTATTCGATCTGGCTCACCATCTGTTGTATGGAATTACGATGGATAATAAAGTAGAAGTTATTACAAACATTGATGGATTGATGTTTACAGGAAGCGGAAGTGTTGGTGATGATGTTGACGTTATGGTTGAAATCAGTAATCTGCATAATTCAACTGTTGAGCAAATTAATTTCGAGTTGAGCGGTGAGACGCCGGTTCCCCCAACTGCTATTCCAACTTCTATTCCAACTTCAGTACCAACTTCAGTACCAACTTCAGTACCAACTTCAGTACCAACACCACTTCCACCTACTCCGCTTCCTTCTACTGATGTTCCGACAACACCATTTCCGCCGACTCCGCTTCCTTCAACTAACGTTCCCTCTACTTTAGTACCAACTGACATCCCAGAGACGAGGTCATCTGACTCCGATAAAAAAACCATCATCATCATCATCATTATCGCTGTGGCTATTATTATTTTCATAATTGTTGCAGCAGTTGTTGTCAAGCGTCGTCGCAAGCCCGCTGAAGATGCTGAATTTCCTCTTTTTTCAGTAAATCCTGCCGCTCCTATTGAACAGGCGGAGTAGTTGAAAGGATCTTCATAACACGTCTTAGCTTTAAGTTGAGGTGATGATTTTATTTTTACTTTTCTTCCTATCCTTGTGGTACTTGGCATAGTTTAGGTCGACCTACCCGTTGACACCGATTGCTAAGATGTTGTCCACAATTACTATTTAGCCGGAGTTTTGTGAAGTTTGAAGAACAGCAGTTCTACCAAGCTTATTGTTTTTGTTTTGTTTGATGTGTGGTGGTGCTCTGAATAAATTAATTCACTTCCTCAAGACACATGTTTTGTTGATTACCAAAGAGAAACTACTCACACAGTGTCTTCACATTGTCCTTACTTTCTTCTGCACTGTTATATTGATATCAGGAAAAGGGTGCGAACGTGCAAACACAGCTTGACTAGCTTGGTGGGCTGACATCTTACTAAGTAAAAAAGAAATAGTTTGACTGTGTCCTGTTTGTTGTTGGTTGACTATTGAATTGTTATCTATTACTTAACTAACTAAACTAAACTATTACTACCTTACTTTAGTAGTGATCATTCTCACCTTATGTGAAGTGATTGTAGTCTCCTCTGCTAGCACGCTAACACGCGCACACGAAACAGTCTCAGCATTGTGAAACAACGATAACCTTTATGATATCTTGTATCTCTACTTTGCTCTTTGTTCCTCTCACCTAACTTCAACAAATTGAATTATCATAGCAACGGTGTGTGTCGTGTGGTTCCTCCGCTGCAACATTAGTATTTTTTCCTGTTATTTATTTATTGCCCCCGTCTCCACCTTTCCCCTGATCATTTCTTTTTTATTTGTTGTTTTCAACCTGTTAGTTTCTGGACGAGGTGGACCAGTTCTAGACTTGCCCGAGTATTAACAAAGTAGGGTACGTTTTTATTTTATTTTTGAGTTCACTTTTACTTTCTCTAATCTTACTTTACTATGAAATAAATAAATTGTTATTATTTCAAACTTTTCGATTACAAAAAATGACGAATTGAAGAGATTGCTGAGGACTCAGCCGAACCAACTATTTCAAAAGATGTTTGGATTACTTGCTCACACTTTATGTGGAGACATTATTTCGGTGATACGGAGGCTTTATTGAAAGCAACTTTCTTAGTATTGTCTCAACGAGCTGCTGCTGACTGTGGAGATTCATTTGTTATCACACGTGCAGATCTTCATGTACTTCTTTCAAGTTATCGAATAGGAAAACATTCTTCTCCTGTTGTCACTACTGCTGTTGAGCGTCTTATTACTTCGATGGAGTGGGATGATGATTCAACGGACTTTACTACATTTGAAAAGGCTGTTAGAGCGAATGATGTTCTGAAGAATGCCTTTATTGGTTATTGTGATGAGTCTTTTACCTATCATTCTGAGAGAGGGTTGACAGGCTTGTCACTCAGTCAGTCAGTCAGGGAAAATGGTGATAATTACACACTTTGATAGTAATTTTTGTTATGGTTGTATCGCTGCTAATAATTCTTATTAAGGAAAAGAAGAGTAGCTTTTTGTGTTTATGTTCGACTTCTGTCTGTGCATTTACTTTAGTTTTAAGTAGTATTGTTGCCTGTTTTGGAATACACAACACACATTTACCCCCCTCAAAAAAAGTATTTCCACAAAAAAAAAAAAAAAGGGTGTGAGAAATTTTCTTAAATAAGTGAATGGGGTCTGAGATTGAAAATTATTTTTGTTTTTCAGAATATTTCAAAAAGAAACATGTTAGGGATACTTATCTTGGCTTGCATCCAGCAAGCAGTCGGTAATGTACTGCTACCTGAGATGCACATTTGGGCCGAGAGAAGTAACACAGTTTACCTTGAGTGTAATAGTAAATGGTTAGGTTCATATGTAATGAGTGCTGAGATGACTAATAAAGTAGATGAGTTAGCGATTGACGTTTCTACTGGTATTGTTCAGTTGGCGTTACCTGGGCAAGCAGTGCAGTATTCGACTTATGGAGATTTCTACTACGTGGGTAATTTAGCTGTTATTGATGCTGAGGATCCAATTCATACGAAGGTTTCAAGATCATCATCGTTGTCGCCTGAATATGTTTACTTTAACAGCGCTGTTTATGAACACTTCCTCATATCGGTAGACACTCCGGATGATGCGCATTATAATATTTCTGTTTTCGATATTTCATCTCCGCTAGATCCTAAGCTTCTCATTACAGAACCAAGTCTAAGCAAGCTAACAGATCCTATAGTAAAGTTAGACTTCCCTAAATCAGCATTTTGTGTTTCAACACCATACTCAATAGAGGGATATAATTACAATATTTCTACGAATGAAATTACCGCTGGGGGATACTTAAATGTTACAAAACCGTCTCTGTTGTTTACTAATGATTCATTTCTTTACGTCTCGTATGGATGTCAAAACATACCAACGGACTTTACTTCTGGGATTGACATCGTCACTTTTGCTGATTTGAAAAACCCTTTGAAAGTTCATAAAATTGAATCGGATTTATCAGTTTGTGGTATTTACATTCGAAATGAATATCTGTTTGTTGTGGGTGTTGATTCTAATGGGAAAGGTTTTCTTCAGTCATATAATATGTCAGAAATCGCTAATCCAAAAGCTCTCTCAAGAGTCTCATCCTGCGGATTTTCACAACCGAAAGTCTACAAAGACCAAATGGTCATTCCCTGTGATAACAAAGTCTCTTCTTTTAATATAAGTAACCCTCACAACATTATCCCACTTGGTGAGACAGTATTACCCATCAGACACGGTCTGTGGTATCCTACGAATGACAAATCAAATGACAGCAAGACGACGTCAATAGTTTCTAATACGGGATCAGGAATATCAATTCTTGGTATGTGTGGTGTTAAGGTATCCGTCAACGCAACGATTTCTGGAAATTATAACATCGAATTGTTAGCAACTGATGAGAATGGTAATAATCTAACAGCAGTACTTCCTGTTGTTGTTGAGTGGTTGCCTCCAATAATTTCGATACCAACACCTCCGATAACTCTTGCTTGGGAACAGTCTTTTCGACTATTTGTATTGGCTGCCTTTTTCCAAGACCCATATAGCAAACTTATTGAAATCTCACTTCACAACTCTTCAGCTGTTCCGACATGGGTGGAAACAACTTCTGTTGGAATTAGCGATCCAGCTGTAGTAGGTGAAATCTCACCGAAAGCAATTAGTAGTACTCCGATTGCATTAGCAGTTAAAGCGTACGCAAATACAGTAAACCCACGTCTTTATGTATGCAACAAAGATGGATATGTTAACCTAAACACATCATTATCTTCAGCAATAATCCCTGAGATGATAATGAAAAGGGGTACTCACAAAACCATGGCAGACATTAGAAGACCTGCGGCAGTTATGTATTCTCAATTCGTTTATATTGCAACTGATAATCATCTTTGGGTGGAAGGAGGAGATATCCCAAATGGGTATTTTCCATCTGAAGTCACTGTGCTCTTGGGACCTGAGGGTACAACTGCAGACCATTTTGTTGTCTTCACAACTACTGGAGTATACAAGGCGCCGTATAATGGAAAGCTTGAGGGACCTTATCTGACTTCGTTAAACACTTCCGTGGATGCCGTTCGAAATGGTGAATCTATTTATTGTTTAGCAGAAACAGACTCTGGTCTTGATCTTGTTATATTCGACCCCAACAGTGTTGTGATTAATCACACTATACCTCTACCAGACTTTGTACGGAACTCAACAAGTATTGCAGCAAAGGATAATGTCATAGTCTTATCAGATGGGGTAGATCTGCATTACTTTACGGTTGACGTGATTACTAATGAAGTGATATTTGAATCGACATTAGAGAATAAAAGATTTTCTACCATGGTATTCGATCTGGCTCACCATCTGTTGTATGGAATTACGATGGATAATAAAGTAGAAGTTATTACAAACATTGATGGATTGATGTTTACAGGAAGCGGAAGTGTTGGTGATGATGTTGACGTTATGGTTGAAATCAGTAATCTGCATAATTCAACTGTTGAGCAAATTAATTTCGAGTTGAGCGGTGAGACGCCGGTTCCCCCAACTGCTATTCCAACTACTATTCCAACTTCAGTACCAACTTCAGTACCAACTTCAGTACCAACTTCAGTACCAACTTCAGTACCAACACCACTTCCACCTACTCCGCTTCCTTCTACTGATGTTCCGACAACACCATTTCCGCCGACTCCGCTTCCTTCAACTAACGTTCCCTCTACTTTAGTACCAACTGACATCCCAGAGACGAAGTCATCTGACTCCGATAAAAAAACCATCATCATCATCATCATTATCGCTGTGGCTATTATTATTTTCATAATTGTTGCAGCAGTTGTTGTCAAGCGTCGTCGCAAGCCCGCTGAAGATGCTGAATTTCCTCTTTTTTCAGTAAATCCTGCCGCTCCTATTGAACAGGCGGAGTAGTTGAAAGGATCTTCATAACACGTCTTAGCTTTAAGTTGAGGTGATGATTTTATTTTTACTTTTCTTCCTATCCTTGTGGTACTTGGCATAGTTTAGGTCGACCTACCCGTTGACACCGATTGCTAAGATGTTGTCCACAATTACTATTTAGCCGGAGTTTTGTGAAGTTTGAAGAACAGCAGTTCTACCAAGCTTATTGTTTTTGTTTTGTTTGATGTGTGGTGGTACTCTGAATAAATTAATTCACTTCCTCAAGACACATGTTTTGTTGATTACCAAAGAGAAACTACTCACACAGTGTCTTCACATTGTCCTTACTTTCTTCTGCACTGTTATATTGATATCAGGAAAAGGGTGCGAACGTGCAAACACAGCTTGACTAGCTTGGTGGGCTGACATCTTACTAAGTAAAAAAGAAATAGTTTGACTGTGTCCTGTTTGTTGATGGTTGACTATTGAATTGTTATCTATTACTTAACTAACTAAACTAAACTATTACTACCTTACTTTAGTAGTGATCATTCTCACCTTATGTGAAGTGATTGTAGTCTCCTCTGCTAGCACGCTAACACGCGCACACGAAACAGTCTCAGCATTGTGAAACAACGATAACCTTTATGATATCTTGTATCTCTACTTTGCTCTTTGTTCCTCTCACCTAACTTCAACAAATTGAATTATCATAGCAACGGTGTGTGTCGTGTGGTTCCTCCGCTGCAACATTAGTATTTTTTCCTGTTATTTATTTATTGCCCCCGTCTCCACCTTTCCCCTGATCATTTCTTTTTTATTTGTTGTTTTCAACCTGTTAGTTTCTGGACAAGGTGGACCAGTTCTAGACTTGCTCGAGTATTAACAAAGTAGGGTACGTTTTTATTTTATTTTTGAGTTCACTTTTACTTTCTCTAATCTTACTTTACTATGAAATAAATAAATTATTATTATTTCAAACTTTTCGATTACAAAAAATGACGAATTGAAGAGATTGCTGAGGACTCAGCCGAACCAACTATTTCAAAAGATGTTTGGATTACTTGCTCACACTTTATGTGGAGACATTATTTCGGTGATACGGAGGCTTTATTGAAAGCAACTTTCTTAGTATTGTCTCAACGAGCTGCTGACTGTGGAGATTCATTTGTTATCACACGTGCAGATCTTCATGTACTTCTTTCAGGTTATCGAATAGGAAAACATTCTTCTCCTGTTGTCACTACTGCTGTTGAGCGTCTTATTACTTCGATGGAGTGGGATGATGATTCAACAGACGTTGCACACGAAACAGCCTCAACATTGTGAAACAAAAATAACCTTTACCATAATATCTTGTATCTCTACTTTGTGCTTTGTTCCTCTCTGATATTTTCAGTTTTCCAACACAAAATGATGAATAAAATCCAAAAGAGTGAGGACAACCTGCAGGTCAATATTCAACTCTCATTTTGCTTTTCTCTCTGTGTTTATGTATTCCGCCAAGAGAAGCATAAATATTTTTTACTCTTTATCAGCAATCAAGGAAAGATGTTCGCACTTTCTAGATCCCTGCGATGTGCCGAAGTTTGGAAAATTGCTCTCGATACTCCTCTGTACCAGGCATTAGGTTGTGGAAATAAAACAAGGTTCATGGTGAAGGAGGGGAATCACATGTTCTCAGAACCTTCAAAGTTCCTTCATCATGTAAAAAAGATAAAGGAGTCATTGAAACACGAGAATGATATTTGTTTAGAGGCTGCCTGCAGAAGATTAGCAGTAAGAAAGACGTCAACTTCTTCTGCAACAGGGTATGAAGGAAGGAGGACCAGCCCGCCAATAACCAAGAAAAACACAACGTCTGAACCGCCAATAACCAAGAAAAACACAACGTCTGAACCGCCAATAACCAAGAAAAACACAACGTCTGAACCGCCAATAACCAAGAAAAATACAACGTCTGAATCACCAAATGGAAATGTATTATATACCATCGACAGCGATGAGTTAAAACTGGAACTGATTAATACAAAAAATGGTGACCTTCCTTGTCTGACTTACATAAATTCTGAAGCAAGGCCTGCAATAACAACAGCAACAGGAACAACAGAAATCAAAACACTCCTGAGAAAACTTTCTCCAAAGTTGGAAACGGGTAACTTATCGATAGAAGCGTCAAAGTTAATAAGGCTAGTTGGAATCTATATTCCTGACGTGCCCAGACCTAACTACACCATGAGAGGAGCTTTTAGTATTATGTCACGAAAGCACCATCAGGGAACTGAGGGAGATGTTGCTGTTCCTGTAGTTGACGAGCAACAAGCTGATCTCACGATGAAATTATTTAAAAAGAATCTCGGAGTAAGATACATAACTGGTTCCGACGTGGAGCGTAAAAAACTTTTTGTAATCACTCATACGAGAGAACATGAAGTCCAACAACGGAATCGATCCAAATACGCAGCAGATACACGAGTCCCGTTCAAATACTTTAAGAAAGATAAACCATTTCTAGTTAAGAATGATGTTAACGACTATTCTATTAAATTTCGTCGTGCGAAGTTCTCCTTAACGGAATTTATCCTCATCACCGACTCCAAGGGTTACGATATGTTTACCTTTGTACGAGATGCTAGGTCATTGTACGCAGAAATTTGTGTTGGGACAAAATAATCAAAAATGACTAAACATGGAAACATAGACACATGCAGTATCGTTTTACTTTTTAGAATGAATAAATATAAAATAGAAAGGTGATCCTTTCTTGTGATGTATTCTTGGTTCGTCTTTAGTTTAGAAACTATCAACTATTTTGTCTTTCGTAAGAGCAAAAGACAAAAATACTTCCCGTGATTTGAATTGAGAAAACGGAAACCGGGACAAAAATGAATAGTAAAACATCACGTTCTTGACAGGGAATGAGAGCCTTAATGCGAAACTCAATATGTGAAATGTTTGGAAGATATTTTCTTATTTTGAATCGTTTGTGCTTCTTGGGTAGACATTGTAGCGCGTAGCGCAACAAACTTCATCCCATCCTCAACTCAAGTATCAGTTCAAGCAGCACTGGATGAATATCGCTTTTTTGTTAATATTTCTTTTTGCCAGAAACTTTTGTCTAAAAAAAAGTAAAAATATGAACAAACCTCGATATGTTATATCTAACATTCCAGACAAGGGAACTTCACTAACAGCAACCAGAACTATTTCGGATGGCGTAATATTAAATGAAGAACCTGTCTCTCATGCAAGTACACAAGTAGAAAACACATGTGACTCATGTCTTGCTGTAGATCAAACCGGGAAGGAATATCAGCGATGTTCTGGTTGTAAGTTTGTTAGCTATTGTAGTGAGAAGTGTCAAGTAAAAGCATGGAAAAAATGGCATAAACATGAGTGTAAAGTATTCAAGCACTTACTTGAACAGGGAAAGACTCCAACACCAACTCTTGTACTAACTCACAGAACAATCGTTGCACAGGCTAATGGAACTGGTGATGTAGTCGATAAGCTAGTTGATCACACGGGAAATTTATCAACTCAAAAACGGGACATGTATTTTCAATTAGGTTGTTTGCTTGCTGAAATGTTAGGTCTCACGAAGGGATTTCGCGGCAATAAAAACCATCCATACACCAGCATGGAATCCGTTTTAAATTTATTTGCTAAATTAGAATGCAACAGCTTCAGCATAACCGACGGTGACCTGTCAACAGTTGGATACGGTCTTTATAGTGACAGCTGTTTTATTAATCACAGCTGTGAACCGAATGCTGTCGTAGCATATAATGGTGCAGCTTTAGCCCTGATGCCAATTAGAGACATTCGTCCTGAAGAGGAAATCTTAATTTCGTACATAGAGTTGGCTCAGCTAACATCGGATAGACAGAATGAACTCAGTGAACGGTACAATTTTACTTGCAGTTGTAAAAGGTGTTCATCAACTGGAGCAGAGTTAGAAAAACGTTTAAACCCATCTGTATTAATTGCAGCTAATAATAAAGCAGACGAACTAATCGGTTCAGGCGACTACCAGCAAGCACTGCAACGTTGTGTTGAGGTTCTTCCTTACCTCAGTCTTTACGGTGATGATCAGATCCATCCTTCTGTTGGAATGCACTTTTTCAACATCGCTAAACTAAGTTGGAGATTAGAAGACACTCGCAATACTTATGAATTTGGTATGAAAGCTGTGCAGATATTTAAAAAGACTCTCTGTCCTGATTCGTCGTCACTGAGATCAGCTGCAGCCCTGACTGCAGAGGCACATCAATTCCTGTTGAGAGAAGTTAAGAATTTATAATAAAAACTCTCAAAATCCTTCGAGGAATTCATTGAAATCGCAGAGGGTTGCACAGTGAAATTCTGCCAAATTTGACAGAGCCGTTAAGTTATTCTACCCCATTCCTGCTTTTGGGTTTTCTCATAGTTTATCATACGAAGTTAATGAGCACACAATGCGTCATTTATTTTGAAGTATTTGTCTTGTCAATGTATTACGTCTTGTTCCCCCAACAGAAGTGGATGTGATGTCGAGATCCATTCGTTTGATATTTATTCTTATAATAATAAGTTGATTACTTCCTTCGAACAGATTACTAATATGAATGCTGGTGTACTTCCAAAACACTCTTCTGGTTGCTTTCAGCTACTTGTTAGTTGTCCAGGCAGCCCCACCGACATTTCAGCAAGTGCAGCAACTGACTGTTGATGAGGGAACTTTGGGGACTCAGTCAGTTGGGAACTTTATTTTTAATCTCCTCGATGGAGATAATGGTTTAGATGGATTCACTGGATCGATTGCTGATGCACAAGTTGTGAATATTGCTCCGAATTCAGATTTTTTTACCGTAATCCCAGCTGTCACACCTCCTGCTAGAAACTGCGATCCAGCTCCTGGCTGTTCTCTTACTTTGACATACCAACTGGCGCAGTTTGCTTCTGGCGTTGTTACATTTCAGATTCAAATTAATGATGCGGCTTTGGAACCTGGTCCTCTTATTCAAACAACACTTACAGTAAGAGAGATTAATAATGCTCCAATACCTGGTTTGGCAACCTCTCTAGGAACTGCTGGTAATCCCGTCACGACTGCTGAAAACTCTGGAGCTGTGATAGGAATTCAAGTACTGGCTGTTCCAATACCACCTGGTCCACCACGAACAATTCAAGGACCTGCTCCATTTGGTAATGAAGCAGGTCAGATCGTAATGAGTATTTCATGTGTTGCTGATAGACCGAATTTATTTGCAGCGATGAATGGACCAGATATAAACCCAACAACAGGTTTGCTTTCATTTACTCCTCAGAGAGGAAGAGTTGGAATAACAACAATCTCGTGTGATGTGAGAGATTCCGCAGACGATCCAACAACAACAGCAGATAACGGATCTATTCAATTTGTTATTCAAATTATCGCTGGGCAAGATTGCGCTGATGGAGAGGTTGGTGCACTTGCGTGTGATGGGACGTTGCAAACCTGTTCTGACGACGGTCTTCCTCATGGAGATGATCTTTTAAATAATAATTTCGTTTGCGTCTGCAATAACGGCGGGCAAACATCCCTCCGCCAGGCTGCTCAGTTTTGTGACGACTGTTTCGCTGGTGCGGCAGGTGCTATCTCTTGTGCAGATGCAACGATACCAGCTCGTTGGCATTGCGTCGACCCTGACCCTAGTCCTGGAGCACAGGGAAATTTTTTGTGTAACTGCACTAACAATGGAGGAGTTGGAACACCACCAGCTACTTGTGATGATTGTTTAGTTGGAGCTATTGGAACTTTCTTATGTGGACCAACTGCTTATTGTATTGATCCAGACTTTGGAGATCCCCTTCAACAACGGAACTATCAATGTGTTTGTAATAACAACGCAAACAGAGGAACTCCCTCTGCTAACACTCCTCCTACTTCATGTGATGACTGTCAATCAGCACCATGTGGGAATGGTCAAACTTGTATGGATCCAGATGCTGGATTACCAGCTCAACAATTTAATTATATCTGCACATGTTTAAATGGAGGAGGATCTGCTACAGGAACACCAGCTACTACCTGCAATGATTGTTCTGCGATGCCAAATGTTTGTGGTGTTGGTCAATCATGTACTGATACGAATCCAGGTTCGGGATCACAAGGTGACTTCGTATGCAGCTGTGATAATAATAACGGAGTCACAGCTGTTGGTGGTCGAGTTCCTTTTTGTGATGATTGCAGTGCATCTCCTTGTGGAGACCCAACTCAGCAAGTCTGTTTTGATCCGAATCCAATCTCAGGATCATATCTTGACTTCACTTGTACCTGTAATAATGGAATAAATTATGGAGTTTTACCAATTGGTCAACAGGTAGGAAGTATCGCAATCTGTCCTCGACCTCCAACATTCACACCTGGGGTTACTATCATTAGAGTTTCTGAAGAGTTGAGTCGAGAGTTTCTAAACAACGGAATGATCTGGACAGCAGGACCAGGAATCGTATCTGGTTATAATAGATTATGGGCTACTGTAATCTCTGATGCAGAAGGTCTCAATGGAATTGACAGTATGACGCAATCTCGTGAATTTCGATTGCGATTCTTATCTGGAAGTAGTTTCGGTTCCAGTACGAACGCAACAGACATGTTCCTACCTGGTGCACCTCCTTTTGTTGATAGCAGTGGGCGATTATCATTTAATCTTCGTCATAATGCTTGGGGAATAGCGACATACTCTGTTGTGTTAGTTGATAGTGGAGAGCCATCAAGGTTTACTGGAAATCAGAATTCTATTTGTGAAAACAGTGATATCTGGTGTACTTCTGCCAGGATTGCAACTCTAACAATAGAAGTAGTTCCAGAGAATGATCCTCCGTCATTTAATTGTACTAATCAAACGATAACTGTTTTTGAAAACTCTGGTCCTATTAATCTACAGCAGTGGGCTGTTAATGTGTCAGCTGGTCAGTTTGAAGATGCTAATTTACAAGGTTTAGAATTCAAAGTGTACAACGATAATCCTGGTTTATTTGCTAACCAACCTCATGTTGATCATGACGGTGTCAGTACGACAGCAGATTTAAGGTTTGAACCTTTACTTAATGCTGAGGGTGAAGCAAATGTTGTAATTGAACTTTGGGACTCTGGTCAAGATGTTGATGGTTCAGTTCGTAGGCAATCCGCTACCTGTAATACGATTAGAATAGTTGTGTTGGATGTCAATCAGATTCCAACATTTTCTAATCAAGGTGACGTTACTGTTCTTGAAGACGCTCCAAGATCAACTATTGCGAAGTGGGCTCGAGAAATATCAGCTGGAGCTTGGGATGGATCCAGGGGTAACCAAGCACCAAATGATGCTTCTAGGAATGTTTGGTTTAGATTGGTATATCAAAATGCTACGAAAGATTCTCGCAAGTTACGTGAACTCCCAACCATTCATCCTGTCACTGGCGATCTAACTGTTTGGCCAACAGCAGATGAGAACACTGCTCTTCCTGATGGACCGATCCTATTTAATGTAACACTTGTTGATTCACTTGGAAGGGAATCAATAATTCATACTTTAACACTTCATATTACTCCTATTGATGATCCTAGTACATTCTTATCAGGTCTACCAAGGATTTCTGTATTAGAAGATAGTGGTCTTTATAACAGTACTTGGGCAACACAAATATCAGTTGGAAGGTATGAGGGAGCTCAGTTGCCTGCGGAGTTTATAATTCAGACGGTGCAGGTGACGACTAATACACAAAATCAACAGCTATTCGAGGGGATGGGTCCTCAGGTTGATTCAAATGGAATGTTAACTTTTACTCCTGCGGCGAATCAAAGTGGTGAAGCGACGATTGCGATATCAATTGTAGGGGGTACTTCATCATCAACAGCTGTTCTTGTAATCAATATCATTCCAGTAAATGATCAACCGTATTTTACATTGTTTCAAGATGTTATATTTACTATGAAATCATCCGGTCCTCAGACAGTAAGAAGCTTCTTTAATGATATCCTACCTGGTCCTGTTGACGAGTATTCACAATCTGTGTCGTTGTTAATTCAAACAAATAATTCGAATTTGTTCATCGAAGAACCTCGAACGTTATATAATGGAGGGGGTTCGGCAGACTTGTTTTTTACTCCTTCAGATTCATTAAGTGGAGTGGCTCTCGTGACAATTAGGGGAACTGATAACGGTGGTGTAGCTCAGGGAGGTCAAAATACTTTAACCAGAACTTTTTTAATTGTTGTTAGCGATGTCAACAACCCTCCTACATTCGTTAAAGGCTCAGATATTATTTTATTGGAAGACGCATGTTTGGCATCAGCTCCGTGTAATTTTTCAAACTGGGCTACGAGAATTTCACCAGGTTCTGGTGAAGATCAATTTCAAAGTTTGACTTTTATAGTTCGACCGTTTGTTGATAGTTTCTTAGATGAAATTCAAGTGATCGGATATCCAGGAATTGATGCAGGGAGATTATCTATATCGTTAGTTCCAAATAACAGTGGAGTTTCCATGGTTACAGCAACTGCCATAGACTCGATGAATTTAACATCTTCACCTCAGACATTCTTAGTGACAGTCCGACCAGTTAACGACGCTCCGTCGTTCGATACTGGAGCTGATATTTTCTTAGATGAATGTCTGACAGTACTCCCTTGTAGTTATTCCTTTCCAGGATGGGTTAATAATGTTATTGTTGGTCCACCTGATGAATCAGGTCAGACAATGACGTACACGGTAGATACTAATAGCCCAAATCTTTTTAGTATACCACCTCAGATCAATCCTGTCACTGGAACGTTAACCTTCTCTCTGAATCAGTATCAAAATTCTGCTGGAGTTCCGCTATCGTTTCTTATAACTGGATGTGATTCAGGAGGTAGACAAAATGGTGGACAAGACTGCGTGATGAGAAGTTTTAACCTAACTGTAGGAACAGTAAACTCTGGATCATTCTTTCAATCTGGAGCAGCAGTAGTTGCGATTGAAGATGAGGGTTTAGTCCTTCGTAGGAATTGGGCAACCAACACAACAACTGGTCGCACTAATGGTCAAAGTAACATAGCTGGTCAGGTAACATGTTTTCCTAATGACCCGTCTTTGTTTTCATCAATCACTCCGAATGTTAATATTAGTATCCCATCGGGTGATCTTCAGTTTGTTACGGCACCTAATCAACATGGAGTCACTATTGTATCTTGTAATGGACTTGTTGGATCAAATACAACGTTGAATGAGAAATTCATGGTTACAATTCTACCTGTTAACGATGCTCCCACATTTCAACTTAGAAACTTATCACTTGCGCTTAATACTACAACAGGAACAGGTTCTGGAATTGTGTTGGTTGGAAATAATCGAACAGCGATATTTGATCCTAACCTGTTCTGGGCACAAGGACTCGTAATTATTGATCAAAACACGACTGTTCCATTCCCTGGAGTACTGCCAGGGACTAATAGAGTTCCTGGTCCTGGTGGGTCATTTGGAATAGTTCAGCAATTCAATCAAAACTACGTAATATCCGGCAGGGATGTTGTTGTATTAGAAAACTGGGGTAACTCCCCAATGAGTGGAGGTTCTGGTTATGTGATTCAATACTTAGAACCATCTGCGATATCTGCTGGGGCACCTGATGAAGATCTGACACAAGATCTCACATTTGAAACTGTTTGTACGAATACTGCTCTGTTCACAAGCCCTCCAGAAGTTTCTTCAAGTGGGATATTAGTTTTTAAATTGAGAGAAAAGTTATCAGGGAATGCTTACTGTACAATAACACTCGTCGACAATGGAGATACTCTGAGAGGGGGAATTCGTCGTTCAGCTCCACTAACTTTTTCAATTGTTGTACTGGACGTTAATAACCCTCCAGAGTTTACTCGAGGTCCTGATGTTGTTGTACTTGAAGACGTCTACTCTGAACAGAGATATAGACAAGACTGGGCCTCAAATATTAATTCAGGTGATGCTGGTGTTCCTGCTTCTGAAGTAGCACTTCGGTATCTTGAAAATAACTCAACCGCAGTAAGTGATTTATCATTTGTAGTTGATCCTTTTTTTGAACCATGGCCTACATCAGGTGTACTGAGTTTTCAATTAGGTAGAAATGAGTTTGGAACAGCTGAAGGATTCGTTTTTGCAATCGATTCATCAGGTGCGACATCGGAACGATCAAGTTTAACAATAACAGTGTTACCTGTCAATGATGCTCCTTTATTCACACTAAAGAGAACTATAATAAGATCAATTGAAGATGTTGGTCGATTATCAATCGACATTATTGAAAATGCATCCCCTGGACCAACCAACGAGGCTGGTCAACTTCTTAGATGGGAAGTAACTCGAATCCCACCTCAGTCATCTTCATCACTACAATCACAGAGAGAGATTATCTTCGCTGAAGACCCAAGAATAATACCAACAACAGTAACAGACCAGTTCAATATTACATTCTTATCGGAACTAGATTCTTGGGGTACAGGAAGATACGACATCTGTTTAATAGACGACGGAGGTACTGCAAACGGAGGGATTGATAGGTTTTGTCAACAAATTCAATTCGAAATAAGTTCCGTCAACGACCCCCCGAGAGCAGTAACAAGTGGAGCAATTCAACTAAAAGAAGACAGCGGACTAACAACAATAAGATCATGGATATCAATGATTAATCCTGGACCACAAGATGAGATCCTTGGTGTTGGACAAACTGGAACAGTCAGTACCAATAATGCAATTGTTGTTGGAGCAGTGTCATGTCCGACTACACCAGTGTTGTTAAACTCTGTACCGACTATTGTATATCCCCCAGGTGATATAACAATAGACTTAATACCTAATTACTTTGGTCAGATTAACTGTACTGTTTCTATCCAAGACTCTGGTGGATCAGTTGCTGTAGTTGAGATTCCAATAGAAGTAGTTCCCGTTAATGATATGCCTCAATTCACAGGAATAACTTCATTAGTTGAGGTATTTGAGGATTCAACTGCGTTCAGGAGTATGTTCGCGACCAGTCTTAGCATTGGTCATAGTACTGAAGTATCGTCACAGAGATATTCTTTTTTATTAACTCCAACAGCAGCTCGTCTTGGAGTATCTAACGGGATTGGTGACATTATAAGAGACCACACTGCTCCTGTTGTTGGGGATAATATCGGACCTGTTGATGCTGAGAATCAATTGTTTGTAACAAATCCAACAATAACACTAATGGGACAGTCTGCTTATCTATCCTTCGTACCTGCACCTGATCAATACGGAGAGGTTTCTTATAATGTTCAACTAGTTGATAATGGAGGAATTCTAAACGGAGGAATCGATAGATCAGTTGCTGTTCCGTTAACAGTTCGAGTATTGTCAGTAAATGATATGCCATTCTTGGCTTCGAATTCAACTTTGTTGTCATCACCTCCTGTTATTACTATTTTAGAAGATCAGTCTCAGTCACAACCAAATAATATTTTACAAGTACCAGCTCAGTTCACTATAATAAGAGGTCCAGATAATGAAAATTGGCAATCAGTTACCTACACTGTAGCATGGCCTTCTGATAACACGACATTGTTTGCACAGCCTCCAGCGATTCATAGTACAGCACTTCAGCTTGGTGATGATAATATGTTAGTGATTTCACAACAAAAAGATGCATTTGGTCAAATAAGATTAACAGTTAGAGCTGTAGACTCTGGAGGTACTTTACGAGGTGGAATAGATGAAAGTGTTGATTTCTTTATCGACATAGTGATCCTACCTGTGAATGATCCTCCTGGAGTTGTATTCGGATCTGGTGCGAACTTCAGTAATGGTGTTATTACTATTCTGGAAGACACACCAACAACAACTAATGGGTTTATATTAAGATTTTATGGAGGGGGATCTCCAGACAGTACTTATGAAAATAGTCAAGTGGTTGATGTAATAAGTTCTGGTCCACAACAGGGACAATTAGTATCAACTGTTCAAGTCTTCGCTGATGGAACTGTTACAATAAATCCTTTATTAAATGCGAATGGTCAAACAACTGGTTGGGTTCAATTAAGAGATAATGGAGGATTATCAAACGGAGGTCAAGACACTTCAAGGATAACTTTCACAATAAATATAACACCAGTAAATGACGCTCCTTCATTCAATGTAATTCAACAGACTGTGACGGTTAAAGAAGATTGTGGATTGGTTACAATTAATGATGTCATCGCTCAAGCAATTGCTGGACCTCCAGATGAGGCTTCGCAAGATTTATTCTTTCGAGTTCTTGTAGAAGGTGTCACAGCTGATCAGCCCATTACTTCAATTTTTACAGTAGCTCCTGATATCCCTGATGCTGCTATTGGATCTCTTCGATTTGAACCAACAGCTGACTACTTTGGTAATGTTAGGCTTTCTATTCAATTGTGTGATAGCGGAGGTAATGACAATGGAGGAATTAATTGTTCTCCCTTTCAGGTTGTTAATATTGTGATTGTCGGAGTAAATGATATTCCAACCTTCACACCAGGACCACCTATTATAACAACATCACTATCACAAGGTCAATACACAAGCTCTTGGGCTACAAATATCAGAGGAGGACCAGCAAATGAACGTCAAGACCAGTCTGTTGTATTTGTTATCAGTTCACTTAGTAATCCGTCATTATTCTCAACTGGAGGATCACCAGCAATATCAAACACCGGACAGTTAACGTTTACTCAGTCTGGGACTACAGCTGGTAATTCTACAATGTTAGTCATGTTGAGAGATGATTTAGGGACTGATACTCCACCTTATAGAGTAACAATTCAAGTTCTTGATGATGTTAATCCTCCTTTAGTAGCTATACTTGATTCTCCTTTTGATGATTTCAACCGAATTAATTTTGCGAATGACGTTGCTAGAAATCTTCAAATAGACAGCACCTGTATCATAGTGTTAGACGTACAGCCGAGTACGGTTAGAGTTCGGTTTCGTTTTTCAGAAACATGCACTACTGCTAACCCAGACGTGAGCAATCAATTCTTAAGTACGGCAGCACAGGTACCTCCTTCTCAGTTAGCTACCGACTTGCGTGTTATTTCATCTTTTAAAGACAACGGAAACCCCCCAGCAGCTGGTCCTGCTGGAAATCCAATAACAGTGGCCTCGCCTGCCTCAGGGGACGACACTCTTGTTTATGTTTTAATTGCTGTAGGTGTGGTGTTGGTACTGTTGGTAATCGCTATTGTATTTTGCATCAGAAGGTGGCTGAAAAAAAAGAGGGAATTGGCTGCAGCAGAAGAAGCATCTATTGAACGGCACTCGGTGGGTTACGGTCCGTCAGGTCCTGGTTTTGCGAGATACCCAGCGGGATCAATTCAAAGTTACTTTCCGGGTGATGCTCCTGCAGGGATGGTTGACGGACCGACTATCGATCCTGATGTTCCGCGACTTGGTCAAGGATATCATGCTGAGAGAGGTCAAACTGAAGAATTCCCAGGGTCAGCACACCGAACTGTTAATCTCTTACAAGATTCTCAGGAAATGAAACAATTCTCTTCCCAGTCGTCGTCTCTCACAACTGGAGTTCCTTCTTCAAAGAGTGATAACAATAATAGCGTTTACTCTGCGGTATCACATCGAAATTCCTCTGAGAACCCGATTGATATGATGTTTGGTCAACCAGTAGTTCACACTGTTGGTACTGGTATTGTTGACAAGAATGCTTCTACTGCTGTCTTGGCTAACCAACAGTTCAGTGAAAGCAATCAAGATCAGCAAAGGGATACGATAGTAGAAGAAGATGATGGTGATGAAGAAGAAGAAGAAGAAATAATAATTCCTTAGTAACATGTGTTCTGTAATTCCTTATATGTGTTTTCTTATTTTAGAAATTAAAACAAACTTTTCATGTCGCAATAGATTAGCGACTGATTCATCATTTATTAGTTGTCAGTTTTTTCTTTTTGTTGTTGTTGCAATTTTCATAAATTGAGAACGTTCATAGATCGCAACGTTAACAGTTTAAGAAAAATGCAAATTAAAATAATAAAACAAAATAAATGTTATCGATAAGTTCATCATAACCAACAAAAAAAAAAAAAAAACGCCTTCTTTTTTCTCTTTCTATTTTCTGTTTGTCAGTAGTTGTGTCACACACACACGTGTAAGTTAGATTTAACAAAAAAAAAAAAGAAATATAGATATATTTATAGATAATAGTTGTATGTGCATATTGTGTTTAAATTATAACTTTGTTTTTCCCTTTTTTTTTAAACAGCAACGGGTGTTTTTGTATATGGATATAGTCGGAGAAGAAACTATTCAGATTGAAAATCGATGCTTCTTTTGTCTGCGCGTTTTTAACGAAAATATAAAAGCTAATTATTTTATTATACTTACAGTTCGGGGTCCTTCCCCCTCTCCCCTTACAAACAATGTTAAAAAATTGGCGTAAAAGTGCAAAATCAAAGGTCGTCGAAGCATCGAATGAAGTAGCCTACAAGACGGTGATGAAGGGATTCACAATTTCTGACAGATCAGTCGCCTCAGGTGGTCATGCTATGTTGTGGCGATGTTATTCAGCAGTAAAAGAAAGCACTAAAGAACATGTAACTGTATTCTTATTAAATAAAAAAGACCTCGATGAGGTTGTCGACGCAAGTGAACGTGACAACCTGATTGAAAGATTCAAAGCTGGAGTTATTCAACAGGCTCGAATACTACATCCCGGAGCTTTACGGGTATTAGAACCAATGCGTCAAAAGGGTCCATATTTAATGTTTGCTACGGAACAGGTATTTGGAAGTCTCGCTAATGTTGTTGGTGATCACACAAATGTTGATGTGAGTGGCGAGAAAATGAAATGTTTTATGCAGGAGTTGGATCCTTTAGAGAAAAAGTATGCTCTATTTCAACTCGCAGAAGGGCTTTCATTTTTACACACAAAAGTTGCGGTCGCTCATCTAAATCTGACTCCCGGAAACATTTGGATCACTCCTAACGGAGATTGGAAAATCGGAGGATTTGAATTCTCTGTTCCTGCTGACGGCAGTCGGCAGCCTTGTCAGAACTTTACTTCAATTGTTGGTTCTGGTCCCTTTGATAGTTCTATTAATCCTTGGTTAGGACCTGATTTGGAATATGCTGCACCAGAATATGTAAAAGGAATGCCTCCTTCACTTAAATCTGATTTATTTAGTTTTGGATGCATTGCTTATGAAGTACTATCAATAAAAGAAAGAGCAGACCCAGGATGTGCAAGAGATCAACTAATGAGATGCGGTAGTAATACGAGTTTATATCAATCAAGGCTTCAAGAGCTTCCAAGTAGGCTATCTCAACATCCTGATCAATCAGCCTCATCAACAATACTAGAACTCACTCACGGACTTAGAGGCGGTGGTGAAATGTCAGCTGTTCTCAGTTCTGCTTCAATGTTTTCTGAGCTTTCTGTTAAGTGTTTAATTTACCTTCCTCGATTACCAGAAAAGTCTGATAGTGCTAAAATAGCATACCTACGAGATCTATATAAAGTAGTAGAAGGATACAATAACAGAATAGTGAGACTAAAGATTCTTCCCATCCTGCTACAATTAGTCCACAGTAACACACAATACGTACTACCAATTGTTCTTCAAACTGTGAAAGTTTTGGAAAGGAATGAATTTGAAGAAGTCGTTCTTCCACACTTGTCAGCAATCATGACCAGAAACCCAACTCAACAAGTCTGTGCTATTATATTAGCAAAGACAGTAGACGTAGTGCAGAAGTGTGGTCCTGATGTAGTTCGTTCACTTTTTAGTCAATTCGTATGTCAGCAGCTGAAGACAAATGCCAGCAGAGGTCTGTTCGAGGTGGTAAAAAGTTTGTGTCAGAATGGCACCTTCGACAATCAAATAATTGACGAGCAGATCATCCCTGGCGTCTGTACTATCGCCGCCAAACACCAAGACTCTACAATAAGAATGTGTTCTTATGAAGTATTGGTTACAATAATTCCTTTAATGCCTAGTATGAGTCATGGTTATATTATTCTTCAGTGTATGAAGCAAGCATTAACAAATGAACCTGACCCAGCACTCCTTCCGACTGTTATCAAATTTTACAAGGAGCTCTCTAATTTCCCAGAACTCGATGAACATGCTTTGGCAAAATCTATTCTGACACCCCTCGTGTCACTCCTTCCTGGTGCTAGTGATCCGAGTCACTTCAATGCTATTTATAGTGTTGTTACCTTATTGTTGGCGAGAATTCAGGAATTAAAGTTGGAACATTTCGGAGGGAAGAAGGTCACAAAGCAGGCACCGGTACCCGTAGAGCCACAGCAAGGGGCTGATTGGCAAACAGACCTTCCTCTGAATGTCGGGAAGACTCCATCGACTGCTGTCTTTGGTGGACTCAATATGAGCGGCAGTGGATCATCAGCTGACATATTCAATAGTACGCAGCAGGCACCAATGCAACAACTACAGCAACCGCTACAGCAGCAACACCAACAGCAACAGCCACAGCAGCAACACCAACAACAGCAGCAGCCACCTGCAGACGCGTTCGGAGGTCTGACTGGTGAAATAGAGAAGGCAAAGGACAACGCACATCCTAATCCCTGGATGCGTAAAACAGAAGGATCGCAACTTCCATCAGAAATGTGCGATCCATACAAAAAAAAGCTTCCTTCTCCAAAACCAGTGCAGCCCCCTACAACAACTGTGAATGCAAACAGCGAATGGGGCTTCTCAAAGACGGAGCCACAAAATGATAGCTGGCCACAAGATGACGATTCGAGTTGGGGAAACTTTTCCCCGTCCAATAAAAATGGAGCGGCTACAGGGAATAACAACACCGCTAATAATAATAATGATAATAACAATTGGGGATTCCCTCAACAGAACGCTAGTAATCCATCTGCTTCCACTACTTCCACTACTACTACTCTCAGCAATCCTCCTGCTGCTGGTATGAGCAACGACTGGGCCTTCCAATCATCCGCACCTGCCCCTCCTAAGCCAGCTGGTAACGTGTCTGTACCAGTCGCACAAGTTAATCAAACTACAGTAGAGAAGCCAGCAAACAATGACTGGGCATTTCAGTCAAACAATCCTGCTACTGGTCATAATAGTAATAACAACAATAGCAACAACACTGCTGCTGCTGACAATTGGGGATTTCCGAGTAACGCTCCTACAAAGCCCCAGGCTGATGACTGGGCTGCCTTTAGGTTTGTTTTCTTTTTTATTATACGATCAGATGTGTTGTTCGTAAGCAGTTCTCCAAACAAAATACCAAACAGTACTCCATCGCAACCTGCACAACCTGTAAAGCCAACACCAGCATCACAACAAGGAGCTAATAAATTAGATGATTTGTTTAACTTCTAGTTGGTGGTGATTGATGTTTTTATATTCTTTAGATTATTCCAACTCCGATATCAAGACGATGCGAGCTGCTTCAGTAGCAGTTGTAAAGTAGTAGTGGTGGTTCTTTAATTTTAATTTGATAATTTGTTTCGTTCATTTGAGAAGCCAATAAAGAAAAGGCAACCAAACAAAACGGATGAGGATAACAATTGGGTTCTCGATCTTCTTTCGAAAGTAACAAGTCAAACGTTTTGATGATCTTTTTCAAACTCTTTTACACGGTTGGAAGGTCTTCTGAAAGGTAGGCTACCATTTGAAACCGACTGTATTGTCCAGAAATCAAGACAGGTTTCCTCGATTTGATAAATGAAAGAATAGCAACTTGCCACTCTCTGAATTTAAAAAAAAAAAAAAAAAAAAATTAAAAAAAACCCATATTCGATTTATTTAAAAACAACATAATAATAAACTTTTAGAAAAATAACAGACTGTTAAAGAGGGGAATAGAAACAAAAAGAAAAAAGACCTTTAATATTTTGAAATGTTATGTGGTACAGTCAGGTGACACACATCTCTGGCTCTGATAGTTTTCTTCTAAAGGAAATAATGTTTGCAGTGTTTATCTTACTTTTCTTTCGTCAGTTGGATGTCTGCAAACACAGCGAGGCTGCAGCGATATCTGAACAGGGATCTCGAAATCAGGAAAAAGTTCGCGGGAATCCAGAGAAGCAATGCAGCATTCGAACGAGAGCGGAGAGCGAGATCACAAGGTACAGTAGGGAAGAGTGTTGACAGGATAAAACAGAAGCAGGTAGGTACTCCACAGCCACCAACTCCGGAAGGGAAGCTACAAAATCCAGCTATGCGAAAACTCTTTCGTGCTTCTTATAATGCGGTGCAAAATGTTTACGGATTTAGACCCTGGGTACCTTCAACCCCTATCTGTTCACAAACTATTCTGTCACCTCCCTGTTCGTTTTCACCAGAAGGGAAAACTACTTCATCAAAACCACTTCCACCTCGAGTTCAGCCTACTCGAAAGATGATTTGTAAGAAACGAAGTTCCCCTCGTCGATCTGGAAGAAGCCGACCAGCTTCTGCAGTTCCTAATTTGAATGGAAAAGTTCTGAGATTCAAAAGATTTATATACTCTGCGGGAAAAACTAAATCGTGACGACTTCTTTTGGGTATTCGATGCTGATGAAACTTTCTACTTTACAGAGAAACTTTACTGAAGTACGCTGACGGTTTGAAGAAGTTAATAACTTTCTTATCCTACTTCCTCTTACAGGTGATATGATTAATGATTAAGTATGAGTTTGAAAATATTGAACGATCTGTTTGAGAAATATCTATTAACATCTTCACAGTTACCCTCCCGACAACCAAATATGGGAAACCGTGCCTCCGCCGAGGAAGATACTCGTGAGTACCGTGAAGTATGTATTTTATTTTACACGTCGCACTCACCAGTAGAAACACAGCTTAAGCGCCCCCACTACTTCATACGACATAATGCAGTGTGGTGGAGGGTCTTCGCGCTAGTGTGAGAATGTTTTGTAGACTCCTAAAGTCATCTTGTTTATATTACTTGATGATGTCATAAAGGACTACCAGTAACAGTATCGTGTGATGGTATCTCATCAAGTGAGGTGATTATTATGTCCTCAAGTGTGGGTAGTCTGGTCCTCGAACCAGCAGCATGCGACAGACGAGCTTTGTGATTCACATTTTTTTGTAATTTGTTTCTAAAGGGAAACAATATATTTATCATTGCATTGTGTTTCTTGATAAAACACAGCTTAAGCGCCCCCACTACTTCATACGACATAATGCAGTGTGGTGGAGGGTCTTCGCGCTAGTGTGAGAATATTTTTGTAGACTCCTAAAGTCATCTTGTTTATATTACTTGATGATGTCATAAAGGACTACCAGTAACAGTATCGTGTGATGGTATCTCATCAAGTGAGGTGATTATTATGTCCTCAAGTGTTGGTACTCTGGCCAGCATGCAACAGCAAAGAAGACGAACTTCGTGATTCACATATTTTTGTAATTTGTTTCTTGATAAAACACAGCTTAAGCGCCCCCACTACTTCATACGACATAATGCAGTGTGGTGGAGGGTCTTCGCGCTAGTGTGAGAATGTTTTTGTAGACTCCTAAAGTCCATCAAAAATATATTACCTGAAGATGTCGTAAGGGACTAACAGTAAGTATCGTGTGATGGTATCTCATCAGGTGAGGTGATTATTATGTCCTCAAGTGTTGGTACTCTGGCCAGCATGCAACAGTAAAGAAGACGAACTTCGTGATTCACAATTTTTTGTAATTTGTTCCTAAAGGGAAACAATATATTTATCATTGAAGTGTTTCTTGATAAAACACAGCTTAAGCGCCCCCACTACTTCATACGACATAATGCAGTGTGGTGGAGGGTCTTCGCGCTAGTGTGAGACAAGTTAGTAGTATTTTTATTGTTTTTAAAGTAGTTTTATAGTTTTATACCACACCAAAACACCTAAACATCAACAGGGATACCCTGGTCAACTTGACGATCTGACAGCTGGCAGAAACGTTGAATTCTATTCGGGAACAATTACTACTGACCCGGGTGGTGATACGATCGACGTGTTCCATACGAGTGTAGACCAAGGTGGTCATGTTGGGGGTATGTGTTCTTATCATGATTCTAGTGAACTTTGGATTCTGAATAACAATTAAATAACAACAGACTACGACTGGCTTGAAAACGATCACTCCTACATCCAGTGGATATTTCCAATTAGAGAGCCAGGACTTAATCCGCGTGCTCAGGTGTTACAAAAACACGAAGCTAATTTAATTAGTTCTGATTCTAATCTGAGGGGAAGATTTGTTAAGTCATACGAACTGATGCTGGACTTCTACGGAATGAAGTTGACTGATTTATCAACAGGAAGTATCTCTCGTAAGGACGGGGATACCTTTAGGAGAGGTTACAGCAATCTTCATAAATCATTTCACAACTACCTTCGTATTACTCGGATATTAAAGTGTTTAGGTGAGGTTGGTCTTGAGCATTATAAGAAACCTTTTGTTCTGCACGTTCTAAAAGAAGTTCACATTCACGGACATCTCAGCAACTGTAGGGAAAGTTGCGTCAACTACTGGGCGCCAACTATTAAGGATGATAATGAAAGAGCGGAGTTACTTGTCGTTGGACAGAAACTTCTTCAAGAAATGGACTGCGACATGGAAACATACCGCTCGATTCCTGCATACGGTGGATGGCGATAAATAAATTAAAGATTGTCATCCCCCTCTCCGTCCTCATAGCGGAAGAGTGAGCAACTCCGAGAGGGTTCTTACCCAATAGGAAGTACTAATTCAAAAAAAAAAAAACAATTTTAAAACAACGCAAAGTAATCTCGTACCCGCCACCGCCTGCATCTCTCTTCTCCTTTCACCATCTAGCCTTCTGTTGCTTGGCGGTAGGTTCGGGAAATAGGGTACAGTTTCTTTATCGTGTGCAATGAGGAAAGTAAATGAAACTTTGAAAAAAAAAAAAAAAAAAAAAAAGAAGCATACACTCAGCAAGGAGATACCTCTAACCTGCCTCCTATTCTCCATCTTGTCCGTCAATGCTCCACTGTAAGTTACAGAGTAGCTACCACTAGGCAACGAAGGGGGAAAAGAAAAAAAAAGACAATCCATAAGTTATTTTGTTCCTTATTACATTTCAATTCCTTCTACCCAACACAATACGAAGGTACCAGTCGCCCAGAAACCCAACCGCAATTTGCACTTCTTATTCCCTCCTTTGAAACTTATTGTGGAAAACCTACCTTTTATGGTGACGGAGCACTACAATGGTAACATGAAACATAGAAGTTAACTTTTCTTTCCTGACAGATGATAGTAGTACACGTTTGTACACGTTGGCAATTTGTAGCCTTGTGGTTATCCATGATCGGATTAATAGTAAATGTATTTCTCTAATCACCAACAGTGTATTCTTACTCACACTTAAAATGTCAGACAGCAGCTGCAGTAGCGTTCAAATCACCAGATCAGAGAAGAACCTGAAGGAACCTCGACCAAGAAACCCTTCTGTTGACGACATCTTTTTCGTTAAGAAAACTCCTTTTGCCATGAGCTTACCGTACCTCATTGTAGCTCCAGAGATGGGACCAATTCTGTCGAAGTTGTAGAAAGAGCACTGTTCATAAGTGTTCCTGATTACAGGGTGGCTTATATCAGTAGTGTAACTGATTCAACTGTTGAATAACAGTTCTTACAACTGATTTCAAGCAACTGTTTTTAGTTCTTCCTGCTTACAGTATTCATGGCTCAATCACTTTTGATGTATTTCTGTTGAAGTTTGGCTTAGCAATTATAAGGCTTTAAGGAGAGAAGATTCTCACCAGCTTTGTATTAGGAAGTAAAGTGGTTCTTGATCTTCCGCAAAGTTGAGGAAGATTGTGTGATTGTTCGTTGAAGAGTTTTTTTTTTTTTTTTTTTTTTTTTTTTTGTAATTTCCGTCATATCTTTTAGTGCAACGAAAGCAGCAGAACTTATAACTGAAAAGCTATCCCTTTGATGGAAACTTTTACGTAGCAGTTCGCGCTTCCGACTCACGACGTTACTTAGTCAGCATTAATTAGTATTATTTGTCTCTTTCTTTTTTTATAATTTTTTTTTTTTTAAATTTCGTGTTTCTCTCGTATTCAAAGTTTAGATATTCATTTATATCCGTCTATTTTAATTTTAGTTGGCATTGTGACCGTTATTTCGCTTGTTGTAAACAATGCTTTTGGTCACACAGGTTTCGAACTCTATCTCCTGTTGTCACATGATTTTTTTTTGTACCTACAAACCCATTGTTCGGTAGAAAGAGAATTGTGGCAGCGTAACTACCTATTCCTTTATTAGGATTTTCTACCGGTTGCGCACAAACAAAAAAAGTGTGAGTTAGTAAGTAAAAAGTGAAGTTTGCCGATTTTTTTTTTGCTTTGTTGTATTTCTTCTGCGGGCAGCTCATTGCCGTGAAAAGCTATTCTCATTCAATCTTTTTCTCTTTTTTTTCTTTCTTTTTTTTTTTTTTTTTTGAATGAGATATTATTCCCCTCAAGTACTAAGGGTGCTTGTAATAAGCGTTCTGTTTGGTTTTCCTAAAAGAAAAAGGTTCAACACGTTACGTCTTGTGGCGCTCTTCAAAATGTCTGTTACTTTTGCTACATCCGATACGAACGATGTAGTTGGAGGAGACTTGTTGAAAATTGCTGCCGAACACGTAGTGTTAGCTCATCGTTTTTGAAGAACCTTTACTATTGGTAATCTTATTCATCTCTGTTCAGATACACACAGGGAAACATAGATCAGAATGAGCCGCTCTTGACCAGTATTCATTCTCTACCTCAGGACGAAGCTGATTGTGATGATGTGTGTTGATGAATTTAATTTATTTTATTTAAGCAGCTGAAATAATGAATGCGATCTCGAAGAAGTATCTGCCAACAACTCATCAGGTTATCGATCAGGTTCACAAACTTCCTTCTGTAGCGGCATTACATAAAATTAATCACAATATCAGCAACAAGAGGACGCGATCCCGAAAAGGGAAGCGACCAAATCGAATACGAGGAGATGGTTCTCAGAATATCACAAACTGTTTTCACAGCTGGCCAGCATCACAGCATCAAACCCCAACAGCGAGTACTGATATGAGAATGTTAGACGTACTGAGTGGGAGTAGCGATTCCGTTGATGGAGGTTTTCAAATGTACTTCGACTTCGTAAACAACACTTCTAATCCCACGACTACTACAAAAGATGTAATTTTATCACTTCGACATCCCAAACTCGATAGACAACGTCAGCTCCAAGGTATTCCTTTTTTTTCGATTAAAATAAATTTCATCTATCAGATTAAAAATTAAAGTAAGCAAACAAACAATCAGCTTCTAGGGAGCGAACACCACCTATTCTGTGTGACATTGAGAAACATATTCACAGTGAGCTAGCTTGTCTGCAGTCACAACGAAATCATATTTCAGCTTATAAATACATGGATGCTAGACTCACGGTTTTTAGAGAATGTGCGAGAAGTCTGATTGAACAGTTTAAAACGTACGGCCCGTTGCTCAGTAAAGTTCTACGAGAGTTCGAACACTACGTCAAGTGTTCAAAAATCCAACGGACGGAAGCAGTTCGAGCCACGGAAGAACTGCGGACTCGAAACGTACAACTCTCGGCAGAGATTTCAAAGATTCTCGAGTCCAAAAATGAACTAGAAGAGCGAAAAAACAATGAAATAAAACAGGTACACTACCACCTTTTATTTGTACTTCATAATATTTTCAAAATATAAAAATCATCAAACAGATTCAACAAATAATGAGGGAGGGTAAAACATTTTGTGAGTTGTCCCAGGAATTGGATCGTACTTCTACTAAGTTAGTAGAACAGGAGGGGAAGAACGCAGAACTTCACAAGAAATTAACTCAAACAGGAAAATTAAAAAGTGAATTTGATAGGTGTGTTGTCTACTACCTCAACAAGGTAGTTCCTTAATACCGTATTGACAAACCTTATCATTAACCAACAGAACTATTCAGGCTATTGAAGAGACCTTCTCAATGATAAATGACAACAAAGAGTTAACAATTCATCGACTTCAGGAGAGGTTGACAACATTAAACCACGAGATGAATGCGAGAGATGCAAAACATTCGAAAGTTCTCTCAGATGTGACGGATGAAAGAGAAGAATTACTTTCCGAAGTTCGAGTTGCTAAGTCCCGTTTGGATATGGCGCAAGACCGTCTCCGACAAAATGCTACTCATATCGGAGACTTAAAGTTTCAGAATGAGGAATTACAACAGGTGTGTGTGTGTGTTGTAAGAACACCACCATTATCTTTCTAACAATCTCATTCCGAACACATCAAACAGGAACTTGATGAACTGGATTCCCGACTTCAGAAGTACGGAGATGACTCTGAAGATTCAACTCCCTCCAGTTCACAAGTGATTCCGAAAGGAAAGAAGCCTCCTGTTGCTCTAATGGAACAGGCTTGTCGAATAATACCTGACTTGGGAGATCCAAAGAATTATCATTCACTAGAACAAGTGTTGCAAACTATTCTTCAAATATGGGAACTCACAATGCAGGGCATGCAAGGGGATTGACACTACACTCACATATAATTTTGTGTCCTATTTTCTGTTATGATTCTACCTTCTGAATAGTAACATTCCTTTCGGATTGTTATCAAAACAAACGCTTCGATTAATAAAACTTTATTGTCGTTAAATTTGTTTTATTTTATTTTATTATCAACAGCAACAGTTTTAACAACTCAACAAGATGATGATGATGGGAGGAGACATACCAGAAGACTTTGATGGTAAAGTAAAATTCATATTCAAAAGGTACGACAAAGACGGAGATGGTATTTGGAAGTTCTCAGAAGCTAACACATACATGCAAGAGATTCACGCCAAGAATATCGACCAAGTAGAATTCAGCGCATGGTGTACCGAACTCGGATGTGAATCACCTACTGCAGAAGTACTTAGTAAGCGCTACAAAGATAAACCAGCTGACTTGGAAAATGATTTCGGAATGTGTCTTGGGCTGTCTGCATGCATTGCGTAAATAGTAATACATTGTGCGAAGTTTTTCTTTCCTTAAATCGTGTTTTAACCCGTAAAGCGATTGAAATATGATCGCCACCAACCTTTCTATCGATGATGACCTAACAACACGCTCTGTCAAGTGACAGTTCGTGGAAAGTAATCGGAATACAGTTGTGTTTTTAAAATAAAAGAAAAAGACAGAAAGAAAAATCGCTGTTTTTTTTTTTTTTTTTTCCGTAACAATGCCCCGTCGCGACGAAAAAAAAGAATGAAAAAAAAAAAAAAAAAAAAAAAAAAAAACCTACAAGAAGATTTCCTTCTCCTTCAGTGGGTAAGAAAATTTGTTCTAATTATTTATAACAAAACTAACAAGTTGGAGTTATTATTAACCTATGTGGGGTATTCTCAATATAAACAACTCAATTCCCTCCCCCACGCAAAGCACATCATTGATTAATGAATACATTCTACGAGGAAGAAATACTAACTTATGGCTCGGGTGATATACTTTTAGCAACACACAATGAGGAGTTGCAGAGAGTAAAGATAGAAACAAAAGAATTGTTGGGAATGAGATGGATTACTGTTTTGTTTAATATGGCTGGTGGTGACTCCACTCATACGGTTGTTGCTGAATGTTCTTCCTCGTTAAATGATAATAATAAAGCTTTAATAACAACTAACTGTGAGATCAAAACAGAAAATATCAAAGCATTGGCTCAGCTTCCCGAACCGTTAAAATCTGATGTCAGTTTTAATAAGAAAATGTTGTCAGATATTATTAATTTTCGTAATCTTGATCCTATCCGACCTCCTCCCTCTCAACAAAGTCTTTTGATGTCACCAATTACACTTCCTGTTAATAGAAGAGTTACTTCAAAGTTATCGGTAGATGTGAAAACATATTTAACACGAGATAATCCTCTCTACCCCTCCGGGGAGACATATTTTTGTGATGTAGTCACGAGACTGTTGTAAACCTTTTCGCATCGACAAACTGTTTCTTCTCAGGTTCGATTTCTATCGAAACTTGTCAATCGGTTTTACTTTCGTTAACATTTAAAACACCTCTTCGATCCTCACTTCTTTCCAGAATGTAAAAACCAAACATGTCATACCGTCAAGTATTACTACTAACAATGGGTGTTGCTTGCGCAGTGTTTGGAACTGCAGCTGTTCTTACCGACAAACAACAAACAATTCCACACGGATTAGTGGCCTGTTGCTGTGGATGTGCTTACGTCATGTTGTTACATACTATTCACGGAGACTTACAAAGACCTGGATTGTTAGTACCTGTATTTATGCTAATCGGAATATTTGGTATGTATAGCAAGCTACAACATGGTAACTGTCCTGATCTTAGTTATAAACTGAAGGATTTAGAAGTAAGAAATAAAGAACTAGCAGAGCAATGGAATATCGTAACCGCATCACATGTGTTGATGTCAGCAGAACTTGAGAAGCTTCAAAATGGGAAGACTTAATAAAATATCTTATCGAGTACGTTGTTGGTATTCAGAATTTAGTTTGTTGTTGTTCGTTTTAATTGTCTTACGTAAATTATATTAACCCCCCCACCTCTGTTCTACACTATAACGTATGAATTACTGTCGAAACTTATTAGTTACTTCAAAGATGTTAAATTATAGTTGTGTTAATACTATACAATACAGTTTTGTATTTTACAAATTCAAACATTCAACCCCCACTTCTGTAGCTACTCCCCTTCTCTTTCAATTATGGAATCTTCTCCGATAATGTCGTTAAGTGATCAGCAGGCAACTCTCCTTCTGTTGGTATCTGAAGCACGGCGCTTAGACATCGCGACCGTTAAAAAGGCCAACGGAAGTCTTCGGACGGAAGAAATGAAAGAATTGAACCAGAAATGGGGACAGCTTAAAAGAGAAATGCTGGACAGGCTGTACAGTGGGGAGTGTCTCAGAACAGTACGTGCAATGTTGGCTTGTAGGTATCCGTTCTTGGGTGTAAAAACTCCAGAAAACTTAGAAGAGTCAAAGAGGAAGAAGGAACTTCTTTTGTACGAAATTAACTGCGCGAGATATCAAAATTCATCATCTGAACCTTCTTCTGATCCTTCTTCTGAAGAAGAAAACATGAGCTCAGACGAAGAAGAACAGGTTGATGAAGATGACTCGTCTTTTACTTTTTCATTCAACTCTTCACACTCTTCAGAAGATGAGGATTCTCTCTTCGATTTCAACTTACTAACGCGGCCTTCCTCCACTGCTGAATTATCAAGAGAACTGATCTTCAATTTTGACCAACATACTTCCTCTACCATTCCAGAGTCGGGTTCGTTTGTGAAGGATTTCTGGGAGAACTGAGAACGTTCTTTATTGCGTTTTGCTTCCTCCCATTTAATTACCTTTTTTTTCCCTTTTTTCGTCTGGTTTCTACCCTCTCCATTGTGGGCTGGGCATAGCTTTAAAAAAAAAAAAAAAATCTTTTTTGAAAAAATTAAAAGTTTTTCAAAAAAAAAACAACAAAAAAAAAAAAAAAAAAAAAAAAAAATTGAATCCTCGATTTTTCGGGTACTGTTGCATAACATTGAAATGTCAACACATTTGGTGTTTTCATTTCAACTTGTGATAGCTACCCTACCTGCCGACGAGTCAATGTTTTGATTATGTTTTACGGGAACAAAAAGAAAACCCAAGCCTTAAAAAGTAGAGCAACGGAGTCTATTTCAATTAATAAAGCAAGGCTAGAAGAATTCTGCAATGTTTTTATTAACTGAAACGTGGAGTGCTAAAAATTACCCTTTTCCGCTTCCTCACAAGAGGTGTGTATGTTTGATCAACAACGCCTTGCTACCTCTTTCCCAATTGAAACTGATAACTTTTCTAGCTACACTGTTTTCTTGGATTGAGTACAGGGTCACTTATTGATCTGTGAATGAAAAAAAAAAAACCCTATTAAAAAAAAAAAAAAAAAAAAAAAAAAAAGAGAGAGAACTTGGTCAGCGTCTGAGCAAAGGCTCTTGCGCATGAGGAAACTAAGTTCTTAGCTGCCCAATAAAAACCCCTTTAGATGCCCCTCTCTGAACCTCAACATGCACGAAATCAGTGCATTCTCGTACTTCTGTTTAGCTCTCCAAAAAATATGTAACGGATACTTTACTTTTCTTTTCAACAAAAAAAAAAAAAAAAAAAATTATATTTGCAGATTGTTTGGTTACTGTTCGCATAACCAAAAAATAGTTTTTTTCTTTTTTTTAAATATTATAGGTTTCCGTTTTTGTTTATACTACTTCGCAGAAAGAGTGAGAATCAAAAAAAAAATCAAAAACAAATAATCTGGTTTTAGAACCGAAAAAGATAACAATCGGCGAACTTTTTTTTTTACGTATTTACTTATTTTCTTTTTTTACTCTGGTGGTGCTTGTCATAAAACGGTTTGTTTCTGTCCTGTTATTTGTACTTTCGTACCAACTTTAAGAAAAAAAATAAAATAAAAACTTTTACTCCTTTTACGTGGATAACTTGCAAAAAAAATAATAGAAAAAAAAAAAAAAAAAACTAATCAAAATGATGAAAACAAAAACAAGGGAATTGAGTCCGAAAAAAAAAAAAAAATTGTAGAACTTCGTAGATGATCCTCGCGTCTCATTCGATATTAATGTTCAAGCGTACTTGGAGCTCGTCGGTACAGTGGGTCGCTACTGTTCACGATCCTTGATAAAAGGAAGCCCAGCCAAGACATGTGTGTGAGATAAAAAATTATTCGTTTCCTCGCAATTCAATTTTCTTTTCCTCTTCAACATCTGATCTTCTGTTCTAACGATATGTGTATACTTAACTGCTGTATTGTTGCGTTGTTCCCGTTGTAGCTCTTATTGAAGTATTTCACTCAAACCCTGTTCAGTATTTCCCTCCTTTTTTAAGTATCTGATTTTCGTGCAATATTAAATATCCCCCTTTTGCTATCCTTTATGCTGAAAAACTGCAGAAATAATCTGAGAAAAGGTTCAATATACTACCGCAGTACTTGGTTCTCTTTGAGAGTCACTTACTGGTACCCGGTGGTTGCTTGAAGCTAACGAACTAAATAATGCGGATGGGGTTCTCTCCTTTCAGTTGGTCCTGGTTGGGTTACTATCAATCAATCTTTCCCAAGGTCGCGCAAATACGGTTTTAGTTGTTTGTGTGTAATGTCATCTTCTAATAGTTGGCTCGTCAAATAATACATCTGAAGTAAGGTAAAACAAGGAGCTTACTCAGGTTACGTATTGTGTCTGCATACCGCAAGATACGTTCAGATAACAGTGGCAATGGAAAAAAAAACTTTATGCATTGTCACTGCCCCAAACAGTTGGGAAGAAAACACCAATTGTCATGGTATATTTCTGATTGTTTTTTGATGTACAATATGGACTTCCTATCCCATAATAAAACGAAAACGAATTTAAATCGCCGCATGAAAAAAAAAAAAAAAAAAAAAAAAAAAAATAGCTCTTTGTCTTTATCTTTGTTAAGTTACAGTATTGTACTTCTGTAGCCTCCCTGGATTTTATTTCTGTAGTCGTGTTTGTCTGGTGATTGTGGGTTTGTTGTTTACTGATGAAAAATAAAAAAATATTTAAAAAAAAAAAAAAAAAGTTATCTCAGATGTGGTGATCCAGTCACACTGAAGACACATTATTTGGATTGTCTGACTGTGTACTGGAAAACTAATCGCCATATTTTTTTCTGATAACTTAAAAAGATGTAAATATTATAAAGGGACTTGCTTGAGACGGCGAGTATCCTCCTATTTATCGATGTCACGTGTAGTAAATATAATATAACCAGCTTGCACATATCGAATTTCCGTAACGCGGAATTAAGAGGAAGACTTGTGCCATACGGGCTGTTTTTTTTTACCGTTTTTAAAAAATTAAAAATTGTGTTTTTTTAAGTTCTTTCTTATGTTAGTTTCTTCAGTGTTTTAATGGGCAGGCCAGAGAGTATTTTCGGTTACCCGCAAATCCCTTTTCCCTCTCCCGTTTTTTTGATCTCTTTCCCCGATTGGTATGTTATGTACTTGTTCTGCAAGAAAGAAATGAAAGGAGAAAAAAAGAATCAAAAGAGATATCCTTGTTAAGAACGTTCTGTCGCATGCAATAGGGACATAACTTCCAACCAGTGGTACGCCAATCGTCAATCGAAAATGGGTGTTGGTTTTTGTAGCAGTCCGTCCTGAACAAAAAAAAAAAAAAAAAAAAAAAAAAAGAATATTAAAAAATAATCAACGTGGGGTTATAAATTGTTTCTTCTCATGGTAGCATTCATTTTAAAACCTCTCTTAGCGTGTGAAAAGAGTTAGTTAGCAGATCGTTTCCAGACCTACTTGGAATCAAACTGCTACTCTCATTATTATAAATATCTCATCGTTAGTACTAAACAACTAGTTCCATGAATTAGTTGTCTGACAACAGCCTTGGAGTGCTCCTTTTATCGTTCCGGAGCTTGCAAGTGCTGGTCGGTACAATTAAAAATATTTGTAACATTACTCGTAGCCAATCTCTCCGTGTGTTTGGTACTTCTTCAGACTTACTTGAAGCTTGTGATGTTTGTTGCAAAGCAGGTCTGACAACAATTATTGTTTTTTTTGATGTCATCCAGACTTACTTGGAAAGACCTACTTGCGCTTGATTAAAAGAAATTCAGCCACTCTAAGTGTTGGCATGAAAAAGTCGATACCATAATGGTGTGTTGTTGGCAAGAAACATTGCCCGTAGTAGATGTTTTTTTTTTTTTTTTTTTTTTAAGTTGCGAGTTCTCACGAGAATCTGTTGTCGGAGTTGCCTTGACTTTTCCCAAAGGCCATGTATTCTTATTAAAGCCTAGAATCAAACAGCAAAAAGTTTTGTATTTGTAACAATTCGAAATAGTTGTTTTTTTTTTTTCCCTTTCCAAGACAACCCCCATTTCGCTTTTTGCTGTTCCTTCGGTAATTTCTGTTTATATGATGTTTGTCTTTGTGTCCCTCCCAACAGTATGTATCGCTTACGTTTGCTAATCTGCTTTGTTGTTTTCAGTTTTCTGTCAGCGTAGCTGATTTTAAAGATTTTTTTTTTGGTTGTTGTTTTTTTACGGTTTTACTTATGAAGAAAACTTCTTGTCTTTTTTTTAAAAAAAAAAAAGGAAGAGGGTGAAAAAAAAAAAAAAAAAAAAAAAAAAAAAAAAAAAAAAAAAAAGGGTAAACAGTTGTAACCCTTCTGTTTTTATTATGCTGTTTATTTGTTTTTCTTTTCTCCTTTTTTTTCATTCTCTCAGCCGGTTGCTGCATGTATTTTGCGGCAACAGACAAAAAAACAAAACGGAAGAATTATTAAATGAAAAAAAAAAAAAAAAAAACTATTTTCAAAGAAATCTAGACAACATATTTGCAACTTAACGTCGTAAATATCGAAAAAAGATTACTGTACGTTTCCCAGCGTCTAGTGATGTAGGAAATAGTTGGGAGACAATGCGAACACTAAAAAGTACTAACCCGTGATGTGCTTCTGTCCCCGTGATTTACAAGAGAACGTTCTTGGCTTTGACCGCCTCTTTTCCTATCCCCATTTCCCCCTCTCCCTTGTCAATAGAGCCTTGCTGGGTCTTCATGATGGCTTCACAAAAGAATAGAAGTTATTCTTTTATAGTAGAAATAGAATAAATAGGCATGACAAACATATGCCTGATAATAATTTACTCCAAGCAGACCTTTAAGAAAATAGTTTGATGTTGGTGGTGGCGGATCCTTTCGGCGAAAAGGATGATTGGATTATTCCGTCATCGATCGACGCGCAAAACTGATTCGCGTTATCGTTCTACATGTAGAGAGACGACAAAATCATTATAAAGATAGTACTTTGTAGTTTATTATAATCTCTCTGCGAATGTTGAACTGCTGAAACAGAAAATGAAATGGCCTTCGACGGCTGAATCTTTTTTTTTTTTGTGAGGCAAAATAGAATGAAGCGGTCCTTCTTGCCCTCCCCTCCCTCCCCTTTAAATATGTTGGTTTAATGATTTGCTTACGTTTTTCAGGATTTTTCAATTTTTGTTATTTGCTTTTTTTTTTTTTTTTTTTTTTCGATCAGCTTTCCTCCCATCAGCAATATATTATTAGTTTTAGCAACTCTTTTATAAGTAAAAAAAAGAAAAAAAAATTTAAAAACAAATGCGTGGAATTTTTTAAAAAAAAAAAAAAAAGTTTGTTATTCTTAATTTTGTGAGAGTTAGTTTCCTTTTGCAATGGAAGTACTTTAGTGAAATACTCTTTGCGTGATATCGTGGCAGAGAGTGGTATTAGTTGACTTGAGTACTACCATTACGAAGAAACAATATTCAAAAAAAGAAGAATTCGCTGTGTGGCATGTTTTTGATGTTATTTTTTCTTTCTATTTTTGAAATTTAAAACTTCGAACTAAACAAAAATGAGTGGCCTGCAAAAAAGAGTGCAGGCAGTGACGTTGAAAAAGTACGTAAGCTTAGTTTATCATTTGGTTCAATGTGTTTTCTTATGTTTTTTTTTTTATTATAATTTATTTGATGTAGTCTTCACAAGGATGGATGAAATGAAATAAAATCAAAAAAAAAAAAAAAAAAGAGTTTAAAAACCCAACCCGCTCCCACATTTTTATTACTTGTTGTACTGGTTGACTGTCAGCTTTCGTTTGTTTTTATTTTTTAATATTACTTTTGTAGTATTTTGAAATTGTACAAATTGAAGCTGAATTCTGTGGTAGATTCTCATTCTTTATTCAACCGATATCTCTGTTCTCATCCCCGCCCCCGAAACCCCTTTTCATGTGTTTGATGGTTTGAGTGTGTACCTGCCTTAGTGCAGTCAACACACATACTCTGTTTCTTATTGAGTCTTTTTAATTTTGTCCAACCCGTGTTGGTAAGAAAAACCTTACCTACTCCGTTTTTCCCGTATTCTTTTTTTTGAAACAATTTCCTTTTTTTTTTTTTTAATTTTTTTTTTTTTTTTTCACTCCCCTCTCTTCACCCCCAAAAAATTTCATATTTTTTAGCTTTTGCTTCTCTGCTCTAGTGACATTAATTTTGTGATCCTTTGTGTTTACACTCTTTTTTTTTCATGTGACAGGTGACTTGATTTTAACAACATCAGCTGGTGAGATTTTCTTACTATATATTTGCTACGTTTTCAGAACTGTTCTAGTCATGAATATAATTAACGTTGGCGTGGATCTGATCTACTGGTGGCAACCTTTGACTAATCATCAAAAACAATGGATGACAGTCACACGTGAGAGATATAAAATAGAAATAGAACAAATATCATCAATGCACGATTTAGAATTGAGTTTTATATTTGTTGAGGGAATCACATCCATAAAACAAAATCTAATTAACGTAGAGTCACAGAAGAGATCGGCAATAGGACAGCAGAGTGAATCTTTATTTTATATGATGGGAGCGATGTTTATATCATTTCAGCAGAATTTTTATTTAAATCGATTGACATTTCAATTCTTCCAACGAAATGAACAAATTGAGCGCTTCCGCTTACTTCGAATAGAGATATTGCAATTCCACAATCTCAGCAGTCGAATTATTTCACATCAGCAGTTGGTACGTCAGAATGACTTCTCTTTACGACATGTGACAGAGGAAGAGATATTACAACGATCTCATACTGAGAAAGTATTCATCAACTTGTTAAGACAGAAATTAATATTCGCAACCAAAACAATCCGTCGGAAGATTAAAAGTACCTCCGCAGAGGAAGCCGTTATAAAAAAGGAATCAGAACAGAGATTGAAAGTTGAATCAGAACACTGGTCGAAGATAAAATGGATCATCAGAAAAATGAAAGGAGAGATAATTCACATCGAAGCAACAGAGAGAGGTCGGCTAGAGCAGTCAGCACTGAGGGATATTATTAGAAAGCAGAACTGTCTCGCAGCCTCGCGAGAGGCTTTGCAGCAACAGCTGCGTTTACGAAAACGAAAGCTTTTGCAAAAAAGCAACAGCGTTCCTACGGAAGTAATTCAACTTATTTTAGAATTCCTTACTTTGGTAGATCGATGTCATCTAAAGCAGACATGTGATGCAATGCGGAGGATGGTCTACTCGCATGAGGAAGTTTGCTGTCAGATGATCACCAGCTGCGTCAACAACATCGGCCGACCTCATCAAATGCTTCGGAAGTACATCCGCTCCGTCAAAGTTATTCAAAGCTGGTGGAAAACAACAACTGCAGCAATATTCGTACTCGAAAGGCTCTGTGGAGAAACTAATAATAGTACTCGTGGGATCTTATCTCGCCGTCGGCAAAACCGCATCTCTGTACTCAACTTCGATAACATCTCAAAAGCCAGAACCGTTCTATTCCCCCTCAGCTCCTTTCAAAGAGGAAGTAGTCCTTCGGTAATTATTTTAACATCTTTTTTATCATCCGAGTGTTGGATATGCGAGTTGCCGGATCCTAATTCTCACATTTCGAGATGCACTCACTGCGGGAAGACATTTCATGAGACTTGCGGAGTGAGCCGCAACTACTGTCTTGGGAGATGCGCTGCTGCTGTTGAAGCTGCTTCTGTGACCAAATCTCTTTTGAGAATTAAATTAAGTTAATCGATCCGGCGAAGTGAATTTACACGCTGCTATTTATAAGTTTACGTTCGTTTTTGTCGCCATTGTTTTTATTCGTTTTTTTTTTTGTTATTATTTGTAATCGCGTTGTCTGCAATGATTACAAAGGTTTTGTTACACGTCGTGGATTGGAATCCGAATCTGTCTTTCCAGACGGACTCTTGAAGATTACCTCCGCTTTTTTGCAACACCAGTTTGAATTCTTAAGTACATCATTCATGTCACCTCAGGTCAGCAACAAATATGGAGGGGCACCTTCAGCCAGTGCGGATGCCGAAGGTGTTCGAAGAGTACTTTGGAATGTTATCTGGAGTGACACTTTATTTTATGGACAACATACTCCGCGGTGGGAGGCGGGGTAGCTGGCGTAAGAAAGTTATTGTTGTAACATCACACGCAGTGTTTATGTGCGCAGTTGATGGAAATATAAATCGTTGTATTCCTCTAAAAGAAATATCAGAAGTTGTGTATGGTGGCGCTCAACAGTTTGTAGTTCTGGTGGTGCCAACTGAGAATGATCAGAGGTCGTTTGATGTGCTGTTGAGAATATCTGAAAACCTTCCTCTGTTAATAAATGTTCTTCAAAACTTAACTTATGGAAGACGGTTGGAAGCTGGGAAACCAGCCACTCAATTTAAAGTTGTTCAGAACACCCAGTCATTTCCTCTTCAAGCGTTTAACTTCACGAGACCAGAAGGCTGGAAGATGAAACTCGACAGAGAGATGGTCGACTGCGTGACTGCTGGCACGCCAGCATCCTCAAAACAGCCAATTAATTCACTTCCATCTCCAGTTAGTTTCCCTATCCACGATTCATCATTATGGCATCCTTCTCGAAGAGATGAAGCAGCAGCTACAATCCAACGAGCTGTTCGCGATAAGCAAATCCCCACCCCAGCACGTTCGCAGTCTGCATCGCCGTCACCTAAGAGGCAGTCTGAAGGAGACCAGTTTCAATCTGTTATATTAAAGAAATTAGAATCTATGGAGAGGGAAATCCAGGAGTTGAAAAAAGTTTCCCGTCAGGCTTCACCAGCTGCTGCTGATCACAAAACTAGAGAAATGTCGCTGAGATCGTACGATGAAGTCAAAGCAATCCGACAGGAATTGGCATCAGAGGGATTGATAGCTCCGAGTAGCGCATGGAATGAAATGTTCTCTCCAACAAAGAGAGGACGTACTTCTAGAGAAGGAGCTATTCCTGGAAAGAAGAATGGAATTGATGGATACTTCGTACCGACATCCAGTCCGATTGCTAATTATCGAGAATCTGAATATGACGACGATCTGCCTGGAGCAGCTCCTCGAACTGCAAGTCCGATGAGTGATACTCGATGTTGGAATTGCAGAAGGGATCTCACAGGTGAGGATGTTCTCCCTCGTTGTTCTGGTTGTAGGGCAGCAGTTTACTGTGGAAGACAATGTCAAACTGTTCACTGGACTTATCATAAAACTGAATGTCAGCAGTTGAATAGCGGAGGTGGGCTGCAGCAATCACCTCAACCTGCAGAGCGGAAGGGTTACTCACTCCAACCACAACAACAGCAAGTTTATATTGTTGACCAGCGTCACAATGGGGAAATTGCTCAACTAAGACCGACTGAGAAATCATCTCCCAGTAACATTCCTCCACCACCACCTGGACCTCCTCCTGCAGCATCTCATATGGCACCTGATCCTATTCGTGATGGAGTTCATAGTTATGAAACAATTAAACCAACTCCTAGACCTCAAGCTCCACCTGCTCCTTCAACAAAGGAACTCCCCAACTCCGTAGAACAATATGATCATTTATTTAATACTTACAGAGATTATTATACAGGTCTTATGAGTGGTTCTGATCCACTCCCACCACCAGATATTTATTCATAAATGATTCCAGAACGATGATTATTTTGTTATTGTTTCGAACCGACCTGCTTAGAGAGGCAGGAACCTCATGTCTGTTTCATTTGGCTCGCGTGGATCTTTTGATTTGATCTTCGCTTTACTTATCAAATACACGAATTGCTGTACTCCCCTCTTCCCAGACTCCCTTTGTCTTTGTACCCGACTTATAGGATAATTGTTCGTAAAGTAGAGTAGTAGTGGTCTTATAGTTTTATCAAATAATTACAGCCAACCTACACAATGAAATATATTATGAAGTAAACTGATTACAGTAATCACGTTTGCCGTTTATCAATAAATATACTATCTCTACCAGTACACTACACAGCTGGACCATGAGTGCGGGTGACGCTTTGGGTCCAAATTGTTATGGAAAAGGTCATGGTTGTATTAGGATAATGGACGTCCCTGCTCCGGGTATGTTAAATCATCTTTAGGGTCGACTCATCTTTTGAAGCCAAATTATAAATAACAAACAGATTTGGGTGGCTTTCCTTTTCCTGGAAAAGAAGAAATGTCTGTGGGCGGTGGCGGCTTACCTGGCGGGAAGATTGGAGCCCTAAGCGGACCTCGCGGACCTCCAGTTAGCGCAGGCATTGGTGGTGGTAACGATAGAGATGTATGTACTCACTCTTATAAACCCGTTCAACAATGTGTTGACTTCATAAACACTTTATAATTAAATAAACAGAATTGCTGGTTTTCTGGTGTCCGCGATCGATCCGCAGGATTCACAGGAGTGTACAACTGCTAACGCAAACTCATCCCTCAGTTTGTTGTGGGACCTGTGTGAGGCAATATTAGGGTGGCGACAAAAACACGCAGGAAAAGGAACAAGAAAAGAAATATAACTTTTCTAAACAACTAAAAACACATTTACAAAGAAGAGGTAAATCCTCGGCATGTTCGTATCGAATAATCGTTATTTTTTATTTATTTACCCTTCATTCAAGACGTTACAGTTCCAATATCGAAGAGCTACAGCGGGGGTTCAGCACCTTAGAAAGTACAACAATTGAAGTTGTCCTCGACATTCCCTTTTCAGGTTGAAAACAAGACAACATGTGCTGCAATGCACTTAGAGCAGAATTCTCACGTGAAAAAATATTCTTCCAACCGATTGATGATGAAAAAGATCTTTCAAGGCAATGCTGTGAAGGTGCATTTATGACAGGTGGAGCACACTTGATAACGAAGGGATTACTTTGTACTGCCATGTTAGCGACTGTAGTTGTATCTGTTACTGAATCCGTTGAAAACGGTGACGGAGATTTTTATATGATTTATTTAACTAATTGGGGAGCTTTGCTCTTAACATTATCACATGTTTTGGGTTTTTTTGTTGCACTTTTCAGAAGGGCATTGGAATCCCCCTGCGTTAGTTGGTTCACGACTGCAGCTACCTTCATAAGATCACTCGCAAACCCGATTGCATTCTTAATCACAATCGCATACTGGACCCTGATATATAAAGGTCAGGCTATTAGCGCTGCTAATTTTATGACTCACGGTTTAAATAGTGTTATTGTTTTGTGTGACATATTACTGTCAACTTACACTTCACGACTCTCTCATCTTATTTGGGGTGTCTTATTTTCGGCTATTTACGTCTCATGGTCTGGTATCCACTACGCTGCTAACATTGGTAATAAAGATGGTCATCGTTATATTTATGATTCTTTATCTTGGGCTCAAAATAAAGTAGTTAAATCTATTGCGTATGTTTCAGTAATTATGATAATAGTTTTACCTTCGTGTTATTTAATGTGCTTTGGTTTGACTAAACTGAGAGACTACTGCGCTCGCAGACGCTCTTTCAATGACTTGGACATTAAGGAGTAGCTCTTTGTAAGCCATTGATCCGAAAATATGTTTTTTTTTCTCTTTCCCACCTTTTTGTTTGATTTCAATAATACGAATGTTTTGTGTTTTTTCCAAATTCCAATTCAAAAAAAAAAAAAAAAAAAAAAAAGGAGAGAGGAAGAATTGAGTAATCAGACAAAATGACTCTTATTCCTGGGATTTATAATGAGCGTCAGCCTGATTAAAATCAGGCCAACGCTCTATATCTTTTATCTATTTTGTGAGTCTGGGAGATGTGCGACTCATCTATAATTTAATAATTTATTTCACAGTATTCTTTTGTTATGAGATGCACGAGCCCAATCAATTGTACGATAAAACGAAGGCGATGTGACGGCAATGTTAACATTGAGTGGAATGTATTCACGACAATCGTTCTGTCGTTCCTTACCGTTCCAGAAATAGCAAGACTGAGAGGAGTTCATTCAATGTGGAAAATGAAAGTAAATACAGCCATTCGAAGTGTAAAACTAGAAGGGGGTCTAAACTGTTCATTTCTTAACGCGTTAGGAATAACTCACTTGGATTGCTCAAATGTATCAGCGACTGACATTTGTTGTAAGGGAATTCTTGAAGTCTTAGGTCGACAGAAGAAGGGAGTTAAAAGTATAACAGCAGTCTCTCTGGATTGCGTCCCACAAGACTTTCCATTGGAATCGCTGCAACTGACGAGAGTTCCAAGGCAGAGAGTTTCCAGAGGAATCTCTTCAACTGTTAAAAAGCTCTCTTTACAACTTCCACCTCATCAATTACTGGATGGCGAAATTCCATGTAGCAATTGGCTTTCAACATGTACCAGCTGTTTGACCAATTTGGAGGAGTTCTCAGTTGGTTCTGAGTGTGGAACTCTCTGCTATTCTGTTATCAGAACTCTTAATGAGCATTCTGCTACCCTCAAAAATCTGTCTCTCCGATTTCCTGGTTGTACTTCTCCGAGTATTAATCAACATGAAGTCAATTATCTTCCAAATTTAACAACTTTGTGCATATCAGTTTCTATCTGTCCACCTATGAAAAGTCTTTCTTCGTTGTTGGGGAGGTGTCCAAGATTGCGAAAGGCGACGTTACTTTTTCCAGGTCCTGGAAGACTAGAAGAACAATCCACAGGTGCGAGCAATATGCCAACCAGCAGTTCGATTGAAGAATTGATTGTTGAGCTTCCTGTCGGATCTCATCGGATTTGGGAAGGTTTCACAAGTTTAAAAAACTTGAAAATCGAAGGAGGATATGACCTGACGACAGGTGGTATTCCTGTCCCGAATAAATCATTACAGCGATTAGAAGTGACTGTGAATAATCAAAAGCAGTGGGATACTGTCTGGGAATATGTGTCACTCGCGTGTCCTACTGCGACACATGTTGTTATTCATTTGGTTGGTGTAGTGATGCTTGATGAGAGTTGGGTGGATGCCTTATCTCCTTCATTAAAGTTGTTGGAAGTACATGTAGCGAGATTATTTCCTGAAAAGTGTTACTCGTGTTGGACTCATATCCTTCGCACTCTTGAGCTCATTATAGAACCGTCACTTTACTTCCCACAGTGTATTCGAGGTGATGGGACAACGACGACGTATTTCAATGGCTCTGCTCGTCTCACAATCCGTCCCCCAACTCTTCCAAAGTGTCACATCGATATCGTCTCTGCCACCGTAACTCCACCAGTTCACTTTCTGCCGGAAGGTTCTGATCTCAAGAGTAAGTTTACTGAAATAGCCACCTGCTGAGGTCTCCTTCACAGTGCAGATGTGATACCACATCTGTGCCATACAGTTAGAGTCTTGTGTTAGATTTAATAATTCAGATCTGTTCGTGTGATCATTCAACACACTTGTTATTGTTTGTTGAAACACGAGAGACCTGAATGGTTCAGCAGTTAGCGAGAAAAGTCATCCAGGAGGTGGAGATGATGATGTCGCTAACGGAAACTGTTTTTAATTGTGTAAAGCCGTTCTGTTCTTTTTTTCTTTTTCCTCCTTTCTTTTTTTTTGTTCTAAAATATTGTCCCCTGCTCCCGGAATGCATTTGTTTTTTATTTTTGTTTTGCATAACACAGCAATTTCCAAAAAAAGAAATTGCTTATTGAGACAAGACATCACCTGGTGTCTCTCTGTGTGCTATTCGTCTATTAGGGTGCTGTGTTTGCAAATTTTCATTGTGGTTCCCCTTTCACACTTGTGTTGTGTTATATTGTTTTTGTGTTGTGCTGTGTTGTACTGTTATCAATTAAAAGACCTCATATCGATTTTAATTACAATAAAATTCAGACGAGGTCTTGCTCTCCAGTTCAGCAGTGTGTTGAAATATTTCCTCGCAGCAAGATGCCTTATGGAGTGAGACCTCATTGGTTGGTCACAGTTGGTTACAATGATCGTTCTGTTTGTTGAGTTTTTCGTTTTGTTATTTTATTTCTGTTTCTCTTATCTAAAAGTGACTTGAAATCTATTTATTACTTACTTCTTAAATAGTTCTCTCTGTGTGAAAGTTCGTAAAAAGGAGACAAGTGCGACATCAGTTGCAGATCTGACTCTGACATTAGATTCGTTTTTTCTTAAAACCATAAAAAATAGCAAACTTGATTTCTATTAAACTGTTTGCCATTCTACCTCCTGCTGTATAAAACTAAACCATTTTTATGTCGCAATTTTTACTCACCCCAAAAGGGATGATTTTAGATTGTGTTTCTTGCTCAATATAAATTTTATATTTGTCGAAGTTTTCTTTTTGTGATGTTTCCTTGCTGCCTCAACAGCAGCAAAGAGTTAAAGCAGCCTTAGGCGCTTGCATTTCTGAACTCGTTCAAAAAACAAAATGGTTTCAAAGCTAAATAGTTCTCACTGCATTCAATTTCTGACGGGTGAACTTTATTTCTCTTTTCTATTTCTCTTCGTTGGTTGTTCGAAGGAACGGATTTGTTATCGATTTCATTCTCAACTTGAATTCAACAACAGACATGAAGAGTTTTCTTAAAAAGGAAGGAAGGAAAAAATGGCATTTATAAGAAAGAAATCCTTAGCTAGAATGATCTGTACAGCAAAAGGAACCCTCGTAAACCTGCGAAAAGATTTGGAAGGGGCCGTGCAGTTTTTTGACAGCAAAATCTACTTTGTGTTTAGCATTATTATTTTGACTTCACCCCCACAACCACACAGGTGATCACATTAAAAATTCCATTTCTTCAACAAGCCGAAGGTGGGATGGTAGCATCAAAAGACCGCACAAATGAATTGCATCAGATATTTGAGGATTTGAAGGCAACGGATACTTCGGGAGGAGCTATTTCAGCAACTCCTACAAAACAAGTATCTCAGTTTCACACAGCAGCTCAAGAAGTATCCAAGCAGTTGTTGGGAACTAGTTACTTGTTGGACAACTTAACCAAACTAATCAGTCAGCGCAATGTCTTCGATGACCACTCTCACGATGTAAATCAGGCGACAATAGTGATTAAAGAGAAAATTCAGAATTTAAAAACTCAAATGGGTCTGTTACAACAAATCAAAGACCAGGGACACGGTAGTTGGTCTTCTGCGACACAAGCCTCGGAACACAACAACAGAATAGTTAAAAACTTACGAAGCCACTTGGTGACAACAACAAATAACTTTAAAGAAATTCTCACAAGTCGCTCTAAGAAGTTGAGTCAGGTGACAAACAGACGTTCGGCCTTTACTCATGAGGGTACTGCTGCCTTCGGGTCATCACTATTCCGCAATGCAGAAGAAGAAGGTGACCCAATGATGGGACAGCAAATGGTTCAGCGAGGAGGTGATGTTTCGTACTACAGAAGGAGACAAGAAGGTGTTAAAATGATCGAAAAAACCGTTGCGGAACTTGGAGACATGTTCGCAGAATTCAACCGTATCGTTGCTGAGCAGGAGGAGATGGTATTTTATTTTTATTATTATTATTTGTGCTTTTCTTTCAATGTAATCTGTAATACAAATCACAAACAGGTATTACGAATCGATACCAATACCGAAGATGCCTTAAACAGTGTCGTGGCTGCCCAAGGACAGCTGATGACTCACTTAATGAACATTAGTGGCAATAGAGGATTAATGATGAAAATATTTGGTGTTTTATTCGCCTTTGTATTGTTTTTTGGATTATTTGTTGTGAATTAATAAAATTTGACAAGAACGGGGAAAAAAAAAAAAAAAAAAAGAAAGGAAAACTCATTTCAGTTCTGTTCACCACAATACACTCAGTAGGAACGACACCGGCTTTGTAGTTCCTTAACAGCCGCGACAGGTAATTCAAAAGGTTTAGTAACTCGTTAATTACTTCGTTTCTTACGCGAAAGCATCGAGAATTATCCTTCTTCCTGACTACCGCTAGTTGCACCAATTGCCGTACTCCGTTCTGCCTTCGTATCCGTTTCTATCCAACAAATTGAGAACACTAAGTGTATCGCAGTGTTACCGACAGGGAGTTAAGTTTCTCCTTTTTTTTACAAAAAGAAATTTAAGACAAAATTACTTTCTTCTACAGGTTTCTTACTCACCATTCTTCCATATTTTATTTTTGAATTGTAACATAGATGGAACGCTTTTAAAAAAAATATTATTTCGGAGGGCGCTTTTGTTTACCTTTTTTATTACTATAAGACAGCTAAATTGACAGGGACTTACACTGTTGCACACGTATTTTGACGCAGAAGCCAAAAATTTTTTTTTTTTGAAATGCTTGGCAGTCTTTCGAAAAAGAAAAAAAAGGGTGTCACGGGGTTCGAACCCGAGACCTCCAGGTCATGGTTCGGCGGTCAACAATGGCAAAAACGATGGGCCACTACTTGAGAGCTTCCGGAGCCTGCTGCAATCCCTGAAGCTGAAACTCATTTCAGTGGACGATGCATCCCAGATCTACAAGGAGCTGATTAGCCCGCAGAATACACCGAGTTGAATATAGAGGGATTCGAGGAGGGAGAGTGCGTTCTTGCTAACCTGTTAATAGGCTGGTCTTCACAGAGAAAAAAAAGAAGTTTACTGGTGGCAAGTAAACTGATATCCCAGAGACGCATTTGATCGGGCGAACCGGAGAAAAGTCAAATAAGATGCGATTCGACCCTCGCTGAGGGCAGGGGTGTATCAAAATGAGCTCGGCATTATATTAAATTTAATTAAAAAAGCGCCCTACGCGGCCTCCAGCGCCCTATTTTGGCCCTACAAATTTTTGTGGCTGATTTTCACCAGGCGCCCTCCAAATTTGGAGGGCACTTCCATCTATGTTGTAATATCGAATATCTTTTTTATGTGACTCAGGTTGTAACACAAATGGAAATGCAAAGCATTACATCCGGCCTTAGTCTTAACGAGGAGGAGTTTGCAGATGCAGAGGAAGTGTTATTATCTCCTGTTGCCGTGTCAAATACGAATCTCAGATACGATCCCTGCGGAGGATGTAACTCCGAAGTAGTTAAATGGCTGCAAGGAAAAGATGAAGGAATGACAGCAGGTGATCACATCCATACAGATAATTCAATAAGTCATCATGGAGTGTACCTCGGTAATGGTATGGTTGCTCACTATTGCTCTGGTGGCAGAGACAGTGCCACGAAAAAGATTGCATCCTCGACATCAGCTCCTCACTGTGACATGGCTGTCAGAATTACCTGTTTGCACTCCTTCGTTTCGTCTGGTATCAACATAAAAAAAGTTGAATACAATGACGAGGGCTTTTTTGAGAAAAGTTGCGTGGCGCGCATTGCTGTCCAAGCAGTTGGTGAAGAGGGGTTTTCGCTGATGTGGAATAACTGCGAGCACTTTTCTCGTTACTGTACCACAGGGAACAGGGAAAGCATGCAGATTAAATTTATCAAAAATACCAGCCAATCGGGACTTGCAGCGACTGCAGGGGCGGCTGGGGGCGGTGCTATTGTTTCTGCAACCTGTACAACTACAGCCCCAACTGTTGCAGGAAGCCAATATTTAGGAGGAGTAGCACAAAGTATAATGAGTCATACTACACTTGGAGGTATCCTCAGCTCTGGTGGTCTTGCAACTGGTACTTCAATCATACCTGCTGGTATTGCTATTTTTTCAGCCGGACTTGTAGGCGGAGCCATAGTTGGAGCTGCTTCATTCTTTGCCGGATCTCATTTATCATCGTCTCGTGTCAGCATTTTTACTGCTGTTCATTTCTTTTGGGATTCTGATACTGACATCCCACCTGATCCTCTGAAAGAGGGATTGCCTGTTTATGGTCCAAACACCTTCAATGTTTCCGCTCTTGATCGTCCTGCGCTTGTGTCAGACGTACTTGAATTAAAGGCGACGGAGTCTGCATTACTGTGGTGTGGTGATAAAGAAAAATACATTCCTGTTGATAATGGTGACCCCTTGGGTGAACCTCGTCCGTTAACATTCATTATTGTTAGGCATACTGAGTACTGAGTACCGAGTTGTGTTTGTTTCTTACATCATTCGATGTATATTTCCTACGACTTGCCCTATCTTGTGAATTAAGAGATTTGCCTTTCAATTACTTTTCTATCCCTTACACAATGTTTTTTATTAAAAATCGCCTTTCAAACTGTCGCGTTGGTTATCGTGGCACTATCCTTCAATATTCGGTCACTGTAATGTTTTTTAGATTCAAACTTGCTTTGTTGTTAACAGTTTACCTTACACAAAACTAAAAATGAACACTTTGGCGGCAATTGGGCAGGCTTTCGGGATACTCGCTACACCTGAACCTCCTCCACCACCACCTCCAAGAAATGCAGTTGATGGTATTGATAACAGTAAGTCAGCATCCATGGTGAAGATCCATCGTCCTGTTGGACACGGAATGAACTACAGGTATCACGACAACGATGTATGTGAACTTTTTATTTACCCGTTCGTTTCTAATATTGAAATACATGAATAAAATAGGATGGAATGCTGCTAGTTGGAGTACTGAAGCATTAGCTGAATTGAGGGAAAGTGTTTTCTTATATTTGGTTATAGTGATTTACACGACACTTTTGAAATTTATTTTTCATTTCTGGTAGTTACAGCCAAGTGGCTTCTCGCAATCCGTCGCTGCTTTTTTTGCTCAGTGAAAAATATAGATATCTTTACATTTCATCCTATTTCTTCAAAACAGGAAACTCACTTGTAATAATGTAATGTGGTCTTTTGTACATGAAATCCAGGTGTTTGAGTTTGTTTCTTCTCAACATTTTTTACCTTGAGGGCCTGCATCAGTTGCGGAGATTGTAATTTAAAAGTACACTAAAATATGATACAGTGACTAACTAAGACGGCCTTGTTCAAGTCTTGGTGATCCTCCTTCACTATGTTGAACTCTTCAAGTTCGTCACAGTATTGTTTCATAGCACTGCTCAAGAATTTTGCAAAGCAGCTCCTGTTCAGCCTATTAAGTACATCAGATGCTTTGCAACTGATGTACTTAATAGGCTGAACAGGAGGCCGTCGAAGCTGATCAAACTCGAGTGATGAAAAACCACTCAGAGCTTATCACTATTGTTTCTTACGCTCTTTGTTACCTCCTGGAAAGGAGCATTTGCGCTACTAATTATTAATTCAGTTATTGTGATATACATACTACTACTACTTTATTTGTTTTGATTCAAGTGTTTTGAGTGTTATAATACTGTCCAGTTGCGAACACACTCAAGATTGATTCTCGTGCTGCATCTTTATCTTATTTTACAGTTGTACAGATTAAGGATGAATGCGAGATAAGAACTTCTATTCTTGTTTCCAAGGGTTTTGATCTTGTATAGTTATTGAGTAGTTCTTTATAAGTCCTTTGATCACTCAGATAGCAATATGCTGAAGTCAATCATTGACTGCCTCTTTGGGCCTTGCCTTCGTAGAGCTATAAGTGCAAGTGATTCCCCAGGGCAGGTCAAGAGGAAGAAGTTAATGATTGTCCTGACAACTTTTGCAGCAGCTGTTACAGTAAGCGCTATAATGCTAGCCTATGAGAAGAAGATATTAGTTGTTGCGGTAAATATTATACTTTTAATCTTAAGTATTATTTTGCTAATATTGTTGATCGTGTTTAAAATGGATTTGACGGATTTCTTACTCGAGGTATTCTGCGGCATTATAATTCTCGGCATATCTGTGCTGGACATTGATTCGGCAATGCTTCAAGAAAATCCTAGGTGGCCTATGTTTGTCATCGTTGTTGACGTTCTTCTCGTCTGCGAGGCTCCGATGAGGGCAACTGTTGGAGTTGTGTGTTGGTGTTGTCTGCACCTTATACTAATTAGTATAGAGTCTACCTATAGGTTCGGTCTCTTTGACTTACAGTATCAGCACTATTCACAGGAACACCGTCGTGAAAGGTTCGATTGTGAGAAACTTCCCTGTAACATTCCAATTGATATTTCTGTTGCGGCCCTCACATCTCAGTTTATGGTCTTTCTGATGGACTTCTTCTGCACACGCGGGTTCGCCGCAGCTCTCTTGGAAGAAAAGAACAACATCCTGGCATCTGTTGATGCTGCGAATGCAATCGCAACTTCACTTTCGAGATTCGATCTTGAGCAGGCTACGAGCTTGTTGGAAGATGCAGATATTCCTGGGGGACTGAGAGATGCTTTGGAGCAGATTCTATCGAACCTCCACACATATAGACCTTACTTGCCGCAGTCTTGTATTCCTGCTTGCTACTCCTCCTCTAGCAGTAGTAGTGAAGAAACAAAAATGTCAAATAGTACATTAAGTACTGCTCAAAGTATCGTAAAAAATGTAGGAAGGAAGTTTGGGTGTGTTAGTGCTTCCTTGCTGGTCGCAAACATCCGCAATTCGTTTGCAGTACTGCAGCACTCTCAGGATTCCTTTTCAGGTCTCATCTCTGATATGATTAGTGCGACGTCTGATGTCATTGTTAAGCATCGAGGAACACTTGACCTGTTCCTGGGGGATCGTGTCTTTGCGAACTTTGGTGGTACGAGAGCCCACATGAGCCATCCCAAGTCGTGTACGGATGCTGCGATGGCGATCACAAAACTCGCAAATCCGATGTTGGGTCCCTACCGGGAGATGGTGAGTGAAAGTCTTTCTATGAACATCGGGATGGCTTCTGGAAAGCTTGTGTGTGGAGATCTCGGTAATAAAAGCATATTGCGATTCAGCGTTATTGGAAAACTTTCTCTCTTGGTTGGTGTTGTTGAAAGGGTTGCATCGATCAAGGGAGTTCCGATGCTTACAGAAGTAGGTTTGTATCATGCAGTAAAGCACACTGCTGAGATTCGTGTGCACCTTCAAACGGTTCTTCATGATGACACTGAGCATATGCTTTATGAATTGATACCAAAGAAGGATGTCGAAGAAACCGAATGGATGTATCAACTCCAGCAGTCAGGATGCGGTGAGTGGGACGCTTTCAATGTTGCTGCTACAACAATGTTGAAAGGTGACACAAAGCCTGATCTTAGTTGTATAGTGATCCAGGGTGAAATAGCTGAGCAACTTTACAAGTTCAGTAAAAATGGACGTCCTGAGCCATTGGCGATTACGAAAAGGTAGGCACTTTGTGAGTTTTATTGAAAAATTATCACTTACGTGATTGGTTTCTTGTTTGTCTTCCATTCCCGTGCTCTAATTGAGGGCCCATTTTTATAAAAGCTTCCGAAAACCATTTACACCCAAAAACGAGTTGTTTATTTATTACGTCATTTTTATTTGATGTAAATTATATTAACCAAGCAGGGGAAGAAAATTATGCGGCGATTCTCATGTATCCAAGATGAAGTAAAGAGTGAAGCCGATGAAGAATGACGTAATATTTGGGAGCCCCTGCCTTCAACCCCAGAGGGAGTTCCATAAATCCTCGGAACCTGATCAGAACGTAGAAGCTGTGCTGTTTGTTTCACATTTGTTGGTGTATTTTAAGATTGTTCTGCAAGTCCTGATCACTTCTGGAAGACGAACTTCTGAAGGCATTCAACAAAAATGCCGACCAACATGGGGCGCCGGCGATGACGCTGATTCTTCCTTACAAGCCACCAGATGAGGGGGTCATCTGAAAACGGCTGTGACTGGGTTCATTTCGACCTGGTGATTGGGGGAAAGACATGAACCCACTTGGCAATGGAAGTGCATCAAGATGGGGCGAGACCGCAAGGCAGAACAAAGAGACACGCATCCCTACAACGAAGGAGGAGATATCTTTACCCACCTAAGATGTTTCACACAAACTGTGGTGCAGATTACTTCTGCGCAGGGTTGTGCCAGGCCCATTCGGTTTGACGGGCACCGGCCCCACCACTACGCCAATTAAAAAATAAATCCTCTCAAAATGGAAAATCGGGTTAAAAATTTAGTGCTTACCCAAGCGAGAGAATAGGAAGATTTTAAAACTAGAAGAAACTCACAGCAGTTCATAAACACTTATGAATGTGTGCCTTGTGTGAACTCTTCTCTCCTGTCTCAGAATGTACCTTTCACGGTTTTCGAAGAGAGAGAGACAGGAAACAGACAGAGATTTATCCCCTGGACTAAAAAGCAAAACTAATTTATTTCTGCCAAAGGCTATGAACCATTGGTTCCCTTGCAACATATTTCTCATTACCTGAGTGCTGTACACTCAGAGGTTGCTTCTTGTAGGGACTTTAAAACAGGTTTTTACCAGGTTTGCGGCTACTTCTCTTTTTAGTTTCTTTGATTATCAAAGGCTTTTTGGGAAACAGGTGAGCTTGAAATTCTTGGTTCAGCTTGGCCTGCAGGGAAGATCGGCACATTAATGTTCTTGACCTCGGTGATCATCTCACAATTTGGGTTGACAACACCACGGTCTGTGGTTTAGAAAAAAGATGTGTTCGTTATTAACAAGTTCCTTGGCATGAGCTTAAGAGAAAACTCCGAAAACATTCTCTTTCTTAGTAACTTCTTTTTTAATGTTTTCTTAATTTCCTCAGGACAGAAGGAGAGGGACCAGACATGACTCAAAACAGATGTTACTTAATTGAATGAACAAGTCTGAGATTTTCCAAACAATGACACCCCATCCCTGCAGAGGCATCCACAAACACTTCGGTAATTAGCCTTCCTATACTGTATGCACCTGGGAAAGAGAAGTATACTTAATTGAATGAACATGCAGTTAACAAGTCTGAGATCACTTAGAAGAATCTACACTGTGGTGCAGATTACTTCTGCGTAGGGGTTGTACGGGCCGTTTCGATTCGACGGGACACCGTCACCTTCGGCAGTCCTCCCTCATTCTACTCAGGCATAATTATCCTCTCCTTCTGCACAGCACCGATCCACATTTCCAGTTCCCTCCTTACTGGATGGGGCAATTTTAGTACCTGCTGTACTTGTAGGGTCTTGTTGCAACTGGTTTCCTCCGTACCTCAATGTGTCTGAAAGAGAGCTGACACCCCTGCATGCTTGGCCAGCCTGCTTATCAGCCCTTCTGAGAGTCCTGCTCTTGGTCCGATGCCAGAACTTCCAACACTTATCGCACCCAGTCGAAACTTATTTCTCCTTTTCCCTTGCCCAGGCCCGAAATCTTCTCCACACCGCCTGCTTGCTGTTGTCTTTGAGGCCCACATCTTCTCTAGTGTTTCTTGAAGTCGGCACTTCTTTGCCGCTTCTTTGCCCCCTCGGGGCATCCCTCCATCATGTTCAGCAGGATTCTTCCAACATTGTTTTTTCCTAATTCTTCTGAGGGCATTGTATCCTGACTGTGGATTTGCTTCCATCTCCCTTCCGCTGGGGATCCTCGGACTGCGGATTTTATATTGTTGTCCGGGCCTCGAACGATCGATTATGGATCTTCTTAACCTTGTTCGTGGCCGGCCGTCCTTCAATACCTGTTTTGAGCGCTTCTGCATAAGTCTTGCTGGTTTCCTTAACTTCAACCTTGGTAATGGAGTGTTGCTAATACTTGCATACTCCTGTACTCTACCTTCGTCTTGGGAGTACTGTTGTTACTTGCAGGGTCCGGTCGGCTGGTCACTTCGCGAACCCTCTCCCGTTTCCCGATGCTGGGTTCCCCCCTTTCCATTTTGGTTGCTGCAGCTTCACATATTTGTTCCTCTTAGCTATGGCGTTTGCCTTCTCCAACAGGTCTTCCGATGCCACTTTCATTACCATCTCCAGCTCGGATCTCTTCGTCCCATCCTTGCAGAAGTAATGCTGCAAGTAACACTTCGAGGAGCCTTGTTGTTCCGAGGGTTTGAGCTTTATGGCCAGTTCCTACGGTTCGTCCCCTACCCACTTGTGGGTGGGGGGCACTACCCGGATGTGAATTTGATGCAGGGTCTTTGTAAGGTACTAGTGATTCCGGATTTTGTGGGTAAGAATTCTGTGGCATTTTCCTTCTTCCACTTTCTTCAACCAACTTCCCCAGCCAAATAAAATTCCTTACGGAGTTTTGTTCTTAGGGGGGGGGGGGGGGGGGGGGTGAGAGTGGGGGAGGGGGGTCACACAATTTTTACCCCCAGATCCGGGGGGGGGGGGTGTGCCCAATATAGGGGGGTAGTAGTCTTGGACCACTGCCTACTATATTGCTTGGACAACCCCTACTTACTTAGGCATGGGACACAGTTACTAAGGCGAGACAACTTTCATAAGGCATTTCAATGGAGGACGCAGTCGGTCATGGAAGTCATAACCAACTTAGTTAATTATGTGACTCGTCTACTGACACGGCTAACATAGCTGGCTAAGCTTCGTCTCGGTGCGGAGCCCCTGAAGAACCTCAGGGAACTTTTAGGGCAGCCACGCTATGCTGAGGACAGTCACGGTAGTGGTCTGAAGACTACTCATCGTGCATGGTTTCATTACACCCGGCCTTGTGCTAGTGCATTAGAACCATCGAGGACAAATCTCTTTACGGATTCGTTCCAGGCAGTAGTTATCAGACTTGTCTGAGCTACACACATGCCAATGTATTCTGGAAGGCACGATGGTGAAAACCATCACAAGTTCTATAGAGAAGCTGCTGCTGACCGAAAGGTTTGGTGGTGACTGCCTCTATCAGAACTGCGGAAAAAAAGAGACAACCAACGTCTTGATGCTTTCAACTCTCGGGTGCGTACTTTCGGGTACTCCCTGTTGGTTAGAGTAACAAGAAACCTGGTTGATCCTGCCAGTAGTCATATGCTTGTTTCAAGGATTAAGCCATGCAAGTCTCAGAGTAAATGGATCACATTGCTGCATGCTTGGCCAGCCTGCTTATCAGCCCTTCTGAGAGTCCTGCTCTTGGTCCGATGCCAGAACTTCCAACACTTATCGCACCCAGTCGAAACTTATTTCTCCTTTTCCCTTGCCCAGGCCCGAAATCTTCTCCACACCGCCTGCTTGCTGTTGTCTTTGAGGCCCACATCTTCTCTAGTGTTTCTTGAAGTCGGCACTTCTTTGCCGCTTCTTTGCCCCCTCGGGGCATCCCTCCATCATGTTCAGCAGGATTCTTCCAACATTGTTTTTTCCTAATTCTTCTGAGGGCATTGTATCCTGACTGTGGATTTGCTTCCATCTCCCTTCCGCTGGGGATCCTCGGACTGCGGATTTTATATTGTTGTCCGGGCCTCGAACGATCGATTATGGATCTTCTTAACCTTGTTCGTGGCCGGCCGTCCTTCAATACCTGTTTTGAGCGCTTCTGCATAAGTCTTGCTGGTTTCCTTAACTTCAACCTTGGTAATGGAGTGTTGCTAATACTTGCATACTCCTGTACTCTACCTTCGTCTTGGGAGTACTGTTGTTACTTGCAGGGTCCGGTCGGCTGGTCACTTCGCGAACCCTCTCCCGTTTCCCGATGCTGGGTTCCCCCCTTTCCATTTTGGTTGCTGCAGCTTCACATATTTGTTCCTCTTAGCTATGGCGTTTGCCTTCTCCAACAGGTCTTCCGATGCCACTTTCATTACCATCTCCAGCTCGGATCTCTTCGTCCCATCCTTGCAGAAGTAATGCTGCTCCAACAAATACCTAACTCTACGAAGTGGGGGTTTTCTTATGCTACTACATATTCGACCCCGAGTATAAAGTTTTTCAATTGCTTGAAATAACTGAGAAGTTGCTTAAGTGGCTTCCCCCAACTTTGTATTCGAGGCTGTTGCATACCTCTCTCTGATCCCATGTCGGTCCTTCCCGAACTCATTGCTGCCCATCTTTTTACATCTCTGGCTGCAGATGGGTCGGTCACCTCCTGTGTTGCTTATTCTTCTTCCGTCTTTGGTGCTTGAGCTACTGGCCCTTGCTGAGTTGTTAGGCCTTCTTCAGTCGCCAGATAGTAGGTAGGAAGGAATCTCATTGGTCCATTCATGCGCGTCTTTAATTAGAAGACGAGGCATTTGGCTACCTTAAGGGGGTCATAGTTACTCCCGCCGTTTACCCGCGCTTGACCTGATCTCCCAGCGTTGACATTCAGGGCACTCGCCACCGCTGTGATGAAGCGACATGCTGTGGTTTAATTAACCAGTTGGTGTAGACACGACATGCGGTCTGACACAGAAGGCTTCCGAGCCCACGAGAGGTCCCGCGAGACCCTTCGCAGACCCTTCAACCTAAACCCATGAAAGAGCCACACCGTTATCCACATGTGTCCTCGGAGCCAATCCTTTTCCCGAAGTTACGGATCTAGTTTGCCGACTTCCCTTCCCTACATTGTTCTGTCGGCCAGGGGCTTTTAGCCTAGGAGACCTATTGCGGTTAACGGCCTGATGCAAGAGAAGAGATCTCCCCTGCCTTTTCCATGCACATCCACCAGACACCCTACTGCACAAAAGAGTGCAGCTTTCCAGGGTAATTGTCCCTGCCCCCGATTGATGCATTTCAAGGGGCAATCATTCCTTCAAAAAGAGACGAACGACTACGTCATCCGGCCCTTTGAGAATAGGTCGAGGAAACGATATCCCCAATGCCTCCAATCATTCGCTTTACCTGGCGTAACTCCTTTTATGGTTCCAGCTATCCCGAGGGAAACTTCGGAGTGAACTAGATGGTTCGATGGGTCTTTCGCCCCTATACCCAGCTTTGACGAGCGATTTGCACGTCAACACCGCAACGGACCTCCACCAGGGTTTCCCCCGGCTTCGTCCTACCCAGGCATAGTTCACCATCTTTCGGGCCCCAACAAGTGTACTTTACCTCAAATCCTTTTCCAATAAATCGGGATCGGGCTGTGCTGCAGGGGTTGGCACATAAAGTCCCTTTCAGTGCGGCTTATGGGTTTGACACCCTAAACCTTGCACACGTGTTAGACTCCTTGGTCCGTGTTTCAAGACGGGTAGTGCAAGATCGCTACGTCTGGTGCGTGCACTGCGGGGGTGGCACTCCGGGAGATATTTAGCCTTAGCAGAGGGATACCTGCCAATTAGCTCAGCATTCCCAAACTGAGCGACTCTTGCTGACTGTGAAGGTAGACTGGATGGCTGCTCAGATGTATGGGGCTCTCACCCTCTTTGGTGACCCCATTCCAGTTCACACAAGGCACACATTCATAAGTGTTTATGAACTGCTGTGAGTTTCTTCTAGTTTTAAAATCTTCCTATTCTCTCGCTTGGGTAAGCACTAAATTTTTAACCCGATTTTCCATTTTGAGAGGATTTATTTTTTAATTGGCGTAGTGGTGGGGCCGGTGCCCGTCAAACCGAATGGGCCTGGCACAACCCTGCGCAGAAGTAATCTGCACCACAGTTTGTGTGAAACATCTTAGGTGGGTAAAGATATCTCCTCCTTCGTTGTAGGGATGCGTGTCTCTTTGTTCTGCCTTGCGGTCTCGCCCCATCTTGATGCACTTCCATTGCCAAGTGGGTTCATGTCTTTCCCCCAATCACCAGGTCGAAATGAACCCAGTCACAGCCGTTTTCAGATGACCCCCTCATCTGGTGGCTTGTAAGGAAGAATCAGCGTCATCGCCGGCGCCCCATGTTGGTCGGCATTTTTGTTGAATGCCTTCAGAAGTTCGTCTTCCAGAAGTGATCAGGACTTGCAGAACAATCTTAAAATACACCAACAAATGTGAAACAAACAGCACAGCTTCTACGTTCTGATCAGGTTCCGAGGATTTATGGAACTCCCTCTGGGGTTGAAGGCAGGGGCTCCCAAATATTACGTCATTCTTCATCGGCTTCACTCTTTACTTCATCTTGGATACATGAGAATCGCCGCATAATTTTCTTCCCCTGCTTGGTTAATATAATTTACATCAAATAAAAATGACGTAATAAATAAACAACTCGTTTTTGGGTGTAAATGGTTTTCGGAAGCTTTTATAAAAATGGGCCCTCAATTAGAGCACGGGAATGGAAGACAAACAAGAAACCAATCACGTAAGTGATAATTTTTCAATAAAACTCACAAAGTGCCTACCTTTTCGTAATCGCCAATGGCTCAGGACGTCCATTTTTACTGAACTTGTAAAGTTGCTCAGCTATTTCACCCTGGATCACTATACAACTAAGATCAGGCTTTGTGTCACCTTTCAACATTGTTGTAGCAGCAACATTGAAAGCGTCCCACTCACCGCATCCTGACTGCTGGAGTTGATACATCCATTCGGTTTCTTCGACATCCTTCTTTGGTATCAATTCATAAAGCATATGCTCAGTGTCATCATGAAGAACCGTTTGAAGGTGCACACGAATCTCAGCAGTGTGCTTTACTGCATGATACAAACCTACTTCTGTAAGCATCGGAACTCCCTTGATCGATGCAACCCTTTCAACAACACCAACCAAGAGAGAAAGTTTTCCAATAACGCTGAATCGCAATATGCTTTTATTACCGAGATCTCCACACACAAGCTTTCCAGAAGCCATCCCGATGTTCATAGAAAGACTTTCACTCACCATCTCCCGGTAGGGACCCAACATCGGATTTGCGAGTTTTGTGATCGCCATCGCAGCATCCGTACACGACTTGGGATGGCTCATGTGGGCTCTCGTACCACCAAAGTTCGCAAAGACACGATCCCCCAGGAACAGGTCAAGTGTTCCTCGATGCTTAACAATGACATCAGACGTCGCACTAATCATATCAGAGATGAGACCTGAAAAGGAATCCTGAGAGTGCTGCAGTACTGCAAACGAATTGCGGATGTTTGCGACCAGCAAGGAAGCACTAACACACCCAAACTTCCTTCCTACATTTTTTACGATACTTTGAGCAGTACTTAATGTACTATTTGACATTTTTGTTTCTTCACTACTACTGCTAGAGGAGGAGTAGCAAGCAGGAATACAAGACTGCGGCAAGTAAGGTCTATATGTGTGGAGGTTCGATAGAATCTGCTCCAAAGCATCTCTCAGTCCCCCAGGAATATCTGCATCTTCCAACAAGCTCGTAGCCTGCTCAAGATCGAATCTCGAAAGTGAAGTTGCGATTGCATTCGCAGCATCAACAGATGCCAGGATGTTGTTCTTTTCTTCCAAGAGAGCTGCGGCGAACCCGCGTGTGCAGAAGAAGTCCATCAGAAAGACCATAAACTGAGATGTGAGGGCCGCAACAGAAATATCAATTGGAATGTTACAGGGAAGTTTCTCACAATCGAACCTTTCACGACGGTGTTCCTGTGAATAGTGCTGATACTGTAAGTCAAAGAGACCGAACCTATAGGTAGACTCTATACTAATTAGTATAAGGTGCAGACAACACCAACACACAACTCCAACAGTTGCCCTCATCGGAGCCTCGCAGACGAGAAGAACGTCAACAACGATGACAAACATAGGCCACCTAGGATTTTCTTGAAGCATTGCCGAATCAATGTCCAGCACAGATATGCCGAGAATTATAATGCCGCAGAATACCTCGAGTAAGAAATCCGTCAAATCCATTTTAAACACGATCAACAATATTAGCAAAATAATACTTAAGATTAAAAGTATAATATTTACCGCAACAACTAATATCTTCTTCTCATAGGCTAGCATTATAGCGCTTACTGTAACAGCTGCTGCAAAAGTTGTCAGGACAATCATTAACTTCTTCCTCTTGACCTGCCCTGGGGAATCACTTGCACTTATAGCTCTACGAAGGCAAGGCCCAAAGAGGCAGTCAATGATTGACTTCAGCATATTGCTATCTGAGTGATCAAAGGACTTATAAAGAACTACTCAATAACTATACAAGATCAAAACCCTTGGAAACAAGAATAGAAGTTCTTATCTCGCATTCATCCTTAATCTGTACAACTGTAAAATAAGATAAAGATGCAGCACGAGAATCAATCTTGAGTGTGTTCGCAACTGGACAGTATTATAACACTCAAAACACTTGAATCAAAACAAATAAAGTAGTAGTAGTATGTATATCACAATAACTGAATTAATAATTAGTAGCGCAAATGCTCCTTTCCAGGAGGTAACAAAGAGCGTAAGAAACAATAGTGATAAGCTCTGAGTGGTTTTTCATCACTCAAAAAGCACTTGCAAAGCTGGCTCCCTCATCAGCGTCCTTCTTCTTTTTCTCTTTTTCTGCCGCAACTTTGTTTAATGCTTCCTCTCGAGGATCAACCTTCTTTGGCTGTTCCTTCTCTGGCTGTTTCTTTGTCTCTGCCCTCGGTACTGGTTTTGGGCACTCAGCTGGGGGAGTTACGCCTTCCTGAACACACAACGTGTAAATCACATCTGATAATGGATCGGGTCCTTGATGAATAAGCATCGTGGCCACTACTTTCTCCATCAAATCCGGTATCTTCTTCTCCTTCATGTATGCTTGTGTTTCCATTTTGTACTGCCGATTTGTTCTGATGCAAAAGACAGAAAAATAAATTCGTTCGTTTTCATTTTTTGCTATTTCACATCCACTGCTTCACTCATTTTTTAAGATTTAGATGGCTGACAAGATATATTAAAGAACTGCGAATGGTAGATGTCGACTTGATGCAACTCGTTAGGCAGCTTTATTCATCTAATACATGAGAGCGCCTACAGGCACTACTCTGCAGGCGAATAAATTAAACAAAGAAACAGAAAACCATGGAATGTCTTACTTCTACTCTATCGTTGTATTCTGACGATGAATAAACATAGCTAAGGCATCAAGCAGAGTTCGAGCCTCTTTCTTTACAACTTTAATCGAAGTCAAGTCAAAACCATCATGCTGAAGGTCAGTTGTATTGATTGGAGCAGTTTCAAGAGCACTCCTCAGGTACCTGCCAAACGGAGTAATTGCAGCTTCAGAACCTCTAACAGGTACACAAGATGACATAGTATAAAGATTTGAAGATCGGTCGTAGGCAAGCAAGAGAAGTGGAGCTGACTTCTTTTTGGACTTCTGATCTTCGTTCAATGTGTCCAGAATTGCATACCCTAGACTGAGTAAAGTCAGTGGATGCAAAAAGTAACTCACGTCTCCCGAGGCCTCGTTAACGAACCCGTACCGAAAACAACCTAAATTTCTAATGTACTCCTTCTGTAGAAGAAACTTAGTTTGACGAACGACAGCCGCTTGGGTACTTCTGGTAATCTCAAGCCCTTGAGTGAACTTTTCTGCTGAGCGGCGGTTATCAACAATATCGTAAGCTAACCAGAAATATTGAACTCGAGTTTCATCTTTCTCTGTGTCAAACGGGTGAGTTAATACCGCAGAGAGAATTCGACTTAAGTCTGGTGCGGCTATCCCAGTGTTATAACCTTGTTTCATTATTATTGATCTGAAGGTAAATCCTGTTAGTCCAAGATTCTTTAACTTACTTGAGAGTAAGCTGAGAACTTCCTCCTTCTTTTCAGCATTCCACGCGAGGGTCCATTCTACTCTGCAGTCTTCCTCTTTCAGTCCAAGCTGTCCGTGAAGCAGTCTACGTAGTTGGTTTTCACCATTTTCCGTATTATAGAGTCTCAATCTAGAAGCCACATAGCTGCTTTCAACGAGAGCATCCCAAAGTGAATTGTGTCTCAGTAAAAACAAGTGATGCTCGACATTACTTTCTAATCTAATAGTGTGATAACTGTCTTGTTCTTGTAAGTCTTCACCCGCATATTCCGTAGCAGGTTTATGAACATTTCTCCGTGCGACTATGAGGAGGTATTTGCCAATAAGTGCATCGTACTGAGCGTGTGAGATTCGACGCATTAAAAAGAAATGTGAAGCTGACACCGCAGCATACCAAAGCAAGTTATCGGGTGCCTGCGGCATTATGTCTAAAGCAATGTGACAAAACAAAGTAGAAGAAGGAGGTCCGTGCCAATTGGAAGAATAGTAATGCGATTCGATTGAAATGTAGTCGTCAGTTTCAGGGAGGGAGTCGTCTGGTGTTTGAGTTTCAGTTTCCGAATCCAATCTTTTGCGACGCTTTTTAGAGATTCGTTTGCATCTATTAAAATACTCCTCGACATCTCCTTGTTGCCACACTAGTACATTATCATGTTCGATGTTATCCAAGTGAATAGGTCTGTGTGAGTCAACCAAATGAACTGTCGTGTCAACAGGAATCACATCTGACAAACTTTGATTAGCCCCACAATTTATCATTAATATCGAAACAGTTCCTTCAGGAATTTCTTTAATAGCTTTTTCAACATCACCATGGGTTTCAACAGGTGTCACTGTTGGCTGTACTTTGTCAGTCAACATCAGTTGCATCAGAATCTTTAGACTGCAAACAGCATCGACATCACAACCAACTAGTACATGTACAGGAACACGTCCTTCTTTCCAAATCTCGCGGACCTTTTCATAAGCGGCTGTTAATCCGTCCTCACCCAAAAGTACCATTTCGCATTGGGTTCTACTAAGAATGAAATTAAAAAAGAGATGCAATCGGTACCTTAAAAGTGGTTTACGGTATATTCCAATACGGTATCCTCTGTAATTGAGAGGTGATAAGGAAGGAAAATTGCTGCTGTGAATATTTTGAATGATTTCTAAGCTTCGATCATGCTTTGAACCAAATTTTGAGCTCTCACATCCTTTTGCCTTGGTACATCTTTGAAAGTTCCTTTCTACTTCATAGTTGCAAAAAAAAAAAAAAAAAAAAAATAGTTTTGGTGCTCGATTGCGTGAACTCTGCAAAACCAGAAGGGAAAACAAACAAACAAAATAATCACTGAATTATAGCATGGCCTATACTTTAGCGATAATAACTTCGTGTCAGGTTATTACATAATAATCCTAACAACAACAAAAAAAAAAATGATCGGTTTTTTCGAGCTTTTTAAAAAAAAAACCACCCTTATTCGGAGCACCCCAGAACCCAAAAAATGATTGTTTTCGTTTAACAATTATACGTTTGATATCTTGGAATGGGTGATAAACTCATTCGAAGATACCAAATTCGATTTGCCAACGGATTGTGAATCTTTCTGTGACTTTGGGGTATGCAGGTATCGGTAATAGATAAATCTATTTATCGAACAATGAAAGAATGATAAATATTAGATAGAATTTGATTATAAAATATCGAAGGTACACAAAATTTAAGATAAAGATAGAAACACATTGATCTACTTTTTCCGTCAGTATATAAGTTTATTTCACAGATGTTTTACCAGTGGAAAACTTTGTATTAGTTCATAATAATATTCTACTTCTGTCGGAGGATACTATCGAAAGGAAAAACCTTGTTTTCCCTTTTCAATAAAAGACTATGAAGCGAAACAGAGTTATGACGCTGTTGATAACTCTGGAGCTATCTTCCCGAAAAGAAGGAAAAAAAAAGGAACGGAAAAACAAAGCCACTGCTTATGTCGGTGAGAAGTCGAAGTTTCAGACACAAATAGAACACACTACAGGACAAAAAAACAGAAATATTAAGGACGGTATACTGGTTCAAATATTTATTATTTGAGTAGCAGGTCCAAAGACTTCCGTGCATGTGATGAACTATTTCAGAATCTTTAATCTTTAGTTTCTCAAGAGGTTAAGGAGATTGTAATTTAATATTTTCCAAAAAAAAAACAACACAGATAGAGAAGTTCAAAGTGGGAACATACCAGTAACTCATTTGATACGAATTGCTGACTATGACCACGAAGGTAATTGTAAGAACAAACAGATCATTAATAGCATTCTGACAGAACTGTTTGATATATCATATCAAGATAAAAAAGTAAAGTTTAAAAAAGAGAGAGAGAAAAACTCACTGTCCTGCTGCTCCATGAAATGCGTAAATCATCTACTGCACAACAGCAGAAAATAGCCAACATCATCTTGAAAGGTGCGAATGATTTCAACGAAGCCATCCGAAGAACAACATTCACTCGTCTTATAATTTATAGTAGTGAAGTATCGCAATCTAAATCATTTATTATGGAGAGAAGATATCATATAAGGTCTGGTGCCACACGATGTAGTCGTTAATTTCACGGAAATTGATATGTGCATATAATTCTGGTCCGTTAATAGTCACGATAGCTGTCGCATTACAGCCGCCATCGTGTGCAGGACGAGGCTCTATTCGATTCCCTTCGTAATGAAACACTCCGTCACCGATTGCACCAACGTAGGTAAGACTGCACATTTGTGCATTCACGACAATTGGTCTGATTTCCAAACTAACTAGTTTGGTACGAGGTCTCCAACGACCTCTTGAGTCGGATGTTTCCAAGAGAATCATTGCCTCTTCTGGGGGGAGACTTTTTCGAAATATCTGAAGTCGGTGTCCGAAGTTCACACACAAAGTGTACGTGCCGTTGGATGAGATTCCACACGATCTGCGGGCGAGCATAAACGTTGGATGCGTGTCATACGCTTCCATTAAGATCTCAGTGGTTTTATGACCTGTTGCTCCTGGGTAAATACTTCCTTTTTCAATAGCAAGTAGGTGATGGAAAGTAATTACTGTAGTGCGACCAATGATGTCATCCATCCACATTCCAGTCATTTCATAAATTGAAGGGCAGTTTGGACAAGTGTCTCGAATGTCTGAAAGCAGTCCTGGTGTACCAACAGTATCAAATTGATGAAATCCATCAAAAGGAGAGAATATTGCATTCATTCCAGCAGCCTGTCTTAAACACCTACAAAAAGAACCGTCTCCTCCCTCGTGACTACACGACCCATCCAACAACCACGACCTGGTAGCATTCTCTGCTGTACCAGGGTACTTTCTCAACCAGGTTTTACCAGCAAAATTAGATATTAAAATACCTCCTCCACCTAACGCCATGTTCCCATGTAAACTAATCTTCACTTTCCACTCTGAGCTGCCACCAACATACCAAAGAGTTGTGTGCGGGCTGTTGTATTTAATCGTGAGGAGGGAGTATCTCGAATTAGAATCAGATTTCAAAAAGACAAAAACACATACTCAGATAAATAAGACAACGCCCATGTCATGTGATTCGAAAACACTAGCGTATCGTCGTCTACCATGAAATAAAAAGCAGATTTACGATGGCTGTTTTGGTTTTGTTGTACTAACTGAAAACAAAGTTGTTCTAATTCAGATAACACAACATACTTTAAAAACATCCAATGCAGTGCAATATTAACCCTGATAGTGTTAACAGAAATCCCTTCAGGGCTGTCTGTGAAAGAAGGACCAACCAACCAGTCCGTGTGAGGCCAAGAGGTGTCGATGTCATGAGAGTAACAGTCTAATGTTATGACTGCCTGTTTCCAGGGACCAATATTGTTGCGAATACCGTGAATAAGCCAACGCTCGAGTAGGGGTTTTCTGGCTGCGATGGTGTTGAAAGAAGACACAACCAACACAGTAACATCATGACTAGTATATGGTCCAAGTGAACTCTCAGTTGGTGTAATAAACCGAGTGTCTTTGGCAGAACAACATCCCTTGTGCCCTCTGTGGCAATGTTCATCATCAAAAACTGGAGGAGGAAGCTTCACTTTCGAGTCTATTGGAGATTCTAAAAAGTGAACGCTCTCATTTGGATCAACAATATCAGCGCTTTCTGTGAACATCCAAGTAACATTATGTGTGAAGTGTGGATTGTTTGTTTCTCTTACTTCTTCAATCACAAGCTTCCCTTTCCGATTTACTATAAACAAACTCGAATTGCGACTGTCGTCGGTGTATATTTGAAGAGCGAAGTAATTGATGTTATAATAATCTTTAAAAGGCAAGAAAGAGACATTCTTAGAGAACTCCAACGATAGATTATCAGATGGGATTTTTGATAAGTAAACTGAGCTTCCATTTTGTACGACGTATTGTGGATTAGGTCCGCATGATAAAAGAGAGATCGTTGAATTTCCGACTAAGCCTTGCTGAACTCGGAACTTTAGATCATAAGTTGGTCCAGCTATCAATTCCATCTCCTGCTGCATCCACATTACCGTCTTGCAATTATGACCTTTCACACCATAGCAAATCCCTTCTTTCAAGTATCCCCTGTTCGGAGTCCGTTTCTTATCAATAAACGTCTGGATTTGTATCGATTCTTCTGCTTCAATTTTTGAGTCAGATATTTCCACACTTGGACGCAATAAATAAATTACATGTATTAACGCAATTAGGGGGAACAGCACACGAGCTCGCATTCCCCACTGAAAACTAATAGGGGGGTAAATTGATACTGTATTATCGAGTTCAAGGGAACAACAATCTCTCGGACATCCTTGACTGTCAGTGGCAGCGTAGTAAATGACTGCAAATAAATAAATAATGCCACTGGAGGCCACCTGAAATAGTTGAGGGGGGAGTATATGAATTGCCAAGGATTTCCTACAAGTGACACTTCGCAACTTACATCGTCAAAGCTGATCGCAACTTACTGTAGCCTGCTGAGATAAATAGCTGCGATACGGGAACGGAAGACTAGAAGAACGTTTTGATTGATAACCTGTTGAGCCTATTTATAAACTACAACGAAAACATCGGTACCGCGGCTTCTGACGCTGGTCCAAGTTGTGGCTATAATTGAAAGAACCTGAAAGGCAATTTTATCTTTGAGTGATGAGAGGAGAACAACACCAAAGCTGTGCGGCATTTGATTTCATGTAAACAATTATCTGATACCATTCCACCGGACTCGTTTGAAGAAGAAAAAAGAAAAAAGAGGGAGAGAAACAATGAACACGTAATAAGCTTCATAGCAGCACATTAATACAGCCAGGCTTATCTTAAAAGAAGCTTACCAAAGCTCGGCGTCAGCCTTCTTTAAGTCTGCAACTTTCTTTAGGTTGCTCGCAATGAGAAGCTTTCCAATCTCCGGGTCATGAATGCTGAAGATCTGAGCAACGTGTTTGGCAACGTTTGCTGGGCGGTAGATGTACGAGTTGCTGCTTCCCGGAGGCTGTTTTTTTGATTATTAACTTCTATACTGAATGAACGGGAGTCATAAAAAGTAAACAAATAAATAACATACATTGTTGATACAGCTGTCGTTCTTGCCATCTGGTGGGCAGGAGACAACAGGGAAGAGCGATGAAAATGAGGCAGTTCCCGAAAGAGCGTCTGTACCTCCGGCACATCCGATGATGCAAATTGGCTCAACACTCGTGTTGTACATTGCGACCTCATTTTCTAGCTGTCCCGCTTGCTTGTGGGCAGAGCAAATTCTCTTCTTGCTCGGAATGCCATACGCATCCAAAGCGTCAGACAATTTCTGCATGTGTCCCAAGTCACTGTTGCTTCCAGCAAAGATCATAGCGCAGTAACCCTTAATAATTCCACTTGCCTTCATACTGTTGAAGAGTCTTAACTTAGCAGAGGTATTGAACTCTGGGTAGTCAAACTGTGATCCCGTTAGTCTCTCAAAGATTTGGATGTATCTCGAGGTGCACTCAATAACCTGCTCCTCGCTCAACTTTGGAACAGGCTTACCCTCAGAGTATCCATTCTCGAGAAGGATATCTCTGACGTACTGCTTTGAGTACTCCTTAATCTTAAGGCTGCTGTCAGCCTTTAGTACTTCAGAAACGTTCTTTCCGCTTGTCTTGGCGGCTTCCTGGATCTTTGGGAATTTTGCTTCCCACTCAGAGATGTCACACATTCTTGAGGAGTCAGGAGTGTTCACTTCGTCAATCAATAACAAATTCCCGTCTTTGTCAAGTCCGAACTCGTACTTGGTGTCGATGAACATGAGTGGCGGGTTAGCTTTCGCGGCGACTTCGCATCCCTTTGCGTAGAGTTCGTGAGAAAGTTTCTTGACACGGGCAGCCATGTCAGCTCCAATCTTGTCCTCAACCTCTTTAAAAGTCATTGGCTCATCAACATCTCCCTTCGTCGTTGGGGTGAAGAGTGGCTCGTCGAGCTTTTGGTATCTGAGGAGACCATCCTGGAGCTTCAATCCACAGAAATCTCTGGCACCTTTCTCGTAGGCTGCGGCCATCGATCCCCACATGTAACCTCTCACAATACATTCGATTTGAAGGTTCTCAACCTTTTTCTGAACAACAACGTTTGGGTCAGGGGAAGTGACCAAGGCGTTTGGAATAATGCTTGAAGTGCTGTCGAACGCAAACTTGGCGATCTTGTTTAATAACATTCCCTTGTAAGGGATCAAGTTTGGGATGTGTTGATCAAAGGCTGACACTCTGTCAGTGGCAACCATCACAACGTTGTCATCTTTGAAGTAGATGTCTCTGACTTTTCCCTTCTTTACCTTTCCTAACTCAGGCATGAAACAATCGTCAAGGCACTGGGCCTTGAGAATGGCATCGCGGTTTACGGACATTTTACTAATGAAACAAAATAGCTGTTGGAATAAATTGATAATCAGATTCTATGTGATTCAACTAATGAAAACAGATTGCTGTTTCTAGTCTACGAAGAACAGGTGAAAAAAAGACTAATACATTCGTGATGCCAAGGTTTTCAAAACGGCGAGGACTTGAAGAGATGTGGTTGTGTCGGTACAAAATTATAACAAAATCAAAACGAAAGGAACTGAACAAAACGTGAGCCGTACAACAATACCAACAGAGGTTGTCATTTAATGACATCCGTTGAGATCAGTCCAGGGATTTCGAACCAACTTGTTCTCCTTCAATGGGAGGATCAGAAGGAAATTCTTCTTCTGCAAGCGACTGCAGAAGAGTGCTCCTTGATTCGACCAAAGAACCTTCTTCAAGAGAGAAGTTAGGAGGCTTGTTGGAAGGAGCTATCGGAGGAGTAAGTGCAGGCTCATCAACCGATTCAAAGTAATCTACCTGCGGCAACATCATCAACGCTGGTTGCTGCGGGGTTGGCTGTTCTGTCGTCGGGGAGTAGGACTCAAATTCTGATTCATCAACCGCATCTAATAAAGTAATTTGAGGAATACTTTTCATATTTTTTAAAGCTGCTGTTGTCCGTTCAGATGTTCGACCACTAAAACTAGTGGCCACAGCGCCCCGAGCGTATAAAGTGGGTGGCGGTGCCAGTTCATCATCGCTCGTATCAGTTTGGGTATCTGTCTGTTGATAAGGAGGGGGTGGAACTGCTTCTACTTCCCCGCTGACTATAATTTCAACGTCAGGTGGGTCGGAAGCTATTAATAGATCAGCCGCCGGTATGACTTGGAGTCTCTCGATATTATTTGAATTCTGCTGTTTCTGTACTTGTTGTGTTTGTTGTAGTTCCTGTTGTTCCGCTTGTTGCTGCAATTGCTGTTGCTGATGGTTCAGCTTTTTAAAAAGTTCATTTACTTCTATCTCCCTGTCGGAGATTAGTGATTCTTGAATGGCGACATTAACTTCCCGTTCACTTAAACTACTTAACTTGTCACGAACTTCCACCTCCCGTTTAGCCACCGCCATTTCACGATCGTAAATTTTCGCCTCTCGTATTGATAATTTTCGATCGCGATCCTCAACGTGTTCTAATCGTTCGCGATAGTCTTCTTTGATTATTCGTTCCCTGCTGAGGGTCGATTTCAGTGGTGATTGACATTTTGGTGTCTTTCGGGCGCTCAGCGTCTTGAACACCTCTGCGTATGCCTCACTCAATCGTATCGCCGACTGTTGTGACATTTCTTTGCGTGCAACACCATCTGTTGATAAGTAATTGTAATGATAACGTTTGATGATAACGATAAAGTTCTTCAGGTATGGTATCTGACAACTCAATTAAAAGTTGCATATCTCTGGAAAGGAAAATAGAATTGACGTGTCCTACACGAAGTAAAAGTCTAACTGTAGACAAGACTCTTAAAAGGAAACGAATATAATCAAAATGCACCCGAAGTATGTTTGGAACACTAAAGAAAGAGTACCACGTCGTCTGCTTTCTACGGCAAATCAGCTTTCAAGTTTGACAACAAGAAATGGACGTAGCAGTCGGCTGCGCGGGGGATAGAAATTGAATCTGAAGATTTGCTTTTGGAATTCCAGTTGTGAAATCAGAACACAATAACGTCCTCTCTGGAGGCACAAGCTACACTCCCATCATCGAAAGGCTTCGCAGATGACTGACGAAGAACACGGTATGGCGATACTCTCACACTAGAAGGTTTCCCGAGTAGCAGTAAGTCCACTTGAGTTGAGTTCCAAAAGGTTTTAACAAAAAGTAAGGCGTAGCGTTATTTCTATTGAGCAGTCCAGTAGGCTGCAGAAACACTGACTGAGTCAAGAAACGAAAGAAAAAACTAAAGCAAAAAAGAAAGTTACGCACATGAAAGCGCAACGACAGCAGTGAGCATAGCAGATCGTTCTGCAAATGCAATTAGACAATCAGACGGACTTACATCAAATGTGGTTATTGAGAGAAATCATCTACGCCAACCCTCATAAGATTCACTCGGTTCTGCTTCTCAAATCAAAAAAAAGAAATTTTAATTAATGAAATGAATAATATTATATCGGATTAATAAACAGCAGGCAGCTGTTGAAAACTCTCTTCGCTAAAATCTCTATAAGACGTCTGTCGAAAGTTGCGAAGTCTCGTCCCCGATGACGAAAGTCTCAGCGAGCTCATTACTGTCACTGTCATTGCAGTCAAATCAAAGCCGCCTGGACTTCAGAAAGACTATTCCATTCTTACTTCATACTGACCAGCCTGGGTGATGTGACGCACCCAGTGAAGCGATTCGTAATTACTCTGCTCTGTTACTTTTACGTATTTTACCTGTTGATTGTTTCGTTTTTATCTTAATTCCTTTCTATGATGAAATGAGTAATGAACATGTAAGCGTGTCGACTAATCTCTCTTACAGAATTGTATCAAACAAAATTCATACCTCCATTCCAGAGAGCGACAGGATAGGAATCTGAAAGTTGACTGAGATTGGCTTCTTAACGGTCGTGTCCTTCTGGCGAATTGAAGGAAGACCAAAAGTACAGCGACAGACAACTTCTTTACCACCAGGGAAGAACTGTTTTGTTTGGTGTTGATTTTGTTGGAGGAATTGATAAGAACAAATGAAACAAAATGATAAGCCTCTCAGGTTTCCTTACCCAATAAGAGACTTTCAACAAACCTTGAGTGTCCACTTCACACAGTTTTCGTTAGGAAGATACTTAACATCATTTCTACCAGTGCTTGCTTTAAACTGAGGTGAGTCAGCATCAGGTGGTACCGGAATGCGAAGTTCTACGCTGGATGCAACAGAACTCTTTCGGTATGTTGACTTCACCTTCACAAGGATCTCGAGACGTGTTCCGTGGCGTTCTACTTGTGAGGATACGTCGATAATTGGCTTCACTCGACAAGGTAAACGGTACGTCATAAGTTCAAAGTCACCATCTGGTGGTATAAATAAAATCGTTCGGTCGGCGTCGAATCGATTCAACATAACACACTGATGGAACTTTATGTCATCCAGTTCAATTCCCCTCACTTCGCTGTTAGATGCACTTGGTCGACGGAGCATCGCGCACTGCTTGTCATTTAAGGCGACCTTGACTTCCGGCATACCAGAGAGTTCACACTTTATTTTCACAGCTCCCTGAATTTCGGAATGAAGAACGTCACCATTTGTGTTTACTAAAAGGTTTACCGAGTCAACGATGTCTAAAAAGATTTGATTCTTTCTGTGCTTGATTCCTTCAGGTCTCCATGGACAAGTACCACTTGCTCCAGTCATTGCCGGAGGTAAATCTTTCAGTACGTCAGAGTCACTTAGAAGTAATTTATGTGATTCCTGAGTAATAAAGTCACGAAGCACCTTCGACTCCGTAAATTGCGGGTAGCCGAAATCCATCATTTCATCAAGCAGTTCGTAAATAACGACAAAGTTATCCCTAATACTCTCTTCTGTAACTGTTTCCATGTACTCCTGAAACACTTTTAATAAGTGATGAAGATACACAACCAACATGGATGCGTTGCAATTTATCTTCGAAACCAACACGAAGTAGATGTTGTTGTGAAGCAGCCAAGCAAACGTCAGCCCGTCAACTTCAAAAATTGGCTTCACGAGGCAGTCTTCTTCTTCAATTACCCTCTGAACAAAGATCTCAGTAACGGTGTAGGGCACATCTTGTCGGTAGTTTCTCGTAATCAAAGGTTTCCCTTTAGTGTTTAAAAGCACCAATGCAGATGCCATTTTCCCTTAAATTCTTCCTGAGAATGTAAACAAAATATACACAAATAAAACAACATATTCTCAGCTCGTTGCTGCGACTCCTGTTTTCTATACGTCAAGTACCTGTCAGAATAAAAAAACAGATCATAAAATTGAATGAAAAATTTTTATAAAAAAAAAAAAAGATAAAACCACTTTTGTCATGTTGTTCTGTTCTGTTCTTTCAATCGGAATACCCTAACATTCCTTTTTTATAAAGTTCGCACTATTTTATTTAATTTACGTCCGGACGGCAATTCTTAGCCGCAGGTGCTTGTTAAGAGTTAAGACAACGACAGGATCGATGTACTACTACTCGGTTATTCTGTTTCGTAACTTCTTTTTTTTTTCTTTCTTTCTTTCTTTCATTTTTTTTTTTTTTTTTTTTCCCCCTTTTAACCACTTGCTATTTCAGTAGACTTGGAGATTGTCATCTTTTTATTACATTTTGTGTTTTTCTTTTTTTTTCTTTCTTTTCTTTTCTTTTCGTTCCTTTTTTTTTTTTTTTTTGTCTTTTCACTTTCTGTTTAGGGTGTCATCATCTCCTTTTTGGCAGAGAAGATTTGTTCCCAAAATATGAAATGAAAACAATCACGAAAAACGTTGTACAACTTAAGTACAGTACTTAAGGAAGTTATACAAAAATAAAACTCCAGGAAAAATAAAATAAAAAAAATAAAAAACACTGGGATTTGGTATTATTAATTTGTTTTTTTTTTGCACGTAACTATAACACTCCGGTAGAAGGTGTTCGTGATATAAATGTAAGATATCGGACAAAAAGAAAAATAAGAATCGCTTGAAGTTTTTTTTTTTTTTTCAGAAAAAGAATTAAGTGTTCGCTTTTCGAGTTGGCAACAGTCTCCAAATAATTAGGGAACAGGCCAATGCTCCGCACCGTTTGATACTTTAATTGCAATATTGTCATCCCACACTTAGTTCGTTCCGATGTTCGTGCCTACTGATGTTTTGACCATCGATTATTATCAATTAGAGCAGATCGTCACCACCTGACGATGGTAAAAGAAAAAAAAAAATAAATAAACAAAAGGAAATCAGAATCGAACTTCGCACTCATTTACTATTTCTGTTGTTCAACACTCCCTTCTGTTAATGACTAAAAACAGACACAATTGGATGTATTTGGAATAGATTGCTTTAATAAATACACAAAGGGGTAGCAGGAACTACCGCTGTTGAAGTTTGCAGGCCCTCCACAACAGGAGCCTGCCATGGATCAGCAAGACCATGACAAGAAAGAATGGGAAAATAAAAGTGTTCGGGTAAGGGAATAGGGTAGAGTAAGGCTCGCAAGTTGGGTACAAAAGAAACAATACCAAGATCGGGGAGGAGAAGAAAAAAGGAATCACTCAATCAGGTTGCAGGGAGTACAGGCTGACATGGTCGCAACGGCTTCAAAATACTTTTATTTCTCGTAGAACCTACTTTATTACCGTACACAACCAATTCTGGATTGGAAACTGACTAAAGCCAAGATCTGCATTCGATGCAACAGATTAAGCTGGGGAGGGAATTACTTTTCTCTTTTTATTTACTTTTTTTTTTCTTTTGAGATAAAATCACCTTTTTGAAAACCAAACCAGGCTTTAATTTAAGGAACATCGAATTGATATTACCATCTCAGTAAGCCGCTGGGAGGGAAGCTTTGCTTGTGAGTAAGAAGCGAATTAACGTAAGCGAAGCGTCAACGCACGCTGGGCCTTGATGCTGAAGGGGAAAGAAAGGCAATTACTTGGTTCCCTTATTTCACAACCCTTAGTTGATATAAACCAATGCAGAAATCGGAAGTAGAAGAAGCAGAGGAGATCTTCTTAGTTTAGATACCATTACAGTCATCCAACGTTTTCAACTTAAAACTGGTTGCTACTAAGAGGTGTCAACACTTGAGAGAAGCTATTTCAGCTACAAAGCACCAGATGACTCTCCTTCTCCACCTACAAGATGATGTGAGACATTCATTTCTTCGTAATTTATCAATCAAATAAAAAAGACTAGACTGGCAAGTAGAATCTGAAAAGGTGTACCCCCCTCGGTAGTTGGGAATAGAAAAATGTTATTACAACGACAATATATCGAAAAAATAAAACAAAATTGGAAAACAGAGAGGAAAGGGCGAAAAATGAAACGCTAAAATAAAACACCACCAGTCAGGTGTTGGCGAGGTTGAATAGAAATATAAACGAGAAAATACAACCTTGCTACAGACAACAGTAAACTTACTGGAGACTTTCTATTAAATAAAACCAACCAGAACCTATTGACTTGCCCTTTAATGTTAGTATCCTTCTCGTTTGCCCAATTGAATAACGAATGAGCGGAACGATGCCTCACTTTAATAGCTTTGGAGGCAGGAAGGGTGCAGACGCCGCGAAGAGAGTTCAAAATTCCAAATATGGTGTCCCAAAATAAGCGGGAAAAAGAGAGAAAATAAACAAGCAAAGAAAATGTAAAAAAAAAAAGAACGAACCAGAAGAAAACTGACAGGAGGGACACCAACCCGTCTGACTCCACTGCCAACTCTGACTCTCTTCCGATAAAGACCTCAACTACCAGTAACTACGTTCAGCGACGCAGCCGTTGCAAAGCAGCATCTGTAGCTGGCTCATTTAACTGTGCCAGTAATTCCACTTCACTTAGCTTTCCTCCTTTGGACCGCGACTGCTGCTGCTGCTGTTGCTGCTGCTGCTGCTGATTCTTCGAAGGTGATGTGTTAGTAAACTGTTGGGTTGGTATTTATTGTTAAAATAGTGAAACCACTACTAACTCGTAAATGTGAATGTAACATACCGAAAGCAGTTCTTTCTCAAGGTCGAGAGCAGAGCATCCAGCTTCAACACTTGCATCAACAGGTCCGCTGCTGGTAGATACCTGAGCACCGTCACCGAGTAGGGACTGAAGGGTAGCAATGACATCACTGCCTTCGCTCTTTGGCTGCGATTGTTGCTGCTGCTTGCGGTTGTGCTGCATCTGGTGCTGGTGCTGCATCATTTGCTGGTGTTGCTGCTGATGTTGCAATTGCATCTGAGCCATTTGTTGATGCTGCAGCTGCTGCATCTGCTGATGCTGATTCTGATGCTGACTCTGTTGCAACTGTTGGAGCTGCTGCTGCTGTTGTTTTTGCTGCAGCTGCTGAAGTTGTTGATGTTGCTGGTGTTGCTGCTGCTGCTGTTGCTGCAACTGCATCTGGGCCATTTGCCACTGCTGCTGTTGGGTCTGTTTTTTTTTATTCTCTTTTCTAATGAAGATCTCTCGCTAAAATATTAAATTATAAACATACATGTTGTTGTTGTTGTTGTTGTTGCTGTTGCTGCTGCTGTTGCTGCTGCGCAAGTAGTAGTGCGGCTGCATTTTGCTGCTGAGATGTCTGAAATGCGGCCTGCTGCTGCTGCTGCTGCTGCTGTTGTTGTTGCTGCTGTTGTTGTAATCTCTGAAATTGTTGCAGTTGTGGGTTTTCCATGCCAGGCTGTTGCTGCCGCTGTTGCTGCTGAACAAGCTGAAGTAACAGTTGTTGTTGTTGCAGAATTTGCTGCTGTTGTGATTTTGCCTGTTGACCACCCTGCTGTTGTTGCTGAAGTTGCAGCTGCTGAATGACTTGTTGGTTTGCTTGTGGGACGAGAGTTGGTGAAACAACTGGACGAGGGGAAATCTGCTGAGATGGCTGCTGAAGCTGCTCCTGCTGTTGTTTTTGTTGCTGCTGCAAATGCTGCTGCTGAAGTTGCTGCTGAAGTTGCTGTTGTTGTTGCAGTGCCTGCTGTTGCTTCAGCTGAAGTTGCAACTGTTGAATGTGTGCAACCTGTTGCTGTTGATGATGTTGGTGCTGATGTTGCTGCTGAAGTAGCTGCTGTTTTTCATGTTGCTGTTGCAATAACTGCTGCTGCTGCTGCTGCTGCTGTTGTTGTTGTTCTTGCTGGTGCTCTTGCTGTTTTTGTAAATGCTGTTCTTGTTGTTGTTGCTGCTGCAGCTGCTGCTGGAGTTTGCGAACGATATCAATTTCGTTTTGGTCTTGATTGTTGAGTTGTTGCTTCTGTTGCAGGAGCATATTCTGTTGCTGCTGTGCTTGCTGCTGGAGTTGTAATTGTTGCTGGTGCTGTTGAGATTGCTTCTGTTGCCGCTGTTTCTGTTGCTGTTGGGCTTGCTGTGGTGCATCCTGCTTCCGGGACGCTGGCTTTGCGGTTTGCTGTTTTGAAGATTCTGCTTGAGATGGAGAGCTCATTTGACCGAGCTGCTGGGAAAGGGAAGCAATAATGCTGCCGGCATCAATATCGGAATCAGTGGTGATAGTAGTGGCAGTGGTAGTTGTAGGAGCTTCTTCTGATGCCTTTTTCGGAGGTGAAGTCGGCGCCTGTTGAACAGGTGCCTGTTTCTTGCTGGCTACTTGTTTAACTGGAGCAGCTATGGCTGCAGGTGGCTTAGTTACAGCTGGTGGCTTCTTAGTGTCCTTGTCGCTGGTGGCTGGGGTTGCTTTTGTTTGTTGTTTTGGGAGGTTTCTCAGTGCTGCATCTGCGTACGATAAGATTGGGGCTGGTGCTGCAGCTGGAGTTGCCTTTTCTACAGGCTGGGTTGACGAAGCAAGGGTCGCAATCGCAGCAGCAACCGGCATTACGGCATTCTTTTCTTTTGGTTTAGGCACCTCCTCCTTTGCTGGTTTGCCTGCATGAGCTTTATCAGCAGCCTTTGACTTTACAGGAAGTGGTTTCGCGTATTTATAAGCGTTGAGGACGATTGATAACTTCTGCCAGTCTGCTGATTCACCTTCTCCAGTGTACGAAACTTCAACATCAAGGTCAATCATTCCTTCTTCCAACCAATCCAGTAATTGTGGCCACACACAGTCGACAACCTTTGAAGGGGTTGCAGTTCTTCTGTAAAACCATTCCTGTTCTCCTTTGAAAATAGGATCTTTACTCGGTGATGAAGGAGGCGCTTCTTTCTCGGGTGCAATTGCTTCAGGTGGAGGCGAAGTTGGCGTTGGAGAAGTCCGTTTTTCAAGCCCTCTCCATCCCCCTGTTGCTGGCTGCTCTCTCGTAGCAGGTTTTTTGGAAGTCAAGGTGAATCGAGGAGGAACACCCTTTTCATTGGTCACGCCCTCTATTTTCTCCAACCAATCAGGAAATGGAGTTACTTTAAACAGCTTAGTCAACTCAGCCTTTGTGTAGTCCTTCTTCACAACCTTCTTTTCCTTCTCTTTCTCCTTGTCGACTACCTTCTCCTTGTCGACCTTCTCTTTCTCTTTCTCGACTTTTTCTTTCCCCTTCTCGACCTTCTCCTTTTCTTTCCCCTTCTCGACCTTCTCCTTCTCTTTCCCCTTCTCGACCTTCTCCTTCTCTTTTTCTTTCTCGACCTTCTCTTTCTCTTTCCCCTTCTCAACCTTCTCTTTCTCGACCTTCTCTTTCCCTTTTTCAACTACTTTCTCCTTCTCAGCTTTTTCCTTCTTCGGCTCTTCAGTCTCTTTCTTGTCTTTTTCCCTCACTTTGTCAACCCACCGCGACCCTCCCTTGTCAGGCATATTATTATCTTGTGGGGTTTTTAGATGTGTATTTCTTTACTAGTTTCCTGGTTGTTAATAATAATAAAACACGTAATATCACAATTATGTATTTCATACTAAAGGAGAATTTTTTTTTCTTTTTTTCTTATTTTGAGATTTCAGTTTTAATACTTCTCTTGGATGACAAAATTTGTTAAAACCAAAAGAAGAAAAATAAAAAGAAGAAAAAAAAGAGGACAAAACAGGGTAAGTGGGTGTAGATAGGGGTAAATGACCACAATTTGTGTAAATGGAAGTGTTGTTGATTTTGTATGTTTGCAAAAAAAAAAAAAAAAGGCTTTTGTTTTTGTTTTGATATTGGTATGTTATTTATAACAACACGGAGAACGAATGTGGGGGACTGAGGGAGGATACCCGCGGATTTAATCAAACTTCCACCTTCTGTATCAAATGCGCATAATCTTCTTTTTCAACTCCATTGGCTGAATCAGTCAGTTGGTACCTAAGAAGGGGAGAGAAACCCGTCTCTGGATCACGGGTGGGAACTATACAAGAAATATTCCGAAGCAAAGAACCTTCGGGGGAGTTGTCGAAACATATAAGTTCAAGAGATGGGAAAAGCTCAAAAATCTTCTTTTCGAGAACTGATACTCCGAACTTTATAATGACCGTTGGAGTAATAGCAGCTAGTTAATGAGGCGATCAAATTGAAGCTAAACACCCAAAAGGAGTTTAAGAAGATAGGGAATAGGAATAGCGTGTGTTCATTTCATCTTATGAGATTTTTTTTTTTTTTTTTTAAGAGATGAGCAAGGAAAACACTTAGAGGAGAAATAAATATCTTTTTTTTTTTTTTTTCAATCTTTTAATTCCTTTTATCCAACGAGTACTGCTGCTCGATTACTTTAAAGGGACGAACGAACTGAAATTCGCACAACTATGTAATTAAATGCAATTTGAAGGAGGTAAACTTATATCTTATTATCAAGCTCAAAGGAACAACAATCTCTCGGACAATCTTGACTGCAGCGGCTTGAAGGAGGGGGGAGACTGGGTATTAAGGACTTTTTACAAATTAAAGGAGGAGAAGGGAGAGTTTGCTCCTTACAACTAAAACAGTGGATTGGCGTTCGGTTTCTCTCTCAAGCAGAACGTGTCTGCGGAAGCAGATGTTTGTAGACTACCGAGACGAAGATAAAAAGAACTGTAATAATATTAACCATCCAGTTATATCATTAAAAATACGAGGGTGCAATAAATAGATAGCGAAACCCATGGCGTTGCACTTTGCGCATCTATTAGCTAGAGAAGCAAGTAATTCCAATAAACCGTCCGAATGAATGTAAAGAACCACAGATAGATATCAAGTAATTTTAGAGAGAGTCAACAAGTAAAACATAATTACAAGTTCCTTTCAGTTCTTTTTTTATTTTTTTCTCCTCATCTTTACATTTCATTTTCTTCCACAACACCCTTCAGGGAACAAGCACATGTTTGTGATTTTCACGAAGTGCATGTGCTTACACTGTAGAGACAAGAATCCAAAAAAAAAACAACAAAAAAAAAAAAAACATAAAAAGAAAAGACGAAACAAATTTATGAACCCCACAAAAGAACGTCTGCAGTTGCAGCTTTTGAGCGTTTCAATCATTGGTTGTAACCCTACAAATCAGCCACATGTATGGGCTCTTTATAAGGTTTTCATTTTGGTAGTGCATTGCTCTAGTTTGGTGCGAGAAAAGAAACGTTTTATGAGCTCTTTTGAATGCCTACAGGCGCTTTTTAAGAAAAAAGAAACCCACAATGAGCCCATATTCAACCGATACCGCAAAGTAATAGTTCCAACAGTTTTACGGCGTGAGTGCAAGAAGCAAACGCTGCAAGCGAAAGGTCGCATCCTGCGGTTCAAAAAGGCGATACGATTACATCAACGTGAGGGATTAAGAAGTTTTTATGCACAGTTTGGTGTGGTTAAGTTTGGGAGGAAATTTTCGGATAAAAAAGAAAAAAACCAGTCAAGCTACAAGTCATGGCAAGAATAAAAAAAGGACGACTTCGTTGGCACTGATGCCTAGGAGCTGACTTGTCGACTGGGCAATGAAAATAGGGAGAGGTGAATCTTACCTTTAGTCTTCGGTAATATGCGCAACTGGGAAACTAGAAACAAAATATCTAGCGTCATGCCTGACGAAACGGGACGGGTTTAATGCTGTCAAGGGAGACGATATGATGAGAAATGGATCAATCATCAATGAGGGGATATGCACAATGTGGGAAGATGATCAGAATATCGAATAGCACTACGCAAGCAACCCTGACAGCATTGCTGACCTTAACACAAAAATAAAAATAAAACGAACGGGGAGAGGAAGTATGTACTGCGGGAGGGTATATTTCGATAAAATATTTAATTTTTTTTAAAAAAAGAATTTTGGGGAACTGGAGGCATCCTTAACAGCAACTCGAGACCTGCTTTTTCTTAAGTCGCGTGCGTGTGCTGGATTAGAAGATAGAAAACAAACAAAAATTCAAAATGGCTTCATTTATTGCACCAAGAGTTGTATTGAACGTCCTTTAAGAAGTTAAGGAACGCTCACAACTTTTTATCTCACAAAAATCTGTTATCAGTTTGCCTAAGGCTACCAACTCTGTTTTTTGTGCGGAAAAAAAAGAGGGGAAAAAAATACTTGGCCACAGTCTTAATGTGGTTGCTTGAATGAATGATTACTAACAGACAACAGGATCAAGAGGGGAATTCTATTTCTGGTGTTGTCAACAGGCGATTCGAAAACTCTCACGAAATGCAAAAAAAAAAAAAAAAAAAAGAAATTCGGATTATTTCACAGACATCAATATATTAGTCTTCACTCAGGGAGAGGATTCAATTCATTTGTACAACTTAAAATAAATTGGACAGGGAAATAGTAACAACTGATGGAGAAATGTAAATAGTTTTTCTTTCGTATTGAACAAGTGGCGCGGGAGGAAGAAAACAATAAAGATATTTCAATTGCGAGTGTTTAAAATGGAAGGAGGTAACAGCATCATATGCCTGAGTACAGCCCGCGCGGGGGTCAGCTGTCAATGCTGCTAACATTTCATGGAAATCACAACTACTCTATCTGAAGAATATTTAATTTGTAGAACGAGAGTTCTCACAGATGACAATGACTGTCCGACCCATCAACTGTCTTCATATAATTGAGATGTCTGACGGCGAGGGATAGTTCGATTCATCGACAGCAGTCTCACAGAACATGCAACACACGAGGAATTACAATTTCAAATAATATTATTCGAATCGTGTGTCGAGTACACTCCGTTAATATAATTTGGAATGGCAGGTGACGAAGGCGGAGGCAAAGTAGGAGAAGTGAGCGCAGGAGGTTCTAATTTAATAGGAGTTGAAGGATGGTGGTAATTTGGTTGAAGAAGAGCTACTGCTTCAGATACCCGTTGTGATAATAAAGTACTGTCTACTAATAAACATGACAACTCTGCCTCATCTAATCCGTCTAACAACATGCCTGTTACCTTTGCTGCAATCGCTGGATTGTCAGCAGCGATTCTTGCGAATAGTTGATCGCCGAGGAACTGCCTCTCCTCTGTCATGTGACGTTCTCCTACTAACACAATTGATCTCGCGCAGTACCAATCGATGTCACCTCTCGGGCCCTGCACTGCATACGGAACCTCAGAGTTATCATCTTCAACAATAGTTCCAATCTCACCCAGATGGATAGCACACTTACCAAATTCTGGCTCTCCAGCTAACATAACTAAAGAACCAACTAATGGTTGCTGTTGGCAATTTGGATTGGCAGGCCAACCCGTGTGGGTAGCATGCGGGAGCCCAAAATTGCTGCAGTAGTTGTACCCGCTATTGTGGTGGTTAATTAGTTGGTTGCCAGCCATGTTATTTGGAGGAACAGAATTACAGCCTGGCTGCTGCAATGGAGGCTGTCGCATCTGTTGCTGTTGCTGTTGAATAGTTGCTCTCGCTTCACTGTACAGCTGCTGCTGCTGTTGTGGGGTCAGCGACTGTTGTTGTTGTTAAACAGCTTCAAGGTAACAAACTCCCCACTTTATTAAGCCTTCTTCCCACTAACACAAAAAGTGTTTTACTTAAAAAGAAGAAATGACAACAAAGTAAATACAAACCTCTACACCTCCTGGAGGGGCCTGCATGTAATGAACAACTCGCACAACCCGAACTTGCTTTTGCTGTTTTATTATTTTAACACAACTGAACTAATATAGTAATCCAACACAGTAATTACCTTCACCAACATACCGGAGGGCATTGCGGTTGCATCGGTTGCTGGTGCTGCAGCGCCGTTGTAGGGAGTGCGCTTATCGTTTCTGCCATTTTAGCAAAGGTGGCCTGTTAGAATATGTAGTTAACAACGCAGAGACAAAATCACAACTCAGCTCCAACTAAACAGCTATTGAAGTGCTGCGCACCTGATATCAAGAAAACTAAAATAGTGGTTTTTACTTCTCGAAAATTAATCAAAAAAAACCGTTCTGAGCTCCAAGCTTGACGGTAGACAGAACAACATGACTGAGCTAAAACAGAGATCGAATTAATTAAAATGAAAAAATATTTTAAAGTTTTATTTTGTAGACGAGTCTACCAACAGACGCTTCCCTTAATCAAAACAAATTAAGGGTGCCCCAGTCTTGATTATGAGGAAATGATCTTCTCTCTCTCTCTCTCTCTCTCTCTCTCTCTCTCTTTCAAATCTAAAAATAAATTTAAATTTAAATTAGTGGTGGTGGATGAGGTTCCACCCAGACAGCCATCAACATAGATAAATCTCATGGTTATATAAAACAACACTGCATTAACACGACAAGAGGAGACTTCTATTTTGATAGAGCTGATGAAAACAACAGTGATTCAGAGTCAATTTAATCCGCAGACAGAGACAATAATATGAAGCCAAGTCACATGTCACTCGTCTTGTTTCCAAACAGAAGACTCATTCCTCAGTTCTCAGGTCGGGTAATCAGATAACATAATAAAAGCTACGGAGACACAGAATAAGTAAAAGTTGAAAGGATGACAAGTAATGCCCCCATCAGAAATGTATATGATGGTGAAAAGTCAAATACTGCGGCACTAACCATTCCGCTCACAATGATTGCCATGGATGTACTAAATCCTTTCAGAATGTTGTCAGCGTATTTGATGACAACAGCGACGAGTACACCACCGCCGGCTTGAATGCAGACGAGAGTCCAAACCCACGACGTGTATCCCTTCGTAAATGACACTTCTTTTGATGAAAAGAAGCATGCGAGTAGGGAAAGGGGAAGTGATGATGCTCCCAGTTGGATATTTCTAACCCAAATAGAAGAAGTAGATTTTCTCTTTAAAACGGATTCAAAGTAAACACTAGCGAAACCAGAACTAGTTGCAGAGATGAGACAAGCGATGAACCCCACGGCCCAGTCACCCTTTTGAGCCGCATGACCGCCAGACGCTTTTTGTGGTAATTGAGTCAAAATAACTCCACTTGTTAACAAGCACAGTGACGCCCATTTATATTTACTAAGAGACCTACGCAATAACACAACTGTAAACACTGCTGTAATTAATAACTTCATTTGGTACGTCACTTGAAACATCGTCGCCTCTAAGTTCTCGAGTGCTATGAAGAGCACATTATTTTGTAAAGTGTACAGCCCAGCAGGTACAGCAAGTTTTATTACGTGTTCGCGGTCTTGCACAAGTGTTCGGTGCAGTTCAGTCTTGAAGCTGCCGAAGGAGAAGTTCTGTTCCTGAAGCACCATAAAGAGACAGCCAAGTATTTTTAGGAGCTCAGCGTAGACAACAGTCGTCGCAACGTCGAATAGTTCATTTGCTGCTGCTGCAGTCCTCGTGTGTCGCATTAAAAGTACGGCGCTGCTGTTTTGAAATACCAACACCCCCAGAGCGAGGTATTTCAAACTCACTCCGCAAAGCGTAGCACGCGGTGCGACTGCAGGAACAGCCTTCGGAGTAAACCTTCTGTCTTCCTCATCGTCAACAGTATGTACTTTGATTTGCACCGACATATTGAATTTGTGCGTCCCTACACGACCAAGACACCTATCAAACGACGTTTATTAATATTATAGTATTATCACTAAAGGCATTATTAAAACTATAAACCACTTGCTTCAGTCATTGTGGTCTTCTTCTGTAAATAATATCATTAATGAAATCAAGGAAGGCTCACATACTAAACAGACACTACACTCTTGTCGTTGGTTATGACCGAATTGAATATCTAAAAAGAAGAAAGAAAAAAAAAAAGGAAAAATCCCAAAAAAAGGATCTGACTTGTCCAAAACATAACAATATTTGCCTTCGGTGGTTAGCGAGATCTATTTTATTATACTAATCGATGGCAATGGTGGCAGTCACCCAAATGGTGTTTCTTGAATTCAAATATTGCGAACTAAGTTCGGGGGGGGCAGTCACAATGTGACCTTTTAAAACCTGTTACTGCAATGATTATGATTCACTTTTTATATCAAATAAACGAATCTAAAGTATGAACTCTCGTCATCATGCTGCATCTTCGTCAGGAGTTGTTGCTGTCACAGTTTCATCTTCTTGAGACTCCTCGTCATCATCATTTATGTGACGCTTGCGAGTGATCTCGTCGGTACAAACTTGATTTAAAGTTCTCTCTTGTCGATTAAGATGTTGCGTCACTAAATGAGCAGCTCCAAGTACAGCAGTCGATCCAAGAACTCGAGAGCTGAGATTTGATCTATAATTTGCGATATCGTCTGATACTTCTCGAATACCTCCGTACAACTTTACTTCTGCTGCTGTCATTGAAGTTGGAGCAAGAGAGCTTCCCGGATCTACGAATACGAAAGTACCATCTTGCGGTTCATTATTTTCATTCATAATACGAGACTCTACTTGCAGTCCGTATGGACGACGAATCCAAATATAAGGATTCGATTCTTGTTCTCCAGATAATGAGACTTTTACAATCCCTTCAGCATGAACGCTGTCAACAATTCCTTCTTTCCAGGCGTCACAGGCGTCGTCACGAACTTCAACAGTTTGTCCGATTAGAATAGGCGGAGTTGGTATTAATTTACCGACTTCAACTGGGTATGAATTACCAGCAATCTTTACTTGTGCTCCTTGACCAATGTCATGAACAGTTCCCATCACACCTGATGGGATGTCGTGAAAGAGTTCTGCTGTCACTACCCACATTCCTTCTTTTAAGTTTGCTGGTCTTATTTCAGACTGTTTTACATCATGAAGCATCTCTCCATCACATTTAACATCATACTTATGACCCTTACGGGAATGGACTTCTCCAACTTTCCATTCTCCAGACGTCTTCACAGCGACAACGTCACCAGGTAGGTCAGCTGACATTGTGTTGCCAGACATAAAATCACATTCGATTTTATTATTTTCATCAATCGTATCCTTAAAGTCATTCATAAGGTTAACGTAACTGAATCCTGCCTTGTAGCCCTCAAGCGCGAAAGACAACAACAATAACAAGAAACACAACCCTCCCCATATCGCCCCACCGATTAACAGCGCGAAGTACGACTCGTTCTGGTGACCAGGTAAAGATTCTGATTCTAAGAAGCAATTTCTATTTATGCCGTGAAGTTTGCAAGGAACATCCATAGCAGGAGGAGTAGTAATATTTGTAATACTTAAAGCAGGAAGGTTTACTGAAGTATCGATACAACTTGAGAGGGATCCGTCGCCAAGTTTTAATAAACATCTTGTTTGAATAATTGTGTTATCAAAAGGTTGGTAAACAACATTTGGGAATGCTGCCTCAACAGCAACACACAGTGAACCCACTCCTGATCTTTCATACGTTGCACATTGACAAATACCTGTAGTTCCAGCTAGACTGCATGTTCCTGAATACTCTTTTTCTTCCACAACTGACGCCCAACCAATAGCGCCAACTAACGCCATCATTAGTCCTCCGAGACAACAGCAAAACGTAAATGTGTGCACTGAACTCAACCGCACTAACTTACACATCACCGTCACTGAGGGTGTTTTTTTACCCATTTTTTATTATTATTTTTTTTTCCCCTTTTTCTTTTTAAACTTTATTTTCTTTTTTTCTTTCCCCAATACCTGTTTTTTTTTTTAAAAATAAATCTAATTATCTAATTCCAATAAATAACAAACTTTGTTGCCGACAAAAAGATTACCAAATAGTCGGTCGTTAGGTTATGTGTCTTCCGAAGTAGTGACTTCGATACGAAAAGTATTAATTTTACATTCTTCTAAAACATCATTAGAAGAATATTCGAATGAAATTTTATCATCTTCGGATAAGAATTGAAGTTCGTCATCAACACGACGTCTCTTAAAGTAAAGAGATGTTGGTATCTGACGTTTAACTACTGCAGCAGGTTTTATATGAAAGGCTTCTGAGAAAACAGAACAATTAGAAGTCGAGGAAGAATCGAGAATAGCAAACACAACTTTCTTAAATAATCCTTTTGGGAATTCCGACAGACATTCGACGAACATGGCTGCGACTTCTTTTGGAGGATTTTTAAATGCTCCGCAGCCGAAAGCTCCCAAAATGAGAACTTCAAAACCTTCTTTGGCACAAATACTAAAAATCGAAGATATTTTTCGCATGGTCCGCAACTTGCCCTCCTCCGTGAACGTCCCGTCCTCTGCAAGCAGCCACTCTTCTTCGTTGGCGTCAAAGGCTGCTACAGAAAGAAAATTTATAAATTTCGGAGTTTGGAACAACTCGTAGCCGTATTTTGGCCCTTTTCTAAGTACCGTGACAAATCGACTTAAAGCTATTTCATCTTCGCGAAATGGATATCGGGGAGGGTTCACCGGCATCTCTGTGGCTGCCCACTTATCGAGTGCAACTGCAAGATTCGTTCTCCGAAATATTTCCTCCTCTTGCGCTACGCGTCCTCTTCGGTACCCTCCGCCGGGGGACGTTGCGTTAGCGAAATTCAAAGCAACGACTTTCTCGTCGTCAATTGTTTGCAACTCTAATACTGCGGCATCAATGGTGTCGCAGTTCTTAACAATAATTTCTGTTGACTCATATTGTGGTTCATAAATTAGATTCTTTGGAATGGTCGATGTGTTCAATTTATTACCGGCGGCGGGTTCTTCGGGTTTTGAACGTTCGGGTGAAATAATATTCTGATCAGCGATCGGTGTTTCCCTTTCTGTTGTGGGTTCACCTTCCGACACAGATGAGTCCATGCGAATTGTTTCGACATCATCTCCCTCATCTGTAGAAGGAATGGTGTTATGAACTTCCGTTTCTGGAAGAACATACTTCCTTTTTACCCTCGACAGGGACACCGTATTCAAAGCGACCATCATATTTAATTTATCCCGTCCATCTTGAGGACGTATTAACTTTTGACCGTCTCTTAGATGTGCGAATTTCTTGTCGTGAATCGGATCACCGATATCTTCACACTGCAGTCCTTTCTTACAAATATAAGGATCATCTCTGTAGGTAGAATGTGTGTATTGAATTCGATGGTCAAGTAGATGTTTTAAACCACAACTTGCATTCAAACACAATTCCTGTGACTTTATATATGTTGAGGCTGCTCTTTTCCACGCCTCAGCGTCCCATCCCTTCTTTTTATAGAGAGAGGAGGAGGCGTAGGCGATGTCTGTAAATTTCTTGTCGGCTGCGTATGAAAAAAAGTCACTTTCCGACCAACAACGCCGGCGTGGGTTCGAACCCGCCTGTTGAATTTCAGCATGAAATGAATTGGTGTTGGCGGTTGTCGGGCAAAGTAGGTAGCAATTGGTTCCATAAAGTGGAATTACTTCCCGCCATTCATGAGATTCAGAAGCATCGATCAGGTGGTTGTCGCTGGTTCGAAACCAGCGTATTGCGTCTGAACGCTTTCCGTGAAAGCCTTCAAATCCGTTTTCAGTTTTTATCAAATAGACGACACGTTCTTTAACATTTCTTTCGTTATGTTCGAAAATATTTTTACTTAATTCGCGAAAAGCAGTTTCTGCTTTAGGATTTCTAAGGCAGAGTTCGAAGTGTTTCTGAGAAACCCAGCGCCCGGAATGCTTTGGCGCAAATGGCACTCCAGATATCGACATCACTTTGGCATCCACTGGATTATGTTCCTTTAGAAAATAATTTAATCAAAAAAAGAAATAAAAGAAGTCAGATACAGAAAGCATTACGTGTTATCTGAATAAAAGAAAAAAACAATTAAAGTACACAAATAACTAAAAACACACCTCTCACAAGAATCTAAAGTACATCAAAGTTGAATAAACGATAGCTGGGAAGGCAGCAATCTACAGAAATATAAAAAAAACTAATATTTAAAAAAAAAAAGGGGGGGGATTAACTGTTCGATTTTGTACGTAAAAATACAAATGTATTGTACCACAAACAACATAACGATAATTTAACATTAGTTTTAGATACAGTGACTAAAGGTAATGTTAGTGTAGGTATACACGGCAATTGACGCAAGTACTTTACATTATAATAAATGTTTCTTAGCTGCATACACATCTCTTTTTCCGTGTTGTCATTCAGTGCAGTACGGAATCGAGTTATTCAATTACGAATTAATCGTGAGCCCTGGGAAACCGAAACCAGGGTTTTATGTAATACGGCAGAGCGTAGGTTTCACCTATAAATTACTTGCTCAAATCAGCAATTCTTTGAAAAAAATATGTTAGCAAAATTGCTAGTTCGTAGCACTACTAACGGAGCACTCACCTGAAACAAATCATGGTAACGTTGTCCAAAAAGGGGGATGTATGTTCGATTTTGTAAAAATTACAACTGTGTTGTATCATAAAAACATAAAGATAATTTAACATTAGTTTTAAATACAGTGACTAAGGGTGATGCGCAACTTAGCATATTAAAGTAACTATAGGTTTCGAGAGTAATCCATATACCTCTTACCTCTATTCTCTCTCATCAGTTATGGTGTAGAAGTAAGTCAGTCAAATGTTGAGACTGAGTCATTCCAGTTTGCAGGACTGGAATGTAGTTACTTTAAGTTTCATGTTCATAATAAAAAATAAAAAAAAAGGGGGAAGAAGAAAAAAAAAAAAAAAATGAACAAAAAAAATAATAATGCCCGACTCCATACTCCCAAGAGAGAGAAATTTAAAAAGATTTTCATAAAACTCTATTGTTTTGATGGGCCTTTTTTGTTCAATTCACACTTTGTGTGAAAGCGGAAGATAAAAATAAAAAATCTGAAGAGAATGCAGACATAATAAACAAGTAGTCGTACAATAATTATCAAAAAAAAAAAAAAAAAAAAAAAACTGACAAAGAACAGAGAATCTGTTACGATAAATTCTCACATGTTTAATCTTTATCTGATCTGCGTTAAACAGAATTCGCGTTGCTAAACGGTTCCAACGTTTTAATTCCTTTCAAGAGTGCAATTTCTACAGAAAGATATCTCAACAAGCGCGAGATAGTAGCGTTTTTTTATTTATTTACCTTCACGAAATACATTCGTTCACAATGCTTCCTGAATGCTATTACTTTGAATAATAACATTAAATGCAATTAGAGGGAGGGAGGGTATCAAATCACAAGATTGTTTTACGGAGGACGAAGTCTTCCTGAAGCATATGCGAGGAGTTTTCTCTTTGGTCCTATTGGTAGTACACTGAGAGTGTCTTCAGAGACGTTTAGAATATCTTGAACTTGATAAATCCCTTGTTGTTGAAGTATTTGAGTAAACTTACCCAATCCTCTAGCTGCTAGCCAAGAGTTCAAGTTCGATCCCGAGTGAGGTGAAGGTGATGGTACAGTCCCCGTCCTCGCACGCGGAGGAGAACTTGGAGATCCTCCAACAACAACACTACTGACGGCCCTTTCCGACATCGCGTAGTCCAACTCCGATGGTTGTAAACCTCCTCCGTAGTGTTGCTGTCCGGGTGGTAGCTGATGATGTTGTTGAATTCTGTTACCAACAGTAGGCTGTTGATAAATTATAGATCCGCTAGACACTCTCTCAGCTGTTTCCCTCTCAAGAGGAGTCATGTCTCTCATACTCGGTTCTATTTGATTCATTCGCGGACTCGGTGGAGGTAGTGGAGGTAATCCCAAAGTTGGTGACATCAGTAAACTGTTGTTCGGACCAGCTGAACGACTTCTTCCTCGTGAAATGGACCTGCGCGGCGTCCCCTTCGGACTTCGTCCTGTTGGTGACCTCGCCCAAGTGCCGCCAACATGAAGAACACCCCCACTTTTATTTGTTCCTGTTGGTGATGTTTCGACTCTGGAGTCATGTCTCTCTGGACTTCTCCCTCTCGTTGAGGCGCCAGCAACTGGCGAACGAGGCGAACGAGGTGAGCGAGAGCGCGGAGACCTTGGTCCTCCTCCACTTCCAATGAGACCGTTCATATTTAAAGCCCCTACGATACCCACACGTGGAGATCTGGGTGAGCGAGGTGCTGAATGGTTACGGGAGCGCGGCGATGACATAACAGGAGAGCGAGGTGACATTGACGGTGATGTGAGGGAAGCGATTGGAGATAGAGATCGGTTCTCGTGATGATTTCTTTTATTGTGTTGCGATGGCGACTTGCGAGAACGAGGTGATACCGACTGTCTTCGTACGGAATTTGAAATCGGAGCCTTGGCAGCAAAAAGTCTCTCGAGGGCGGCAGACTCCTCACGACCTCTTCCCTTTGCATTGTGATAGTCGGCCATTGATATTACCCATTCTCTTAATATTAATCCACAACGAGGTACATCAAATCCAAATGGAACTATCGCAAGCATCTGAACTAACGGCTGGACGTGTCTCAATACCCCATGAGGTATCGTTGATCTCTCGAGTGCACGAACACGTACACCAAACTCACGCGGAGAAGAAAGCAGTTGCATTCCAGGTTTCCAGAAACTTTTCTCACCAGTTCGCTTTATTCGAACAGGTGGTACCGCAAGTAGAGCGCAGACTGCTTCCATCAATCCTTCGATAATTCTAAATATCGTAGTCCCAACTTCGTATGGATATTGAATTAGTTGTTGGTATTCCTCATCTGTAAGTTCCAACACATCTCGAGATGCTTCAATCATGGCATCAACGATTTGCTGCCCGTTGCACATCGATTCATCACTGAATGACATTATGTCGAATCTAGATATCTGTTAAAAAAATGAATTAATAATAATAATTTTAAGAATACAAAAGATAATATTATTAGGTTCTTATTTAAGTAGCATCGGAAATTCACTTACGTTGCTGCTATAGATAATTAAAACTAAAAAAAAAAGTTCGTTGAAATTTCATCTTTTTTAGATGCTATATAATCGGATACGATGACAACACTATATTTGGATCATTCTTTTCTTTTTTTTTTTTTTTTTATGAAATTTCAACCAACAGAATTGATATTTTTTCTTTAACTATGAAACTATTTTCCTCAATGTGATTTGGTAGGCGAAAGTAGATTTATTGCTACTTTACTTTTTTACTTTTCTTTTTTTTTTTTTTTTTTTTATTAAGACTGCTAAAGCCTTATTCAAAATCGATGACAGCTCATTGTTTCTACTAACTCGCAAAATAACTCGAATTTTGCAATCAGTCGTATCGAAATATATAATTTATTCAGCACTGCGTACAAGAAGATGAGCATCCTTTTCATCAAGGCTGCTGTAGTAATCTTTTACTGTTTCCTTAACCTCAAATCCGTACTTTTTATAGAATTCGATCGCAACATCGTTTGAGATCTGAACGTGAAGAGCAATCGATGTAATCAAAGGTGAGTTAAAGGACTGCGTTTTTTTTAATGTTTTATTTTGATGAAATTATTTACTTTAGATAAGATCATATGATAAAATACATACATCGCTCATAGCATTGCGGAGAAGATACGAAGCAACTCCATCTCTTCTGTATGGAGTGAGAACACCCAATGTCATGATGTATAGACGCTTACCTCCTTCTGGGTTTGGTTCCATTCTGCAGCAGATCTCACCAATTAGAGTGTCACTGTAGTATGCCAACCAAGAAAACTTATTTCCTTGCGAGTACAGATTCTCATAAAAAGTCTTTTGGTATGTCACTGGGTATGTCGCCCTCTGTAAAATCTTCAACATTTCCATTCTCTTTTCATCCATTCTCATTAACTTAACGTTTTCTGGTTTTCCGAGAGTCTCATCCCATCCCAAGTTGAACTGTTTTTATTTCATTTTATTTCCTCTATGAAACGCAATAGACTTCTTCAAACAATAAGAACATACCGGGTCTTTATGGCTCTCTCCCTCTTTCGCTTTGTCTGCTGCCATATTGTTTACTGAGTGCTTTCAACGAAGGAATTTAATAGCAGCGAAATATAAGAAAAAGAATTGCAGTCGAACACAGTGAGTAACAGAAATTACTGAGCTGCGTAGCATAAATAAAAAACAATTGGCGTGTAAATAAATACTAAAAATACCGCAAACAATACAGACAGAAGCTCAGAGAGCAGACAGTTTCAGTCTAAAAGAAGGCTGCTGATGGTTTACAATTATCGATGACAGATGACACAATGGTAGTACAAGAGAATTAATTCCTGACTTGGGGTCTGAGCACCGCCTCCGAAAGCATCAAGCACGGAACTTTCATGTGTCACGCTGGAATCTTGCCAACTCTTTCTTCATATTTGTCAACGTGGCTGTCAATTTTAAGTTGTCCTGAGCGTACTGCCTCGCCAATTCCTTGAGAAGAACAATCTTTTTTGCTTTCTTGCGGACCTGTTCACGCATTGTACGAGTCTGCTCAGAGTAACCCTGTAGAGTGCTGCCTACATTCATGAGTGAACTAACAGACTCATCCCAACAGGCTTCGAGGTTAGCAACGTAGTTAACGACATCCTGAAGTTGAGCTTGTTGTGAGACTGACTCGGCCTTCTCTTGAATTAAATTCTTCTGAAGGTACTTACCATGCTGCTGTGTTCGGTACACTAAGTAGCGATCAGCTGTTTTTGTTGTACCATTTCCACCGCTAGAGTTTAGCTCATGCATCCCCAGCTCTGCACTTTTAAGCGGAACTACAGCGTGGAAGGGAAGCGGATTAAAGACACCAAAGTCTACGGGATATTTATTCATTAAGTAGGCGCAGGTTTTTAGAGTCGAAAAAACAGTTGTTTCGTCCTCCGGTGTGAACGGAGCGAGCCCTCTGTACTTATTGAGATGCAACATAACACCAACACAATTATTCAAGTGATCAAATACTGGTAAGCAAAGTAACGAAGCGACATTACCACACTTAAACCCAAGACTCTCACGAGCAACATGAGAAGTGATAATATTAATAGCGATACGTGATGTGAATACTGTTCCAACTAAACCAGCTGACGGAGGTAATCTAATTTGATTTGAAGGCGGCAGTCCAGAACCAACACAAGCTACGGCTTGCAACTCATCCTTCGCAGGTAAATACCTAAACAAAACACCCTTGTCTGCTCTCACTTGCTGAACCACAGCTTCGAGTACTAAATAAACAGCAGCAGAAAGGAAGTTCACACAAGTAGCGTCAGGTATATTTTTAGGTAATCCTGTTTGATCAGTTATTCGACATTTAATACCTGCAGACATTCGATGTAAACAAGCAGCAGTTGATTTCTTCTTCATCGGAGGATTTGGTGCCTTAGGCGATAGAATAATCATCGGATCCAACGGACGTACAGAACTAACGTTGTTGGAAACAGGAATACAGAAGTGTGACTTTCGAGCTTTCGGAGAAGGTAATGAAGTCTTCTTAAATGATGTCGGAGATTGTAATTGTGGATGAAATATTGGAGTCATTGTTGTGAAGTCCTTTCCTTCACTTTTAAGAGCCTTCAAAAGACTTTGCTGAAGTCTCTGCGCATGTGCTAAATTCTGTGAAGACTTTAGTGAAGCTGTGACAACCTTTCCAGGAAGTGGTGCTAATGGTTTATTCATATCACTTAGAACTTGTCGTAAGTCGAATACTAATTCTTTTAATCGTTCGCTCCATCTGATGAGTGTTGAAGCAGTCAACTCGTATGGCATCAATTCGTGTAACTCATCAGCGATCTCCATCACTTTCGTTAGCGATTCCTGTCCTTCACAAATAGCACTCGCCATCATCTTTTGTTGTTTTACTGCTTGACCATCTAATACCTTTTGGATCTCTTCTTCTTCTTCTGTTACTGCATCATGGACAGGTGGGAACATCATTTTTGTATTTCCTAAACTAATAAGAATAAAATAAACAAACAGTTCCAAGGAACAAAACAGATCTGTTCGCTGTTGCTATTGTCACCTGCTAAAAAAAAAAAAAAAAGGAATTCAATTATAACAAACAAGTCATCCTTCCTTAACACCAGTCGTATTAAGCACACACTGAAGACATTTAATTTCCTTTTTTCTTTCAGTTTTTTTTTTTTTTTTTTTTAAAAATGGGTCAGTCCTTTCTTATGGTTGCTGCTTATGTGCAGATTTCAATCCGAAGAAGAATGGTCCCTGCTGGGGGGTCAGTGATGACGGATCTGGATACATGTGTTGGAACACAAAAGTGTTTCAAACACGTGCTTCGATAATCAAACAGTAACTCATTAATATATTTTACCTTAGGTCAGTTATCTCGTCTACGGCGTGATTTCGTAACAATTGTTGTTGCCACTCGATTCGGTAATAACCAGTTTCTGAATAGCCTCAAATTACGGTTTCCATTTCTTTTTTAAAATTATCTCATAAAAGATAGAACGCTTACCGTTAGTCCTGATTTTTCGCACCGATTTTGAGATTTCCTACCAAACAAATACGTTCTTTACGTTCTCTAATCTGTTTAGCAATTGGAAGTGCTCTGTGATAAGAGTTGACTTCTTTTCAAACCTGTTTTTTTTTTTTTTTTTTTTTTCTGATTGTCATCGACGATCCACAAAAAGAAGATAGAAGATAACTTTCCCTTTGTGAAAGTAAAGTTCATAGCTACACAATCTATGAAGCTAGTTATTAGGTTACATGACAGGTATTCGTGAAAACCATTCAGAAGAGGGAGACTGCCTATGCAGATTATCATAATTGTTAGGCAACATATGAGAATGAAAACACACCTCGACACGATAACGGACTTCGCTCTCGCACATATCAAAGTATCAATGATGCTGTCCTCAGTTACCTTACCGGTACCAAGATGGCGAACTGGTGTTGTCTTCAACAAGCTGACGAGTGTTGTCCATTCCTGTTATTGTTATTGAGTTGAATATGAACAACAAGTTAGCAAACATTATGTCATAAATTATTATTAAACAACACATACTAATTCTGTAGCATCAGTAGAGATGTACACAACGAGTTGCGGCTCGCTTTCGATACGCTTGTTGATAGCGTCTGCGTATTTCTGAAGTTCAGGGTAACAGTGTTCGTCTCCCTCAAGTACTTCAACGGTACCTGCAGGCTTTAGAATTTTCTCAAAACACATTGTATTAAATCTTTTTGGGTTTTGACAGATCTTTGTGTTGAATGCTTCTGCGCGAGGGATTCGAACAGCCAGAGATGGCTTCTCTCCCACAACACCCAGACGAGTACCCTCTTCATCTGCTGCTGAACTGTATCTTCCTTTAAACATTAATCTTGATCTTGCTCTCCAGAACAAAGCTGATCCGTACTGATCTCTGTCCAAGTACCCTCTGCAGAGTAATTTAAATTCGTTAGTGTGATGCTGAACAGCGCAGTCATCACAAAACAGAAATACAGGAGTTTCGATATAGTGATGAAGACTTTCAACAGGACAATCTTCACAAGTTTTAAATGACGTTGGGTACATAAACTTCGTGATGTTTAAACCAACAGCGCAGATTGCGTAATTGTATAGAATACGCATCTGTTTATCGATTGTTGTAATTGGAGTGTAGTTGGATCCGACAAAGGTTCCGTGACGGAGATCTTGTGTTCCGTAGCGACCATTCCAACCCGGCTTCTGATAATCACCCGACTCACTCTTTGATGGGAAGAATGTCTGCGCTGCGTGTAAGTCCGAGTCGTACGGAGTCAATCTGATTTCTACTTCACTGCTGTTGACTTCCTTGACAGTCTCATCAATCGCCATTTTAGTTGTGTCCATCCTCTTCCACTTTGCCACTAAATCCTTCAGGTACGACTCGTCCATTTTAATATTTTCCATTCCGAGTGACTTACGAAGAGCAGCAGTCTCTTCATTCAATCGAACGATGTTTTGAATTAAAATAATGGAACGCATTCCCTTCGTTCCTGCGAGCCTCTTGGTCCCGTCGATGAGGTTTCGTGAACGGGAGTCAAGTTCTTTGAAACGCGAATCGCTTTCGCGTTTTTCGTCAGTCATTTGCTTCTCAAACTGAGCGCGGTCTTCAGAACATTTGATGTTCTTCATTTCCCAGGTGTTGACTTCTTCAGTTAAAGTGTCTACCAACTTCTCTTGAACGTTATTCTCGTTGTAAAGTTGTGTTGCGTATTTCGATAAATTCTTATCAGCCCAATGCTCTATCTGACTGACCATCGTCTGATCTCTCTGTTGCTGACATTTCTTAACGGAAGCTCTAACGAGAGTGTTTCTCTTTTGAATTGACAGATTCTTCGTCATGCCTTCACGTTGTTGCTCTCCAACTCCATAATGATAAAAACAAGCAAACACTACCGACATCAAGACTGCTGCGCATAGTACAGTCCTGCTGTTGTCCTGATTTGCTTTCCCTTTCATCTCTGCGAGATGTCTGGAGGGGGGATGACTAAGTGATGTTGTAAAATTGAAAAAGTATTACTGAATTGGCTGATAATCTGAAGGGAGTAATTAAAAGTAATTTGTGTTTATTTTTAACAAGCATCCAAATGGCACATCCGAATACCAACACTACACTGAGTTCGAAACTATAATCGGGCAACGGCTCATAGCAGAACCACATCAACTTCTTTACGAAACTACAAAAAGCTATTTAGCTCGTTCGCAAAGGAATTAATATTAAAGGTACCAACATGGTTGTTGCTTATAAGGCACCCATCTTAATTCGACGAGGGGTTCGGGTGGGAACTTCCGTCACAAATAGACGAACGCGGTAGATGTCTTGCAAACATATAATAATTTTACAACTTATTTTATTTTTTTTAAATTTATTTTTTCAAAATCGTTGACCAGTGAGGCTATGCAGAAGCCTCAGCCTCCTTCTTTCCTGACTTCTCAGCTGCTTCCTTCTCCAAAGCGTCTTCCAACTCTCGGAGATAGTTTCTGGCTGGCTCGGCCTCATTCTCGGTAACAAGATTTTGTCCGTCACATGCGAATTTTAATCTATTCTTTGAATCCCTCTTGAGAATGAATGTACCATTACTGAGTCCGTCTCTTTCTTTACTAGGAGGAGGTCGGTTCTGTTTGTTGTTATTATTTTAACAAAAAGTAGAAAGGAAAAGTTAATAGATGACATAGTAGTGTAGACATACGGCACTGACTGCTGGTTGTTTCATTTCATAATATGAATAGCCGTACACTTCGTGGTGCGGTTTTGCTCTTTCGGTGTCGACGGTGTGTCCAAGTAGCGTCTTTTCTTCCTCACTCATCTTGGAAAAAACTTCCGTTAACCATTTTTGGTGTACTTCATGATTGTGGTATGGCTTCATTGAAATTAGTGTCTGGTCCGCATCAACGATGGTTCCTTTCTTTTCTTGGAGCCAAGCTTTGAACAGTGTACCCCATTCTTCGAAATCTTTGTCAATTATGTATGGTCTTCCGTCTTCACGTTTTCTTTTATGGATACTGTTTTATTGTTTTATTGTTGAGATTACAACTCACTAAGCTTCACTTTAACAAGTAACAGAGCGGAAAGGTAATGAAAACAAAATAACAAACCCGAGAGGAAACTTTGGCATCGTTTCATCGAGAGGGAAAGGACCCGGTTCTTGAAGCTCAACTGGGATGCTTGCGTGATCCCACACACCAAGACAGGTTCTCTTCTGCACCTGAAGTGCTAGTCGCGTGACAGCCCGCGCCGTCTTCATTCTGAACTAAACCTTTTAATAGAATATAGTAAAGTTAAGAATCACATCAACAAATACTCCTCCACTACACTCATCTCTCTTTATCTTCGAAGAGAACAGAAATACATTTAGTAGTGACCCTGACTAGAGAAAGGTTTTAATAATTGAATGAAAACTATAAAGTGATTAACAACCTATATCTGTGGTGTTGTTGGTGTCTAGATAAGAATGGTCAACAGATATATTTCTGTTTAACCGTTTCAGAGAGAGGTAGCTTTCAGTTGACTGACGGGTCGACTTAAAAGATCGTTTGCAGACTCGTAAGCAGAGTTGGACACGCAGGTTAAGTAAACAAATAACAAAAATAATATCAAATGTTAAGTATAATATGAAGAGAGCTTAGTGAATCGGAACATGTGGGCGAGCATAACCAAAATAATGAAATTCAGGACCGGGTATCGGTGAGAATATCATATTCGGAGTTGTATTCTTTTTGAATAAAGTATACTCCACTGAAGGGGAGAGAGTGAGATTCCAAACTGAATCACCAACTGATTTGAATGAAATCGGATTTGGAGAAACTTCTGGAAGATCCCACGGCAGGTGTACAAGAACAGATGATAGTGACGATTTATATTGCGAAGAGATCGAAATAAATTCTATTGTGTCATTTGTCATCTTTGCAGACACCAAATGACCGCTCATCGTACGAAGGTTATAAAACTGAGCGTCACTCCATGAGTCTGGAACAGAGAAGAATAATCTTAAAATATTATCACTTCCAACATGGAACATAATCGTATTAACAACAGCAGCAGTACAGTAACCAGACTCTGCAACGGATGAGAATTCGTTGGGATTGTAACCTCGATTTGATTCACCGTACATTCCATTTGGTGATAAGTTATTAATAATTAAATTAGTGACATTCCCAACAGAGGCATTCTTTCTTCCCAGATCAGCGCTCATCATAGCCATACCACATTGAGTGAATCCACGACATTCTTCATTAAAAACATTTGAAGAGTTACAGGTGATGCTGTACCAGTTATCTAAACTCATCTTCGCAACATGCGAATTGACGTCTGGAAGCTCCAAGTCGTACATCATTAGGAGATGACTAAAGTGTCGATGGGGACATAAAAATGAACACTCGGCACTCAACTTGTATCCCCTCACAGGATCTATCGGATACCCCACCAGCTTTGACTTCAACAAGTTCTTCCAGTACGATTCCGCCTCCAAAGGTATTTCCAGTTCCATTGAAAGCTCACAGACTCTTCTTAATGCCCATCTAAGTTGAGACAACTCAAAGTTGCAGTCTGTTTTTATTTCACACGCAAGAGACTCAAATGGAGGGTAACATCTGTACTCTGGTGATTTACATTGAGTGACGTGGTACGTTCCTTTATCGTCAACAAGTAGTTTCCCCGTGTCGTGTTGGGTTTTGTTGAGTCCTATTTCTGATTGTAGCAGCGTTTGGAGTTCCTCAAAAAGAACTTTTTGCAGATGCAGCTCTGAAACGCCCAACTGTGAAGAAAGCTCACCGCCATAGCCTGAGATGTGTTTATTCATTTTGTGGGCCATCCAAATGTTTCCAGGCCAACGCTTAGCCTGAGATTCCTGAAGAAAGAACTTCAATAACGGCAATACTAAATCTGGTTTATTTGATCCTTCAGTAATCCAATACATTACTTCTTCATTCATATCCCAAACATCGTCTGGCCATACATTCGGATTCTTCGTTGGTCCAAAGTCACCATCGAGGCCGTGCAGTGTAACTCTATCAGAGCTTGCGAATCGATATAATTGAGTGTAATAGTTTTCTTCAACAAGTGGGTCGGGAATAGTAACAAAACTGCTATTCCAGTAGCTGAGCCACCAAACTCTGTGAGATTCGTAAAACTGCTGAGGGTCAGCAGTCAGCTGCTTTACCGCCTCAGAGACTCTACTTTGAGAGGTATTCATCTCCCTACTGATAGTAGCGACTAGAGTAGTGACTGAGGACTCTCTCATAACTGAGTAATTAATATTCGTAAGGTGAGAACTGTCGTTCTTTGGAACCCAAATAAAGTTCGTATTCAACTCAACAGTCGATTCAACAGAAAATACCAAAACTGCTTCAGTCGAATGTACATACGAATTGTAACTAACAAGTGGAACTGAACTTCCTAATTGAGAAACAAAACCTTTTAAGACACCTGTTGATATGTCTACCGAGACGTTATGAACTAGTGGTGAAGTTGATGGAACAGAATTATCGAACGTCACATTAAAATATCCAGAAGGATATCTATGACTGTTTGCTCCAAAGAATGAATTATCCAATACTAACTGAAGTGTTGATGTACGGGATCCTAACACAACAGGGTACTGAAGTCTGACTCCAACTTCACCATTTCCAATGTACGGGGCTGTAGTCCAGTCGTTAGGTAGAAGTTGTTTTGATTTAAACATTTGAGCGCGATTTCCATTTTCAAAAAACTCGAAACCAACCAACTGCCCTGAAGTGATCATCGACAACCAACTCTCAGGACATATTGTTCCGTTACAAAATGGTTTTGAAACTACTGTCAAACAATACGGTGGAGGAGACTTTGTATCGTTAATCACATACACTGATCCGTAACTAAAGCCAATTAGTGAAGTGCTGCAGTTTCCAAGAACAGCCCGGCTTCCAACCTGTTCGATACATTTTCCATTCTCGACAGATATCATCTTTTGGTTTTGAAAAATCCATTCTTGATTCAGGTTTCCGTTACACTCCTGCATTGATATTGTCATATTGCCTGCAGTAATACAACAACCTCCTTCACCACAATTAGAAATGTTATTATCCTGTAGTCTTATACTTGTGGTGTTCATGTCTTGCCATTTCCATTCCATTGAGTATTTTGATAAAAACTTCTCCCAGTCAACGTGTAAACTGCAAACTGTCAGAGACAGCAGTACTGGAAGCACCATTTCCTCTGAGTGTCCTGATTCATAATGATAATATTATTTTACGTCTGACTTAATTGTTTAGCAGAAGTCAGAACCTTCACTCGCAGATACATTTCTGAATTGCTGATAGAACAAAATTAATATAATAAAAGTCAACAGTTTCTTGTAAACAGAGTGGGCCTTGCATTCTGCATAAAAACAGCGGCCTACAACAAGTGAATAATAATAAGAGAAAGGATACAATACAATTTGAAAGGAAAATCTGTTCCTTGTTGTCATCTACGTTGCCTAACTTCCATTTTCATCGCCATCTGAATGGAGTGAAGAGCAGCTTTGCTTTATCTACTTAACCATTCTACCAGATTAGAGTACTTTCAACAACCTTCAATTTCATTGAACTTTTCGCGAATTTCCTTCCGACGCTCGTCTGCTTTCCGTAATAGCGATCTGAAGTGCAGCATTGCTGTCGGGTCAGGTAGGGGAGAGCTTCCAGGAACTAAATGACTAGGACCAAATAGCGTTTGAGTGTCAGTTTTGGGAACGTGCCAATCAAAAGAGGAACCGAGGTCGAGCCATATCTTCTCAAAGGTGGAAATATCTTTTGCACGTGATCGCAAGAAGGAAAGCTGCCTGGAATCAGCTGTGTGAAGATAGTTTTGTCTATTTAGGAGTGCTATCTCAGGAAGTAGGAGGATGGCTTTGCGAGACCAACCGCGGCCATCACTCCTCCGGATCCCATGTGGAAGTGAAGGGACGACAATACTCCTGAACTTCGCGTATGGGTCATTCATAACTAACATTGCTTCTCCAATTTCATCAAGAACAATTCTGCTGTATGTGACGTCTCCTCTTTGTTTCCCCGCCTGTTGGTAATTTACAACCAACACTTTGCCACACCATCGACACTGAACATATAAACAAGAGTAACCTCTGCGAGGATTGCCCTTTTCACGTTTTATGTAAGGTTTTGATGTGTGAGTGCATCCCTCGATTAGTGAGAGACAGCGTGCGACAGTTTCAATGAGTTCGTTTTCAATTTTATTTTGCTGGTCAACTATAACTTCAATATCCTTTTCAGTAATAACAGCCAAGTGCATAGCAGCGCAGGTAGTTCCACGTGATGGTGGACAGCTTAGACGAGGTCTTCTTACACCACGCTCATCATAGATAATTTTTATTGAATACTCATCATTGTCAAGGATAGCTTTTACTCGTCCAACTCTAACAACTTCATAGTCGGGATCTCTCCAACAGACAGGAGCACCAATAGGGATTGGGGTTATAAACTTACCTCTGCTAACAATATCATCTCCTCGTGTTATCCATCTTCTCCCAACTGGTGGTCCAGCATCAAGAGGTTCACCACCCAAAAGACTTTTTGGGTTAACTGCCTTCGCAATGGCCGGAGCTTGCTGTGTGCCTCCCAGAACTTTGATTGCTGCTGCTGCACACTGAGGAGGATCGCCTGCTTTAACTGGCAATAGGAATCCGGCTTCAGCTGGGGGTGCAGTTAGTGCTTTCGCTGTTCCTATGAGACTGCCCATCAATCCTCCAGAAACCCAAGTAAAAACCTTTCCTGTTTTGCTATCAGGTAATTTGCTGTAGGGAAGTCCCTCATTTTTTTCTTCTACCGCAATCGCTTCTGGTGGTCGCGGTTTTTTAACACAGTTGCTTTTTGGTTTTGTCTTCATGCAGGCAAAGCACGTTGTGTAGTTACAAATTTCACACCAACCGTAACCTTCTGACAAGTTAGTAATCCCAGGGAGTAGACATTTATTACAACAGTTGTCTACAATTCCCATTCGGGTGCTGCTGTTTGCTCCGTCCTGGTACGGGTCTCCTTTTACAAATTTAAGAGGATGAAGGTTTGGGCAAGTCTCAACCTGTTCATCAATATCAAGAACTTCTTCAGAAACACCATAAACAGGATGTTTTGGATCAAAGAGTATCGATGACTTCCATGGAGGAAGTCTCTTTGGTGAGACGTAAGCCCTTTCGACTTCATCATCCACAGCAAGTAGACCAACTGGTTCTCCTCCAAGGTTCTTCCCGTATGCTAATTCATTGATCATCTAATGTATTATCTGTTTATAAATAAATTCAAAAAATAATTCCCCAATCTGATCAGCTGACAGGTTATGGTGGTATCGCTACTAATTTAATAAAACTAAAGTCTAAATAAATAACTTAAGAGTGTTATTCCTCATGTCATTGAAGGAACCCAACTGAGTGAAATCCGACGTGTAAAGTAGTCGGCTACGAGCTTTTCGGCTCCATAGATTTCGGTTTTCCCAAATTAGGAAATCTACTAGCCAGTCCAAGTAACAGCAAGAAACAGAGACCCAACACTAAGCAAAGGTACAAACCTAATTTCGCCAAGAGAGAGAAGCTGTCGCTGTTTTGTGTTGTACGTAAGAATAGAAAATTGAAAGAATAAACAGACAAATAGAAACTACATACTGAACTGCGTCAGCTAGCATTCCAGCTCGCATGCGTGATCCGTGATGCCAATCTTTCCAATTTACATCTCCAGTCCACTGCGAGATATAGTCCGTAGCATTCGCAATGCAAGAAACAGCTGTTGGGTCGGCGGAAACTGGCATCGGACAACGTTCAATTTTTATTATTTTTTTTGAAATGATAAGGTCATTAGTGGTGCATTCCAAACACCGAATATGTGACGACGGCCAACGTAAGATGAGATGAGTTTCATTCAGAGATTCGTATGAAAGAATGAAGACTCTGATTGCTTTATTACAAATTATAGACCAACCAGCATCAGCAGAGGAATGTATCAAATTAGGTGTTTGAGAATGAATGAAAACGTCACAAGAGAGTGGGGTGGCTTTACCAGAATTTAGACTGCTGACAAAATCTAAAAAGTCTGATTTGTCAGATGCATGAATACCCATTGCGTAGATTTTATACTTGTTGATAGGAGAGGTAAACCTTGTTGCGTATTGTATCGCAGTAGCAGCATCACACCATATTGGTAATTGTAATCCAGTACCAACTGCTGCTGCATATTCCGCAGCAGTCATGACCAGTCCTGCATTTGACGTCCCTTCTGCAGAACTGAGTACATCAGTATTTATATCAGCCTTTACAATACTTTTATTTGGTGGGTACCACCCGTCATAATTTGGCATCCCTACTTCCTTGCCTCCGAGTAGCCTCTCGGCTAAGTTTTCCGTTCTTGTTGTCCCACTAGTGGGTGTTGCTACTTGAAATACAATAACATAAATAACATAAATTAGAAATCCGATCACCACAGCTGTTGCTGCTCTTCTCGGCCATCGCTCATTCCTGTTGCTAACGCGACGGATTAAAGAGTCGTAGTAGAAGAAGAAGTTACGGTTGCCTGAGAGATTCAACCGCTGCTCTATTCGAGTATCATCGCGATCCTCGTCTGGAGGCATTTCCTGTGTCGGGGCCCCAAGTGGGCTTCCTGCTTGTGAATAGTAAGAAGTTGTAGTCAGAAAGACAGTTCCATTAGTGGAATACACTCCGTCATTTAATCTTCTACATCTTTTGTTTGGCTGAAAAAGAATTGTTATCACGCTAAAGTACCACAATAAGAACATTCAGAAAACTGCAGTGCCATTGCAGCGTCAGGTAGGGGAGAGGAAGAGGCGAATGTGACTCGTCTAAGAGAGACAACAATCGCAATAGGTAATAAGAACAAGAACTTGTGTAGAGGGATGGGTGACAAGGGAGGCGTCAGGTCGAATCGCTTTTTACAAATATGGAAATCGGCGGGAGTTAGTAACTGGTGGGGAACAGAGTCGAGACGCTAACGACGGACACGGTAGCAGTTTTCTTATTCTCGGGTGAGCGGAAGAAAAAATAAAAACAAAAACAGCTAATCGACTACAGGGTTACACTTCATGAGTAATTTCCTCTTCGCTAAACTATTCCATTTCCCCACTTGTGCTATTCGTATTAATAATAACAAACACACCAGTAGAGGATCTTGTCTCTGGATTTCTGATCATCGCATCTAAAACAGATTATGAAGTAATCTAAACTTTTGAATCTTTTTACACAAAACATGGAAATAACAACAAAATGCACTAACCGTCTGCCAGCAGCTATTCAAGAAGAAGGGGCTTTGTCGTCGTTTTTTTCTTTTTAAGAAACTAATTGCGACAAGAGGCAAAAGTTAGCAAAAGTAATAATAACAATGATGGAAGGGGCGCTGTGCATAGTTAGAAGACAACAGTCGCTCAGTCCAGAATAATCGACAGCAATGCAGCTGATATAACTAACCACGTGTTACTCCGCACACAAAGTGGAGGGGTGGTAGTGTCAGGCAGCAACTGTTCGAAGAGAGGAGGGTTCGCAAATACTATTTTAGAAAAATAAAAAATAAATATTAACATTTTCCGACTTGCATTCGAAAACGTTCATCACGCAGTTTTGCGATTTTAAGTTTTTGAATGAGTCGGCAGAGGGAGGCGAGAACTGTTTGTGTAAAAAAGAAAAAAATAAAGAAACTGCAGAGAGAAGTATCAAACACACCATTTCACTAACTGATTAGAATTGACAACACAAGTATAACACCCACAAAGTAAACTCCTTCATCAGAGAAAGAAATTGTAGCTAATGCAATTCAATACATAAATATGACTACAGCTTTTAGGGTTTTTCTGTGATGTCAAAGTCTGATCAACAAAATGAATAACGGCAATGGAACTTTAAATGAAAAAAAACCAACAGAAATAAAAGCCGCTGATAATAAACCTCAGCCTGTTAACGAAAGTCTCACAGGGAGTCAGCTATTGGATACCAAGCAACCGAGACTGTCACTAACAATAAGAGAGGTGAAATGAGCTATCCAGACCCAGCAGTGCATGGATAAATAAAAATAAAAAAAAAGAATGTACATCGATAATACGAACACTCCTACAAAAAGAAATCAACTCTATCAGCAGTTAATACACAAACTATTTCCGCCTTGAGTCTCTCTCCATCTTCAGAGGTTCATTTAATTCACAGGAATGAAATCACTCAATTGAGTGCAAGAAAGGAAATTTGTTGCAAAAATTAAAATGTAAAAAAAAAAAAAATATTCATATATCCATAGATGGTGACTTACAGTTTTCTAAGTTTTTTTGTTGTCTACACTTCAAATACCTTGGCAAGGGCTATAAGTCCACCGCACTATGAATACAATGAGTTGTAAGGTGTGTACTTGCCTCCTCTAACGACGTTAATTAAAACAAACACAACCCTTCTCCTGATTGATATTCGTGACTAGGAAACAAGAAAGATATAAAACATAACACCGCGTGTAGCGAAATCTATAAGTTACAAAAAAAAAAAAAAAAAAAAAAAAAAAAACTTGGAAAAAGATGTGTAGTGTAAGAGCTGAATGAACTTTATATGAAAAAAAAAAAGAACAATAATAATAATAATAATACTGGAAAATTGAACGTGAAATCTGAATAACTAAGTATAAATTTTTTAACATGAAAAAAAAAAAAAAAAAGAAAACAGGCTTTACCCTGAATGGGGGATACAACCACGTCATAAATTACTTACTTAGACAATACGAGTGACTCAGGCTTTACCCTGAATGTAATGTGAGAGATGATATGTATTTTTGTTGTTGTTTGATTAGAACTCAAAACATCAACAGAAGGAAAGATATCAAATAATAGAAACTACACATCGAAGTCATTACACTACTTTATGACGATCATTTAAACGATCGTAAAAAGAAAAAAGAGATAATTGCCTCCAGGCTTTACCCTGAAATATTTCTTCTGATCCTACACAACAGCGCTCTTCACGACAGTAATATCGTATTGCGTGTGGCTTTGTGGAAAGTATTGCACGCGACATTAAAAAGTCTTGAATAGCACTACCATGAAGCAATCGATGAAAGTGTATATCAAAAACTCTAGTTTTTAATAACGAGTTAGCAGAAATAGAAAAAACAATAAATGCCAAAGAGAAAGGTTTGGTGCCTGCGGCGCTCATCTTTCTTCAATTGACATAAACCAGGTTTACCGATTCGCAAATTACATCCGAAATTTCCACCTGAATACGCTGCAGTATAAACTTGTGTGGAAAACAACTGAAAAAAATAAAAAGAGTGTAAGGTACTTTTTGACTGATAACTGGGGTGGTAGTGGTGGTAGACTCAGAACTTTAAAGGGATGAAACTTGTGGAAGAAAAAAGAAAAAATTTCGTAGGTTAAAAAGCAAGAAAAAAAAAAAAAAAAAAAAAGGTGAAAGTCTATACTACTGAGCAATAATATGGTTTTTTTTGGAGGAAAGCAGTCTTATCGAGAAACTGACTCTAAGAAAGTAATAGAAAATCTGTTTTTACCTCATTTGTGCAGCAACTAAAATTGCGATCGCACAGAAAGAGAGTAAATGTCTACTTAAAACTATTATTAACAAGTAATACAAATGAGGTGATGTATTGACGTAGACTCACAACTCGAGACTGAATTAACAAAAGAAATGTAATTTTTACTAACGTTCTGTACAAGAAAAATACTAAAGAATGATAATAAACTAATGGAAAATCTCTCCCCTTTTTTATAATAAAAGAAAGAAACCTAGTCAGGGAACGAGATTTAAAATGGAATTTGCCATTTTAGTTTTAATTGGTTCGTTCTTGTTTTTTTTTTTTTTTTTTCTTTTTTGACACGGAGAGTGTACAAATTTAAATATAAACTTCCCCCGGGAACTCAGTGACAGTGAGTAGTAACAACAAAAAGGGAACTTTTTTTATTAACAAAAAACTGGAGGTATTGAATCATATTGTAAGGTTATTATAAGATGTAATGTAACACAGCAACTCAACTACAGGAACTAATCAGTAGTTTTATTAGAAGCTATTTGAACAACAAAATCGTGTAATGGATTTTTTTTTTTTTTTTTTTTTGTTGTATGTTTTTTATGACACTCATCATAATGAAGTGAAGTGTTGACAAGGAAAAAAAAAAAAAGAAAAAAAAAAAACAAGAGAAGAAGAGAAGAGGAAACTTGAAAGTATCTATTTTTTTTTTCTTTTTTTTTCAAAAAAAAAAAAAAATTCTTTCTGAAAAATGAAAGAAATCGAATTTCCTCTTAAGAAAAGAAAAAGCCCACACAAAACTGCTATATATGTAACAAACGATAACTCAAAGAGAAAAGGTTTTTCCTTTTCTACCAAATAAGAATTTAAAGTCTGTACGGATCATGGATGAACTGCACTGGTCTAAACAGTAAGCTCAGAATATAGGAAATGACTTCTCTTCTCTTTAAAGGAATACCTCTATGAAGATCCATATAAAGGTCATCAACGAGAAGTGTTAACACGGATCTGATGTTTGAACGAGGAGTGTTGCCCGATGGGAAATCAAAACAAATATCAGTCAATGCTTCGACTGATTTTTCAATTTCAGTTTCAGACAACTTCTCCAAGAGAGTAACGCAAACAGTTTTAAACTTATCAGCGACTGAGAGTGGAAGGTTTTTGACTTTCTCAAGTAGTTCTGGTTTGTTTTTGACGTCTTCTAAATGAAATAAATCACATCTGGGACTAAGACAGCAAGTCTCACTGACATGTGAACACCAATTTATAGTTCTGGATTCTGATACCTGAGGGCGATAGATCTTCTCGAATGCGCAGCTGACTTCGGAAACACTTTCGTCATCCAGGCTGTCGCTCCATTTCGAGTATGACATCTCGCGTTGAATCTCTTCAGAGGTAGATTCCTCTGTAAGCATCCAGCAGTCGCTTGACTTCGATCCCATGCTGACACTACTTCTTCTTGAGAATGACATGGTGCAGGTTTGTGTGAGTGTGGAATCTGATTGTGGAATAAATAAAATGTCAATATCATCACATCAATAAAATAATATCTTCAAATCACAATAAGAATCAACGTAATCGAATTTCGAAAAAGAAAAAAAAAAAAGAATTTATAAAAAAAATTAGAACGACCCTCTCTGTCGTGCTCAAATTAAGTAACAATAAAGTCACCAGTCGTATCAAACAGTTTATTCACGTTTCTCTCATCTCTTTATTAATAGCAAGAAATCTAATGCGATGAGCAGGTATTGCTACCCAGCATCTGATGATCAGGGCGGCTCTAATGTCCACCAACACATAAGCAAACCCACCACTTCATGGTCGCGGGTAGAATTTTATAAAAAAGAAAATGGTCAGCGGTTGACGAAGCCAACAGAGAACAATAAAGAAGAAAGAAAAACGAATTAGATCAATAAAACGGTAGTTGTTTGTAAATAAAACGAAACGCACAAAAACGATAAATAATTAAGAACCAAAATAGAACAAGTTCAGCGAATTATAATGACGAGTGTAACTTTGAGGACTCGAGTAGCGTGCCTGACGTGATTTAAGAAACGAATATTTCGAGGAATTGAGAAATGCCTCCCCAGTGCGCTGCTACTGCATGTTGCATATCCTCATCGGTAATGATTTTTAAATGATCACCGTCAGAGTCAACCCACTCTACTGATGTGGCAGCTTCTTCCATCCATTCAGCAGCTACGGACATCAGCTGATCGAGTTCGCTGTCTTTCGGGAGATTATAAACAAGTTTTGAACCCAAAGACTTATGAATAAGAGAAACGTGAAGTAAATCAGGATTCAGAGTCGGTTGTTTATCAGCCACTGCTGAGCTTTCTTCTTCTTCGTTTTCTTCCTCCTCTTCTTCTTCGCACTCTTCAGCTTCCTCTTCTGCTTCCGAAGTGTCTTCTGTGGTTTCCGAAGTAATTCCGAGCTCTTCTCGTGCCTTTAATGTTTCGTCCATTAGTCGTCTAACTGACTTAGACACCGCCGGAGCATTTGTTGAATTGAAAATGTCTTCGATCGTCTCCTGTCGATCTTCTTCCTCATCATCAGATGCTGAGAGGTGACCAGCTGGTATCAGACGTCCTTCTTGTACGCTACGTCTGGTTACTGTTTGTAAGAATCGAGCTTTTACTATTCCCGGGGGTGACTTGATTACTTTCAATGTTTCTTCATCGCTACTGGCAGGTTCGTTGAGAGCTTCGGACGACATTTGTTTTGGCTGCTGGTTTGACTGCTGAGCTCGGCGATGTTTTTGTTTTTTATAATAAATTAAAACCCTCTTTTTGTGAAGGGCAGCGGCCTTTTCACGAATCTTAGCTTCCAAGTCTTTATATGCATCTGGGACACGTTCAAGCCAACGGAGGCTGTTTTCAGAAGTACAGTGACTTGAATTGTCATCGTCACTATCCTCACTAAAGTCTGACTGCTCTCTGAGAGAATCAACCTCAGTAATATCTTGTTGAGCTTTTTGAATGTTATCTGCTTCTAAAGGATAGAATACTGATAACGCTTCTTTTGCTGAACATCTTTCTGTTGGGTCAGCCACAAGAAGTCTCTCAATTAATGAAACTACTTGTGAAGATCTATTTGATAAAGGTTCATAAACTCCATCAGTAATTGAGTTTACGATACTAATAATGTTAGTACCTCCAAATGGTACTTTTAAAGCTGATAATTCATAAAGAGTCACTCCAAGTGACCAGACATCAGCACCGAATCCGTAAGTTTCTCCCAAACAAAGTTCAGGTGAAATATAAAAAGGTGTTCCAGTGAAGGTATTCGCACCAGTAGCATCATAATCAAGAATTTTTGAAACACCGAAATCAGTTAGACGTAAAGTGTTACAATTAGCGATAAGAATGTTCGCGGGTTTTATATCACGATGCATCACTCTGCGAGTTCTTAAATAAGTCAAAGCAGAGAGTAGTTGTCTTCCACTATCGATAACAACATCGTCGGGGATTTGAGTTGCTGTTCGCTGATGTTCTGAAATGACGTGACTGAGATCACCTCCAGCAGCGTACTCAAGAACCATACAAAGAAAGCCCTCATCATCAATAAAATAATCCTTGTATTGTACTATTGTTTCGTGTTGTAAGTTAGATAAGATTGATACTTCTCCCATTGCTTTTCCTACTTCAGAGTCTGATCTGTCTCTTATAAAAATAGTTTTCACAACAACGTTCTCATCAGTTCCCTTTGAATTACATAAATAAGCCGATCCTTGAGCCCCTTTTCCGATACATCGTTTGATAAAGTACCCCTCCCATCGCTGTTCATCCATAATGGAAGACAAGTCCTCTGAATTGAAATAAATAAGAAACAGTAATTCTACTTCCACTATCCTAATCTGTATATTAAAAACGTTCTTCAGAATAAACTTTGCAAAGTCCAGGGAGCTAAGATCAAGAGGGCTGAATATTGTGTGGTGTGTGTTCCTTTAAAAAAGAATTAGTTTTTTTTAAATTAGTAGTAGTGAGGCTTCTTTCAGTAAATTGTTTTGTTTTTTGATCAGAAAAAAATGAAAACAGACCCCCCTGTGGTAGCGGTCTCAGGGAGAGATGATAAATCGGGGGGTAAGGGGGTTTTCATTTTATTTCCCCCCCCACATTTTTTTTTTTTTTTTTTTTTTTTTTTCCTTAAAAATTTTTTCATCCACAAAGCCAAGTTCTGTCTTCTTCATATTTTACAGACCGACTCACATGTGAAAACTCTAAAGTCACAAAAAAAAAAAAAAAAAAAAAAAAAAAAAAACAATAAAAGGGAATTTTGACACAAAACTCGCTATATCTATTTTGCTTGTAGAATTCAAAGCCAGAATTCAAAAGAGGAGACGTCGTACGATCAACTCGACAACTATCCTAGTCAATTCAGCTGTTGGTTTCAGCATTTATGAACACCTCTTAATTACTGACTGCTTACGACATCATATTCTCAACACAAAACAACAGGACATCAAAACCAATAAAAACACAACGTGATACCAAAACCACAATAATAAAAAGGGTAATAATATGGAAACCGAAAGGGAGGAACCGGGTAATGTGGAATAAGGAAAATAAAAACATAAATAGGAAGTTCTTCAACAAGGAAGAGGGTAATATGGTGAATGAATGCACTATGAGATCAACTATAATAATAAACTGAAGACGGAATATCTTCTATTCCATTCAACAGTTTTAAAACAGATTAAAACTCATTAAAGATATGAAACACAACAATCAGAGACGGGAAGATGGAAAATCAATTTTTTTCTGGTCAAAAAATCTCTCTTTGCGAATAGCACAGATGTCGGAAGGGGTAATAAAAAGACCAACACTTGGGGAATTTTTGAAATAGGAGAACAGGAAAACAAGAGGAGACCATCTCCAAAAATGCTCTGACCAGCAACAGAAGACAAGAAACATGTGTCTCCTCAGCAAAGATGCTGTCTTTGCTGACACAACTCAACCAGACCTTCACAAGATTGGATTTTGTGACTCAGTCACTTTGAATGTGATTGCGAAAGAATAGACTTTCAGTTGTTTTCTACATGAAAACAAAACAAAACAAAACAACAACAACAACAACAACAACAACAACAACAACAACCCAAGAGACACCACTTTTTGATGAGTCGAATAAAGAGATCCGGATTATTAATAATAATATTGACAACTTTAATCAACGTCAAATGTGTAAGTGGTGAATTTGTTTGGCTCAAGTATTGACAGCGACAGAGCCCACTCGATGAACACAATTTGAATATAAAAAGAAAACAAAATTTAATAAATTGATCTGAAATTCACGTTCGGAAAGTAATTCCCTCATCTGAGAGATGATCATGAGATTAGCACTACATGCATATGGATCCTTCTACGAGGCTATTTCTTGCACTGTATACGTATCAACTATACAAAGTGTGAATAGCGATCGGTGCAGGGAAGCGAGGGAGGGATCGAAGAGAAGGGGAAAGCTGCAGACCCACAGAGTCGTCTAACAGCCCGGAAATGCGAACCAAATACTTGCTTGTAGAGGGCGGGTGGACTTGCGATGGTCTGACTCTATTCTGCAAGAGTTTTAAAAATGGGAATTATAACACTTAGGGAATGCGATGAAGGAGGAAACTCGCTAACATTTTCCTGCAAAAGAGCCCGTTCACCACATTAGAAGGGGAGTACCATATTCGAATCCCGAGTTTCAGCCTCGAAAAACAGCAGAGTTTGCGAAACACATTTGGGTGCGAGGGATTGGAGAAGACGGGTAATCTCTCTCACGAGAGTATGTGATCAAGTAAGGGAGAGTATGTGATCAAGTAAGGGAGGCAGAGGCTAAGAAGGGAGTATGTGATCAAGTAAGGGAGGCAGAGGCTAAGAAGGGAGTATGTGATCAAGTAAGGGAGGCAGAGGCTAAGAAGCTAACTTGACTGAAGGGAGGGAGAGAAACATTTGGAATGTCAGCTGCCAACTAAGAAATACCAACTCTAAGCCTACTTTTGAATTCTCTTTCTTGACAAACAGAACCCTCTACACAAATGGTACTCACAAAGTTAGATATGACCTCTCTATGAGAACTGTGACTAGTGCGTTAACAGTAATTAGAGTACAACAGGTCATAACAGAGAGAACACAAGTCTTAAGAAGATACTAAATTCAATTTGTTGTGAAACTAAAGTGGTTGGTGTCCTCAGCGCAGCTGATCAAACGACAAAGTTGAACAAAAATAAAAAAAGTGCCTCATAGTTTCTCGAGATCTAAACAAAAGATTTCATAAGTTATATTTACCTACTCGCCGATCCCTCACATAAGGCAGAAGCTCAGTCATCTCTGACTAAGGGATAAAAAATAATTAGTAAAACAGAAGGAAAAAAAAAGATGGGGGAAACCGCTGCTGCAGTGATTGCAGCGAGCAGATCGATAATAAAAAGGAAAAAATCAAACAGGCAACCCGATGGAGGCGACGTAGGGGGGCTGGACAGGTCGAAGAACATAAAAAAATAAACATAAAAAAGCACAGGATACAAAATAATTGGGAGAAGGATGGAAGAAGAAAAAAAAAAAAAAAAAAACAGCTTTACGATCAGCGTCTACTGCTCATCTGTTTTTTTTTTTTTAAATTCTCTCGCAAGTTGACAACACAAAAAAAAACAAAAAAAAAAAACCATCAATTTCACATACTGTAAGTTGTTCACCTTTAGGTCAGCCATAACTTCAAGTATTCAAATAGACAATCAGGGATTACATCTATTACTAAGACGTAAAGCACTTTCATTAAAATGATCCATTAGTAGTGCTAGCGCAGCGTTGTCTTGAGCTTTAATAAGTTCTTCAGCATTCTCTGATGACAGTAAGTGAAGAACTTCTCCTTTCATTGTTAAAGAAAGTGTTCCAATCGTTAATTCAACTGACTGATTGATTTCTGTTAACCCAGATTCCCATTTACCTCCATCCCACATGATAGCAGCAGCTATTCTATAACTGAACTCATTGTATGGATCAAGTGCTTTGATTTGATCACAGAGAGGGAGAACTTCATTCACAGAAGTGAAATTCCCTCTTGAGAGTAATTCTTCTAACATTGCTGGCTTTACTTCAATGATCATTTTGAGTCCTAAATAGATTTCATCTACAGCACGCTGTTGTTCTCCACTCATGAAGTAGATCTCACTCGCATTACTAAACGGATTAAAGAAGTTGTAATGAAGGTACGGAAGAAAGTCTTTTGATTTATCAAAGTAAGATAAAGCTTTTGTGTACATCTTACAGCATCTGTAATTGTATCCAACATTATTATAAATAATACAATAATGTGAAGGATGAGATGCAAGGTTAACAGCACAAAGTAATACAGAAGTAGATTTATCGAACCTTTGCAGTGATGCTAGAGAGTATGCCAACATTAAATGACATTCAAATTCTTGAGGAAGATTTTGAACTGCTTGGCTGAAGAAGTAGACGGCAGTCTCGCAATCTCGTGCTGCTTCTGAGAGTAAACCTTCAAAGAATGGTGTCCATAATGGATCACATGAATCTCTAGCTGCTTTACACCAATAGTTCTGAACTACTCTTCTGTTACCAAGTCTGAAGAAGAACTGACTGACCCTCCAATGAACATGAGGATTTAATGGCTGCAGACATAACCACTGATACAGACTAGCAGCCTTATCAACATGACCATTCCGAGAATAGAAATTCTGATGCAACTTCTCAGCAGATGGTATCGGAAGATTGTAATTTGACAACATTCGTTTTGCCATTTCATTGAGGGGTTGGAATAGGAGACAGGCACAGAGATCTCTGATTGCTCTCCTCGCTGAACCTATTTGTTGATAGTAGAGAGCTCGTTGCAGAAGATCTGATGGATGACAATTAAAATTAATGGACTTTGTTAACGTTCCAATAGCTGCCCGACAGTCTCCGAGATCACAATGAATCGCAGCTTTTAGCTGGTGAAGTGGAGAACTCTTGGGAGACTTTCTCAAAGCACACTCTACTTCAAATAATGACATCCCAACACTCGCTAATGAAGTTGCAATAGCTGCATGATCTCGGTAGTATAATGATCTCTGTTTACTAGTCTCTTCGTCTATCGGTTCTAAGAAAGATTTCAGTATAGACCTCGCTTTCATAATCCCTTCCTTGTAATTACTACTTTCAAACTGATATAATTTTGCCAACCAATTTACAGCAGTGCTACTTCCAGTTATTTTATAAGAAATTTCAAAGTGGTGGATGGCTTCTTGATAGTTCCTACTGATTGCTAAACATTGGGCTAATTGAAGTGATACCTGACTTTGGATAAAATCATTTGAACGATCTCCATCACTTGTTACGAGTAAGACATTAGCTTGTTGCAATAGTTGTGTTGCTTCGCTAACGGGATAACAAAGACTCAAATGATAAAGGCATGTCGGACAGTCACTGTCAGGGATGTCATCACTTGACGGAAGTTGATTCTGTTGTTGGTATTCTCTGTTGCTTATTAAATGATCAGATTTTTTACTTATTTCCTGTTCAATATTTGCTGCCGAAGAAAGTTCTTTTAAAAATTGATAAGGTTGTTTAGTATCAAGTTGGGTTGATTGACAGCAGGCACAATTCTTATCATTTTCAATATCTTGTCTTCGACTGTATTGACTAGCCAATTCATCACTGATACCACAGAGAGTCGATAAAAAAGGAAATCGACTACTACTGTTGTCGCTAACATGGTCATCATCATCGTTATGTTTGTGACATCTCATAGCTTTTATAAAATGTTTTCTTGCTACGTCCCATTGAGAGTGAATAACCGCTACTGATCCCTTACATAAATAGAAGTCATGTAGTGTACTACTCCTCTCTCCACCTTGCTGATAGATATCTGTGGCAAGGTGTAATCCTTCTTCGTCGTCAATTGGTTGGGTTGATTGATTAATTAGGACATCACTCAAAGATTCACATGCCTGTGGTCTGAGATACTTGTTTATTAATAAAGAGATTTCTGATGGTAATTCCTTTCCATTAAACAAAACTGATCTCAGAACCCACTTATGGAATAATGGAGAGGCAACAGGTGACTTGACGGAAGAATCAAAAATCAAATACTGAGATATCATCTGAAGAGGCTTGACTGATAAATTCAACACAGAATTGTATTCATCTTGTTGGATTTCACTCTCTTGTTCTTTGCGAGTTAATAACCATTTTATAAATATAACATCGCCAGTAGTGTTATTTTGATCCAAACCAGACAACAGATTACTATGTGAAGCTGATCGTTCACAGTAAGGCGATTCTATTAAATTACAACGAGCGATCTTTTGCATTGTTTGATTTGATGAATTCATTATATAGGAACCTCTCCCTAGTAACGGAACAGATCCTATACCTGACAGTAAGACATGACGATACCAATAAGGTAAATGAGTATCACCATAGTCTTCTATAAGTGATAACAATATTCCAGATTGCGACAGTCTGTTTAACTTCCTTTCATGAGGTAACAACTGATTGTTAATAACATAAGTAACATGTTCAGGGGGAGGAATAAATTTGCAATTGTTTTTATTTGCCAATGCCCTTTTTGATTGAAGACGAAGAACAACATCAATAACGCGTTGATTATCACTCCAGCTCCATACAGCTGACCCAACTGATGTTGAATTAGAAGAAGCTCTGGCAGCAGAACTACTGACGGGAGCGTGTTTCAATATTCTACGTAGGCGCTCCAGTGTTAAGCAACGAGGACCTCTCGCTTCTGTTAAGAGTTGCTTTACCATTTTTGATTCTTCTTTTTTTGAAGGATGTCGGTTAGCGATTTCAGTAATTGCAGCGAGGCTGTCTTCAAGTGTCGAATCATTGACTTTCTTACAACATGCGAAGGGCCAAGTGATTACTGAACCGTCACTGTGAAGTAGTCGCAGAGTTTGATAATAAAAAGATTGATTGTTAGGACCTGATTGTTTATTCTCAACTATAGCTACTTCACCAGCATATCTGTGTAAGTCTTCAGACCATTGGGCACTACCAGGTGTTACTGACATTGCAATCCTCAATGCTGCTACGTTCTTTGTTATTTCATAGCAGTCGCCTGGTGACAAGACCGGTTCCAACTCCATCGGAACCGACGTTTTCCGTTTTTGATCGATATCTGTAATTATCTCACAATACTCCGCCATCTTAAACAGTCCTGGAAGCACCGCAACGTGGCAAGATTGCATCGTGTCTTGTTTTATTTTATTGTAATAAAGAGTTTGAGTGTTGTTGTCATAGCGCAGGCTTGTTATTTGTTCTTCTGTGTATTCAGAACGTCTGTAAAGTTTCTTATTGTCTTCTCGGTACCACACAATCCCACCTGAGGTGGTTGCGTACATAATACTGTTTGGAAAGTCGTTTCTTGTGGGGATGTTATCAGTCATGCTTCGGATGTGTTCACCTCCGACATTTTTAAATTGAAGCCCCATTGGGGCACTCCCCACAACCAGTTCTGAGAAATAATTTAACAATTTTGAGAACACACAATAAGAGGTAGCTGACCCTGTTGAAACAATTCCAGCAGTATTAAAGTAGATACGAAAACTATTGATCTGTAAAAGAATTCCCCTCGACCTCTCAGTTAGGAAAGTTGCGGAGGTCAGAGTAGGAATTTCAAAAAAAAATAGAAAAACAACCTTCACAGTGATGTGATTTTCCTTTTTTCATTGGATAAGACTTACAAAATAAAATATATCGGGAATCGGGGAGGGGGTGTTTGATTTTATTTACACCTTCTGGAAGATTTCTCTTTACGTTTATTAATTATGGTTCTGATGTCTGTGATTGTTACCTTACAATCTCCAGTAAAGACTACTTCATCATCGATGTCTTCATCTTCTTTATTTTTAACAATTCGAGATGATGTAGCGAATCCAGATCTTCCTTCAGTTCCCCACAAACTAATAAAACCATCCTCACCTCCAGTAAACATCTTTGGTAGTGTTGGATGTGTGAGAACAAAACGAACCAAGTCAGAGTGTCCTCCTTTTTGAATTTCGCATTGATCCAACCCAACAGTTTGACCCAAAGGAGCTATTAACATTTCACCATAACGATGTTCATTACCTTCTCCTTTAACACCCCATAAAACTTGATCAGATCCCAGAGGACCAATTATATAAAGAGATTCATCTGGTCTTTCATGACAGTGAATGGAGTCACCAGATTCAAGGCATCCCACAAGAAGACCTTCAGTAGAAGTAGTTGCAACAATTCTCGTATTAGTTGTAAAAGTAATTGTGTTTATTGGATTATTACAATTGTAGATCCAAAGAGTCGCATCATCTTCAGGAGCAGTGGCATCCGAAACGATAAGAAGACCATCTTCACCTCCTGTTGCAATCATGTTTGGTTGTGTTGGATGAAATCTAACTCTTGTTGTGACGTCTGTGTGAAATCCTTCAAATTTGTTTGCTGGTTTTGAGAAATCTCTAACATCAAAAATAAGAACATCAACTCCGTCACCAACAGCGAGCATCGTCCCATCACAGTTCACATCAATTGAAGTGAATCCGTCACTTGATCTCAATCCAAGATTAGTACTCGTTCCTGCTTTGCAGTCCCATCGAAGTACATTTCCAGAGTCACAAGTAACCATGACATTCGCGTCGTTAGTAAATCTCATGTCAGTTACAAATTCGTGTCCCTTTAATTCACCAACAAATGAAAGACCTTCTTGTTTATAAAGTTTAACTCCTCCGTTACTGTTGGACGCCGCAATTAGATCTCCAGCAAAAGCACCGTCGAGTAAATAGCATTCGTCTTCGTAGACGGTCTTGGCACGCGATTCCAGTTTCATATTTGTTATTTGTCTTTTGTTTTAGAAGATACTGCGGAAAGGAAATAATTGCTAATTCTCAAACCTAACGAACACTAAAAACTATCATGAGAGAGATCGAACGAACAGAACAACAGCTGACGAGGAATCAAAAGGAGAGACATTGGAAAAGTAAACAAACACCTCTCTCGACCTGAACTAATTTATAAAGAAAACTACAATCTGAGAAAGGTAAACAAAATTCTAAAAAAAAAAATTAAATGGCGGAGGCATTACCTTCACACGACATTAAGTCACAGTGAATCTCCCAACATCAAAAAGCAGATATTTTATGACACTCGCAAAATGTACAATAAGACAACCTGATCACAAAGATGTGTCCTATTGCAAACAAGTTTATTGCATCGACTGTGGGATGGAGAATAAGTAATTAGTGAGGCTACACTCATCCCAGGACGAATCCCCACAAGACTGACCGTTTCATTATTAACATAGTCGCCTGACTTGGGATGGGAAGCTACCACAACTGAGGGAAGTTAATAAGATTCGCGTAAAATAAAATAAAAATGAACTAAAAAAAGGGAATTAGCAAACAATCTCTCCTATTGATCAACCAGCGAAGTATATACTGTGGAACATGTGCTGCTAATATTCCCTTACTACATGATGTAAGAAAATTCCAATAAATTACCAAATCGACAATATCAATCGGGTAGACGAGGAAATGCAAAATCGTAATCAAACTAACGGAAGATGCGCAACTAACACGCAATCGGCATTCTACTTCTTATGTAGTTGGGAGGAAATACTCCTTCAAGATTTGTTCGTCTTTGCTTAGGGACAAAGCAAGAAATGGAAAGAAAGGACTCAGAGGAGCAAAAAATTTAAAAAAAAAAAAAAAAAAAAAAAAAACCATTCAGATTAGCCTTATATTTCGATGACGCTGACAGAATCCTGTCGCACGAGGAAATAAATCATGACCATAAGATATCACGGCTTTCAATCTGAATAGTTTCTTCTTTTACTACGTAGGTACAACAAAAAACAAAAAAATTAATAAAAAATCAAGACAACCGAAGAATGTCAAAACTATATCTACGACACATCGCTGGTCGGTCTACAAACAGACCAGGAAACAGTAAAGTGGATTAGATCAATTGAAAGAAGGAACCATCGTAAAGACGTAAAGTCATCCATCTGACTCGGATCAGAACAACTGACTTGATTACGTCAAATAGTTTATAATCAGTTTTTAAATGATAATTGTTGCGTCAGTTGAGGTTCGGTGACCCCTACCGTCTTATCACAGAAAGTGTCAGGTGCAAGACTCAGCAGCAGTCGGTGGCTTGCTCGCGTCGGAAAACAAAACAGTAAGAACCCATCCAGGACTGATAAGCAAAAACCCCATTGTCGACTTGACAACTGAGAAAAATCATTTCATATTTAGCGCTGCTACCAACGCAAACGACGTCACTGCTGCACAGTACAAGATCAAGGGAACAGAAACAAACAAAAGAAAAGAGGGAAGAAAAAAGAATGGACACGCCATCATAACTAAAAGAAATGATCGTCGGCAACAAAAAAGACAAAAAAAAAAAAAAGATACAATATACACAACAAAACGGAATTAACTTATTCTTTTTTAAAAAGGTAAACCTGATTTAGTAAAAATATCTTAAAAAGAATTTTTGTTTTTATGCGTAGTGAAAACGAATTATAATTGGGCCGCAAAAAGATGCAAAAAAAAAAAAAAAAAATTAAGAAATCTCAGCCTATTTCCTCGATGGGTTAAATAAACCGGATTATCCGTTAACCTACACACAAAAATGTATTCTGAACGAAACGATGGTGAAAACCATCACAATTTTTATCCAACAGACTGATAGTACGTATCAAGGTCAAAGGCTTAACCCCCACGTATAACAGTGGCAAAACAGCTGTATATATAGTCAACACTCATAACGTGTTAGGAAATAATTTGTTACAAGGCTACGAAAAGGGGTTGTTTGCAATAGTTTAACAATACCTGTTTGGTTACAGATTGTATGAAATATTTCTTTTTAACCAACAGAGATCGCTGTTGTTTCTTACTCCTTCCATGACTTACAATGAGATCCCTCTGCTGGGACTCACTCGCTTATTGGTACAAAATTTAAAGGGCAAAAAAAAAAAAAAAAAAAAAAAAAAAATTGCTTCTTTCGGTGATTTGGAACTCTGCAACCTGTGAAACAATCTCTTTTTTTATACAGTCAAAATTATATTTTTTTTGCGACCAAAAAAAAAAACACTTCCTTTCTCGATTTAGGTGACAAGTATGTCAACCCCCCGATTTCGGGCGGAAATGAACCGAACGCAAAAAATTTTGACTGATATAATATATATTTTTTTAAATGATGATTTACCCCCCTCGAAACAACTCTTCCATTAAATCAGACAGAGTCAACCGAGTGAGAGGATATTCATTTTATGTTATCTATTGAAGTTTTCGGATGTTTTTTTTTTATCTTTATGTTGGTTTGTTTATTGCAAGAACGAAAGCACATATAAAAAAAATTTAAAAAAAAAAAAAAAGGACGATGGAAGGATATAATAACAAAATAAAAACAAACACTACGAACTATGCTATGCCTGCACAGTCATTGTTCGATATGTGAGATGTTGACAGTTTTCTTGGTAGAGAAGAGAATCCGCTTAGCGCTTCACTTTTTACTTTTTATTACTCGCATGTTATCTTGTTTGACAACAGGGAAGTGACGCTTTTACAATTCTCTTTTCTACCAAAGGACAAAAAAATAGAGGCATTGAATCAGATTCACAAAATCGTAAGCAATGTTTTTGGAATTGATGCTGACGGAGGGTCAACTAGAGTCGTCTGATCTCAGTTTGTGATTACATTGGTGACGAAGGTTTACTTCTGATACCACTGAATGCTGTTATAGTTGGTGAAGGTGGATTCAAATCAGAAAAAGGAATGCTATTCGGTTCCTGAATAGCATTCAACTCCATCGAACGTCGTTGCAACAAACGAGCCGTCGCAGACGTTTCCGAAAGCTGTGACAACTTCGATGCTGACAGACGAGGATTATTATTATACGTTGGCGGTGCTGAAGGAAACGACGTAAACGACCGAACCGAACTTCTACTCCCAAGCTTCGAAGACACTGATGAGGAATGAAATGAAGGAATTGCTGCTGCTCTTGATGTAAACTTATTGATACTCACCTTCGATACAAAGCTATCCTTTTTACTACCACAGGAACTAAATTTTCTTTCCTTATTGTTGTTGCAGGTACTATTCGAAACACTAGAGTTTGAAGCATTGCTGTTAATGGTTGCGGCTTCTTGTGGGAATGTATTTAATAAGTTAGAATGAACTGTTGAAGTTGACAACACAGAAGCTGACCTACTGTAATAACCACCTGTTGATGAAGAGTATGAAGGAATATAACCATTCGGTGAACATGAACGGACTCTGGTACTAGCGTTCATTACTTTCCCTCGTCCCATTATTTTCTTTATCTGTCGATTTAGTAGTGCACGTTGTACTCTTTGTAAATTTTCTAAGAGTTTTGTCCTACCGACCCATTCTTGTTGTTGCATCAATGTGCGGAGTTCCTCCTCTTCAACTACAGCCATTTCGATAGCGCTAGATTCCAACATAGTTGCTAAGTTGCGCATCGCCCCGATACGAGATCTGGCTTTTTCGTAGCTGCAGATGAAGTCACACCTCGGACTGCTTGTAAGCATTACCTTAAGAATCCTGAAGAAGAAGAAGATATGATTTGAAATAAGTGGTCACACTTCTGAATGAGTCTTCATCGGAGTCAGTGGTCCCACTTCCAAATGTGTCTAATTTTATCTACAAAATGAAAATCAATTAACTATTTCACATAATATGGAATGACAATATCAAAGCAACAGACGCACTGAAAAAATCAAAAGAATAAAAAGAATTGAACTGCGGTAGCGGAAATTCCTCTCCTTCTTATTGTTTTGTTATAGCTGCTTACTTAGAACACAATTAACACTTCGTGTCTTTTTATCTTGAACGTTAGCAAATGTGAGGAAGAATTAGTGAGCAATTGAGATCGAAAAAACCATAACAGCCATCAGCGAGCAGACAAGAAAAGGAAAATCTCTTCTTCTCAATTTTCGCTAATGAAGTTGTAGTTTACTATCCCTGAAAAGACTCCGAAAAACGCAAAAGGTGTTGCATTCACGAATGACAAGCAGCACCCAGGCGTAGTTCGCAGTCAAAAAAAAACTAAAGAATAAACTAAATTACTACAGAGCCCTTGTGAGCTTGAAGAAGACAACCTGACTCGTCTATCAACTCTGTGTAAACGTTGGTTACAACTGTCGTTAGCTGCAAATCGAAGGGAGGAAGAAAAGCAATAACACAATGGAAAGGAAATAGTAAGTGCCAGAATGAGAATCTTCTTGCTTCGCGTCATAAGTGATTCTCGCAAACCCGCAAACCCGCGACGTCGGGCTTTTTCAAAAACTTGAGTTATCAAATAATTGACAACATTCACGCATTCAGAGAACCTTCAGCTCCCATCACCACAACACTTGACTGACTCTTCTTGTCTTTCTCAAACAAAGTCAACATCACTTGAGTGAACATGTTCGGTCCCGTGAAGCTCCCCACCGACTTCCACGACAGCGTCCTCTTCGCATCATCCCAAGTGAACAGAGTGGTCTTCTTCACGTCCTTCAGATAATCATGTGTCTCTCCGTCATCTTCAACGAAACGGAAGCTACCATCAGCTCCTCCGTATACCTGAACATCTAGAGGACCACCAGGAAGTTGGTCAGTGTACTGCACCAGAGGGCCTAATGGGATCACCGCCCCAGAGCGAGCATACATCGGAATCGTCTCCCACGACGCGTTTTTGAAGGTTACTGAAGACTCACTCACTACATTGGTGCTGTTGAATTGATACCAAACTCCTGATGACAACTGAGGAATAATTACTTTAGAATTACCTCCTTGATTAAGGATTGGTGCAATCATTAGATGACTACCTACTAGCCACTGCTTGTCCAGATCATTAACTGTTGAGTCACTAGGGAACTCAGCCATTAGGGCTCTGAAAATTGGAATCTTGTCGTCGTGTTGCTTGTGAGCCAAACTGTAGATCATCGGAACAAATTTATATCTCAAGTTCAACGACACTCGGAATGAAGCAGCCGCCTGGGGTCCGAAGAGGAATGGAAAGTGAGGTGTGACGGGTTTAGATGAATGGACTCTCATAATTGAGAAGAATGCACTCACTTGATACCATCTAACAATAAGTTCTGCATTAGAAGCTCCTTTAAAGCCACCAGTGTCACAAGTCACGTAACCCATTCCTGCCAACTGCCACTTCAATAGGTAACCAGGGTGAAGGCTGAGAGCTTCCCAGGTAGCTTGCTGATCGCCAGTCCAGAACGAAACACCCATTCGCTGCAGACCAGGAGTGTACGCCCTGTTGATAGAGAAGAACCTCTTGTTGTTATCGTGGGATGCCAACAAGTTGACCTGTGCGAGATTCCAGTTGAAGAAGTTGAAGTACTGAAACTCACCCTCGTCATTCCACCAGAAGTCTACTCCATCGTTAAGATAGTGAGACATTTCTTTACCGTACCAATCTCTTGCTTCAGGAATCGTGAAATTGATGTTTCTCGCATTCACTCCTGTCCCCGCACTGTTGAGCCAACCCTTCTGCTTCGCGAACTGGATGAGCTCCGTGTTTCCGAGACGAGGCTTGCGGATGCCACCGAACCTGAGGTGGAACTTGTCGTGGTAGTCTTCAAGTTGCTTCACAGGTTGAGGGAAGGTGACGCTGTTGTATCCGAAGTCCTCGTACGATGAGTTCCCAGTAGGAGGCAACGAGTAGTCGTTCGTGGTGGTGAACCATCCAAAGTCAGAAATCCAAGCATCAATAGGCCAGGATTCATTTCTAAAGGTCGTCAACATGGACTCAATATACGACAGGTTGGACCATCCATAACGACAGGCGAGGAACCCAAAAGCATAACGAGGAATCATTACAGGAGGTCCAGTTAAAGTCCAGTACTGAACCATTCCTTCATCCATAGTCGCTGCAGGCATCAAATAGAGATCTGATTTGCTGGATCCGAACTTCCAAGTAGTCGAAGAGCTGGCCTCCCATGAGACTGGGTACGAATCACCATTGGTGATAATCCATTCCGGGATGACACCCAAAGCTGAGTACTTTCCCGTGCTCCAGTAATGAGGAGTAGTAGTCTCCATGTTGTAAACAAATCCAGTCCCCTTGGTACTCGACAGCCTAGACTCATCACTGAGACCACCTCCACTACCGAAGTACTTCAAGTTGGGTTCATTATGAAGGACTATCATGTTTGACTTGTCCATGAGGGTCACTGTTCCGTTTACGATGTACTTCGAATTGGAGTCAGTCATTGTAAACTTCGGCCCATCAAATGATATGCTGCCAATATCACTCACGATCGATTGACCGACAACCTTGAAATCCGGATATTCCATATTCCTGACAACCATCGAAGTATCACAAGGATCTGTATCCTCTCCTTGAGATAGTCCAATCCGAAACCCGGCATTCGTAACAGCAACTTCCATGAATCCATTCGGTACTTGAACCCTTACTCCATGCTCTTGTTGTTCTAATACAGCTGCTGTGATTAGAATAGAACTAATCACTAAGATACTCATTTTGTTAAATTCTAATAAAGAGAAGACTTGAGGATTTGATCGTCTGTTGCAATCAACAAAAATATACAAAAATACTGATGTCTACGATGATGTCAATATTTTTGTTCTGCTTTTCCCTGCAACAAAATAAAAAAGAGAGTGAATATCCGACCCCACATCGATACGCTACCGCACAGGTGTTTTTTGACAAGATAACACAAATTTATATTGTGCGAAAGAGTACTGGTTTTTTTTCCCTCTTCTTTTTTTTTCTCTCTCTTTCGAACAGAAACCATTATCAGTCACCGTGATCTCAGGGTCATGGTGTACGATATGTTTGCTACTTCGTTTTTTCTTATATTTCCTCTCACTTCATTTCGTCCTATTCGAAGACCCAAAATCGAACTTTAGGTCACTGAGCATTTCTTTCATGCATCTGCAGACAAACTTCAAACGAGGTAATCGGCTGTAGCAAAATTCGAGTTGCTACTTAATTTGCGAATAAAATCAAAAAAAGTGATTTGTGAATCACTTTTCACTACTCACAGACAAAAGTACAGATTATTGAGGAATTCTTTTTTACGTTTATCATAACGTTGAGAGAGAGCGGAAAGAAAATAAAAAAGAAAAGCCGAAAAACGTAAATATGCATGAAGCAGCTGTTCGCGAGAAAGCCAAGATTGTCTCCTGACTTTGTTATCGCAAATAAACTAAGCTAAAGCCACAACTCATCCAAAAGATGAAGGTTGTAATTTTCATAACAATAATTGCTACCTAAAGCGCAGAAAGAAGGTGAAGGGAAAGGTAGGTACAAATCGAAGCCATAACAGTCCTTGAGCAGTAATATGCTAACAAGTACGAGAGGCATCGAAAACCAGAACGGGAAAAAAGAAAAAAGTTGCAACTACGTACACAAATGCTATTTCTTGATTAGGTCAAAAAGTAAAGTTTAAGTAGATTACTCTCACCTTTTTGTCCATTTCTTTTTGAATTCAGCCTTTTGTCTTTGTGTGCAAGAAATACAAAAGAAAACTACGTAGGAAGATCAGTAAGCTCTTTTGCGGTGATTCCCAAACAAGAAATTTAGAAGAAAATTGAGAAACACGCTTTGCAGAGGGAGGTAACTTGATACCGAGGGAGGGAAATATGTTTGCCAATTCCTTTTCCAACTGTTGGTTTGGTTGTAGTTGCGACACAAATGAATCCGCAATGTGACGTACAATACGACGACACCGCAGAGAAACGTTAGTTGATATATATGAGAGAGAATCGAAAGGGAAAGACAACAAAATAAATATATTTATTTGATTCCAAGAGTCACATCTGATTCTTTGAGTTATCAAATAATTGACAACATTCACGCGTTCAGAGAACCTTCAGCTCCCATCACCACAACACTCGACTGACTCTTCTTGTCTTTCTCAAACAAAGTCAACATCACTTGAGTGAACATGTTCGGTCCTGTGAAGCTCCCCACCGACTTCCACGACAGCGTCCTCTTCGCATCATCCCAAGTGAACAGAGTGGTCTTCTTCACGTCCTTCAGATAATCATGTGTCTCTCCGTCATCTTCAACGAAACGGAAGCTACCATCAGCTCCTCCGTATACCTGAACATCTAGAGGACCACCAGGAAGTTGGTCAGTGTACTGCACCAGAGGGCCTAATGGGATCACCGCCCCAGAGCGAGCATACATCGGAATCGTCTCCCACGACGCGTTTTTGAAGGTTACTGAAGACTCACTCACTACATTGGTGCTGTTGAATTGATACCAAACTCCTGATGACAACTGAGGAATAATTACTTTAGAATTACCTCCTTGATTAAGGATTGGTGCAATCATTAGATGACTACCTACTAGCCACTGCTTGTCCAGATCATTAACTGTTGAGTCACTAGGGAACTCAGCCATTAGGGCTCTGAAAATTGGAATCTTGTCGTCGTGTTGCTTGTGAGCCAAACTGTAGATCATCGGAACAAATTTATATCTCAAGTTCAACGACACTCGGAATGAAGCAGCCGCCTGGGGTCCGAAGAGGAATGGAAAGTGAGGTGTGACAGTATTTGTTGAATGAACTCTCATGACTGACATGAATGCGCTCACTTGATACCAACGAGCAAGAAGCTCGGTATCCGAGGAACCTCTGAAGCCACCAGTGTCACAAGTCACGTAACCCATTCCTGCCAACTGCCACTTCAATAGGTAACCAGGGTGAAGGTTCAACGCTTCCCAACTTGACTGCTGATCGCCAGTCCAGAACGAAACACCCATTCGTTGCAGACCAGGAGTGTACGCCCTGTTGATAGAGAAGAACCTCTTGTTGTTATCGTGGGATGCCAACAAGTTGACCTGTGCGAGATTCCAGTTGAAGAAGTTGAAGTACTGAAACTCACCCTCGTCATTCCACCAGAAGTCTACTCCATCGTTAAGATAGTGAGACATTTCTTTACCGTACCAATCTCTTGCTTCAGGAATCGTGAAATTGATGTTTCTCGCATTCACTCCTGTCCCCGCACTGTTGAGCCAACCCTTCTGCTTCGCGAACTGGATGAGCTCCGTGTTTCCGAGACGAGGCTTGCGGATGCCACCGAACCTGAGGTGGAACTTGTCGTGGTAGTCTTCAAGTTGCTTCACAGGTTGAGGGAAGGTGACGCTGTTGTATCCGAAGTCCTCGTACGATGAGTTCCCAGTAGGAGGCAACGAGTAGTCGTTCGTGGTGGTGAACCATCCAAAGTCAGAAATCCAAGCATCAATAGGCCAGGATTCATTTCTAAAGGTCGTCAACATGGACTCAATATACGACAGGTTGGACCATCCATAACGACAGGCGAGGAACCCAAAAGCATAACGAGGAATCATTACAGGAGGTCCAGTTAAAGTCCAGTACTGAACCATTCCTTCATCCATAGTCGCTGCAGGCATCAAATAGAGATCTGATTTGCTGGATCCGAACTTCCAAGTAGTCGAAGAGCTGGCCTCCCATGAGACTGGGTACGAATCACCATTGGTGATAATCCATTCCGGGATGACACCCAAAGCTGAGTACTTTCCCGTGCTCCAGTAATGAGGAGTAGTAGTCTCCATGTTGTAAACAAATCCAGTCCCCTTGGTACTCGACAGCCTAGACTCATCACTGAGACCACCTCCACTACCGAAGTACTTCAAGTTGGGTTCATTATGAAGGACTATCATGTTTGACTTGTCCATGAGGGTCACTGTTCCGTTTACGATGTACTTCGAATTGGAGTCAGTCATTGTAAACTTCGGCCCATCAAATGATATGCTGCCAATATCACTCACGATCGATTGACCGACAACCTTGAAATCCGGATATTCCATATTCCTGACAACCATCGAAGTATCACAAGGATCTGTATCCTCTCCTTGAGATAGTCCAATCCGAAACCCGGCATTCGTAACAGCAACTTCCATGAATCCATTCGGTACTTGAACCCTTACTCCATGCTCTTGTTGTTCTAATACAGCTGCTGTGATTAGAATAGAACTAATCACTAAGATACTCATTTTGTTGAAACCTAAGAAAGGAAAGAAATAGTAATTCCTCACAACCAGTCAATACTTGTCTTAAGAGAGTGATGATACTGAGCCACTCGTCACTCATCATTAAGTAATTGATTTCATATTGTGTTGATCAACCTGAGAGGGAATGATACATTTAAAAAGGAATTCTACTTTCTTTAGAGCCTGTTGGCTGATTATTGTTTCCTAAACACTACACTAGGAAGACACTGCTGACAACAAGCAGCAGGTGACATAATTCCTATAACGTAAAGAACACTTACTAAGTTTGTTACAGTGACTTCGGTGGTCGTTCCGGTAAACACCTAGAGCGCGTTCAGCCCCAATGAAGGAGCCTAATAGCAGGGCTCCATTACCACCATTAATAGAGCACAAGTGATACAACGGGTTGTAATCTTCAAAAAAGGATAACCCCCCCCCCAGTACGGGAGCTATAACTAATCACTTTTTGCAACGGAAGCAAAATAACGACTCATTTCATATTGAGAGTCCTCATCCATAGTTTTAGCTTCACTCTAACCAGATAATGAAGAAAGATGATCTCTACTACAGGAATACATCAGACTATTGAAGTTCTGATTGCTGTCTATAATAACACAATAAGATAATTACTAAATAATAATTAGTATGTACTTGGTGAACTCTTAAGTACATCTTGGTATTGTTTATTTGGATTATCCATTGGTGCATATGAACCAGTTCGAGTAAAGTTAGATTGAAAGAAACCATCAACTTGACGGAACTGACCAGAGTAGTTCTTACCACGAGGATACCACGGAGCTTGAGTTTTCTTTGGTAAATGTGGTCTGCTGTGTTTGTCTTGAGGAGGTCTGTAGGAGAATGCAAAGTCAGGTCTGTTGTAGGTGTGCTCATCGAAGTCATACCAGTGATCGATTTCAGACTTCTTGGCTGTTCGCATAGTACCATCAGGTTGTCTTACAATGAATCTTCTTCTCTTTGGATTCTCTGGTCTTAAATCATGAGTCCATTCCTCTTCACCAACATTGTTTGACATTTCAGCAAATACCCAATTAGTATCAGATCTGTTTGACTTTGTGTATGCTTCACTCAACCACGACTTATCATCATCAATTTGATAAACAGGTTGTAAATACTTAGACATATCATTAAGGTCAGGATATGCTTCATTGTAGTATTCATAATTATCTCCCCAAAAGTCTCTCCTATCCTCCTCTGTTTCTAAGAAACGATAAGGATCGTCTACCTCATTAATATGAGTATAGGTTACTTCTTTGTGTCTGAGGTATTCTTTAAATAAGCTTTTATCACTCATGAATGATGTTCGAGGTTTTTGAACGAAATCTGGTACTAGTGATCCAAGACGTCTATTCATGGAGAGATTCTCATGCATAAAAAGACGATTTCTTAAATTTCTGTCAGGTTCGATTCCCTGTTCGTATGCTGCTGCTTCTGCTTGTTTACAGATTGTTTCTTTTACTTCTTGAAGTCCTAATCCATACATTCTAGCAAGTCTCTCTGGAGGCCATCTCTCAGGTGATCTGGTGTAGAGTTGATAAATCTCAGGTCCACATTTATGCTGAACCATTTTATCAGCCAAGACCTTATCTTGAAGCTCTTCCTTTGCAATGTATGCTAACTTCGGAGGTAAATCTCTGAATGGGTCCATTAAGTCTCGAACGTTAGCTGCTTCTTTACTGAATTTTGCTAATCTGTTCATTACCGCGACCTCTTTAAAAACTGCTTCCCTCTCACCTTCTTCTCTAATCAAATCAATCAGTCCCTGAGGATCCTCTCTGTACCAAAAGAGCATGTGGAGGTAGTAATCTTCTTTTGTAAAATCCGCACCTTTCGCGACATCTCCGATTTTCACGTTGAGAATTTTGTCAAGAAGGCGATCTTTGATGAGCATCTTTTCATCCTGGTCGAGCATCTTCTTACCTGATTTAGTTGTTTTTCATATTGATTAATATTTTATTTTATTGATATTCTTTTGGTTAAGAAATCATACCTTTCCAAGAGACTTTTAGTAAGTCAGTTATATGCTTATCTTCTTCAAACAGCGAAGGGTGGTTGGGTAGCAGCATTCGATCGTCATAGCGAGGGACTCTGTTTAGTACATTTGTTATAAATAATAAAATACAATCTCAATAACATGAATAAGGGTACATACGTAGCGTATTCATGTGTCTTATGAACCCATCTAGCATATGAATTCATCCAATATGGACGTACTCTAACGACCTTTCGTAGTTGGCCAGCGTCTACGGGGAATAGAAGCTCCCAGAGATCATCTTCTTCTCCAGCTCGGTATTCTTCATTTTGAACTCTCCAAAGACGACTGTCGAATTTATTTTTCTGAACTTCAGCATCTCCCGGAATACCCCAATCAAAAGTACTTCTCTTTTCGTGTTCTACGAAAGGTCCGTACGGATCGCCTCGAACAAATTTTGCGCACCATCTTCGTTGGATGGAACGACAGTTCCGCATTTGCCCCGGCATCGTCACCTGGAAAATAAATAAAATGCAAACTTAACTAACAGTTCGGACTAAAATTGATCGTAAATTATAGTATCTGTTTTCGATAATTGTCTGTACAAAGTAGGATCGGATTATTCATTTTTTTATGCACAGATGGGATTTCTTACTTTACTTCTGCGTGGAAGGGGGGGAGTCGTAATGGTTACAATTTGTTTAACGGCACCCCTTTTTTTTAATATTATTTTAATGACGAGAAGCAACACTGACGGTACTCAGTCGCTGCCCAAACTGGTCGAATACAAATTTTAAAAAAGATGGTGAGAACTCTGACTTCTCCAACACAGTTAATTCTTTAAACCTTTTTTTTTTTTTTTTTTTTTTTTTTGAATTCTTTTTCTCAGTCGCAACAGCGCAGCTGATACTACCGCTGCGACAACACATTCCAATATTCTATTTTTTTTTTATTTTTTTTTTTAAAAAACTTTTTACTTCTGTGGTTTCCTTATTAAGAAGCTTTTTTTTTTTTCCTTTTCTACAAAAATTTCGCAAGTCTAACTTTGCTACCTGAATCCGTTACCGAAATTTGCCAAATAAGTGTTCCCTTAATGATAGTAACAACAGCAACAAAGATATAACTAATCAACCCGTGGGTGGAGGAGTAATAACTTGATACTGTAATTAAATATAAAAGCAACTTGAAACTGGCTAACACTAACATAAGTTTCGGCCAAACCTCGTTGCATACAAAAGACCAACAGTGGTATCGATAAAATTCCATACATGCTGTCGAATATGGGGATTCGGGGCAGGTGTAGCCCGTTACAGTTTTTAAATTATTATTATCTATTTGCAAACAAATAAACTCAACATAGATACTAAAACGTAAATATAAAAAGAGAAAAAAACCAATGTAAAAGTAAAAATAAAATACCATTTACTGGTTCGTAGCACACTACCAGTGGAGCACGGGGGTGGGAGGTGGTTTTTTTTTTTTTAAACTGCTCGCAACTACAATTCTAAAAAAAGCCTCAGATAGGCATTGATGCTCTGACATCTATTGAAGCTAGTGCTAACAAGGATTGCTTCTCACACGTATCAAAGATTCTAACCGCTCCATCAACACCTGTCTTGCTAATGTGCTTCATAAGCAATAAAACAAACAACAAATGAGATGGAAAATAGTTTTCCTATTCTCAACGATCATAATCAAGAGAACGAGGTAGCGTATGCGGTATTTCCGCAGAAAGCGATGAGTGTGGTGGCGGAGGTGGAAGGTTATTACCCCTTTGATACATACGAGGGGTTATAGCGCCTTTGGTACGAGGAGTTGGATTTCTGTGTTGGTGGAATTTGATTTTTATTTCTACTACGTAATTAAAAAGAAACCATCAGAAAGAAAACATACGCCTGATGAGAGTAGCAGCGTTCGTAACGTTTGGCAATCCCGTTGATCTTTGCAGAGCCGACAGAGACGTCTTTTGCTTTTCGGCCGTTTGACTTCAGAGACTGAGATCGAACGATCTTTCTATCACCACCAGTGATCGTTGAAAGAGGTGAGCCTACTCTACTTGGTATATTAACTCCTGGTGATACAGATCTTAAGTTTGGTCGATAACTAGCTGGTCGATTAGACTGTCGAGAAGGAGGAGTCACAGCGCGTCTCATACCAGCGGAAGCTCCGTAACGAGATGATGAGGGAGGTGTTGTTGACCTTCCTCTATTACCTCCCCTTCTTCCAGATCTCCCTGAGTCTCTTCCTGAGTCTGGTTGTCTTTCTCTCAACAGTCGGAAGTCTAGCAGTGGCGGCTCTCTCGGTTTCGCTTCTTCACCAATTTCAGTTTTCAATTTGTTTATCAAAGCCTGTTGTTCAGAAACCTTTTCCTCAAGTTGCCTGCAGTGTTTTGTTAACTCTCCGTGTTCCTTCTTGCCTGTCACTTTGAAGTCGCAGGCGTTTTCGAGTTGCATGCGAAGGTCATCATTTTCTGTTCGGATGAGTCGAATGACTTCGTGAAGTGCATCGTCTCCGTACTTTGCACCGTCTTCAAGACGAGTAACTTCTACACGTCTTTCTTCCATCATTTGGTCGACGAGTTTTGACGCTCTTGAAATCTCTCGCTCCTGTTCAACGATTCTCTTAATGTATTGTACATCACTCATACGAGTAGTACTTCCTCCAGCTAATAGTGTTGCGTCTCCGTCTAGTAATTGAGAGCAACGTTTTGTTTCAGTGACAACTGCTTCAATAACTCCTTTTATGTTCTGTGGGTTAGTTGCAGCGATAGCTTCCAAAGGTTCTGTTCTAGCATCGGGTATTAAAGACTTCAATACAGCTGCTGCAATTGTACCAGGTGAAGGGTCTTCATCAACAGATGTATCCCAGGCTTTTGAAATAGCATCGATTGGGTACCAGTATTTGTGTCCGTCATCGAATCCAATTTGAATACATCCCAAATCCTCTCTCTCTTCAATGATCTCACCAACTATTCCACAATGTGTTTCATAAACATCATCCCAGTCAGGTAACGGTCCTCCTTTTGAAAAGCAAAGCGCGTCAACCAACTTCTTTACTTGAGCGACATTGGCAACTACTTGCCCGCGAACCTTCTCTTCCGGCATGGACCCCTACCTGGAGAATAAGATGAGTTGACTGAAAACAAAACAACAATACTGCAATCATATAGATGCGTAAACTAACAATTGTACGTATCCGAGAAGACTATATTGTATTTGAGTTGCGTACCTACCACATCTCATCTGAACAAAAACTACTTTGGAGAAAGCTCTTGTGGTTGAACGTTGCAAACAACAGATTGCACGTATATCAAAGTTTTGATGTCACAATAACCATTTCTCTAACTTTATTAATTCCAACACTATCATAACCATCACCACTATCAGATGATCCCATTGAAATTGTTTGGTACGCTGACGGTATTCTAGTCTTAGCACTGAAGTGAACCTTTCTAACACCAGAACTGGAGATGATGTTCGTAGCGTTTGAAGGATTTACCCCAGACCCTGCCATGACTTCGATACCTTCAGATGTGAGTTTCTTAAGAGATTCGATACCGTCTACGGCTTTTTGCTTACCACCAGAAGACAGAATGCAAGTGAATCCGAGTTTTGCTGCTGCCTTACCAGCAGCCAAGTAATCATCAGTAACATCAATAGCGCGGTGGAGAGTACACTCCTTGGGCTTAGAAGCAGATATCAGTCTGCTATTAGTCGAAAGACTTAGTGATCGATCTTCATTGAGAGCACCAAAAACAAACCCGGCGACGGTTGGTAAGTTAAGAGATTTTATCGCTGTAATGTCATCTAGCATTACTTGGACTTCTGCTGTGCTGTAGGCGAAGTCACCAGCTCTGGGTCTTATCATTATGAATTGTTTTATTCCTGAGATTGATGACTTCCATGAATCAATTAATTTAACGAGTCCAATGGAAGGAGTTAATCCGCCGTCTCCAAGAGAACTGCAAACTTCAAGTCGTCGTACGCCTCCTTCAATTGCTGCTCTGGCGCCGTGGACTGAGTCAATGCAAACTTCTATTTCGATCATTTTATAAAGTTCTATAAACAAATTAGAATATTGTTTTATTTTTTAGTAAACATCAACATCAAAAGTAGATTTGACACCAAATAATAACGTAAACAGCAGCCTTCCACTCGAAAATAATAAGTTATGTTTTCAATAAACAAACAGGAGCTGATGATGTGATGCTGAACACTTTACTTTAGAAAGTATCTTCGCTTTCTTCTTTCGCAAAGTCTCTTCTAGCTTGGGAAGCACGCAAGAGACCGTTACGCTCATTTTGACATGCGTTTGAAGAGCCTCCCCACATTGTGATTTGACCATCTGAGTCTACAGCAGCGAATACACGAGCACTGTTATAAATATCTACAATACCAGAAAGAGGAACATGTTTAGAACTACCTCCAAACTCAGCATCTCCCCAACTTGCTACAGAACCATCTTCTAAAATGGCAGCAACTGCGAAATTAGCACAGCGCAGGGATCGAACTGGGCGGTTATCAATAGCCTTATCGGCGGCTACTTGATTTCCTCCAAATGATGGTGTTCCCCAAACGATGACTTTTTTGTCATCAGTCAGAGCGATGAATGCAGATTTGGTTGCTACCAAGTCGATTATTTTTTTGTTTTTTAAAGCTGATGGTGTGGCACCTCCTCTCGCAGGCTCTCCCCAGCAAACGATTTCACCGGATTCAAGCTGAGCTGCGAAGGCTTGCGCAGTAGTAACAATGTTTGCAACGTCTTTGAGAGTTGGAACGACTGTCTCTGTGTTTCTTGCTGTTAGTCCCCAGCTGGTTACTGTACCGTCAGATCTGAGACCAGCAAAAGCAGATGATGATGAAAATAATTTCATTACATTCTGTGGGTTATTAGTCACAGCACCGTAGTCACTGTGACCAACTCCAATCAGAGTACCATTTTGTTGAAGGAGGACATCTGCGTATTCAGTTGAACAGATCTCAACAACTTTACTATTTTGAAGTGAATAAGTACCAGAGGAGTTGAAGAGTACTGTGCAACCATCTTTTCCCTGAATTAGAAATGACTGTCTAGTTGATGTAATTGTTTCTATATACTGATCTGTTATTAGTTTATCAAGCTGATCATTAACTGCTTTAATTGGACCCCAAAGTGTAATGGTACCGTCTTCAGTGAGTGCAACAAAACCAGAATCGCTTCCAACCAGAGCAATAACATTTTTTAGATCATCAGGGGCTTTACCTCCTGCTTGTTCGTGTCCCCAGCACTCAACCGTGTTGTCAGTCTTTATGTAAGCATAAGCACCTCTTCCACCTTCTACTATTTCACAAATTTTAGGTTGCTTTCTTTTTGGTAATTTCTTATGAGAGATTGGTTCTTCTTCATTTTTTTCTTCTTCGTTGGTTTTTGGTGAAACTTCCTTAACCTGCAATTTCTGCTTGCAGCACATTGCAACTGCCGTGGCAGTAGCTGCTCCAACAGCTATTCCGACACGTGTCATAATTATTATCTGGTGAAGTTTTTTGCAAAAGAATAGATTTTTTTTTATAATAAAGAAGTATTTCAAAAACACTTCTCACGTATCTATTAAACACTTAACACAAAATCATAATCTGCGAAAATGACTGGGGGAATAAAAGAAAAAAAGAGAAAAAAAAAAGGTCCCGAATGCCTACCCAGCATTTCTTTTTACTTCTTAACACGTTGGTTGGTATTAAGTAAATGAAAGCAGGAGGGGGGAACCCTAGAAGGGAGCTCAACGGAAAAAAATTTAAAAAAAAAAAAAAGGGAAAAGCGGGGTTGTCAAGGACAACAGAATACTAAACTTGTTGACATCTGTCGGTAAAATCCGCAGATTAACATGCAAAGGTCCCCCGCTGAATTCTTTTGGATCAAAGCTTAAAGAAGCCGAGGTGATTTTTCTAAGTTAGTAAGTTTTTCAGACAAAGTTGCCATCTTACTCTCCAGTACTCCAAAGAAAACTACGACTTGTGCAGCCTGAGTTTGTTGTTCTTTTATTATGCCCCTCTGTCTTAGTAATCTCCCATCATCATCATCGCAATTACTAGTGAGGATCATCAAAGGTTCTTCGGTCAGTAGAAAACATTGCTTGAGACAGTTACGTCCAACTTTTGTTAAATAAAGATTATCAAAGTTTACAGTTTTGAGTTTATGACATCCTTGAAGAAAAGAATCACCCACAGATGTAAGAGACGACAAGTTACTAAAATCAATCTCTTTCAATACGAAGCAGTCCATGAGAAATGCATCACCTATGGAAGTTATATTTGTGAGACCGGATATGTCGATCGAATGTAAGTTTTTACAGTCTCTTGCAAATTCATTTCCAACGGATTCGACGCTCGAGCACATCGACAAGTCGAGTTCCGTGATTGAGGAACACATCATCATGAAAGCGTTACCAATCGTACGAACATTTTCAAAGAGAGTTGAAATATTAAGAATTAATTTCAAAGAACTGCAACCACGAATAAATCCTTCTCCGATTTCTTGTAGGCTGGTGAAGCTCTCAAAGTCAATTAAATCAAGTGCAGAGCAGAATGCAAGAAAGTTATTTTCTATTTTTTGAACGTTCTTCATTGCAGTACCAAATTCGATTGTTTTAAGCCCTCCTTGTTTCTCCATAAAACGACTTCCAAAACAGGTCACGCTGCTAAGACCAGACAGGTCAACCGACTTAAGGTTAGCAGCGCGACTGAATAAACTTCCTGCTAGAAAACCGTTTGGAACCCTTTCGAGAAGGGGGAGATTCATGTTAATAGACGACAATTCACAGCAGGCTTCCAACGAATTATTTCCGAGGTATTTTAAATTAACGAGCGGAGATAAATCAACAGCCTGAAGTTCTTTACCATGAAACAAGAAATGGTTCCCAATCGATTCTACCTTTGATAATCCCGATAAGTCTACACTAGTAAGTGAAGTGAACCCGCTTAGGAAACTGTCGCCAACAGATTTCATGCTACAAAAACTTGGAAATTGGAGTCTTTTTGTATGTAACAGGATTCCCACAAAATACTCACCAACATGGACTAGACTATCACCGTTTTGAAGAGAAAGAGAACATAAAGTAAGACTTGGTTTGCGCGCTCCGTTCCGGAGATTGAGAAGTGTTAGAGTGTCGACAGGCAGAAACCCATCTTCATCACAAGTGAGTAGTATTTCTTCCATCTTACTAGATCCATCACACATATCTTCAAGTTTGCATCCTAATCCCTTCCACACTTCTAACTGTGAACCCCCTTCTATCCCATGTGATACTAAAAGTGATGACTCTGGAAGTTCTTCACCCGCGAAGAACAATTTGCAACACAGAAATCCAGCACCCCACTCGTCTGCTGCTGCCTGAAGCGCATTTTCGACCGATGTATCCACGTTCACCATGAATGGAAAGGGTACGTAACCTCCTCCAGAACACGCAATATTGACCTCCATGTTGTCTATTTCTTTGATTGAAATGTATTAATTCATTCGAAGAGATAAATTTACTACGCCGAAGGCTGTCATAATTTATATTCAAAAAAGTCCTGTTGTTTTAGTATAAAGGTTACTCTGGTTCTTATATAAACAGTCTACCCGTCATCACAAATTAATTGGTAGTTTTTCGGGAGTGATAGTTAAGGTTTCTTTTTTTTTTTTTTTTTTTTTTTTTTCCCCCACCCCGGTTGCACACAAACAAAAACAAAGTGTGAGAATCATTTAGTCACTTCATTAAACATAAAAATGAATTCTGCCGATTAGTCAGCAAGTTGATATATCTATTGGTTAAGAAAGAATAAAAGATAAAAAGTTTTTTTTTTTTATTTCTCTCCTCCCCGAAAATAATAAGACTCACTGCCAATACTGCAGATTTATTCTTTTTATGTACACAAAGCCACTCACATAGATCGCAATGCGACGCAATATTAAACTTCTAAACTACAAAGCCTTCACTACAAGTTGTACCGTGTATATGAATACAGGATTGGTCAATCACAGGGGAGACTATAGTAACGTAATGCATTTACGTGTTGAGGTCAGGAAACGAATTTGTTTTTTCATCCAATACGACCCCCGCTGACCTCAACCATGATCACTTCCAACAGACTGATTTTATGGAGTAAAGTTAGAAATTTTTCTTTTTTTTTGCTCTAATTCTTCCTTTCGGATCAAAGATAGAAGCAACTTGTTTTCATTATTTATTTTTTCCTCCTTTTTTTTTCTTCTTTTCCCTTCGTATCTACGAAGGTTAAGACGGTGGCTAGCAAGAAAATGATATTTATAATTACAAAGACCTGGTAAAGCATCTGGCAGTCTTCATTGCACCAGTAGACTATCCATGTCAGAGAGAGATTCACGAGCTGTGCACCCTTCACCTGTGCTGGCAAAAGTAATTTCTCGATACGGTGGTTTCGTAGGCAACTTCTGAGAGCAGCCGAGTGAAATATTAAGTTCACAGAGAGCCTCACTGATATCCGGTTTCCTGATTCTCTCTTTTATAATAAAAAGAAGAAAAATAAGGAAAAAAAAGATAAAAAAAACATATGCAAATCGAATCGATTATTTGGTTTGCGCACAAGAGAAAAAAAATTAAAAAAAAATACTAATAAAAAAAATGGAAAGCGAAGCTTTGAAGTCAGGCGACTGTCTGCATCAGGAAGTTAGTTTTTGGTAGCATAAGCTATTATATTAATAATACTGTTATTACCACTTGTGGCATAAAAACTTCTATGGAACAACTAACACTCTAACAGATATGCTACTGTCCTGTACTGCTATGAAATCTAGAAAAACAAAACTTTTCTGTGGTAGTGCGACGTGAACGCATGGAAGAAGGAACAAAAAAAAAAAAGGATTTATGGGAAAAAGAACCAACTATAAGAAGGTTACTGCTACTATTTTTTTTTTTTTTTTAAAAAGCCTGTTCTTGCGCCATCGCGCAATAAAAATAAGGATTACACTATAATCCCAGTTTTTAAAATAAACAGAACAGAACGCCACAAATTCGGAAAAAAAAAAAAACCGTACGGGGAAGTTTGTTAAAACAGATAAAAAGGACTGCGTGCGTGCTTTTTTTTTTTCATAAGAAACGAGGAGAAAACAAGAATAACAAACCAGAACACTTCACTAAAAAGGAATTTTCGTGAATAAAAACAAAAAAAAAAAAAGCAAAGCAGCAAAAAAAAATTTGCTGATCTTCTACCGTACTCATCATTCCATCTCTTCTTATAAAGGTATCCTTTAGAAACAGAACGAGAGATCCGTATATTAGTGCTTTGCTTTTCTTCTTCATTGCTTGTTAGTCAGTCAGTCAACATGTCCAGAACTGATGTCTGCGGTGGGTCTGGGTAACCCACTTCTACTGGGATTTTGATCCCAGCTGTCCATCTTGCCCAGGGAGACTAACACATTGAAAACACCTTGTTCTGTATTACACTTGTCATCTTTATAAATGAAAAAGAAGAATGGTGGTGGGAAATAATTCAAATAAAAAATAACAAAAGAAATTTCTTCAAGTATCTAAACTACAATTTCCTGACTTGCTTGGCCTGAAAAGATTCACGACTACCGTTCAAAAAGTGCAACACAGATGAAGCCATGAAATATATTGAATACAACAAACGTATCCTAATCAGAATTCATTTTAGGCTTCAATCAAACAAACAAGCCAAGTGTACTAAAAAGAAAAATTCTATAAAACGAATGGCCAACTGAAGAAGGAAAGAAGCAGGGGAAAACCCTTTTCAAATAGGATGGGTGTAAGTAACTATTCCACTTATGTTTCAATGCTTGTCTACCACAATTGTACTCAGCAGAAGACATATTCATGCGATAGCCTGTACGGTACAATCAGGAGGTTTTTCGCGTAACATGTAAGTGAAACTGTTTTTTTTTTTTTTTTTTTATCACAACACAAAAAAACATAAATTCGAAAAGATTTCCACAAAAAGAATAGCTAGGGGGGGGTCAATGCTTTTGTATTGAGAAAAATGAAAATAAAAAACACCTCTTTAAAAAAAAAAAAAAGACAATTCTATTTAGCGATATTAATAGTTAGTTAAGATACATTCACACGGAAGAGAATTCCCAACTCGAAAGAGACACGGATGGTAAGCACACGCTTTCTATTTTAAGTCCACTTTATATCTCTGTTTGTATTTTCCGCATCATCAACTCAACTAATAAATTTAATCAACACAGATTACTGTTATTAATTATCCAGTAAATCTGAACAATAACAACAAGCTTCGGCCGGAAGTAATCGACTCCCAACCCCTACCTTGCCTAGAGGCTAACAGGTAGAAAACAACTAAACATATGAGATCTGGGAGTGGGGGTGGGAGAGAAAGGTGAAAAAAAAAATAAAAAATAATCTTTTTTTATTCCATGTATTTAGCATCTAACTTTATAATATGACCATACGAAAGAAAATCGAAATCCCCGGCACTTCCGAGGATTGTTCATTCTTTATAAAAGTACCATAGAAATTGGGCAGCACATAGCCATATCACTCAGCGAGAAATGAAACAAAAGGATCAGGTAAGATGACAGTCAGTTTAAGGTCATAACTGCGCCGGACCCTGATTTATTATTAGGTAAATGATCAGATAAAAACACTTTGCGGTATTGACAGATGCACGTGTTCTCCATTTTCCCTATTCACAATGTAAATCTTGAGGGGGCTAGCTTTATTTTGTGAAGCCACCTAACTATAACTTTTTCACAAGAAAAAGAGAAAAAAAAAAGGGTAGGGTGAAGTAATGGCGGGGAATGCTTCGTATGTCTTCTCTCCAAGTAAATCACTGTGTCCAAAAAGATGTTTTTAAGGCGTTTTAAGGAATCAGTTCCCTTTAATCTACTAGATGTAAACAACGGCTTAGATTTTGACTTTTTGTTAACAAAACGCGAACGACAACACGAAAAACATTAATACACGTTGACAACAGAGGGTAGAATAGAAGTGTTTTTGTTTTTTTTTGTTTGTTTTTTCCCCCGAAAATATAAAACGGGGGAAAATTCTGTGGAAATATAGCATTGATAAGCGTTATTTATCATTAATTATTCTTGAAGAAATCTTTTTTTTTTTTTAAAATAAAAAACGAATAAATATCACCAGAGGAACAGCTGAATCAAAAAAAAAAAATAAAAAAAATAACTGAAGGCGGACTTAAGAAGTTCATTTAAAGTATTTTTGTATCCGTACTTTCGTTTTCTATTGGCTTTTTAGAAAAAAAAAAGGAAAAAAAAAGATTTCTTTCATCTATATAACTACCAACATAATAATGAGGAAGACTTGTGAAAGCCACCAATTCTTTAAAAAAAGAATGCAGGGGGAAGTGAAATCGTATTAGTGTTATTTTTTTTTTTTGTTTTTTAAACCTGTTTGCACAAAAAAGCAAACAGAAAATACCAAAGATACACAAAGTAAGATTTATTTTTGCACGAACTGTAAAGCAGAACTGAAAAGCCGTGCTGACTGACTCAACGGTAAAGACCCTTACCTAAAGTTTTGGGAGAAGGAATATTCGCTCTTTAGAGCGTGGAAATGAATGCCACTCGCCACCGCGATGATGAAGCGACATGCTGCGGTTTAATTGACCAGTTGGATTCCTCTTGTTCGTAACAGTTCCAAGTTGACACTTCATTGTAGACACGATATGCTAAAGGATTGAACTACTGTACTGAAAGGGTTTTATTGGTATCCATCAGTACACGAGAAGTCAATATTTTAAATCACATCTATGAAACCCCACGGTAATGTTTGGGCGCCAGAATGTTGCCAGCGACGATTTTTTCACGCTTTTTCCGTGTCGCTAGTTACCGGAGATTGCAGAAGTGTTTTATCGTTGAGTTCTATTTCGTCAACACTGACAGGGGCACGTGGAGTTCGGTGACGTTCTGTTGGTGATAATTCCATTTCTTTTTCAGATCCTTCATCGTGTGTATGTGAAGGAGATGAGAACACTTCAATTGGTCCAATAGCTGGTGAATATTGAATATTAATCTCACCCCTGCTGCCATTACTAACACAAGCTGCACCAGCAGCGTGATTGTATTGTTGTAATTCATTCCTACTAGTGGCTTGTGCATCATTATCATCATCACCTCCTCCTAGTGTGACAACTGCTGGAGGTTTTCCTGCATCATCAAGAAGATTTCTGGATTCTCCTCCTTTTGACTTTCTATTAGCAAGAACAGCGAGACCTATTAAGGCCATGGTGATACCTCCGGAGAATAGAGCAACCCGGAGACCTGTAATCAGACGATATTCCTGAGTTTTATTTTATTTTATTTGGTTTCTCTCTCCTTCTGATATGCAAAACTATAAAAAAAACAAACCTGATAAAATATTAAACCACTTCCAATTCCAGTACAAATCCACATTGCTTGATATACAGGAAGTACGAATATGGCATCACAATAAATCTTAAGGGCGACATTTAAGAATTGAATTTGATTCCAAAGACAAAAAGTTGTTGGGATCAAAAACAAAAACAAATAAATAACCGACATCACTGTTTCTTCTCCTCTGATGCTGTTGCCTAAGAATGTTAGAACCGCCTGTTTTATTTTCGAATTTAATTTTTTTTTGATATGGTCGAGGGAATGCATGCAAACAAACTAATAAATACCTTGGCAAACATGACACTTTGGGCTCCAATCGTACCCGCATAAACAGCATGAACACAAGGGTAAAATTGAGGTCCCATTGATGTTACGAATTTAAAAAACTTATCAGGTGGAATGACGTCCAATTTTGAAAGGTTTTCGTGAATCTGTTTTTTTTTTTTTTTTTTTTTTTACAAATTTCTTTATAATATACAATGAATCAAAATGAAGATGAAATAAAGTTCATACCCACACAGTTTCTAACTGTTGTAACTGCCCTTGCCCACCAACAATTCCTTCACGAGCTGCGGCTACTCCTAACCGTCTGAAACCCTCAATGAAATAGTAACAGCATGATAGGAATATAAAAATACAAGCTCCATAAGCTATAAATAAAGGTTCTATAAAGTATTCCAACAGACAGCTTGAGTCAAGTTCTGATTCAGAACCAGCACCGAAATAACAGGCAACGCCAGTTCCAGTAACTGTAACAATGCAGCCGATAAAGTCGTGTTTTGTGAGTTTTTCTTTTAGGAAGAGCGGAGTGATTATTATGTTTGCAACTATTGTTGATGCCCCTAAAGCAGCTACTCTTGATAATGGAACAAAAGGAAGGGCTGCCATATCCATAATCGATCCCAATATCATACAAATAATACCACTCCACCATCTCCAGTCTTTTACCATGCTAATTCTTGTTTCAGGATCTTGTTCTCCTCTTGCATCATTAAGATTGTGTGCCCACTTCTGTAGGTTCACACCAAAGCAGCTAATGAACGATGCTCCCACTACTAGTAACGTTCCCATCGCTACCAGGCCGTCAGAAACCTGTCCGCCATCTGTCTCTTTGTGGCTGCCGCATCTTAGGTCTTCAATTGGGAGCGTCATAGTCGGAATGAGAGGCATCTCATATATGTGTCCCTGTGAAAAAATGTAGTTGTGAAAAAAATAAAAAAATATTTTCTTGTATGCACAGTCAACAAACCTGCACCCCACGTGTATGCGGACCTTGGTTCGTTATTATCATTTGTGGGTTGATATTCTGCTCAAAGTGAAAAAAAAAGTAATTTCACTGTTAATTTGTCGGTGTTCGCATTGCTGCGGCTATCCGTTTTATCGGCTCGCCGTACGAAAAGAACAAATAACAACGAAACGCGGCAGATTGTGTTTGAAACGAAAAATAAATAAATAACATGAACTGCAAGGAACAGTAGTCAAATCCACAAAGAGGAATCCTTTGCAAACGGCGGACATCAGATCTTAAAGAGACAAGAGTTCGGCTTGTCTGCGATCAACGCATTGCCGATACTCATGACATGAAAGTAATGAATACAATGCATTTCACATAATTCATTGTTCTACCTGTTTGCTGTTACTTCAAAACACATCATAAATAACACTCAATTTATGTAATAATAACATCATTGAGTGAAGCTTCTTTTTAATGTACTTAAGAGACGCAGTGGGACTCCAAATTGGCATCACCACTTGGTGTCATGTTAACAGTACGTACTAAGAGCAGTGTTCTGCAAATCTAACTCACAGAAGACCGAGAGAACACGCACATAGAAGAGATATACCAATTCCTGTTTCACTACTTTTTGATCTCTCACTTTTTTTAGTGGTGACCATACTCTACCATACCTGACCATCAGGAAGAAGAAAACCCCTCTACGCGGGTTTTCTTAAATCTACAAAAAAAACGTAAAAAGTAATGAAAAGTGACAGCACACCTAAATTATTTCAAACAATAATACAAAAAAGGGATGCAAAAAAAACTTCCAAAAAATACGACTTCAAAAATGCAGAAAAAAAAGCTCAGTCGCTACAAACAACATGACTCACTTAAACGAGACAAGACATAGGCAAGGAGTTTTTTTTTTGTAGAAAAATGCAAAAAAAAAAAAAAAAAGAAAAGAAAGAAAAGAAAGAAACCGTGATCTTATTGCATGGAAGAAAAGGATTCTCCCTCTAATTAATTAACATAAAGTAAACGACAGAGTTGTCAGACAGATTAAGGTAGTAAGCAGGGATGACAGAATAATGCCTTCAAAAGGTAAGCTTTTGAAGTACAAGTGACGTTGTTAATGCAACCTTAACAGGCAAGCAGCAGATTGAAGATAGAGTTTACGATCAGGTGCTTAGTTAAAGCTATTCTATATATCGAGCGAATTCAGAGAGCAATTTTTTAGTAGGTAGCCGATCGCTTTATTACCTTTTTACACTACCCAACTGTTTACATTATTGAGATAACGGAACTCACTCTCACTAGTGAGCTAATGCGTTTCTGTTTTTTTTTTTGAAAGCAAAAAAAGAAAAGTAACGACGTGAAGCGTTTGTTGTAACTAATAATACGGTGGCGGCTGATGCCATGATTTATATCAATCTCGTAAAGATTTTTCTCAAAAATTAGTTAATTTCCCATATGATAAAAAAAAAATAAAAAAAAATCCCCTCATCACCCATCAGCCACCACAACACCGGAATTAATTGTAAAAAAAATAAAAATAAAAAAGATTGAATGCTTACAAATATGAGATTTCAACTAAAATGTTTGATTGCGGAAGAGACACGATTATTGGTAATGAATTACTATCTATGAATTGCATTATTTGAAAGATCCTCAGGAATTGGATGGCAAGAACCATATGTTGATATTTCTTCTGTCCAGAAGTCAGACGCTTGAAGCTCGTCCTTTCTGTCTTCTGATGGAAACAACAACATGTTTAATGGTTTATATGTAACAGCAGGGGCAGGAGAAAAATTTCCAACACATAAAAAAAAAAAAAAAAAAAAAAAAAAATTATTCTTCACTTCCCAAGACAGACAACATAACAAAATGAACTGAAACAAAGATTCCCAATAAATTATCACAAAAAAGAAAAGAGAGAGTTTCGAGAAGAAAAGGGATGAAAAGTAACTTAGTCAAAAGAAATGAAGAATAAAAATAAGAAAAACCAAATTAACTCATTCTATAACATACACGTTGGTTGATTTGCTTCTACACTACGATCTCTCCAAAAGGTGAGTTTTCTTGATTCTTCACCAGCAAGCATTTGAAAGAGAATTGCGGGAAGTATAAAATGATCAGACCACACTGCTGAGGTACGTATTAAACAGATGAAAAGAATAATTGGATAAACCCATTCCTTAATAATATTAGATAACAATAGTTTGTGGGAGCTTACTCAGTGAAATAGAAATACGTTTTTACTGAGTCTCTCTCTCCGTTTTATCGATACGGTTTCGTGTTACCGTAAGAAGACGTTATGGTCTGTGTTTTATGTCAGTACTGAGAGTAAAGTCTTTATTAGTTAATAGAAATCTTTACGTCAGGATGGTCATTCTGTGTTGATGTGTCATCTTCCGTCGGCGAAGTATCAGTTGCTGTCGGTGCTGGTAATTGACTGCCACCACCATCATCACCACTGTTATTATCACGAATTGGTGAAGTCTTTACTTTGCTTGGACTAGTAGCTGTTCCTGTCCTGGGAAATGCTGGAGGTGAAGACAATAACGGAAGTGATTCACCAAGATCTTTATCATATCCATCAGCAAAGTTAAAAGAACCAGTCAACGCTGCAGGCTTATTAAAACTAAACGATAGACGTGAACCAGATTTATTATGAGAATGATTGGAAGCTACCTCCGCTCTACGAGCTAGCGGAGATTCAATTTGAGGTGTTTTCGACTTTCTAAAAGCCAACACACCCAAACCAACAATAGAAACAGTAACACCCAATGCGAAAATACCAATGTGGTAATCATCAATGTCTTTGTACTCTTGATAAAATATTAATCCTGAAACTATTCCCATACCAATCCACAATGCTTGATACACTGGTAAGATGAATAGAGCGTCTCTGTAAATCTGAAGTGATAAATTCAGAAAATGAATTTGATTCCACAAACAAAAAACCGTTGGCAGGATAAATAAGAACATCATTCCCACAGAGATCCACACATCGTGACCTGCAGCAGCGTTACTGAGGAATGTGAAGACAGCCTAGTTTTTTTTTTTTAATTTCCTTTTTTTTTCACATACTCGTTCACGAAATGTAGAAGCAAGATCATACCTTTGCGTACATCACACTTTGAGCACCAAAGATACCAGCATATACAGCATGGCACACAGGGTAGAATTGAGGACCGAACTGCGTTATTGTTATTGTTGCTGTTATTTCCGTAAAAGGGTTTCTTAAAACTAATATTTACAACAATAACACACCTGAGTGACGAAAATAAATCTATGATCAAATTCTAACTTCTGAATTTTTTCAATGTTTTGCCAAGCCCAAACACATTCTAAATTCCCCTCAATAAGCCCAGCTTTGTTAGCTGCTTTTTGAACTTTTCTAAACCCAATACAAAGGTATAATAACAACACCAAGAAGAAGGCCTGAATTACATAGTAAGCAATGAAGGCGCTTTGGTGAAAGTTGCGAAGCAGGTCATCAGAAGTGATCTTTTTTTCTTGCTGGGCTCCGAATATACAGGCGATGGTTGTCCCCGCCACAGTAACAGTTCCTCCAATTAAGTCGTGAGAAGTCAATTTTTCTTTAAGGAAGAGAGGTGTGATAATAAGGTTAGCAACAATACCAGAAGCTCCCAGAGCAGAAACTCTAGTTAAGGGGACAAACGGTAGTGCTACCATGTCCATTATTGATCCGAGAATCATGAGTAAGATTCCTGATACCCAATATGGTGATTTATGCATAGGAGTTCTATCAGCTTTTTCTAGCATCTCATTTTTATTGTGTGATAATTTTTGAAAATTTACACCGAGACACGATAGAAATGACGCCGCCACTACTAACACCGTTCCCATTGCAAGCATCCCATTACTAACAGACTCTGGACCTGAATCCGAACCTGTGTCAACTGGAGAACTCCAATTGGGAGTTATGTTAAGCGGGTCGCTGCTGTCCATCTTGTGTCTGTTGCTTGCGCAGCGTGACCTAAAAAAATATGTCTTCATTAATATCTGTTTCTTTGTTCAATAGACACAACTAAAACCAAATAATCCAACCCTTGTTACGCTTCCTGTGATTAATGAATTATTATATTACAGATTAGTTAACGATTTGAGATCTTTATAAAAAAAAAGAAAAAAAAAGAATAAACTTATACAACAGGTGAATCTAACAAAAAAAACAACAACAAAAAAGAAGAACTAAAACCTTGAAGGGAAAATCTCTAGCAGTCACCTTCGAATTTCTCTAAGCTGCCATAGTAAGTTTATTATAAATACATTGTAATACTACTGGTGTGCGCATTGTGGTTGTGGACCTCCTTCGTCATCAGAGTCTCCATCAAATGCAGCAGCAGACCAATCTGCAGGGTTAGTTCTGTCCATTTCACATATAATTGTAGGGTCAGTGTCATATGCAGGAATCATGTGCCTTGATGGTAAGGCTGGTTTTATAATGTTGATTTGATCCTCGTCAATCAGATGAGGGAAGTCAACGTTAAATTTTATTATTAAATTTCCCGCATTGGGATCAAGTTCCAGTGGAAGTTCTACTCCTTCTTCAGTTTCTGCGGCTGGGAGACCTTTTCCTTTAATAAGATGGTGTGATCCGGGTGAAATTACAGAAGTACTCTTAATATAAAGTTTCGTACCATCGATATGTTCATGTTCGATCTCAAACCCCGTCAGTGCTTGTGAGAGTGTAATACTTTTTTCAATCACTAAATCAGGTCCGTTAATTTCATACGCTCCTCGACTGGAATCATCTTCTGAAAGACGAGGTACTATCGACAACACACCTCGTTCTTCACTTCCCGGTAGCATTAATCCTTTACCTGGATATGGGATTTTTATACCTTCTCTGTGACCCTTTTTTATTTCAACTTCCATTATACCTGTTAGTCCCATTGCTTTCATTTCATCATCAGCCAGCTCATCGAGGTCTACTTGTTTTGTCGCTCCTTTCATTAAATCTTCTAAGGTGACATCGAGTGGAGCAGCAATTGGAGGAGGGCCTCGGTTCATCATCGGGTGTCCTCCAGGGAATGCTCCTGGCATACCTCCACCGCCCATCCCTGGCATTCGAAAAAACATATCCCTGTGTTTGAAATCCTTTAATAAGAATGAAGTAATAAATTGTGATAATTTAATTTCTTTATTCAGCTCCCATAGATTTAACTGCTGATGTTGAGACAGCTATCTACAAACAGACTGAAATTAGAGTCAGAAATAAGAAACGAAACCGACAAATAAGGAAAGCCTTGTTAACGAATAACACGAATAGCACTTCACATTAAGGACCAATTAATAACAAGATATCTCAGAACAGAATAAAGCTGAAAGACGTCGATAGTCCTAATTTATTTATTTATTCTGATTTTTTTTTTTTTTTCCCCCTCCCCCTGCGACTGTCACAAAAAAAAAAAAAAAAAAATAATAAAGAGGAAAAAAAAAAATAGAAAATGGGATACAGTACACGTCTGCTCAACTGACGAACTACTGATATCCGTATAGAGTGGTACATGACATGTAGCTTATACACGAGGTGTGAACAAGTCTAAAACTCAAAGAGATAGCTGGTTAGAAAAGCTTCCCCATGATAAGTCGCACATTGCTGAATTCACAATTCCTCAGAATGTTGATTCTGATATTATGATTGCATTCAGCTATGTGAAGGTTATCGACTTCATCGAAGTACCTTTTTAAATTCATTTCACAATTTCATGGACTCCCTTCTACGTGGAATTAAGTTATCACACCTGTGATTCAGTGATTCAGACCTTCGTACAGTTGCATGATGAACAGAAGGTGGGTCATCTGATCTTTGCCAGAGAGCAATATATGTATGTTCTAGTCTCAACATGTCAGGGATGTGTCCCCATAGGTTTTCAAGAGCATGTAGCAAACTGTAAAACCCAACATAGCGAAGTAATTTTCGAGAGAGTTTGTCATCGGAAGTATTTTCATCACAGGCAAGTATAATAACACAACCAATAACTAAAATAATAAGACGAATATGAAACAAGTAAAGTATCAAAGAAATAACTGTGCACATAGAGAAGATTACGAATGCTACTACTGAAGACACTGACGGATCAATAAAAGTAAAAATCAACCGAATTCTCTCAAAACAACTTGCAGCAAGCGATAGAAACGATTGAACTCTGCGAAGAACAACCGGACCTTCAAGAGCTACTTGGTAAGCTGATTGCAAAACATTTTTATTTTGAGTCGTAGAGTCTTCTTCATACACAGGAAGATTTCTCAGATACAATAAATGTCCTCCCGATCCCATTATACCGTTCGCAAAAACAGTTCCCCAAAATAAAAATGGAACTTCCCACAATTCAGCAAAATACACAATAAATGCCCAACACGGAATAACACACACTATCTTAAAGAAGTCAGAAGTCGTTGAGAGTAGCACCAACAGAATAGGAAACCTCTCATGCCAAAGTAACAACAAACGATTAACATGAGACATGAACTCGTTGGTATTAAACTCTCCACAAGGCGGTTCTGGTAAAGGTTCTTCAAAGTAGATCGCAGCTGGAAATGCAGGTTGGTTTGGAAGCATTGTATCAGTACCAGCAGCAACAGAAACACAAATCCAACCCAATGGTGGTTTTGGTTTCTTCATAGCATTTGGTCTATTTCCGCTGTTTAATAATTTCGATTGATGAGCTTCAGTTGGATTCGACATCGGAAGCAGCTCCAACCAAACTCCTTTCAGTTCACTTCCTGTTATTGTTGAAACAGGAATGCATGCCCTTCCAACGATTGAGTTAGCAATCACACCGTCATTTACAACTTTAAAGAACAGGTTATCATTGTAGTCTCGTATTCTAATAGTAAATTCCTCTCCAAAGTAAGGAGAGTAAGCTCTCTCCATCGTGGTTGTTTTAACAGTTTCTAAATCAGAACAAATAATAACCGACAGCATTGGATTTGTTATGGCGGTGGTACAACAGTTGCGAGCCTCATGAATCAATACTCTAACTCGATAGCCGGAGCTGTTCTTTTTGCATTTGTGTTCATGTGATTCGAGACATTTATGACAACACTTTATCTTACAATTTGAACATTCTTCAGTAATAGGACGTCCATAACAGATACAACACAGATATGGCTGTTCTGCCTCATGTCGTTTTGAAGCTGAGGCCGCAACTGTTGCGATTGTTATCGCTGCGGAAACAACGCAATCGCTTGTGTACCTTTGTCTAAATTCCTGAGCGTCAATAAGTGCACAACAGCCATCACAGATCCTTTCCATGTGATTTCCTAATCCTATGAATTGCCTTCGTTTTGAACTACAAACACTACAAAATACACCACCACATGCCCTGCAATGATGTCTTCTGACTAACAAGGTAAATCTTCTATCGCACATTTCTCCAGAACACGTATCCGCGCTCTCATCTGGGTCCCATGACCGAGCCTTCCTCATCTTTCTATTACGGAGACGGATTTACTTAAACTGACTGGGATACCATTTTGTGCATTGTTGCTGAAGTGAAAATTAATTACAAGAAGGCGACTATAGTGAAAGAAAACTAACAACATTCCACATTGGCTTTTGGAGAAAATAATCAGCAATAATAAAAAAATGAGTTAGATAGGGATAATAAAAAAAGTTTTTTGATAGATTAATAATCTAAAGTAATCTATGCATCAGCTACAAAAGTTGAAGCATTCTCAACAGCTGCCTGCAGTGACGGTTGTTGTTGCATCCATTCTGCAGCAGCTTCGAATATGACTTTGCCATTTAAAGTGTCGACAAGTTGTTGGTTGCTGTCCCATCCACGACGTTCGATCAGATGAGCGATGAGGTCTGAGGTTGTTGAATTGTTGGATTCAATATTTGATTCAATTCGTAGCCTTTGATAAGCTGAGAGATTACTAATCTCATCAAGAAGTAATGGTGAACTTTGTAATTCATGAAGCCAATTAACTCCAAGAGTCTTAAACTCATCAGCAAACTGTTTTAGTCCAATCCTTCTAAGAAAAATCATCAACGAGACTGGTCTTTGCATCACATTAGAAGGGTTTAACGAACTCATACCTGCAACACATTCTGAAGCAGTTTCATGTTGTAAGAAGTGTCCTTGTAGGTCAGCCATTGAATACTTTCCTGATCCTACATATTCACAAAATGTTTTTTTATAACATTTTTCTTCAGGTGTTGTCGATGAAATAAATTTATCATAAAGCAGCCCTGCTTGTTTCGAACTCGCGTTACCCAGAAATAGTTGTTTGTCGCAGCGACCAGGTCGGAGGAGTGCTTCGTCTAGATTTTCCTTTAAATTAGTTGTCATAATAATGATCCTTCCTTCTTGACTAGCGACTCCATCAAGAGAGTTTAATAAACCACTGAAGGTAACAAACATATCTGATGAACTGTTAGAACCTGGCGTTCGATGTCTAAATAAAGAATCAACGTCTTCTAATAGAACGATACTTTTACTTGGAGTATCTCTGAGTAATTGTTGAAGTTTAGTATCGTCCATACCTCTTGTATTTATTGATAAGATGCATGTTGGTAGTCCAAGTCTGCTTCCAATCGCAGTCACTAAAGATGATTTTCCATTCCCCGGAGGACCATACAGCAGATATCCTCTTCGGTAGGGTACACCCAATTGTAGATACTTCTTCTTTGTTTCTGGAGTTAAAAAAGTTGTGATGTCATTTATCATTCCTTCCATCTTACCTTCATCATCGAGTATTAATGATGTTTCATCTCTCTTGCTTGCATATCCTATTCTTCTCCATCCTTGATGTTCTGGTACATATAAAGGTATCTTTCCCTTATTCTCAAGTAATGCTCGTTCTCGAGTAGCTGTTAAAAACTGTCGAAGGGTTTCCCCAGATCCAATGCACCATAATTTTATTATTTCAGGAGTGTATGGTTGGCGGTCGAATCCTGATGTTATGGTTTCACGGGCTTCCTTGTACATTGCTGTTTGTGTTTGTTTTATATGATACGTTTGTTGTTGGTAGGCTCAGTAATTTTACATACCAATTAACTTTCCCTGAAACATGAAAATGTGGAATCCCAGACCAGGTTCGTACTGAAGTTCAGCAACTTGCTGTTCGCCGATAGAGTCGTAGCTGGTTTCAGTTCGTTTGATTTGGAGTCTGTTGGCTGTGACGAAACTACCGGAGTGATTGACAACCCAATCGCCAACCCACTGAAAAGCGTCTTCCTTGTTACGGATTTCCACTGAGCTGAAAAATGCTCTTCCCGCCATGTCTAGTGTATGTCCTCCAGCGATGTAGAGACCGCTTCCAATGCCACCAAGAGCTCCAACCCACATCCCTGCAGTCAGTAGCTGATTTTCGTGCATCGCTCGACGAAGGGAATCCTTCGCACTCTTCCACGCCATTCTAAGTTTCATTGTTTAAGATGACATCTTAAAGAAGGAGTTTGTTAAATTAATATTTTTTGATATCACAAAGCTACGTAATTACAAAAACAAATGGTCTGTCACTCACCACAGCAGTAATGTCTTACAACGACAACACTATTCAGATACAGTTACTAGTCTGCAAACAAATAAGTTGGACAACAACGAATTCTGAAACAACAATTAGATTGAATCAACGAAGAATTACTTGTGGTGGTGGGTGGGTTTTCGATTTAAGTACAGTCGATGTACAAAAAAAAGAAGAGGGGAAAAACCAACAAATCTGCCTATAGGATGACCGTAGATAGCTGGGAGTGGGGTAAGGGAATAAAAAAAAAAAAAAACGGTTTTCGTTCAGAGTGCGTCAATTAATCAAACAAAAGGAAACTCATAGATCCAAAAATATCGTGCGTGCATGACTTCCTTTTTTTTAGACAGCCTAAATGAAAAGGAGCTCCACAGCAATCCTAAAAGAAGGTTTTTATTATATTGCCGGGGATTCTGGTTTGAAATCCCAGATAGGGACTTTTCCACTTCTTAATGGCAGCGTCAACTACACTCATCGTCCTTTATTGACGATGAGATGGTTGTTTTTTTTTATTTTAGAGTTGAGTGATACTCTTTTATTGTATCAGCTCTGAAGGAACTCCTTGAATAGTACAAATAAAATAAAATAAAGGGAAGTGAGGGGGAAAAAGAAGAATTTGAAAATCTAAATGTCTTAATTCAAAAAAAAAAAGCCATTGTCAGATTAGCCTTATATTTCGTTGAACGCAGACAGAATCCTGTCGCACGGGGAAACTAGTCATGACTATAAGAAATAGCGGCTTTCAATCTGAATAGTTTCTTCTCCGACTACGTCGGTACTAAAAAAAAAAGAAAAAAGAAGTCAAATATGCCATCGCATTACAGTTAATTCACTATTGCAATAAGGTTGCGGCTCGACTTCTCCTTTTTTTTTTCCTTTTTCTTTCTCATTCGGATGCTCACAGTACTCACTGCTAAGTATGCCAAACACAAGACGCCTTGAATGAGATTTCCTACCCCCCTAAAGAAAAAAAACAAAGACATTGCAACAAGTAACCAAAATCAGCGGTTTTCCTCATTTAGAGCCGTTTTAAAGGCTAAAAAAAGATGGGTACCTGCAGCTTGATACGTTTTTTTCTCATTTTCTTTTTTCTTTTAAAAAAAAGCAGATGTCAATTCTTTGTTTTCTTGGGAAGGGATATCTCCGACGAAATGTTTTTTTTTTATTCTTCTTTTTTTCTTTTTTGAAAATTACTTCGATTCTTCTTTGCCGTAGAAGGGAAAATTTAGGGGAAGGGGTATGAAACTAAAAATTCTCTTCTTTCTTTTCTTTCTTTCCCCTCAGTAATCATTCATTCAATTTACCAAAGGACTCGAGGGTCAGCACAAGAAGAACAAAACCAGTAAAAGGCTACCAGTATACGACAGGCATTAAGAAAAAGGGTTCAACCTTTTTGACTGTATCAATTATGTGACAAAACCACTCGGTCTGAAGATGCTATAAAAGGAGGTAAGTGGATTCTTTTTACGACTTAACGAGGCAAGGAAACCAAAACTAGGGAGAGACAGAGAGAGGAGTTAAAACTGAGACTTTTTTTTAAATTAAAAACACGAATCATAAGAGAAATTGAACGGGAAAATAAAAAAATAAAACACCATTCTTAATATCACCTTTTGCTCTTTAATAAAGTTAAAGACGACATGCAGACAACGAAATGTGGGAATACAACAACAGAGAGGTGGTGTACCTACTCTGTATTATGTAAACCGATAACTTTATAAAATCAACAAAAACCTGAAATCAATTGGATTCAGGTAACTATCACTTCACTTCAGGTTTCGCTCATCCAGTATCCCTGGAGCGAATGGAAAAAAAAAAAGAAAAAGAAGGTCGGAGGAGAGAAAAAAAATAGTGTGTAGAAACAAAACAAAAAAACTAAAATCTCCATAAAATAATGTACCCCTAAAAAAACGCGACGCAAGGTGATGTACAAAAACCGTAATCAGCAATGACTACTATGATATCAACACAACTTGCCTGTTTTCATAAGAAAACGAATAAAACATAAAAGAAGCTTGACAGTTTCTTTTTTTTTTTTTTTTTTGCGTGAAATTTGCATTTTTTTTTCTAAACTGACTCTACCTACAATGCTGACACAAAAAAGAAAATGGAAAAATAGGGGGAAAAAAAAGAAAAGAAAATATATTATTAATCCCTCGCACACAATAATTCGAATGCCGAGAGTAGGTCGCATGTATTTCCGCTGAAAGTGGCGGTAATAGCACAGCAAACCAACTTCTCGGAAATCCGCGTTCTCGTAAGAAACCATCGCATGACAATACATGCTTATTGTTAAACAAACAAAACAAAAAGAGAAAAAGTTGCAAAAACTGTACTCAGTCAGTTTTTCTTTTTTGACTTTTCGCACTATTTATGCAGCGCGCTCCAAGAAAACCTCTGTGGAAAAGCCAACATTATTTTTCTCTCCAGACAAAATCTACAACCAAGCCCAGGGGAAAGGGCTTTCTCCTCCATCCTTTTCAAATTTCTTTCTTCCGTATTTATAAGAGGGCGGCGAGAAAACGCAAAGCAAAAGCTGGTATTTGATTCTCTCTCTTTTGTTTTATTTTATATTTCCAGCTAATTTCTTCATTCCTTTTTGTTTTTCCCCTAAAGCCGATCCATTAGCGTTGTCAATAAGACAAAACAAAAGCTGGTTTTTTTTTTTTTTTTTTGACCCCTGGGGAGGGATAATCTCAAAAAAAAAAAAAAAAAAAAAAGAAACGACAGCTAAAACAGTTTTCATGAGAGAGAATAGTATCCCAGGCAAGGCAAGGATAATCAAACAAAATACCTTCAGCAAAACACAATTAAAAAAGATGCTATGAAAATCCAGATGGTTGGAAGCCTTCTCAGACAGAGACATCCCACGTACTATGCAACAAGAGGGAGGGCGGGGAAAATAAGAGAAAAAAAAGATATCAGCAAAATTTTCATGACAGAGAATTTTAGCCGAGGTGAAAAGGGAGGGACATTTTTGAAAAGGCGAAAAAAAACAACCCATCAGCGCGAATGAACTGCTTTGAGAAAAACAATACCACGAAGAAATCAGACTCTGGTCTGGTTATCTACAACAACCCCCCTCTTTTCTGTGAACTTTGACATATGAAGTAATCTCCGAACACTCAACAAGGTACGTTCAGATTTCCATTTATTAAAACACAGAATTAAACAAAGGGGAGAGAAAAACGGGTATCTTTGTTCCGTGCCAGGTGATGTTTTTTGCCAAGTTGCCCTCCCCCCTACATTATTAATATATAAGATACAAGTTGATTAAAAGAAACTAAAAATCAATAAGAAAAGCTAGCAGCTATTTATGGTACAGGTGTTGCTGCTGTGGAGGCTTTCTTTTACGTCTTCGGAGTTTGAGGCCTCCCTTTCGGGAAGACAAGAGAGAACTCATTATAGTCTTGCGAGAGTATCGTCTTGAAGGAGGGGAAGTAGAGTTGCTTTGGCTCTTGTTGTTGTCACTGAGAGCAATAGACTTTAATTCCATTGTCAATTTCATAACCACGGAGGGTGGTTGGGAAGACTTTCTCTTCGCTTTTCGAACTCTCCGTACTATCTCAGATGGTCGGGTTAATCTCAAAGACACACATGGCAGTGGACTCGACAAGCTTAACACTACTGGTGACATACATCTGGGTGGATCAACGGGCACCAGTCTTGGTGTGGCTGGAATCCATCTCTGTGGACTCGACGGCATCTCATCATCTGGTGAGATATCCATCGGAAATACTGGACTTGGCGATCGACATCTAACATCACTCCCCGACATGTTTATTATTATCGCCTGATGATTGTAATTATGTTATCAATGTTTTTAATTTATTATTCACAATTACTTTGTTTGAGTTTTGAAGATAATTCCTAAAGAGAACCAACGTTTTCGATGAGAACCAAAACTTCCAATTCAAAACTACGAATCTCTAAACTCTAATAATGGGGATGGTAAGGGTTAGTAAAAAAAGAGGGGAATTTCTTCAAAGAACCCGAATTCGTTACTTAACTAATTACAACGGTCTGAATAACTTTCGTTTTTACTTTTTTTTTTTCTTTTTCAATTATATAAAATCACTCCCAAATGCACATTATCTAGATATGTATTGATTCTCACTAACGAAAGAGAACCTAAGCTAGAAACAAAAAAGTGGAAACAAAAAAAGTGGAACAAAAAAAGAAATAAAAAAATACCAACACCATCATCAAACTAGTCGTCAAGATCAGATTAGTAGGTAAACAGGACACGTATCTCTTTCGGAAGATAATTTATTTGCCACGTCTTCTAACTGATAAAGACGAACATGAATTAAACTAACGAGATTCCTTTTGTCCTACTTAACTCCAACGATTTCTTTTATTGTTTGACGCCAGTGTGGGGTCTTGAGAGGTGTCAGCGGTGCAGCATCCTGCTGGAATATCCTTCTCTTACAGATCGAATCTGACTTCTAGATTGCGATATTGAAGTTCGTAAGATATCTGACGTTCTGGTCATTTCAGATTCAGCATCCTTATGTGATCGTTGAGTATCGTAGACAGCATCATCAAGAGCAGTCAGTTGAGATTGTATTTTTTGAAATTTCAATTGCAATTGATCACCGTTAGACAACAAAGAGATACCCGGAGTAGTCCTTTCTTCAGAACCAAATGAAGGAACAGGACCTTCAGATGTTTCTATCAGACTATTGACTGAGGTCTTATATGCTTCAAGTTTTCTTTTATAATCAAGTTGTGTATCTTCCAGATTTCTCATTGCTTTCATTCTGTTCATTATTTGTGTTGTCACGGAATCAATTCCTTCATTTTTAAATTTTTCTTCGAGTGAGGACATCTTTTGTCGAAGGTCGTCAATTATGTTATTTAGTTTTACAATTTCTGTTTTTTTATTTTGGAGAGATTCCGCCAACTGAGATATCTGTTTTGTGGATTCCGAAAGCTTCGAATTCTTACTCTGCTCGTAGACAAACAGTTTTTCTAACTTGTTATATTTTAACGATGCCTCAGTCAACCTATTCTCTTTCGTAACTTGAGATTCAGAAGCATTCTTCAAAGTTAACTTTTGAGCATCAACGTACTTCTCTAAAGCAGATATCTTTTCTTTAAGATTTGACTTCTCCCCTTCCCATATAACAGAGAGCTGAGATTGAATTTCTTTTTGAGATTTAACTTCTTCAGTGAGGTATCGTAATTTATTGTTATCAGATGGAGACGATATAACTGTCGATAGTCTCTGCAGCTCAGCTTCATATTCGTTATTAGATCTGGTTATTCCCACAATGGTTCTTGATAAAGAAACTACTACAATGTTTCTCATCAAATCACTTCTTTGATCAGATTCAGTGGATTCAATTGTTCTTCGTTTCTCATTTTCCGACTGAAAAATTCGCATTGAATTAAAAAAAATCATTGACAGGGAATTGAACTGGTCGAAATAACTAGTTCTAATATTTTGACGGTTGTCAGATTCGAGGAGGAGAAGAGAGTCGTCTTGTAGTTGTACGTCTTTCTTTTGGAGGGTTTCAGTTATGTTTCTGATGGTCATCGTTAGTTCGAGGTCGCTTTGTTCAAGTTTTTCGACTACGCGGTAGGCGTAGCAAAGACTGTTTTCAAAAATGTCATTATACTCAACCAATGAACTTTGAACCAGTAGAAGTCTTGCCTGAGCTTCTCGAGTCTCTAATGAGATAATAATATTCTGATCTGATAAAGCGTGAATCTTAAGCTCCATCGCAACCTGCTCTGATGCTTGTTGCAATGTTTGTCTTCTACACCATTGCATATCTTCTTTTTCACGTTCTAATATTTCTTCCTGATTGCGAAGTGCTTCCTTTGCATCAGATAATTCTTCTCTTGCCATATCGATGGCAACTTTGTTCGCATGTTTTGTATCGTCTCTTGCTATACGACCTACTTCACTGGATAGGCCAGCTACTTCTTTTTGTAATGCAGTTATTTGATCAGATTGAGATTGAATTATTACATCCTTTGAATGAGTTTCATTTAAGAGAGATTCACCCATCGCCACACACTCAAGTATTTCTTCTTCTCTGGTTGCAACTAACTGTTTGAGATCTTCAAGCTGTCTCAACTGGTCTAAGATACTATTTGATCTGCTCCTTGAAGAGACATCATTTCCAATTGCACGTAAGTTTCCGCTGGAGACATTCTTTAGATCTTCTCGTACTTGTGATCCCAGTGAGTGTAGAGCTTCCTTCAATTCTCGAGTGTTTTTTGCCTTTGCGATGTTATTTGTACGAGGTCGATGACTTCCTCTAAGATTAGGAGCGCTGACAGCTCTATTGAGTCCAGTCAACTCGAGAGAACCTCTACTACTGGGAGCTAATAGTGTTATTTCTCCTTCAACAGGTGAAGTATAAAAAACTGAATGAGATGTTTGCAATTTCGCCAACGGTGATACCGGAGAGTTCGGAGCCCGACCACCTTCTGCTCCGAATTCCGATACTACTTCAGGTAAACTCAAATACGATGGTCTTTGAAATCCTTTAGCACGCAACTCTTTTGATGTTACACTCTCAGCAAGGATGTCCGTCTCTGACGACGACGACCCACGTCGCACATTATAATCCGACAGTTTAGTGAACAAGAGGGCACCCTCCCTCACCTGGATAATAAAAACAAGAATAAGTTTGAAGAGAAAAACCACAACAATCCTTTTAGCTTTTGCTACAACAACTACTTCACAAATATATTATTATTCAAATAAACTTGTCGAAGTACATGTGGCATAGGATAATACGTAACCACGATAATTAAATGAGGTATTCTCTACGCAATACAAGGTGTGTAGGTAATCGGTGTTAAAAAGAAACGAATAAAACGAAATCTTTTAAAACGAAAAATCAAGAACGCTAAGAAAAACAATAGAAGTAAATTACGATAATTCATTCTTCGACCGGGAATCAGTTTTACTGGAATTTGAGGTCTCTTTGGAGATGGTTGCTCGGGAGGTGCATTTCTCTGTTTTGATCGTTTGATATGAATGTCTTCCAATTCGTGCTGTCGTATCTCACCTTCAGTCATAAAAACAATTTCACAAACTATACATTTCCAACTTCGCTGTTGCACAGACATATCAGTTTTTTTTTTAGGAAATGGAACACCAAGATCATTAAAAAAGTACGGACGGCTATCAACCTTTCGAGGATCAATTTTATTTAATAGCACGTCACTCATGAATTTTAATATCGTTACAGGAGAGAAGAACCTCTGAGGAGAACGGTAAAACACACTCTCCAAAGGGTTAATGATGATGAGGAGAGGCTTTGAATCAGGAATTCCACATCGTTTACCACCAGAGGCTCCAAGTCTACTTCTAATAGAAGAGGAGATGGCAATGTTATCTGTGATGAAGAACTTAAATAATTCATAGTCATGGTTTTGATGAAATATTTTAGCGACTTCAATCATGCAATTCTCCGATGTAGTAGCGTGAGATTCTTTACAGTCTTCTAAAAACAAAATAACATGAAGAAGTTTTTTATCTTTTTTATTCTTCTTCGACTGTGTCAAACACTTTGAATATCTTTGATATAATAATGAAAGGATTTGATTGTTATTTTTTATTGGAATACTCATCACTCCTGGTACTGGGATGTCCATTCTTCCTGATTGCAAATTAAACATTACATAACCCTGAGACTGAAATAGTGATCTTAAATCACCCGGTGTTTCCTTATTGTACTCAACAATTATTATCGTTCGTTTTGTTTTAGCAATATTGTCAGTAGGGTTTATAGTTGAGGTGATTAATTCAAACAAATTGTGTTCCTTGTTGACAACTGCAATGTTAGTATCTTCCGTTTGACGTGTCGGTATCGTGTTAGATATTGATATAATGTCATTTGGATATGTCTTTTTGACGTAATCGAGCATGATCGTTTTTTCTGAGGATAGTAACCCGCTGCATAGGATGGCAATGCCGTCTTGTTTTCTGTATTTTGTTGGAAGAATTTTATTATTGAGTGGGCTTTGATCACCACATTCTCGACATCTAGATTTTTTACACATCCCACAAAAGTAGCAAATCGATTTTTTTATTTTCTCATTACAAAGTGAGCAACAGCTGTTAGATGAGAAAACAGGTTTCATATTTTGATCACAATTGGAACAAGTTCTGTTTATCTGGTTTTTATCATCAATTCGACCCCTCCATCTAGTCCACCTGTCGCCATATTTTTTAGATTTTATTTTTGATCGGATGCTATCCCACCATAGCTGTCGTTGTTCTAACAGCTGTGATTCTAATTGAGATATTTTATTCTCAGCCTCGGCATGATCATCATCATTGTGGATGAATAGTTTTAGTAACTTATGCATTTATTACATTATTTTGTACAGTAATTTTGGTCTGGGAAAGAAAAAGAGAATAAAAATGACAAAATATACATATTTGAAAAAGCATTCATTATAGTTAAAAGGTTAAGTCATATAATTCGCGTAAGTGAATAACAAACGTGCGATAATTGACTTGTGTAACTGAAATTTTTCATCTTTGTGAAATCTTTAACATTATTATTGAGAATTGGTGGAAGGTAATCCTAACAGATCGATCTGTCTTCAGAATGCCGTCGATCTGTTTTGAAATTTTTTCTCTCGAAGTAGGAACTCCGAACTCTTCCTGAGAAGCAACAATATTAATCATCATCTCCTTTGAGATCCATTCAACGTTATCGATGTCGTACTTTTGAAATAATCCTTTGAGTTGTTTTGATGATACAGGAACATTAGAAATATCACCCAAAATATGACTCAACTCCTGTGTTTCTCCAGAGAGGTCAGGCGTAGCCCTTCCATTTGCAATTGCTGCGAGGTCTGATTCTAATTGAGGTGCGGTTGTGCTTTCGTATCGTAAATCAGAAACCATTGTTGCAGCAGTTGGTTGTGTTGCTCCAGGTACTAAAGGGTTTTGCAACATCCCTACAAAAGCATCCAAAGCTTTTCTCCAAGCGCTCAAAATAGTATCAACACGGTTATCAGTATCTTTTAATAAACTGTGATGAATAGCACTCAGTAAAGCCTGTCCTATAACAGGATACAGTGATTCACTAACACCGTAGTGGAGGTGACGTTGACCGAGGACTTGGAGGTAGTCAACGGCAGGTTTGAAACCCCGATTCTCAAGTAAATCAATAACAAGGCCAACACCATCAAGGAGCTTCACTCCCATTTCTGTTGGAGATATTTTTTTTATATTCAAAATATCAGAAATTTCCGGAGACAAGTCAAGAGCTCCCCTCACAATTGCAGCTGCAGCAGACTCCCTATTGGTAACGCGAGAGAGGGACAATCTTATTAACGATAATTCATCATCACTCGGTACCAAACTAGTTTGATGCTTTACATGCAACTCTCTCATTTGACTCCCCGCAGCCATCGTGATGCTTATTAATGCATGAAGTTTGACCCAGGCTTTTTTAATTTGATTATCTCTAATTTTTGATTCAGTCATTAAATGTCTTCTTATTAATGATAAGATACCATTACATATGATGTGGTAGTCCCTTTCAACAATTCCAAAACTAATGTGACTTCTGGCTACTCCACGAACGTATCCTTCTACAACAGACATCTCACGGAGATGGTCGGTAAAAAGACGTAGAAGCGGAAGAAATTGCTGTGTAGGATCATTGCGTACTCCAGTAGATATTTTTTCATCGAATTTTTGAAGTCGTTCTGCCACGTCTGGTGATCGGACTTCGATCTCCGAATAGAACATTTTAGAAATAGAAACTTCACACAAAATTGATTCAAAGCTAACCTGAACTCTCTCAATGTCCTCATCACTCATTAAAACTATATTACCTCCCAGTGACGGATGGGTTTCCCTTTCTGCTTTTAAATCAGCAATATCATCCTGGAGCCTGAGCACAAGTTGCCTCTGACTAACTGGATCTAATAAGTTAGCCAAGAACTGTAAAGGATTACTTGGCTTTTGTGTTAGGCATTTCTCCCATGCTTCGCCTATTATTTTTGTTAAATCGTGTCTCTCGATATATTGTTGATCGTGTGATTCAACAAGCCTCGTGTGATTTCTTTTAAATGCCGAGTCCCGAACTCCACGAAAATATCTCGGATTGGGCGCCATCACTTTTATTGATTCCATTTTTTGTTTATTTTAATTTATATTTTTTACTTTTAGAGATAATTTTAAAAGGGAACTATAAAAAAAAGAAAATATTTATTCACAATATAATAGAATTCACAGCTGCTGTAAGTGCGTGTAAAACAGATTGTGAAATCTAATAAAAAACCAGAATACGAATTAAAAAAAAAAAAAAAAAAAAAAAAAAAAATGAAACTAATAAACCATATCAAGTAGAACAGGAGTCAGTGTAGTCAGAGCTGTTGTTGCTGTCATCGTTGTTGTTGTGGTATTCATCTGCTTTAAGTACAGTGTGATTATTAAGAAGCTGCATCAGGTTGTCATTCTCATCACCGTCTACTGGATTAGCATCAGGGCTGTTAATTGCCAGTAGTCTTTCAGATTCATCATCAGGGGGTTTGGTTAAGTTTTCATAGCAAGTTCGCAACGCAACTGCTTGTCTCAAAGCCCAACGTTGGCTGTTTATGGGAACGCCTTTACTACAATTAGGAACTAATGACGTATTTAATAAAGGTACAAAGTAACCACTAACACATAAATCAATAAGTTCATGAAGAAGAGAAGATTGACTAGCAAACTCAGATGCTACATATTGCTCAAGCTTCTTAAGTCTTTGCAAGAACACAGGTGTTGCAGCTTGAGGTACTTTTTTACTAATTCCGTTCTGTTCCGAACATTGAAATAAAGTCAGCGATGGAACATTTGAACAGAGAGGATAACTACATAATTTCAAAGGAAGATGATCAGTCAAAGCCGATTGCTCAATAAAACGGCAATCTCTTACTATTTTTATTATGTAGTTCTGTTGGTTGAATACAAAAGCAAACGGACGAGTTAGCATTGCCCTCCAATGCTTTATGGCATCTAATACAGTAATGGTTACAGTTTGTAATAAGTAAATATAACGAAGGGCTTTTGTTCGAATGGAGACGCTGGTTTTGCCGTCGTCTTCTTCGATGACGAGGGTTGTGGAGAGTTTTTCAAATAAAGAAATTAGTTCAAAAACTTTATTTAAAACTGTTTCTCTGTCTTGGATTGCTACTAAGACTCGCATTGTTCGCGATTTGTGATCTCGTAAGAGTTTAATTAGCTTTGTTAGTCTGGCATCATTACCTTCTTCTTTAACGCGATCACTGTTCTCTCCAATTAAATTATTTCGGTACATTAACCGATCTAAAGTCGGTAAACTAACGTCACCAACTACTACATCAAATTCCCTAACGTTGTCTTCTATGCAGCTTTTCCTTCGACGTTGTCGCATGTTGTTTACTTCATCCCCGACTGTGAAGTAAATATTAATTAAACAGAGAGACTTACACTGATGATTAGAGATGAAGAAGAACCTGAAACAAATGACTACCTTGATCCACATCCTGCGCAATCATAACAGTTGTAGAGATGATAACGTCAAAGAGAGAACATGCCACGAGATCAGAAAATAAGAAATAAAGGAAACACAATAAAAAGCAACGAAACTAAATTCTAATAATAAAATAAAACAATTACACCACAGGAAACAATCACATTAACATCCTCCCAGAAGACACCAGGAGACACTGCAGGTAGCGTCTTAACCGGGATATAAATTCAGAAAGCTTGGCATAATATGAATTATCAACAAGTTTTAGAAGATGGACACAATGACTGACGCACGGAATCAGCATTGACATCTACTCCCTGGAGGAAGTTACTGCCGATTATCTCAAGTTTACTTTGGGACGGCAGGTCCAATTCTGTTATTGAACTACATTGGGAAAGAAATGAGTCGCCAATAGAAGTAACGTTATTAAAAACTGACAAGTCAAGTCGAGATATCAACTCACAGTTTGAAAGAAAGAAATGACCAACAGAACGAAGATTTCCCAAACTAGAAAAATCGAGTTCCGTAGATTTACAACAACAAAGGAAGTTATTGTCAATAGAAGTAACACTATTGAGCGACAGACTCAGGTTTTCAACTGCGCAACCTTGGAGAAAGTTTTGACCAATAGACGTGACGCTATCGAGGCATAAGTCTAATGTTTTAATAGAAGTACCGTAACCCAAAAAGTTACTTCCTATAGAAGTAACATTCTGCAGCCCAGACAATGAAAGCGTCTCCAATGATGTGCAATGACAAAAAGTAAAATCACCAATAGATGTAACGCTTGTGAGACCTGGAAGGTCAAGCATTGTTAGGGACGCACAATTGTAAAGGAAGTAATTCCCAATATGATTAACTTTACTTGGTGCTGACAAGTTTAATGACCTAAGTTCTCTACACTCACAGAGAGCTTTTCGTGCAAGCGATCCAACACCAATTAGATTTGGAATTCGCAGTAATCTCAAAGAACTACATTCTTTGAGAAAACCTTCACCCACAGACTCAATATTCTTCCATCCTGACAAGTCAAGTTCCCTTAACGACCTGCAAGAATGTAAAAAGGCATGTCCAATAAAAGTAAGGTTTGGGGTGTCAGGAAAACTCATGGTCTCAACCAAAAAATTATATTCCATAAAATAAGACCCAATGGAGGTCACATTTGTCAGTCCTGATAAATTAACCGACACAACCGAACAATTGAACAGAAAGAAATCCCCAATTGACGTGACGCTACTGAAACTTGACAAGTCCAGCGTCGCAATTCCCTTACAATAGTAAAGGAAATAATCAGAAATAAAAGTTAATTGTCCAAAACCTGATATGTTTAATTCACTCATTGACTCACAACGATCTAAGAATAGTCTCCCAATAGAAGTAACGTTACTAAGTAGAGATAGGTCTAAAGACGTAAGTAACTCGCATTCATTTAGGAAATGTGATCCAATGGATGTGGCGCATCGTAGTCCGGTCACGTCGATTTCCGTAATCTTCGATTTTGATAAGAATTCTGAGACAGAAGAAATTGCCGGATCTGGATTACAAAAGTGAATAGTTCGAATCCCGGACGGGATCATCTCACTGTCAAAAATAGCTACATCATTCTGTACCAATGTCTGAGTACCCACTCGTAAGATTTTATTAAAATAGTTCTCACAGAGATGAGAAACTCTTTGTCTTGATTCATGACTAATGAAACTTTCCCTTTTAAACATATTTATGAGTGACGCTTCCAACTGTGAGTCAGCTTCCACACCGTGAGTAATCAATCGGGTTTCTGATGGAAGTAACTTCCCTTCAAAAGAAATCTCAAGTAATTCAGCATCGGTATTTCATTCATCTGCTGCTGTCTGAGCTGCATACTTAACAAGTGTGTCTTCATTGACAGTGAATGTGATGTCAGGGAATCCAGAATCAGGAAAACAAACTGAAACTTGCATTTTAAATTTAATTATCTAAAGCTACATGAATAATAATAAATTAAACTTTTTACTTTTAAGAAGTAAATGTGCTTACCAACTCGGATGTAACTTAACAACTGCTGAAGATAATTTTAAATAGAAACTTTACCACAATTCAATTCATCACAATAAGATATATCCACCGTATAATAAACAACTAAATAAAGGGAATCGAAATCCAAAGACACCACCTCCAAGGTATCTTATCTTGGACGCTGCCTGTAAAGGTCAGCTAATATGGGAAATTGAGAGAGGAATAATGAAATGTAAATGAAATTTTAGATAAAAAAGAGAAAAGAAAATAAAAAAGGCCAGCTGTTTCTTTTCCTTTTTTCTTCAGACAAATCCAACAAGAAACATTGAAGTGAAGGAAACTACTACTAAGTATTTAAGACTAATTTCTTCGATGCTTCTCTTTTCCCTTCTTTTTACCGCGGTCGTTTCGATCGTCTTTGTTGAGCTGCCGTGCCAAGCGGGCTTCTGTCTGGAGACGAAGTTCTTCCTGCGAAAAGGGACGTTCGTCTTCACCATCTTCGGTGAAGTCGTTACCGAAAGAGTCACCAGCTGCAGGTAGCTTACTTTCTACTACTTTCGAAAGGTTGGTACTTCCCATCGGAACAGCTGGGCCGATTCCGATAAACTTCGTTTTGTTAGCTGATTGCTCTACTACAACGTCTTCATCCTCATCTTCTTCTTCATCCTCATCAATTACTTCTTCTCCTTGTTCTCTTCTAACTTGACGTTCTTGAGCTCTGCGTTCTTTAGCCTGTTTCTTTTCTTCATCCTTTAACCTTGCTTTACTTCTTACTTCAGAAGCTTTAGCAACGTTGTATGCTGCGAGTATATCGTTTGCGCGTTCTTCAATCATTCCGAGAAACATCATCATACTACTTTCACTGCATTCGGTGGATCCTAATTCTGACATGTCTTCAGCAGAACAACCGACTCTATTAAATATTTCAGATATCATTACTTGAAGGTCTTCAATACGTTTTCTAGCTTGTATTGCACTGTCGTTGAGATTCTCTGCCAATCCTTCAGCCTTTGAGAGTTCCTCTTCGAGGTCTTTAAGTTGTTTCCAACGGGAAGGGTCGCCTTTTTCAATGTTTGTGAATTCTTTTAGCTTTTCAATCTCTTCGTCGTAGCGTTCTATTTCAGCGTTTAGTTCGTTAACGAAGTTGTACATCGAAAAGTTTTGCTCTTCCGCTTTTACAAATTTCTGATGTAATACTTCCATGTCTTGAATACCAGTCGCTTCCTTTAACTGATCAACAATCTCTTGGTAGTTTACTAGACGCATTTCTTGTTCTTGTTCAAAGTCTTGTTTACCTTTCTCAGTTTTCTTTTTTCTCGTTGATCCATTTTCTTCTTCTTCTTCATGTTTGCTGGTGGGTACTTTTGTTAGACTTCTCATGTTCTTAATTGAATTCTCAAGATTCTTGTTGGCTTCTAACATCAGATCCAACTCTTCAAAGTGACGTTCGTATTGCTGAATATCCTGTTGTTGTTTGTTGTTAATTATAATAGTATAAAACACACTTTACTTTATTTGTTAATATTTTGAAACGAGAGATGCATACCTTCTCAGCTGCTTCGCGAAGGTGTTTGAGTTCGACTCCAGAGGCATCGCGATCTTCGTAGTATAAATTTGACTTTTCGATGATCTCCGCCATTTGTTTTTTCTTTTCATGTAATTCCTTTTCTAGTTTCTTATAAATGCCATCGAATACAACCCTTTCCCTTCTCAGATTATCAATCTGTTCACGAAGTTCTTTATTATAACTGAGAGCTTCGTTGAACTTTACTAGAGCCTGATCAAGACGGTTTTCAAGAACTTTTATTTGTTTGTCAACAACTTGATGATTTTCTTGAGTTGCATTAACGCCTCCCATTGTTTGGGCTCGTTCTTTACGTTTACCAACTAATAGAGATTGGTATTCTGCTGCTTTGAGTTCGTATTCTCGTAGTTTTCTCATTTCTACTTCTATTCTTCTTTGCATGAGATCATAAGATTCCTCTCTTCCTTGTAACTCTACTTGGAATTTGCTTGTCAGTCCTGTTGATGCTTCGGTGCCTTTTAGTTCTTCTCTCAGTTTCTTATTCTCCTTTTTCAGAGTGTTAACGGTTTCTCCTTGCTTCTGCAGCATGCTTTTAGTATCTCCTCCGTAGGACTTTCTGTTGCCGGCACACATTTTCATCCTCTTTGTGAGGTTATCTTCTTCTGCCGACATTTTGTTTTTGAGTTTTCTTTTTCTTTCTGTTGAAAAACATGTTTTGTTTGTTGATCTTTTATTTATCTGGTTTAGGCAGGTGGTACATCTTTGATTAAAATGAGAATCTGTCGGGGTGTGAAAATTAAAATTTTCTAAAAATTCCGTAACTGAAATGAATCCATCGACAGAATATTCGTCTCCTTCAACATAAAATCCATAATATGATTGACAATAAATGATTGTGAGGTAGCGGTCAACGAGATAGAGTGCGGACCAGCTGGCCTTAAACCTACGATTGTAATGTTCATGACGACGGTGTTAGCTCATCTGCTTTCGGTCTTTTTGTTAGTTGTTCAGCCTCAGCTTCAACTTCCTCTCTTGCACGCTTTTCATATTCGTCCATAGTACCATCAATTGATCCAATAGGGTCTTTATACTCCTGATGAAGAGTAAGGAACTCAACGTCATTGGGATCGTTACCGAGTGCTTCCCACATTTCAGGGATGCTCTTGGCGAGTTGCATTTTGTCGAACACGCTTTTGAAAGCTTTCTTAGCAGATTCCTCACAGAATGAACGAGTTAGAGCATACTTAACATCTCTCATACCGTTACCGTATTTCAAACAGTTTTTTAGATACTTTGAAAAAATTTCAACTTTCGGAACAGGATTCTCACTGAAACAAGAAGGATTATAAAACGCTCCTCTCGCAATCATACAACCTCTTACGTTTGGAAGCTTCTTTTCAAACATCGCTGAACATTCTTTAGGTCCCCATAAGTCACCATTTAAATAAATTGGAATTGTTGTACCAGACTCGTGTAGCTCTCTGAGAATCTCAAAGAGATATTCATAACGAGGAGGATCAGCTGGTCGATCTGGTTTAAAACGAGCGTGAATAGTAATATGGTGAACTCCAGTATCGATAAGTTTATGAAGTAGGGAATGCATTTCAGTTTTATCTTGAAGCATTCTAATCTTACAGGAAACAGGAATAGATAAAGCAGCTTTAAGAGACTTCAAGATAGAACATGCTTTGTCTGGTTGTGATAAGAGTGCTGCACCCATTCCACCTTTTATTGAAAAGTCTTTTGGACATCCCATATTCAAATCAACTCCATCGATATCTCTTTCAAAGTGACGTGCTGCAGCTACAGCGTGTTCCGGACTATTTGTTCCTAATTGGAGTACAACTGGAGCACCTTCAGGGTATGGATTTTCTTTAGACTTTAATAGGGTGCTAAATACGACGGTTTGCAACAGTTTTTTGTGCTTTAATTTCCCTTTTTGCTCAGTGAGAATGTACCTCACAATGTCACCGTCGACTTCTCTCTTAGTCTTCACAAGTTTTTGAGCTATCAACTCCTCGCTGTACACGACGTCTGCGCCATGCTGAGCAGCGAGGAGGCGAAAAGAAATATTACTGACCCGTACCATGGGCGCGCATATGATCACGTTCTCTTTATCCATCTTTTAGATGTTAAGACGCACTGTAGTAAATAAATATAACTCAATTCATGGATCACATCAACTTGTGATATTGAAGCAGCCTGTTTAAGTAGTTAAAAGACCTTCAGGAATACGTAAAATATATATAAATTCTGCTCTACTCTTTTGAGCTGATCCACAGCAATAAATAATCCCCCCGACAAGCTAGATTTCAATGTAAAGTTCTATTAAGGATTAAGTGTGAGGAAACAAAATCCAAAAATAACAACAATTAGTTTTAATCATTCTGAGTAATAAACCTATCGAGGTAGTTGCTTTCTAATGTCTGGGCTGCGGTAGCAGCAAGTTTGGCGGTTGAATTATGCTGATTCTGAAAGGGTTGAAAAGAGTAACCGTTTGCTTGATCAATATTAGACATAATCTCTTTCACAGATTCAATCTGATCGATGCACATTGTGTGAAATGACACGTGCGGGAAGTCTTCAATTAGGGACACAAGAGCCTCATTAAGTTTCGAAAATCGAGCAGGAAAATTTTTTTGGGTACTCATACTCGTGATGAGGTGCTCTAAGTTATGTACTTCTGTGTAGAAATCGAGACCGAAATCGAGTTCATAATTTTTTAACAAGTCGATTTTTGTTAATATATTAACATGAGGCAACTCTAAATTCAGCATCGTATGCAGCGACATTAACAGAGCTGAGATATAATGTGGACCTGTCCTACAGTTAATTGAGTCGACAAGATGGACTGCACACAGTTGTACGTGTGCTTCTCTTTGTAAGAAGACGACAACGTTTCTAAATGCATCGTGGCTTGTGTAAAGTTCAACTTGTCCAGGACAGTCAAATAAATAGTAAGAACGAGTATCTTTGGTAACTTCTTCTCCTAACCAATCTTTATTACTCATTAAGTATTCTAAGCTGAATAAGAAAGCTCCGTTTGGTCCTAAGCTTTCTTCTTGCATTACAGTCTTGTGATCGACAAGATCTCTGATATCAATCTTTGCTTCGTACGGAAGGTTTTCATTAGCAGGATCAAGGTTTACAATAATAACATTTCTTCCAATGCTTCGTAAATACTCCGCAAGACCCTTACAGTAGGTCGTCTTACCAGCTCCAGGGTGACCAAAAACGAGTTGTCCAAATGGCATCTTCTTGTCTGAGATGTTAAAAATAGAGTTAAGACATTTATAGGAAAAACAACACCTGTTGGTCATAATAATTTCACTTACATAACTAACCTGATTAGGAAATAGCGTCTGATGAAGAAAGCAGACTAAACTATTTGATGGGATATAAAGAGTCACAGCTGTTCTAAAGTAAAAGAAAGCCGATTCCCTAAAGGATGTCAACACTGTAGTATGTGTTGGTAACCTTCCGCAAATAGTACGAAGGGGGTTAGAGTTCCGTACCTTTGTATTGTTATTTTCAACAGATAGTTGAAAAGGTTCAACGAAAGAACACTTTGTAGGTATCACATAAAGCATAAGAGTAATAACCTCTATTGTAGTAGTAATGTTGATTATGTTATTGTGAGTCGTCCTACTTCTGAGACAAGTGCTTGTCGCTTCCGGATAACAGACTGCGCCTCGACTCCTCCCCGCTTTCTGGTGTGATCGAAACTGCATTGCTCTTTTGTCACTGAAGCAGAAGTAGGCGGTGGCTCTAAAGCGTCTAAGAAGCTCAATAAGTCTTTTTTTGGTATTACATCATCTTTTTCTTGACACCATTTTCTTATTTCACTCGTCATTGAAACAGCTCCGTTATAGTGCGACTGGTTGTGACCCAAAAACAGTTTCGCTATCATCTCACTGGCTACGCAGAACTTTGCCTTTAAGTCTTCCTGATGTTCTTGTTGACGCTCATCCATTTCTCATATATGTGAAGTATTGTTCTGAAGAGTATCGAATGGGGTTTTTTTTTAATTTCGATATTTTAAAATGATAACATCGTATCAAAGTTAATTAATAGGAACACTTAGTTATAAGATTCTATAATATTCTATAATATTATAATGTTTCTAACTTTATCTGTCTGAAAAGAAATATATGTGCAAACAAGATTGTTGTTAACTAACACAAAAACGGATGTTCACATTGAACACGTCGTACGTAACGAAAATCGAATTTGTTTTCCTAACAAACACTCAGAGTGTTCCGAACACCAAAAACATAACAGCAACAATACAGACACGCGGGGTGCGTGGATTTCGAAGGTTGAGAACAAGTCAACTGATTTCAGCACAGAAGCTGTCATCAAACATAACAAAGACGTACAAACTTTTATATAATTTAGGATGGAACAAGTGCACAGATTGTGGCTGATGACGAATTTAAGGTTTTAATATCCTCAGGTGGCTTTACGAACACAGTTCTCAAACGATAAGACGACGACACATTAGGAGATGCATGTAATCGAGATAGATGTGCAGCATTAATGACACCGTCAGTAGCAGTAGTTGAATCTGTACGTAGCCAGGGGTGGTGGAGGAGGGCGGATGCCATCCATCGACGTGACTTTGAAGGTGATAAACATGATCGTAAAAAGTACTCTCCATTCTTTGATATACCTGAGGGAGTGTTTGGTGGTAGTACTTCTGACCAGTTTCCAATAGTAAGTAATGTCTGTACCACTGAAGAGAAGTTAGGCCATGGAGGACGACCGTTGCACAAAACTTCACAAGTTAGAATCCCAAGAGACCACACATCTGATTCCGTAGTACTCTCTGACCCAGTTACTACTTCAGGTGCCATCCATAGTGGGGTTCCAGTTGCTGCAGGTTTTCCATTGTTGTTGGCAGACTTAACTTTCTGAAGCGTTTTTGACTTCGCAAATCCAGCCAGTTTGGCTGTACCAGTTTTATCGCAAACAATTACCGAATCACCTTTTATGTCACCGTGTACTATGCCACACGCGTGGAGGTGTATTAATCCAGATACCACCTGAACTACGTATCCACCAGCTGTGACTTCTGACAACTGATGAGGACTTCTTCGTGCTATTGATCCCAATGTGCAGCCGTTTATGTGTTGGAGTTGAAGACAAATCTCATTAGTGTTGTCATCTGAGTGGAAACAGTTTAGAACTGATACGATATTCTTGTGAGTTAGTTTACGAAGTTCACTCAATTCCTTGATTACGTCCTCTACGATAGCTGGAGTCGCATTAGATGGAAGTGGAATCTTCTTTACGACATCAACGACAGGATCTTCAACATGAACACTCTCATTAGATATATTGTTATAGTTGTAATCTTTAATAAGATCTGAGTGAATCATTTTCTTAATCACATCTCTGTAGTCCGTCTGCACGTCTTCTTCAGAAGCACACATTGAAAGATCGTTTAAAAACCTTTCTCTGATACTTTTGTGAGCTGATTCCCTCCAAAGAGTTATTTCTTTAGATGAGAACCCCCAACTCGATAGTAGTTCAGATATGATTGCGATCTCTACAAGTAGTTCATTATAACAAGAGGGTGTTTGAATGGTGAGTTCTCGTAGTAAGGCGACTATTGTTTTGAGTGTGTTTGTTGCAACTCTCTTAACGGAGGATTCTGCGGACTCGCTATTACATAACAGAGACATGTCGTTTGATAAAGTTGAAAAGAATGAATTGAATTCAGAGCTTGTTGGTCCCCATTTTATTGTTTCCGCCACCGCAGATGACTCGTCAGAGTCGGAGGCGGCGTCTTCCGGAGTTGAGTCATTTTCACTAATTCCATGAAAAATTGAAAAAAGTTTTCGCTCAACTTGCAATCCCTTCAGCTTCGCATACCTGTTGTTCAATCCAAAAGATGATTCTTGTATTAAAACAGGATTGATATTTATAATGTGTTCCTCACTAACTCTACTTGAAGAGTCATCGTTTTCAGTTTGAATACCACCACAGAATCCACCTTCTTGCAAGCAGGTGTTTGTTGATAAATACTTTAGTATGATCCCTCTTGTGAGAGTAGTCGTAAGCTGCTGATTTTGAAAGACCGTTGGGTGAATACCAGGTGGTGGCTGTTGTATAAATGCTTGACTAACTAATGATGAACAAACATATTCCGATAGAGTAGTTTGAGCAAATTGATATCCTAAATCAGCATCCATAGTTTCTGAAGAGATGATACAAGATATAATGTACGTCAGTTTTGATATTGTGGTTGCTGCTTCTGAATGCGTCAGGTTTGAATTTTCAACAGACTCTACGATGAATTCAACATGTGAAGCAATTAAAGGTGATACTATCTCAATCAATGAAGAAACGATAACTTCCGGATCTAAATCAGCTGCTATGGCGCACTGAGTAAACAGTTTCGTTGATTCTATCAAAATTCTTTGTGTTTCCTGAGGAACAGATTTCGACAGCTCTGTAGCAGTAACCATTGATATCCCTCCAGCGATTCTAGAAAGCAAATCACGTGATAATTTCATTGAAGAGAATGCGAGTCTCAGAGATGATGCAGCAGAGAGGACAGTTTTTACATCACAAGAATCTATTTGACTCCAAAGTTTTGCTTCAATTGAATCGACGATTGGCTGACACTGTTCTCTAATTATAACGAGACTCGGTAGTTTTATATGTTTTTGAAGTACTGTACGACCCTTAACCCAAAGCCGCACACCAACATCAAGTTCATTGTTTTCTAAACTATTCTTCAATCGGGTAGGTAACGCTAACAATAGTTGTACTCCTGCTAGTGTTGCTGTTATAGCGATTAAGTGTTGTACCTGTTTAGCTCCTTCTTCAGTATTCCCATTCGCTTCTGATAAGTCTTTCTGACTACTTCCTATTGAAGATTGCAGAGAGTCTAGTTGTTGTTTCATTTCTTTAGCTTTATCCTTCAGCCCTCCAATCAGTCGAGTGCCGGTTGCAAAATTGCTGTAATTTGTGTATACCATTTGCTGCAGTTCGGAGTCTAGTTCTCCACTCTCGATTTCATACTTTCCTCTGACAGTCATTAACTCGCTGAGGCTTCGTTCCATAACAGCTGATTGAGACCATTTCACTACATCAAACGAGCTGCTGTCTAATTCATCAACTTCTTCACAACCTCTCTGTGAATATTTCATATTGTGGATAGGAGAGGACTGTATAAGAACTGATAAGGTTTCTGTGGTACTTTTATAAATAATATCCTGTGTGCAATTCATTACAATTACAACACGAAAAGTCTATTCGTGTCTGACTAAAGATAGTTGAGTATAAAACAATAATTCCTATCTCATTCCTCTTCTATAAATGACAGGAGAGAATATCGGGGACCCATCGACCCATAAGTTTGATAATGTCTCTTCAACGGTTGTATTGTTAACGCTCTTTGAAATTGATGGCAACGTTGATGCAAATCGAATTTCACTGGCAGTCCATTCAATCTCTGGAACATATTGCCAAGCAAAAGTAGTTCCTCGGAAAGGTGCTACTCTAACGACTTTACCATTTGAACGAAGTTGAGCTCTACGATTCAAATCATTCTCGCTAAGGCGAGTAGTAGGAGTGAGTTGATTAAGGGTCGTTACAACTGTTGGTTCTGAAGATGGTTTGTTATCTAACAATTCTAAGTAAGATAGCTCTTTACCTGTCATCTCTTGAAATGGTATTTTATACCACTTGAATGAAGGTCCTTGAGATACGACAACAAGAACTTGAGCAGTCTCTCTCATTTGAATCCTGTTACCTATTAATGAAACATTAAGAGAAGAAGTTGGAGTGATTTCTGTAGAATTAAGAATCGGTGTGGTCGTATCAGCGGATAAGTGCCAACGTTGAGAGCCGATATCGTTTCCATAATTAGTTATGAATTCTAAATGAGTCAAAGCAAAACCATTACAGTAATCAACACGTCTTTCCCTTCTTGACAATCTCTGTTCCTTCAACATGATATCTCTACGCAATCGTTCTCGTAGTGTAGTTTCTTCAACACTTCTCGCAGGTTGTATTGATTGCATGGTTTCATTTTCATTGTAGTAATTCCGTTTCCTTGCTTGAGAACGTTCTGTTCCTTGTTTGATTAGTAATTCTATTTTATATTGTTTTAATTCTCTACTTCGAAGTGATGCAATTATCGAAGTAAAGTCCTGGATATTTGATAAACTTTTTTCATCAATCGAACAAAGAACACTACCGACTGGCACACCAGCAACAGCCATCACGCTGTAGCGGTCGATTGCTGTGATTAGTAAACCACCTTCAGGTTGTGAAGAAGTGTTTTCAACGGTATACCCAAGAGGCTCATGTTCACTTGAGAGATTCAGATCTATAGTTTCTTTATAATCCTCACAAACGACATTCGTTACCGTTAATGTAAAATTACTAAAACCTGAACTTCTTATTTCTTCAACCATTTTATGTGCTTCATCTGCACTCCCAGGTGCGACTCCATTCACACCTGAAACCAGTCTGTGAATTGGAACATGACCACCAGGGCTATTCTTTATTACAGAGCCAATAGTGACTCCTAATTTAGTATCCTTAAAAGCGATTCCATGATCATCATCTTCTCCTTTAACTTTTATTTCATAAGTAAACAGATCTCTCTTAGTAGGTTCAGATAATGTGTGGCTAGCAAGAGATCGATTTATCGGAGTATTTGTATCGGACTCTTCAAAAGAAGCAATCGAAGAAGTTTCATTACTTTTATTCGAACCTTTTGAAGATATCGACGACGCTGTTACAGTGTGCGACATCTTCGTGTGCTGTCTCTCTGAAAAGGTTAAACAAACAAAACTATTATTTTACTACCAGTTGTTTGTAATCCTTAGGCTACTTTCATTCTTGTAATCTGTTTGAAGATAATAATTATTAATCATGACAGTGGTTTAAAAAGAACAGAACAGAATACTCAATTTTATCTATAATAAAAATCTATTAAAAGGTACAAAAAAAAAACAGGAAAAGTGTATTAAATTTACTGCGCTGTCAGAGCGAGTCTCCGAGCTCTGGCCTTTTCAACTGCGGCTTCGAGAGAATCGATTTCATGTGACCAGTTAGTTGAGTTTTCGTTTGGTTTGGTGTTTGTTGTCAACTGAACTTCACTTGCTGTTGATGCTATCAAGTCAGTAACTGAATTCTGAGTCGTGTCTGACACTTTAGTAACGTTTGTTGTCAAGAGTTGGAGTTGTTTTGTATGTTCTCCAGCTGCATGTCTTTTAGTTGCCATTTCTTCAGGTATCGGATTTAAGACTACGGAGGAGATCTGTTTTTCGTTTCTTAAATTATTTGAGTCACTCGACAACACTGCAGCATCAGAAGCTCTCTGTAATTTAACTCTTTGAAGGTGTTCTTGAAGTATGTGTTGAGTCTTACTTGAGAATTCACTACCAGTACCAGTAATAGTAGTTGTTGTGGATAATGATATTTGTGTATTTGGTAAATCAATAAACTCATCAGCTATTGATTCATCTTCTTGAGTATGTTGTACAACTTCAAGTGATGATGTTCCACTTAGACGTCGTGATCTAACTTTATTTAGTTTGATAGTCAGATTGTTATCTGTCGGGTTCGTTATTTCAGTACTTTCTAATGGAAGAGAAGATGACACTGAGTTACTCCCCTCACGTCTGGCTCTTACTTCTTTCAGTTTCCGCGCCATCTCATCATCAACATGGTTGTCATTTCTGATGCTCTTCGAATCGATTGCTCGGTCCTTCTTTGTAAAGTGTTCTGAAGGACCACTTTCGCGTCTGTTTCGGACTTCAGTCAGTTTGCTTTCTATTTCGTTATCAATGTCGTTGGTACTTACCTGTCGCTGCGGTTTGGTTTCTTTTAATTTTAATAAAATATTATCAACAGAAGTAATGTCATCACTTGTTGTTGCTGTACTTGATCGACGTGACTTAACCAATTCTGTTTGAGATGAGGAAATCAATTCCGTCGGTGAAACACTTTTAGCAGTTTGTCTTGATTCGTTGATGATGTTATTTTCTCTTTGGAATCTCATTCTTTGGACAGCACGCGCTAACTTTTCATCAACAGATTCATCATTTGATTTGATAAGTAACTCACTTGAGCTGACAGCTACTCGACCAACGTCGTCAGCACTCTTTACGTTCCATTCTGACTCGACGATGGTGCCGGTTTCTCGTTGGCAGCGCATCTTCTTCACTGCGAGTGCTAGTTTGTCATCGATAGTCTCATCCTTTGAGGATTTTATAATTACTTCTTCCTTTTTGATTACAGCCGATTCGCTCAGGGTTCCAGTCTCTCGCTGAAGTCGAACTCTTTGGACCGCAAGCGCTAACTTGTCATCGACTGTTTCCGGACTCGTTGACTTGACAGGTGCTGATATTTCAAGAGGTAACGAATCGCTAAATATTCCTGTTTCTCGTTGACGGCGGACTTTCTGTACTGCCCTCTCTAACTGATCATCAACTGTACGACTACTCTCAGTTGATTGAGAATGATGAGTCGATCTGCTATCACTGAAATCACTTGTTTCTCTCTGAGCTCTTACTTTCTTAACTGCGAGTGCTAGTTGATCATCGATCTGGTTGATATTTGTAATTGGAGACACACCTCCTTCACGACGTGATTTCAATTTTTTCAATTCATTCTCGAGTTTGTCTTCTACTGAAGATTCTCTTTTTGATATCAAATAATCAGATTTTCGACAAACCAATTCTTTATCAACATTATTACAAATAGAAGTTGATAAATAACTATTGGGTAATTTAAGAGCAGCACAAAGTCTCTTGTTGGAAGTAATTGATGAATCCCTTGACAAGCCATGTCTGATATCTGCAGAAAGTTGATAGTCGGAGTTGGTGAAAAGTTGTTGCCATTCAAGAAATGACAATGATTTAGACCAGTGTACATCTTTAAGAATATCCGTAAAACTAACACCTAATTTCGAAAATGACATTTGAATATCCGTTACTAACATTCCAATACTATCTTTGCTAATCAGAAAAAAGAGATATCTCGCTAAAATCCAATCACTGTAACAACAATTATCAATCGGTGACGGAATCTCTACAGTGTATATCGGAAAGTTACTGTGCCAGACAGAATCACTTTGAGCTGATAAGAGTTGATATTCTTTTACTTTACCACCCAGGAATGGATACCACTCACCAGTCGTATCGTCGTATGATGAAATAGAATTAACTGAGTAGGGCTCGTTTAATGCGTGTGGTGATACTTTATTACTAATCTCTGTTAGTTGAGTTGATAACTTACTGATGGTAGATGATTCAGAGTAATACTCATCATTTCCTATTGGTATAAGTTTAGTTATCTGACAACCAAAAACATTTGCTGTTACGTATACGACGGTGTCTCGTGTTGGTGGAATGACGTTGGACTTGTTGATTGGAACTGGCATGTCTGTAGTCTACCTGAGAAATTGTTAACATAAAGAATTAATTGAATAACACGAATTATAATCAATTTTTTCTTCCCTTTATCGGGTATTGATATATCAGACGAAACAAAAAAAAAAAAAAAACGTTGGCAGAGAGTCTGAACAAACGAAAACACTGAAGCAGCTTACGCACGGTATTATTTATCTTTTATTTTTCTTTTTGCCTGTACTGACTGGATCCGTACAGGTTTCTTTTGTCGGAGACATTAAATACGATAATCAGATCTCATCAATCAAAAGAAAGAGAGAAACAACCATTCGACACCTAACACATGTTACGTACTTTTTCTTTCTTTTCCTTTTCATTTAAAAAAGAAAACGATTTGCAAATTAAATCTCAAAAAAAAAAAAAAAAAGAAAAAGCAAAAGAATTTTGCCAGTTGCAGGAGCAAGGGTCCTACCCAACACGGCATGCTTCTTAGGTTTATTATTTTTTTTTTTTTTTTTTTGAATATCAAAGAAAGTATTAACACCACCTTGATAACTTCACAATTGCCAAATGATTGGTTTTTCGTTCTTTTTTTTTAAAAGTGTTTTTTCTTGAGTATAAGAAAAAGACAAACTTCGGGTAGTACAAATAATTTTCTATTCATTTTTCTTGTGATGTTCGCCTTTGTTAAAACTACTGACACACTCCTGGTACGTCAGCAACAACGTAGGCGTAAGTGTTATTCAAAAGAACAAAGTTGGTGTTTGCCTGTGCATGAACAGGAGTGATTGCGCTATCGTAGGCAAGTACTTTTCCATTAAGAAGAACACTAGTAGAGTTAATGAATGGAGCAGTCATGTGGTATTCATCACGAGTAGGCTTTGAAGAAGTTGGTAGTTTCACATTCACAGTTTCGTTACCGAAATTTAATAACAAAAATGAGACTGCAGTGTTGTTTCTGTTACAGTGTGCCCATGATCTTACCATTCCATTATCAGTAGAAGAATCTAAAACAGTTGGTCCCATTAAAGAGTGGAATAGAAGAGCTCCGTAGTAGTCTGGGTTTGGTTCCATTGTGAGGTGGTTAAGTAGTTCGTAGTTTCCACCAATAAAGGCCTGTCTGCAAAATACTTTCTGTCCAGCAGCTGCTAGTCCGCCAAGGGAATCAAGGTACCAGAAAGCGTCCATGTATCTGTTACTTGTTCCGTTGTGTCCGCTGTTGTAGCATCCTCCAGATTCACCCATCCATACCTGAACTTCACCGTTTGATGCTTTTTTTGTTGTTTGTGTCGCTTCGGCGGCAGTTCCGAACCAGCTGGTGTGCTGTTTTGGGTCCATAACTTTCTTGTTCAAGTCTGGGTTTTGGTAACCAGCTCCAAGAGGGTAGTCGTGCCAAGTAACAGCGTGGACAATATCTTTAACAAGAGGAATTAGTTCAGAAAAGAATTCATTATTCCACTGAATCTCATCAGGAGCAATAATCTTTGGAACAGTCAATGACGGGTCCTTTGCGTAAGCAGCAGTGATCACGTCGTGAAGTTGGTGAAGACCCTCAGCAAAGACAGAAGCGCTGTACTTCAGCTCGTTACCATATTCAAAAGCATACACATCATATTTCATGGCAACGGTGTGTTCAATAAGAGCTTTTGCGTTTGATGGATCCCAGTGTCCATTTGTTCTGTTGTAGTTTGCGTTAATTCCGAAGATTAGTTTAGCGTCAGTTGCGTTAGCAAACTGGACGATCTCTCCCCAGCGATCCATCGATAAGCAACCTCCTGAAAACATTGAAGCTTGTGTTGGTGGTTGTGGTGACATGTCTGGACAGTTTGGAAGTGGGCTCCCAACGTTGTAGACAATTCCATCACAAAGTGTTCCTCCAATTCTGAGGTATGCTCCGTTAATCCTTTTTACAGCCATTCTTAACTTTTCATTACTCAGGTCACTATTTAGAACACCAGCATTTCCCCACGGACAAACATCCCAATTACATTTGTTTGAAGGCCACCAATCCATTCCGAGGCAAACAAAATTCTCATCACTTGTCGCAACAGGTGAGCTCTTAACGTTTACCGTTACTAATGAAGCAGCCGTCAGGGACGACGCCACCATTGAGAGTGTCATCATTTTTGTCTGTAAAAATAAATATATCCTCAACTTGCTTTACTCTTTTGGGATCAGAAAATAAGGTCACTCGGAAAGAGCTAATATTCACTACTCACTCTCGTAAATAAAGGGCAAAGGGAATGACAAGCACGCCCTTACACAAAATATCTCTCACTTACTCCAAGTAACAAGAAATAACAAGAAAGGAGAACTTCGGAAAGAACAATAAATATGTACGAAGAGCTAGAAAACTGAAATATTGAGTGAAACAACAATTAAAAGGAATCGTTAAAACACGAATAAAATCAACCGAACGGACCTCAATAAGAAGTCACTGTTGCTTTTCGATAGCAGCGAGATATTTTTATCAGGTTGGCAATATGAAAAAAATGGGATTTTCGATTTGTATGTCGAAATGTGCAGTTAATTGTAAGAACTAAAGTAATAGAGGAATCAACTGCACAGGGTTTAGAATAAATTAAAAAACACAGCTGCGGGTAGGCAGTATTTTGCCACAGGAGTACTTAGAGTTAGAAATGAATCTGCCAACAAGAACAAAAATATTTTAGACAAAGATGTATAGAAAAGAAAATCTTAAAAACTCGAAGGGGGACTGATGGCAGGGCATCCCACAACACCATCATCAAAAGAAGTGCTAAAGATACGTCCACCTGTTGCGAATGGAAGTCTTTTATCAACAAGACAGGCTGCTACTAGTCCTCTGTCAAGCATACACTTGGCGTTGATCGTTTTAATTCGTTTATTAATCTTCCAAGTACAGTTACCTGATTGCGGAGTATCATCACCTTGACATTCACCTTTCGAAGGGAGTGAATACCAAGAACCTGTTTCAGTGTTCTCTGCGCACTGACCAGCCTGGTCCGGTCCGAGAGCACCACTGGCTTCTCTTCCAATAAAGAAATTCTCAGTTCCAACACATTTTGGTGGATAGTCATTACACATACGGTACTGTCCCCAGTTAGTGTTTACAGAAAGTGAATATTTTGAAATATACTGATAATGATCTCGTTGAGTATTTGTACTATCAAAACAAACAAAGTAAGTGTCTCCTATCAAATCTGCGACATCTTGACCAGAAATGTTCCATTCGTTTGATGGATGAAAAACATAGACATCCATATCCTTAACAATTGGTTTACTATTACGATCATTGCAAGTTGGTGGGTTGTCGATCTTTGTTTTGTTAAAGTTTTTAAATACAGAAAAATCAACATTCGTCGTTACGACATCACTAAAAACCATCAAAGTGACAGTTCTGGTTGCCGGCTGTCCAGGTAAATTCTGTTGCGTGACATTACTAAATAACCCAACAGGAATGTTAGTATCAACCTGAGAGTAGTATTGCATGTGTGTCTTGTTATTTGGTCGATAATCCCAAATAGTGACATTCTTACCCTGTGAGTTTAGTTATATTGTCTTTTACTATATTCAACAAGATAAATAAATAATTTTTTTTAAAAAAAAGGATACATACACCAACAACATTAGTTCCATTGTAGTGAGAATACGGAACGAACGCAAACTGGTCTGGGAATTCCTTCATAGTCATTATCTCTTTTGGCAAACTATTAACACCATAGTAGACACCGTCAGACATGATGTATTCTGTCATGTTGGCCCATTCTCCTGGTGTACCGATTTTATCTTTTGGTGTTAAGTTTGATATTGAGTGAGTCTTAATGCATTGACGACTATTGTTTTTGTCAAACCAATAATTTCCAACAAGAGATGAAATGACTCCTGGCACACTGTAATTAATACCCGCGGAGAATGCATCTGGTACTGCTGGAGGTGAAATTGCGAGAGCTGCGATGACTGTGGTTAACATCATCATTTTGTTGATAAATAGACAACTGAAAAGTTAATAAAACAATATGAATAAATAGAACCACAACCCAACACAATAAAATAACAAAACAGAAAGTGTAAATGTAAAAACCTAATCAAAACGAAGTAAACCTCATCCAGTGTATGGTTCTAATTTTAGATATCCACTGACAACAGGAGAATGTGTTTGATGAAATATATTAGGGTTGGGGATGCTTATTGGAGAGGCAACTCCCGGACGATCAAAAAAGTCAAACCAAAGATATCGTTCACGGATACCAATTACAACAGCACTTGAACCACAGTGAGGACCTTTTTGAAACAGAACGACGTCATCTCCTTTAACATTCCATTGAGACAGAGCAGTATCTGATCGTAAAAACACTCTAATAATATTACACGTACTGAGATATTGAATTGTTGGTTTTAGTAGTGGTACTCTAACTGAATGTAGTTCAAGTAAGTTACTCTTAATAATACAAGGGTTCGGGATCGTGAAAGAGGTTTCCTTATAATCTGTACTTAAACACTCAGGAAACTGTTTTCCTTTTAAAACCCCATATAAATTTCCTCTCCATATTCCCAAAGCACATGCTAAATTGTTACCAATACCTACCACCATTCCATGAGATATGCCAAAGGGTGATAATGCTGTACAACTTTTATCAAGTGCTATTTTTATGCCATCACTGTTAGAAGTGATGACGATAGTGTTTGTTTGGTGTTCTTTTATGTTGTCGTTGTAGCTTTTTACTGCAGTCGTGAATAGTAAATGTTTTTGACAGCCTTCAATACAATTTACTAAAGGATAGGCTCCAGACCAGTCTCTACTCCAAAACACAACTGAGTTATATTCCCCTATTACACATGCTGTGAAGGTTTTGTGTTTTTTATCGTTTGGAGTGAATGAATATCGTTGACCATGATGAAGGCCATTCACTTCCATCTGGTCGGTGGCGATATTAAATGAAATTACCGAACCGTCGTCCTTCATAAATAAAAAAGGATCATGTTTCGGAAGAGCAACACCCGTCTGCACTACAATCGGTTTTAGTGATTTCCGAATCCCCTCTTCGTCAGTTGCAAGAAATGGATGGGCAGAATCTGTTTTTTTTTTTTTTTTTTTTTAAGTGATTAAGAAAAAAACAGTGTAGTAAAATTAAACACATACTCGATTCCTTATTATATCTCCACAGCTTTCCTTCATAGCATCCTAAAATGATTGATTCTTGATCAGAGATGTCGCCAGTTTGACATTTGATTAACTCTCCACTGTGATATCCAAATGGAGTAGAAGTTGATTTCGAAATATCAAAATGGACGGTTCGACTTCCTGTTAATAAATATTCATGAAATTCAGTGGACTCTTTCTTAACAACAGGATAATTCTCAACTAAACTCTGAGATTCTTCTGACAAAGACAAGCCGCATGTCTCAGGGATCGCCTCCAACAGTGAAAATTCATTAGTTGGAATATTATTACACTGTGCATTCTCCAGTTCAATTCTCCCTATTCGCTCATCTTCAATCAATAATACTCGCATTGCATGGATCAGTTCAATGAAGTTATCAACGTAAGGGACTTCAACAACAGAGCCTAACCAGTTTTCGTATGCAAGCCAACTTGACTTTAACTGATTCAGTGGAGAATGTGGTGAAAGTGATATGCCGATATTTTGTAGCATCCAAGACAGTATCCAAGGATGACAGCAATCAGGATATGAGGCCAGTCGATGATTAATTTCTGATGAGAGGTGTTGTCGTGTTATTACTGACCGAAAGGCTTCTACGACATTTCCGACTACGACAGGAGCTAATTCGAATAACTCAGATTTCAGTAATACATACTCAACGTAACCAGTCACTGGATCAATAGACTTTCTTACTTCTTCAGAGAATAGTATTTCGAAGGCTTCTTTAGTTTTACTACAGAGCAGTTCTCTCCATTGAACACTCTTCTTCCAAGCGATAAATCCAACTTTTTCAGCAAATTCCAAAATGCTGTACACATTCCGTTTTCGAATCTTTCGCTTTCCCTTAACATAAGTATCAATGTACAACTCGTGTATCAACGGGAATACCGTAATAGAGCGATACTTTGAGTCGTATGTGTTAATCTTCTCAGAAGTAGCATTCGCATTGATGTATTCCCAACTAGAAAGTAATTTCCAATTCTTTTCAGTTGGGTCGTTTACTTCCCATATCGAGGAGTGACATTTCGGTAAAAGCAACGCACTGATTCTACCCAAAGAAAGCTTTTCATCGCCATCACTAAAAGAACTTTGTGAAGATGTGTCGCTGTACGAATGCTTTGCAGGATATAACTTTCTCAAAGCTTCCTTTTCAGCAGCAAGCGCATTACCTTTAAACCTGAACTCACTAGCAGACTCATATATTGCAGAGATGCTACAGTTATCACTTCGTGAGAATAGACTGTTGGCAAAGGATTGGGAACCACCGATGGTTCTTTTTGTATTTTCTGATAAGATACCCAACTTTCTGGACCTGTTTCCCTTAAAAGAGCCATCAGGTGAATTCTGAACACTTTGAGATGCGAACTCCAGAATATCAGTTCGCGTGCTACAACCGAAATCAGTCACCGCTTGTGACCTTCCCAATCTCGATTTGTTTTCATTAAGTCCAATAAATGCGACTTCTTTGATTATCGTATCAGTTGTGAATATTGTATGATTACGTGATTTCTCAAACAGTGAGCTTCTTGGACTTCCCGAAGGAGACCATTCATCTACTTCAGAGGGTCTCAATGAACCCTCAAGACTCAATCCTTTAAAGATCGTCCTCGGAGATTTTTGTAATGAAAACTTTGACCCACCAGCTGACAGTTTTCGTTCTAATAATATTTGTTGCTTTTCAGCGTTTTTTTGAGCCCTCGCAGTGGGAGACTGTTTCTTGTCTACTGATTTTTTTCGTTGTGAAATAAAGTTAGTCAGCTGTTCATCCTCATGTGGATCTGACTTTGTCGCAGTAGCTGCACGAAAAGCAGGTGAGTTCGATCCGCGAGATGAGACGTCGTCAGCAACCTTGACTAACAAGGCTTTCTTTGATTCACTCCAATTGCGATACGAAGTAGAGTTTCTAAGTGTGTCTTCGTATTTTATCTCTTGAAGCTTTGCTATAGCTTCAGTTTTATTTTTTAAAGAGGCGGTAGATCGTACAGCAACTAGTCTCTCTGAGTATACAACGCCATTGAAATCCCACGGAAGTAACTGCGGTGACCTAAGTAATAGAGCTGCTGATAATAAAATTGAATCGCAGAACGTCTCATCTGATTCGGGTGCTGTTCTGGCTGCTTCTTTTAAAATGCTTTGATTGGATGTGACTGACCACAAGTGCAACTCATTTGGGGGTACGGTTGTTATTCTTGTGGTTCCAACTCTTCTCAACCATAACTTTCCCATACATGTTCCCACTACTGTTCCTATTGGACCACTTGATTCGTGATTGTGTTGTCTGTATAACTCTTTTGGTATGATTCTTTTTGTACTGAATTTGGTTTTTACTTCATCTGTTTTTTGAATAACATCACCTTCAGAAACTCCGAACATTTTTAATTCTTCTTGAGAAGTATCAACTCCTATACTAAGTCCAGTAATGTCATCGATATGGTTCTTTATGTTTGACGGGATTGATGACTTACGTACACTACTTCTTCTAACGTCATTGGTGTCGAATGATAGAAAGTCTGAAAACTGTTTGAAATCTTTATCGTCACATAATCCAACTACAGTAATGTATCCATACAGCTCATGCATTCGAATAGGAAAGCAAACATCACAGTGAAGAGGACGATACCAGAGTTCTAGTAGAGCGAATCCAACAACAACACACTTGTCGTTGTTTATTATTATTAGTTGACCTGGAAATAAGTTGTATCGACGACAACAATCAAAACTATTATTAAACTGTAGGACTTCTCCAGTTATTGCCAAACAGTTAATTGATTCTCGTAGTGGAACAGGTGTTGAAATTGATATGTTTCCTCCACTTATTAAGTTTGAATTATTTTCAATAAACTCAAATCCATCCGACTGCTTACAACGCAACAACTTTACATTTGATGGCTGCAACTGAACAGCTGCAACTAATTCTGATAAATGAACCCAAAGACCATCCTCATAAAGCCCAACAACCACACCTTGTGATTGAGCATAGTATCCCTTTACAACTATAATTCTCTGTCCGCAGTATAGGTTAAAAGCCATACATGCGCTAGTGGTAATATCGATCAACACTATTTCGATGTCTTTTATGAAAGACTTTCTTATTTTATAAAGTATCCTACTACATGGATGAGGTAATAATCGTTTTGATGAAAACGGTGAGATCGATCCCAATATCTTGTAGTTGGTTTCCACAAAAGTTTTAATTGGTATTTTCCGAATCTCACTGACTATCAATTCCTGTGGAGGAGCTTTTGACAAGTCGGCTATCACTTCGCACCAGACAGAAGTGCTGTCATGTTCGATTCCGAGAACGAGATATTTTTCATTATCACCATCGGTATTAGACTCCGATATCTGTGTTATAATTTGACCATGATGAATTAATATCTCGTGTAAATCTCCGTACGTAGTGGACAGTACTGACGTTGAGATGCTACTGACGTCTCTGATTGCTAGAGGACAGTCACTATAAGAGTCTAAGTTATTTATTGACACCAAACAATCGAAGTTGTTGTCTCCTCGAATTGCGAGTACACCACTGGAATCGTGATCAGATAAAGAAGTCTTTGCAAGTATTCTTAATTTATATGTTTCTTGAATGCCATCATAGCAGTCTCCCTTTAAAACGTAAGGATGGGTTCCGTCATCATCATGAATCCATATCCCACTTGAGAAGAATCCTAAAATAATTCCTGTGATGCCACGCTTTGTGTTGTTTAAGTGCATTATCTTATCTCCAGTTTTAAAACCGTATTTTAAATATAACGAGTCGTTACTTATAAATCTTTGAAGAATTGATGTTGGACCTATTCGAGTAACTTCAACATGACCTGAAGCATTAGGAGACAAGAACTGATGAAGCGGTAAGTACTTTCGATTCCCAAGTGATATTGGCACTGTCGTAGCAATCCATGTAAAGGCGTATCTCGACATTAATGTCTTGAAGGACGATCCTGAAAAAGGTCTTGCGCCTTCATAGTTTGCATCGTGTCTCCAGACTTGTCCTGCTGACGTTCCCAATATCAATCCGTAAGACACTCCATCTTCTATAATAGAATCTTCACAGTGATATTGAATTATCATTCCGTGAGCTAAATTATATTCATTCATCGTCTTGTTTCCGATGTCCAGTAGCAATTCCGATCCCAAAGTTGTAACATAACGAAATGCATGTCTTTTAGATAATTTTACTCTGCGATCAGCAGCAGGTAATTCTAATGAAGAAGGTGGGGGGAAATCATCAAAATCCGCGTCTTCACCAACAGAGACCAGATATTGTGATGCCATCTGTAGTTGTGTTCGGGAGACTGCACCTGATGCAATTATTCGTTTTGCTGCTTTAGAAAATATTTCTCTTTCTAAATCATCAGTCAGCAGTAAATCAGGACACCGGATAGATCTCAATCGAACACTACATTTAGCATAAAGTTGTTTTAAAGATAGTTTTGCACCTGGTGCAACTTGCGTAATTCTGTAAAGGTGACACACTCGACACACTGCTGCTGATAGGATCTTGTTGTCTATTTCAGTAACATCAAATATTGGTGTGCCTCGATATTTATTCATTATAATCTTTTGTACATAATCACCTTCTGAAATAGAAACAACAAAACCCGAAGCTACTTTATCAAAACCAACAGCCTTCAGTTCAATTCCCTGTAAAATACAATCCTCTGTTTGGACAGCCCCAGAAATAGCGGATTTTATAGCTCTCGCAGTCATTTCTATTTGAAGTGCTTGTACAGCTTTTACATCTGTCAAATGTTGTAAGACGAGACCCATGTGATGAAGATTACAACCATGTCTGTGTATTATCGTTGGAATACCACCCACGAGTAATATGATCTGTCTGAGTACTATTGATTGAGCCTCAGATGTGATTGAAGTAGCAGCAGCTTTGATAAATGACGTTTCAATTAGAGACGTCACTGCATTGCAATTATGATTGTGATGTGTTCTTCGATTGTATCCAAAAGGAGAATAAGAATCTGAAGAGACTGGAGATGGTATGTTTTGACAAGCATTTATAAAATCAAAGTCATTCGCACCATCAGAAGCTGCAGAACACGACATGTTCAAATCAACTTCCCGACCGTCTTTAATTGAAGTGGTGGATTTCTTTCTCAATGATCTCCTACGACTTCCAACAATTGTAATGTGACGAAGAATATTAGATCCCGTCCTAGCGCCTCTTCTTATAACATGTTCTTTAGAAGCCAATCCCGTTGAGTTTTTAGGTTTTTCTCCGTTTCGATGACGTTTCCAAGTTACGCTACTCCGTTTTGACTTTACTACCGCTGATGATTTCCTTCCACTAAAACTACTGTTCTTGTCTCTAGGATTCGATGTTGCGAATAAATCTGTTGTCTTGTTTTGGGTTGTCTGATCAGGTTGTACATCATTATTATCAGTGAGATCAAAGGGTGATAAAATAGTTACTAATGAACCACATGAATCGTCATCAATAAAAGTACTCTGAGATGATTCCTTTAAAACATCAGTCTTTGGTTCTGGTGATCGCTTCTTACGAGGGGTTGTTGTCGACTTAGTCAGTTTTTTCTTTGAAAGCTGCTGCCTTCTTGGGGAAGTTGGTGATCGTCTTGTTGACTTCATGTTATTTGAACTGCTAAAAGCAGATTCTTGAACTTTAATTTCAGGTGGTTCATCGTTACCAGATAGTGAAGCTATACTCTGACTGGCTGACAAACGACCATCCACATTCAACTGTGGAACTAAAACTCTTTGAACAGCAGCGAATGTTGACGTCAAGAAGTTACTAATATTAAAGTTTTCACTTGATAATGCAAATTCCTGAAAACAAGACGTATCTAAACTAATTCTATCTCCATGAACACCACCACCAGCATCAGCATCAGCATCAGCATCAACACCAGTCGCTACTGGTTTATTACAAATAAAGGCATATGCCATTTTCTGAAACCCTTGGTCAGTATCATTATAAAGCTGTCCGTACCGAGATTGAGCCAGCTGCGTACAGAAAGGCAACGCTTCAGTTTCTTTCCTTGTATTATGAAGCCACCTAGTGTGAAATTTTAGTATCAAAAGAGCCTCATGACGAAGTCTTCTTTCCAAATACTCATGAGGATTAGTAGTCAATGGTTTTAAAGGCGGTAGCAACCTGTTAATCCCCAACAGGTAATATCGATTGTCAGCACCCAATACAACGTAGCTGTCTGTATTTGTGTAAATAAAAACACGTCTGCTGAGACTACCTACCCAGTGCCCAGAGAGGTTTAATTCGGAAGCAATTTTTTTAAGTTCGTATTCTGCAATTTTATTACGAACTGGTCTTTGAGTGTGTGACAGCTCCTCATCACAAGGTCGTCTTCCGAATATGGGAAGTGATGCTCTTTGTACTGCAGATCTCACTAATATTTTCATATCTAAACAGCTTACAGTGTAAGCTAGTGGTACGTTGAGTAGGGTTTTTTGTTTGCAGTTTTCAATAGCACTTCCGGCCTCTAATTCTTGTTTGTAGAGCTGTTTATCTGTTCTTGTTGAGGATCCTTGAAATTCACACTTATCTTTTGTTACTGTGGTTTTGTCTGAAAAATCTTTCAACTTACTTGAAAACATCTCAACACAAGTAGGTAACGTTGCGATAATCATTTCTGACAGTGATTGCTTCATACCTTCTTCATTGTTATTCCAATAGGCATTAGTGTAACGAAGATCCCAAGAGTGTGATTGCGGAGATTGTGGTTCGCAAGGAAATTTTAAATTTTCCAAAGCAGCAGAAACATTTATCGCGAAATTCGGTTCATCATCACACCTCGCAATTTTCAAAGCTGATGTATCTCTGTTTAAATATTCTGAATAATGAGGAAGAATATGTTGTCTTGATTCCCTACATCCGACAATGTCATTTACTTTCAAGTATTCCTTCGATGAGAGTGACGCCGGTGTTCCAAAAGTCGATTCTCCCGTTTCAATCAACTCCATCATAGTCAATACGTGTTTTGATAAAGTCTGAATTCTTCTTATTACTCCATTCCTATTGTCGTATTCTAGATCCTCATTAGCTGGTATTGACATACACCCTTCAGATCGCAGTAGCAGCATAGCTTCAATGGTTTCATCCTCAGCGTTCATTACTTAAATGTAATCATGTGTTATTTGTTATTTCTGTTATTGAAGTTGGTGACAAATTAAACATTTCTTCTAGCAACAAAACTTATTGTTCGGTAGAAAGAGACTTGTGGCAGTGTAACTAACCGATGCCGCACAAACAAAAACACAAGTGTTGAGTAAAAAAGTAAAGTTGGCCGATTCTTTTTTTCAGACTAAATCATCTCTCATATTCCATGATGTGTGTTGTGCAAGCTGAAGGAGAAATTACACTAAATTAGTATTAACACAAACTGAACGGATGACGTCCCTGCAGCACAAGGGTATTCAAATATCTCAACTGTCGGGGAATGTGGGGACAAGGGGAGAAAAAAAAAGAAAAAGAAACATCAATCGAATATTTTCACGCGACGCGAGTTGGTAACGAGGGAAGCACTAAGACAGAACACACGAACGCAAAGAACGTTTTTTAAGGAGAAAAAAAAATCAAGAAAAAAAAAAAAAAAAAAAAAAGAAATGTCAAGTGATTAGCTTCACAAAAAAAAGATCACCACTTTATTGCATTGATGTTAGCAAAAACTAAACAACACGACATTCTTGCAAAGGTTTTTTTTTTTTTTTTTTTTTTTTTCCCTTACCTTCAAATTCAACAGGCGACAAAGAAAAAAACGCCAGAAATAACATGCCACAGGGGGGAGTGAACAACAACAGAAAAAGTCGAAAATAAAATTTTTAAAACACTAAAAAAAGAGAACTAAAAAAAGGTAACACTAACATTTGGTACAGTCATCAAGGGCAGTAAAACGTACTATCAACATCATGAGCGAAGCATAGCAATGGGACAGATTCTACAACGGTCTCTCCGTAGATCATCTCTGTCTGAATTCTCTGTGTTTCGCTATCAAGTATGGAGGCAATAAGTTTTCCAATTGCTTTCTATCGACAGATGCGTACTTACAGAAATTTTCAAGCAGCACCAGACAGTTGCAAACTTCAACAGGAATGATTTCCTTTTCCTTTTCTTTACTGTTCTTCGCTGGTGTAGTATCTTGCTGAATAGCAACTCTACAGTATTGACATAAGAAAGCAACAAACAGATCTTTTTCAGATGAATTAAACTGTTTTAAGACAGTGACAAGTCCAACAACGAATGGAGAACCATCAAGAGGATCGTCCTTTTTATTTACGACAAGAGAATCGGTTGTAGGGACGTATGTGAATCTTGGAAGATGAGCAATTACAAAGTTTACAAGAATAGGAATGAGTTGCATAACTGGTTCTGTTGTGATGTAAATCTTTGTAATAGGATCAACCATTCCACAGTTCTCTAAGTAAGCAGATAGTTCTGGTAGAATAGGTTTTCTCCCATTTGGATATCTGTGTGTTTCTGGATCCTTATAATGAGCTCGTACATCATTAACCAAAGCTGTGTTAAGAGAACTCAATGCTGAATGAAGTGCTTGTGATTCTAACTTACATGCAAAAACCAGTTCCTTTCCAATGTGTCTTCTGAGTAACTGACACCTTCCAACTCTCATTATCAATTCTGTAACCACAGGCCAGATCTTCTTTCCCTTTTCTGTAAAGTCAGCGTATAGTTGTTTTGCTTCAGTTGGTAGTGACGATGGAGGATTAAAGTTTCGATTCATCATTTCAATTAGAGGTACGAGTTCTTTTGGTATAATACGAATCCTCTTTATAAAAGTCTGAATATCCTTTACGATCATAAATGAAAGTAACTTATCACATCCAGTCATTCCTGGAGTTCCGATACTGTTGTGGATTTTACCAAAAGTTTGTAATGCGACAACAGCTGAACCCTTCTCGTCGTACCAAGCGGAGAGCTGGTCGACATAAAATGTTTTTCGACTGTCAGTCTGTGCGAGTAGCTCTGCTACTAGTCTACCTGTAAAGTTCGCTTTGTTATCTCCCTCAACAGGTGGTGCACGTTTAATAGGAATAGCGTAAGACTGATATCTGCTTTGCCAAGGAAGAACTTTCTTTGTGAGGTAAGCATTACATTCCATTTCTACATTGAAATTTATCAAACGAGAAAACTCTTCTTGCCAAAGTTGAAGTCCGAAAACGTTCATATAGTCCTGAACGTATTCAAATGATTCTTTCATTCCCTTTAGTCGAGCAGATAATTTATCAAGTTTGTCTTCGAATGAGAGTTGAGGACTTTTCTTATCACGTTTTTCATTCTTTGGAAATTGTAACTCAAAGTGAAGGATTACTTGTAATCTATCAACCAATTCCTTTCTGACTCCTTCTTCCAATAGTTTTTGTGGATCTATTTGAATAACGCCCATCAACGTTCTCTCCATCGCAAGAATACCTTCCGTAAATTTCGAAATTTGATACGTCGTTCTTGCTAGAGCGTATCTCTCTTCAAGCTGAGCGTAACTTTTGATATCAGTTTTTGGAAGCTTTGTAGGAACGTCTTTTAGATTAGTAGTCAGTAATTTTATTATAGTAATCAACTCTTCAAACATACTGGATGGGATCACCGCTAAAACCCTTCGAACAAACTCAACGAGATTAGTACTGAAGTATTCCGAGACAGATTCCAAGTCCGGTGAATCTGCCAAGTGGATTCTCGTAAGTGGTATTTCCATCATTGATGCAAGCTTTAAGAAGGTTGAGCGAAGTTGCATAACTAATGACGGATTCTTTTTAATCTTCGCTTGGATTAGTCCGATGTAATTAGTGATGGCATGCCATCCGTATGAGAAGTCACCAACAGTTTGAACTGTTATGTTAACTCTTTCTTCAATGTTGACGTATCTTATCATTGTTCTTAGTTTTTGACGAGTGTCAATAAGGTTTTGCTGAACCATTAAATTACTATCAACTTGATGATATTGTTCAACATCTTGAAGTGCTGTTAGTAAGTTTTGAATCTTACGACCTGCATGAGTACTCGATTCGTAATCTAATTCTTCTATAGTCTCAGCCCTCTCTCTAAACCAAGCTGCTAGATTCTCTTCTACATTATCCGCAGACAGAACTCCTTCTCCTCCAAAATATTGTGCAAGTTGCTCCATCTTGTTGACGCCTTGTTCTTTGCATAGGTCCCACTTTTCAGCCTTTGTTTTTATTAAAGATGCAAACATTTCCTGTAATAAATATTCCAATTGAGAAGTATTCAAAAGAAGCATTAAGATTTCTTCTTTTGTTACGTTTCCAGTTACTGCTGGTTTAAGTTTCTTGTCAGTTGTAGTTTCGTGAAGCATAAACCAACGAAGACAACAGTTACAGTCACGTACACAGGGTAATAGTGAGCTGTGGATTTCGTCAAGAACAAATCCTTCGTTTAAAACACCTTCTCTGAGGTATTCGCTTAACTGTTTCATTAACTTTCTAAGTTTAGTTGAATATAATTTCTGATAATATTGTATATTATCCATTTGAAGGGTATTTGATATTGCTTGACTAGCAGCTTTGTACGGCATCCATACTTTAGTTAAATCTACTAACTGTCCCATGTGATAACAGATAATCCAATTATCAGGGAAATGTTTGTCAACAATCTCACGCATGACTGGTTTAGATCCATGAAGTAACTGAGGTTGAAAGTACAACAACACATACAACATACCACCCTGAGTTGATAGAGCTGTGCTGCGTTGTTCTGGAGCAGGGAAGTTGTAAGCCATTTGATAAATATCGTCAGATCTAATTCTGCCTATAATCATATCTACTATGTCTTTAGGAAGTGTGATTCTTGCAAAATATTCTTCAGGGTATCCTGCAGGTCTTACCGTGTCATGAACATATCCTGTTCCACGAAGTAGTCTACAAACCTCATCAAGATTCTGTACGTTACCTGAACCTCTGTATCTTAGGTAAGCTATTAACATTCTCTCTCTTAGTTTTCCTTCAATCTTAATATCTAACTGGAGTAGAATTACTCCGTACAGGTAGAGTGCTTCAGCCATTAACTGTTTACCGTCTTGGTCTACTAGAATAGATTCAAACGTCTGTTGAATATAAAAACCTTCTCTGATGTCTTCTAAGAAACGAAGCAGGTCAGTTATGTATTTCCAAATACTTTCAAAAAGACCATAGAATCTTTGCAATATATCCATGTGTGTCTCTCTGAACTCTTCATCCTTTTCAAGAAGTGCGCTGCTATTTTGAATTTGGTTTTCGAGAGCGTCTTCATTCGACAGGTATGAAAAGTCGAATAGCAGACCGCTGTACTCGCTTCTCTTATCACCAAAGAATGCCTGTGGGATGTTTTCTGATAATCTGTTCATCTCTGCAAGAATCGAACTTCCTCTCGCTACTAACTTTAGTAGTTGCTGACCACATCTATTATCAAAATGTAGGAAGTCCATTTTATATCAGTTCTTCTGCTGGGATAAAATAATAAATTAAAAATAAAGTCATCACTACTGTGAAAGTCAACCAACTCATCGTAACAGTTCCTACTGTGAGAACATTAAGAGTACAATATGATTACTGTAACTATAAATAACATGGTGTATAAAAAGTCTCCAAATCTCCAAAAAAAATGACCAAATCCACCATTTTTATTATATCCAAGGTTGTTATACTCCAAATCTTTTATACACCAATAATTAATGTCCATCTCCATAACATGCTCCCCAGTAGATTTAAAGTTTCAAGGAATTCATTTTTGAAGAATCTTTATCAATAAAGTGACGAGTGATGGCTGAGAAATATTCCTCCTTGTGATCACATTGAACACTTTGAAGACGAACAATGACAGGTGAAGGCATTGGATTTGATCGAAAATAGTTCATCGCAGTCTTCGCAGTTATAAAACATAAAACTCCGCAAGTCCTTCTTGTCACTGAAGGAGAGCGGTAGTTGGCAAAGTTAGGACGGAAAAGAAGCTCGTTAAAGTACAGGTGCTCTGAAGATACATCAGAAGAGCTGTCACTCAACAATGACAGCATTCTAGTAGCGAATAGTTTACTTTGTACAGTCGGATTTAAGAATACGAAACCAGGATCTCTTGAAACAATTCGATACCCATGACAGTATCTTGACCATCCCATCTTTGGATCATCAACAATATGATCATAACCTGCAGCACTTCTAATGTCCCATCCGTCAGATGCAACTTCAACATCACTATCTCTGTATAAATACTCCATCGGGTTCTTTAATACAATCGTATCATCAGAAATAATCAACACATGTTTTCCCATCGCTAATGAGTCTTCAATAGACTTCCACTTTCCTTTAATACTGTCGACTACTTTAATAATATGTTCTGGATAATGTTTTAGTGCTCCTCTTGTTGCAATAAGTAACGACTTATCACACGTTGAATCTTTGAATATAATTACAGATAAATCAACAACGGGATCAGCATAGGTTTTATTTATCCAATGTAAGTCTGGAAGTGAAGGTGAGGAGGTACCAATTTGGTGTGGTTGTGACTGATCACCAGGTTTACAACCAGAAAGAAGAAATTTAGTACTTTTGTGATGGTCGTCGCTGTTTGTGTATGATGATGTAACTTGATCTTCGTGGGGCTTTTCTAATTCTGAAACAGTTTGAACTTCACTGTCACACCCACACACATTATCACTACCACAGTAACACTTATCTAGTGCATCAGGATTCCTTTTATTATAAAGACTATCAGCTTGTTTCATCTTAACAGGTTTATCTGTGTGATAATTCGCATGTAAAGATATCGGTCCGTGGTTATCCGCAGCAGTCATTTTCTCCTTCGATCCGTATCCGAACTTTAAAAGATAAGGACGAATTATCCTCATTAGAACTTTACTATTCATAAAACAATAAGGGCTCAATACTCTCACTGATACAGGTGCTGCTGTTCTGTCTTCATAGGAGGGTGATAGTAGCTCAGTAAAAAAAGCTTCTTGATCCCAAGTCGACTCTGTTTGCATTCTGAATGATAAGATACTCAAAAAGTAATCAGACGATTCTGTCGCAGCAACATACCAAAGACCGCTATTTAGTGCCTGAATACGAAGTGATTTGGGCCAGTAGTGATCAGGTTTTGAGAGTCTTACGTCGGTTATCGTGTCGTTAAATGAGAACGAGGATTCGATGTCCCAACCATCTGACATGCTTTCAATATCTGTATCACCTCCCAAATATGAGAAAGGATTTGAAAAATAGACCACATCCGTGTCACTTAGTAATACAGATACTCCCAGTTGAATTATTTTACGAATTATTCCAAACTTTTTCGCGCTTACTTTATGATTGCCGGTTGCGTTATCGAAAGATTCCCAATAAGAAACATTCCACTTATCTAACATGTGAGTTACTTTGTTGTCAAGGGCTGCGACTAGTAAGTTTTGTATCTTTTTCTCTTTTATATTAGTGATGAATTCTGACAGACCAGGGGCAGCTGAATTCGCAACAGCTACTAGAACTTGTCGATTTATAGCAGTTTTCTTTAAGACTTTACAAAGAGATTGATAACCCTCTTTGATACAGTAGTCAGGATTGGGCCAGTTCTCTGATTCTAAGTTTACAATATATTTGAGTGGTCTGTTTGGGCTTTCAGAGCATGAGGTTCTACCTGCACATATCGGACAACTAGGAGGGATAGTCAGAGGATTTATTAATCCTTTCAGAACACCATCAAATACTTTTGGAGTAGTTGTTGTAACTACTTCTAATTCTTCTGAGTAAGAAGGTTTCGCTGTTGATTTGTTCTCTACTATAAGAGTGCCTTCAGTAGGCGTTTCACGAGGTTTTTCCCTTCCCGACATCAATGTTTCAATGATGAATATAAATAACAGTAACCATGATATTGTCTTTATTATTTCTATCATTTGAGTGCGTCGCATGTGTTCACAAACTATATATTAAAGATTCATAAAATACATTTTGACTCCTGCGGGAAAAGAATAAAAAACTATAAAATCACGTTGATCGATAAGAGGTACAGTTAGAGCAGCCCAAAAATAACGGGAGAGCGGAATAAAAACTGAAATTGCTTCCATTACGGTCAGCTGCCTTCAGATTATTCAACCGTACTTGAAATTTAGAGAGAGGGAGTAAAGCCGCCGCTAATAACGCATTTCATGTCACTTTGACATAGTGAAAGGGAAAATAACAGGCATGAAGCCAGGTGTGAAAATCACAACAGAGAGGAAAGTGGTCTCATCTTCATGAGAGAAATCATTTGAATGTGGCCGGTCGCAGAAGGTCTTAAAAAGTCCTGAGAACCATGCAGCCGTCGAAGAAAAAAGAAGCTACGTTGCTATAAATAAACAATAAAGCACACGCATTCACAGTACTGAGTAGGCAAAAATAAAAAGCTGTACCTCTACTGGGAAGGAACCCAACGGCATGAAGCCAAAACGGGCACTAACCAGCAGTAGTCTAGAAAATTAGATTCCACCGTATAATTATTTTGTTAAGGGAAAAAAAGGTATTTTACATTTGAAAGAACAGTTCTCGTGGGCATCACGAAGCTAAAATAAATATATAGAGTACAACTACTACCTTTTAGAATCTGCGGCATGAAGCCAATTCAAGAACAAAGAAAAATAAGACATCACACTCACGAAGACAGTTGCTTATGAGTAGTTACTTCCTACATCTTTGCAGCATATTTGTAGTATTCGATACCGAGATCTTGGAAAGCAGGTTCTACCCTATCTCCTATTCTGTCGATATAAAATTCATTAGTAGCCGTGTAAGGCGGATAAGCAGAGTCTTTCCGAGTGTCGTGGATGGATTCGTATTCCTCCTTTGAGAGGGTAACAGACTGGTTTAGGGTTTCGTGAGTGTTTATTTTGAGAGCAGCCTCCTTCCAGGAAGGAACAACAGTCATAGGGATTGATTCTGATGCATCACCAGATCCATATCCGATAGCAACAATATTCTTATTAGAGAGGTCAAGGTTTCTGGATGCTGCATCTTCTAGACCTACTGCAAGCCATGCTGGTAGGGATGCTGAATAAAGATTTCCAAATTGCGCGACATTTTCTTGTCCAAGACTCATTTTGGTTGCGAGTAATTCTTTGAAAACCGCATCACCTCTCAACACCTTCGCAACCTTTCCAGTTAACTTGTGCATCACTGGAGGAGCTCCAGTCTCTGCAATCACTGGGAACGGGTCTACTTTTGAGTCTTGTTCTATCTCTCTTTCTAACTCCTCTATAGAAACACCAGCCTTTTCACATAATTCCAACAAGTGATCTCTTCTATTTTGACCCCTTACTAACCCTCTGACATACAATACAGACATTGCTTGGATTGGCATCATTTTGTACGGGCGATGAAAGAATATTGCAGACAGGTCATCGAAGTAACTTCCAGCACCACCAGAAATATTTAAAGCATTTAACATATCCTCGACAGAGTGAATAGTTGTGTCAGTGTAGACTGTAGTTGAGTATGGACCTGAAAATACTGGGAAGTCAGATAATCGAGGTGTTGAAGTCGCCCACTTATCACTGAAGTGACGAGCAATGGGTTTTCTAAAATCTGGTCCCCTGTAGGAAGCAGACTTACCAGCGTGTTGATAGTGGACGTCAATCATGGAAGGGTTCTGTTCGACAATCATTGCGACTGCTCCTGCACCTTGTGTTGGTTCTCCAGTACTACCTCTCTCATATTCAGCAATGTCTGAAGCTACTACAATGGCAAGTTTCTTTGACGGATCAGTGTCTACAAATCTACAGGCGTTCTTTAAAGCATAGATACCACCAAGACAGGCGTGTTTAAACTCTGGTACTTCAACATTACGTGAGATTGGTGACTTTCCTAATTTCACAAGAGCATCGTCGAGCATCCCCTTCACGATTACTGCTCCAGCGCTGTTATCTGTCGAGGACTCAGTTCCGAGTCCTAAGAAACCAATGTCGTTGCCATTTATATCATAAGTTTCAATTAGTTTTAACACGGCGCTTGCTGCCATCGTGTAAGCATTTTCATTATTTCCGGGGACTCTGAAACTACTTCCAATGACATTTTCAATTTTGTCATAATTATTTCCAGTCCAGGAACACCAATCTTCTAAGTCTACCCTGAATGGTGGAATGTGGACTGCCATTCCAGAGATTCCTGCAAGCCGAGCAGTGTTGCGTCTCATCATTTCCCCCCCTTTTTTTTTTTTTTTTTTTAAATAAACGGAAAACTCCGAAAGATTAGAGCTGTTTGAAAAAGATTACCAAAACTGTGACTATTATTTAACTGTAGTACTTTTATACTCTCTTACAATCAAATTACCCCTCCCTCCTGTTTTGGAATATAGATTATTGTCGTTCTCTTTTATAGGGCTATTTTCACTAATCACCTTTTTTTTTTTTTTTTTTTTCCCTTCCCTCATCATTTGCTTGGTTGCATAACCAGTAAACTACTAAAAGTTCATCTCCTCCCCCCCAATAGAACAACACCGTATTCGTGGGCAGCATTGGGAGGAAGGAATAAAAACTGTTTTTGGATGAATTTTTGACGTCTTCGTCCACACTGACGAGAGTCAGAGAATTGGGGAACAACAACAAAAAAAAAATAAAAGAAGAAGAAGAAGAAGAAGAAGAAAAACAAGAAATTTCCCTCCGCAATAACATGGGAATAAGAAATCCTTACCACAGCTTAACTTAAAAAACTTATTAAGAATCAAAATAAAAAATAAAAAATTTAATAATTTAAAAAAAAAAAACAACAATGAACATGTATTCATTGCTTAATTCGTTCAGATATAAATGACTCTTCTCTTTTTACAAGAAGATACAATAATCTGTCAAACGGTTAACTGCCGAGCGTATCTATAATGATATGGTATCAAAGTAAATTAACTTAAACATCAGTAATTTATGTGACAGTTGACCTAAAGGTAATGTTAGTATCCGTTGGTAAACACTCCGCATTATTATCAATATTTTTTTCAGTTATGACCAAGTTCGTTAACTGCTTGAATATACATGATTCCCGGGAAACCAAACACCAGGAATACAGGCAGAGTTTAGATTTTGAATAACTATTTACTTTTTTTATAAAAAAAAGGGGGTGAAACTTTGACAATGTAAAAAACAGTAACAACTTTAGGTATTAAAAACAAACATTAATATCAAATCTTTGACTGAAAAATATTTGTAGTTGTTAATCAAAGAAAATTACGTTAGAAAAAAGTAAAAAAAAAAAAAGGGGGGAAAATGTGTGGTTTCAGTGACAAATATGATTGAAAAGAGAATTTGCAACGAGATTGAAGCGTGGCAAAAGAAATAATGCTAGATTAATCTTATTTTCTCTCTCTCTCTTTTTTTTTTTTTTTTTTTTTCTTTTTTTTTTTTCTCCTTTTTCTTATCTCTATTAACTTTTTTTTCTTCCTTTTTTTTTTCTTTTTTCTATTCTACTTTAATTGACCCATATATCTTTCTGATAAAAGCATATGACGCTACGAACCCTATCGTACCTACCATCAAGTTCAATGTGATAGCAGTAACAACACTGAACGAGAAGAAGACTGTCGATCCAGTCCAAGACCTTACATTCAACATAGAGTAGTAGAATTGAATGGAATTAATAAAGTAATATAATCCTACTCCCGATGGAACGAAGAATGATTTCCACCACCATCTGTAATCCTCAAAGACCAGTTGATAGTAAATGTAGGTCACAACAGTTAAGGCAACAGTCACTAATACAACAACAAATACCAATGCGAGAAATCCAAAGACGTAGTATACTTGTCCCTGTTGTTATTGTTGTTGTTTTCTTTTTAAAAAGTTATTTACCAATGAGACAACAATAGAATAATACATACCTGCCACACAGCACGTGTGATAAGACGAAGTTCCAGTGCAGCAGCACCGAATGGAATGACTCCAGGAAGCTGTTTTATTTATTAATTTCGTTTCTTAAAAACCGATTAAGTGTTAAGTAACAAATATCATACCAAAAGTGTAGAAAGTTTACTAAACATCCATCTCTGAGGAGGAATATCACGAGGGATGTCGTTGTGTCGAAGTGGCTGACTAATTGCAGAACATCTAAAAGCGAAGGAAGCTCCGAGTATCACCTGCGGTATGGAAAGACCAAACCAGATTGCAATAATAGTTAAAACAGTTGTGAATGGTACGGTCGTAGCTGCTCCTCTCCATGAAAGCATACACTCACATGATCCCCAAAGCAGAAATACAAATCCAGGGAACAGGATTCCAGAGTAGAAGATAGCCTTCCAGGATTTTACAAAAAACATGTTTTGCAGAGTTGCGGAAATGAAACCATTCAGAAACGACATCAAGACGAATAGAAATATTGAAGTTGATAACAAGGCTCCTCTAAACGCTGGTGAAACAAACCCGAGCATAGCAGCAGTTAGAACTGTGATTGATAATCCAATAAGTTGAGAACCAGTTCCAATAACTCCAGCGAATAAAACTGGTCTTGAAGGAGGACGGAATACTTCAGAGTGAACTAATTTCCAACCAACTTCTTCTTGAAGTTCCTCATCATTATCTGGGTTGTTGTAACGGTTGAAGTCCAAGTGAAGAGTTCTCATAATAATAATAACAACAACACCACTGAGACATAATAAGATAAGCATTGACTTTGTAATCTCAATCCAATGAGCTGATGCATTGGAATCAGCTTCACTTGTGCTTAGGTAGTAGTCCCATCGAGTTACCCATTTTCTGTCTGGTTTTTCAATCCAAGTCACTGAGTATGTCCATGGTACAGTTATTCCTTCTTTTTCAGATTTTGTTCTTGTGAATAATTTCGATCCACCGCACTCTTTCGTGAATGATTCCGGAGTTACCTCAAAACCAACAATAACAACACCAGTATCAACCTTGTGGTATTGAACCTCAAAGTTAAGATGATTATTAAGGAAAGCATTATTATCAACACATCCACCAATAGCAACTCCTCTAACTTCAGGTGTTACTCTTTCTGCTTTTCTGTTTCCACAGAAACTCTTTGAGGCTTCAGCACGAGCTTTTTCTGATGCAATTACCGGAAGGTTATCAAGAACCATATTCGCTCTGTATCCTCTTCTGATGAATCCATCAAACTTTTGAAGAGCTTCATCTCCAAGAGTTGCGTCTTTCTCTGAACAACTCAATACCTTACATGTTTCATTCTTAAGTACAATAAAAGTGTATGGTGAATCTTCTATGTGATCACCTCTTAGCATCATACCTAAATTCTCATTAATCTCTGCTTTATTTTCTAACTGACAGTATTGAAGATCGTAGTACTTAAATGGAATGATAGCATCCACAGATGTCAATGAATTCACAAGGGAATTAATTTGTGTTCCCTCTTCTAACTTTTGCATTGCTCCTGTCAAGTAGTAAGCATTGCTTACACCCAACAGGGATACCAAGAGCAAGAAAACTTGCATCATTATTCTGTAAAGCTGCAGGTGGAATTAAAATGGGTAATATGTTTTAATTGTCACATTCCAAACACGACAGTTGTTGTATGTCAAAGTATAGTTGTGATTGACCTCTTTTTCCGTGTTGTCATTCAGTGGGGTATTAAGTCCGTAATTCAGAAATTCATAACTTAGTAACTCGGCTGCTCAGCAACCGTCACGAGGGGTGACATCTTCCTTTGGTTTCTTGTTATTTTATTTTTTTTTTTTTTCTCGCTGTTTCTTTCTGTTTTTTCATTTTTTTTTTTTTTTTGCATCACTCGGAGAAAAAGAAAATTGGGGGAAAGAAAAAAATATCGTACTTGCATGTTCCTGATAAAGATATTCCGTGCGCCAAAGTATTCCACTACTGAACATAATAGTTTATTGTAGGGTTGCCTGAGCCAAGATTAAACCCGTTAAAGTGAGGAACAATCTTATCCCTATCCCGTTAAGACTATCTTTTTAATATGTGTGAACCTTACGCATTCAGCACAAGTACTGTTCCTTTCATGGGAGGGGTCTTTCCCTTGTCTCAGAAACGAGTAACAGCGAGCGTGCGCCGTTACCATCACCAGCAAAGTACTAATTGGGAGTAGAAAATGGAGAGAAGCTTGCCCATCAGTCGTCCCCAGGTATGAGGAAATTCAACTGTTTAAAGTGCGAACGCGGGGGAAAAAAAAAAAAAAAAAAACGCAACAAACATTCTCTCATCACCCGTATAAAAGTTGCACGGTGCGGGCAAGAACAATCAAACAAGATCGCTTGATGTTTCTGCTTTTTGTTTTTTTATACACCACTACCAGGTATGAATTGAAATTAGAGAAAAACTTACACCTGCTGCAGATAATCTTTAGGGATATAAAAGAAAAGGAACCTTATTGCACTACAAATGGATCGACTTGCAAGAATAAGAGAATGGTTTTTTTAAAAAAAAAGAAAAAAGAAATCATACAAATTGATACGACGAGCCGTGAATCCCGTCGCTACACATGTAAAAAAAAAAAATATATGAACGAACGATTTCTCTCCTTCAAAAGAATGGAGACAAGAAAAATGGAAGATGGGTGATGCTAAACTATTGGTTTTTCTTCACACCGTCAGCTGGTCTGACACTAGGTTTTCTTCCTAAAATCTTTGATCTCTGTGCAAGCATATGACTGTATAATCCTGATAGACCAATCAAGTAGACGGTGATAAGAGTTGGTAGACCTCCACAGTACTTGTAGAAGGCCTGAATGTAGTAAAGACTGTTACTGGAGGTCGAAGCTGGAGCGGTAGTAGCAGCATGGTTAAGACAACCAATCTCACCAATAACACCCATTGGGTACAATACAATAAATAATGTGTAACGTAACCAAGTTAAGACCTTATTGTTTGTAGGAAGTCCATAATATGAGTAACGAATAACTTCAGTTAATGACCAAGCAAACAACATCATACGAATCCAGACGTTGTCTGAGGCAAACTGAGCCTTTGAATCATTCACGACAGCTACTAATGCAACTCTTGAGAATAATTGAAGTGCGGTAGTCGCTACACCAGTTCTAACAAATCCAATAATCGCGTGAACGATTTCAAGAGCTGCCAGGTACTGAAAGAAGGTAACCGTTCCTCCAATCTTGTCCCAAAGACCAACTCCAGTTCCTTCAATCTCGTGATTGACTAATCCAAGTAGAGCCTTACCCCATCCGAATACTTGAGTAAAGTTGTAACCCATCATGTAAGGGAATACAACTGCTGTTAAGAAGCAGTAAGCGAGAGCAGCTGGGATACCAATGTTTCCAAACTTGTATCCACAACGCCATGCTCCTCCGTGGAATGAGTTTTCAGCGAAGAGGCACATTGGGTTGTCAAGTTTTCTAGTTGGGCTAGCAGCTGAAGTGACGTCATTTAAGTCAGTAATCATAAGACCAGTCATTACTGCAGTTGATGTCTCCTGTTGGAATACTTCAACAGGTTTAAAGTGATGCATTCCCTTGTAAGCGAGAGCGAAAGCTCTGTTGCTAACAACAGACTTTGTTGCTGTTGACGGGGCGATGTTGGTGCTGACGATGCATCCATCACGACGGGCAAGAATAGCTCTCCAGTGCTGAAGACGCTTTGCAAGGATGTAATTTGGTCCCTGGTCAGGAACAATAGCATCACAGACAGAAATCTCAGTACCTTCAACAGGTCTCGAGAAGTTTCTTGTCATTCTCTTACCAGTTACTGACAACAAAGTAGCGGCAAGTGATTGCCACATTGGCTGTCTGTTGAAGTTCTGTCTTGAGTGCTCCATCGCAGTGTTTGGAACAACGTGACAATCAGTTGGAGTGCAGAGGTACGCAATGGCAGGCTTCTGTTGTCTCTTCTTTACCAGTTCTTTAATAATAGCGTCCATCGCGACAGATACTTTCACAAAGAGTGGACCATCCAAGTAGGCGTATGCTCCAAGAACGAGTCTTTCCTTTGGAGCGATTTCAAGAAGCCAAGTTCTGATTTCCGGAGTGTTGGTTAAAAGGTTGCATCCAGCAATGGCTGCGAGCTCGTCGTCAGACTTACCAGCAGGGGATTCCTTAACTGGGAATACAAGGGTACCAGGTGATGCTCTGGCCTTCTTGATGAGCATATCCCAGATTGGTTTTCTGTCGAGGTCGAGAGCAACAACAGTCGCACCCAAAGCCATAAGAAGTGGGAAAGGTCCCATAGCTGAAGCAGCACCAAACAATACGAAATGCTGACCAGTTAGATCAACCCAGTCAGGGTTGTCTAAAACTTTCTGTAGGGAAGACCCACAGGAAGCTTCAATCACTCCGGAGCGAACCCAGTCTTCAATCTTCTGACGAAGTTCATTTCCCTTCAAGTCCTTGCCGTGGTATGGAACAGAGTACTTGGCTGGGGTACCAGTTCCCTTTAAGGTTGCAGTCTTAAAGAGTGGAGATGTGTACTTGTCCATTGCTGATGATAAACTGATCTCATCACCTCCCTCTTCTCTGATATAAACCATTTGATCATGAAGGTACTTCTCACCATTTTCAGCAATCTGGTAGGCGGATTTTTCACTCTTTACCGCAGCCTTGACCTGGTTAACGACATGTTTGGCATATGAGAATCTCCATCCTCTGGCCTTCTCGACGCTGTTGTGATTTGTTTGTTGTTCGTAGGTAAATACAACACAATATTGTTAAAACTAAAATAACACATACGCCGCGTGAGCATCGCTGTCAACACCCTTAACAGCAGCAGCAAAGGTTCCCTGATTAACAACAGTTGTTGGTCTTTCACCCTTTGAGTCTTTTGGGAACTCAATTCCGAGTGGAGGGCGTGGTGGTGGACGGGACATTTTTTTTTTGTTGTTTTTGATGCAGGCTGTGAATGATGACGACAATTTAATGTTTTTTTTAACCCTTAAGTTATCTGCATCCTCACCAACAACAACATTGAAAATTCGATAGTTTTCTTAATTCTGTGAGAATTGCAAAAAAAAATAATTTTAGTTAATGGAAGCGAACTATTTTCCCTATCATTATCTTAATAAGAAATTAAATAATAACGCTCATGAAGCAGCAAGCATTGGTTCGAGTGGTTCACAAACAGGTGTCACATTTGATGAGACAGAGGAAGCAACCGGTAGAGCAGTCATCCTTGAACAAGTATTGTCTTGTGCGGTTAGTAAGTCAAGTTCTCTTAAGCAATCTTCATCAGTCACACCATCTTCAGTAATATTACTTGATAAGATTTGACTTATTTGAGACGTTTCCTCACAAGCATTGGCAGCGTCAGTCATGACTGACCGAATATCAGCAGCAGGAAGTTTAGCATTTTGAGTCTTCAAGACGGAAATCGCATCCTTGATTGATGATACGAATTCGATATTAGATGCTGCCCTATCGATATCATTCATTATTTTAGAACAAGTGTGAAGTTTATTAACCGTGTCCTTGTAAGCTTTCATGTATGCGTTTAATTTCATTCTAATTTGTTGGTGTGTTATTCCGTGTGTCCGTTGCATTTCTTCTCTAAGAGAAAGCAAGACAGATTTTAATCTCGATACCTCCAGTGCGAATTGTTCCTCTTGTCGTAGTAATGCGACAAGGTTCGAATCTTGATCACTCCGGGGACCGAACTTGACAGCATATTCAATTCCTTGTCCAAGTTTCCTAATTGGAATTGGGATGCAAAGACGATCTCTATGTAATTGAGCTACCATGAGCTTGTCATCAGTAGCTGATAAGCCAACACTAGCAATGAACTCACGAAGTTGACGAGGTGTTATGTATGAACTAAACACATTACGAGATTCGTGAACAGTTGATTCCGCTGAATCGTTGGCAGTTCGAACCGCACTTCCAATAACAGAAAAAACCTCACGTGCATACTTTCTCGCTAGAAATGTATTTATATACTCTGATCCGTTATGTTGACTGTATCCCGCAAGAGTCGCCAACTTCAGAGGAATTTTATAAAAAGAATAACGCACAAGTCCAACAAGGCCACCATGACTCGTATCAAGCTCAGCTAAGAATTCATCAGCTGGTAATAATTGCTTTTTGTAAATAAGTTCTTTAGCAACAGCTTCCCTACCTGAATACGTTCGACCTCGGTATGTGACTTGTGGAGTTATGTCCTCAGATGGATTGTAAAATCTTAGCTGATCAGAATATTGGATGACTCTATTTGTCCACCATTCCAACTGTTCAGCGTCTCGCTTACATTTATTGATAGGCTTCCAATCATCAGCTAGTGGAACGAGTCTTCGAAGCATGATGTCTAAATCTTCACGGTCTTCAGGAGACTGACCATCATTGCCTTTTGGTTTTTTTGTTGTTGCGGTAGTGTTTCCTTCTCTACATGACGGTTCTAAAGTAGAGCGTTTCCGAGACATGGCCTGCTGGAAAAAATGTAAAGGAAAAAAAAAGTAGATCTTCAAATATTCGTAAGAGGCTTACTAATCACGAATTCCGTTCTCTCTTTTCCCATTGTGTTGTGTTGTTAAAAAGGAAAAAAAAAAATACAATAAATAAATAAAATAATAACAACATAATTCTCCACGACTGCTGACAGTTCGAGATTGGTCGAAAATGTTTTTTTAAAAAAACAAAACAAAAAAAAAAAAAAAAAATGGAAAGTGCATTTCGGGTGGTAAGTCAAGTTTAGGTTATTATTATTGTTTTTATTCCACAATAGAATACAACACTTTTTTCTTTTTTCCCCCGTTTTTTTTTTTTTTTTGTATCCACAAGAAAGGAGGAAAAAAAAAAAAAAAAAAAATTCATAAATAACATTTCACTCCCTGCCTTTCTCTCTTCACTCAACAATCCTCCCTAACTATTAAAATAGTTGTTTAATGGTTTCATATTTCGGTTGTACATTTTCACTAAAAATTAAAAACTCCCACAGAATGCTGCTATGCCGCAGACTAATGGCTGAGTCTTATCCACGTAATCCAACTTCCAGACCTTCGAACTTAACATCCCCAGGAATAGGCGTATCTTTCATTAATATGTCTCCTTTCAAATTGAATACAGTGAGGTAACTTGAAGGGGCATTACCATCGACTCTCTCACAACTTCTGATAGCTATGAGCGTGTCATCTTTTCCGTTGAGGAGGAATTTGAATTCTGAAAATCCATAGCTGGGCTTTGCTGCAGCTTTTATCATTGTAGTAGAGCAGTGAATAAATGAACCATCACATCGAATTAAGTGAAGTCCTCCATCTTTCTCACTCCAATGATTTGGATCAAATGCCTCAGTTGATACTCTGTAAGGTAAGAAGAACCATTGATGGTGTACTTCACTCCATTGAACAGCTTCATGCATCATGTATCCAGGGAATTTATTATAAATTGATTTAACACTTTTATATTCGGTATCCCATAATATTGATCGAGGACGACCTACTTCGTTTGTGAGAACTTTAATCCACTGGTGGTCGTAGTGGATAGTGTCGGTGTCTTCAATCCATTCTCGTCCATGTGACCCGAAATGTAGTTTTGAATCTCTTACCGCAATCCATTTACAAGGAAATGGTCTCTCAGAGTCACCATCACCTGCTGCAAGAATCCATCTGGGATATAACATTCTGGTTGATAAACCCAATTCAAAAACAATTCCTGTATTCGAATCACATGAATAAAGCTTTTGTTTATACTGTTGTAAACCGTGCAATTCCAATCCGCTTGAAAGCGGGTATGGAGTTTTTAATAGTTGGGGTGCACTGCTGCTGTCCCATATAATTTTATATACTCCGTTTAATGATTTCACAAGAGTACCAAATTGTAGTATCGTTGCAGAACTCGGTGTGCTGCTTGAATTTACTCCAATAACAGTTAGTGAGAAGGTATTTATATCTGAGAATGTTTTCGATTTTCCTGATAGGGTTTTTCTACTTTTCGCGACCATCAGTGGGTTCGTGTTAAGAGTACTTTGACCAGACCCAAGGGTTTGGATTCCAACCATCAACAAGAACAATACCACAAACACAATCCCACCAATCTGCTGTGGAGTTAGTAGTTTTATAGTTCTGACATACCCATCAATAAACCTTGCTACAAAGTCATCATCCTGTTGCTGAGTTCGGCGGTTCATTCAAGAAGCATTATTCTTTAAGAGACAAGCGGTAGTAGTCTGGGGACTGGGACTGTTAATGAGAACTAGATAGATAATATCGTACCCAATATACATTAAGCTAATTGAATCCAGTCATACCTCACTTGCTTATAAAACTGTAATAAATAACATAAAAGAAAACAATCATTCAAAACTAACAAACAAGTCAGCATTCAGGGTTTTTCGGGAAGTTTAATGAAAGACTCCCATAAGCTGTTTGGTGAGGTGGGAACAAGGAATCCTATTCTGTTTCTTCTTTTTTTTTTTTTTTTTTTTAATTCTTTTGAAGATTTTTAACGAAAGCAATTAACAAGCTCCGTTTAAACTAACTAAAGGGACGAGATGCAGGTTCTCACGACATTTCTCTAGCAAATAGATTTTCATAAAAGATATACAAGTTTGCGAATAACTTGAGTACTCCTACTTTCTGTACTAATTGGTTGCTTTTTAGTTTTTTATAGTTTTTTTTTTTTGTTTGCTTTTTTTTTTCTTCTTGGAAATACCGAAGGGAATATTAAGGGTAAAAAGAAAAATTCCTTTTCGGAAAAAGAGGATCGTCATCAAAAAAACGTTGTAGTTGTTATCGGCCACGTAGCTTTCTTTGCTGTCAGTACTTGTTTTGTTAATAAACCTCTTTTTTTTTTTTTTTTTAAATACCAAAACAACTCAGTCATCAGAGTCAAGTTGTAAACCGGCTCTGGGGTTCGTGTACAAATAAAATATTTCAGTGTATTGATCAATCGCTTTTTAGGCAATCTTCTTTATTTGTTTAATAACTTTATTTATAAAAAAAAACGATCGAAGAATGGTAGGTCTCTCCGTCTGCATATACCCTCATGTTTGAAGGGAGAAAAAAAAGAACGAAAAAAAAAAATTGTAGTTAACTGCGAGTGTGCATTATAGTATCAAATTGAAGTAAGAAAAGAAATCCACGTTCTATTTTTTTTTTTCAATGGCAAGAAAATCACAGGGAAGTTGTCACCGATGATGGACTTGCAGAAAATAAATAAAATCGAGGTTAGACTAGGCCACAACCATTGATGTCATCTTACTCTTCTATCCATGTTCAAACAAAGGAAATTTGAAATGAATAAAAAAAAAAAAAAATAAAATAAAATAAAAAAAAATGAAAAAAAAATGCTCTCTACCAAACTAAAACAAAACTTCGAAGGGTCAGGGAGAAATCGGCCAATTACAGAACACACAACAAAAACGAACCATAAACTAATATATTTTGGTGAAAGGGGACGAGGATTGAAACACACATAGTTTTTTCACAGCTAATGCTCGCTATCCTTTTTTCTTTTTTCCCCTTTCCTTTTTTTTTTTTTTTTTTTTTTTTAAAAAAACAGTAAAGTAGCCTTTTTTATATGTCGGCAAAGCAAATTACCGGGGGGTGGGATGACGCTATGTTATATTTTTCGGAAAACGCGAACAACAAATAGACTCCAAACAAAGGTAACCTTTGCGCCCAGTTGTGTCGATGTTTAAAAAATGATACGACACGTTAAATAAAGGACCTAAAGCTTTATTCTTTCCCCTTATGCGTTGGTATCGCAGGACACATACAGCAAGATTTACACCAGAAAAGAAAGTACAAGTGAAGGACACAGCCTCCATCCAGTATCAATATTTCGAGGAATCAAAAATTTTATTTTTTCATTTTTGAAGTAGATATTTAAATAGAAACATGTCAATATTCCGAAACAACGCATCAGGGAAAGTGAGATTAAGGACTACAAATAATAACAGCGATCAATGAACATACGGCGGACATGTTCCAGCACAGAAATGAGACGAGGATCCCATAATAATGTACGCTCCTGCTTTTTTTGTTGATGCTTATATAACTTTTGTTAAAATTAGAATTAATTCATTCCTTTCGACACAAAACAAAACAAAATATTTTCTTTTTTCAGGAAAGGTACCTAAGTACTACTGCATACAACTAGTTTTTATTTCTTGGAAAACTACGTTTGGTTGTTTATTTTATTTTATTTTATTTTTTTGATTGCGCAAGTCGACGAAAAAAAAAGAAGGGAAAAAATCGAATAAAACACCATCTCGCAGAGGTCTATGTTGTTTTTTTGTCCTTGACAGGTGCCCATTGTTCTTCAATATCAGCAGGGAATGGACTATCAGCCGCAATGGTGTTAATGATGTTAACTTCTGCAGCGCATGCATCTCTCCAATATTGCTCTAAAAGGTCAAGTTGACCGAGAGCGTTCCAGTCGATGTTTCGTTCTTTTGCCATTCTCTTCAAGAGTGCAGTAACTTGTTGAGATTGCTGTGAAAGCAGATCTCTCCACTGACGATAATGTTTTAATCTCGGTGGGAAGTATTTTGGCATGATCGATTCCTCCATTTGAATTTGATCCAACAAAACCAAAGGAAGTCTTTTATCAACTCTCTTCCTACCTGCAGCTTTATACCACAATAACAGTGATGATCTTACTTCTGCAAGTCTCCAATGATGTGGGTGGAGTTGTAGAGAACTTCCTGGAATCACATCATCCATTGACAAAGTGCTCTTTAACTCTTTTGTGTATCTTGTGATGAATGATACCATCTGTTGTCTGTCATTGTTCTCTGTTACAGTAGAGAATTCTTCTCTCATTAGTTGCACAGCTAATTTATTATTCTTACTGCTGGATCCCTTTGATGACGACGCATAAAAAGCACCAGTCAGTCCCTTGTCCTCTGTTGCTGGAGATATGCATCTGCCGCAGTCACATTTGCGGGAGTACTTCTTTTGAACCCATTCATTGCGATGGTCTGGTGGTAGCCAGAATCTATCAATAATACATTCCCAAGGAAGAGTTAATTCATCTCCCTGTTGAATCGTATCAATTGCTACGACGTCTACTGTGTGGCGATCAGCTGATAGAAATGACATCGCATTAGGCCAACAACCTCTATTAAAGACACTACTCCAAGGAGAGAATCCCATCTCATCACCAATAGCAACACCATTCATTGTAGCCTGACTTAAAGCTTTTGACCACTGCTCATCACTAAACTCACTTGATTGCGATGGTGTTGATGCTCCTTTATCATAAGGAAGATTCAAGCTTAACATCGGATTACCAGCAACATGTTGAACAAGTGTGAACGGATAGGCCTCAACAGAATCCATTCTTTCTCTCCAAATAACTTGACCAGGAGGGATATCCTTCTTAGCTACAAAAGAATAAGGAACACCATTATTAGTAATTGGAACTAGAAATTCAAAAGCCAATTGAGGATTGTATTTACGAACAGCATCTACGACTCTACGAACGTCGTCACCGTCACAAGATGAGTCTACTTCTGGTTCTTGTTCTTTAGTAGAACGTTTTACCCATAAAACACATCCTTGAGTTCTTAAACCCATCTGAACAGGATTATTATTCCAATCAACATTAATAGGTAATGGTTGAATACTAGTACTCTTATATTGCTTTGTAACGTGAGCAATAATCCTTGAAGTACCTTCACTACTAATAGTGAGACCACCAGTTGAAGATGTAGCCTCTGAGTAATCAATATCACCACAACCTAATCCTTGCTCTAAAGAAGTACTGTGGGTTGTGAAGTACAGTTGCATACTTTCTTTCTTAGTTAGCTTTAGCTTACTTAAGATGCTGTTTGTTTGTTTGTTTGTTTGTTTGTTTGTTTGTTTGTTTGTTTGTTTGTTTGTTTGTTTGTTTGTTTGTTTGTTTGTTTGTTTGTTTGTTTGTTTGTTTGTTTGTTTGTTTGTTTGTTTGTTTGTTTGTTTGTTTGTTTGTTTTTCCCTGTAGTATTTTTACTAAAAGAAAAAAATAATAAAAAAAACATACTTCGGAATAGCTCTGGCCAACGGCTTCGTAGGATCCACAGACACTACAATTCTTTTCTTACCCCCGGCTAAGATGCCAGGATCAGCCATCAGCTGAATGATCATTTTATTTGATCTACCGAATGCTCTGAAAGGAAATTAAAACTAAAATCAATTCCACAGATAAGAAAAACAACACCTTCATGCTGCAGGGTATTAATAGTCATCTGTGGGTATGGAAACAGACTCAACGTTAAAAGAGTGGCTTTGGAATCTCAGCTCGAGTTCATTCTTCTTTTTTTCATTCAGCAAAAATCATGCCGTAAAAACAATCCGTGATTTTTATTTTCACAGGAATTGAGTGAGCGATAGCAAAGATAAGATTAGCAGCTTGCTAAAGAAAACGATTAAAATAAATTCAAAATAAAAATAAAAAATATATATTTGACAAGAAACAAGGAGTCCGTGAGGCAAGTTCGCGATTACTTCGAATAGAAACAAATAACAAGAAAAAAAATAGCAAAAAAAAAAAAAAAAAAAAAAACAACGCATCGCATCGCACTTTCTTCATTGAGTTCTAGTTTTCAACAAAGACGAAGCGTGCTAACACTCGAAACACCGCGAGACGACTTTTTTACTATTTTTTATAACATTGGTCACCTTCGACAAGTGGAATTATTTAAGTTTTTTTTTTTTTTTTTTTTTGAAGGATTGGATTATTGCGCTCGCAGGAGCATGAATTCTCTATCCAAAAAAAAAGAAAAAGAAGAAAAGAAAAACAATAATAATAATAAGCCTTTTTTATATCATAACTTGACACAAGGGAAAAAATATTCGAATGAGAACAATGCCTCAACTAAGAAACAAATCTAGCGAGTTAAGTCAGTCAAGACTCGTACTTTCAAGAGCTTTCAAATACTACCGTTAGAGAAAATAACGAACTTATAGAAAACACGAGGCAAACGAACAGAGACTTCACAAAGGAAGTAATAGCGATCGATAAAATAAGAAATAGTTTTTGAGTAATGAAGTTGTTTTGATTTTATGGGTTGTTAGCAGCCAATACTTTGTCCCAGAAATCACACTGCGCTTTGCGATGATTGAATTGATTAGTAAACCCAACACCGCCAAACCTTTTTTCAACATCAATTACTATTGAGTTATCCACCAGTGGATTGTATTTACTCCATGGTAATGGAAGCGTAGAACCTGATCCGAAAGAAGTCCAAAACCCGGACATATCTTCTGCAAGTTGAGCTTCGGCAGCAGTTTTCCAGTTGCATTCAGGAGTGAAGGTGCTGCAATTGTAAACATATCCAATTTCACTTCCGTGTGGTACAACAAACGCACCTGATCCAGTTCCAGGGATACCAGTATCAGTCTCTGTTGGATGAATAAAAAAATAAGAATAACTATTTTGATTACTCTGTTGTAAGTTCATTAAAGTTCTTCTACTTGGACAAGTGAATTCATGGTCTGATTTCGCTCTCATTGCAGCCCACCACCAAAATGAGTAATTTCTCAAATTAGAAGGATATTCATACTCTTGAACCTGATATAAAGATGCAAGTTCTGGTAACCAGTCATCATTAGGTACGTATGGTGACAGAACATAGTTGAAATCGGACTGAGTTGCATTGGCATACGGATAACCATCACTTAGAAAGAAGAATGAATATTCATCCCTATTAACCCCAGCGATAATATCTACATTGTGAACTCTACTAGTTGGGGATTGAACAAGTCTCCATGGATGGAGATCGAACTCTACTCCATCAACAACTGGTGACCACGCGATAAATATATTCGAAGGTACAGCAGGGATTAAGTTTACTGCTGCTTTCAATTCTGAAGTTGTTTTACTTTTCAGACAAGTTACATTCTGTTCACCAGTACCAGAACAGTTTAGCAGATCACAAAAATGTTCAAACATCGCTTCCGCATTATCAAGAGGCTTTGCAGCCCATACTGCACCCATACCAGACTCAGCAATAGCTTTATTGTATAAGCCAAAACTTCTGTGTGCTACTAAGTGATTTGAGACAGAACCTGCACCTGCGGATTCTCCGAAAATGGTAACATGGTTTGGATTTCCTCCGAAGGCAGCAATATGTTTCTTAACCCAAATCATAGCAAGACGTTGGTCTTGAAATCCAAAGTTTCCCATCGACCCATCCTTGTCTTTTAGAAAAGAAGATCCTAAGAACCCGAAAGCATTTAACCGATAGTTTATTGTGACTACAATTACTGGATTTCCTTCTTTTAAAGAACGCCTAACAATTGATCCTCCAGCGAATTCATTACTGCAACCTCCTGCAAAACCACCACCGTGAATCCAAATCATTACTGGGAGGTTCATCAAATTACTACTTGATCCCGACGGTTTAAATAGATTAAGATGAAGGCAGTCTTCTGAGTCATAAATCCCAAGTGTACATCCACTACCGGGACATGTGTCACCAAATGTCGTTGCAGCGAATGTCTTTGGAGCCCATGGTTTCTTCGGTAACGGTGCTTTCCATCTGTTATTCCCCGTGGTGTCTTCTCCATAAGGGATTCCAAGATACTCGTCGATGTTATCAAAATAATTACCTTTTACTACTCCTAATCCAGGTATATGTGTTGTTGGGTAACTTTCATTACCCAATCCCGATGCTGCAAACAGCGAAGCGCTCAACAGTATGACCGCCATGTGTGTTGTTGTCTTTGAAGAAAAAAGTTTTGTTAAATTATCAATCTTATTGCAGGTAGTTTCTTTATCTAACTCATGGTAACAGCAATACGGAAGGGAAAAGAAAATCAAACATATAACGAACCAAAAAAAAAAAAAAAAAAAAAAACGTGAATAAATATTTTTCTCAATAATGGAATGCAGGAAGGGAAGGTAATATTTTATTCTCATCTTTGTTCTTTTCTTCTATTCTATTCCATGTCTGAGAAGATGGAAATATGTCGGTGATAGACTAGCCATGAGACACTTTCAGAAGTTATTGTGGTGGTGTTCTAGACCTTAAATTATCATTAGTTTCATACTCACGAGGAGCTGCATATGATGAAGTAGCCGAGGCCTTTGGTCCAGAAACAGCTTTTGTAGGTACCTTTTCACCCCGCAACGTATCAGTTTGCAACCATTGCATTTCTTGAATACGTCTGCAAACTAAATCATTTTGAAAGTATTCACTATTACTAGAACCTGGTAAGAGTGGTGAGGGGTAGCTGCTAGGAGGTTCAACTTCAACATTACGCTTTGAATATGACTTATCAGGTTTTGTTGGAAGGCAATGAAATCCTTTATTCTGAGTTGATGATAAAGACAATCCAACTTTTGTTAAATACAATTCCTCATCTAAAGGAACTGTACGAGATTGACGTTCACTTCTTTTTGTGAGTTGTTTTGAAGAACGACTCTTTGATGTCGATCTGGTTGTTGAATTTCTGTGTTTTGAATCTTTTTGATCTCTTGTTCTCTCTCGATCCCAACACTCTCTTTGATAATCTTCTAACTCCGCTAGCAGATCACTGTTACCTTGAGTTGCGTCTTGAAATGCTACGTAGTGAACGAGTCTTGTTACGAGTCCTGCTACTTCTTCATCAGCACCACTTCCATTTCCTTTGTCAAGGACTTCAAAACGATTACCTCCCAAAGACATGACCAGAACGTTATTTTTCTTACCAGGATTATTCTTTACATGATGGATTCCTCCAGCTGCAATTCCAGTTCCAGGATTTCCATTCTTCGGTTGAGCCGCCTGTGCTGGAGGCAACTGAACCTCATCGCTCTGGTCTTCCTCAACTGTGATTTCAGCATTTAATGAAGCCATTTATCCTGTTGAAGTTTCTTATTATAAATCACGCACAGTAAGTAAAATGTGTTTACACAAACTATGTACCTTTCTATATCACTTCAGTACCTACTGTTAGACAATAATTAAGTCCTTGCTAAGGAGCAGGGTAATCAATAAGCAACGGTTCTGAGTGCTAAGAAAACCAGAATCCTTGAGGGCTACAACACATACTCTGAACTATTATAATTTATTAATAAATTATAATTATTATTATTATTATTTTTTTAAATTTTTTTTTTTAAAAAAAAAAAAAGGAATTTTTTTTTTAACAGAAAAGACTCCAATATTACGGATGAGAACCTGATCAAGGAAAGGGGGGAAAGAGTGGCCTTTTGAAAAAAAAACTGTAAAAAGACTTTTCTTTGTGCACATTATTTTTATTTCTTTCTTTTTCCAAACTAAAATCATTTCTTATGTCAGTGAGTTGAACATCCATTTGAATGATAGGTTAAAGTACCTCATAAAAGATGTGCATAAGTCACCAAACTACTAAATAAAAAAAGGGGAAAGGAAGGGGGTTAACTGTTCGATTTTGTACGTAAAAAACAAATGTATTGTATCATAAAACAACAGTTTTAGATACAGTGACTAATGTAATGTTAGTGTAGGCAAACACACTGCGATTAACGTAAATACTTTACATCACAATAAATGTTTCTAACTTAGCTGCATTACACATCTCTTTTTCCGTGTTGTCATTCAGTGCAGTACGGAATCGAGTTATTCAATTACGAATTAATAAAAAGGGGAAAGGGGGTCACAAATTCAGAATAGAGTTTTTGCTGTGTCCTTGTCATGATGCCACGCTGATGTGGAAAGAGGAAATTGAACTCTTACACAGTAACAGATATATAAACTAGCTTTGATCAATACTAACATCAACAACATTCCGTTATGGAGGTGGATCCCGATTCCCTCTCCAAGTTTCCCCCCCACAATCTAGTATAAAATATAAAACAGCAGCAAAGCACGACGACTCACAAGCATATTAAATGGGCCAAACAAAGTGTCCATTTTTGTCTTGCAGTCTTTATCAAATGATGATATGCAACGCCAGTTCGATTCCGTCTCGAGTTATTATTTTCTTATTTCTTTATACAGGTAAATTCAACGACTTCACAATCGTATTGAACCGTTGTGAGTAACTGACCACCTGACCACCTTTATTTAAACCAGCAGTTATCTTCTGAAAGTAAGCTCACAGGGTATAACTTTACATGGTTTTAAAAAGCAAGAAATGGGACGACGTAAACTAAAAAAAAATAACAATAACAATAACAACAGGGACAAACAAACAAACAAAAACAGGGAAGGGAAGGATCATAACCTGCAATAAACACAAAGCAAGTTGAGGACAAGGATACGTAAATAGTAAGCCCCGTGAGAACTTCCAACATCAATCGAGTGGAGACATTGCTGAGCGAGCGTCAGTATTAAATACTGAGTGTCACTACAGAAGTAGTCAGCGACTAGATTGAGTATTACGTAGTAATCGCATAACCCAATAAGGATATTCTTATTTTATTATATATTTTTTAAAGGGTTCCAAAAACCAACACCATACGAAATCGAGTGGTGACATAACTGAACGAGCGTCAGAATTCAGAGTAAGAAAACTAAGTAGTCGCTACAGCAGTCAGCAACAAGGATTATGAATGCATTACTTATTCGGAGGGCTATTACTGTTTGGCTGAATATTTATTGATCTTGTGGTTCTCTACCTAAACCCTAAATAGTAGTACACTGATGACATCGTTGTACTGTTCAGAGGGCTGTACGGTGGATTATGGTACCACAGCCAACTGGTCTGCTAAATATTATGAATGAAAAAAAGATTTAAAAATAAAAAAAAAAACAGAACATGAGATTAGGAAAGATAACTTTGATAAATAAAAACAACCTCAATTGAAAACCACAACTGGGTATCTATTTTAACTGACGAGTGTCGGACTATTAAATGCTATGAAGGTCAGAAGTCTCAATAGAAGAATGGTTAATTCAATCATCAGGGAGAGGAACGGATCCCTGTCTTGAAGGAGATGTAGAAGCAGACGATCCTCTACTTGAGAATCCACGTGATGCTCTTCTTTGAGAACTAACAGTTGCTGTAACTTCATGATAAGACGGAGGTGGTGGTGGGCTCTCCAATTCAGGAACAGTAGCCGCAACAATTGGTGGCTGTACTGGTTGCCGCATGGCAGGGGGCATAGCACCACACGCTATTCTTCTAGTCGCTGCATTATTCAACGCTCCCTTTGGTGCTGCACCCATTCCTGGAGCATCTAATCTGTCCACTAGTAATGGTCTTTGAGGTACATTAGATTGCTGTTTTTGCTTTTCTCTCTCCTGTTCTTTTCTCTTCTTCTTTAACTTGCTTCTCTTAGTGACATAGTGGTCTTGAAATGAAGCATTTACTTGACCATTTGCTGTATCAACGCAACACTGGGTTTCACTGTCATAGTCAGCCTCTGGTACTGGTTGCATGAGCCAGTCGCTATCGAGGTCTTCTGCTTCTTTGTTAAATCTGTTTGTTGTTAATTTATTTAAAAAAAAAAATTAAGTGTGACTTTTAGAGATGTTAAACATACGCTACAAAATTTGAATCCGTATTTGGAGTTATTTCTATCTGTGGAATTTCTAGAACAATTTCTACTTCCGTCATTTTATTTTATTCTTTTTTTTTTTTTTCTTTTTCTCTTTTCACTTCCTTTATTGAAGTCTTACACAGTAACTAACTAATTTCCTGTAGGAATAAATGACTAATAATAATAATAATTCTTTTTATATTGTATTACTTATTCAAAGTCGGTTACGATTTTTTTTTTTCCCCTCCCTCCCCTCTCTCTCGGATGTTTTTCAAAAGAGGGAGGAGGTAAAAAAAAAAAAAAATTACACTACTTAAAAACCATAGACAAATCCAAAATTGACAGAGAAGTCTCTACTTGTTGAACGAAGATAATCGTTTGTTGACACATCTAATTGGAAATGTATGAGTATGTGTTGCTTCATCTGTAATTACCATAACCTGGAGTAAAGTAATACCAGGAGAATGTAATGATATTGTAATAGGATGACCATCATCACCATCTGGAAGTAGATCAGCACTAATAGATCCCTCATAACTAACAGTCTCACCCAGACAAGCAGCATGAAAAGTATTGGCTCTGATTCCCTTTTGTGTGAAACCAATCTTGATAGATAAAGGACGTGAACTTCGTGATGAGTCTTCAGATAATAATTTTATTGTTAAGTCGTGAAATCCATGAAGTGTTACTTCCGACTCTTCTTGATTAATAAATGTACTTCTTGATATTAACATCTCCTCATCGTCTACTACGAGTCCAACAGAAACTGTTTCTCCATCGAGTGGGTAGTCAGCTGATTTAACTTCTTCTTGTGGTGCATTTGGTTCTTTGAAGCAAAATCTTATTTTTGGAACACTCGTTAGTGGTTGACTATCTCTTATTTCTGGAACAATCTTTAAAGGAATCCGACCGAATATTCTTTCGTTTGCAGATTGTAATTGACCCTCCCATCTAAGGGATAGTTTCTCGAGAGGAAATTGCGATCGATCAGAATTCTGAATAAGTTGCAACGTCGGTATCAACACAGTGACTGACACTCCCTCAGGTAATAATATTTTATGACAAGCTGGCTGCAACCCAATAGGACAATCAGTAAAGTCTGCCGAGACTGCAAGAGACGATGGAATAGAAAACAATTCTGCATCTTCATGTGGACGTATTAATTTATAAGGAGAGTTTGCAACGTATATCGACAATTGTTTCCTACCAGTTCCCTGAGATGAAATATGATTCGTAATGCTTGCCGTTATAAATCTATTACACTCAGAATACGAACTAGAAGAGCAGCTTACACCATCAGATATTTCAACATTACAAGGCAATGAAGCTCTTCGTTGACACAAAGCATACGTTTCCCAATGTCCTTCAAGATTTCTTATATTAGTAGTGGACACCAGCTGCTGCTCAGATTCCTCTTTTCCGTACAACACGTCTAAGTTAAATTGAAGATTCTTGCTACCTGACAGCAGCATTGCAGGAGCTGTAAAATAAACAGTCAGCTCTTTTGTTGTTCCAGGTCCCAGTGGGAGTATGTCGTTGATAGCTGACTCCAAACATGATAAAGATAAATATGTTATGAGATTCTGACCTGAATTGTCATCTAATTCAGTTGGAGATAATTTAAGTAAACTTATTGAATGCATTCCTATGTTTTGAAGACAGAACGTTAAAGGTTGAACTTGTCCTGTTATTAAAGACATCTCAACTTTGTGATCAGTAGAGCCTTTAGGTGCAATAGATAATAATGGAATACTACTTACCACATGAACAGTTGGGCTTAAGTCTTTCTGACAACTAATTGGAAGCACCCAAGGATGTAGAACAATCCCATTCGCTAACACATAAACAATCACGTTTTCAATTGTAACCTTTCCTCCTTGTAAAGGATGAATCCCAACAGTAAAGACTCCTGTTGCCTTCGATGCTAAAGATACGTTCTCTCTCCATATCACACGTGAAGGTACTGATCCAGATTCTAACTGGACTCCAACACGTTGAAATGTCAGTGGAATTCCTAAAGGATTACACAACGTAATATTAACTTTTGCAGTTGTTTGAGCTACCCAAACCGGATGCTGTAATGATTCCGGATTTATATGATGATTTACTGAGAATATCTGTTTACCAACTCTAACAGTTTTCAATACAGGTCGATGATGATCAGGAGATTCTAAAGGCTGTATTGGAACTGTTGGTAGTGGAGGTGATAAGGCTTTAAATCCACATCCATGACTTCCTTCATAATCTGATAATACTCTAAAGACTTTGTACATAAAAGACTGATCAACAATTGTATGATAATTACTAACAGCAAACAATGACAACTGATAGTAGTATGCACACCTTTGAGGATTCCTTTCAGACAAAGTCTTCGCCGCCGACAACATTTCTTTTAACAACGCAAATTGTAGAATGTCAGGTTTATGCAGTTCGATTCCTGCAGAATCCTTTTTTATTACTTCTAACTCTGCAGTGCATGGGTTCAGCCTTAGTGGCATTGATAATAGGCTTGCAGCAGATAAGTACTGTTTCAAAGCCTGTTCTGGTTTGCCTTGCATTGCTGATACTTGTCCAGCAAGTCGAAGAAGTAGAGTTGCTTTTCTATCAAAACCGGCATATATTGACAGCTCAGATAGTTTTGTGATTATTTGGGGAGTGTTTGAAGAAGTCAATAACTTACACTTTCCGTAAGTATCGAATATAGATTCTTGAATAAGTGTTCCATCCCTACTAAACTTTATTAAGAAACTAGACAATCGAATGCCAGCTTCAATCCTCAATGGTATAGAAGTGTGTTCGTAGTTTTGAATTGCATCATTATAAAGAGACGTAACTTCACTTATCCATGCAGCATCTGATGTAAATTCAGAGTCGTGAGTTGCCGCTAAAGACATCCGCTGCAAGTAAACGCTGCAGGCAATACCTTCTGTAGCCGCAGCGTTCCATAACTGATCTCCGACTTTTTCTGCTTGAGATGCAGCGAATTTAAAGTACTGACAAGCTCCCTTAAAGTCACTTAACATTAAACAAATATCACCGATATTCTTTTGAACTTTATAAACTGCTGCTGGAGCAGATGTGACAGGTTGGACAGGTGGTGGTGGTGATGAACCTGGTGTATCGGGTGTTGTTGGTGTAGGTGGAGTAGAGTCATTTGATTTTAACCCTAAACCAACACCTAATAAAGTTCTCTTAACTTGAATAGTAGAATCAACTGGAGTACTAAATAATAATGACTTATGATTATCTGGAAGATTAACAAACTGATGTAAACCATGAACTATGTTAAGAAGAAGTTCATGAGTCATCGCTAATAGCATTCGACGTAATGAACTTTCAGGTGCAAGAGGAATGTATCGAATGAATGTCGAAGTTCGATCGTCTTGAGAATTATTTCCTTGTTTCTCATTTGGATCAATAAATAAACATCTAGCTTGTTGATATGTACTCTGTAACAGCTGATATTGTTTCATAACTGATTCTAGTTGTTCATCTGTTGAGTTCCTTCTAGCATGAACAACAGCTATGACTGCTTGTATTTTCTTACTGGCTACAATGTTCCTCCATCCTGACTGAGTCGTATTATGAATTAATTTTAATTTCAACTCTCCCCATCCCAAATTCAAAGTATATTTAGACGCGTCAGTAAATTGAGGAGTTCTTAATCCCGCGATCTCAGCCAACTTGACGCTGTCGATGTCAGCCAGCATGTTATAGAATCCCTCGTATATGTGAGAACTCATCGGTCCCAATTTTACTACCGCAATGCGAATACAACGCAAGCCTGTAATTTCTGAATCTGTTTCGGGGTCATCGGTCTCCGGTTTGTCCCAATCCATGTGTGTGTCTAGTCAGAATGGTAATAACACAAATGACGGGAATAAGATGGGTAGAAAAAATAAATTGTTTTTAGACCATTTTTTTTTTTTTTTTTTTTTTTTTTTTTTCCTGTAAAACATTTGAAAAAGTCAGTTAACAACAGTTGCTGTGAAAAAGTGAATTCTCACAAAAGAATCCGAAGCTAAAAAAACTGAAATACCCATACGCAACCAACTACGTAGTTAAATTCTTTTTTTTTCTTCTTTTTTCTTTTTTTTTTTTTTTTTGTCGCAAATGTTAAGCATCTATACGAATGGAGTCAGGAAATGGTACAACCGGTAATCGGTGCTGCTTTTTGACGATGAAAAAAAAAAAAAAAAAAAAAAAAAAAAAATGTGGAGAGAAAACGTAAGGGAAAAAAAAAAAACAAAACAAGAAAAATAATAATAATATTGAGCAAACTAATAACTAAATATCACCTGCAAGGCCAAAGGTCAGCAGCAGAGGGTTTTTATTTTTGGAGGGAAGGAAGTAGTATTTTTATTTAATATAATGATACACAACATAACAGTTAACTCAAAGATGATAAAACTCACCTATTGACTAACTAAAAGGACTAAAAGGATAACATACGATGTTAACAAACTGATCGCACTACTTCTTTAATTCCCGATTTTCAGGGATGTCACACGTCGAGGAGAGTTCGATCTCTCTGAATGCATAAAAGACCTTCCATTGGGTTTATAGCTGGTCACGATGGAGGTCACGTTTTGAATTTTTTTTTTTTTTTTTTTTTTTTTTTTTTCATTTAGACCCTGATTCAGTTTAGTTTAGTTAGCAAAATACAAACTGATGACTACGAGGGGTCTGGGTAGCCCGCATCAGTAAGGACCCAATCGCGAAGATTGTAGTTTCATAGTATTGGCTGGAAGTGATCCAGCCTCCACCTTGCCCAGAGGCTAACAGGTTGTAAACAACTAAAGAAACGATCTGGGAGTGGGGGGAAGGTGAAAAAAAATAAAAAACCTTTTTTCTTTCATATACATCTTTCTTTATAATACGACCACATGTGCCATATGCCCACACTCCACGAAAGAAAATAGAAAACCCCGGAACAGTACCGAGGATCGTTCACCCCCAGTTGTCCAAAGCATTATAAGTGTACTGTGGGCTTACCGAAAAGCTTTAGAAATGTACCACAAAAGATTTGGGCAGCACATAGCCATATCACTTAGCAAGAAATGAAAACCAAAAGGATCAGGTAAGATGACAGTCAGTTTAAGGGTCATAACTGCGCCGGACCACGATTCACACAACAAGAAACCGTGTGTGCGTGCAAAAAAACCAAAAAGTGAAAATTCATTGAAAGGGAAAAGGAAAAAAAAAAAACCTACACTTCAACTATTGGCGTCAAGACTAAACTAGTCGTACTGTGTGAGCATAAAAGGAGAGAAAAAAAAAAAGAAAAAGCGGTTCATAGCTTACTTTTCGATGAAGGGACTTGATCACACACTAAGCAATGAAAGCAGGCAAGGAAAAGATAAGTATTAGCGTCTGGCGAGCTGTTGGGGAAGTAGAGAGCACGAAAAGGGAGAGGGAAAAAAAAAAAAAGATTATATCGGGGGTTAAATACCCCTTCTTTTATTTTTTATTTATTTTTTTATAAAAGAAAAGCTACTGTAGACATTGAATTAAAAGGAAATGAAAAAGAGGAGGGAAGAAAATTTTAGTGTCTTACACCACCAAATAGAAATACACAAGGTCCAGCAAGCTTGGTGTGACGTTAGTGGGTCATCCAACTGCAGTACTTTAGCGAATGCGGACGGCTGGTATCGTCAGAGCGAAGCATCACAATAGAACACGCAAAAAAAAGACATAGACATATGGAAATTCTACTCTATGAGTAACGAGGCTAGAAAGAATTTCATTGTTTGTTTATTGCGGTATGAAAATGACAGACTTGAAGAAAAAAAAAAACTTAAATAAAAGAAAACTTAGAGAAACGAGATCACTAAAACTATTTTTATTATTATTTTTTTTTTTTTTTTTTTTAATAGTCATAAATAGAATGAGCAAAATAACAAAGACAGAAAAAACTAATGAGCCAATAGAAAGGTAACCCGTTACGGAATTAACCGTTAAGCAATTTAAACTGAAAATACTAACAATTGAAGGGTAGGAGAATAAGTTTGAAAAAAGGTATTTTCCCCTACACAATAATAAGTGGATAATTCACTACACACAATTACCGATGGAAGTCTCTTCTCATGTTTGCAACAGAAAAGACAAAAAGCCTCTGAAAAGTTGATTTTCACTCTATACCGCAGCCCATGTAAAATCTTGACTTGGCCGACGAGGCATTCTTTTTTCAGGTGAGTCAATACTACTGAGAGAATGACGACGTTTATCCTGGTCAACCTCCCACTGCTTTTCTAAAGCGTCGTAGTCGCGGACGAATTCCTTCCAAAATCCGTCTTTCCTGGAACTAGAATGTCTTTTCAACGAAGGTGATGAGTGACGGTGAGGATATGATGGCACAGAACCAACACGAGACATGTGAGTAGGAGATAAAGATCTATGATGAGGGTTTGGTAAGGAAAGCCTCTTCTGGTTACGAGAAGGTGAATTATCTTTTCTTGGAGGTCGCGACTGAAGTGATGGAGAAGGAGGTTGTGGTGTGAAGACATATTCATCTAATGGAACAATAGTTTCTTTAGGAGTAATACTCGCCTTCCGTATTGGTTTAATTGGAGGACTCTCCTTCTCTTTTACAGGAAATGATGGTGGTGGAGGCTCCTCAATAAGATTTACAGTCGAACTACCATAAGTTGCTGTAGTTGGGACTGGTGGTGGTGGTGGAGAAGATTGCTGTCCTTGTGAAGGATAAGAGAGAGGTTTGAATCCTCCACCATTGCGAAGAATTTTAAGTTTTTGATTCGGTTTCATGTAAGTCTTTGATTTCTGCATATTAATATAAGGCTTTTCACTACCACCAACCTCAAGTCGGATAACAGGAGGTTTAACACCAATAGAAGCTCCAACAGTAAGAGCAATGGTTTCCGCACATGCTTGTAAAGTGTTAGGATTGTTTCTTGTGTCTCCTTCGTGACTCATAAGTATGAGACCAGGCTCACTACAGTTTGATTTTGTTTTTATAAGAAGCTTATTAGATAACATATAGATACTTTCGATATCTTGTAGCCACACTGCTCTGTTGATCATGCAGTTCTCTTTTGATATAAACACGAATTCCTTAGTCACCAACATTATCATCTTCTTTGGAGTTCCCCTTGTATTCACCCTATCCACAGAACGACATGCAAAAAAGACAGGGGTAACCGAAGCAAATTTTGCAAGAGAAGGGTGTATATGAAGAATTTGCGGAGGATAGCCGGTGATTTGCTCAGCCATTTTATTAGCGTGTTTCTAGAAATAATGTAATTAATAACTTAGATAAGCAACTAATAAATTTTTTTTTTTATTTAAATTGTCTTACAACAGTCATATTGTTGATCCTGAAGAAACGAAATGAGGGAGAGAAAAAACAAAAAGAATAATACATTATTTCACCTCGAAAGATGTACACCCCGAGTCAGATGTAACTATCAAAATACCACTGAGTTGAGAATATATGAAAAACATGGTTGATACGCTGCAACCAAAACTTATGAAATAAACGAATGGGGGGGGGAAGGGGGATGAGTGTTTGCGTGTGAGTTATGACAGCGCTCCATATTCTTCTCTCTTTTTTTTTTTTTTTTTTTTTTTTTTTTGCGCACTAGTCCCTAAAAGGTAACTATCTCACAGAGGTCTGCTACATGTATTCCCAGTGGTAGGACTGCTTCACGCAACCAAACTGCACACGACACATTTACATCATCAAATAAAAAGGGCTAGAATCAGGTCACATTTTGCAAACACAGAAAAGAAGGAAACAAAAAAAAAAGGGAAGGGAAAAGAAAAAATTCGTGGACAGGGTGGGGAGGTCAAGTATAGTTTCGGCTAGCTGGGGAAAGAGCTACCGAGTAATTATTTCATTTTTTTTCTTCGTTTTATTATGTATATCAGTGGCAAGTATACTCCTTTGAAGAGAACAATTACAGCTTACTCAACGACATACCTCACACGACTCAACAGAAGAAGACAACGACTAGATACAGATAACTATTATCATGTCAGAAGCTTTTATTCTCTTTAAGGTGGGGAAGGGGAGGTGAGGAACAGACCAGACTTTATTTGTTCTCTTTTTTTTTTCTTTCTGGTTTTGCCTTTGTAAACCACATCTACTCTTACATGACTCATGGCTACCACTACGGTCTAAGCTGAAGGTCCGCGAAGGTTCTCGAGGCCAAAAGCCAAGCGACTCATTTAGCCGAATAAAAGTGACGCAAGGGTACCGCAATGTAAAAGTTACATAATTATTTATTTATCAAAGTCAAACCCCCGGAGAAGCTCACGGGATACCATAGTACCACAACCATGAGACTCAGGCGAGAAGAGACGTAAATTGACGAATAGACAGTGACTGCCTAGACCCACAGCATGCACTAGCAGGAAGTGTAAGAGACGGCTGATAACGTCTATTTTTCATCAACTTTCTTAAATCAGGTCGTAGTAAAGGATAGACACGTTTGCAGCACGAACAAGTTGAGCCTGTTATTTCTCGTAGTTTATTCTTATTTTGCTTTCTTTCAGACGAAAAGAAAATTAAAAAAAAACGCGGCAAATATTTGCTCAGGCACCAAGGTTTTTACATCGTTTTTTTTTTTTTTTTTTGCCTTCCTTTCCCTCGATCCGTCGTTTCAGGTTTATGAGTAAAATAAGTAAACACACGTGAGAGCTTTTTCGGTCCCAATAAATTTGCCTAATACCATAATCACTATTAATAGAGCATAAGTCTTCAACAATGATAACCTGAAGGCTGGTTTGAACAATTTGAATTTTGTGTTTGCTATTTATACTTCCCTGTCTCAGATTACAAAAAAAAAAAAAGAAAAAGAAAAAGAAATTAGGACAGCAGGCAACCAGACGAACCCGGATACTGTTATATACCACACCACACGAACTTATGTGCGATTACTACGAGGCGAAACAATTGAAAAAAACAAAAGCTCAGGGGAGTGGGAGCTCAAAAGAAAAATTTAAGGGTAAGAAGGAAAACAGTACATGAAGCTAAGACGATATGAGAAGAAACAGAATAGGAATTCGGACTTTGGACTACGATCCACACTCTGAGGGGGACATACTACGAAGTACACGACCAATGTTTTTTTTATTCTTTACCTTTTTTTTTCTTTTTTGCGATGTCACACATGTGTTGCTACCTTTGTCGCCCACGTGAACTTTGACTAAGTGACTGAAATAAATATGAGTCCCTTATACCGAAATACAACACAGGAAACAGATAGAATAGCAATTTAAGAAATATCACTGTAAGAAGTAGCACTTATACGAACCAGAGAAATAAATTGAATTTCTGCCGACTGCTTTTCAAAGATCGAAATTCTTCAGCAGCGCAGCTTTGAGGGTACCGTTTGGAACAGAGTGATTGCTAACACACCTCCTTTTTGTTTTTCTTTTTATGTTTCTTTCTTTTCTGAATAGGGGTAGGGGTTTCTTTGTTCTTCCCTTTGTTTTATTTCCTTCTGCCCTTAACTTACAGCCACCAGGAACAGAACCAGGTGATCTCTTCGTGTATCTGTTACCTGAATGCCAGTTGGCAAAAAGTTGTACGACACTATTCACAACTGAAAACATAGTAACTTACTTGCAGCACTTCTTTTCTTGTCCACCGTTGCGATTGGTCTTTGTGGATCCGACTACAGTAGAATTCATATCATCGTCTTCAATTAAGATTGTTCTCTTGGGTTTTGCTTTGTATCCTCCCATTCCAGCACCATCACTTCCTCCAGCACGACCACCTCCACGCTTTCTACGATGGTTTATCATAGCTTTTGTTAGCTCCATAAACGCTTCATTCACACCAAGTCCATCCTTTGCACTAGTGTGAATGTGATAGGCGTCGAGTTCTCTGCAGTAATCGGTTACCATATTTTGGTCGACCTGTTTGTTTTGATTTTCATTCTTTTATATTTATAGGAAGTGACAGAAAACTGAAACAGGGTTTCTCCAAACCAAGTGTTCGAGTGCTTAAATAACTCACTACGTATGTGTAAAACATACCTGTCTCTTTCCCTTGAGATCGTACTTGTTACCTGCAACACAGATTCGGATATCATCTCCGACCATTTTGCGGAGCTCTCGTACCCAAGTTCTTACCTTTTCAAAGGTCTCTGCATCAGTAATGTCGTACACAAGTAAGGCTCCATTAGCATCTCTGTAGTAAATTGGTCCCAGAGCTCTGAATCGCTCCTGTCCTGCTGTGTCCCAGATAGCTATTCTCGCAGTGTGTTCTCCAATCTGAAGATCTTTCGTTGAATACATATTAGCCTGCACCGTACTCTTCTGCTTGTCACTAAATTCATTTTCTAAGTACCGGCGAACGAGCGAGGTCTTTCCAACTCGCCCCTCGCCCAACAGCACAACTTTATATTTATCAGCCATCCCTGAAGTGAAATTAATATTCAGAATTCAGAAATAAAAACAAAGCAAGAGGTTTGCTAATAAGAAAAACGTGTGTCAGGGCAACGTTGCGCTGTATCTGTCGGTGTCCTCACCGACAGATGTACAGCTCCGTAAGTCTCTCTCCTAAGATTAGCCCAAGGCCCCAATAGGGTATTCACACACTACTCTACCTGGCCATCACGCTGCTCCGAAAGAATTGCGCATCATCAAAAAAAACGACGTCAGTGGGGTTCGAACCGCAGCCCTGAAACTAAGTCACTTTTTTTTTATTAAAAAAACCCATAAATCCTAATTTTAAAAATGTGTGTAAGGAATGTTGTGCTGTTTAACCTTCCCTCCGGGAACGTCCTTTAAGCTGATGCTCAGAGGCAGCTGCGTGAGTCTTTCTCTTAAGATTATCCTAGGCCCCGATGGGGGTAATCACACACCACCTTACCTGATTTTCATGCCGCTCCGAGGAAGCTACGAATCATCGAAAAAAACGACGCCAGTGGGGTTCGAACTGCAGCCCTGAAATAGGAGACCACTTTTTTGTTATTTTCCCTGCAGAGAATAGAAAATGCTAACAAATTTACATACATCATGACTTGTGTATAATTTTTTGAGGGTGTAAATTAAATACTAAAAGACTTCCTTTATAGGATGATGTGTACCTTCATGCATCAGAATATTGAGTGGCATACTGTTCACAAATTAATAGAGAAAAAGAAAACGACGACCTTGTTTACAGTAGGCATTCGGATTTGCATTCGCTGTTCGAGTCTCCCTTTTAAGCTTACACATGAGGAAGATCACATTGACCCACCATGGGAGAACCATATGATAATGTTGACTGATAGATAGGCGAACCTAACCCGCATGTAACTTGAGGACGTCAGAAGATGGATTTGGAGTCCTAAATTGAAGCACGAAGCTCATTGGTCACCATTCCTACCATCGTTGAGGAAAACAAAGAGTCGAGCATGTAGTCAAAGACCACTTTAACAGCCCAACCTGCCCTCAAGAGAAATTATTAAGGGAATGGGACAGGAGGGTTGAGAGACTGCAACAACACGAAGTACATTACCTCAAGATTTTTTATCGCTGTGGGGAACAGAAGGCAAGCACTACATGCAAGAAGGAAATGACTGCATAACCCTTCGTAAGAAGGACTAAGGTATTCTTTGACTATTGATTACCACACCACAATACATATTCAAAAACTACGGCAGGGAGGAGAAGAGAGCATAGCACAAAAGATGTACAACTCTATTTGCAGATTCCAGTCAACAGAAATCCCTTCGTAAGAAAGAATCGAAATATTTGCGCTACGAAGTCATCCACGCAAAGGTACTGCAGTAAATTCTAGTTCGAAGTACCAACATGACCAGTGAGTCGAGAGAATGAATTATACTGCGACAATACTGTCGTAAGAAAGGGTAAATCAGATCTACAAAATAGCAAGGAAACAGTGTAATCGATACGTGTACTTTACTAACTATCACCGGAGGTGAAAAAAAAAAAAAAGATGTTTCGAAATTGACTAGTCAAAAGGGTACATTGTATTGTCGAGCCAAGCAGTAAATCAACAGTCGTGCTAACTTCGTGAAGATTTTCCAATTTCAAAAAGCCTAGCTGATGTCGTTGTTATCGTTGTCGTCAATCTCACTGCAGAACGTATCGCTGTAGGCGATACTTTTCTTACGACCGTCTTCAATGAAACTTCGGATGAGTCCAGATAACGATTGTACCTCCTGTTCTAGTGACGATATCCGAGAGGCTAGTAAGGCATCAGAGTGAAGTTTGCGACTCGTTCTTCTTTTGGGAGATACAGGCGGGACATTACTATCAATACCTTCAACGTTTATATCTTTATGTGAAATCATCTCCATATCGCTACCACTACCAATTACAATAGATCCTTCAGTTTTTGATTTTTCCGTTTCTGTCACGTTCTTTTGCATATTGAAATTAAAAGCTACTTTACGAGCCTTCTTTGCTTTCAGTTTATCTACTTCGTGTACTGTAGTCTGAAGAGAATTCGATAATAAAGTGATGGGGAAGGCAACCAGTACGAATCCCGTGAGCATTGTGATACTGGCAATTATCTTACCAGCAGTTGTTCTTGGATAAGAATCACCGTATCCGACAGTTGTTAGAGTGACCCATGCCCACCACATTGAATCAGGGATTGATTGGAAGTTTATGACTTGTCCTGCATCGTCGTAGTCGCTGTCGTTGTCGCGTATCCATTTTTGTTGGGTCGTGTCGAAGGTGGCTTGTCCCCGTTCGAAAGTGAACATCAGAGAGGCGAATACAGTAACAGCAACCACATTTATTAACAATGTTGATAACAGTAAAGCATCACCTGCTCTTTGGATTGTTAGAAGTAGAAGTTGAACTCCTTGAAATCTTGCTCCAAGTTTTACCACTCTCAGTAAGCGAAGTAGTCTAAGAACACGAAGTACAATCAATACTTGGACTTCTCCAGAACCTGCTCCGGCAAGTCCAACATAGAATGGCAACACCGCTAAGATATCCACCCACGTCAAAACTGATTTCAGATATTCCTTCCTCTCTGGAGCTGATATCACTCTCAGGCAGAGCTCCACAGAGAATATTGCTATGCAGGTAGCCTCAATTGCGAATATATGTGGATTGTTTTTCTCTTGATACTGAGGCATGCTTTCAACCATCATATTCCCAACAGATGTTAGAATTGCTAATTGAATAAAACAATTAGTTATCGCACAGATCTTATTTACCCAAGGGACTTCAGTGAAGTGAGGACCACCTTCATCTAGACTAGCCCATATCCATTCTTTAAAACCTTTAGGACGATCTTTAACTTGAACTTCACCAGTAGCGTACTTGTCTATATCTGACATGATGATGGTGTCTACTCGCAGGTACTCTTGGAGTTCGGTGAAGGTTACTTGTCCATCTCCGTTGACATCAATATCAGAAAAAAGATCATCAGTAACCAGACGAACGTCTTCTATTGGTATTTCTGGCCACATCTGTTCCCACAGTCTTAATATCTCAAGTCGGTCAAGTCCAGCAGTCCCATCAGCATCAGCAGCATTGAATCTCTCTTTTAACATATCCATCTGCTCCGCATTCAAATCCAAGTACGACTCTTCCTTGTCGACCGGACCGGTTGCACATTGGAGAGACACTTTGTTATTCTATCAAAACGGTCTTGGAGAAAGAAAAATAATAATAATACCTTACAGATAATTATAGTAATAATAACAACAGTACAATTATTCCTTTTCGGTGATTGCTGTATTCACAGCCGTTCATCATCAATCTCAAAAGTGTTAAAAGCTCCAATTGGAGCATGAGGGATAACTGAGGGAGGACAGGTACAATATATCTACAAAATGATTTTTACGGAAATTCTAAAATACAAAAGAAGCTCAGCAGATGGTCATAACCCACACTAGTCAGCCTCACTAATGCTAAGGAGAAGCAATGCCGGTCGATTGAAGTGCCTGTAGCTTTTTCCACTCATTGGTGAATGCTCTGAACGGTGACTTGGCATGTTTTTTACTAGATTTCTTTTTAGGAAGGGAGCTTGTTACGTCAGAGAGAAGCTTCCACCCCCCGTTGTGAACCCAACCACCCTGCTGAAGTTGAAGCCAACCACAAGAACTGGACATTGGATGCAGTACCGCATCACGATGAAGCATTGCAATTACAGCAGAATTGAAATCTGGTTGAGAATAAACACTACAACTAGCAGATTTGAGAACCCAAGTAGGGGATGAATCTACACAAGTAGAACACCGTGAATCATGACTGACAATATCACAGTAATTATCTTTAGTTTTTGTATGTAACAAGACAGGATCAAGTCGAAATGCAACACTTGGTGCCTCCGGTAAATCATCGTCTTGGTCTTCAAGTACTTCATTCAGAACTTTACTTTCATCATCAGAGATATCATCAAGTAAACACCCTCCAATATTACTCGGTATGGATGTAGTTGTACTGATCATGGTATCAGACTCAAGATTAACAGGAGTGGTAACAACATCGTCATAGTTGTATGACTGCTGCTGATAAGTAGGGTACGTTGGTATCGGTGCTCCAGAAATATTCGAAGCAACAAATCTAGGCGCGATGGAAGGTGTTGTTGTAGTCGTTGATTGATTTGAACAATCAGGTGTGACTCTGCGAGGATCTTGGATTGATCTTCTTTTCATCTTCGATTGATTTCCTACTTTAACTGTGTTACTGTCATTGAATGATTCTAACATTATTGGTAATGACGTCCCGCTACTATTCTCTACTTGTGAAGAGTTTTCATTTGAATGAGTTCTTAGTACGCGTGGAGGTTCTGCAGGAGCAAAGCACGCCGATGGAAGAGGAATAAAATTATTTTTTGAACAGCTATCAAGTTCTGAGCACTGCGGCTTCCAGAGCGACGGCATTTGAGACCCATAAAAGGTTGACGGTGGTGAAGCTGGTTCTGTTGGTGGAGGAGCGACTGTTGGCTGAAGAGGAGTGCGAGTTGTACCCATCTGTCGATAGTGCATTGCCACACGATTTGCTTGATTTTGCGTAACTTGTTGCTGTCTATGTTCCATTAGTAACATAGTCTTGGCTGCTTCTGCTGCTGCTACCTCCACGTCTGCTAATCTCAAATCTCTTTCATCTTTCAAAGCTTCTAAACACCCTTCAGTAATAGCTCGTTGATCTACATACCGCTGCCAGAATGTTGGATCCATTCCGCATGTAGTGTTCTGTGCTGTAGAAATAAGAATCACGAACCAATACCTCCACCACCTGACGACACTAGTTAGTTATTGAGTCCGACATACCATCGAGTACTGGTTAGATAGACACAACAGGGTGGAATGGTTAACCACCTGTGAGTCCCCAATACTACGACATTATGTCAAACCTAATCCCTACTTTTTTAGCTCTAGCGACACTAATCGTATCGGATTCAACTGTGGATACGACTTGGATGTAGTATTGGATTCCTATAAATGAAAAGATAATATCATTATCAGCTTCAATATGAAAACATAACATTTCTACTAAGCGAATAAAAAAAGAAAACGTGGTAATTGTAATCTAAGAATAAGAAAAAAGGTTTGCGGGTTTGCAGGTTGTTGAACCTCCTCATCGAAAAAAGAAAAGAAAAATGAAAACTTACTATTCAGTTTCTAAATAAATAAACACAACTGGGTTTAGACTGTTGTGAGACAGGCTATACTGATAGAGAGATCTCGGCGTCAAGATTACCGATGTCCCAGCAGTGAACCTCTTTGCCAGGTAAGTCTGTGCGCCGTATTATTTCGAAATGCAACTTTTGGAGAAGGTACTCTCCTCACAGGAGAAGAGTTCTTGCTGGAAATAATTTGCTTTCGTCGAGAATCGACTTCCCGCTGTATGAGAATAGCAGACTGATGTGTGGAGAGTTCTCTAGATAGGTTTTCAGTCTCCTGCATGCTCTTCGAGAGCTTTTTCTTAGCCGAGCGATATTTTTTATTAAGTCGCTCAATCTCCGACTTCTTCTCCTGCAGTTCTTGTCTGAGCACCTCCTCAACGTTATCTTCATCTTTCTTACGAAAGACGTCACATAAATGTGATTCGATTCTCGTTAAGATATCCTCACTTGCTGATTTTGCTTCTGGGACTTGAGGTATAGTGCTAGTATCAGATATAGTTTGGTATTGCAGTGGGGGACTTGTTTGTTTGGTGTTTCGTTGTTCAGAAAGTTCTTTTTGTGCTTGTTCTAATTTTAGTGTCAGAGTTCTGATTGAGTCTTCCCAACGGAGTTTTTCGTTGTTTCGCTCAGTTGCTTCTAAAGAAAGTCTTTTCTCTAATTTAGATATCATGTGTTCAAGACTTGACTTTAACTTGTTGTATGAATGGGAAGCCCCAGCAGACTCTTTTTCTAAACGACTTCTCTCTGAATGCCAAAGTTCTTGTTGTGCAAACAACGATCGATTTAGAGAAGCGTTCGCATCAGTTGATTGGCTTTGAGAGATATTCAATCTTGACTTTAGTTCGCTTATGAAGTTATCTTTTTCTTCTAATTCACATCGTAGTTTATCACATAAAGCTTCTCGTTGTTTTTGTTGTAATACCAAACTCGATATTACATTTTGTAGTTCCTTTACTTCAGAAGTAGACGCGTGTTCATTTATAGTCATAATTGAAAGCTGTTCTTGAACAGCTGCTGACGCACGTTTTGCTTCATCAGATAAAGCCTTTTGTAAATCTTCAATCTCGTAGGTCTTAGCATCCGTGACGTGTTTTATTTCTAAGTTAGCAGATTGTAACTTACTCGTTAATGACTCCACACGAGCTTCTAATATGCCAATTTTTTCACTGTCGTCAGCCTGGCGAGAGTTTGCCTTCCGAAGAGCTGCGGTCTGTGATTTGTACATCCCCAACTCGTTGGTTAAAAGTGTTATCTGAGAATCCAATTCAAATATGTGTTTTGTCTGACCATCCATTGTAGCTGATGCTGTCGTAATCGCTTCTGTTTGACATTTTTGTTTTTCATCATTTTCAACCTCTATCAAAGTATTCTGTCTTTCAACATTCTGAACTCGATTTATCAATTCTTCATTTTGCATTCGAAGCCGCTGTAAGTCCCCTTCGTATGTTTGCTTTTTGACTTCAGCTCCAACATTGTTACTCTGTGCTATAAGTTTTAGTTCTTCTTGTAGTCTCTGATTGTTTGCGAGTACTTCTTTGTTTTTGAGCCTCTCAACTTCTAGTTGATCAGCCATTGCTCGTCCTTCAATTTCAATTTTCTGTCGTTCTAATGCCATTTGATTTTTTATTTGAGATTCACGGATATTGTAAGAATGTCGCAGCTCTTCTTTTATTTTAGTGAAGTCCATGGACGCTTCTTTGATGGCAGCGGCCGTGGTTGGTGAATCAGTTGAAACGGTTGTCTCCACTGTACGGTAGATGTCCATCTGTCTGACTGTCAGAACGGCTGAGTAAAAATAAAATTACCACCAACTTTTTAATAATAAAAATGAAATATTTCCGGTCCTTTTTTTTTTTTTTTTAAAAATTTTTTTTTCTTTTTTATTTTTTAATTATTAAAATAAATGTCCATTTTTTTTTCTTTACCCCCCTCACTACCGATGCCAAAAACTGTTCTCAAAAATGGGTTAGTCACAAGAACGATATTAGTAAGGCACCGATCAAAGATAAATTACTTGTTTAGAATTATTCACTTTTGAATAAAACGTTCCTTGTTCCAAGTGAAGGAGTTACCACAGTAATCAATGACCACACCATCGAAACTATTACTTCACTAGAAAGCCTACCAGCAGAATACAAAACGAGATGTGAGAGAATAAACAAGGAAAAGCAACTAAGAAGAAAAAAAAAACGTAACCAGTCGTAAGCAATAATATGCAGCAGGTCGCTAATCGTTCATCATGAGGGAGACAAAAAAAAAAAAAAAGAGATTGAAAAACAACACTACCAAAAAGAGGGAAAAAAAAAAGACAATTTAAGAAAACAAACAAACTAACAATAAAAGTTATATTGCAGTCTGCTACAATATAACTTGTTTGTGAGGTTAAAAACAAGCTTCACATAAAAGCTGTAAACTATTTCAGTGCTACTTCAGGAACGCATCCCTTCTTAGCGAGATTCCATGTCTTTACCTTCGAATCACCTTCCGCAATGGTTACTAAGATTGTTTTAGTAGCAAAGAACATTTCCCGAATGCGGTCTCCAGATTCATGTGAATTAGTAATCTCACCAATGATTGTTGGTGGAGAAGTATCAACTCTGTAGAATACGAGAGATGTATCCGGACTGGCCACAACAATAATTTTATTATTTGGTGAAATAGCACATGTCGTGTAGTACAAGTAGTCAGTGTCTTTGAATGTTACCATCTGACGAGGATCTTCACGTTGAAGCCATCTGACGTCGATATTATACAACTTAATAGTTCCATCTTTTGAAGTAGTCAGAGCAGTAGTTCCGTCTTGTGAAATAGCACAACAAGTTACTATGGATCTGCTACCAGAGAGAGTCATGACGTGACGAAGTTCTTTGAAGTTGTCTCCAATAGTTTGAGATCCCTTTGGTCTAATGCGATCTCTGTTTACACAGAAATCTTGAGAACCATCATCATAATCAACATTGTACGTTCCATCATCCTCACAAGAAGTGACAATGGCCGGAAAGAAAGCTTTACTCGGAGCATAAAAGACATCTACTTTACAACCTTTCCAAAGAGGTCCAGGATCAGAAGCTGATCTTCCACTTACTGCTGCGTTTATTCTACATGTCTGACTCATAGTAGCACACATCGTAATTAGTGTGGCAGATCCAGCCCAGCCGATATTCCATTGGAGTATATGTCCTTGACTGGATGAGATTCTGTCAACTTCCTTACCCATCTTGTCAACACAGAAGGTATTTCCTTTATCGTCACAAAGTATTAAAAATCCTCCACCTGATCCAAGACCAATTTTTGTTAGTCCAACTGGGTGTAATTTAATTTCCCAAATTAGCTGAAAAGAATCCTTCGCATCAAACTGAACAGCAAAAATTTTAAATTTCGATTCGTTGTCGAGAAAAACAGCCAAACATCTTCCAGTTGGATCAAATGCAGCATGTGTGATGGTTGCCTTTTCAATCTTCAGATTGATATGCTCATTTGTTGTTCCTGCAGTAGACATCTTTACTAATCTGTGAGTCCTATCCATCGATGATAAGAATATCAGATCTGCTTCTACATGAGTCGCTACAGCACTAATTGGAGTCTTAAAACCTTTAATGAGTCCGAATCCAGTTGACGGAGATGGTTTTCTGACACCTTCAATAGTTGGGTAACTCGTTTCTGTCTTAGTAGTTGATGATGAAGTAGATTCAGAAGTTTTCTCACGGGATCCTTTGTCTCTTGCTCTGCCTTCTGCTTCTTTTTGTTTTGTTTGGTGATTGTGATGAGGTCTTCCTTTTCCTTTCTTTGTAGTTTTTGGACTAGTAGAGTCTTCTGCTTTTAACTGCTCTTCGACAAAGGAATAGTCGTAACGATCGTCATCACTCTGTTCTTTCTTACCAAATATAGTCTTCCAAATCTTTACAAACAACTTCTTGATAAGCGATAATACTACTCCGACAACACCTAACCCCACAGCTATGGTAGCGAACCCTACTAACACATGGACCTGATTGTCTTCGAGCTTCATGTTTTGAGGACTGTGTGATTATGTGTTAATTATTACTTTAATTAGTGACTGAATTACATGAATGGATTTGTTGCTGTTTTTTTATCTGAAGAATTAAGAAAGTGGATTAAACTAAAACATGCTTATAAATTCTTGTTTCGTATTTTGACACAGCGAGGATATTCCTTATATCAAAGCAGTTGGAGGGTTTCCTGGTCAGCTATTGGGGGGGCACTGTTGGGTTCCACCTCCAACATCTGGAAACTCCTGAACTCATAATCGCAATGAGTTAATTTTTTTTAATTCTTTTTTTTTTTTGTTCCGTAGGTGCTGTCTACACAGCACACGCATTATTATTATTATTTTTTTTTCCACACGCCAGATTTCCGTTCTCAAATACTCGATAAAGACTGAAGGCGGGGATAAAGGGCAACGAAACAAATTTTTTTGGGGAAATTCATGGAAAGTAAAACAAAAAAAGAAATAAAACTACGAGAATACTCGCTGGGACGTGTAGGGTTACTGAACATGTTGAGAATAACAAATTCGACTCATTTTTTAGCTAACTCGGGTGACTTATTGATTTAATTCGCGTGTGACTGTTTGCTAATGCGTTTACTTTTTTTTTTTTTACCTTCCACAGTTACCAAAACGTTTACCTCCGTAAAATTCATATCTCACTATCCTCGAAAAACAAGTGGAATTACCAGAGCTTTATATTTATAATTTAAAAAAAAAAAAAAAAAAAACACCAAATAGCGTCTTTAAATCGTTTCAAGCCATTGCTCAATATCAAATGGGAATGATAAACATTCCCACAAACAAGGACAATCAACACTAGTAAGTATCACGCGTCAAATCAAGTTTTCTTTACTCATTAGTTGTACTATCATACATAGGGGAGTGCTTGATTAAACATGAAGCCGAAAAAAACTAACAAGCGAAAGGGATAGGAAAGTGGAAAACCGAACCTGACAAAAGAAAGTGCGAAAAAAAAAAAAAAAACTAATTTTTTTCTGTGGTTAAAACAAAAGATTCCGCAAAGCTTTTTTTTTTTTTTTTTTTTGACGGATGTTATTATTTTTTTTTTGAAATACCTTTTTCTCACTCACATGTTATCAAGAACTATTTATTTTTATTTGTTTCGTTCAAAAAAAAGAAGGAAAAAAGAAAAGAAAACAGAACACCAAACGAGCAGGCGAGGGCTACAAAACTAACATTCCTGAGCAAGGTATTTCCCCCAAAGTGCGGTACACAACCATGGCTGGTCGTGCTGTACTAATAGAGCTGTTTGTTTTATTTATGATTTACCATTTCGAAATCTCACAAACAGCAAAGAGTCAAACAGAAGCACAAAATCAGACAGGGATAACTGTATTGAAATAGTCTTATCAGAGGTCGATCAAAGTATAGTTTTAGAATGCTGTCATCATCTACACAAAGCCACGTGAGAGAGTCACCTGCAATGAAATCACCCACACAGTATTCAACATCACTGTGTGCAGAAAGGCAGGGAGTATTGAAAATGAAGGGAACTGCAATGAGAAGACAGACAACACACAGACAGGATAGAACACAAAATCAGACAGGGATAACTGTATTGAAATAGTCTTATCAGAGGTCGATCAAAGTATAGTTTTAGAATGCTGTCATCATCTACAGAATGCCACGTGAGAGAGTCACCTGCAATGAAATCACCCACACAGTATTCAACATCACTGTGTGCAGAAAGGCAGGGAGTATTGAAAATGAAGGGAACTGCAATGAGAAAACAGACAACACACAGACAGGATAGAACACAAAATCAGACAGGGATAACTGTATTGAAATAGTCTTATCAGAGGTCGATCAAAGTATAATTTTAGAATGCTGTCATCATCTACACCAGGTTATTAGCACATAAATGACACGCTTGTGAGAGTGTCACCCTGCAACGAAACCACACAGTATTCAACATCACTGGGTGCAGAAGTAGTTGAAAATGAAGGGAACTGCAATGAGAAGACAGACAACACACAGACAGGAGAACACAAAATCAGACAGGGATAACTGTATTGAAATAGTCTTATCAGAGGTCGATCAAAGTATAGTTTTAGAATGCTGTCATCATCTACAGAAGGCCACGTGAGAGAGTCACCTGCAACGAAATCACCCACACAGTATTCAACATCACTGTGTGCAGAAAGGCAGGGAGTATTGAAAATGAAGGGAACTGCAATGAGAAGGCAACCAAATGAGAAGACACGCAACACACAGACAGGAGAACACAAAATCAGACCAGGGATAACTGTATTGAAATAGTCTTATCAGAGGTTCGATCAAAGTATAGTTTTAGAATGCTGTCATCATACGAAAATAGAATAGCAGGCACCGCTCATGTCCACACACCTCGAGAAGGTACTCAAATAGCTGCAGAACTCGAGGTCAGCAAACGCCACACACTGAGATTGAGGACTACGAGGAGGAAAAAGAGAGGAGTCAGTACAGATCTTGGTTTGCGAATTAGATAAATTAATCATTGTGATCATACGCCAGGTAAAATATGATGTCATCATCTACAGAAGGCCACGTGAGAGAGTCACCTGCAATGAAATCACCCCACACAGTATTCAACATCACTGTGTGCAGAAAGGCAGGGAGTATTGAAAACGAAGGGAACTGCAATGAGAAGGCAACCAAATGAGAAGACACGCAACACATGGACAAGATAGAACACAAAATCAGACAGGGATAACTGTATTGAAATAGTCTTATCAGAGGTCGATCAAAGTATAGTTTTAGAATGCTGTCATCATCTAAGAGAGACGTCCTTACTAAAGTCTAGAACACAACCAGAGTAGATAAACAAGTAGAAGTTACCATACCTTTCGTGAACTTGTTACCCTCCTCCGACAATGGTTTAATTCTTTCCTCTATTTTTCCTGTTGTTGTTGTTGTTTTTATAACCCTGCCTTCCCTTGCCTTCTCATTCACTATTTTGTTGCATACGGTCTTAGAGAGAAAGCAAACAAAATAACATACCGAAAGGTTTTTGCTTTGGGCTTAGGCTTCGAAGGGCTAGCAGAAACAGACATGAAGTTAGAAGGGTTTGCAACGACTACCGGAGGTGCGGGTGTGTCAGCAGTATGTGCTTGATTAAAATCGGATGAGTTCATAGAGCTGTTGTGACTTGTATCAGTGAACAAATCAAAGTTGGCTCTCATGTCATCACGAAGACTCTGAAGTTTGACTACCACTTCATGCATTTTAGGGCGCATTGAAGGGTCTAAATTCCACAAAGATCTTTCCAAATAATTCCACAGCGACGCCAACACTGGAGGTACTTCCTCAGGACGTAAAGGTATTTTTTTTCCATCTTCCATATACGTTTTCACGGGGTAAGAAGTTTCTCCTCCATAAATCCCTCGGATATGCCAGTATGGTTCTTTACCAGTTATTATTTCGTACAAAAGACAACCAAATGACCAGCAGTCGTGAGGTTGTGTTGCTCTTCTCTTATCAGCAGAAAGAAGAACCATCTCCGGTGGCGACCAAGGAATGCAAATTATCGGACAAGGCGAACCCACAGCTGCTAGTAGTCCCATGTCACCTAATTTGTATGCAGATCCTCGTTGAATTAGAACATTTCTCGCAGCAACGTCTAAGTGAACAAAATTTAGAATACTTGAATGAAGATGAGTGAGTGCTTGTGCAATTGAAACTCCAACTTCGAGTGCAATCTCTACCCTGTCTTTGATATCGCAGTGATCTTCCATCGTCTTTAATTTACTTGTTAGTGACCCCTCAGTACAATATTCAGTTATCATGTACAAAGTACCAGTATCTGATTCAGACCATCCTGTGCATAGTAATATTTTACCATACTTAGAGACTTTCATCAGGTCGATTATTTCTTTTTGAAATTTTCTGCGAGACTGAACTGTACCTCCGGTTTTCAATTCTTTTATCGCAACATCGTCGCTGTACTCTCGGTGTCGACATTTGTAAACAGCTCCGAATCCACCTTGTCCGATCTTTACCCAAGGTTTTGATAAATTATCGAAACTGATGTGATTCTCAGGTGGGAGTTGTTGTTCTTCAGTTTCTAAAGTCATATCCTTAGAGGCTGGAACATAAGGATATCCACCTGTATCACTACTATATCCGTTAGTGTCATCATCATAGGGATTGTCGAATGATTCTATATTAGGGATGCTGCTATCACAACCATCTGGGAATATTAATGGTGTTGGTTCCCTTGAGAATCCTTCTTGAATGGGTTCAGTCTCATTTATAAGTTCAAAACTGCTTTTTTGAAGTTCAACGATTGGTTGATATTTACGACTTTTATAATATTCGAGGTCATCAGAAAAATCAAAATCGGGAGTTTGGGGAAGCTGGTCTCCGTTTTTCCAGAATGTAATGTGTCCCGTCAGAAAATTTAATTCAGTTCCTATGGTATCTCCTGACAACAATTCAGAATACAGGTATGATTTCTGATCTCCGGGTGACAACCAGCCAACCTTCGCGATTCCATCGTTTCGAAGATGATTAATTTTACACTCAAAATATAAACTTCTCTCTCTCGGATATTTATACAGGATAGAACACTTTGCACGCCCAGTAATTGACCCAGGACAGCTGAATAATGAACCATTTTTATTTACAAGTTGATGGCAGTCCCACTTAGCATGACAAGGCCTTGAGTGTAAAAACTGTTTTTGATCGGCTTCTTTAGCAACACTAAGGTCTTTTAATAATAAATCAAAGAATGGTTTTTCATTAGAAATTATATCGGAGCGAGAGACCTCTTCGTAGTAGATTATTCCAAGTAAAGAACACTCGTAAGGGATAAGGCTGTCTTGGAAACTATTTATTATCTTTTCAGACAGATCACACTCAACAAGGTTATTGTCTGGATCGAATACAGGAAGTAGTAGTTCAGCTAAGAGTGATGACAACTTATGAATATTTAAAGACCGAGAGATCTTTTCAATCCAACGAGTATGTTGCAACTCTTCTGTAAGTCCTTCATGAGAGATGTGAAGTTCATATCCAGGATTGGTATCACCTCGATACCATTCAGAAACAGTCTGCTCAACATATTGGATTTGAAGTTTTAATTTTCCACGTTTCCAAATACCAGTGCAGTGTGTTTTCGGTACTGCTTTATCTGGGGATTTATATTTTCTCCGAATACACTCAAAAGCAACTTCCGATACTTTAACAGGAGGACAGAGATTACCAGCTCCATTAACAACAACTTCCTGAAGTATCCATTTCCTAATTGCTTCATCTGAGTCACAGTTCGATAATGGATGTCTTTCTAATCGAAGTCTCCAATCTTGAACTGGTGGTCCGCAGTTGTCAAGTACGTCAATCTTTAGGTATCCGTTTCTACCTCTGTTGTTGTCTGTTGCTTCAAGAAGTTTCCTAATTTTCAAATTTTGCCCGTCGTGAGAAATATAAGCGATGTGGCTCCGTCTCTTCTTTTTCCGAAAATATATTTGCCAACGGCGTTGCTTCTCTACTTCAGTTGACGGTGGCTGTTTTATGAATCCCATGTTCTCAAAGTATTCAACAACACCTGGGACATTTGAAGAAGCGAGAGTAGAACGGAATTCAGTATGCTTTCGATCACTTTGATGAAATTGTTTTACGATGTCTTCACGAGTTGGGTTGTTCTTTGCGTACTGACGCTTGAAAGCAACTTCACCCAAAACAAGTTTGACTCTGGTATGTGTTAAATAGATTTTACCTCCTTGTTGCTGCTTCAATAGGTATTGAGCAGCTGAATCGACCATACGAAGAACTGTGTCTTCTCTAGTACTCATTAACGGTTCTTTAATAAAACTCCGATGAGCAACTTGAAAATCACCAACTGAGTCCCAACTTCCACTAGTCTGACGAACATCAGCCAAATCAGGGTTTTCAATTACTCCTTTATATCCCCCGCGACCTTTTCCTTTGATGCCTTTTCCTCCAACAAAAGTCCCCTGTCCTCGTCCTTTCCCTTTCCGACTTGCCTCCGGAGCGGCCGATACATCGGATTCCCGCTTATGTGGCGGGACATATGTTGTACTCATATTACATGTAGTGGATATACTGAAATGAATATTAATTATTATCACTATGTCACGAGCTCTAGTTGACTCTGAATCTGCTGAAACATTTACAGTGTAGCAGCTTTGCTGATATTTTTAATTATGTCAATTAATTTAAAATATCGATCGTTTTCGCATAGACACCCTTCACACATTTGGTACTACAGACTAAAGTTAATTAGGTAATAACTACAACAACAACCTCGTAGGTGAAAAACACTCTTTTCTTTTAAGATACAACACACTGCCAGGTATACATAATCAAGAAAAAGAAAATCTCGAAATACCGAGATAACTCGTTGATGAGGATGACTGCTCTAAAGCTACAATAGTGCGATAAGTCACTCGAACGATGAAATGAAGAAAATAAAGTTGTTCAAGCACTTTAGGAATGTTATTAAAGTTCACATTCTTTTTATCTTTTTTTCTTTTTTTTTTTTTCCCATTAGGTCAGGGATTGGGAATTCTTACCAACGCTCAAACGAATATAACAAGAAAGCAATCGAAAACTACAGAACGTATGTTTGTAGCTTCTTTGTTGGAAGGAATCTCTTCGTCTTTTCTAAAACAAGTTCTTTTGTAATTGTAACAGTCGAGTCTTTGTGTTTATCAGCATCGTAGCTGATGTCACTGAGGACCGCTCGAAGGAGGGATCCAAGGACACGAGCTCCAGTGTTTTGAGTTTCTGCATTTACAGTGAAGGCGCACTTAGCAAGCGCTCTAACAGCATCGTCATTCCATTCTAATGAAACGCCTTCAGTAGCAAGAAGATCAGTTTGCTGTTCAATCATTGGGTACTTGTTTTTTGCTAAGATTTTGTACAGATCATCTTCTGAAAGGGAATTGATTTGAACTCTAACTGGAAGTCTACCGAGAAGCTCAACCATCATGTCGGTTGGTTTACAAGTAGCGAATGCACCAGCGCAAACAAATAAGATGTGAGTCGTATCAATAATTTGTTTGTGTTCATCCGATTTCTGCATTTTAAGTGACATCGTACGCTCGTCTCTAACACGACCAACATCTACACGAGTTCCTTCAACGAGTGTTAGGAGTTCCTTTTGTACGTCAGAGTGAACCCAGTCTCTGGATTCCTTCTTGTGAACGACTTTATCGATCTCATCAATACAAACAATTCCCCAGTTCTCAACTAATTCTTTGACTGGATTACGCTCTGGAGCGAATTGATATGAAATGAGTTCACTAAAAACTCTTTTTTCAATATTCGACAACAAATCGAAAACTGTTCCGGTACACAAAGACCGACCATCACCTGCATCTCCTCCAAAGATGAGCTGCTGAAGAGAAGATGTACTTTCAGTACTTTTAAAGGCTCTAATGATGACAATATCTTCTGTTGATCCTCTCTCTGATGAGATGGGTTGTCTCAACTCAGGGTAAGTTAGAGTTGGTTTTGTTGGACAAGCCTCCAACTTCAGAATGTGTTTTCTAATCAAATCTTTTGCCTTATCCGCTTCCATAGCGAATATCTCTTCGATATCGTAACCTTCAATGTCTTGTAGTCGGGAATGGAATTCACGTCCTTGTCTTTTTGAATCTTCGTTAGGCTTTTCAAATACAGTCATCGTAGTAGTGTCAACGTCACTTGTAATTGGTTGACCTGAAGACGACACAACTATTACTTCAGGATGATCTCCTTTCCTCGCTAAGTTCTTAAGGATATCAGGAACTGGTAGGTTTACCTTTCCCGTTGGTTGTGCTGGTGTTGGTGGCGGAGGACTGCATTTTGCGAGTATTTCGTTGTAGACGCAGGCGACGAGGATGTCAAGAGCAGCAGCTCTGCAAACTATTTTTGTAGCATCTTCATAGCTCTTCTTACACATCGTGTCAGCCGCATCATAAAGGTCGACGATGATCTCTGAAACAGAAGCTCCAACGATTCCTGACCGGGTGAATGTTGAAGCGTCAACTTTAACAAATGGTGCTTTAAGTATTTTAGAAACCCTTCGTATGATTTCTGTTTTTCCACAACCACTCGGGCCGCTAATCAACATGTTCTTAGGTACTATTTCCTTACTCTTTTCTACAGGAAGTTGCACTCTTCTCCATCTCTCTCTCAGAGCTACTGCTACTTCCTTCTTAGCATCTTGCTGACCAATCACATAGTCACTTACTGCATCCACAATAGACACAGGTGCTAATGTTTCTCCTTCAGTTGATGCAGCTAAAGCTAAATTATACGAATTCTTGAAATTACGTCTTTGAATGAGCCTGCGTCCACTGCTTTTAGCTACCCACATTTATTATTATTATTTTGTGTTGACTTCAAGTGTCTACTTCTAAGAAAATAATTGTAAAATAATACAACACATCTTAAGGGATCTCACTGATGATTCTCAACTCTCTATAAACATATATCTCTGCGATTTGTATGAAATAATAATAAAGCATTTTAGTTTCGCTACAACAATAACAGACAGAGTCACATTGGTCAAAATGTGTGCACACACGGGGAGTGAGGGTCTTGGAATAAGTTTTCGTGCATATCAGAATGGAGGAAGTCAATAAATCAACAGCAGCTATCGCCAGTAGTGGTTATATTGCCTACCTCTATCAACAAGGTGTACGCTCTTTTCACAATTTCTTTTTTTTTTTTTTTTTAAATATTATTTTAGTTTGTTTTCTCTTTTTTTAAAGTTTTTTTTTAAAAGATAAGTCCGCAATCTTTTTTTTTTTTTCCGTCTTTTTTTATTTTGTTTTGTTTTTCCGCCTAATAAAAAAAAAGAATAAAAAACGCTAACAACCAGCGTAGATAAATTCTTTTCGCGGAAGTTCTCTTTCCCATCCTATGTTGTCGATCCGTAGACTGTGCTGCTTACTCACAGAAAGTCTTCGGATTAACGATAGTAGTTAGAAAAATTATAAGGGCAATTACTTTTATTTTTTTTCGTTTCCTAAATCGCTCTACTGTTTCTTCTTTTCATCACCAGAGTTCCAGTACATGAAGAACTGAAGAATAATAATACCTCCGAGTACAGCATTAATGACGTAAGCAGCAGTCATGACTGGATCACCAACCTGAGATATGGTTGTAAAGATACGAGCGGCAGATCCTCCAAAGTTCAAAAACCAAGTAAGAAACGCTGCAGAACCAGTGCTCTTAGCACTGTGAAATGCCATGATTTGTGGAACTTTAGAAAGAGCACCCATTGGAACTACTGCAAAGTAGAATAACATGTACAGAGGAATACCAGAAACTTCAATTGAGGTGAAAATACCCGTGTAGAAAGCCCACGAGTACACACCCAAGGTAATGAGAATCAGTAGATAAAGAGGACTAAATAAGTTACCATTGTAGTACATCAACATTAAGAATAGCACCGCGCATTGAACTCCACAAATTCCGTTCTCTGCGAATGTTTCAATTGGCATTTCCTTCACAACTCCGTAGCAAAAACTGGTGGCAAACATGAAAATCTCCATAACAGTAGTGACGGAGCTGACGCCCTTTGTGCTTCCTGCTCCGAAGATTTTAAAAATTTGAGGAAGTTTCAAACTCACACTTCCACCTACGATTCCATAGCTCAGCATCTTGGATATCATTTCCGCATTCATCTTACTTGTCAGTGGGAGGGGACTGTTGCTGTGGAGATAATGAAATGTTAGCTTTCTCTGATACTAATATTAACTATTAAGAGGAAGTTACCTCGTTGCTGGTGTCCGTTCGTATCCACCTGCTACAACAAACAACATTTTTTAAATGCAATGGGTTTTTGTACATTCCGTTATTTTTTTTCTGCTTATCTACATTCTATATTTTTCTATCTTTCTTTTTATTTCAGCTCTTTTTCTTTTTTTTTTTTGTCTTTTTTTTCCCCCCCTCATTTTACATTAAAAAATAAAAGATACAAACAGAGGTTCGATGTGACAGAGTTACTTAATAAGTTTCGTATAACATTAACCCATTAAGGACGGGGGGTCCACTACAGTGGTTATTTTGAAATTTTATTTTCGCTAAGGGGAAAACCCGGCTAACGCTACCCAGGGGGGGTGTAATCGAGGCCGTTTCGCGACGAATCTTGGGTGGGATGGCGTGGTTCGCTGTGTTTTTATTCATGAAATTCAAAACTAATAATCGAAATTTTACCACCTAACAAGAAGTTTCGTGTGCCTGTTGAAATTGATACAAGTTCGGCGTCCTATGAAAGTCTGATGATGATGGATTCTGTATCGGAGTCGTCATCTGACAGCAACACAGCAAAGGTATCAAAGTGGGAGGGGCAAAACCAAGAGAATCCCCAGGGAAAAACGGAAAGGACCTACCCAGAGTGTGAGCGACTTTAATGAAATGAGTGAATTGAAGGCATCCAACTCATTTTCACTGATTATGTGCTTAAAATGATATTTCGACACACTCTTGTCTACCCGATTGACAAAGAGACGTCCATGAAGTCACTAGAAGTTGGTGAACTGAAATGCTTTCTCCGTAATTTCTACACTGCTAACAAACACATTCCTGCTTCTTATGTTCATAGTCTTGTTAAACCCCATAATAATAAAGGGCATTGGGTGACGTTTGACAATTTCAATTCGTCATACGCATTTCTTGTTTTGATGTTAGCGAAAGGGTTCCACTGTGTTGGAACAGCCTGACGGAACAGAAAGGGAGTTCTGTTGATGTTACAAAACCGAAGGCTACCCCTGGACCGGGACGACTAAGCAAATCGGAAGTGAAAGAAAGACCGAAGAATCTTTCTGCTTCTTACCTTCAGTCAAGCACGGCATCCACCATATAAAGTGGAGAGACTCAAAGGATGTGCATCTTTTCAGTACTCTTCCCTTACGTGAGCACTGTGTCGATGTATATCGCTGGATTAGGAAGAGAAATAAAAAAGAAAAAGTGCCGATCAAACTACCGTGCAAGTAGACAGGTACACCAAAACGATGGGAGGTGTTAACCTGATGGATAGTGTGAAGGGAAGGGCGAACAGAAACCTTCAAACTAAACGATGGCATCTAAAGGTTTTCGACTACTTGCTGAAAGTTTCAATGTTCAACACGTTTACCCTTCAAAAGAAATGCGGTAAGGATACTGGTACCTACATACGGTATGTAGATGAGCTCGCTATGCAACTCGTCAGTGACGGGACGTCGAGAGACAAGACAACCAATACTACATCTACTATTGACTCGGGTTCGCACTTTTCACACATGTTCAGCACCACTGAGCACTATCCATCAATATTTGGCGCTGCTAAACAATGTAAGTATCACAATACTCGAGTGAGGACTACTTATGGATGCCAGGGGTGTAAGGTTTTTATGTGTCCTGCACCCTGTTTTGGCAAATACCACTTAAATCTTACAAAGGGGAGAACATTTGCGTCCCATACCACCACCTCTGTGTCAGGAGGTGCGATCCGGGAAGAATGTACGAAGGGGAAGACCCCTGCACTGACAACAACATCAAAATTGAAGAGGCGCAAGGAGTCATAAGAACTGAGCTTATTTTTGTCTTTGGTGGTGTTTTCATTTGTTCTGTTCACCCTTTAGGTGGTGAATGTGTGTGTATTTTTAACGGGCAGGCAATGGCGGTTCACTTTGTCACATCACCTTTCCGAGCCCCCCTACCCCTTTTCCCCGTTAGCTCTTTTTTCAAAAAAAGTCAAAAAACCCGGGTTTTACCCCCGTCCGTAATGGGTTAATAAGTTTCTTTCATCATGAAGTTTCCCCTTCCAATGATTAGCATTCATGTCAGATCCTTACTAACGCTACGCATAATTAGGATGTGAATTTCACTTTTTTCTTTCTTTCTTTTTTCTTTTTTCTTTTTCCTTTTTTTCCCCCCCGATAAGTAATATAAGGTTTTCACAGCTCAACCCTCTACGGAAGACAATTTGTTACCAAGTAGACCCATGTTAGTAGTCGGAAGTGCTTTTTTTCTTGTATCAAGAACATTTACGGTTTCTTTCAGGTACTGTCGTGCACGAATTATAGAAACCTCCCTATCAACGAAAGAATTTGGATGCAGAGAAGCTAAAGAGGCATAAAGCAGACACTCACCCATTCTGGTAAGAAGGACAGTCGGGTCTTCCTTATCATTCCAGGGAACTGCGTTGACGACGTCACCAGAAAGCATGCTATCAACGCAATCGCTGAAGTACTTTTTATGCTTAACAACATCTGACATGTGAGCCAGGGTCCAGAAGTCTCTGCTTCCTATTATGTTACATAAAGACTGATTAAATATGTTGACTAACTCTAGGTTTGGTATTTTACAAATAAAATACCTATTCTCATCAACCATCGCCCACCTGTTAAAGTAGTCATATAGAGTGCACGTCGTTTTGTTCAAGCCTTTTGCTGGTATTACTTTATCATAAACTCCTTTCTCTAAACCTTCTAAATGACTTTTCAAAGGTGAGATCCCAGCTGTGAATTTAGCTTTGGGAGAAGCAGAAATCTCAGCGGCTACTTCAGGGGTGGCAATAATATTTCTAGTCCTCCCTGCAATCTTTCTATTTAGAGTTGGATTCGATGCTGGGCTTGGTGTTGCAATATAGAGTTTCGCTATGTTTACGTTTAGTACGTTACGGGATAGGATACTTTTCTCAATCACGAGAACTGAACCAGGATGCTTTCTACTAAGTAATGCAACAATAACCTCCAATGGTAACTTCTCGGATACAGCAGTAATTCTTCTTCTAATGAAATGATTTAGATCGGGTAGCTGCGATAAATCATCAATAGCGATCACATCATCAGCCTTAAGAATCTCATCACATAACAAAGAAAATGGACTATCTGACTTTGGTGCAATCTTTTTAATTTTCCAGTAAGGATCAGCTCCTTTTGAAAGGGGGTAATACTTAGAGAAATAAGGGCCACCGCAAGCCTCCGACAAATTCTTTATCACTGGTTCTCCTGCCGTATCACCTAATACATGAAGTGTTGAACAAGCGATTCCCAAAATCGGAAAAGTCCATCTCCAACCCTCAGTCTCATGAGAAGCCATATCCCCATCTTCAATCACAGCACAGTCAACAACCGTTTGAAAACAAATCTCACCTAAAGTACAGCACGTGTGGGTTGCATCTGGATGCATTGTTCTTGTCGTTGATGTGATTAAATTACAAGGAACACCACTTTGTAGTAGTGATTGCCATACTTGTTCTACTTGAATAGGATCGTTACTCACATATAAACCTCTTTTAGCTTTCCAAAGAGCTGCGAAGGCGCAGACATGTCGATGGGCATGAGGGTTTCCTGCATGATAAATAATAGACCTCCCTATTGCACGACTTTTTGGAAATGACATCTCCGGCATTACAAAATTTATCGAATGGAAAATATCGTCTGTGTACTCCTTACCTGTACCTACTAACTCAGTATGCAGTTTCTTTGCTTTTATCAGTTTGCTGTTGCAGTATTTTATTGCTTTTGGAGATAGCGGTGCGAGAGTTTTGTGTATTTGTTTCCTCTCATTATTTCTAATTGGCTTGCTTATGAATTCTTGTATTTTTATTGGGTTTAATATCGACGGTATACGTTTACTAGTCAATAAGTTTCTTGTAACCTTATGTCCTGGCCATTCTTTCGGTTTAAACGTCGCGGATTTTGAAGGTGCTTTGTACGATTCTTCTTTCGCAATTGCGATATCGACATCTCCTACTATGCTGTTTGTGGAACAATATCTACGAACCTGTCTGAGCAACAGACGCATATTGTTAATATTTTTATCTGAATAGATGTATTTTATAAATAAATTGTTACAAAAACAGTACTATGTCACTACCAATTGATTTAGCAGAGATACCTCACTAAACGTTTAATAATTGGATTGATACTTAACATTATTAGGTCTTACCTGTTGTAATAAATTGTTGCTAAAATAGTACCACTTCACTGCCATTGATTTACTTATTTGTGTATCTCACAACGGTATCTAGACAAGTGGGGGGGGGTTTTTTTTTTTATTATTCTTGTAGTTATTATTATTACTATAATTTTTTTTTTTTTTTTTTTTTTCCGTTTTTTCTTATTTTAGTAACTTGTGGCCAAAAAAAAAAAAAAAAAAAAAAAAAATCGGAATTGAAAAATACAAAGATGTCATTATCTCCCAGTGGTTACAGTTGCCCCACAAGCAAAAGCCGAGTGAAAACTAGACCAAAGATAATAATCTGGCTAAGGCTACTCCATTCTAAAAACACAACATCAACTAACCTATAAATATATATGACAAAACTATTTTAAAAAGGGGGGGGGAAAACATAACATAAATGGATGGGGTGACTTTGGCTTGCCTCAACCAGAGTACATGCTTCAAGCTATTGCTTAAGTTCCTTTAGCTTCCTAAGAGCTGTTTGTAATTGGCTTATTCGAAGTTTTAATTTTGCTTGTGTTTCTTCTTGAGCTCCCATTAATTTAATGTTACTTAACTGACTATGATAGAGTTCTGCTACTAAGTGCTCATCAGGCTTGTGGGATTCACTGCGTTTTTTTTTTTTTGAAAATTTAAGTTTTAAAAAAAAAAGAATTTTTCACATACAGCTCTTTTATATTTAGCGTAAGGTCCTCTATAGTTTTCTCAAAGGTTTCAGTGTCCAATCGTTTTTCTTCTGTTTTGATTGATAAATCTTGTTCCAAATGATCAACCTTACCTTCGAGAGTATTTATTACAATTTGTTCTTTACTAAGTCGTGACTGAAGCTCATCACTTGAAGTAGTTTGTTGTCGCAACTCATGCTCTAGTTGTTTTATTTCCTCTTGTAGAGTTGATTCCGATTCGTCTTTTGCGGAGTTTAAGTTATTGATTTCGTCTTCTAAGCTGCCGATTCGTTCTTGAAGAAGATGCTCGTTGTTGGGGGTTGTGGATGTCTGTTCTTCAAGAGTAGTGATTAGATTATTCTTTTCCTTTAGTTTCTCTCTCAGTAATTGTAATTCAGATGCCAGTTCTTCTATCTGACTATCAGAATCAGGTGTCGCTGATAGTGCTGCTGCATTCCGAGCAACCTCTGCTTCCAACTCTTCGATTTGTTGCTTCTTTGTATTCTGATCATCACGTAGCGTTTGCAACTCTGTTTCAAAAGATTGAGAATCTTGACGAGCTTTTTGACTTGCTTCTTTATGTAGTTTATTATCATCAGTTAGTTTTTGAATATGAGCTGCTTCAAGTTGCATTGCCTGCTGACATTCATCAAGTTCTTGTCGAAGTCTATGTTCTGCATCAGAGACTTGACTACGAGGAGAACCAGAAACAGGAGAATCCTTATCAAGTTGAAATAATTGTATCTGATGAGTCTTTGCTGTTAGTTCTGATTGTAGTCTGAGGATTTCATCATCAGCCGTTGATAGCTTTTCTTTAGTACACGCGTGTTCTCTTATTAGTTCTTCGACATCGTCATTTGAATATTCACTCTTTGCAACTTTTTCTCTCAAATGATTATTTATAATTTCGATGTCAGTTAGTTGCTGATCCTTTGCTGCGCAGTCAAACCGAAGACTTGTTAGCTGCGATCGAAGTGCTTCTAAGTCTCCAGTGTTCGGTGAGGTTTCTTTATTGGTAACTTGGCTGTTTAACCCTTCCAGTTGTTCCTTAATGTCTTTAATGGTATCTGTTTTCTCGGATACTTCAGCTTTCAGCTGCTCCACTTGGTCCAGTAGTTCCCCGTCTTCCGAGTTGGACTCATTTTTCAGATCCCGAAGTTCTACTACTTGTTGTTTAAGGTCGGTCACCTGAACCCTCAATTCTATTTCCTCTGAATCTGATTTGTTTTTGGCAGTCTGAAGCTCATCGAATTGCTGTTCAATAGATGTGATTTTGTCTGCTTTGATTGTTATATTACTTTCTAGGCGCTCAACTTGATCGTTGAGATCTGTAATTCTTTGCTCAAGAGATGATACGGTTTCAGTTCTTTCTTCCAACTGCTTTCGCAGATCTCCTTCTTCCAAGTTTGAGCTGTCTTTTGAATCTTGAAGTACAGAGAGTTTGTCTTCTAAAGCGATGACTTCATCAGCTTTCTCAGTCAGGTTAACTTCTAGTTGATTAATGCAGTCACGGAGTTCCTTACTTTCGGTACTGAACTGTAATTCCATGGACTGGATCTTTATTGTCTTGTCTGAGGATTGAACTTCCGTTTGAGACAACAGCTGTTTGATGAATTCTAATTCAGAAGTCTTTTCAGCCAGTTTCTCATTCACCTCTTCGACATTCGCAGTATCTGTAGTAATAGTTGTAAGAGAGACTATCTTCTCATTTAAGTTGTCGATTTCTTCGCACTTGCGCTCAAGCTCTTCATTTAGACCAGTGTTTAGCTCACCAAGGGAAACTTGTAGGGAATCTAAGTGAGATATTTTATCATCCTTTTCACTGCCAGCTTCCTTCAACACTTCGATACGCGATGTCAGATCAGTTAATTGTTTCTCAAGGGAGTCGTTGGATTGTAATTCGATTACTTGAGATCGTAACTCGTCAATTTCTTTTTGTCTTTCTTCATTTTCGGAAATTTGAACATCAAAAGACTTTGTCTTATCAGTCAACTGTTGCTCTATTTGTGTTATCTTTGATTCCAAATCTGAAACGCGTTGGTTCGATTCCTTGAGAGAGACAGTCTTTTCTGTTAGCTCAGTTTCGTGGGTCTGCATTTCAGACAAAACCTGTTCAAGTGCATTGATTCGCTGGGTTTTTTCAGAGTCTAGGTGAGATAATTGCTCCTCATGACGCTCATTGACGGTGTTTAGCTTTTCTCTTAACTCCTCAAGTTCATTTGTGAGCTGACCATTTAGAGATTCGTGTCTCTCAATATTCGTTTCAATTGTCAGTACGATGGCCTCTTTTCCAGTTAGACTCTCTTGAAGGTCTTCAGTCCGTTTAATGAGGTGAGTAATTTGATTTGTTTTATCAAAAATATTCGCTTCTAAAGCCTTAGTCTTTGCTTGTAAGACTTCATTTAACTCCCCAGCCTCAAGAGCAGTGTTCAGACGTTCTTCTAAGTTTGTAATTTCTTCCTGAAGTTCTACAGAATGGCTTTCATGGTTTTCAAGTGCTTCTTGTAAGTTATCAGCTTCTCGTTCTTTGGTAGTCAAATTGTGATACAATTCCTGTATACGTTGCTGCGTTGAGTCTAATTGAGAAATTACTTTAGCGTGTTGTTTTTTGCTTGCTGCATATTCATTCTTAAGAATACAAAAATCATCTCGTTCTTGATCAGCGCTTATTAGTTGAATTTCTAAGCTGCCTTTCTGTTCTAACAAGTTGTCGCATTCGTTGTTTATTTCATGGAGTTGCTCACGAAGTTTTTTTGAATCAGATTTTGACGTTGCTAATGCTGATGTAGCTGATTGTACTTGGGCTTCTTTCTGTGAAACAGTTGCCTTCAGTTCTCTTACAAGTCTATCTTTTCTCGATGACTCTACTTGGGCAGCAGTTGCTTCTGCTTCTTTGCTAGCGATTTCTGATTGTAAATTTGAGGTATTTTGTAAATATGTTTTTTCAGAATCATTGAGTTTTTGAAGTAACGACTTTACTTCATCCTCGTCAGTTGCTTTTAGTTTCTTAATAGAAGACTCTCTGGACTCAGCCTGTGATAGTTTCTGCTTTAGAGTTTGTATTTCGCCCGAGAGTTTTGCCTCACTGGATTCATATGTTTTTAGCCTTAACTTTGTACCAGCTAGCTCTTGGTTTAACTCCGAAACTGTAGCAGTAAGTGATGCACCTTTAAGGGTGTCAACACCTTTTTGATTTGATACTAATGTTGGAATCATTGCCTTTAATTTTTGTAATGTTTCTTGAGTCTCATTCTCAGATGCAAGCAGCTGGCTCTTTGTTATCATCAGTTTGTTGCTGTGGTGAAGGTAAAACCTGCCAAAGTATTTTCTCATAAGATTCTTAGCATCGAGGTGCGATGCTAGAAGTGATACCTTTGCGAGTTTTCGTTCTTGTTGTCTCCTGATAACGAAATAGCCAAGCCTGTGAAGACTGCGCTTCATTAAACAATTTTCATACTGTTGTTCCACCGAAGGGTTTCGACACGCCGGTTTCACCGTAGTGTGTGCAGCGTGTATCTCCATTGTTAGCTGTGAAATCCTTTTTTCGAGTTTTTCAACTTGTTTTCTGTGATCTCTACTACTTGCTATACTAGTCATTGCAGAACCATTCTCAATTATACCCTGACTGGCATGATTGATGTGACTACTCACATTATTAGCTCCACTGTTTGCTGCAGATACCGATTGGTATTTCCGTTTGAGAGATGAGTATTTTGTTCTAATTTCTCGATACTTTTTTTTTTCGGATGTGATGGCACCTTCTGCCTGAATTATTTGAGATTGAAGGTCTCGGGATAAAGCTTGCCAACTCCTGGCATTGTTGTCACTTTCAACGAGTTCAGACTCAAGATCGCGAACTTTTGAATTCAGTCGCTTAGTTGCAAGTAGATGTAGTTCTTCCTTATCTGATAGCTCACTTCGGAGTTTCGTCGTTAATCTTCTGGCAGAGTCCTCCCTGTCGAAGCTTCGAACTAATTCGTTGGCATCACTGTTGACATCTCCCCACATTCTTGGACTCGGTGATCTGAGTGAGCTTCTCAGTAAACTACTTTGCAGCTTTTCCAGTATTGGGCTATTCGGGTGAGATCCTGAACCATAGCCAGCCCATGTGCTCTTCCGAAAGGTACCCCCGAAGCCGAGGTCGCTGCGGGCTCCGTCGTCTTCCATACTACGCCAGCATTACTGAAAAGAGAGAGAAAAATAAGCTAAAGAGTCCTACTACTATCAATACAGATAGATTCGCCTCTGTGGTCTTTCTTGCTTTCCTGTGTTATAAAATAAGTTTACGTTCCTTTGTCAAGCAGAATAAGGAGAAAAAAAAGAAAACTTTTTAAGGATTTGGCTATTTCCAATTGAATTCACTAACAACAAAATGGAAAAAGAAAGAAAAAAAAGATAAAAGTTAAACATAAGAAAAAAACACTATTTTCCACCTATAGGTTCGGTTCCCCCTGAACTTTTTTTTTTTTTTTAGAGCCTCCTGATTGGAGGCAATCCTTGCCTATACTTTTTTATGGCGACGCGTAAAATACTTTAGTGATGCAAGACACTTCTAGCAGACATAGCGGGTCTGAGTGATGCAGACCAAGAAGAAAACCAAGCAAGAACAGCTTACAATATGATATGATAATAATTAACTGACAATTGCTAGCAGGGGAACTCACAAGGTACGGACATGAGTCAGACACAGCAAGGTGCTAAGTTAGGGATGCAAACTGAGGATCACAAATATACTTAATCCGTACATTCCTATCAGTTAGGAGGCTTACTATGATCAAAAGGAGTCAGTTCAAGAAAGCAGTTCGTATTGCTGATGGAACGACGATGATTACGAGCAAAAGACATTCGCGCTTGAAGAGCAGAAGGGAAATGAGCGATACCAGTTGTTGTGTCGAGATTAATACATTTAAGATGCTGAACGATAACTGGTATCTCAGGCATGGGACGTCCCACTAATCGGAAGTAAAGACGAGGGTCTTCTGTACACCTCCAAGACCGTTCAACTGTAACACCAGGTGTGTTTCTGGACATCGCTTCAGCAACTTCCTTCGGACCTCCAAAGTCTACAAATACACCTAAAAATACACCCCCAGTACCCATGTCAGGTATAACAGATTTAACTTTATCACCTAACAAAGGAAAAAGGTCACGAGGCATTTCTACAGCATTCCGAATACCCTTAACATAAACTTGCCATATACCTGCAGGTGGTCCTCGCTCATCCATCCTCCGCTTGCGCGATCGCTGTAAAGCGGGCTGTGCAAGTTGTTGCACAATCTGTTGGTATGGTTGCTGTGGATGGTGGTGCTTCATTTGTTGCAGCTGCGGGTAGGCCAGTTGCTGGTGTTGCTGCTGTTGGTGTTGATAGGCCGGGCGAGGTTGTTGTTGCTGTTGGTATGGATATGCCGGACGAGGTTGTTGTTGCTGTTGCTGTTGTGGCTGGTAGGGCGGTTGCTGTTGTTGTTGTTGGTGCGGATGCTGCGCTTTGAACGGCTGTTGCTGCCGCGACTGATAAGATTGAAACGTCTGTGGAATGGCCCCTTTTGAAGGGACTATCAGAGGGGCACCGTTCTGCGGAATTCCCGAAATTCCACCAAACTGAGAAACAGGAATATTAGCAGGAACAGCAACAGGAGGATTATCTTCCTGTGGTACATAGTGCTGTGGGGTATAGTCCTCACATTCCATAACAGGAGGGGGTTGGACCACTCTGCGTTGTGGAGGCTTAGGAGGCACCACACATGGACCATCAACCTTTTTAACCTTAGAAGGTTGAGCAAGAGGAATAGTTTGCTTGGCCATTGGCTGTGCTGCCGGTGGTGTTTTGGGCTGCGGTTGGGGCGGTGGCGGCCGCTGTGGAGGAGGCGGAGGAGCAGACTGCTGTTTCTTATTCAAACGCGCTTCCATCTCCATAACCTCCTTCACTTGTTCTTCATTTCCTAGTGGTCCAGCGTCGAAATCTGGTTCTATTATCTCTATCTTTCCTCCACACCCTCCACAGAAAGCCTGTGTAGACGGCCAGATTTTATCACATTCTGGACATGCTATTTTCGCAGGTGCTGTTTTCGCAGGTGTCGCAATAGGTACCGGCTGAATCCTTCTTTGGTGTTGTTGGTGATTCTGCCTTCGTTGGTTACGTAACACACTACCTCCTCCTGCTCCACCCCCGCCAGCCATGATTATTTATAATACCCTGTTTATAATTATACAATTCTGCACAAATAGCGGTGGAGATATTCCAATGAAAACCCGCTTTGAGTACATCATTTTGCACCACTAAGTGTGCTGTAATGTAGAAATTAATTTGAAGCATCTCTTGCAATACTTTTCATTGACAAGCAAAATTGATGAAACTGACGGTTGCTGATCGAAATAAGTTGATCCAAAAAAAAAAAAAAAAGAAAAACAGAAAAAAAGGAATATGTCACATGAGGGGTATTTTGCTAATGACATTTTGCTGGGGGCAGCTAATACTTGAGTTTTTTTTTTTTTTTTGTTATAAAATAGTGTTCGCTGGGCTTTTTTATCCTGTCATGCTTCCTAGTGCTTCGATCTCTTCTAGGGGAAGGCCAATATCAGATTTTTTCGTTTCAGAAATTGCTGAAGTCAGAGCGGAACCCCACTTACGTAAAAAGTCTGGCGACACAGTTTGAATCCAAACAGCATATGGAGAAAGATACAGTTTACTGAGAGGGTACTTGAAGTCATCACGATCAACGTGCCACTTCATACGCAAGAGGATTCTTACTATTTTCATTTTGTCACCGCTGCTGAGAATGTGAGCGACATCAAACAGGCATCTTTTACTGAGGACCAATGATCTGAAGATTGGGTACGTTACAGACCTTCTACAGAAAGACACAACTGTGTGCTTTAGTGTTGGATATTTAACAACATAGCTGAGGGTTGCGGATAACTTTGTGTAGGTCCATACTGATTCAGTGTTACCTTCTCCTTCTGTTGTTATATGATCATAACAATAAGCAGCAAGAAGATCAATAAGTGTACCCATTACTTGTTGTTCACGTACTACAAGATGGTTCTTTTTCGGTAATCGAAGAAGTTCTTCTTTCTCCCAAGTGTTCATTTCACCACCCGACATGGAAGGGTTTTCAGGAACAGGAACGACATTTCTATTTTCGCGATCATCATCTCCGACGACGTGTTCCTTTGCATCCCAGCTTGCTGTTGTAACGTATCCCGATAATCCTCCTCCAGTAGTAAACTCTGTTCGACCGATGTCTCCTGGATTCGTGAATTGCGGTTGTGCAGCAACTGCTTCAGAAGAACTTTCAGTGGTGTCGTCATCATCATCATCGGATTGCGAATTCATTTCTACATCATCCTCATTATAAGGAACATTCTGACCTGCGACTTGATTAGCAGAAATAGAATCACATCCTAGATTATTTATGTATTCCCAACTAGGTGGTTGCATCCCTTCAGAGTAGTAAGATGGTCTTTGCTCAAGAAGATGTTTAATGTGATCACCTTCAACGTAATCAGCTAAGTAATGATCTGATCCATTAATATAGTCTTCTGCTTCTGATGATAACATTGTTTGGATTCTTGTATCGAGAGGGGTGGAGTCAATCCTGCATTCTGCTACGTCGTGACTGTCTTGAATTGGAGCAAAGAAGTTCTGAAACTCATCATTAAAGCCGTAGAACTCACTTGTATCACTTTCAGTGTTTGCAATCGTTTGCCGTACTTCGTAATCTTCCTCGTCGTCGGAATTTTCATTTCCCGTTTCTGGAAGAACCTCAACAAGTTTCTTACGCTCAACTTCCGTTGACATTAATTTAGTTAAGCAATCCAAGTCGGTGAATATCTCTCCAGGATTCTTCTTTGGGACAAGTACCTTCATTTCCTCTTTGTCAACGTCAAAGGAAGCCTTCGCGCGTTCGTCTTCTATAACTTCTTGATCAAAAGTCAATCTCAAAAAATAAGGTTTCGCATGAAACGTAATCCTGTTACCATCAACTACAAACTGTACTTCTGAGATCTTAACATGAACTAATCGCATTATGATGATCACAAAATTGTGATCTTGGGTACATGAGAATCGCGGTGTAATCATTCTTATTTATTATTATTTTTTCCCCTTTCCCTTGCTTGGTTAAATATAATTTATAGCATCGAATGACGCAATAAATAAACACCCAAACCGTTTTTCTTTTTTTTACTGTGTAAATAGTTTAGTTTAGTTTAGTTAGCAAAATACAAACTGATGACTACGAGGGGTCTGGGTAGCCCGCATCAGTAAGGACCCAATCGCGAAAATTGTAGTTTCATAGTATTGGCTGGAAGTGATCGACTTCCAGCCGCCACCTTGCCCAGAGGCTAACAGGTTGTAAACAACTAAAGAAAATAAAAGAGAAACGATCTGGGAGTGGGGGGAATGTGAAAAAATAAAAAATCTTCTTTCTTTCATATACATCTTTCTTTATAATACGACCACATGTGCCATATGCCCACACTCCACGAAAGAAAATAGAAACCCCGGAACAGTACCGAGGATCGTTCACCCCAGTTGTCCAAAGCATTATAAGTGTACTGTGGGCTTACCGAAAAGCTTTAGAAATGTACCACAAAAGATTTGGGCAACACATAGCCATATCACTCAGCAAGAAATGAAAACTAAAAGGATCAGGTAAGATGACAGTCAGTTTAAGGTCATAACTGCGCCGGACCTAGAAAAAAAAAAAAAATTACTGTGTAAATAGTTTTCGGAAACTTTAAATAAATAACAAAAGACAGCATTGAACACGGATGGAAGACAAATAAGAAACCAATCACGTAAGTGATATTTCTCAATAAAACTCACAAAGTGGCTACCTCTTCGTAATCGCCAATGGCTCAGGACGTCCAGTTTTACTAAATTCGTAAAGTTGCTCAACTAATTCACTCTGGATCACTATACTACTAAGATCAGGCTTTGTCTTACCTATCAACATTGTTGTAGCAGCAACATTGAAAGCGTCCCACTTGCCACACCTTGACTGCTCGAGTTGATACATCCATTCAGCTTCTTCAACTTTCCTTTTTGGTAATAATTCATAAAGCACATGCTCAGTGTCATCATGAAGAACCGTTTGAAGGTGCACACGAATCTCAACAATGTGCTTCACCGCATGATACACACCGCCTTCTGTAAGCATAGGAACTCCCTTGATCGATGCAACCCTTTCAACAACACCAACCAAGAGAGAAAGTTTTCCAATAACGCTGAATCGCAATATCTTTTCACTACCGAGATCTCCACACACAAGCTTTCCAGAAGCCATCCCGATGTTCATAGAGAGACTTTCACTCACCATATCCCGGTAGGGACCCAACACCCGATTCGCGAGTTCTGTGATCGCCATCGCAGCATCCGTACACGAAGTGGGATGGCTCATGTGAGCTCTCGTAGCACCAAAGTTCGCAAAGACACGATCCCCCAGGAACAGGTCAAGTGTTCCTCGATGCTTAACAATAACATCAGACGTCGCACTAATCATATCAGAGATGAGACCTGAAAAGGAATCTCGAGAGTGCTGTAGCACTGCAAACGAGTTGCGGATGTTGGCGACCATAAGAGAAGCACTTATGCACCCAAACTTCCTTCCTATATTATGTACGATACTGGATTGAGCAGTACTTAATGTACTGTATGAGATTTCTGTTTCTTCACTACTACTGCTAGAGGAGTAGCAAGCAGGAATACAAGACTGCGGCAAGTAAGGTCTGTATGTGTGGAGGTTCGATAGAATCTGCTCCAAAGCATCTCTCAGTCCCTCAGGAATATCTGCATCTTCCAACAAGCTCGTAGCCTGCTCAAGATCGAATCTCGAAAGTGAAGTTGCGATTGCATTCGCAGCATCAACAGATGCCAGGATGTTATTCTTCTCTTCCAAGACAGCTGCAGCAAACCCACGTGTGCAGATGAAGTCCAGTAGAAAGACAGCAAACTGAGTTACGAGAGTCATAAAAGAAACAGTGATTGGAGAGGTACAGGGAAGTTTCTCACAATCAAATTTTTCACGACGGTGTTCTTGAGAATATTGTTGATACTCCAAGTCAAAGAGACCGAAACTATAGGAAGACTCTATGCTAATTACTACAAGGTGCAGACAACACCAACATACAACTCCAACAGTTGCCCTCATCGGAGCCTCGCAGACGAGAAGAATGTCAACAACGATGACAAATAGAGGCCAACTAGGAGTAATTTGAAGCATTCCTGCCTCAATGTCCTGCAGCGATATTCCGATAAGCATAACGACGCTGCTTACTTCAAGTATGAAATCTGTCAGATCTCTTTTTAGCACGACCAACAACGTTAACAGAATTATACCAAGCGTGAGAAAAAGAGTTTTTGCCATAACAGTCAATAACTTCTTCTCATAGGTCATTAACAAAATGATTACTGAAATAAATATCGCAATACATGAGATGACAATTAGTATCCTCTTCCTCTTGGCCTGCCCTGGGGAATCATTTGTACTAATAGCTCTACGAAGGCAAGGCCCAAAGAGAAAGTCAACGATTGACTTCAGCATATTGCTATCTGAGTAATCAAAGGACTTTTAAAGAACTACTCAATAACTATACAAGATCAAAACCCTTGGAAACAAGAACAGAAGTTCTCGGTAATGAGATGCAACACGGTGAAGCAATTTTGCTGCAGAAACAGCATTGTGCTATTTCCGGCGTGTCCTAGCAAAGCCTTTGATCTAATCTCTTACTCCCACCAATTAGGCTCATTCTTATTTACTAGATAATTAGCAAACCATCTCACATATGAACAGGAATAACTTGATCAGTCTATCTATCGATATCTGATGATCGATGCTGTAGAAATACTCGGAGAGTCTCAAATAGTACAGCACTACAATGGTGCTTCGGGCGTGAAACCAGATCGTCTTTTATCAAGTCTGTCTACTTGCAAATCAATGACTACGGCATTGATTGGGATTGATGTTTCTTTTCCCTTTGTTTCCCTTCCCATATTGGTTGGAGCATCAAATGACGCAAAAAATAATAATCCTAAATGCCCGACCCGTTTTTTCGTACAAATAACTTTCGTAAAGTCTTATATAAATATCAAAAGAGAGCATTGAATACGGTGATGGAAGACGTACGAGCGAAGGATGCACAAAATCTGCTCCAAAGAATAACAACACCCGACACCGAAGTTTTCAGGAACAGGAACGACATTTCCATTTTCGTGATCATCATCTCCGACAATGTGTTCCGAAACATCCCAGCTGCCGTTGTAATGTATGCCGATAATCCTCCTCCAGTAGTAAACTCCGTTCGACCGAAGTCCCATGAACTGCGGTTATGCAGCTACTGGTTCAGAAGAACTTTCGGGCGGTGTCAATATCAGATTGCGAATTCATTTCTACATCATCCTCATTATAAGGAACATTCTGACCTGCGACTTGATTAGCAGAAATAGAATCACATCCTAGATTATTTATGTATTACTTGGTTGTATTACTTGGTTAAATATAATTTATAGCATCAAATGACGCAATAAATAATAAAGATAAATTCCCAAACTGTTTTTTGGTGTCAATTTTTTTCAGGAACTTATGTAAATATTAAAGGACAGCATTGAATACGGGGATGGAACAAATAAGAAACCAATCACATAAGTGATAATTTCTCAACACTAACACACGAGATGCAGACAACCCTACAAGGTGCAGACAACACCAACATACAACTCCAACGGTTGCCCTCATCGGAGCCTCGCAGACGAGAAGAATGTCAACAACGATGATAAACAGAGGCCAACTAGGATTAATTTGAAGCATTCCCGCCTCAATGTCCATCAGTGATATGACGAGAATCACAAAGCCGCAGCTTACTTCAAGTAAGGAATCCGCGTCACATCTTGTTTCAGCACAACCAACAACGTTAACAGAAGAACACCTAGTATGAGAAACAGAATATTTGCCACCATAGACAATATCTTTATCCCATAGGTTGCCAATGAAATGTTAACCGAAATAAATACTGCAATACATGACACGACAATTAGTATCCTCCTCCCCTTGACCTGCCCTGCGGAATCATTTGTACACTTGTTATCTTAGTGATCAAATACTATTAACGACGATGGCTGTTACTGAGAACATCGAGTGATTCCTTATCAAATAAACCAATTTCACTTTTAACACAATTGAACCCATCATGTAAACAATTGTAGGCAATTGCACCGATTATCTCTTCGAAACTATTATTGGCTCAGGGAATCCCGTCTTCATTAGACTACGAAGTTCATCGTATTCAGGTGAATGACCTTTTGGATTTTCAATACTAATATTACACGTGCCCTTCAACAACGTAGTAGCAACTTTGTTGAAATTATCCCACTTCCCAACACCAACTTGCTCGAGTTGATACATCCATTCTGCTGGCCCAACATCAACCCTCGGTATCAATTCATAAAGCACATGCTCAGTGTCATCATAAAGAACCGTTTGCAGGTGCACACGAATCTCAGCAGTGTGCTTTACTGCACGATACAAACCGCCTTCTGAAAGTATAGCTATCCCCTTGATCGATGCAACCCTTTCAACAACACCAACCAAGAGAGAAAGTTTTCCAATAACGCTGAATCGCATAACATTTTCACTACCGAGATCTCCACACACAAGCTTTCCGGAAGCCATCCCTATGTTCATCGAAAGATTGTTACTTGCGAATTTTTGGTAAGGACCCAACACCCGATCAGCGAGTGATGTGATCGCCATCGCAGCATCCGTACACGAAGTGGGATGATTCACATGACTCCTCGTAGCACCAAAGTTCGCAAAGACACGATCCCCCAGGAACAGGTCAAGTGTTCCTCGATGCTTAACAATAACATCAGACGTCGCACTAATCATATCAGAGATGAGACCGTTAAAGGAATCCTGAGAGTACTGTAGGACTGCAAACGAGTTGCGGATGTTGGCGACCAACAAGGAAGCACTAACACACTCAAACTTCCTCCTCACTCTGTAGGAAGCAGCAGGTTGTAGTAATAGAGATTCAATTGTTGTACTATCGCCTGAACCACTCTGGCTTGTTCGAAGACTTTCATGAGTTGCTGTACTTTCATCAGAGGAGTAGCTAACAGGAATACAAGACTGTGGCAAGTAAGGTCTGTACGTACGAAGGTTACACAGAATCTGCTTCAAAGCATCTCTCAGTCCCCCAGGAATATCTGCATCTTCCAACAAGCTCGTAGCCTGCTCAAGATCGAATCTCGAAAGTGAAGTTGCGATTGCATTCGCAGCATCAACAGATGCCAGGATGTTATTCTTCTCTTCCAAGACAGCTGCAGCAAACCCGCGTGTGCAGAAGAAGTCCATTAGAAAGACAATAAATTGAGTTAAGAGAGTCATACTAGAATAAATAACAGTAGTAGTACACGGAAGTTTCCCACAATCAAACTTTTCACGACGGTGTTCTTGAGAATATTGTTGATACTCCAAGTCAAAGAGACCGAAACTATAGGAAGACTCTATACTAATTACTACAAGGTGCAGACAACACCAACATACAACTCCAACAGTTGCCCTCATCGGAGCCTCGCAGACGAGAAGAATGTCAACAACGATGACAAACAGAGGCCAACTAGGATTAATTTGAAGCATCGCCGCCTCAAAGTCTTGCAGCGATATTCCGATAAGCATAATAACGCTGCTTAACTCAAGCAAGGAATCTGTCAGATCTTTTTTCAGCACGACCAACAACATTAGCAGAATAACACTTAGTATGAGAAACAGCAAACTTGCCACAAAAACCAATATCTTCTTCCCATAGGAAAACGACATACTGTTTAGTGTAATAGCTACTACAATACACGACAGGATAATTATTAATTTCTTCCTCTTGACCTGCCCTGGGGAATCATTTGTACTAATAGCTCTACGAAGGCAAGGCCCAAAGACGAAGTCAATGATTGACTTCATATTGCTATCTGAGTGATCAAAGGACTTTTAAAGACTATATACTCAATAACTAAACAAGGTCAAAACCCTTGGAAACAAGAACAGAAGTTCTTAGTAATGAGATGCAACACGGTGCTACTTCGAAAGCATCTTACTTCACAACTACAACTTACTCATATATGATACACAGTTTCAGGAAGACAAATAAGAAACCAATCACGTAAGTGATATTTCTCAATAAAACTCACAAAGTGGCTACCTCTTCGTAATCGCCAATGGCTCAGGACGTCCAGTTTTACTGAACTCGTAAAGTTGCTCAACTAATTCACTCTGGATCACTATACTACTAAGATCAGGCTTTGTCTTACCTATCAACATTGTTGTAGCAGCAATATTAAAAGCATCCCATTTACCACACCTTGATTGCTGAAGTTGATACATCCATTCAGCTTCTTCAACTTTCTTTTTCGGCATCAACTCATAAAGCACATGCTCAGTACCATCATGAAGAACTGTTTGAAGGTGCACACGAGTCTCGGTTATGTGCTTCACTGCACGATACAAACCGCCTTCTGAAAGCATAGGAATTCCCTTGATCGATGCAACCCTTTCAACAACACCAACCAAGAGAGATAGCTTTCCAACAACGCTGAATCGCAATATGCTTTTACTACCGAGATCTCCACACACAAGCTTTCCAGAAGCCATCCCGATGTTCATAGAGAGGCTTTCGCTCACCAACTCTCGGTAAGAACTAAGCATTGGATTCGCGAGAGTTGTGATTGCCATTGCAGCATCCGTACACGAATTGGGATGGCTCATGTGAGCTCTCGCTGCACCAAAGTTCGCAAAGACACGATCCCCCAGGAACAGGTCAAGTGTTCCTCGATGCTTAACAATAACATCAGACGTCGCACTAATCATATCAGAGATGAGACCGTTAAAGGAATCCTGTGAGTGCTGCAGTACTGCAAACGAGTTGCGGATGTTGGCGACCAACAAGGAAGCACTAACACACTCAAACCTCCTTCCTACATTATTTATGATACTGGAATGATTGGTACTGCTTAATGTACTATTTGAAAATACTGTTTCCTCACTACTACTGCTAGAGGAGGAGTAGCAAGCAGGAATACAAGACTGCGGCAAGTAAGGTTTGTACGAACGAAGGTTGCATAAGATCTGCTCCAAAGCATCTCTCAGTCCCCCAGGAATATCTGCATCTTCCAACAAGTCCGTAGCCTGCTCAAGATCGAATCTTGAAAGTGAAGTTGCGATTGCATTCGCAGCATCAACAGATGCCAGGATGTTATTCTTCTCTTCCAAGACAGCTGCAGCAAACCCACGCGTGCAGAAGAAGTCCATTAGAAAGACAATAAATTGAGTTAAGAGATTCAAAATAGAATTATCAATAGTAGTGGTACAGGGAAGTTTCTCACAATCAAACTTTTCACGACGATGTTCTTGAGAATATTGCTGATACTCCAAGTCAAAGAGACCGAAACTATAGGTAGACTCTATACTAATTACCAGAAGGTACAGACAACACCAACATACAACTCCAACAGTTGCTCTCATCGGAGCCTCGCAGACGAGAAGAATGTCAACAACGATGACAAACAGAGGCCAACTAGGATTAATTTGAAGCATTCCCGCCTCAATGTCCTGCAGTGTGATGCCGACAATCATAAAGACAGTACTTACCTCAAGCAAAGAATCTGTCATATCTCTTTTTAGCACGACCAACAACGTTAACATAAGAATACCTAGTATGAGAAACAACACATCTGCCATAAAAGTCAATAACTTCTTCCCATAGGTCAACGACAGAGTGTTTACTGTAATAGCTACTACAATACACGACAGAATAATTATTAATTTCTTCCTCTTGACCTGCCCTGGGGAATCATTTGTACTAATAGCTCTACGAAGGCAAGGCCCAAAGACGAAGTTAATGATTGACTTCATATTGCTATCTGAGTGATCAAAGGAATTTTAAAGAACTACTCAATAACTATACAAGATCAAAACCCTTGGAAACAAGAACAGAAGTTCTTAACAACGCTTTCATCCCTTACAATGAATGGTTCAATATATCCACCTCAGCAAGACGTCGAAGTTCACTAAGTAGCAGATCGTCTGTCTGCCAACTTACTTACACCCACTTCGGGGTACTTGTCAACAACATTACTGCAACATCACTGAACCTATTAAAAGCATCTTACTTCACAACTACAACTTACTCATATATGATACAGTTTCAGGAAGACAAATAAGAAACCAATCACGTAAGTGATATTTCTCAATAAAACTCACAAAGTGGCTACCTCTTCGTAATCGCCAATGGCTCAGGACGTCCAGTTTTACTGAACACGTAAAGTTGCTCAACTAATTCACTCTGGATCACTATACTACTAAGATCAGGCTTTGTCTTACCTATCAACATTGTTGTAGCAGCAATATTAAAAGCATCCCATTTACCACACCTTGATTGCTGAAGTTGATACATCCATTCAGCTTCTTCAACTTTCTTTTTCGGCATCAACTCATAAAGCACATGCTCAGTACCATCATGAAGAACTGTTTGAAGGTGCACACGTGTCTCGGTTACGTGCTTCACTGCACGATACAAACCGCCTTCTGAAAGCATAGGAATTCCCTTGATCGATGCAACCCTTTCAACAACACCAACCAAGAGAAAGTTCAAACATTATTCACATTCTCACCATTAAAGTATCGTGTAAACAATTGGAATGTTGTATGGGATTGCACGTATTATCTCTTTGTAACTACTATTGGGTCAGGGAATCCCGTCTTCATGAAACTACGAAGTTCATCGTATTCAGGTGAATGCTCCTCTGGCTTACTAATGGCGACATTCGATTTGCTCGTCAACAACGTAGCAGCAACTTTGTTGAAATTATCCCACTTCCCAGCACCAACTTCCTCGAGTTGATACATCCATTCTGCTGGCCCAACATCCTTCTTTGGTATCAATTCATAAAGCACATGCTCAGTGTCATCATAAAAAACCGTTTGCAGGTGCACACGAATCTCAGCAGTGTGCATTACTGCACGATACAAACCGCCTTCTGTAAGCATAGGAACTCCCTTGATCGATGCAACCCTTTCAACAACACCAACCAAGAGAGAAAGTTTTCCAATAACGCTGAATCGCATAACATTTTCACTACCGAGATCTCCACACACAAGCTTTCCGGAAGCCATCCCGATGTTCATCGAAAGATTGTTACTTGCGAATTTTTGATAAGGACCCAACACCCGATCAGCGAGTGATGTGATCGCCATCGCAGCATCCGTACACGAAGTGGGATGATTCACATGACTCCTCGTAGCACCAAAGTTCGCAAAGACACGATCCCCCAGGAACAGGTCAAGTGTTCCTCGATGCTTAACAATAACATCAGACGTCGCACTAATCATATCAGAGATGAGACCGTTAAAGGAATCCTGAGAGTACTGTAGGACTGCAAACGAGTTGCGGATGTTGGCGACCAACAAGGAAGCACTCAGGCACTCAAACTTCCTCCTCACTCTGTAGGAAGCAGCAGGTTGTTGTTGTAATAGAGATTCAATTGTTGTACTAGCTCCTGAACCACTCTGGCTTGTTCGTGGAGTTTCTTCAGTTGCTGTACTTTCATCAGAGGAGTAGCTAACAGGAATACAAGACTGTGGCAAGTAAGGTCTGTACGAACGAAGGTTACACAGAATCTGCTCCAAAGCATCTCTCAGTCCCCCAGGAATATCTGCATCTTCCAACAAGCTCGTAGCCTGCTCAAGATCGAATCTTGAAAGTGAAGTTGCGATTGCATTCGCAGCATCAACAGATGCCAGGATGTTATTCTTCTCTTCCAAGACAGCTGCAGCAAACCCGCGTGTGCAGAAGAAGTCCATTAGAAAGACAATAAATTGAGTTAAGAGATTCAAAAGAGAAATATCAATTGAAGAGTTACAGGGAAGTTTCTCACAATCAAACTTTTCACGACGGTGCTCTTGAGAATATTGCTGATACTCCAAGTCAAAGAGACCGAAACTATAGGAAGACTCTATACTAATTACCAGAAGGAGCAGACAACACCAACATACAACTCCAACAGTTGCTCTCATCGGAGCCTCGCAGACGAGAAGAACATCAACAATGATGACAAACAGAGGCCAACTAGGATTATTTTGAAGCATTCCCGCCTCAATGTCCTGCAGCGATATTCCGATAAGCATAATAACGCTGCTTACCTCAAGCAAGGAATCCGTCACATTTTTTTTCAGCACGATTAACAACGTTAGCAGAATAACAGTTAGTATGTGAAACAGCAAATTTGCCACAAAGGTCAATAACTTCTTCCCATAGGTTAGAAACAAAGTGTTTAGTGTAACAGCTGCTACAATACACGACAGGATAATTACTAACTTCTTCCTCTTGACCTGCCCTGGGGAATCATTTGTACTAATAGCTCTACGAAGGCAAGGCCCAAAGAGAAAGTCAACGATTGACTTCAGCATATTGCTATCTGAGTGATCAAAGGACTTTTAAAGAACTACTCAATAACTATACAAGGTTAAAACCCTTGGAAACAAGAACAGAAGTTCTTGGTTGAGATGCAACTCGACGAAGCAATTTTGCTGCAGAAACAGCATTGTGCTATTTCCTAACAACCAACGGTTCAATATCCACTCTCAGCAAGACGTCGAAGTTTGCGGGTTTACGAATTCTGTGACATTGCAAGAGAGGAGAGAAGTTACCTGCAAGCCTAAGCACCGAATCGTAATCTGCGGCCGTCACAGCTGCGGTAGCTGTTTCACAACTCGTCTCAATGATGGTTTTCGTTGAATCTCGACGTCGATTTTTTAGCTGAACTCATATAACGAGATGGCTGCCACTGAGAATACTGAATCAGCCATTATCAAAAACATCATTCACATTGTGTAAACAATTGGAATGTTGTATGGGATTGCACGTATTATCTCTTTGTAACTACTATTGGGTCAGGGAATCCCGTCTCCATGAAACTACGAAGTTCATCGTATTCAGGTGAATGCTCCTCTGGCTTACTAATGGCGTCATCCGGTTTGCTCGTCAACAACGTAGCAGCAACTTTGTTGAAATTATCCCACTTCCCAGCACCAACTTCCTCGAGTTGATACATCCATTCTGCTGGCCCAACATCCTTCTTTGGTATCAATTCATAAAGCACATGCTCAGTGTCATCATGAAGAACCGTTTGCAGGTGCACACGAATCTCAGCAGTGTGCTTTACTGCATGATACAAACCGCCTTCTGTAAGCATAGGAACTCCCTTGATCGATGCAACCCTTTCAACAACACCAACCAAGAGAGAAAGTTTTCCAATAACGCTGAATCGCATAACATTTTCACTACCGAGATCTCCACACACAAGCTTTCCGGAAGCCATCCCTATGTTCATCGAAAGATTGTTACTTGCGAACTTTTGGTAAGGACCCAACATCCGATTCGCGAGCGCTGTGATCGCCATCGCAGCATGCGTACACGAAGTGGGATGGCTCATGTGAGCTCTCGTAGCACCAAAGTTCGCAAAGACACGATCCCCCAGGAACAGGTCAAGTGTTCCTCGATGCTTAACAATAACATCAGACGTCGCACTAATCATATCAGAGATGAGACCTGAAAAGGAATCCTGAGAGTGCTGCAGTACTGCAAACGAGTTGCGGATGTTGGCAACCAGCAAGGAAGCACTCAGGCACTCGAACTTCCTCCTCACTCTGTAGGAAGCAGCAGATTGTTGTTGTAATAGAGATTCTATTGAAGAACTATCGGCTGAACCACTCGGGCTTGTTCGTGGAGATTCTTCAGTTGCTGTACTTTCATCAGAGGAGTAGCTAACAGGAATACAAGACTGTGGCAAGTAAGGTCTGTACGTACGAAGGTTACATAAGATCTGCTCCAAAGCATCTCTCAGTCCCACAGGAATATCTGCATCTTCCAACAAGCTCGTAGCCTGCTCAAGATCGAATCTTGAAAGTGAAGTTGCGATTGCATTCGCAGCATCAACAGATGCCAGGATGTTATTCTTCTCTTCCAAGACAGCTGCAGCAAACCCGCGTGTGCAGAAGAAGTCCAGTAAGAAAACAACGTATTGAGGCATTAAATCAAAAGCTGCATCACCAACGGGCTTTGCACAGGGAAGTTTCTCACAATCAAACTGCTTACGGCGATATGACTGAGCATAGTGTTGATACTCAATGTCAAAAAGACCAAAGCGATAGGAAGATTCGACAGCGATGGTGAACAGATACAGACAGCAGCAAAATACAATGACGAGAGTGGTCTTATTTGGAGCCTCACAAGTAAGAAGGATGTCAACGATTAGGACAAACTGCGGCCAAGCAGGATCTATTTGCATCATTGTGGAATCTATATCTAGCACCATTAAGCCTAAGACAAAAAGTCCACAACAGATTCCAAGCAGCCTGTCAGTAGCATCTCTTTGAAGGACGACTAAAGCCAGCAATATCCAAAGCGATGATATGCTAAGTAGAATAACCGAACAGAAAACTAGAATCTTCTTCTCAAAGAAATAATAAGCAGCAAATACACAACAAAACAACGAAACAAACGCTACAGGTATCATTATCTTCTTCCTTTTGATCTGCGTAGGAGAATCACCTTCCTTAATAGCTCTTCTCAAGCAAGACTGACACGGCCATGTCAGATTACTTAACAACGGCTTGGGCATTTCAATTTATCCCTTTAAGGAAAATGGATTCGCACAACAGACACAATAACTCAAGTACAAGTCAATAAAAGGTGGGGGTGTGAAACAACTGAAGTTTAGCTATCCCTAACTGCCTTATAATACAGCGTGTAAGTGGCTTAGGCAGAATAATATATTAGTCATTCCAAAAATAACCGGCCGCGAAAAAGGGAAATGCATCAGAGATTGGCATTTCCCTTTTTCCCGGCACGGAAAAGTTAATCCTGTTGCTGCATTTAATTTTTTTCTGGAAAAAAAAGGGAAATGCATCAGAGATTGGCATTTTTTCTCGTAACTACACTTATTATTCCCTTCAGCACCAGCTTAAACTTCTCTCAATGAAGTGTCACACGTGCCACGAGATGCCAGCTGAGTGCTCCTCAGACAACTACAACTGCACCTCGCACACTAACGCGAAAAGACGGAATCCGAAGTTCAACAAGCTTCTTGAGCCACCCTGCCGTGACTTCGCGGTAGTCTTGAAATAAATCCCAGCGTATGCTCCTCTGCGCTCAATCTGCAACGCTTGCTACCAGCGAGCAAAAAGGCTGACTAGTGATCCGCATTACGCATCCGTCAGTATCCCTGCAGAGCCGATCAATCCGGAACCGCGCTCCGATATTTTTGAACGCGTGAAAGAATCAGTTCCTGCTGTCCGTTCTCAGTTTTTGAGACTCTGCCTCACGCTAGGCTACACTGATAGCCAGATTAATGCCCATGTCAGGGATTCTTCAATGCGTTAGCAGCTACAGAGGCTGGAACAGCACGATCCCTCCCAATCAGTAAAGCAGCGCAGCCAAGACAGAGATATCTGGAACTTCTGGATTTCCAATGCACGCCCTGAGTCAAACCGCGTGGTCCTCAGCAAAGACTACATAACCAGCGAGACAAGTAAAGAGACAGTCCTCTATGTAAGAGAACCATACCTTGCCTTGCGGAGTGCCTTCTGCAGAACTCACACAACTATCTCATATGCTCAGTTTTGTGGCAAAAGGCCTGCTCATGTCAAATCTTGTCCGAATAACCCTCGATGCCGTTGTAGGTGGCACATGCAAATTGCACTTATCCTTCCTGCTTATATAAGACTTGTGGGCCTGAGAAGATTTCAGCTAACCCGCTTGAGTGACCTACCACTCATACTATGTCGAGACCCGTCTTACAACTGCTTCTTTGGCCACTGCAACCTATGCAGGCCGTTGAACTTATTCTATCACAAGGCGTTAAAATCCTGGTGCTGGCTGCGTTGTACCGATTGATGAAGATCCAAATGTGGGAGTTGGTGCGAGCCAACTTTCACCTGCTACCAACACTGAGAGTGAGTCTATTTCAGAAACAACTGAACTCACCTCAGATTCTGGTGGGTCTTCTACTGGCTCTTGCTCTGTTAGTGAATCTAGTTCTAGTTCCAGTTTCAGATCGCTGCGTTCAACTAGTTTTATTATCAGTTCATTGCCGGTAGGAAAACGAAGAAAGCCAGCAGTAAAAGTTGCCGAAAGAGCTAAGCCTAATCAAAAATAAAAATAGGCTAAGTGTAGTGTAAGATGTACAAGGTACTGTTTTGCTTCGAGCAGCCTTTGTAACTGTTTCAGAGTAAAACATCCGACCAGGTACGGCCGGATATAGAACCATATACCGACCTTTCATTTTAGCACCCGGGGCAGCCGATTAGACATCAACAGTTCCATTATTCAAAATTTTCACCACACAAAAATGTCACAATTTTTTTGAATTTGAAAAAAAAAAATTTTTCAGCTGCATTTTTTTGAATCGCAGCGGGAATGAAATCAGCGGTGCAAAAGCAATTAAAATGGGTATTCGGTTTTAAGTTTTACTCCCTATTTTTACCCATGAAATACTGGAACCCTAAAATGGACGGTTATTTTTGGAATGACTAATATATGTTGGTGATCTGGTGATTCTGTCTCAGTGTCGATGACGGGAAATAATAATTTTTTAGTAGCTTTGCTAAGAAGAGAATTTTTTTTGAATTTGGCTACCTGGAATCGTTACATCAGCCTTCCGTAACTACTAATGGCTCAGATCGTCTCTTATTCACAAGTGTTTAGTTCATCATACCCTAAATTACATTCTGGGTCAACTAGCATACTAAGATCATTGATAAATCCGCCAGTAGATCGACAGCGACAGCGTTGAATGAATTCCATTTGGTTGATACAACAAGAATGAAGTACCCACATTGGCCGTGAGAAGAATGTAAAAAAAAAAAAAAAAGAGAGCAAAAAAACACACACCCACGAAGATATATAATCCCAGCCGCATTAAAACTTTTTTTTTTCTTTCTTTTTTTTTTGGTTGCATATGCAATCTGGTGGTGTTCACGTTATAATTACGGTGGTCCTGTTCACTCCTAAAAAGGCTACCGAGGCACCAATAGTAAGGAACCACTTTTTCTATGATACCCAATACCTACCAAAAGTAACATAACTAGGAAGTTATTCAAAGGCATTAGGGGGAAACTTGATACCGTAATTAAACATAAAGCAACTTGAAACTCTATTACTAAAAAATAGGGTTCGGCCAAAGTTGCCAACAGTTAGAATCGATAAAATCCATTGACTGCATTTAACATTTTCGCTCAGATCAATTAAGCAGGTGAAAACAAGTACGAAAAGGAAAATAAGCAAATGTGTAACTGAGTATAAAAAGTAAAGCAAAACCTTGCAACTAAAATCACGGAAGTGGAGGCTGCAATAATGCTCACGAATATGCCAGATCAACTAAACAAGAAAAAAATAACTCAATTCATAGCTTCACGTATTGAATGTACTGCGATCTGCGTGATCTCACCTAACCACCCAAAGACAATATTCCGACAAAGTGCTGAAGGGTTAAAATCTTCACTGATGGCATCAGCTCCTTGAATCTCAAGCCAAGTCAAATTAAAGAAGAAAAACATGCAACGAAATTATATCACTAACAGTAACTGATTTGATTTCAACGCAGGCAGAGAACGATCATCGCTTTGTGATTGTTAAAGGATCGGGACATCCTGAAGATAAAAACTCCCTAAGTTCATCGTGATGTGATGTCCATGCTTGCTTTTCCAACTTATCAAGATCAGGCCTCGATTTGCCTGTCAGTAGCGCAATAGCAACCTCATTAAAAGCATCCCACTTGCCACATCCTGACTGCTGGAGTTGATACATCCATTCGGTTTCTTCGATATTCTTCTTTGGTATCAACTCATAAAGCACATGCTCAGTGTCATCATGAAGAACTGTTTGAAGGTGCACACGGATTTCTGCTGTATATTTTAACAGATGGTACAGACCAACTTCTGTAAGCATAGGAACTCCCTTGATCGATGCAACCCTTTCAACAACACTAACCAAGAGAGAAAGTTTTCCAATAACGCTGAATCGCAATATGCTCTCACTACCGAGATCTCCACACACAAGCTTTCCAGAAGCCATCCCTATGTTTATCGAAAGATTGTTACTTGCGAACTTTTGATAACGACCCAACACCCGATCAGCGAGTAATGTGATCGCCATCGCAGCATCCGTACACGAAGTGGGATGATTCACATGACTCCTCGCAGCACCAAAGTTCGCAAAGACACGATCCCCCAGGAACAGGTCAAGTGTTCCTCGATGCTTAACAATAACATCAGACGTCGCACTAATCATATCAGAGATGAGACCGTTAAAGGAATCCTGAGAGTACTGTAGTACTGCAAACGAGTTGCGGATGTTTGCGACCAGCAAGGAAGCACTAACACACTCAAACTTCTTCCTCACATTGTTCGGGAGGCCAGACTTATTGCTGATATGAGATGAGGAACGAGATGAGGAATGATACGAATTTTCTTCACATGGTCCACTTCTCACAGATTCCTCAGCACTACCAGAAGAGTAGCAAGCAGGAATACAAGACTGTGGCAAGTAAGGTCTGTACGAACGAAGGTTACACAGAATCTGCTCCAAAGCATCTCTCAGTCCCTCAGGAATATCTGCATCTTCCAACAAGCTCGTAGCCTGCTCAAGATCGAATCTTGAAAGTGAGGTTGCGATTGCATTCGCAGCATCAACAGATGCCAGGATGTTATTCTTCTCTTCCAAGACAGCTGCAGCAAACCCGCGTGTGCAGATGAAGTCCAGTAAGAAGACTATTCCCTGAGTTAAAAACTCAGCTATGGAGTTTGTAAGAGGTTTAGCACAAGGAAGTTTCTCACAATCAAACTGCTCGCGGCGATATGACTGAGCGTAGTGTTGATACTCAAGGTCAAAAATACCAAATCGAAAGGTAGACTCAGCACTGAGTATACATAGAAAAATGCAACACCAACACACAACTCCCACAGTTGTTCTCATTGGAGCTTCGCAGACGAGAAGGATGTCAACAACAAGGACAAATAGGGGCCAATTGGGAGTAAGTTGTAGAATCGACGAGTGGTATTGCTGTAGGGCTATCACCACAGAACACCAACAACAGAAAGCCTCCATCATCGTGTCCGTCGCATCCCATTGCAGGACGATCAAAGCCAGCAACACTACGATGGATATAGCGATATAGATTAAAAGTCCTATAGTCATAATAATCTTTTTTCCAATATTGTGCTGCAAACCAAACAACGCAGAACTCACTGCAACTATAGCCACAGCTATCAGAATTTTCTTCCTTTTAACTTGCAATGGAGAATCACTTTCCTTAATTGACCTATCGAAGCAAGGTCTCAGTATACAAGTCAATTTACTGCAACAGAAGGTGGCCATTTTGCTAAATAATGGCTGCAAAGATGATGAAAATCCTTACTTTGGAAACAAGTCAAAGAATACTACCGCAGAAATATTTCTTTTCGCCCAAGTTTCGCTGGGAAAAACCACGAGTCTTATTTATCTTAATTTTTTTAAAAGGATTTCCGTTCTAACTGCTCAAAGCTAACTGGAGAGGAATAGATAGTAGGGAGAGGAGAAAGAAGAGAGGGACCTGTATATTTATACTGAGATAGTAAACATATAGTATGTAAGCTACATGTTAGCTTACATACCATATGTGCCTGCGCAGCACACTACTAAGCGGAGCATACGTGTTGTCCTGAATTCAGTCAGAAAACGTGAGAGGATGCACAGTTCACCAGTTAGTGCTGGGGCATCGTACGGGTTGGGAATAAGAACGGAAGGAGGGTTGGGAAATTAATACACATCATAAAGCATCACCTTTTAATCACTTTAATGTAAACACTAACGGTTCGGGGATTCTCTTTTCTACAAAACATTGAAGCTCTTCAAGTTGTGCTACAGGTCCTTGACTTCGTAACACACCAAAGCGGAGTGTCACCTTCTTTAATGGCTTTACTACAACACGGATCAAGGAGGTTTTCTATGTTTCCAACAGCGAATCCATAGAATGAGAAATCTGAGAACAAAATGACTGAACTTCTTCATCAAAATGACAATTAAAATAAAAGTAACATTTTGTTGACATAAGTTCGTTGAATAAAAATACTAGTTCCAAGTCTCACTAAGAAAGCAGCTTCACCGTAGAGTGTAAGTAAATTAATAAAAGAACAGAAGTTCTCTAATGTAGTTTAAATATAAGAATGCGTTGAAAGAAAGTCGTCAGTCTATTTCACCTCTTCGTAACCAGAGGATCAGGGAATTTGCTTTTTACAAAATCACGCACGCTCGGATACATCTTGGTTTTCCATATGCCAAGATCAAGATTATTTGTACCTTGAAACAAGGCGACACCAATCTGTACATCCATTCGGCCGTTCCAACATCTTTAACTGGCATTAGCTCATAAAGCACGTACTCAATGTCTTCACAAGAACTACAATAAGGTGTGCAAGGGCATCAACATTTTGATGTATGCCACGATATAAACCACCCTCTGAAAGCATCGGGACTTCCTTAATCCATGCAACCCATTCAACAACACCAACTCTCGTTAAGAAAGTAAAAGTCGATCAGCGACTTCCGTTATCGCCATCGCGGTATCCGTACACGAAGTGAGATGGTTCATGTGGGCTCTCGTAGCACCAAAGTTCGCAAAGACACGATCCCCCAGGAACAGGTCAAGTGTTCCTCGATGCTTAACAATAACATCAGCAGAGATGATACCGTTAGAGGAATTCCGTGCTGCAGCACTGCAAACGAGTTTGTGGATGCTTGCGACCAACAGAGAAGCACTCGCACACAAACCTTTTCTCCGCCAATCTCCCAATTAAGCGGCTTGGTCGATTCCAGAGACGTAATTAATCAGTATACAGGAATTTATTTACTGAATTTCATAGAAAACCAATGTGTTCACCGTGTTACGATTGTTAACGGATCGGGACATTTTGAAGATGCAATCTCCCTAAGTTCATCGTAATGTGGTGTCCATGCTTGCGTTTCCAACCTACCAAGATCAGGCCTCAAGTTGCCTGTCAGTAGCGCAATAGCAACCTCATTAAAAGCATCCCACCTGCCACATCCTGACTGCTGGAGTTGATACATCCATTCTGCTGGCTCAATATCCTTCTTTGGTATCAACTCATAAAGCACATGCTCAGTGTCATCATAAAGAACCGTTTGCAGGTGCACACGAATCTCAGCAATGTGCTTTACTGCACGATATAAACCGCCTTCTGAAAGCATAGGAACTCCCTTGATCGATGCAATCCTTTCAACAACACCAACCAAGAGAGAAGGTTTTCCAATAACGCTGAATCGCAATATAGTTTCACTACCGAGATCTCCACACACAAGCTTTCCAGAAGCCATCCCGATGTTCATAGAGAGACATTCGCTCACCAACTCTTGGTAAGGAAGCAACACTCGATCAGCGAGTTCTGTGATCGCAATCGCAGCATCCGTACACGAAGTGGGATGGCTCATGTGAGCCCTCGTAGCACCAAAGTTCGCAAAGACACGATCCCCCAGGAACAGGTCAAGTGTTCCTCGATGCTTAACAATAACATCAGACGTCGCACTAATCATATCAGAGATGAGACCGTTAAAGGAATCCTGAGAGTGCTGCAGTACTGCAAACGAGTTGCGGATGTTGGCGACCAACAAGGAAGCACTAACACACTCAAACTTCCTCCTCACATTGTTCGGGAGGCCAGACTTATCGCTGGCATGAGTTGATGAATGAGATGACTTTTCTTCATATCTACTTCTCACAGATTCCTCAGCACTACCAGAAGAGTAGAGAGCAGGAATACAAGACTGCGGCAAGTAAGGTCTGTACGTACGAAGGTTACATAAGATCTGCTCCAAAGCATCTCTCAGTCCCTCGGGAATATCTGCATCTTCCAACAAGCTCGTAGCCTGCTCAAGATCGAATCTCGAAAGTGAAGTTGCGATTGCATTCGCAGCATCAACAGATGCCAGGATGTTACTCTTCTCTTCCAAGACAGCTGCAGCAAACCCGCGTGTGCAGAAGAAGTCCAGTAAGAAAACTGAACACTGACCTACCAAATCAGCTAAAGAGTCCATGATTGACAAGGCACAAGGAAGTTTCTCACAATCAAACCGCTCGCGGCGATATGACTGAGCATAGTGTTGATACTCAATGTCAAAAATACCAAATCGAAAGGTAGATTCAGAACCGAGTATGACAAGATACAGACAGCACCAACACACAACTCCCACACTTGCCCTCATTGGAGCCTCACAGACGAGAAGAATATCAACAATAAGGACGAAAAGGGGCCAACTCGGATTAAGTTGTACAATGACAGTGTCCATTTCACGTACAGTCACTGCCAAACACAAAAAGAAGGCATACACTTCGACCAACGTGTCTGTCGCATCTTTCTTAAAGAACAACAGAATCACTAATAGTAGAACTGAAGACGTACTAGCAATTACAATCGCCATCACCATAATGATTCTCTTTCCAAGAAAACCATAGAAACTAGCACTACTAGCAAAAAAACCAAAAATGGCCACAAATACTAGGATTTTTTTCCTCTTTATTTGAAGTGCAGTATCGCTCTCTCTAATCGCCATCCTGAAGCATGGTTCCAAAAGTCTCGTGAATTTAACTAATAGCGAATTCATGGTGTAGTGGGGTATCTGTAGAAGTACTAACGTGTACTCAATTTGACTAAATGCACATCACTACTACTAAGAAGCAGCCTCAAGAATTGAACAAAGAGGCAAGATTTAAACAAAATAACGGAAGTCACTTTGCAACAAAATAACTGAAAACAATTAGAAGATCAAAAAAGAGATAATTTCACCTCTTCGTAATTCAAAAGTTATTAAGGAGACAACTTTCATAAGGCAATCAATGGAAGATGCAGTCGGTCATAAGACGATTCTGCCTGGAAGTCACAACCAACTAAGTTAATTTTGTGACTCGTCAACTGGCGCCGCTAACATAACTGGCAGAGCTTCGCCTCGGTACATAACAACTGGCTTAGAATTCATTTGTAACAGAAACCTCGAAAAATTCCTCAACATGCTTAGAAACATTGCAGGTGCGCACAGACTTAAACAGTATACTATACAAAAACGACACAAACCACTCCATTATCATAAGAATCGATGCAACCCATTCAACAACACCAACCAAGAGAGAAAGCATCCCAACAATGCTTTCACTACAGAGATCCGCACACAAGCTTTCCAGAAGCATCCAGAAAGGACCCAACATCCCATCTGCGAGTAATGTGATTGCGTAGCATCTGCACATGAAGTGGGATGATTCACATGACTCCTCTTAGCATCAAAGTTCGCAAAGACACGATCCAATAAAGCAGTATACGGTAATTGGTCTATCTACCGAACAGCGGACACCCCGATTACTGCACTATAAAACTCTGACGTGATTAAAGAATTTAATGCAGATACAGAGAACCATTGTAATCACCGTTTTACGATTGTTAAAGGATCGGGACATTTTGAAGATGCAATCTCCCTAAGTTCATCGTAATGTGGTGTCCATGCTTGCTTTTCCAACTTATCAAGATCAGGCCTCGAGTTGTCTGTCAGTAGCGCAATAGCAACTTCATTAAAAGCATCCCACTTGCCACATCCTGCCTGCTGGAGTTGATACATCCATTCAGCTTCTTCTACAACCTCCCTCGGTATCAATTCATAAAGCACATGCTCAGTGTCATCATAAAGAACCGTTTGCAAGTGCACACGAATCTCAGCAGTGTGCTTTACTGCACGATACAAACCGCCTTCTGAAAGCATAGGAACTCCCTTGATCGATGCAACCCTTTCAACAACACCAACCAAGAGAGAAAGTTTTCCAATAACGCTAAATCGCAATACAGTTTCACTACCGAGATCTCCACACACAAGCTTTCCAGAAGCCATCCCTATGTTTATCGAAAGATTGTTACTTGCGAACTTTTGATAAGTACCCAACACCCGATCAGCGAGTGATGTGATCGCAATCGCAGAATCCGTACACGAAGTGGGATGATTGACATGACTCCTCGTAGCACCAAAGTTCGCAAAGACACGATCCCCCAGGAACAGGTCAAGTGTTCCTCGATGCTTAACAATAACATCAGACGTCGCACTAATCATATCAGAGATGAGACCCTTAAAGGAATCCTGAGAGTGCTGCAGTACCGCAAACGAGTTGCGGATGTTGGCAACCAGCAAGGAAGCACTTACACACTCAAACTTCTTCCTCACATTGTTCGGGAGGCCAGACTTATTGCTGATATGAGATGAGGAACGAGATGAGGAACGAGATGAGGAAAGATATGAGTTATCCTCACATGGTCCACTTCTCACAGATTCCTCAGCACTACCAGAAGAGTAGAGAGCAGGAATACAAGACTGTGGCAAGTAAGGTCTGTACGAACGAAGGTTACACAGAATCTGCTTCAAAGCATCTCTCAGTCCCTCAGGAATATCTGCATCTTCCAACAAGCTCGTAGCCTGCTCAAGATCGAATCTCGAAAGTGAAGTTGCGATTGCATTCGCAGCATCAACAGATGCCAGGATGTTACTCTTCTCTTCCAAGACAGCTGCAGCAAACCCGCGTGTGCAGATGAAGTCCAGTAAGAAAACTGAACACTGACCTACCAAATCAGCTAAAGAGTCCATGATTGACAAGGCACAAGGAAGTTTCTCACAATCAAACCGCTCGCGGCGATATGACTGAGCATAGTGTTGATACTCAATGTCAAAAATACCAAATCGAAAGGTAGATTCAGAACCGAGTATGACAAGATACAGACAGCACCAACACACAACTCCCACACTTGCCCTCATTGGAGCCTCACAGACGAGAAGAATATCAACAATAAGGACGAAAAGGGGCCAACTCGGACTGAGTTGTAGAATGACAGTGTGCATTTCACGTACAGTCACTGCCAAACACAAAAAGAAGGCATACATTTCGATCAATGTGTCCGTCGCATCTTTCTTAAGGAGCAACAGAATCACTAACATTAAAGCTGAAGACGTACTAAAAATTACGAGCGCAATCACCATAATGATTCTCTTTCCAACATTACCATAGAAAAGAACTAAACTAGCAAATAAGGTAAAGATGGCCACAAATACTAGGATTTTTTTCCTCTTTATTTGAAGTGCAGTATCGCTCTCTCTAATCGTCATCCTGAAGCATGGTTCCAAAAGTCTCGTGAATTTAACTAATAGCGAATTCATGGTGTAGTGGGGTATCTGTAGAAGTACTAACGTGTACTCAATTTGACTAAATGCACATCACTACTACTAAGAAGCAGCCTCAAGAATTGAACAAAGAGGCAAGACTTAAACAATGAACTGAGGAAGTTCATTATTTTAGTTTTTGAGAAGGCGTTAGAAAGAAAGCAAGAAAATGTCATCAGACACACTTGTGGTTAAGGGAATTTATTTTGGGAAACAAAGAAGCAAGATTTAAACAAAATAACGGAAGTCACTTTGCAACAAAATAACTGAAAACAATTAGAAGATCAAAAAAGAGATAATTTCACCTCTTCGTAATTAGAGAAGAAAACCATAGAAACTAGCACTACTAGCAAAAAAACCAAAAATGGCCACAAATACTAGGATTTTTTTCCTCTTTATTTGAAGTGCAGTATCGCTCTCTCTAATCGCCATCCTGAAGCATGGTTCCAAAAGTCTCGTGAATTTAACTAATAGCGAATTCATGGTGTAGTGGGGTATCTGTAGAAGTACTAACGTGTACTCAATTTGACTAAATGCACATCACTACTACTAAGAAGCAGCCTCAAGAATTGAACAAAGAGGCAAGATTTAAACAAAATAACGGAAGTCACTTTGCAACAAAATAACTGAAAACAATTAGAAGATCAAAAAAGAGATAATTTCACCTCTTCGTAATTCAAAAGTTATTAAGGAGACAACTTTCATAAGGCAATCAATGGAAGATGCAGTCGGTCATAAGACGATTCTGCCTGGAAGTCACAACCAACTAAGTTAATTTTGTGACTCGTCAACTGGCGCCGCTAACATAACTGGCAGAGCTTCGCCTCGGTACATAACAACTGGCTTAGAATTCATTTGTAACAGAAACCTCGAAAAATTCCTCAACATGCTTAGAAACATTGCAGGTGCGCACAGACTTAAACAGTATACTATACAAAAACGACACAAACCACTCCATTATCATAAGAATCGATGCAACCCATTCAACAACACCAACCAAGAGAGAAAGCATCCCAACAATGCTTTCACTACAGAGATCCGCACACAAGCTTTCCAGAAGCATCCAGAAAGGACCCAACATCCCATCTGCGAGTAATGTGATTGCGTAGCATCTGCACATGAAGTGGGATGATTCACATGACTCCTCGTAGCATCAAAGTTCGCAAAGACACGATCCCCCAGGAACAGGTTAAGTGTTCATCGATGCTTAACAATAACATCAGACGTCGCACTAATCATATCAGAGATGAGACCCTTAAAGGAATCCTGAGAGTGCTGCAGTACTGCAAACGAGTTGCGGATGTTGGCGTCCAACAAGGAAGCACTTACGAATCTTTTCTCTGCCGACCCTAAATGAGCGGCTTGGTCGATTCCAAAGATGAAATAAAACAGTATACGGTAATTGGTGTATCTACCGAACAGCGGACACCCCGATTACTGCACTATAAAACTCTGACGTGATTAAAGAATTTAATGCAGATACAGAGAACCATTGTAATCACCGTTTTACGATTGTTAAAGGATCGGGACATTTTGAAGATGCAATCTCCCTAAGTTCATCGTAATGTGGTGTCCATGCTTGCTTTTCCAACCTACCAAGATCAGGCCTCGATTTGCCTGTCAGTAGCGCAATAGCAACTTCATTAAAAGCATCCCACTTGCCACATCCTGACTGCTGGAGTTGATACATCCATTCAGCTTCTTCTACAACCTCCCTCGGTATCAATTCATAAAGCACATGCTCAGTGTCATCATAAAGAACCGTTTGCAAGTGCACACGAATCTCAGCAGTGTGCTTTACTGCACGATACAAACCGCCTTCTGAAAGCATAGGAACTCCCTTGATCGATGCAACCCTTTCAACAACACCAACCAAGAGAGAAAGTTTTCCAATAACGCTGAATCGCAATATAGTTTCACTACCGAGATCTCCACGCACAAGCTTTCCAGAAGCCATCCCGATGTTCAACGAGAGGCTTTCGCTCACCAACTCTTGGTAAGGACCCAACATCCGATTCGCGAGTGATGTGATCGCCATCGCAGCATCCGTACACGAAGTGGGATGGCTCATGTGAGCTCTCGTAGCACCAAAGTTCGCAAAGACACGATCCCCCAGAAACAGGTCAAGTGTTCCTCGATGCTTAACAATAACATCAGACGTCGCACTAATCATATCAGAGATGAGACCGTTAAAGGAATCCTGAGAGTGCTGCAGTACTGCAAACGAGTTGCGGATGTTGGCGACCAACAAGGAAGCACTTACACACTCAAACTTCTTCCTCACATTGTTCGGGAGGCCAGACTTATTGTTGGCATGAGTTGATGAATGAGATGACTCTTCTTCATATGTTCTACTTCTCACAGATTCCTCAGCACTACCAGAAGAGTAGAGAGCAGGAATACAAGACTGTGGCAAGTAAGGTCTGTATGTGTGGAGGTTACACAGAATCTGCTTCAAAGCATCTCTCAGTCCCTCAGGAATATCTGCATCTTCCAACAAGCTCGTAGCCTGCTCAAGATCGAATCTCGAAAGTGAAGTTGCGATTGCATTCGCAGTGTCAATAGATGCCAGGATGTTACTCTTCTCTTCCAAGACAGCTGCAGCAAACCCGCGAGTGCAGATGAAGTCCAGTAAGAAAACTGAACACTGACCTACCAAATCAGCTAAAGAGTCCACGATTGACAAGGCACAAGGAAGTTTCTCACAATCAAACCGCTCGCGGCGATATGACTGAGCATAGTGTTGATACTCAATGTCAAAAATACCAAATCGAAAGGTAGATTCAGAACCGAGTATGACAAGATACAGACAGCACCAACACACAACTCCCACACTTGCCCTCATTGGAGCCTCACAGACGAGAAGAATATCAACAATAAGGACGAAAAGGGGCCAACTCGGACTGAGTTGTAGAATGACAGTGTGCATTTCACGTACAGTCACCGCCAAACACAAAAAGAAGGCATACATTTCGACCAATGTGTCCGTCGCATCTTTCTTAAGGAGCAACAGAATCACTAACATTAAAGCTGAAGACGTACTAAAAATTACGAGCGCAATCACCATAATGATTCTCTTTCCAACATAACCATAGAAAGTAATAAAACTAGCAAAAAAAGTAAAAACGGCCACAAGTACTAAGATTTTTTTCCTCTTTATTTGAAGTGCAGTATCGCTCTCTCTAATCGCCATCCTGAAGCATGGTTCCAAAAGTCTCGTGAATTTAACTAATAGCGAATTCATGGTGTAGTGGGGTATCTGTAGAAGTACTAACGTGTACTCAATTTGATTAAATGCACATCACTACTACTAAGAAGCAGCCTCAAGAATTGAACAAAGAGGCAAGACTTAAACAATGAACTAAATTAAAGAACGGAAGTTCTTTAATGTAGTTTAAATACAAGAATGCGTTTGAAGGAAAGTAAGAAAATGTCGTCAGACACACTTGTTGTTAAGGGAATTTATTTTTGGGAACAACTAATTCCACATATAATTTTGTGAAATGTCAGATTAACGCAAAAGTTCCCAAAATGGACAGCTATTTTTCTTTTCCTTTTTTAGCTTACTGCTAGTGTATTTTGGGGTCAAAAAATCGACTAAGGTCATGGGGATTATTTTTTCTCCCGAAAAAAGAATTTCCCACATCAGGAAAGGCCATCCAGCTAAAAACCCCGTCTATGCACAGTTGCGCTCCTAAACCCTAACTGCATCACTATCGCGCAGCAGAATAAACTCAGTACATATGATGAGCTCGACAGGATTACAGAGGTCAAGATAGATCTACAGTTAACAGGATTTACAGGCTATAAGTAGTTAGCTTTATTAGCTAGAGGAAAATCAAAGGGTCAGTCGGAATTCTTATAAGATCCGCACGCTTGATTGACACGATCGATAGTGCTGAACTCCATATTACGCAGCTAATTATATCGTCAGACATTGTACCACCCCTCACCCAGATCAGCATTTCTGGAAGCAGTGAGTCATCAATGGTATGGGAACGGAGCCTCGCCTTAAAGAACTTCAGGACGGGGAATACTCGTTCAGCCTCAACTGATGTCACCAGGAAATTTGCGCTTAGTGCCTCTGTGTATGGACAGGTCAAGTGTTCCTCGATGCTCAACAATAACATCAGACGTGTCCATACTTCTTTTGCAACTTATCGAGATCAGGTAATAGCAACCTCACCAAAAGCATCCCACTTGCCTCATCCTGACTGCTGAAGTTGATACATACAGAAGAATGTCAACAACGATGACAAATAGAGGCCAACTAGGATTAATTTGAAGCATTGCCGCCTCAATGTCCTGCAGCGATATTCCGAGAAGCATAATGACGCTGCTTACCTCAAGCAAGGATCAGCAAGACGTCGAAGTTCACTAAACTGTAGATCGTCTCTGCTGCTAACTTACTAACACCCCACTTTGAGGTACTTGTCAACAGCGTTACCGCAACTCCACGGAAAGCATCCCACTTCACAACTCCAACTCGCTCGAGTTGATACATAGTTTCAGGCAGAACAATAAGAAACCAATCACGTAAGTGATAATTTCTCAATAAAACTCACAAAGTGGCTACCTCTTCGTAATCGCCAATGGCTCAGGATGTCCAGTTTTACTGAACTCGTAAAGTTGCTCAACTAATTCACTCTGGATCACTATACTACTAAGATCAGGCATTGTCTTACCTTTCAACATTGTTGTAGCAGCAATGTTAAAAGCATCCCATTTACCACATCCTGCCTGCTCGAGTTGATACATCCATTCAGCTTCTTCTACAACCTCCCTCCGTATCAACTCATAAAGCACATGCTCAGTGTCATCATGAAGAACCGTTTGCAGGTGCACACGAATCTCAGCAGTGTGCTTTACTGCACGATACAAACCGCCTTCCGAAAGCATAGGAACTCCCTTGATCGATGCAACCCTTTCAACAACACCAACCAAGAGAGAAGGTTTTCCAATAACGCTAAATCGCAATACAGTTTCACTACCGAGATCTCCACGCACAAGCTTTCCGGAAGCCATCCCGATGTTCAACGAGAGGCTTTCGCTCACCAACTCTTGGTAAGGACCCAACATCCGATTCGCGAGTGATGTGATCGCAATCGCAGTATCCGTACACGAAGTAGGATGATTCACATGACTCCTCGTAGCACCAAAGTTCGCAAAGACACGATCCCCCCAGGAACAGGTCAAGTGTTCCTCGATGCTTAACAATAACATCAGACGTCGCACTAATCATATCAGAGATGAGACCGTTAAAGGAATCCTGAGAGTGCTGCAGTACTGCAAACGAGTTGCGGATGTTGGCGACCAACAAGGAAGCACTTACACACTCAAACTTCTTCCTCACATTGTTCGGGAGGCCAGACTTATTGTTGGCATGAGTTGATGAATGAGATGACTCTTCTTCATATGTTCTACTTCTCACAGATTCCTCAGCACTACCAGAAGAGTAGAGAGCAGGAATACAAGACTGTGGCAAGTAAGGTCTGTACGAACGAAGGTTACACAGAATCTGCTTCAAAGCATCTCTCAGTCCCTCAGGAATATCTGCATCTTCCAACAAGCTCGTAGCCTGCTCAAGATCGAATCTTGAAAGTGAAGTTGCGATTGCATTCGCAGTGTCAATAGATGCCAGGATGTTATTCTTCTCTTCCAAGAGAGCTGCAGCAAACCCGCGTGTCCAGATGAATTCCAGTAAGAAGACGAAGCTTCGGCTAACAAAATCCATTACAGTTGGCCAAAACTCCTTTGCACAAGGAAGTTTCTCACAATCAAACTGCTCGCGGCGATATGACTGGGCATAGTGCTTCCACTCAATATCAAAAAGACCATACCGGAAGGTAGATTCAGAAGCAATTATCAGCATGTACACACAGCACCAACACACAACTACTATAGACATTCTTCCTGGAGCTTCGCAGACTAGAAGGGAGTCAACAACGAGGACAAAGAGGGGCCAGTAAAGAGTCGTTTGCAAGAATGCAGATTCAAAATCGGCTGCTGTAACAGCAATGACACTTGCAAGAGAAATTGCTTCAATGAAAGTATCTGATGCATCACCTCGTAAAATAACGAGATGAATAAATGTTATCAATGCTACTATCGCGATGATCAGATCAGAAACTTGCAAAAAAAATACCATCCAAAGAAATGCTTCGCAAAGCAGGGGCAATTCCTATTAAGACGATGGTACAATAACATATAAAGAGCCTTTTCCTCTTGATTTGCAATGGCGAATCAGTCTCGCTGATCACTCTTTTCAGCAACGGTCGAAAACAGAATCCAATGTAATCCCACATCGCAAATGCGTGGGCTGTGAAGATAAAATAAGTAAAACGAAAACACTGCTACGTACCAACAACTAAAAGCATTGGACAAGGAGTGTAACTAATTACTAATTAAAAGAAACCACACATTAAAATATCATTATCAGAAGCATTCATTTTACAATAGCAAAATCTGATTAAGATAATATTATCTCATACATTAACTGTACTATAATCTAACTCAGCTCTAAACACTAGTTTCACCCATTACTGGATAACTTTACTAGGAAACTTAGTTAGCTTTTTTTTACTGAACATGCTCTTGATTTACGATAATCATTAGAATAATAGAGCAAGAAAAGCAGTGAGACGACTTAAGCAATAAACCAGCATACAAAACAGCAGAAATTACGAGTTCTGTACAATATTCTATACTAGTTTATTTTTTTAGCAGAACATGCACAACTTCGAGAAGTGGTATCTCTAGTGTTGGTATTTAAAGTGTAGATGAGTATCTCTTGTACGGAAGCCTATTTTACCGCGGGTATCTCTAGTGTGGTGTTGGTATCTCTAGTATGGTGTTGGTATCACTAATGTTGGTATCTCTAGTGTTGGTATTTCAAATGTAGATGAGTATCTCTTGTACGGATGCCTATTTTTACCGCCGGTATCTCTAGCGTGGTGTTGGTATCTCTAGTGTTGGTATTTCAAGTGTAGATGAGTACCTCTTGTACGGATGACTATCTATACCGCCGGTATCTCTAGTGTGGTGTTGGTATCTCCAGTGTAGTGTTGGTATCTCCAGTGTTGGTATTTCAAGTGTAGATGAGTATCTCTTGTACGGATGCCTATCTATACCGCCGGTATCTCTAGCGTGGTGTTGGTATCTCTAGTGTAGTGTTGGTATCTCCAGTGTTGGTATTTCAAGTGTAGATGAGTATCTCTTGTACGGATGACTATCTATACCGCCGGTATCTCTAGTGTAGTGTTGGTATCTCCAGTGTTGGTATTTCAAGTGTAGATGAGTATCTCTTGTACGGATGCCTATCTATACCGCCGGTATCTCTAGCGTGGTGTTGGTATCTCTAGTGTTGGTATTTCAAGTGTAGATGAGTACCTCTTGTACGGATGACTATCTATACCGCCGGTATCTCTAGTGTAGTGTTGGTATCTCTAGTGTTGGTATCTCTAGTGTAGTGTTGGTATCTCTAGTGTGGTGTTGGTATCTCTAGTGTTGGTATTTCAAGTGTAGATGAGTATCTCTTGTACGGATGACTATCTATACCGCCGGTATCTCTAGTGTTGGTATTTCAAGTGTAGATGAGTATCTCTTGTACGGATGCCTATCCTAACCGCCGGTATCTCTAGTGTAGTGTTGGTATCTCCAGTGTTGGTATTTCAAGTGTAGATGAGTATCTCTTGTACGGATGCCTATCTATACCGCCGGTATCTCTAGCGTGGTGTTGGTATCTCTAGTGTAGTGTTGGTATCTCTAGTGTTGGTATTTCAAGTGTAGATGAGTACCTCTTGTACGAATGCCTATCTATACCGCCGGTATCTCTAGTGTAGTGTTGGTATCTCTAGTGTTGGTATTTCAAGTGTAGATGAGTATCTCTTGTACGGATGCCTATCCTAACCGCCGGTATCTCTAGTGTAGTGTTGGTATCTCTAGTGTAGTGTTGGTATCTCCAGTGTTGGTATTTCAAGTGTAGATGAGTATCTCTTGTACGGATGCCTATCTATACCGCCGGTATCTCTAGCGTGGTGTTGGTATCTCTAGTGTAGTGTTGGTATCTCTAGTGTTGGTATTTCAAGTGTAGATGAGTACCTCTTGTACGGATGACTATCTATACCGCCGGTATCTCTAGTGTAGTGTTGGTATCTCTAGTGTTGGTATTTCAAGTGTAGATAAGTACCTCTTGTACGGATGCCTATCTATACCGCCGGTATCTCTAGTGTGGTGTTGGTATCTCTAGTGTGGTGTTGGTATCTCTAGTGTGGTGTTGGTATCTCTAGTGTAGTGTTGGTATCTCTAGTGTTGGTATTTCAAGTGTAGATAAGTACCTCTTGTACGGATGCCTATCTATACCGCCGGTATCTCTAGTGTAGTGTTGGTATCTCTAGTGTGGTGTTGGTATCTCTAGTGTGGTGTTGGTATCTCTAGTGTGGTGTTGGTATCTCTAGTGTTGGTATTTCAAGTGTAGATGAGTATCTCTTGTACGGATGCCTATCCTAACCGCCGGTATCTCTAGTGTAGTGTTGGTATCTCTAGTGTAGTGTTGGTATCTCCAGTGTTGGTATTTCAAGTGTAGATGAGTATCTCTTGTACGGATGCCTATCTATACCGCCGGTATCTCTAGCGTGGTGTTGGTATCTCTAGTGTAGTGTTGGTATCTCTAGTGTTGGTATTTCAAGTGTAGATGAGTACCTCTTGTACGGATGCCTATCTATACCGCCGGTATCTCTAGTGTAGTGTTAGTATCTCTAGTGTTGGTATTTCAAGTGTAGATGAGTATCTCTAGTACGGATGCCAATCTTAACCGCCGGTATCTCTAGCGTGGTGTTGGTATCTCTAGTGTTGGTATTTCAAGTGTAGATGAGTACCTCTAGTACGGATGCCTATCTATACCGCCGGTATCTCTAGTGTGGTGTTGGTATCTCTAGTGTTGGTATTTCAAGTGTAGATGAGTATCTCTTGTACGGACACAGCTACGGAAAACAATACCATCACAAAAATGGATCCGGAGCCACTTGAATGTGTCTGAGGTGGTAGACGCGTGTATTCTTTACTCTTTGTTATGTCTGTATTAACTAAGTCACTTTGTACTGCTTCTCTTAAAAGTCTTCGACTTATTTTGCCATTGGTTCTGTCATCAATTTTTATTATTGACGTGTTTTATTCATTAAATCAAAAAAAAAGAAAAAACGATTGCTATGCTACTTCATTTTTTGGTATTTTGCATGGCTTTTTTTTTTTTTTTTTTTTTTCACGGACGAAATCGGAGAAGCTATTCAGATTTAAAAAACCGTTATTTATTAAGTATCCAAACGATCTCTTACACTGCCTGCTTCGTGCATGTGGTCGGTCCAGGTAGTCGCGTTCTCCTGTTCAATTCAGGTCTCTTCTAGTCTCACCCATTATGGTTCCGGATAACTGGGACCCGACTTCGATTATCTATCTCCCCATGCTCCAGCAGTTATTACTGTCTGGGATCAACATATTAAGGCTTTTCTGAATGGTTTCTTTTTTTTTCGTTGCTAATAAGCAGCATCGACGGTAACTCCCTAACTTAGTTATCGTATTTTTTTTTCTTTTGAATTTATGTATTAGTCAAAATAAAATCATTATGATGTACTATTCTTACAGGAAACACCATCGCTTTCATTTTTCTGGCCTATTCAGCATGGTACTTCTTTTTATTCTTTTACAGTTTTATTCTTAACAAAAATGAATACTGTTGCCCCACATTTAACGGCAACAGCTAGTCTATTGATATGCTTGGTTGGTTCTCCTGTAACTGTTGTGTTCTACGTAAGGTGGGATGCGTCTAAGGAGTACGAGAGAAATAGTTTCATAGCTGACTGTATTAGTGTGGTGTTGGTATCTCTAGTGTTGGTATTTCAAGTGTAGATGAGTATCTCTTGTACGGATGCCTATCTTATATGCAATAAATTGAAAAACGAATTACAAACATGACTAACTTTTACCCCATCGAATTAATATGTAAAGTGTATCGATTGTATTTTAACTTTTGAAGACTACCCATCACATGCTAACATAATTTATAACAACCTGGAGAGGATAGTTTATAATTCGAAAAGTAAAATTCACACTACATATCATGACTAAGGTTATCAACAGGTCCCGCGCAAGAACAAGCTGCGGTTTTATAAGACCCATCGCTGGATAGAATTGGTACTGATTATTCAGCGAAATGAGAACGACGAATGGGTTCTATGGTTTCCTACGATGCGCACCGTGCAAGAATCGCTTAAAACACAATTTCTAAGGAAGGTTTCACTACGAGGGGTGTTTATGAGCAATCACAAACCAAGACCCAGTTAAAAAAAGAAGAAATAGCTAGTAGAGAGTGCAGGAAAAACAACAACAACAACAGCCTTCAACTACCATGCAGATGTTGATTAACTCATCTCAGAAGGATTTCGCATTGATTCGTCTTTGAACTGCAACATAGCTTTTCGGGGGGAAATACGGGGAGGTTAATTGTTCGATTTTGTGCGTAAATACAAATGTATTGTATCATACAACATAACGATAACTTAACATTAGTTCTAAGATACAGTGACTAAAGGTAATGTTAGTGTAGGTATACACTCTACAATTGACGTAAATACTTTATATTATTATTATAAATGTTTCTAACTTTGCTGCATACACATTTCGATCTCCGTGTTCATTCAGTGCAGCACGGAATCAATGGCGAATTACGTGAGCCCTGGTAAACCAAAACCAGAGGTAAAATGCGGCAGAGGTAGGCTTCAGCTACAAATTATTTGCTTAAATCAACAATTCTTATTAGCAAAAATTGCTAGTTCGTAGTACACTACTATCGGAGCACTCACCTTAAAGAACTCAAGGTAGTACGGGGGGGTAATTTGATAGAAGGGGACTTGGATAAATAAATCAAGGTTGGGGGATGAAAGAAAAAAAGGAAGGGAAATAATGAAAAAAAATAAAGAAAACGGAAAAAGTATTGTTAATTCACCCAGAAGAAGCAAATGGACCGGAAACACAAATAAACGGAAAAAAAGGGTGGGAACAAAGGTATTTTACTTTCGTTCTTGTCTCCGATTATTGAGTAAGTAATAAGAGGAACCACACGAGCTACGTACGATAAACACGTCACATAAGGGATTGAGGGGAAAGAGAACGAAAATTAAACAAGCGGTTCTATTGTTATTCTTTTTGTTGTTGTTTTTTTTTTTTTTTTTTGTTTTTTAATAACATTCACGATTTGTACACATCAAGGCACTGCGCGTATAGAAAAAGACGTACAAACACACACAAAAAAACAAAAAGGGGAAAAAAAAATGAATATCTTCCTCACTTATGTTTGAGGAACATAAGCGAACAATACGTGCAGTGGTCGTTAACCCTACGGTATTCAAACTCAATATCACAAGCATCCTTCTTCATAAAATACTGAGGTCCACTTGCACGAAGATTTAGATAAAGCCAACAAAAAAGAAGTCGCAAACATAAGAAAAAAAAGGAAATGTAAAGCAACTCAACAAGCCAGTTTTACAGGAGGTGTGAAGTTTTATAAATTAATTGACTGGTGAATGTGGATATCAATTACTGATGATCCAATACCAACAGTGAAGCTACCTCTTTGCAATACCCAAGAGGAAGATGTTACTTCAAAAATTGAGCGACTTCTCGTCGATAATGTTAGACAAACATTTTGACTCTGTCCTGGCTGTAGTGAAATCTTTTTAAACCCTTTCAACTGTGATGGTGGCTCACCTGCTGATGGTGGGAATGTTAAGTACATTTGAGGAACAACTTTACCTGCAACCGATCCACTGTTTAAAACAGAAAAGCAAACAGACTTATCATCGCCTGTGCTGTTTGTAATCTTTATGTTTGAGTAAGAAAATGAAGTATAACTCAACCCATGACCAAATGGATATTTCGGAACAATTTTATGAGCAGAATACCAACGGTATCCAACGTTAAGTTTTTCACTATACTTTGAGTGTTTATTAATACCAGGGTATTGTGATGGAGTAAACTGCATTTCATTTTCAATGTTAGGAAGAGTCATTGGCAGACGACCACTTGGATTAACATCACCAAATAAAACATTAACAGCTGCAGTACCTTCTTCCTGACCAGGCATAATCATAAGCATAACAGAAGGGATCGTAATATCCCAATCTGTTAAGACTGCTCCAGGAGTAATACCAATAGCAACTGTCTTAGGTTGATTCTGAGATACAATCTTTGCGACGTTAATTTCATCAGTCGGGAATTGAAGGTCTTTACGATCCTTTCCTTCTCCACTGATAGTGGCCAATACCACAATACTGACATCGGATGCCTTTGCTAAGTCTGCAATCTGAGATTCATTACTTCCATCGTAGAATGTCACTTGAGCATTCGGCATTCTATTCTTTAGTGCCTCTAATATAGTAGTCTGGTGAGTAGGGTGGACTTCTCCAGAGCCTTTTCCTCCAGTGATAGGCTTCGTTGACGCTGGTGCGTTAAACACCGCAATCTTTGAAATTGTTGAAGGCAAAGGTAACAAACTGTTGTTATTCTTTAATAAAATAACAGCATCAGATGCGAGTCTGGCAGCGGATTGCTTGTGAGCGATGCTGGTGACGTTGGTGGCTGGTGTTCCAGGAAACTTACTTCTGTTGAACATTCCGATCTCGAACATTGAAGTTAAGATGTTTGTCACCTTTTCATCAACAAAAGACTCAGGAATACGCTTTTCTTCAACTTCAATCTTCAAAGGTTCGCCAAAGTGAAGACCCATTGGCATTTCCTGATCAAGTCCATTGATTGCAGCAGTTCTTACTGAATGTGTTGCCATCCAGTCACTCATTACCCATCCTTTGTATCCCCAGTCCTTTCTTAATAAAGTTCTTAGTGTTGAGTTGTGTTGGCAACTGTGTTCTCCGTTAATCAAATTGTATGAACACATGACTGTTAGAACTCCAGCATCAACAGCTGATTCAAAAGGCGGTGCGTAAATCTCTCTCAGAGTACGTTCATCAACGTCACTGGATGAAGTGGTTCGGTCAGTTTCTTGGTTGTTTAAGATAAAGTGTTTTAAGTTAGCCATCACTCCCTTTTTCTGAATTGCCTGGATAATAGGAGCAACAAGAGTAGCACCGAGTGTTGGATCTTCACCCGAGATGTACTCAAAGTTACGACCATTTTGAGGTACTCTAGCGACACACACAGCAGGTCCTAAAAGAATATCAGCACCTTTTCCGACGAACTCATCAGCCATGTTTGATGCCCACTCTGTAACTGCTGCAACATCCCATGTTGCAGCAATTCCGAGACCGCTGGGCCATTGTGTGCTCGTTCCATGGTAATAGGCTGCACGAAATCCTTGGGGACCATCATTCATTCTAATATCTGGAATCTTTAATTTATCATTTCCTTTAATCTCACCAACGTAGTGATCTTTCACATCGTCTAGTTCTGTTCCGTGAAGCATTCTGATCTTATCAGAGAGATTCATCTTCTCTAACAGAGCTGCAGCTCTTTGAGCCGGACTCTGCGACATCGCAAGGGCAGCGAGTAGTACTGTCGCTGACATTTTTTTTTTTTTTGTTTAATAAGTAGGTCCTTGATTTTGAGAATGAAATAATTTATTTAAAACCATCCTAGTTCGATCCTTGACTCAACATCATTGCTGGATTAGAAGTAATTGTAGCGTTCGATCGCATAATAACACCCACTATATCAACTGACGTGCAGTATCTGAAGCCGTTCGCTCAAGTTAGATTTAAAGGGGAAACAAAATAGGGAAAGAAAAAAGACCAACGCAAAAGCAAACGAAAAAAAAAGAAGGGGGAAAATAAAAAACTTTTTTTATAAATCCGTCTCCCCCTGCTCTATCACAGTTTCACTTCCAAGTTGGAGTAAAAGCAACAGCAAAAGGGGAACATAAAATAAAATAAAAAAAACGGGTAGAAAAAGATGAGAGATGACACAACTAACATCAGTAGGGATATTCTGATTTTTTCTGATTTTTTTTTTTTTTTTTTGTTAATTTGCATTGTAGATTTAGACGACGGTGATAAAAAACCATAAAATCTTGCACGAATATAGTTTGCAAAAAAAAATAGTGGAACTTAATAGTTGCTGCTCTAGGCGTTGGTTTTAAAAAAAAAAAGTAAAAAAAAAGTTAATTTGTTGTGGTAAAAAGGGGTAATAAGAAAGTATCACGCTGAAACATAAGCATGATAAAAAATAAAATTAAAAACAACTCATTTCCTCAATCGGTTGCCTAAAACAACAGCTTTTTCCGTTGTAGGTGTGCACTGCCAAACGCAGTACTACGAAAGCTATTCACAGGATACTAATATAAACATAATTACACAATTTCATTGAATTTATTACTGTACACAGCAAACCAATAAATCCCACAATCACTTATGCAGGAATGGCTCAAACAGGGTTACACAGAATGGCGTATGATGATAAAGATACAGAGGGCTCACAGTTGCTACCACTGTTATCTCTTTTTTTTAGAAACACACCTTATCAGTGGAGACGCGGGTTAGGTTCAATAAATGGAAAGACACCTCATCAAAGGTAGCAGACCACTACCATAGCAAACAGAGTCTATAAAAGACTGTATATACGCGTCTAATAGAACGAAAGAGGATAACGCAGACGTTTCACACTGCACCGTTAGAACAATGAATCACATGTGAGAAACATAATCTGCAAAAACCCAGGGAGAACAATACTCTTCACTACGATAGTATTATTTTTTTTCATTTTACAATAGACAGACCATTGCAATGGCAGTGTTGGTGTATTTGGGAGAGAATTTCACCAACGAGGCATGCCTCACTTATTTTTTTTTTTTTTTTTTAAAGATAGATCAAAAACCATCGCATGAACATAACAAGAGGAATGGTTAAATGAATAGAAGTGTTGGTGTATAATGGGGAAAGACCTTCACTACTAGCGATGTCGAAGTCTTTATCAAAAAAAAAAAAAAAACTAAAAACTAAAAAAAACACCTGTTTCGATGAACCTAACATTGCTAAGCGCTGTACATACATAAGGGAAAGAGCAGCTTAACTATACTTGTGTGTTTTTTTTTTTTTTTTTTTTTAAATTCACAAGCTAGTGACAAGAAGACTATGGTTCCTTCCGAATGAGATAACAATGTCACTACATAAAGTAAAAAGGTCTTCCAAGAGGTAACAGAAATATCAATTTATTGTATTCAATAAATAATGGGATAATTCGGATGACAAGTAATTTTAAAAAGGATTCCTTTTTCTTTAGAATTGGTAATAACCTTTTTTTTCCTGTTATTTTCTTCCTGTTTTTTTTAAACACAACCGTCATCTTTATACTAGGGATAAATAATAGTTTTTTTTATTTTTATAATTTATTATACCTTTTTTTTTTTTTTTTTTTTTCCCCATCAAAGAAGAGAAAAGAAAAATGAATGAAATTAAAACTGAAGTGATACACAATACATACAACACACACACAAGCTTGCGTGTAACAAGTAAGCTAGTTTTTGGTGACAGAAAAAACTTACTAAAAGATCAAAATGTCCTTATCCGATAAAAACAGTCAAAAAAAAAATAAAAGAAAGCTTCCTATGGGATAACAGAAAACAGCTACGCATAACAAGAACTGCTCTCAAGTCAAACGTCGCACCGTATGGTGGAAACTTGAACAACTACACACACCAACTCTAAAAAAAAAAAAAAAAAAAGAAAAATTAATAAATAGAGAGGAAAAGTACATCCAACGCGATCCCAGGTCATCTCTCCAAGTAAAGCAGTAATAATAAATAATTTCAACATCAGGATGGAGAGGGCGTTTTTTTTTTTTTTTTTTAAATACCAAGGAGAAAACAAATGCTGTAAGTTCTTTTGCTTTTCTTTGTCAGCTGCAATTCAAGAAACTGGTAGTCTTTAAAAGTAAGCTGCTTCCTGTCGCAGTTGTAAAATCTGAGTAAACACCACCCTACTTCATGCGAACAGTGAAACTTTCTTTTTTTTTTTTTGGGCTCATGAGTGAGACCCAAGACAAGACGAGTGAAAAAAAACGAGTCTATGAAAAGTGAGATTAAATTCACCGGTAACAAAATGGGGGGGGGAAAATGAGAGCAAAAGAAATACAAAAAAAAAAAAAAAAAGCGGGAGATTTACTTTTTTCCTTTTCGAAAAATGCATGCATGTTTATTGATCTTGTTTGGGCGAAATCAGGAACATTGGCATACCTCAAAGAAGGGGAAAAGCTCTTCCTTCCTTCGCAACGTTAACCTATTTAAGACTCTAAAGTAAGTCAACAATCTTTCAGTCATAAGCACTGAAACGTTTAAAAATGATATAAAAAACAACAGCGGATTGTAACTTTTATGTGTCCAAGTAAAAGGGAACTAAGGTCCGTTTGAAAAGAGAGAATAAAAAGAAATGTTATGTTAGGGTAATGAAGGGGGATGTTAGTCAGTATTAATGGTTATCAGTCAAAAGAAGGGGAGAGGGCGGGAAAATTAGCTAGGATGTGAAACTTTAAAAATGTAAAAAGAACAATAACAACTTTAGGTATTAATACCTAGCTGATTGGAGAAGGAAAAAAAAAAGGGGGACAGAAACCCGCACAACGTTTCTTTTTTCTGGCGAAGCATTTGCGCAAAGGCTACACAGGAAGATCGGGATTAAAATTGAAGGTACTATATGGGAAATAATAATTGTTTGAGTATATGTATATCACCATACGGGAGAGGGAACTCTTAAAATGGAATATTAATAATTCGTTTAAGAAACTCACAAAGACATAGTTTAGTTAATTAATGGTCATTTAGATAGTCAGAAAAATACAGAACTGACGACTAAAGAGGGGTCTGGGCAGTAAGGATTGTAGTTAATAGCTTCGGCTGTGATCGACTCCCAGCTCCCACCTTGCCCAGAGGCGAACAGGTTGAAAACATTCAAAGAAAATAAAAGAGAAATGATCTGGGAGTGGGGGAATGTGAAAAAAACAAAAAACAAAAATTATTCCATATCCATGTACAGCATCTTTCTTTATACCATATTCCCATAGCATAGTCATAATTGTGGGCTTACCAAAATTATAAAAAGTACCACAAAAATTGGGCAGCACTAGCCGTATCACTCAGCAAGAAATGAAAACAAAAGGATCAGGTAAGATGACAGTCAGTTTATAGTCACAACTGAGCCGGACCTATTATGATGTTAATATACGGAGAGAGAGAGAGAAAAGAAAGAAAAAGAAGAAGAAAAAACTATTCTCGCTCTTTGAGGCAAAGGATCAACTGCATTTAAAGACGCTGACCTGCCTGAAGTAAGAGATTTGAAAACTAAATCGACGACGTAAAAAAAAAACTCGGTTTTTTAAATAATAATAAAAAATATTAATATAGTTTGGAAAATAATATTCCATTCACAGCATACATGCAACACAGTGAGATGAGTTGAACTAACATATAAAGCAAGAATACTACAACTAACTGGTAACGATAAACAAGAAGAAAATAAAAGACCAGCAAGTTGTGTTATACGAAGTACTATAAAGTGTTGATTTAAGAAAAAACAACAACAACAAAACAAAAAAAAATAATGATTTATAAAAAAAAAAAAGGAATAAGAACCGCCCAGTGTGCAAGCAGCTGTCAATCGTTGCTGGCATTCTCAGATGGGTATCCTGAATTAAGATTGCAAAAGAAAAAAATAATAAAAATAAAAACTGTAACGAGTAGGTTCAAGAAACAATTTGCCATATACCACAACAAAATACCATACAAAAACAGAAGTCCATATGACTTGATGTATCTTGAGCCCAAGGATACAACCAACACTTAACAAAAACAGAAAGTAACAAAAAGAAATGTAATCATTTTTCACAGAGGAACCACCACAAGCAACAGACATGGATAAGTGAGATAAACATACAATGAAGGCCATTATTACATAGCATTGGGAACATTGCTTCAACATAAGTGGAATAAGAACAAAAAGAAAATGACCAACAAGAAATTGACCACGTTTGTGCCACGAGATTATTATCGGAAAATTTTCTTCTTTTTTTTCCCATTCTTCTTGTCTGCTGTTTTTTTTTTTTTTTTTTTTACAACTAAACAAAAAGAAAGAAAAAAGAAAACACCTCACCTCAGGTCAAGGAAACAAAAAAAAAACACCGAAAGTGTGCACACTCGGTGAATGTTCACCGAGAAAGCGGAACCCGCAATTACCATAACTTCTCTCTCAGAACTAGCAAAGCAACTAAAAGCAGAGCTTGCTAACAACAGGGAGAGAACTTTGCGCTTAATAATACTGGGATAAAGACTTTTACAAAAGAAAAAGTGGAAAAAAAAAAAAAAAAAAATTAAAAAAAATTGAGCTAAAAAGTGCGAGTACAGTGCAAAGCTGTTGTCATTTTTTTTTTTTTGCCTGCTAAGAAAACCTTTCACCTCGTACGTGGTTTTTTTTTTTTTTGCAAAATGCTTTCAACTGTGCATTAAATTCACACCTTCTGAGTTAAAATGTGTACCAAATAACAAACAACAAATTAAATGCAATCACTCAATTCACGTTAAGTGAGTTCATCCAATATAATTTTAGCATTCTTCCGTTTATTTATTTTTTTCTGCTTCGACAACATTGTCCAGTATGAAATAAAAATAAAAGGAGAGTCCATATATTTTTTTGCATCTGTATTACACAAAAAAAAACAAAAAAAAATTGAGGGAAAATAGGTAGAAAGGTTCATGTGAATAAGCACCTCCTGCGCATGAGTAAAACGAGTTTCGCACAAAATAAATTTAAAAAAAAAAAAAACAGATTTCCAGCAGCCTTGCTCCCAGGAACTGTCCGTTTTTCTTGCGCATGTCAGTTTCATAAGAGAAACTATTGATCAAAATAAAAGAAAAAACAGATTGCAATACCAACAAGTGAATTATTGGCGGGAAAAGAGATCGCGGGGTCGCATGGTGCATACAAACAATGTAGAAGGGAAAAAGGAGAAAAAAAACATGAATCTGCTGTCTCTTACACACAATTTCCCCCTTCTTTTTATTTACAAAAAACTCTTAAAGAAATGTATAAAAGTGGACACTTGAAGAGAATCACAATAACATGAATGTGCGACTACCAATAACTACAACAAATAATTGAAGAAAAGACTTCTATTGAAAAATGAAATAGCCAACCACACGATTAGTATCACGAGTTCATTTCTTTTTTTGTGTTTGCTTGTTTGTTTGTTCTTTTCCATGTTGGAGGAAAACACATGCTGGTTGCTTTTTTTTGTCAGCTGGAATTCCATCTGAGAAAACCGGTAGTCTTTAAAAGTGTAAGCGAGCCTCCTGTCACAGTCGTGTGGAGAGGAAATAAACACGAAGTTAAGCTCTCATGACACTACTCTCGCACTGGCGCGCCACTTTGTCACTAACCTTGTGTTCAGCACTCTTTGTGACGGTTGTTATTTATCCAAATCTTTTTCTTTCTTTTCTTTTTTTCTTTTTCGCACGCAGTCAGTTTCAGCCCTTGATGCAGCCAGTCCAATTTTTCTTTCCCGCAATATTGTCATTGGTAAGTACAAGTGAAAAAGAAAAAGGGGTACAATAGGAAAAGGGAAAGAAGAAAAAGGAAATAACATAGCATTAAGTGCATAGAGGTCGCTGAGAGAGTACATTGTCGGTTTTCGGCATGTCGAGGGAAGCACATGTATGATATAGATAGATTCGACTCGAACACAAGCTGAGGTCGAAATTATGAAAATAATAAAAGAAATCTTCTTAAATATATGTAACAATAGGTGGTAACACAAATAGGGTAAGAACTCCGTCCAGCTTATCGCTAAACCTATGGGCTCAGCAAAATTCCACACGTCGTCATAGTTTTCTGCGAAAGTCTAATACTTTTCATCATATCGGAATCCATGAGTCTTAGCTAAGAAGATATTAGCTTATTACACAACAACCGTCACATCCTTTTACCTTTCTTTTCTTCTTCTTTTCTGATGATTTAGATTCTTCATTATCGTTTTCTTTCAATTTAGACAACAGAGTGTTACTCAGAAAGATATCCTCGTCTCGATAAAATGCCGACAACGGAGCAACCGAAAGCGGCTGAACAAGATCAGAAGGAAGCTTTCCCTTGTAAGTAGGAATAGAAGGAGAAGCACCTTTCTTAACTAAGTACATGGCTATTTTGAAATGCCGTTGTAAGCAGGCACAAAAAAGTGCAGTTTCACCATTATCATTTCTGTGATTGATGTCAGCACCTCCTTCGTCGACGAGCATATCGATAGTTTGAATATCTTCAGAACGGACAGCATAAAACAGAGGAGGTTCACCACTACCATCAGGCATATTAACTGATTGAGGGATGGCTGACATCACTGCATTCACTATCGATGGAATTCCTAACGAACTCGCTCTGTGTAGAGGAAAAGCATAGTTCGTACTCTCATTACTGTTTTCTAACAGTAGGTTTATCAGTTCCATTTTACAACTATTTATCGCCAGTAAAAGTGGTGTTTCTACATCACTGTTTACAACTTGTAAACTTGCTTTGTGAGAAATCAACATTCTAGCAATCGGTACATGACCCAACAAACACGATAAATGTAACGAAGTGTTGCCATCATTATCTGTTGGTGAGACACGAGCTCCTGATTGAAGTAGCAGTTTTACTACTTCAACATGTCCTCTCATAGTTGCTTTCATAAGAGGTGTTTGATTCTTTGCATTCAAATGATTAGCATCAGCACCATGAGATAATAATAATTCAACAATCCCACTATTTCCAATTGTACAGGCGCGCGTTATGATTGGTTCAGTACCGATGACTTCATGATCAAGAGCTCCATGTTGTACTAATAGTGATGTAATTTCATGATGTGAATTATTAACAGCAAACCACAGAGCGGTATCACGTGCTACTGAACTAGCCGAGACATTACTTTTACATTCAAGTAGATGTTCTACTACAGAAAGCAACTGAAGCTGTGAGGCTCTTATAAGTGGCGTGTGACCTGAGAAATCCGCAACTTCAATACAAGAAGACGATTTCGTGAGCTCCTTTACTATTTCCAGACATTCTACACCTGATGAGAGGGATGCTAGTAAGGCTGTGTCACCTCTGTTTGATTGAGCATTCGCATTTATTCCCAACTCACACAACACTTTTACAACGTCTACATGACCATGTAAAGCAGCATAGTGAAGTGATGTCTCACCTCTTGAATTCCTAACATTTAAATTAGTTCCCTCAGCATTCGCTAACATCTTAACTATGTTGGCTGCTCCTGAAGATGCCGCAACCATCATTGCGGTTTCCATGTATTTTGTTATGATGCTGCAGTCAGCAGCGGCATCGATAAGCGCAACAGCTACTTTACTGTAGCCCTTAATGCATGATCTGAATAGTGGAGATTCGGAAATGTTATTTAAAATGTTTACATCAGCCCCTTCTGATATAAGATACTGCACAACTGAAATATGACCTTCTGATGCTGCAGATAGTAGTGGCGTTTCTTGAAAGTTATTTTGGGTATTTATGTCACTTCCGTGGACTACTAACAGTTTTACAATCGCTAGGTTACCAGCAAAGGCTGCGGCAAGGAGTGGTGTTGAGTTGTGCGGTCCTCGATTTTCTGAGTCTGCTCCATTTTTAATCAAAACTCTTGCAATGTTGAAATAATTATTCTCACAAGCTGCATACAGTGGAGATCCTAATGAAGATATTCCTTTGTGATTTATGTCAAGAGCAGGTTCACTCAGAAGGTACTCTAAAACATCAATTCGACCACTCTTTGCAGCTCTCGTAAGTGGAGACTCTGCAGTGTTGTTAATCTTTGTTTTAATCTCTGGATCTTCTTGATACAATTTCATAAGTTCTTTTACAGTGTGGAGATGACCACTTCCTGCTGCTGCTAATAATGCTGTTTCTTGTGATTGCTCAGCATCATATGGCACTCCAGCATCAACATAAAAGGTAACGAGATCCCCTCCTCTAGACGCCTCGCTTATTAAATTGCTTATTGTTGGTTTTGAGTTTTGAAGTCTTAACATTGCAGCTGCTTTCTTTGTAGGAATTGCTTCGATTTCTTGTCCCTCGTGAATTCCTTTTTCAACTAAAACATCGTCGGGTTGTAAGAAACGACCTTCTAGCTTAAGATCAAAGCTATCAATATTCATTCCTTCACTGTCTGCAACAAGTTGTTTTACATCAGCGGTTGTTGTTTCCTCGCTGATAGGAACCCCCACTTCACTGTCGCAAATCCTGACAGATATGCATAGCGACATCTGTATTGGGGTACCTTATTGAATTTAAATAGGTAAATATATTTTCCGCTACAAAAGTAAAACTATCTATCTCATACTGATATACTGTTATAAGAAGAAGTTGTTTTAATAACAATGTCTGAATATTAAGATGGTTATTTCACTTTCAGGTAATTCTTCGCTTTTTCTTTATGATAAAGTGTGAGTCTGTGGGTCCGCTTTGCGCTTTATTCAATCAGAATCAAGTGTACTGGCGGCCTCGGACATCGCACAACTTACGGCAACATTATAGTGTGACTGCTGTAGTCAGTAACAGTTCCCTCAGAGCAATAGTTGCATCTGAGAGGCATGCTGCTGTTCCAGCAGAAGGTACTACGACGTGCATAGGGGGAAAATACAAATAGCAAAAAAAAAAAGGCGACCAAAAAGAAAAAAGGAAATCGGGGTCGGCAGGGGATGGGAAGGGTAGTGGTTGTGGTTGTGAATTGCGGTATTCAAAATATTTATTTTTCGTTCAGGCTTTTTTTTTTTTTTTTTTTTTTTTTTTTTTCTGGCGAGATACAGCAATCTCCATTGTCAACTCACACGTTGAGGAAAACGTGGCCACAATCGCAGACATTTTGGAAGCGAAAGGGGCGAGTGACAAGCTACAAACACTGAACTAAAAGGGCGATGGAAGGGGTAGTTGGGACATTCAATTTTAATTTTTGGCATGAGACCAACCACAAAGGAAAAACAAAGGGGAATAAAAGAATCACTTTCAAGGTCCGATAGGGTATCCCCACGACAAATCAGAAGAGAAAACGATCACAGAAAAACTCAAGAACAACCACAGACGGATGCACATTGCACCAAAAGAACTTACTAAGCCTTGGTTCGCAACAAAGGAAAAAGAAAACCGTCTACCAACGCTTTAGTGTAACAAATTCAGAGTGGAAAAAAGAAAAAAAAGATTCATCATACGGATCACGTAAGGTAACGTGCACGTCAGCTACAATACCCTCAGTGAGGAAAAGTCGTAATCAATGAAACATCACGAAAACAGAGTAAGAACCACTTCTGACTATGTTAAGAATGGAGGATGAATGAAAACATCCTTAGTTGTTACTTAGTTGTTCTTGGTGGTATTTTTTTTTTTTTGTTTCCCCCCTCTTCCACTTTCAATTCCAATAAACATGTCGTGCAAACACCATCGTCAGCTATCCAATTACAAGCCAATGAGTTTACTAAAATATAACAATTGTAATGTAATTCGTCTTTACTTTACTTTTTTTTTTTTTTTTTTTTTTTCCCAACAAGAACCAGAATAGGAAAAAAAAGAGAAAAAAAAAGATCTTTTTTTTTTTAGTTTCAATGACAAGCGTTCGGTTCATAAATCCCGAGAAAGCAAAAGAAAGGATGAAAAAGAAAAAAAGAACGGGCGGGTATAAGGGAAGAAGAATAATAATTCTTAATTAAAATAAGAAGAAATTGCAAAACCGAAAACCTCAATACTCTCCGTCAAAACAATAATCAATCATGCTTAAGCACGAAGATTTCATTGGCAGAATAGTTAGGAAGTTACTATTTGCAAAAACTACAAAAAAGAAAAAAAAAAAAAGGAAGGCGAACGAAAGCAACAAGCAAAGAAAGGGAGAAACAAAATAAAATTACAATTTAATACTGGCCAAGTGGTTTGGGTTGGAAATATTTTTTGGGGAAGGGGGGTTTATGGGAGAATAGTGCGAGACAAGGATTACCTTATGTCACCTACCCAGTAGTATTTGTACAAAACAACGCATAGCGGGGCACTGATCCACAAAAGAAAGAAACACATTGCGGACCAATGATAAGGGTACAAGGAACAACCTTCCGGCTGCTCGTGAATGAATCCTTGTTTAAGGATGTGCATCTGGAGGGAAAGAATAATTTACTCAGCGCGACCAATGCGCAGTTATTACAAACGATTTTCCAATTGTTGTTTGTTTTAATTGTTTCACCTTGCAGCGCCGTATTCTTTGCTTGCCATCGAAGACGAGCAATTCCTGTATGCGGTATTATAGCAATAACAAGGTACTCTGGAAGCAGGTTTGGATTTTTTTTTTTTTTTTTTTCTTCAAATTTTATATGCCCTCACTTCAACAGTAGTAGTCTCCAGTGTTGTCACACAAGTCTACCTGCCGATAGGGTCACGTGGTTTGCTCTATGGCAAGCTGCACTTTTTTTAGTAAAAGCAATTTAACACGCCTTTTTTTTTTTTTTTTTTTCTTTTTTTTTTTCCCGAGTCGCATGGGCAAAAGTGCATAACACTTGTGCGTTCTACAGTGGTTGAGTGCCCTCTGGTGGGACATTTCTTTAATAATACCTTCGTTCTTTTTTTCTTTTTTTTTCCCAACCTTTTCCTTTTTTTCTCTTCTCCTTCTTTCTACATCACCTGAATAGATTAATAAAAATCTTTTTTTTTTTTTTTTTTTTTCCCCCGATGCGAAAAAATAAAAGAAGGGGCGTGGAGGGGTAAAAAAAATGTAATTAGCAAAAAAAAAACTCTCATAACTAAATCGCACTGATTAGACGAACTAGAGGATTCTAGCAGTATGGCAGGTTTGGGGCACGCTTGCCACTGTTCTTGCGGCCCTGAACTAATCGTCCCATAAGCTCCTTAGTGTAGATTTGGAAGTACTTAGCGATGTGAAGGTTATCCTCGAGTGAAGCAGTGTCGTTAATGCTGTCCATAAGGGAGGCGGAGTTGTAAACAGTAAGGAAAACAAAACCCAACAATACAATAGTAAGGGCTAATGCAGCACGGGTAACACCATCTTCATTAGCACATGACCTGGTGTCATTAAAAGAGTAGTTGAGAAGACTTGGTTCACAAACTCTGTTATTATCAAATGCGTGATGGATTTCAGTGTACAAGTAGGTAACAGCCATGCTGAACATCCACAGTGAGGCGATCCAATACTTTCTTAAGAATCCTTCATTAAGAGCAAGTACTCCCATAATACCACAGATCTGTGCGATGATGCCGACCATTCCGAGGCAAGCTGATCCGATAAAAACTTCGATTCTGCCTCCGTCTACTTCAGAGGCACCAAGAGCTATAAGTATCGTGCAAAGAACAATTTGGATTATTGCCATAAAAAAGAGACGAACAGCCTTCTGTGAGCTCTCTTGGATTTCGCCTCCAACACGTGCTCTCAAGAAGAAGAATGTTGTAATAGCGTACTTGTCAGTCTCAGCGTCCATTTTTGGCTGGTTGGCGCAGCCATCACGAAGAGAAATTGGCTCCTGAAGGAATCTTGTAGATGGATGATTCCAACACTGTTCACCGACGTTGTTGTTGTTGTTCTCATCTCTTCCGTATTCCCAGGTTGGAAGAAGTAACTGTTGCTCATCGTAGTCAGCTGGAAGTGGAAGGGTATTTCCTTCGTGGTCCTTAGTTCCTCTTGGCCCCAACAAGTCGACGTACTTGTCAGTGATCTCATCCTCTACTTCTCTAATTCTCAGAAGTGCGAAGAAGTCTCTCAACAAAGTCCAGTGTTGCTCGTATCTCGATTGCTGTTTGGGAAGTTGTTTTATGATATTAGGTGAGTTAAATAGCTGCTCATGTACAATCAGCTATGCTGTCACCAAATAAAAGCAAAAAGAGAATAAATATACCTTAGCCTCCTGGTGACCACCCCAATTAACCTTCTTCGGGTGAACTACCGGACCATCAAAGATGGTGTGGTCGAAAACATTTACGTTTTCCCTAGGTTGGGAATCCGAGGATGATGATGATGAATCTTGCACTGTCATTTTAATAAGTTGATATAATCTGGAAAGTAAAGGTACATTAATATTTCTGATTTTTTTTTTTTAAAAAAAAAAAAAAAAAACTGAAATCTAAAACAGCTGCATGTCAACAAGTTCACATAATAGTTTTCTAGTGATGAAATAATATACTTCAGTGATTCAACGGGAATGTAACATGAGGGAAGGCAGAACAGAATACTTACTACCAATGCCAAGGGGAAGGGAAACAACGGTAAAGAAAAAAGAGGAAAAGGCGCTGACTTCCAACAATTCCCCTAAAGAGAGTAAAGGACGCGAATGGTTTTTTTCGTCAGATATTGTAGTTTGGGTTTTTTTTTTTTTTTTGATTTGTTTTGCTTTCTTTTTTTTTTTCCCCTTCTTCTCATTCGACTGTGAGAATTCTTTACTTCTGCTGTCGCTATCTCACTCTTCCTGTTGCTTTCACTTTTTTTTTTTTTTTTACTTTTTTTAAGGGCAAAAACAATAAAAAAAAAATATATAAATAAGAAATTCTCGTCCAATAAATCAGAAAAAAAAAAAGAGGGGTAAATTGATACTTTTTGTGGGGAAAACAAAATGAAAAAAAAAAAATTATATTTTTCGTTGAAGGTTTTTTAGTCTACAGTTTTTCTTTGGTATAGGTTTACCATTTTGATAGTCGGAAACAAATATCATCATGACAACCATCGCGTCGTATGCGGAATTTATTTGTGCAAAGTATCAAAAGCATTTGCAGCAATAATAAACAAAAACCGATACATCATAAGAAAAAGAGTTGGGGAAAAAGAAAAATCGGCTGCTCTTTAGCCCCCGCATTTGCCAAAAAAAAAGAAAAGTCTTACAACCTATAGCAAAAGACGGTAGGTTTTTTTTTTTTTTTAGTTTTTTTTTTCCTTGTTTTTTTATTTTCCACCCCCCCTCAAGACTGTGTAGTCTCAAAGAGTTTTTTTTTCCATTCTCAGAACGAGCAACGGGGTTTTAAAAAAGAAGAGAAAAACAATCAACTAAAATGAGATTGAATCACAACTTTGTGTTCTTCTCAGCACAGGAAGCCGAGGGCAGATGGAGAAGAGAAAAAGAAATCAAAAAAAAAATGAGAATATAACTAACTGCGAATCAAACAAGAAATGACAATATTACAAAAAAACAAACGGCATGATTGTCGAGCAAAAAAAAAAAGTAAAATAATTGCTTGACTGCGCAAACACACCAGACATTATTAGGTTTTGAGTATTTCTTGTAAGACAGTTATCTTGTTCTCTTTTTGATGTAATTCAAAAGCCAACAGCTAAAAGCGATGGAAGGGGAAAAAAAGCAAAAAAAAACAAAGCAAAAAAAGAACAAAAAAAAACTAAAGCTGTGACAGTAAAAACCGAAGCTAACATTCTACAGCAAAAGCGATTAGTAGGGAGGGAGCAGCCTATCGCCTTTTTTTTTTTTTTTTTTTTTCCATTGTCTCATCCATTATGAACTCTACAAGATGAAATTTCTTACCTTGAGAACATTGTTAAAAAGCCTTAATCGCACGTAAAACGGAGATGGCATGTACATCAGTTACACGCACACTGTAAACCCACTGCACTTTTCAGGGTTTTAGCGGTTTTTTTTTGCACAAAAGAAAAAAACTGTCGCAGACAGGGAAAGGTAAGTCACTCATCCCATTCGAGAGTCAATTGAGCATTCCCAATGAAGGAAAATTGTATGAAAAAAAAGGAACTAGATGAAATCACAATGACTTACTCGACAGGGATGGTTATGACAGTGTGCGCACCGCGAAAAAAAAAATAAATGAAAAAAGAGAAAAAAAAGAAGTAATCAAGACCAAGACGCGCGAAGCATGAACGGAAAAAAAAAATAATAAAAATAAAAATAAAAATAAAATAGAAAAACAAGCCAATTAAGACTTATAAGTCAAAGCATTCATAAATCGACTTGATACGAATAGCGATAACCAATAAATCAATACACGAAGAGTTGGGGGAAAGGAGGGAGAGTTGACAACGAATAAGATGTGTAAAGCAGCAAAAGTAAAAATCGGAACAGGTGCTCTCTGACACCATGCAGTGATTTTTTGATACACGATCAACTACTTTGAACCCATTGAATAAATTCCTTTCTTATTTCTATGCAAGTCGCTTTTGGATAAAATAATAATACCTCAGTCCTGAGCATAAAAATATCAAGCAAATAACTCCCCAACTGATTAACAAGGATTGGGTTGGGGATAGGTAGGCCACAATAAATACATAGTGTGCCATTTGTAGCTGCTGGACATCCTAAAACGTTGCAAATAGCTTAAACACGAGTACAAAAAAAAAAAAAAAAAAAAAAAAAAAAAATGAAAATTTGTTTTTGATGTCTTCTAAAGGAGTGGGGAGGGAAGTGGTGAAAAAAAAAAAAAATAAAAAAATGAAAATAGGTTTTCTTTTTTTTTTTTTTATGGCTACATCGTCACGGAATGTGTGAGACTTCTTGCGTTCCACTTCCATCTTGACCACTACAGAATTTTGAATGTATCAAAGAAAGGGAACACTGGCAAAAAGAGGAAGCATTTGTTAAAAAGGGAAATTTTCAAAATGAAAAAAACCGCAACGGCATTAATACACGCATTTTTGCGGTTTTTTCCTTTTTTTTTTTAGATATTTTCCCTGTCACCTTTTTCTTGTATTTTTTTTTTTTTTTTTTTTTTTTTTTTTCCTCTTTTCCCTCCCCACGCAACCTCCCAGTGAGAACAACCAAGTTTGTTTTCGGACTCCGGCAAAACTGTACGTTAGCACAATTGATGATAAGCAGTATCATATGCACGGAATCTCATTCTTTCTTTGTTAGTTTTTCTTTCTTAATCTTTTATTTTTTTTGTTTTTTTTTTTTCATTGATATCCGGTCCTTTAAGGAATTAATTATTTTATTTTTTTTTTACTTTTTTTTATTTTTTTGGCGGAAACTTCTTTTAGTTGAAAAAACAAGTACCGAAAATTTTTGGGCGTTGTTTCGATAAAAAAATTCAAAAATGTTTTGCGACCTTAAAAAAGGTAGCGTGCAAAAACGGTAATATAACCAAAACCCTCACAGGAAACTTCGGCTTTAAATTACCCGTGCGTGAATAAAAATAAAAATAAATAAATAAAAAAAGCAGCCTCGTGAAGAAAAAAAAGTCGAAAAAGAAAAGAGAAAATATCCCTATTTGGATGATTGATTTTTTCGACCAGTTCACGTGGCATCAAGCATATAAAAAAAGAAACGGAAATTAAAAGAAAATGAGGGTGGGGAAATAGGTGGCTGGCACGAATGACGGTAGCAGTTTCTAACCCCGGGGCACCTCTCTTACAGACGAGCCAAATGAGCGATTTTTTGCAACTAATGTTTACGGCTGGGTATTCCTGCAATTTTAAACAAGAATAAAATAAAGAAAAAGCCAATTCACTCAACGAGGGATGGGGGGGATGGTATTTCAACATTTTAACAAAAAAAAAAAGAAAAAAACATAACAACCTAATCAGAGGGGAGGGGATAATTAGAGATTCCTTTTACTAAATTTGTCTCTTCCATCACATCCACTAGTGGCGTTTAATAAACGACGCAGTAATTTGGGAAGGACGCTTTGAAGAGGCTTCAGAGCTGCAAATTAGCGCTGATGAAAGTTCAGAAGTGTAGACTTGGAAGTATTTTGCAACGTGAAGGTTATCAGCAATCGAGCTCTCGTCGTTAATGCTGTCTAGCAAACCAACAACGTTGTAAATAGCAAGGAATGTAAATCCTAAACTGACTGCGTTGAGAACCATAGCAGCCATGGTTGCTCCCTCTTCATTAGCACACGACTTCGTGTATCTCAAACTAAAGTTGTTTCTACTTGGTTCACAGATACGTCTGTTGTCAAATGCGTGATGGATTTCAGTGTACAAGTAGGTAACCTGCATACTCAACATCCACAGTGAAGCGATCCAATACTTTCTTAAGAATCCTTCGTGCATGGATAAGACACCCATCAAGATACAGATTTGAGAGATGATTCCGATAAATCCAAGACAGTATGAAGACACAACTACTTCAATTCTACCTCCATCAACTTCGAATGAACCCAATACAATGATGACTGTTAGTAATGCAAGTTGAACTAAAGCGATGAAGAAGAGACGAACGCACTTCTCAGCAGAGTCCAGCTTCTCACCAGCAAGACGGGCCTTTAAGAAGTAGAAAGTCGCAATTGTGTACTTATCAGTTGTGTGTGGCATTTTTGGTAGTGTATCGTCCATCAGATCCACTGGGTTTTCTAAGTATCTCGCAGGGTCCATGTGCCACAGATCACCTCTGCTACCTTCGTATTCCCATCTTGGAAGAAGGCAATCGTTCTCAACGTAGTCAGCAGGAAGTGGAAGACTTTCACCCAATGCGGTTGCCTTACCTCTTGGTCCCAACATGTCAACGTATTTGTCAGTCAGCTCATCTTCTGTTTCTTTGATACGAATCATCGAAAAGAAAACTCTAAGCTGCAGCCAGTGTCTTTCCATGAGAGAGACCTATTTTTTGTTATTATTAATACTTTGGTATTATTCTTAGTTAAATAAACGAGCCATTGATGACCTTTGTTCATTACTACTTTTGTTATACGTCTGGGGATTTCAGTTGCTCAATTAAATAAACAAAAAGAACATACTTCATCCTCCTGCTTGCCCTCTAAGTCCGTGTCACTTGGTACCTGAGTAGCCATCAAGTCGCTTCTTGTGCTTGCAGAGCTGGTGTCGGAGTTCTTCGTCATTTTTTTTATTTCCCCTTCTTTTGTAAGAACTAAAAAGAAATCTGTATGGAAAAGAAAATAATTACTGCTAACCCAATGAAACAAAGTATCAAATTACCAGTAAGATCTGAACTCCCACCAACCGCATATTACCTGCTGAAAAAGAATGACTTAAATTGATGTGAATATCTGATTATGGCTTTGATTATGCCATGTTTTTATTTGTTTTTTTTTCTCTTTCCCAACGGAGAGGTGTAGATGGAATTGAAATTATTTTTTCACCATTTATTTCCCTTTTTTACTACCAAATCAATTCATTACGTGAAAATAGCAGTTGCCAAAACCTTTCGTGGAGGAAAAGGGTTCGGGATGAATGGTTTCGATGAGTTCTTTCTTTTATAATTATCTTTTTATCTTTTTACAGTAGTTTCTCTGGCTTCTTGCCAGTTCCTTGTCCGGAAGTATTGTACTCATTTCTTTCTAACCAGTGCACTGCACTGAAAAACGAGTACGAATGGGTAATTGTGTAGTGTGTAGAGGGTTGGGTAAAGGGGGGGGTGTTTAAAAAAATATAAAAAAAAATTTAAAAAAAAGAGGGGGGTTGTTTTGTTCTTTCGGGGGGTCATTTTTTTTCCCCTCCCGCATTCCTTCATGCTGAAGTAACCCGTCGGATAATACTACTAACAGTATAAAGATCTCAGTACTCCAGTCATATGTTTGCTGTCCGTAGCACGCTGCCATGCAAGCCAAGCGTATGCTTAAGGTATAGGGCGGGTACTAACTACGGGGTACAGGAAAGGGGGAAAGATCACACAACACAATTGTTTTAAAAAAAAAGAAAAATAAATAAGTTTTGCACGTTAAAACAACGGATGCATTTTTTTTTTTTTTTTCCACCAATTTTCTCATCTCAATAATTATTAGCGAGTCGCTTATTAGAGAAGAGAAAGGATAACGGTGCTAGAAAATAAAAAATTATAAAAAAAATTTAAAAAAAAATTGACGAGCCACTTGAAGGATTCGTTGTTTTTTTTTTTTTTTAAGTAGAATAAAGATATCAATGGAGAATATGCAGCAAACTAACAAGCGCAACAAAGTAGGGATCGCAAGTAAGTTGCTACCTCGACTTGAAACATAAAAACAATGCAATATTGATAGCATAGACGGTGTCGAAGATGGTAAAATGAAATTCCCGTCACTATCGTGCACAGCCTTACGACATTTCGGGGAGTGGGAGAAGCGCGTCTTTTTTGCGAGAAAAACAAGCAAGTGCTGCTCCACTATTCCATTTAATTAGCATTTTAAAAAAAGCAATACTTACAAACAAGACAGAGCATGTATGCCTATGCTAAATGTGTATAAAATTAAGAATTGGAGAAAGGAGAAAGTTGCTCGACACAATCAAAAAAAAGTCGCTAGGAGAAACTGATTTTTTTTTTTTTCCTGTTTTTTTCTTTTCTGCGGGAAAAAACGAGAATTTTCTTAATAAACAAAAATGTAAATTTTTTCACTTTATTTTTTTTTTTTTTTTTCTTTCTTGCCGAACACTACCCAAAAGTTTGACAGACCTACCTGTTCAGATATATAAATGGGTGTAAATTTAATTTTTGACAACAAATCCCATCAAATGGTAAGGCACAACTGTTACCGCGAACCCAGCCAGTTGCAATGCCTCCCTTTTGATCAACAATAGAAATAAAAATAATGAAAAGATGGGAAGAATAAAAAAGTTTTCTTGGCGCCAGGTACACCCTGGGCAGAAAGGTACTGCAAACAGGACCCTTGTGGAAGTGTCTTGGGCGGGCAATATGTTGATGTACAGGGGAGGGGAATAGATTGAGAATAAATGGCGCTGCATTCAAGTGACTAACTAATAGTTATAAACACTTAAATGAAACAACGCATCTTTGACTAGGAAGAGGTATTGTCGTTGAAATACGTAAAAAAAAAAAGAAAAAAGGTGACGTGTTCACGATTGTTCAATGGAAATACAAAAACCAAAAACGCACCCAGTTTGAAAAGCACTAATGCACTACTGGTCATCATCGCAGGGAAGCTATATGCTCGCTTTTGGGGGATCAGTCACCTAAGAAAAGAGAGGGATAAAAAAAAAGGGGGTGTTACGCAACAGAGACCACCCTGCAGCAAGAAACATCTTTTGTTCGCAATGAAATTGCCTATCCGACTGGACACGCTTGATATGAAGAGTATGTCTTTGGTTTTCTATAAGAGACCAAAGCAGGGGGAGAAGAAAATTATATTCACAAGAATTATTAAACATTTTATTGATAACAATCACTTTGTAAATTCTTTTATTAGAATTGTTGGGTGCTGCAGTCTACTCTCAAGAACTACACACACTAGTAGACGAGCCTATCTGACTCGCTTGTTTAAAATCCAACTTGATTCCCTCAACAAGATCAAGACTGGTAGGAGGAAGGCAACAGAAAAAGTACTGTCAACTAATGTAAAGTATCACAAAACAAAACTATAATTGATATCTGTTTTGGATACGCTAGTAGCTTTCCAAAATAAAAAGTGGGGAGGGGTAAGGAGGTCTCCGATCACTAATTTTCTACTGTTTTATTTTTTTTTAAAAATAAAAAAAAAGAAATCTGGGGAGAGAATTAGGAGGGGAAAAAAGAAAAGATGGGAAAATTGAAGAAAGAAAAACGTCTGTTCTAATGATCTGGGCAATTAGCTTCGCGCATTAACTTTTCTTTACCGGAAATCATTCTTTCGGTTAACTCAGTTGTGTAAACTTGAAAGTACTTTGCTACATGCAGATTGTCTTCTATTGAGGCTTGGTCGTTAATACTGTCAAGCAATCCCGCAGTATTGTAAACAGAAAAGAATGTAAATCCTAACAAGACCACATTGAGTACTAATGCGGCTAACGTCACGCTCTCTTCTTTAGCGCAGGAATTAGTATCACGTGATGAAAAGTTTGTTAATGTTGGTTCACAGACACGTCTATTGTCATAGGCGTGATGAATCTCAGTATAAAGATAGGTAACACTGATACTTAACATCCACAGTGAAGCAATCCAATACTTTCTTAAGAATGCTTCATTCATGGCGAGGACTCCCATAATACAACAGATTTGTGAAACGATTCCAACCATTCCCAACACAAACGATGCCACAACAACTTCTACTCTACCGCCGTCTATCTCAGATGAACCGAGTCCAACAATTACAGCACATAAACTGATAGAAATTACTGAAGTAACAAACAGCACAAGTGCTTTACGGGCTGATTCAATCTTTTCACCAGCTAAACGGGCATGTAGAAAATAGAATGTAGACACAGTGTACTTGTCAGTTGTTGGAAACATTCTTGGGAGTGTTGAATCTCTCAGATCTACGGGAGTCATGAGGTAACGATTTTCGTCCATATGCCAGCGATCTTCTTTACCACCTTTATAGTTCCATCTTGGAAGAATCAACTTTGATTCGCAATAATCCGCAGGGAGTGGTAGTGTTGTTCCATCGACACCAAGTGTTCCACGTGGTCCTAACATATCGACATACTTATCAGTGAGTTCATCCTCGTCTTCTTTAATTCTCACTACTGAGAAGAAATCTCTAATATCGTTCCAGTGTTTTTCGAACCAGGATAGCTGTTTTGATTAGTTTTGTTGTTACAGACGAATTAATATTATTTTTAAAAACAAAAAGACTATATTACTATACCTTGGCTTCACCATTGCCCTCCCAGTCGACATCTCGAGGAAGCTTTGCTGGTTCGTCAAAAATCTTGTGACTGAAAACACCTTGTTCCGTGTCTGGGGTGTTGTCGTCAGAGTCATCGTGGTCTGGTGCTCTGTCTCCAATAGTCATGTTGTGTGTAGGTTTATAAAATCAACTGAAAAAAAGTTATTGACACGAAGTAATAATTTCCTCAACAACAGCATATACATTGTGGTGTCATTGTCTATTACTCAATAATAAAAATAAAACAACAAACTTACAATGACGTGCAGACGTCCAGCGGATTCGATTGCCAGGCTGTCTTTTTCATTTGTATAATTTCGTGCATGAATAGTTATTCTTGAACAGTGTTATTCTTTATTTTTTGTTCTATTATTATTTCTCTTTTTTTTATTTGTCGGCTTGTACGTGTCCTTGGGACAATGAGAGGGAACATATAGTATAAGACAGGCACCAAGCATGACAGCAGTTTTGTGCAGTATACATGGAGGCTAGGTAAAGGCTTTTTTTTTGTTTGTTTCCCCTCCCTAACAGCAGATAGCCACATCACTATACCTTTTTTTTTTTTTTTTTTTTTCCCGCCAGCTTTAAGTTGCTACGAAGAAAATAAGAGAAGAGGGGGAAACAAAAAAGACAACACACCATATGTCATGCACGGATCCGTTCAGCAACAGTGTACAAATAGAGTAGGGCAGTATAAAACATTGAAGAAAAGAAGAGAAAACTGAACCATTCTGCGGTACAAAGCACAATGATAACAGCGCGTAGAATTGAACAAGTTAGTTTGTGAGTCCAACAACTAAGTACCAGTCAAAGAGAATCGGGTAGTTCTTCAGAGGGATTCCCAAGGCGGTTGAACCTAATCCCGACAACAACAAAAAAAAAAAGAAAGAAAGGCGTGAGTATCACTCACATACTCACAGGGACAGTAAGAAAATCAATACTATTTCTCACACTAAGGTATGAAACTTTTGTTATTTACCCAGAGAGATGTAGGCTCTTCAAATTTTAAAGCCAAATACGAAGCTGGGAAACCAAAAAACAAAACAGAAAGTGGAGTACACTTGTACTTCACACAAAGCGAGTATTTCACTTTTATTATTACGAGTTCATTACCCCATCTAGTGCATTATTTTTACTACGTTTGGGCCAAGTTCCCAATCGGATTGTACCACAGCTAAGGGTACCTATTCTCTCTCAGATAGGTTTCGAGAGTAATCCTTCAGCTCCTAGAGCAGACCATCTTGGATATTTAACCCAACGTTGCTGGAAATTATGAGTGCTCCTGGGAGACAACTCACATTAATAGAGAAACCAATCCGTAGCTGTTTCCGAAGACTCAGCAACAAATTGCTTTAACCACACCTGCAAGTTTGTGGAACATTATTATTATTTATTATTTATTATTTTTTTTCACCAGGCGTGTGACCAGGTAAAGAAAAATCAAAATTTAATTTTTAAAAAAAAAACGTGAGAAAGGGAAGGTGCGGCAAGAAACGAATTTTAAAAAAAAAAAAAAAAGAAAAGAAAACATAAAGAGTTAGAAAGGGATACACCATTTATATTACAAGCGGACAATGTGAGTCAATTTATTCCCAGGAGATAAGAGGGAGGGGGGGGAAGCTAAAGAAAAACGAAGACAACAATATAGCTGAAACACAGCGTCAACAAGATATGAGTTACCTCCCGTGGAAATTGAAGCGAGAAAAGAGACTTCTCTTCCCATGTCTCCAACAATGCTTTTAGTTAGGCAACTGCTTGAGTAATCAGAATGTGTGAGAAAGTAAGAGGGATGAAGGAAAAAAAGAAAATAAAGAAGAAACGAAAGAAACAAAAAGTAGTAAATATCGAACAGGGGAAGAACTCAATAGCTTTTGTAAGGAAGAAAAACAAAGTAAGAAAAAACGGATGTGCGTCTCATCAGACAAGTCTCAGTGAGATTCACTCAGCCTTACCCTCATTGTTGAGCAACGAGGCTATTATTAAGTTCCAACATAAGTAGGAATAGTTTATACTCCAAAGTGATCTAGAGAGTCTTCGATGTACGATTTAACATTAATAACCTTTCCCTCAACTTCTTTTTTTACAGTGTCGTATGCGCTACCTCCTAACCATGGTCGTTTTCCGTGGACTTCACCTGTTCTACCATGGATGAGAACATCAAATTGTTGATCTTCGTATTTGTATGTTGCGACATAGCAGGGGAGGAGTATGGCTCTGTTTGTTTATTATTTTGTTTGTTTTTTTTAAATCTCAACGAAACATCAGAAACAATACATACTTCTGCTTTAAGTCTGTTACAGTCAACTCTAACTCAGAAGAATCAACAACAGCTCCCTTTGGTTCCAGTGATTTTAGTATCGATTTTGTAAATTCGATTTCCTTCTCTTGTACATGAGGCCAGATTTGTTCTACCCAAGCATCTTCTGACTTTCTTTCCGGAGGTATGATTTCAGCTTCGTGAAAGGTTGTGTGAGCACTCTCCGGGATAGGTGTTGAGGAAGGAATATCTGCCGGGGCGAAGTAATCTTCTTTCTCCAATGCAGCAGAGAAGACTCGCCCACTAGCAGGTGGTGGATTAGCGGGTGATGGAATTCCTTCAAAGTCCCCATCATCTTCAATGGATCCAACATTACCATTAGCTGGTGGTATATAAACTGAGCTGCTGAGAGAAGATGGAAGAACTGCATCTGTGAAGACTGGATGAGGAGCAGGAGGATGAGAAACGTCTTCAAAGAATTCATTAATTGATTCGTCCATCAGCTGCTGAGTAGGTTGAGGAGCAGAGAGAGCAGGTGGTACTTCTGAAGACGACGCCATGAAAGTAGAAAATCCATCCATCTCATCACTTTGTTTACAAGCTGCTGGAGTTGACAATAGTTCATCATAAACAACAGCTGGATCATAAGTCACTTGATTCGGTCTTACCGCCTGTGATGATGATGTCGCTTTCTTGTCTTTTTCCTTTCGATCACTCTCCTTCTTATCGCCTTCTTTTTTGCTCTTTTTGTCTTTTTTTTTCTTACTCCGATGGCTGCTCGATGTTTCTTTGTCGTTACACCACAGCACTCCTTCACTGGACTTTACCAACTTTAATATTTTATCCAAGTACTCTGAATTATTTGATGCAGTAGGCGGAGGTATTTTAATAGGAGTGAGTAACGACAAGTCGTGGTCTTTACTTTGTCCTGTCATCAATGCTGCGACTAAGTCGTGATCCATGGCGAAGGTAGCGCATACGAGCATGTTAGTGAATTCATTTCCATGACGTCCACTAAACTGCAACTGTCGCTGCATAGGTTGAGTCGATGAGACGTATGTTTGTCCCACTTTTGCTTTCATTTCCATGTTTTGCTCTTGTTGGATAGAATTTTCTTTTTCTAAGGATGCTTCACAGCTGGTTGAGCACGGAGCTTGACCAGGGATACCTGTAGAACACCCTCCACTACTAGCACTCGACACAACCGATGAAATTAATGGTTTTGCTGCTGTCCACAACCAAGTCCCCCAACTGTGTAGGTCTGGGTTTTTTGATTTATCTCTCGAAGTTTTGATAGTAACGGTGCTACCGATTGCTTGCTGGATCCATCTACGTGATGGATGACTATTTCCAGCTTCTTTGATACTTTCAATACGTGATCTCTTTGTATCTGTTGTTGTTTCACAAGGTGGTAGTGTTGCTCTATTATCTTGAGGACAAAAGACAGTGGCTTTAAAATCAACCTGAGTTCTTACATTAAAAACATAAAACGGAACAGAAACCATTCTGACGTTCATAAGAACTGCTTTATCAGGAAAGTCCGTCGGACACAGCCAAAGATTCTTTTTCCAGCTGCGAAACATTTCTTGTGTACGTTCAATTGATAGGTCAAAAGGAATGTATTCATGAATTACTTCAGAGCACTGACTCACATTGATGTGCTCAAATGGTATAACTTCTTCTACTGCTGGTTCGTATGAGGCTGCTGCTGCTGCAGCTTCTTTTTCTTCTTCCAATTCGTCTTCATCTCTGCCTACTTTACTAATGTAGGTCTCAACCAACCGCGACAGTCTCAAATCTGCTGGTAATTTCGCAATTCCTAAGAAACCAGGAAATCTTAAATATGTTTGTGTCCTGCATGCCGGACAACTCACAGTGGATGAATCACTTTTGACCAACTGCTGCAAACACTTCCAACAAAAAGCATGCTCGCAGTCTAACCTGTATGGTCTGTCATAAATACTCAGGCATACTAAGCATGTTAATTCAGATTTTAAGTCCCCCTCGAGGGTTACCCCGTCAGCCATTTTTATTAAATCTATTTGAAGAAAACAAAACAGAATGATGCTAACTAACCAACGAATTGCGTTATAAAAGGTGTTGTGCTTACATATTGTTGTAGTTACCTGTTTAAATGTGGATAGTACATTAGGGGAAGAAATAGATGAATTCACTTATAAAGGCAAGAAAGAACTGGGATCAGAGTATTAAAAAAAAAAGGTAAACCCGACACAAACACAAGCATCCCCGCCATCATAGAGAGGGTTGAGGCATGTCAAAAAAAACTTGTTTTTATTCATAATTCCTCTCTCATCAGCCCCCTTTTTTTTTTTTTTTTTTTTTTAATTTTTATTTATTTATTTTTTTTTTTTTTGCTTCTTGTTATAAATTTTCCGAAATTTGTATTCTGAGCTCAGCTTGGCTCTCCAACTCGGTCTGCCCGGGATACATGTGCAGGTTTGTGGAAGGGTCTGTCTGTATTCACTTACAACGCCCACTCTTGTGTTCGTGAAAGAAGAAGAAAGAAAAGCACTAAACAAGAGATTAAGGACTACACTGCAAAATGTCTCTTCTTCATGAATAGGTGGACCGTGTTGTTCGTTTTTTTTTTTTTTTTTGTTGTTTTTTGTTTTTTTCCTTTACTTTATTTTTTTTCTTTCACTGTTGGTTTTTTTTTTTTTTCTTGAAACCAGGTAAAAGTTGGAGCTATCCGTCGAAACAGTGAACTTGAAACAGATGCACTGAACATCACACAGCCAAGCGCTAATTTTCTTTCAAAAAACAGAAGTAAAATAAAAATGAAAAAGGTTTTTTTTTTTTGCACACAATATACCACGAAGATGAGTGAAACTAAGGGCAAAGTCAACTTTTTTTTTTTTTTTTTTTCCCTTACGCATTCAGTGTGTGTTTTTGTTCTTTAAAATCTCCGTTATCCTTCCTGCTACACTTTACCTGTTGCCTACACTTTTTCTTTCCCCCGCTCTCTTTTTTTTTTTTTTTTTTTTTTTTTGTTGGTTTGTTGACATTATTCTCTTATTTCCAAAAAGTAATATGTGACGACAGTATTGCATCAACGAGATCGCATGTGGAGGGGTAGGAATGGTATACTTCTTCTATCTTTTTTTTTTTTTTTTTTTTTTTTTTTTTTTTTCGTGTTTTCCTCCATTGTAATGTTGCAATCCGCCCTCCCCACCCCCACCCCGATGTTTAAAAAATAAAAAATGCCTGATAGTTGTGAGTCGCATATGTGTATGAGCATACACGTTTATTTTATTTTTTTTTGCTACTTGTCCAGTTAGGAAAGATGAATTGCGATGATTTTTAAGGAGCGTAGCAATATTCTGTACGTTAAATGGGTTATGCATCCTTGATTGGGAACCGACAGGGCAAACAACAACAAACATTTTTTTTTTTTAAAAAAAATAAAAAAATAAAAAAAAAATGAATTTAAAAAAAAATGAAAATATAATAATAAATAACAGACGAAGAATAATCTTTTTTACGACAAACCCCAAAATCCCCAAAAAAAATAAATTTCATCAAAGGAATAGACTAACATCAAGTATGTCCTTGTCACTCCTAATAACTAATTTTGCAAACTACACAGTGAGGGTGGGGTCTCTGCGGGACTAGTTTACGCAGTGAAAACTGCACATCGGGGATGAGGAAGGCAACCATTTAACCAACCAAAAGGATAATAAATAACATGAATCAAGCGTTCGGGTAAGGGTTGGGGCATGAGGGTAGGCGCTAATGCTCGTCACTGGTTTCTTCTTCTTCTTTCATTTTTCTCTATTCCGTTTCCGTTCTGTTTTTTTTTTTTGTTTCCGACCACCACGCAAGAAGTAGAAGGAAAAAAAACACTACGATAAAAAATTAAAAAGTAAAATATTTTTATTTTAAAAAAAAAAAATGAAAAAGAAGAAATCAGTGACAAGGTAACCCAAAATGAGCATAACGACAAAACCAGAAGACGGGAGAGAAATCGAAAAAACCGACAAAGGACACTCACAAGTTAGCAAGGGGGGTGAAAAAAAATATGCCTCTCTAACCTCCCCCACGACTAACGTAACAATGATGGAAAGACAGGGGGGTGCAAGAACAAATCCCCCCCCAGATAAGGGTTCAGGGAAAGGGTGGTTTCAAAAAAAATACGAAATAGTTCAGGAGGGTATAATAAAGGGTTGCGAGGTAGCAAGGGATGGGGGAAGAAAGAAAAAAAAAAAAAAAAAAAAAAAGCAGACAAGAAATATTAATGGGGGGGGAAATGGGTGGCCGAGCTGGTGGAACAACAAACAGTTTGATCTACTGAACTTACGTCATCGTTCGCATCCTCATTTCGGGGAGCTCAAAAACAGATCAAAGCTGAAAAGAGTAACCTGTTGCAATAACACAAACGGGGGTTTGCGAAGAAGAAAATAAATCCACAGATTACATCCCTAATAACACCTCACACAGTCTCAACGTGTTATAAAACACTAGTTAATACTACCTAAAAACAAAGAGTATGACGGAATTCACTCAGGATTCAGACTTTACAATAAAATTAAAAAAAAAAAAAAAAAAAAAAACCGAATGCCGATATTAGAAATCAACGAAACACATGGTTGAGTTTTCCTTAAAAGCAAAAAATAGGGAAAAAGGGTAAACTGATAACTGTTTTACCGGATTCAAGTTAGCATCGGCAGCACCTTTTTTCTTTTTAGCAGTAAAAGAAAAAAGGGAGAAGAAAAGAAAAAAAAGAAAGAAAAAAAAGAATTACCTGCGACACCACCAGAGTAAACCGCAACTTTCCATCGGATGTCTCCAACTGCTGTGGCCAAAATAAAAACACACAATTTGTTCTTAACCAAGTCCGTTTCCGGCGAGGCCGAGGCTAGCTGCTGAGTAGGCCTCTAACGGACCTCCTCCGGGTGGCAATTGAGGAAGTACCTCATAACTACCACTTTGAGACTGTTGCAGGAGCAGCTTGGATAAACAATAACGAGTAGGGAAAGGAAGTTTAAAAATAATATATTTTAAAAAAAAAAAAAAAAAAGAAAGAAAGAAAGAAAAAGAAGAAATTCTCTGGGAAACGGACAAGGGATTTCGATGAGCCCGACACAACACTGCAAGAATACTCTCGCAAGGGAAAGTCTTTATTTTTCTTTTTTTTTTTTTTTTTTGTGATAATTTCTTTTCTTCTGTTGTTTTACCACTTTCAAATTCACCGTTTTTTTTTTTTTTTTTTCTCATTCTACAGAAACTGGTATAAGGTAAACATTGTAAAAGAAGAAGAAAAAAAAATAAAAAGAGGGGAAAAGAATACTGCTTCGAAGACTAACTCTATTGTGCTCTCACAGGCTTGTTTGTTTATTTAATTTTTTTTTTTTTTTTTTTTGAATTTCTTAAACTACAGTCATCATTGGTTTAAAAAGAATGCTATGAGTGTGTGCAGTTTTTCGGTTCACCGGTTATTAGTTTCTTTCTCTTTATATTTTTCTTGTCGTTTTTTTTTTATTTATTTTATTTTCTTTTTTTTTTTATTTATTTATTTATTATTTTTTTTTTTCATTAGTGCCGACCTTCGCGAAAAAGAATGCAGAACGGCAAAGCTGCTTAAAGTTCATAAGCTCTCCTCATCCCCTACCGATCGATGCCTATCCTTCACTGAAAGTGGAAGGAAAGCACTTCTCACTTACCTTCCCTGGGTAGCCATGCGAATTGTTTCGTGAGCGGCAATCGGGTTAATTACACCTCCAGGGTTTAGAAAGTTTTGGTTGTTGAGGGCGCTCTGTAAGTTGATCATTCCTCCTTGTAACCCTCCCTGAAGACCAGCTAGCCCAGCAATATTCGGCTGGATTGCCATGGCTCCTAATCCCCCAGCTGCCGGAACCAACATGCTTGGCATCATTAAAGGTGCCTGCATACCGATACCCATCTGAGGCATCTGTTGATACATCATTCCCTGGGTAAGCATCGGGTTAGCTGCAGCAATAGGATTTAATGTTGGCTGCATGGTTCCAATACCAGCTGATACCTGCGCCATTGGTTGTCTCTTCGCCCATCCTTCAATCACTTCAGCAGCTCCTGGAATATCCACAGCAGCCTGTTTTACAAAGAATAATTAATTACAAACAAAAAGATTCCAACACGTCCCTGTAATACATACCGATGCGATAATGGTTTTGAGAGCTTGGACGTTGCTACGATCGATAAGTCCTTGCGTTTCCGATCTGTTTGATTTGATTATTTTAATGTCCCAACGACAATCGATGAGTACAAATGTCACTCTGGTTACTACACAATTGTCAACAACAGTCGGGGTATAAAAGTGTTTCATAAAGTGAGAGTACTACATACCCAAGAGTTTTTGTGTGCCTGGGAACCTGTCTTTGCTGCTGCTGTTGTTGCTGCTGTTGCTGCTGTTGTTGCTGCTGTTGTTGCTGCTGTTGTTGTTGCTGCACTCTGGTAGCAGCCTGTTGTTGGTGGTGTTGTTGCTGTGCCTGCTGAGATTGCTGCTGTGGTACGTGCATTCCCTGGGACTGGTATCCGTTTCTCTGCACCTGCGGTTGTGTTGTCTGCGCTTGAGTAGGATTCCATCCCGTGACAACATCTTTTCTTTCAGGTTGTATTTGAGGTGACTTGACCATCGGGGCTGCTGGCTGATGAGATGCGATTGGGTTCGCAAGCGGATTCACCGACGGTGAAAGCGTAGCAGCAGGTGACTGGGAAGGTGCTGTAGTTGCACTAGCTGTAGTAGTCGTGGCTGTAGATGCTGCTGTTGCTGTTGATGTTGCTGGGACGCTCCCGGAGGTGGCTTGGGACTTGCTCTGTTGCTGTGGTTTGTTAATTATAATTCATTATTTAATGTCCGCTTACTTGAAGATCTAAGTTCCGAATTTCAGCTTTCAACTCGACAACCATCAATCATAATACATACCGTTCTTGGTCTGCTGTAGGTGCATTCTGGTTTGTGTCGTCTCCAATCCTCCTTCTGACATTCAGTGTTGCAGTATTGTGCCTGTTCGTATTATTATTTTATTCTATAATTTATTATTACACTTAGCATTACTACTAATGAATATCTTCATACCTTTCTACATGGACACGGTTTCAACCGCAGGTTATTAGCCTTCAAGTTCTGCTGAGTTTCACCACATCTACTACACTTCGCGGTGGTGGTATTATTTGGCTGCGCAACAGCAGCTGCAGCAGTAGCTGTTTGAGCCACTGCCCCAGGAGCTGGAGCTACCTTTGGGGCTGCCGTTCCCATGGGCTGGACAGCACCAGGTACTGACTGAGTGGCCTGCATATGGTATAAGTTTCCCCTTACTTCGCTCTTTTTCCCTCTGTTTTTGAGGCTCCTGTTGTGAAGAAATATTATAGAAAGACAGCTACAGATCACCACTGAAATAGTCAAATATTTAGACATGCATCTCTCCCTCAAATTACAGCTGAGAAAGTGTAAGTAAGATCAAAACAAATAGAAGAGAGAAATACTTAAGTCCTCCTGGTCATATCAACGAGGTATTAGGAAGATGTGAAACAACAAAACAAATATTGTTTGTTCCTCTTATTAATTACAAAATAGTATGGTGAGGGGAAAAATAGAATTTTCGTGAGACATTTTTGTTGGGCATATACCTCCACGAGTTTGTTTGAAAAAAAATAAACACAATAACAGTAAGTTTAGCCTTTCCATTCCATTAATTGCGTTGGTTGATCGAAAGTAAAAGATGTACATCTCTAGACTTCGAGGAATGGTAAGGAAGAAGAATCGTCTTACTGTTTTGCTAAAATTATAAATACCAAAAAAAAAGGGGGGGGGGCTTAATCGCAGAATATTGGATACTAGTGAGTAAGTAAGTCTCAGATAAGCGACACATTTTGCTTTTGTTTTTATCATAAATCTGTTCTTTCTTGATCTTTTCCTTCTTTAAAGGTATCCAGCAGTTAAGAAGGTTTTTGAGGATGAGCAGCATTCGGTTGAATGACAGAAGCAAGAAAGTCAACTATACCAAAACCTACTTTATACGCAGACTTTATGAAAAGATTTCAAAAAAAGGAGTAAAAGACCAGGCTCATGTTAACCTACTAATACTTCACTATTTTACCTTATTGTGAACACACGTTCAAAAGTAAACCTGTGATGGAAAGAAGAACGCTGTAACGATTCTTTTCACAACTAAGGATGCAGGGAAGGACAACGAAGACTTGTATAAGACAACAGCAGCTGGCAAACAAGCAAATGCGCAAAATGGGTTTGCGGCTGGAGAAAGAAAAAACTAGAAATCAGTGTTAAGGCATTGATGCGAGAACAAGTTCCGAAATTATCCTGAGATGATAAATAATAAAATACAACAACAGTTGAATTGAAAAGCAATTATCATCTACCACAACAAGGACAAGTGAAAGAATGAATTAAACACAGCGAACACGGTCTCTACTTCCTAAGAAGTAGAACAAAAACCGATTCAACTGTTACTTCATGAACATCACTGCAGTGAATAAGAATACAAGAGAAGTATAAACATCGTGACGCCTGTCACTGCCACCGAGAAATACGGAATACCGGAAAGCCAAGTTCGAGAAGAAGAGGGCGAAAAAAAGAATTATAATAATCTCACCAGGTAGAAACCTTTTGCTGCATTAATTGCTTACCAGGTCGAATCATTATAGTAAGCTAGGAGCGAGGTTGTTTCTAATAAGAGCAATATATCAATGGATTGCAGCAGTTGGGAAAGTGACAACTGCAGTAAAAAATCTTCTCTCATCGACTACTTTAGACGCAAACAGATAGGAGGAGAACTATTAAAAAACAACGCACAAGAAAAGGGGAACACACTAAGAAAAAGCAGACTATTCCTTACATGTTAGCCGCTTGAACCACAACCAACCTGAGTCCAGTGACCAAGATCACTCGCCTCACTGTTTGCAGCGCTGCTGTTTTCTTCGTGTAAAACAAAACAAAAGAAGAGATCGAAATTATTAAAAACAGAAAATAGAAAATGAAGCAATCATTATACGTAAGGTACCTCAACCGGAGTACTGAGTAAATTAAAAAATTCAAACTATTTTTTTTTGAAAAGGAACGAAATGTCTTAAACATAACAATAGAGTTGTTAGATTGCCTCCATTGTCGAGAGTGAATTACACTTAGACCAAGACTCATATTTACATGGCGATATGAATGATTTTGCCTCACCGTTTTGAACCGGTTTCTCAAAAAATATGAAGGACACCGGAAACTGGCGGGGGGAAAAGGGACTCACCAAACACCCGCTGCTAAATGAGGAGACCAATAGTCGGCATCGAGAATTTCCGTATGCTTGACTGCTTTGGTGTCGTGCCGCATATGTGGGGAAAGCGTAGTGAGATATCATCCTCATACAGAAATGTGTAGGAATGAGTTTTTATAAATAGCAGTCAGTTATCACAAATAAAATAAGAAAATAATCAAATCAATAAATCGTAAGGACATCAAACAACAAATAGTTTTGGTTTTTGGGATAAAAATTAAAAAAAAACATTCTTCGGGTCGGTTCGTCGGCGGGTAACCCGCACCAGTAGAGGGCCCGATCTCAAAGATTATATTTCTGAAGTAAGTTAATCAAACAAATGCATTGATTGTTAATCAGACTTTATGAACACCTACTACCTATCAATAAGTTTCAGTAGCTTCCACTTAGGGAGCTTTTTTTTGCAATAAACCAGAAATGACCTAAACAAAAGCAGATATGCCTTTCTTGAAAAGTTGTGTATTTATCGAAGCCAGGGATGTCAAACCAATCATTCGGTACCTCAACCATGAGAAGAGATAAGTCTTTTCATACCACTACATGCCCGAAGCAGGCAGCGTAAAGATATAACTGATGACGTCAATTTTGCGCCAAGAGAGGAGAACACGCCACCGGAAGAAAGAGGTGACGCTAGCTACTCGTGAAGTATTTCCTTCTTTATAAGCCATTGCAGTATATTTCCTTCTAAGAATTCGTACGCAATGAAAATTTTCAACTTAACACATCACCATTCCTTTTATTAACTCATGATGCTCGCAGAGTACGGGGAAAAAGAGGGAAGGGAAAAAAGAGAGAGAGAGAGAAAGAGAACCGATCATCATGTGAGTGTTACCAATAATGAATAACCAACCATTCATGACTAATGCGATTAAAGTCCTCAGTTTTTTTTTTTTGAATATTTTTCAAAAAGGGATGAAAATTTCCCCTTCTTTTTTAAACCCTAAATTAGTAATACCAAAATTTACGAAACAAATTTAAAAAAAAAAAAAAAAAAAGAAAAACAGTATTATCTATAAGTTACTTTGCGGAATTTTCACCCCCGTATCAAGTTACTCCCCCGGTGGAGCTTGTAGTTCACTTCACTTACCTTGATTTAAATTTTAAAAGGGATAGGTGTAAACAAATTAAACAAAAAAAAAAAGAAGAAGAAGAAGAATAAGAAGCATGCAAGCAAAGCTTCCTCTTATGTAGTGAATTTTAGAGGCTTAGTAACAATAGAGAACAAAAGAGAGGGGAAGAGGAAAAAACGGGTAAGGAAATTATTTGCCTTCGATATTCGGGTTTTTGCAACTCGCTGTGTGAATTGTCAGATCGATGTCGTTTGATTACTGTCGGGGATGATAACCAAAAGAAAATATCGTTTATTTTATTTTATTTTTTTTTATTCTTCTGGTTATCCATTATTCTATGTAACCTACCCGTAGCGACTCCTCGACATATCTACACGATCTCTTGTGCGACTTCCAATCACCAACCTGACATTCTTTATTGCAGTAGTAAACAGCCTTACATGGACACACCTTCAGCTTCTGCACTTGGGTTCCACCACAGCCGCAGAAATGACAAGTGTGCGGAACCATTTTTAAAAGAATCTGTTTGATAAAACAATATTAAAATCGAAGAAACCCCTGTGTGAAGAAGCCTATGCTATTTGTCATATTGTTATGAAGTCTCTGTTAAGGGAAGTTCAGATCAGAATATAACATCAACGATTAGGATACACACCTAAGTCCCGATTTTTAGACAGAAAAAAAAAGAAGAAAAGTTCAACAGCCCAACTATTTTTGTGCAACTTATCGTAAATATCAGGAATGACATTGTTGGGGAGTTCCCCCCCAAACAATCGTGGTTGTAATGTAAAAGAAAATTCGACGAAGATGTCTTTTTTTTTTTTTTTTTTTTCCTGACTTTTTTTAGATTGACAATTGACCCGAAACGGGAAAAAAAAAAAATAAATAAATAAATAAATAAAAAACAAAGACACACAAAAAGAAAAATGAACGAAACTAACTGTCTGATATCATTTTGGATATAAACAGCTCTAAGACACTGAAAATAGGTCTGAAACCTAAACACTTTATAATTCAATCATACTAAAGTTCGTTCTAAGTAAGCTACAGACAATGAGGAAAAACACCTTACAAGAATGGTGTAATTCTTGCCTTTTCACCCTTGAGAGAGTAGTCGCTTTGCCCTCTGTAATTATCAGCACTCTGTGCAAGAAATCCTCCAGTCTGGTTGTTGTTTTGATTGGTGTTTTTTGTTAATTAATTGTGCAGAATTTTATTTTAAAAAAAAAAAAAAAAAAAAAAAAAACATACAGCCAAAAACGTGAGTACGTACGCACACAAGCCCGCTACAATAATTCTTCCAACAGCTATGGCATAGGCTTCCATCGTTTGTTGACGGTAAGGGTTAAGGGGTGTCATCATGTACATGTGAGGGATAATTTTTGCTGCCCGACGACCTATATAAGGAATGCCGTATTTATGGTAAGGGTTCGACAATTTGTAGGCCTCCTCTGGATCAAACCCATGAGGAAAGCAACTCCACTGATCAGGATGGGATGCACTATGATATCTCCCCCACGAAACCTGACCAGGAAGATCCCCACAAAATGCGAATGAAATTTTATTTTTTTTGCTCTCCACGTATGCCAAGCAACGTTCAAATAGCCAATCAGCAGTTCCCTTGTCAGCATTCCTATTTTTTTCAAACTCGGCTCTGGCCTGTCTCATGTAGTACGATATGACGTCTCTATCTTCTTCAACTCTTCTTGTTCTTCCAAGCAATTCTCTAAGGACTCTTTTGTATAGGCGAGTCATCTTTTGCTTGTGGGTAAGTTTAGGATGATACAACGGTTCAATTACTGGATGCTGTAAATTTAAGTTTACCAAAAACTCTCCCATTGATGGTGTTGGATTGCCTTCAGGTCTCACTGGGGCCCAGAGACCATCAGCTTCGTGACGAATGTCATGAGTTTCTAACCAGTGGTTTCCCTTGACTGATGCCGGAGGTCCGTTTCTTGCGTATGCACAATAAGGATTATTTACGTCTGGCCCTCCATGAGTCGACTGCGTCGCCTTAAATAGCGCCGCCCTACTGGATTTCATTTTCTTATTGCAACTGTTCAAAACTATTTCATTAAAATACAAGAATGCCAATATTAATTACCTACACACAGATCTCTTAATCTGTTAAAGGGAAATAACAATATAATTTCCTCTTAAGTAGATGCACATTGTGATCTATTCACTGGTAACAATGAATCAAGAAAAGAAGAAAATCAAACGTGTAAATGAACTCAGGTATACAACATTAGTGGAAACAGATGTTGAGTTCCCTGAGAGCAAGGGACACAGAACAAATAACAAGTGTCAAACTCCAACAAAACATTTCAAAATAATCAATCAGATAAGAAGACGGATAATATTCCTTTTTGTTTTCTTGATGAGTGATAGATTAATTATTGTTATTCAACACCCCAGAGGGCCGACAGGTAGCGGTGGTAACGGTACTACGCAGGACTGACTGGCTATCGTCGACTTCTTCTTTTTAGGTCTTTTCCGAATTCCCTGACTTATCGGAAAAGTCACCGATACCTTCAAAGCCCTGCGAAGTTCCACAAAAGCTGCTCCGAGAGTGGGGAGAGGAGTCGGGAAAGAGAGAGATTTTTTGCTAAGCCCTGAATCAGTTTCTGTGAGAATAGTACGAGTTCGTTGTGAAGTAATACGTGGAAGACCCATAACCTGTTGAATATGTTTATCAATCGGATTTATACATATTTCATCTGTGTCGAGATCTTCTTCAAAATCACACTTTGAAGAAACCACCGTATTCTCACCTTCAACTACAGAGTTCGTCTCTGGAGTAACACATCCTCCTTCAGTCAAGAAGAATGATCTGTCGTTTCTCTCATCAATTGGTACTGGTGGAGTTGGTATTCTTGGAGGTTTAATCATACTGTTATAAACATGTTTTGCCTTCGCGCGTACTCGGTAGCCACAGTCGTCTTGCTCGTTTGTTATTTTAACGATTGCTTTTGGATCATAAAATGATGAAATAGATTTAGCTGATCGAACAGGATTTGAAAATTCAACAACAACCTGCTGTCTTTGAAACATCGTAAATATTACTTCTTTTACAGTAGGTGATTGTTCTACCGGGGTGCTCCATAAAACGATCCTTCGCAATGAAGAGAGAGAGAGAAGTGATGTCAGTGCATTACAACGTCTTACTGGATTGCCTGCCAAGCCAAGTATTCTCAACTTTGATAAACATCCTGTCTGAGGAACGTCTATTATTGAAATGTGATTGTAATTTACATTCAACTCCTCAATATTTGGTAACGTGGCCAATGCTGCTACTGCACAATTGTCTAAACCAGCTCTCTCCATTGCGACTTGAACAAGTGTATCCAACTGAGAAAGATCACGAGGGAGTTTGAGAAGTGGATTTCCTGATAAGTCAAGACGCGCAAGTCTCGGTAGTGGCTTTAGTGAATTTATGTCCTCACCACAAATGTTGTTGTAAGCTAAATTCAACGTATCAAGAGTAACAAAAGAACCCTTAGTAAAGTCTAATGAGTGAGAAGTGATGCCGTTACAATGGAGATGCAATTCTTCTAAATTTTCAAAATTTTCAAAGTCCTTCAGATTGAGACTATTCTCTCCCGATTCAATAAAACAAATACTCGAAAAGTATTTTAAATCCTCTGCAATCACTCCTTGTAGTTTTAATGATGTAAGATTTGCTTCAGAGGCCTCCATCGGATCGTCGACACCCGTAATTTTTAAAAGCAAAAACCCATCAAGAATAGTTTTCTTTTGAGTAGCAGTATGACGTGCCTGAGCATTTAGTCGATCGCTTACTTTTTTTAAATCATTAACGAGTTGTGTTGGGACGGGTGGGGGAAGTCTGAAATATGTTTTTAGAGATCGCTCAATAGCGCTGGTCTTCGTCAAAACCTTGAATCCCTTTGGGTGTACTTTTAAATACTTTGCGAGTTTTTCTTGTGATCCTCGTTCTCTCCTTGCAGCATCAGTTTTTACTATCCATCGAGATTCGTTGTTTGGTCGATTTGATTCTTTTACTGACGAACCAACTCCTTCACCAGCTTTTTGAATGATGTTGTCATCCTGATTTTCATCTACGCGAGTCCCGATTGATGCATTTTCTTGAGATTCACACGCAGAACTCATTAAATCATGTGTGCTGTTGTTAGACTGTGAGAGTTAAAAAGGATTTCATGTGCTGTCTGACTCTCTTCTTATTCCAAAACACAAAAAAAAAAAAAATAATAAAACACAGATGTAAACACTGTGGTTATTTGCTAGTAGGCCGTCAATACTATCTCAGCAGACATCTATTACGAGGTAGTGTCTATCAAATTGTAATGAATATCATATCATGGAATGCTAAGTCATCGTGCCTTCACTAAAGCCCAGCTGGACTGTAAAATGTTTTGTAACGAAGTTTTGAATTATATTCTGGTTTTTTATAAATAAAATCTGAATCTTTAGAGCGACCGGCAGCTCCTACCTGTCCAACTAAGAGGCTGTATCCCAGAGAGCTGCAAGAGCCTATGTCCCACTTCTTTCCTTGTGGTCCTTCAGGTATGACTGTCCCTTGTCTACAAAAGGTACCCAGACTTTCATGTTTGGTGTTAATGAATCGGAAAACCATTTTTTATTAATTAGTAAATGTGTAACTCTTTTGCAAAAAGTTTATAATAAAAAAGTCATCGCAAGACTCTTCTCACTTCATCATTTCGCATGAAATTGTTAACTAAAAAGTCCCTAGGGTATGCCGCCTTACCAGTCTGTTACCGATTACCGAACGAGGTACACTTAACTCTGAACGTAAATATGAAAAAGTGGATTGCCGTAGAGGCCTATTGTACAAACTATTTCAAATTCTCTTTTAATTTCCTCTCCATTCTCGAATGACGTGAGTTATGAGAACTCGACGTGCTCTCTCAGAGGCCTTACAAAAGTCTGTCAGTCTGAATATAACCAAATGGGGTATCTAGTTTCGCTCACTGATCAGCTTGACCATACGCGTTAGTTCCAAAATCTTGGAAGTGAGTGTCTCTCTCCATTGCTCTCTTTGCTTTTGAAGACAACCGAACGTCCTGACCTCCGAATGAAATCTGTTTTGTGTTTTTATTAGGAGCAGAATCCTTGACTTCACTCAAGACAATCATTCAGTTGATACAAAAGAAATAAAACAAACCGTTGTAGTTTCAGTTGGTCCACCAAAGAAGTATGCCATTCCCTTTAACCATGCAGGAACAGGTTGTGATGCGTCTTGAAGTAGAGTACAAAGGTCGGGAGACATTGCTTTTGCCTTCTGGTTAACGAAACCAATTGCTATTCCTTTGTTGCCGGCTCTACCTGTTCTTCCCATACGGTGAACGTCTGTGTTGATTATTTTAATAAAAATATTACAAAAAAAGGTTTTAAAAACTAATTATTAATACACACAATCATCCACATCAGTCGGCATATCGTATTGTACTACCAGAGCAACTCCTTGGATGTCAAGACCACGAGCAGCAACATCAGTAGCGACTAATATCTGAGTGTGACCTTCTTTGAATTTCCGAAGAGCATTTTCACGTTCGGCTTGTGTGCGATCTCCGTGAATACAATCAGCTGTGAATCCTTGTTGAGATACAAAGCGACATAACATATTTGTTTCTTGTTTTGTGTTACAGAATACCAATGTCATTCCAGGATCACCCATAAGGATTCCCAGAAGGTAGAGTCTCTTATCAATATCTTCAACCCATACAAGAGATTGTTTAATATATTCATGTGTTGATCCAACTATTCCGACAGTCATAAAAGTATATTCACGACCAACAAAGTCCTGAGCTAGTCTCTGAACCATCGGTGGAAATGTCGCAGAAAACATCATCGTCTGTCTTCGTGATGGCATTCCACTCGATTTTACGATTTGTCTGATTTGAGGTTCGAATCCCATGTCAAGCATTCTGTCAGCTTCATCCATTACAAATACTTTTAGTTGAGAAAGGACGACTCTTCCTTTCTCGTGATGATCAACAAGTCTACCTGGTGTTGCTACCAGTAATTCAACACCAGCGGAGAGAGCATCAATTTGTGGTCGGAAATCAGAACCTCCATACACAACAGCAGGTCTAACATCTGTTTGAAAACAAAATTTTTGAGCTTCTTGAAAGATCTGTGTCGCTAATTCCCTACTTGGAGCCAATACAAGAGCACCTATTCTACTTGCACCCCCTCCAGATGCATTAAATCTCTGACTGATTAATGTGTTAATTGTTGGAAGCAGGAATGCTGCAGTTTTTCCAGAACCTGTTTGGGCACATGCAACTAAGTCCTTACCGAATGCAGCAATAGGGATACCATGTTTTTGAATAGGTGTTGGCGATTTATATCCACACCTTTGAATGTTTCGTAGTATGCTTTGATCAATTTGAGCAGAATCCCAACCGCCGAGTGGAGGACAACGAGGATCCTTGGGTGATACCTCAACAGGTTGTTTGTGTGCTTCTTCGAAGTTTATTCCGGTTTGGTTTTGTACAAAAAGATTTTCAGCGTTTCCACCGTAGCCTCCGTATTCACTCTGCCCACCTTGTGGGGCGCTACTATTCCGCCAACCTCCTCCCTTTTTCGATCCCTTACCTCCGAACATTTTTATGTGGAAAAATCTTTTTGTTAAGAAAAGTTCGATTTGAATAGAAGAGATTCTAATCAAGAATTTCTCGAGTCTACACAACTTACTGTTGTCCGGAATATGTACGAAGTCGCCATTACCGGAGAGTGATAGAAAAAATACCCAGCAAGGCGACTGTTTGGTTGTGTTTTTATTGAATTCGAATCTGGGTTGCCGTAAACAGGAATCACAGTCAACAATACGTCGCGATATGTTTAAAAAAAAAAAAGATACAAATCACATCGTCACATCGAAATCACTTTGTCTTCTTCACAAAGACAACTGACGTTCAATAGAAAGTTAAAAAAAACACGAAAACCCTTTCTTGTAATCGACAGGGACAAAATAAAAAATCTGTCCGGCAATTCTTCAAGGGCAAGTTGCATTATAAAGCAAGAGCCTCCTACTAGGTAGCTCATTCAAGGGTAAGAGACCCGTCAATAGACGTGGCCATGAGAGAATCAATCGAAGTTGTTTTTGTAGCTACAGCTTTTTCTTTGTACGAAACCGTAACTATCACTTCGTGCAAAAAAGAGACAAAGCTGCTAATTAAAAATTAGAAGTTAGTACTGGCCTGAGTCCGTCAAAGAGGAAACGGAAGATGAACGATCGCTCACCAACAAAAAGAGATTTTAAAAAAGGGAAGACCATGTCAGCTATGAAGTACCATCCCAAGTGGAGGACCACACCATAGCTGAGGCCTAGAAAGAATCGAGCAGCCAACTGATATCGTGAGTCCATTGTATTCTTCCATACAGTGACATGGTCAACTGTTACAGCATTGACTACATCACCAAGTTTTATATCTGATGAATGGCCGTCTACTGAAATTTCTCCAACAACCGCGTCTGCCAGTGTGTTTTTAACCTTACCCAGAATTGTTTTATTTTCTTCTTCTTTTTTCTTCTTCGCTTCAGTTTTTACCTTTTCTTCGTTATACTTCCACAACAGGCCTGCAATTGAGAACGGAAATGAGATGCTAAAGTAAAGAGTCGTTTCAAACAGATCAGGAATCCAAAACGGTAATAAGAATCCAAGAAGACTTCCAGCAGCAAATGTTGAAGTTATGTCACGGCGATGAGTAAGAAGCAGAGCAGGGTCTCCCGGGGTGTTTAAGTAGGCGTATCCAATTCCTGCACCAGCAATGAGACTTGTGCCAAAAATGAGGGCTATAAACCCACCAAATATCGAACTGGCACAGACGGCTGCTCTGATAACAAACTGAACAGTCGATACGAATATTCTAAAAGTCGTACCCTCAGATGTAAATAAATTATCAATAGTAACTGCTAACCAGTTAGGAAGTATTGCATCTGTTATTCCAACGTAAACCGATCCGACTAAAAAGTATCCAACCTGTCCTCCGAATATCAAGTGTCCGAATGCAGCCTTCGCATCGTTGACAATGAATTTAATATGTCCAATAACTCCCTTGGGAGATGTCACTACTATCTTCTCATCTACTGGTTTCTGATTGGTATCTGCGTTGTCTGGTAGTGGTGTTTCTTCAATAACATTTTCATTAACTTGATCATCGTTTCCAGAGCCAGGTTGCCTTCTTCTCATTGTCTTACTGGGTGACTGCATCTTATTTATTAGCTGATTGGGAAAGGATGATGAAATGATATTTGAAAACCTTAATCTCCTCTCTCTACTTAACGGGGGGAGGGTGCTCGAATACGAATACGTTGGGGAGAGTGAATACAAGGATTTACAAGTTGAGAGTGTGGGAATAGGCTGCTAGACCTACCTACCCTAAATATCGACTTCTGGGAATCACGTAAATACAGTCAAGAACATTATTTAAAAAAATATAAAAAAAATAAATATAACAATTATAGATATCTGTATTAACTATCTGGGGTTTAATAATTCGGAATCAACCAGCCGTCGGTTCTCATGCAACAACTGTACGAGATCCTTACTGTCCAGAAATTAAATTCCGGGAAAGAGAAAGAGAGAGAGAAGCGGTGACATAAATAAGAGAATTATATTGCCTCAAGCATAACTAACATTCTTAATCCTTCTTCATTCGATACTGCATAGAGAGAAGCAAACCAAGAAAGCCATTCTCGCTGAGAAATAGAATCTGAGAGACCATCAAGTAGGTAATGATCACCTGCTGGAAGACTTGTCAACAGATATGACTTTTGAATAGTAAATGTCGTTGGAGATGCGAGGTTAATATGACAAACGAGGAGACGTTCTTCCATTGCTGAAGAGACAATCGAATTGTTAAATTCAACATTCCGCGGAATAAGATCTACTGTCTCTGATGGCATCTCAACAGCAGTGATAGACCGAAGCTGAAGACCTAACCAATGAAGTAAGTTGGTATTGGATTCAGGATGAGTTGTGTCATTGTTAGTAATCCATTGTAACCAATCATCTTCAGTTACGATTCCGTTAGTTGATTTCAATTCTCTAAATATAAACTCTGAGATGTCTAACGGCAAAGGTAATCGACCAACAATCTCTCTCCTTAGCTGACAATTTAGTAACGCAAAGATTCGAAGTGCTTGGACCTCACGTTCAGGTGATAAAGCTATTCTTTGATTGTTATTCCCTTCAGCCCAATTCTTCCATATCATTTCCTTTCCAAGAGCAGCAGTTTGATTAGCATTTCGTAGTGAAGCAACCTCTGCTTTGAGTGCTACGATTTCATTTGTTTTTGTAAGAGAAGATTCCTCGAGAATCCTACGAGCATCTTCAGCCTCTTTATAACGATGACCAGCTAATTCTAATGCTTGTCTTATTGGTTTATGTTCGAGTGTTGAAGTGTCTAACTTCCTTTCTACTTCTCGTAATTGAATCATCATATCAGATAGCTGACGTCCTTTCTGAGCGAGTTTCTTTCTGGCATCTTGTAATTCTGTTTCCTTAGCTTTGACAATACTATGAGCTGTTGTTGTGTGTTGACCAGCTTTCAAGATAGTGATTTCTTCTTGGAGGGCGAGAACTTTCTCTCCGTGGACGTCTAAAAGTGATTTTATTTTATCTTCTAGTTCGCGATAATTATTATCTCCAACTTGCACCACTCCTTCTAGTTCCACTACTTTAGATGTCAGTCGACTAATTGCTCTGTCCTTTTGTTCTCGCTCGTGTTCGTGACGTTTAACATGTCTGGCAAGTAGGTCTTCCGTTTCAAGCTCAGAGACTCTCGCATTTAAGAAACCCGATGCCGCGACATCTCTCGCATTTTCAATTGCGATTTCCCTTTGAACAGCTGTTGCTGATGTGATTAAGGAATTTATTTTTTGTTCTTCGACAATACGTTCAGCAGCTTCAGCAACAACATCCCGCTGGATTCTTTTTGGAGATGTTGTTTGTGATTGAATAAACAAGTCCGAGTCTTTAATTTTAATAGGCGTCACGAGGCACTCCTCGAGGACCTCATTAGTTGGGATGACCATCTCAGAAGCAGTTGATTTCCCCAAAGTCTTTGAAACTATTAATTCAGCTGCCTTTCTAATTGCGCCATCTGCCGCAGCAGCTAGACGAGGTACTTCAACAACAGGTATCCGACTCTCAATAGGCTGTGGTGACATCCTAACAGGAGATATAATACCCCGTGGTGACAATATAGGAAGTGGAGGTACTTCTCCAGGATATGCAAAACTTGGTGCCGGTGCCTTCCTACTTGAAACAGCTCCCAAAGCCATCTCATCTGCAATAGATGGATATATCATACGCTGACTTATCGATTGTCTAGCTGTCACATCCGATGGTGTTGGTAAAGGTATATATCCATCACCTATTGGTAGCGGCATTGTATTTGCCATCTCGTAGTTTCAGACTACCGACACATTTAATCCTTTCTAAAAGTGACAAAGTAAACTAATGATTGAATGAAGGCAATAAGAACAAAAGATATAGATTTCAACTTGTGATATATCTTCCTGTAATGTAGAATTAATTACTCTGTTGAAAACTCTTTCTAAAACAAACATAACTACCATATGAGAAAATAGTAAACTGAATGCATTTTCCGACAACCATTTCGGTATCGTAAAACTCGTCTGTTCACACTGAAGGACGGAAAGGGTTTTGGCGAGTGGATAACCTTTTTATATAACATATCAAGTACGAGGTGAGTCGCAGGACTGTTAAGCCCTTCTCATTTCCAAGCGTCTTTGGGGACTGACGTTAACGCCTCCTGTTGGTGAATTGATTTGATTAATTTATAAAACTCATTTGTTATAATGACGAGGACATACTTCTAGTGCTCCGAAGATCGACGAAGCGGCTTCTTGTGCTCGAGCTCGTTCCGAGACAGCTGTGTCGCCCTTTTTCTTCTTTTGTTCGATTTCAACTTGCGGTATGATGAAAGTATCCATTATATCACAAACAAGTTCTTCCTGTTGTAATTGTGACAGCTCTTGGTTAGTTGTCTGAGACTCTGTTTCAACTGCTTTGAGTTGTTCTGCGACCGCCTGTTCATAGGCTGTGGCACGAAGTGATATATCGAAAGTCTGTTCCAGGAATGTCGCTGCTGTGTAATCGACTGCTTCAACCAGGAGATGGTATTGTACGTCTTCCCGCTTTCTTGAGAGCTCTTCTTCTTTTCGACGCTTGATTTCGGCCTCTTCACGAGTTTTTCGCGTGAGTTCTGCACTCCTGCGAAGTTCATCAAATTTAGAAATTTCACGTTGACGAGTCAACTCTTTCATTAAGTAATCAAGTGTACCATAAAGAATATCACCCTGGATTTGATCAATAACTCCATCAACCATTTGTTGTTGTTTAACTGTGTAGGCATCAACAGCTTTGCGTTCTTTCCATTCAGATTCGGTTTCTTTGGCTTGTGATGCAGCCTGTAGTTCTTCAATAAGACCGTGGCACCTTTCTTTTCCTTCAAAGAATTCGTTTTGAACGGCTCTTCCTCTGAGAAGTCTCTGAACCAGAACAAGTGCTTCTTCTTTTTCTTCATCTTGATCACCTTGCAGTACCAAAGTTGGTGTGTCAGGTCTGACAAGACGAGGAGTTGCTCTGTAGAAGTCTTGAATTGATGTTTGGGCTTCAGTACCAGTCTTTGCTTTGTCAATCGTCTGTTGGGCAAAGTGAAGATGCTCAACAACCTTCTTTGCTGCTCTCTTTCGAAAGTTATTTTCGAGGGTTGATATTGCTGGGTTTTCAGGTGGCTTCGTATCTTTTAGTTTAACTTTTTCAATTTGAGGAGCCTTTGTTCTCTCCAACTCCTGAACACCTTCAGGGAATCCTAGGAGAGTAGGCCTTACGTCATAGTTGGTGTTGGTCATTTTTTCAACCAAACTATTACTTTCAACTTGTTTACCCCGCTTACCATGAACACTGTAAGACTGAATAATATCTTTCTTGATCGCTTCCTTGGATGGGTTAGTGTGCTGAGCTGTTAATTTTCTGGTTGCTAACATACGACGTTCTTGCAGTCGATTTAATTTCTTTTCAGCTTCATCTAATTTTTGTTGTTTTACGGTCTCAATTCTCTGCTGGTTAAGTGTTTCTCTTTTTAGTTCTCTCTTTTCAAGAGCGACCGCCATTTGGCTTCGTCGTTCATCTTGGAGTTGTTTGATGTGAAGCTCTCTTTCATTCCATTCGATCTGTTCGAGGCTTTCAAGAGCGTCGAGTCTTTTAGTCATAGCTTCGTCATCACCTCCTTGAGGTAGACCAGATTCTACTTGTGTTCGTCTTTTAACTCTGTCTATCATTTCTACTTCAGCAACACCAGCAGGTAGTCCTGCTCCCCATTTTATTTCCATTAATGCTAGTACTTGTGGCTGAGCTCCTTCTTCAACGTAGTAGTCGGGAGTGTATGGGTCTGTTTGGCAATCCATTTCTCTATAATCAGTTTGACACATTACATCACAAGTACCTTCTTCAGTATTAATTCTAGTCCCGTCAGCTGTTTGATTGTAGGATGACTCCGCAGTACTTGCGAAAGCTTGTTTTATCCTTCGTTTCTGTTTGGGTCTAGACTCTTCCAACGTCGGAAGTGGTCTTCCGATATGCGGTTTTGTCTGCAGAGGTATTTGTGGTACAATCATTGAATTAGTTGTGGTGTGTACTTGATCAACCAACGGTACAACTGGTCTTTTAAAGAATTTAAATCGATCTCTCCCCGCCAACTCGACAGTCTGGTGCTTACCAGACACAAGAAAGTCGCTCATCTTGCGTTCCTTGTTAGACCATCACCTGAAGGAAAGAATAATCATGTGTTCTTCAACTATTTTTAAAATCTAAGCTTTCATACAGCTTGCTTGTAGAATCCCATAAAGGTGAACAGGAACAATCACAAGAATCTTTCAAAGAAAAAAAAGAAAATACATCCAAAAAAAAAAAAAAAAATGCTTACTTATTACACAGAAAATGAGGTTTTAAAAAAAAAAAAAACCTGCTTTTGGGGAGCGGTGTCGGAAAGACGTTTTTTTCTATTTGTGGTTACCAATAATAAATGACCGAGTACCTACCTCTACATGGGGAACAACAGAATTAATCACTTTAAAGGGCAAAAGAAGAACATTCACCCGCCGATATTCAACGAGGGAAGCCAAAATTAGTAATGTCAACAAGACTAAAAGCCTCTTCTATAACTACTAACAATGGAAATATTCCCCAACAAGACATTGTCTTCACTTGTAGGAAAAGTGAGTAGGATGTCCCCAAAAGGAATGGGCGTAGTCACTTAGTAAGAGCTTGGCTTGGCTTGTTTTTTTTTTTTTTTTTGGTTCCCTTCTTCCGAAAAACCTAACAAACAAACTAAATAATAATAACTTAAAAACGAATGTCAACACGATGCACAAAAGAATATAAAACCAGAAAAAGTGCAGCAACATATGAGTAAGTAGGCCAACAAATTGTAAAAAAAGAAACGCCGCCCCTGAATTCAGATGATAAGCACCCGAGTGAGCAGCACACACTTCGGGGAAAGAGAGAAGACAGTTATACTTACAGAACGATAAGCCTCGCAATGATTAGGACTCTTCTTTTTTTTCTTTTTTCTCACAGAAAATGACCACTTTCAATCACAGGCAAGGGCTAAATAAATCGGTGCATTTCCCTTAGTACATTTGAAAAAAAAGAAAAAAAAAACTAAAACCAAAACTGAACAAATAAAAATAATTAAAGTGGTTGGTGAGGGTTGGGAGGGATAACTATATTTTTTTTTTTTTTTTTTTGAATCAGCAATAACGGCAATGTGATTTACCTTCTATGTATTGCTACAATGACTTTGGCTGGTGGGCAACAACAGATTGGCTCCAACTGGTTGTTTTATTTGTTCATTTTTTTATCTAAAAAAAAATAAAACTACACTACAACCAAGACAAAAATATTGCATACATGGATTATGTTTTTTTTTCTAATGCTGCCAGACGATGCATGTTTCTTGTTAAAACAGCATCGAGGTCCTTAGACTCTCTGAGACTCATACTTTGTAAGCTGCAAGATCTTGACAGAGGTGCGAGGGTTGTATCAAGAATAGAACGACGCAACCCACCCTGCGACTCAGACAAGGCTTCTTTTAAAGTCTTAGGACGAGACGCTGTCAATGCTGTAATACTTCCACTAGAAAGATCAACATCAGGAAGAGTTCCTCTTATAGGTGCGCTGTAAGGTCTTCCAAACACATCAACTTTATCCTTTAACACCCTTGATGGAGGAGAAAGTCTACGAGGTGAAGCACGATCACCTCTAATAGGAGATAGTGCCCGATTCTTCCGTTGCGGTGCTGCTGTTGATGCTAGAGGGTCATTAGTAAGAGTATTTGTATTTCCCGAGTGAGAAAGTGATCCGAATCGTAATCCCTGCCAAACTTCAGCAGATGCTGAGTTTGCAGTTCCATTCATTAGTTGTTGTTGAGTATGTCGCTTTTTAACGAGTTCTGCCATGTTTGCAGTTGCCGCTCTTATTTCAAGAGCCTCAACACTCCGACGCTGTCTAATCGCTTCAACTCTCGGGCACTCATCATCAGATAAAGTAGCAACTCTAGGAGTTACTGCATACCTGCTATTCACCGTTTCTGGACGATTCTGAAATGCCGCTAATTCTATACTCCATGAATCCTTTGTGTACAGTAACGCATTGTCTGGTAAGTTAGGTACCATAACAACAGAATTGTCTTCATCCCCAATCTCTGCGATCACTGTATCTTCATCATCATCACTAAGTTGATGTCTCCACTTATCAGGTGATCTTGGTGGTGCTGTGTTGCTTGATTTGGTGTGGCCTGCTGATTGTTTCCGTTTCTTTTTGTGTTTCTTTTTCCTTTTTTCACTTTCATTCCTTGGCGTGTCTTCCTTTGCAGTCGTATCGACTTCTGATTGTGTGCTGATGTCTTTTCCTGCTTGAGGAGGTCTTAATGACAGACTAGGAAGTGCCATTCCATTGTGATGGTAGTCATCAAAAGACTCAGATGGTACTATTTCAGAGAGAGCTGCTGATTGTTGTAAGTCTGTTGCTGCAGTCTGACGAACTGGAATTTCAGTTTCAACATCAGCAGAAGGATACACAAATGTTGTTTCAGCAACAAGAGACAAATCTTTATCCAATTGATACTGTGATGGTGGTGGTGGTGGCGGTGGTGGTAACTCTTCCTCAACCTCAATTGGAAGAGTCTTCTGTACTGAAGGACTCACTTGACTGACGTATTGATTACTTACTACAGGTGGCGATGGACTTCTAGCTGATACAACAGACTCAGCAACAACACCAGTCGTACTGAACTCATGTTGACGACCTGTCCATTTGCAATACTTTGATGCTGTTGAAGCTTCCTGTCCACAATGAGGACAAGACTCAGTTGGTAATGAATTCTGTTGCTGATCGTCACCAACACGTTCAGAGTAATCATCATGACCAACAGTTAGTGATGGTGATGAACTTTGTTGAGCTATAGTTTGATGTCTGTGTTGGTTATCAGTCGATAATAATCCTTGATCAGATGTAATTGAAGGAGTAATAACATTCTGTTGTTGATATCCTGGACTACTTTCAGAAGTAATACTTTGGATTGCATGACTTCCATAACCGGGAGTATGTTGTTCAGAATTATAAGGCACCTGTCTCCTAACAGATGGTGTCTCAACCTGTTGTTGATTGTGACCACCACTATGATGACTAAGTGACGATGGTGAGATAGCCTGTTGTAAAGGATACTGTTGTGGTTGTTGTTGCTGTAGTTGCTGTGGTAGGTGTTGTTGCTGATATTGTTGTGGTTGTTGTTGCTGTTGTTGCCAATCAGAATGAACAGGTTGCTGATTTGGTACATTTGACGCATTCCAAAGAGGAGGATCAGAAATAGTATTTGGTGAACTTTGAATTGGAATAATAACATCAGGTGAATAATCCATTACATGTTCAGCATTGAGAGGTTTAACAGGTGGAATACCAACAGGGAGTGTACTCTCTTGATGATACCAATCATCTGACTGTTGTTGAGGTTGTTGAGTAAAATGATTATTACCACTCGAGTAGACAGGAGAAACAGTTCCATGATATCCAACACTAGTTGGATGTGATTGTGTTGATGTTACTACTGGAGGTGAATTAATATTTTCACCCGACCCTGTTCCTGATGGAATCGAGTCCTCCACAGAATTAGGAACAGGTTGAAGTTGTTGTGGTCTGCTGTATGCTATGGCTGTTGGTTCTATTTGCGGTAGTTCCTCAGTTGGTGGAGTTCTCACTTTTTCTGTTGGAATTGTCGCAGGCTTTCCGACATCACCGCGCTCCCGTCTGACCTTTTCTTCTAAAAGTACCTCCTCGCGGATGCGTTCTTCCTTTTCTCGTTTGATACGTTCAGACTTTAGCCTTTGTTGTTCATCTAGTTCTTGTCGCCATTGAAGTTTTGCTTCTTTGTCTTTTCGAACTTTATCATTATCGGTTCCTAGAACTAGTCGCCCATTGATCCAGGACTTAGTACCAGCACCACCAGAAGATACAGATGAGACTTCACTATCTCTTCTGTTTCCTGTTAGTGGAGGTTGGACAGGTGTGTGTTGCTGCTGCTGATTACTTTCGTTTGATCCGCCGCTTTCATTCTTCTTGGCGTGCATTTGCTTTTCTAATTCAGCTCTGTACTCCATTTGCTTCTTTTTAGCTTCACTCTTCAATTCTCTATCAGTTTTCCCAATGTTATTTGTCGTCGGTGTTCCCAGACTATTTTCCCGACTGGGCATCCTCGTGCGCTCATGCTGCAAGTGTTCTAAATGTTTTTCACGATCAAGTTGTTGTTGATGCTGAAGAGATAATCGATATTGTTCTTGTTGAGATCTCCTATCATCAAATGGACTGTATTGGTCACCAGGAGGAGGAGTTGTACTCAATGCCGAACGTGGTACTATTCCTCCTTGTGAAGTCATGTCGTTAGTTGTTTGCACAGGTTGCTCAGCGTACCCAACAGGTTGCTGAATGTGGTTAATAGGAATCTGTCCAACAAATGGAACTGGAAGACCAACACCCTGTTGAGGTGAAGGAAACATTGGTTGCATAACTTGTGGATGCATCTGTGGAGGATAACCAGCAGACATGGGTTGTTGTTGTGGAACTTGATAAATAGGAGTTGGTGGTTGTTGTTGAATAAAACCTGTCGGAGGTTGCTGATAGTACTGAGGGGATTGTCCATAATAAGGTGAGGGTTGCATTACTGGTTGCTGTTGCTGCATCACAATATGTGGTTCTTGAGGAAGTGAACCATTAAACAGTTGTGGATGATGTTGGTGTTGTTGTTGTTGCTGTTGTTGGTGTTGGTCCGCATCTCCATGTTTTACTCTTTTTTTTTGAAGATCCCGTTCGCCAAGTTTAGCGAATAGCCCACCTTCTTCTTGAACAACTTTCTTTTGCTGCTGCTGCTGCTGCTGCTGCTGCTGCTGCTGCTGCTGCTGCTGTGGAACGTGTTGCTTTTGAAGCTGTTCTTTTATCCTCCTTTGCTCATCCAATTCCTCCTTGTACTGTCGTTGTTTAGCTTTCCTTTCTGTATCATCTGCACCACCAAATATGTTGCTTCCGCCATGGCCAACCCGATGTCCCATTGACACAAAGTATTTGGTGCCTTGTGACTAGCTCTGTCTCTGTACCATGACTTCTGCTTAATAAAATAATAGTTAAGGGTGTAAAGTAATTTCCATTTTGATAGTAACCTCTCAATGTGTAAACAATGGGAAGCAATAACACGTTCAATAATAACAAAAAAAACTGAAAAAACTAAACTAATCAACTCCCAAATTCTCCTTTTGTCTTCCGGTTGGCCCTTTTGGAGATCGTGTAATAGGAGAACACAACACAGATGTATTCCACGCTGGAGGTGTTCTCCTAGTTGATGCTGAATTTGTTGATATAATTCTCGGAGGAGATAATCGGTGCACTGCTGATCTGATTCTCGTGGTGCTTATTTTCTTTGGTTGGTTTTCAACCTCATAAAGCTTTCGAAGTATAGAATAAGACAAGTCTTTCTTCTCAGCTTCTAACATTTGTTCCGCAGCCGTTGACGCCAATAATAATAATTGTTTACCACGACCTGGTTCATCTCCTAATGACTTACCAGTGTTATGGACGTCAATCCCTTTGCTGTAGTCTTCTTCAACGTTCTCAATCAACTCAATAAAATTTCTCTTAGGACTGGAATTTAATTCCAGTGGTGGTCTTGGCGCTCTGGGAAGTTTGAAGTTTTTCCCTTCTCTCCGCCGAGGTTTTTTCTTCTTTCGCAACCTCTGATATAATCCTGTGAGAGGCATGCTGTCGAGGAAATTCCACGAATTTGGAACCGTCGTGACTCCTCCCTTCCAACGAAGATTAACAGCGAGTCTTGCATTCTTTGATGCACCGATTCGTTCTCTTCTAGTAGGTAAGGGACCTGGTAGTATCGGTGGCGGTATGGGGGTCATTCGTAAGTCGTCGTCGGCTAAATCGGTTCCGATGTTAGGATGCAATAGTCTGGTTGTCGGGGGCTTCCACCTGTGTTCAAATACTGTAGGCGGTGGTCTGAAAACTGTTATTCTACTTCTACCTTCCCATCTCTTCTCAATTGATTCATCAGAGAGAGGAACCAATTGCCCTGAGAATTGAAGTCCTCCAGTCCCAGGTGGCATTGTAAACAACAATCAAGATTACCACAGTAATAGTAAACAGGACTGACTTCCCCCTCCCGACTACGTAATAATTTTGCTGAGGAAATAATAAAAAGGAATATAAAAATTAAACGACAATACTAGATCTTACCAATAGCAGTACGAGCTGCTTATTGATCACCTGCAACCTTTTGATAAGGGGAAAAGAGAGGAAACCGAGGGGAGGAAAGTGAGAATTGGAACAAAAAACGAGGGAGGAGGGAGGGGAAAAAGAAAATGCTTTCCTAAGAAAGGTATCGTGATAATGAGAGTAACATATGGTTAGTTGTCTTTATTTTCTACGATGATGAAAACAACTTCTTCTCGTATGCGACGAGTCCGTGAACACCACCCTCCGCCTGGGCTGCGTGAGTACGACGTTCGAATCTGACTTCACCAAGGTTCTGTATTAAGTGTGTTTATGTTTTAGGGAAACAAATAATTAATAGGCCACAGATTATTAATACAATAAACATACCGACTGCTCTCTAACAGCAGTGAATGATTTGTAACCAATATCCTGAGCAGACTGCTGAAGTCCCTTGAACAGATAAGGAACGAATCCGTGAACCGATCCCTTGTCAGCAACAGCTCCAGAGACTCCCTGAGCAACCTGAACCTTCTGGGACTCAGAAAGGTATCTCTTTCCAGATTCCTTACCCTGAGCCATTGCCTCAATTGAACCCATACCTCTGTACTTCTTAAGTCTTTGACCATTGCTGTAGAAGTATTCACCTGGTGCCTCAGTGGTACCAGCAAGCATACCTCCAAGCATACCAGCACTGGCACCAAGAGTTAATGCCTTTGCGATATGTCCAACGTTCTTAATTCCACCATCAGCGATAACTGGAACTCCACGCTCTCCAGTAGCGTACTGAGCAGTCTGGTAAACAGCTGTTGCTTGTGGTCTGCCAACAGCCATAACTTCCTGAGTGATACAAATTGAACCTGCACCCATACCAATACGGAGACCATCAGCTCCTGCATCAATAAGATTCTTTGCCTGTCCTTTGGTTACGACGTTTCCGGCAATGATGTCAACCTTAGGGTAGCTGGATTTCAAGTGACGGATCATATCGATCTGGTAAAGGGAGTTTCCCTGACTGCTGTCAATAACGATAACATCTACTCCTGCTTCAACAAGAAGCTTAGCTCTGATTCTATCGTCTGGTCTTGTTCCGATAGCAGCACCACATCTGAGTTGTTGGTTCTCATCCATAGTGGCTAATGGCCATTCAGATTCCTTAGTTGTGTCCTCACGGGAGCACAACATCTGAAGTTCGTCGGTGGCAGAAACGACTGGAAGGTATCCGTGCTTGCATGCGTGGAGCTTTTCCTTGCAATCCTTCAAAGAAAGTTTCTGTCCCTTTGACAAGACTGCCTTTACCAACTTGTTAAGTGGAGTCATGACAGTTGAAAGAAGGGTTTCGTCATCAACGGTGTCGATATCCTTGTTGCAGACTAAACCAAGAAGTTTACCGTGATTAGCACCTCCTGCTGTGATTGGAATTCCAGTGAATCCCATCGTTGATTTAATGTCACGAATATCTCCAGCAGTGTTGTTTGGTCCTAAGACCTTCGGGTTAAGGATGAATCCATTTCTCCATCTTTTTACTGAGCTAACCTGTCTGGCCTGTTCTTCTGGTTTCATATTGTTGTGTAGGATTCCAATACCTCCGTTAAGAGCCATAGCGATGGCCATGTTCTCTTCGGAAACAGTGTCCATAGGAGAGCTGACAAATGGGGCTTTCATTGAGATGTTTTTGGTCAATTGACATGAAAGGTCAACATCATCAGCAGCGAAATCGATGTAAGATGGAAGTAACAAAATATCGTCATATGTAAGTCCTTGTCCCTGAGACATCAGCTCTGCGAGCTTCAAACCATCTCCATCCATGTGTCCACACCATCCTGGGTTTTCAATCTTCTGACGCTTCTCAGCTACGTCACCGGAGTCTCTTTGCTTCTTAGCGGCTGCCATTTTTTGATGATAAGGCGCTGTTCAGGAGAACATATCAATCAAAGCTGACAAGTGTATAATAGACTATTTCACTACTTAACTTGTAACGATTCCTTCATAAGTAGAATAACATCTGTTTTTTGTGTCTTTTAGTACAACTTTAGACCAAAAACCGATCAACGAGATCCTTGCTGCGAATTCCTCGCATGTTGAATTGTATGTTTATTGTTTTTTTTATTTTATTTTTTTGAAAAAAAGCTGTTTCACTTCTCCAACACAGAATGATACTGAAATTAACATAATAAAGTAATTGACCCAACTGAAGGTTGGGAGCACCACTATTTTTCTACTTGTCAGATCAGAGGCATGAGATGCTATCTGAGCTTCTGTTTTAAGGGCTTCCCATTAAGAAAATACTGAGTAAAGCTATAGACCCCTTCTAATACCTACCCCAACAGGCAGGTATTACGCTTTCAATTAGTGGTTTTATTTTCCACGAGTGGCAGCGAAGACGAAGGCTTAAATTTCGTTGATCGCAGACAGTGATACTGACGCCCAATATTATAAAATAAACGGTTCTTAAACCGCAAATAATAATAATAATAATGCTGTCAAGTTTTTTTTTTTTTTCACCTCTTTTTGTTCTTCTCGTGAAGATTCACCAGTTAAAAATATCCGATTAAAAAAACTCACACTGCTGCTGTTTATATGAGCTAATGTGAGCAATGAGTGTGTTGGGATAACAAAAAACAAGCGGATAATAATACAGAGGTTAAAAGATACAGGTTTTTACTATGATATAACCCGACTGGCGACTTATTCAAAACAGGCGACATCTCAATCAACACTGCCCTTCTAAGTGTGTCTAAAGCACAGCACCTTTTTTTCTGAAATTGGGGAAAGAGGGGAAGAAAAAAAACGATCGCCACTGCTGACAATGATCAGTGATGAGAGAAATTAAAAAAAAAGAAGAAAAAAAAAAGGCAAGCTTGGCTTTTGGATGTTAGTACGAAGAAGAGAAATAACGTATGATGGAAGGAAACATTCACGTAGAACATGTGGAATAATTTTTTAAAAAAAAGAAGAATGCTATTCAATACGCGATCGACAAGACAACTATTCCGATCTTACTCTATCTCTAGGATACAAGATGAGTAGTCAGTCATGTTTTCCATTCAAAAAAAAAAAAAAAGAAAAGAAAAGAAAATCATCAAAAGAACCAACCGATCGCGATCTGTAATTACAACAGCAAAAATCATCACGGTGACGCATCGGCTCTTTAGTGACAGATGCAGTATGACAACAAAACCCGACGACATAGAACACATGCATCTTGTCTAGTTAGTATATTCTCATTGTATTTTTTAGTCCGACTGCTATTCGATATTTTAATCTAATCATCGTCTTCACCAAAAAGGTCTTCTGAATCAACTTCCGCAGTCATTTCCATTCCTTCCATTTGTTCTTTTCTGATATTTGCATACGACGTCTTGTTGCTCTTCATCTTCCCCTTCGCAACCTGTTTGTGTATTTATAATGAATATTGTATCCTATATAAAATTAATCTGTATTTCTTTATTTAAAAATAAGAGGGAAAACATTTAATAATAACAAACCTTCATCACTACAAAGACGATGGCACCAAACAGCAAAATCGCTCCAGCAACTGCTGCAATGGTGATACCGTTGTCTTCCCCTGCATTTTTAGGTGCAATTGAAATTGGTACCTCTGTAGGTGGTGCCGTAAGAGGTGGCGCAGGTGTAGGTGCATCAGTAGTGGGGGAAGGTGTAGGTACAGCGGTTACAGGAGGCGCAGGTGTAGGTGGTGCCGTAAGAGGTGGCGCAGGTGTAGGTGCATCGGTAGTGGGGGAAGGTGTAGGTACGGCGGTTACAGGAGGCGCAGGTGTAGGTACGGCTGTGGGTACGGCGGTTACAAGAGGCGCAGCTGTAGGTAAGTCAGTTGTAGGAGTAAGTGTTGCGGTTGTGGGCGCAGCTGTAGGTACGGCGGTTACAACAGGCGCAGGTGTAGGTACGTCGGTTACAGAAGGCGCAGCTGTAGGTAAGTCAGTTGTAGGAGTAAGTGTTGCGGTTGTGGGCGCAGGTGTAGGTACGTCGGTTACAGAAGGCGCAGGTGTAGGTACGGCGGTTACAAGAGGCGCAGCTGTAGGTAAGTCAGTTGTAGGAGTAAGTGTTGCGGTTGTGGGCGCAGGTGTAGGTACGTCGGTTACAGAAGGCGCAGGTGTAGGTACGTCGGTTACAGAAGGCGCAGGTGTAGGTAAGTCAGTTATAGGAGTAAGTGTTGCGGTTGTGGGCGCAGGTGTGGGTACGTCGGTTACAGAAGGCGCAGCTGTAGGTAAGTCAGTTGTAGGAGTAAGTGTTGCGGTTGTGGGCGCAGGTGTAGGTACGTCGGTTACAGAAGGCGCAGGTGTAGGTACGTCGGTTACAGAAGGCGCAGGTGTAGGTAAGTCAGTTATAGGAGTAAGTGTTGCGGTTGTGGGCGCAGGTGTGGGTACGTCGGTTACAGAAGGCGCAGCTGTAGGTAAGTCAGTTGTAGGAGTAAGTGTTGCGGTTGTGGGCGCAGGTGTAGGTACGTCGGTTACAGAAGGCGCAGGTGTAGGTACGTCGGTTACAGAAGGCGCAGGTGTAGGTAAGTCAGTTATAGGAGTAAGTGTTGCGGTTGTGGGCGCAGGTGTGGGTACGTCGGTTACAGAAGGCGCAGGTGTAGGTACGTCGGTTACAGAAGGCGCAGGTGTAGGTACGGCGGTTACAGAAGGCGCAGGTGTGGGTACGTCAGTTACAGAAGGCGCAGGTGTAGGTACGTCGGTTACAGAAGGCGCAGGTGTAGGTAAGTCAGTTATAGGAGTAAGTGTTGCGGTTGTGGGCGCAGGTGTAGGTACGTCGGTTACAGAAGGCGCAGGTGTAGGTACGTCGGTTACAGAAGGCGCAGGTGTAGGTACGGCGGTTACAGAAGGCGCAGGTGTAGGTACGTCGGTTACAGAAGGCGCAGGTGTGGGTACGTCGGTTACAGAAGGCGCAGGTGTAGGTACGGCGGTTACAGAAGGCGCAGGTGTAGGTAAGTCAGTTATAGGAGTAAGTGTTGCGGTTGTGGGCGCAGGTGTAGGTACGTCGGTTACAGAAGGCGCAGGTGTAGGTACGTCGGTTACAGAAGGCGCAGGTGTAGGTAAGTCAGTTATAGGAGTAAGTGTTGCGGTTGTGGGCGCAGGTGTAGGTACGTCGGTTACAGAAGGCGCAGGTGTAGGTACGTCGGTTACAGAAGGCGCAGGTGTAGGTACGTCGGTTACAGAAGGCGCAGGTGTAGGTACGTCGGTTACAGAAGGCGCAGGTGTAGGTAAGTCAGTTATAGGAGTAAGTGTTGCGGTTGTGGGCGCAGTAGTAGGTTCGTCGGTAAGCGTTGGAATGTTGGTTGCCCGGGTCAGTGTCACACCTGTTTCCGCTTGTGTGAGCGTCACAGTTGCTTCAGTACGGGTTAGTGAAATCTTTGCTTCCGGAGTGCTGGCCTGTGATACTGATACGCTTGCCTCCGGCGTGTTGGCTGACGAGGTTAGTGTTACCTTTGCCTCCGGAGTGCTGGCCTGTGATACTGATACGCTTGCTTCCGGCGTGTTGGTTGACGAGGTTAGTGTTACCTTTGCTTCCGAAATGTTGACCTGTGATACTGATACGCTTGCCTCCGGCGTGTTGGCTGCCTGTGTAAGTGTCACACTTGCTTCCAGTACTTGAGCAGGTGTCATAGTACGCGCCAGAGTGTCTGTAGGCTGCGTTGCCGTTTTACTTGCTAAAGAAACGGACACATCTTGAGCTAGAGAGCCAATCTCTTGGGTGATAAGTACACTTGTCACTATAAGTAAACTCCTGAATGACATATTTGATGGCTCTTAAAGTAAAGTAAGAAATGAAAAATTCAATACTCGTGGAAATAATATAGGACCGTTTCTCCCTCCCACGTCAAAGCATTCACCAAGAATGTCTTCATTAATTACTGTCAAGTGACCAGCTAGAAGGCATTAGGATCGGCAATCTACTTGTGAACGCCGCCATTGATTTGTGTTGTTTCCTAAATAAGAAAAATAATATCTGAAGCTAGCTTCACATTAGACAGCCTTACTTCTCTCGTTTGAAATAAAAGATAAAAACAAGACCAACCACCAAAAGGATTATTGCGCACAGTGGCGTTAATGCTGGGCATTCCTTGAGAGGTAGAATGCACTCTTATTTAAAGAAATTGTTGAAGAATGTGTTTCCACTTTTATCAGTGTAGATTCTCAGCCATCTTTGTAGAATCCATTTTTCACCTGATTTGATAGGACAAGATCCGTGAATTGCATACTTGTCTTCCGTCATGTCAGGATTGTGTGAAAAGAAAATAACCGCTCGACCACGTTTAGGTTTGACCTTGTAAACTGAAGACGACTGACAGTATGGAGCCATAGGAGGTTGGTTGCCATTGCTACCCCAATTCAATTGCGGTAATGTCGACGTATCTTTATTGACACCTGGAAAGATGGTAGCTCCCCCAGACTCAACATCATTTAAATATATTAGAAATGTTACTATTCTTCCTATTCTGGTGTCGCTATCTTTGTGGAATTCGTAATAGTTTCCTTTCTTGTAGTGTCCGAATTGAACTGGTTCACCGAACTCAATTGGAATGAATAGATGTTCATGGATACGATTCATGATGTCACTTATTATTGGATCGTTGTTTTCAAGTGTGCGGTTGTCGTCGTTGGCTGTTTCGGATTCTCTTATATTGTGTTTAAACAAAGATGACTTAAATTCATTCTTTGTGACAGTTGAAGGTTGTAATAATGGTTTTGCGACGTTAATCACATGTTGGCATTCCTCTTCAGATACGAAATCATCTAAAACATAAACCCTTGGGAATCCCTCTGAAGCCTTCTTCGCTTTTGGTGGTGTTGGAGCTTTTCGATTTTCTGCTTTTATTTGTTTGAGTTTGTCTTCAAGTTCTGTTCTTCGTTTCTGCAGATCCTCCAGGGAAGGAATCTCACTGACAACGACAGTGAATAAAATAAATAGTATCAGTTTGCTGATCATATTTAACATTATCTGCATAAACGAGAAGTACAATACTAATCTGTTAGGTACTACAATATAAGAAAAGGGTGATTGGATCCGAGTGTAAATAATCACAAGCTTGACTCTTGCAGTAAACAAGGGAGAAAAATAGAAAGTACATCTCACCTGTGACAACAAGGAAGACGTACAACACGCAGGGGTAATTTGATGCGCAGGGGGAAAAACTATTCAGATAAGCAGCCTTTATGTTTTGTTGTGCTACTAACGGCACAGAGAAATACATAAACATGACATAATAAATAAACGGCTCTTTAATCAAAATAGTTTCTTCTCTGACTTCATCGATACAAAAAAAAAAAAGAAAATTTGAAGGAAGCAAAATAAAATAAAATGTTGCCATCGGAAAAAGAATATGTAACTGTAACTGGGACTATATTGAACAACAAAAAAAAAAAAAAGGATATAGAGAGAGGGATAATGTAGTGTACAGTATTTGAAGACTTTTAAGTTCTAAGAACGTAATTTCCGCATCATGATTAGAGCAAACTCGTCTTGAGTGATACGACCGTCTTTGTTAACATCAAATGATTTAAAAAGTTTGTCAGCACCTCCATCTTCAACACCGAATGTTTCCAGTTGAGTGTAGGCTGCTTTAAACTCTCGAACACTTATGTCGCCGCTGCCGTCTTTATCGAGCGCTTCAAATGCTGTTTTGAGCCTCGTCTCAACAGTACCATCATTAGTTCCTGCGGTATTCATAAATTGTTTTAAAGCCTCAACAGCTTCTGAGTTTCCATCATCTCTCTCTGTCACAGAGAAGTTGGAATGGGTTGCCGCAAATCTAAAGAAAAAAGCACCAGTTTGACCAGCCTTGTGCGTTGTCGGTACAATCCAATATTTACCTGCTTCCATATCCTTCCACTCTCCATGGGTTGTGGTTATCACAGATTTGATTACGCGATTGCCAGCTGATTTATCGAATGCAGACTCGTCAGGACATTTAAGAACATTAATTCCAAAGTACGGGGCCTTCTCAGTACTGAAACGGCTATCAGGTGGCTTCAGTTCAAAGAAACACTTAGATGGCTCATCAAGAATCAGTAGATAGCGAGGGTTCTTGTCAGCACTTCTACTTCCAATATGACCTCCTGAATTAGATTCCGTAAACATTCCTTTAAACCCTTGACTTTGATATCCTCTACATATATCATGACAGAGGTAACATGATTCGTAGTAGTAGAGGACTGTGTCCCAAAGAATCCAGAAGCTGCCGTCGTTCTTTTTGTCAAACCCTCTGTCTGTTATTAATTCTTTTTTGATGTCGGGGTGTTCATCCCAAGAGGAGTGCCCATCGCTGTATTCGCCTTTCCATTCTGTGTTTCCCCATGGGTTGCGTAATCTCAGAAACTTTTGTCCTCCAGAGACTACCGCGTCCAGTATAGAGTATTCGTGATAAGAAATGATTCCCATCTTTTCCTTTTCTGCTTCGTTTTCGTCTCCGCAGCTGACTGAACCGCAGCCTTTCATTTCAAGACATTCATCAATGAGAGTAAACAGTTCATCTGTTGGAATGTCAGTTTTTGCGAATGCCGTATATTTTGCATACCCTCCACTAAAGTCTGAATACACAACTCCAGGACCTGCTTCTCTATCACCTTCTTCAGCTTGATATCCTCCATCGAGGTGCTGATACCCACCATGAAGTTTTGCCATCGCTTTTTCTAAAAGCATTACCCAAAGCTCACCTTTTTCAGTGCTGCTGCTGAAGGATGGTCGCTGACCCAAACAAGGGATGTGATCATCAACAATGACCCATCTATCTCTGTTGTTTATTGTAACTCTGATTGAATAAACACCAAATGGATTAAACACTGAAGGATATATCCTTGACGCTAAGTCTTGAGTACTTGATAAAGATGAGATAGCAGACATAAACCAACAGTTCCCTAATTGACCTTGTTGAACATCATTAGGATCCATACCACCAGTCATCAGATGGGGCTCCCAATAAATGTCAGGACAACGTGTCCATGAGTCTGTTTTTAATGACAGCCCTTCTTGAAATACTCCTGACGGTCCTGTTAGAGATCTTTCTGAAGGAGGAAATTCCGGATCTGTAAATCTAACTTTCCCCTTCGCACACTTTTCAATAATTACGTCTGTTAGGTCTTCGTTGTGAATTCCTTCTTTCCAAACTTCTTTTTTCATTATTTCATTCCAATCTTTAGCCTTTGAGTTATCTAAAGCATCACAGGCCCTTTTATTATTCTGTTTTAACTTACCAGTTGCTAGAATAGTTGTGGTTGATTGATCTACTTTCGGAATCGAAGAATATTCTTCCATCAGTTTCTTACTCTTGGCACATGAGTTAGGCATGTTAGTTTATTTTTTTTTTTTTTTTTTTTTTTTGTGTGAAAACGAAACTGACAAGTTTTCTGAAAGAAAAGAAAAATAAATATCTAAAATGGGTTTCTCATCTGTTACATAACCAATCCAAGGAATGGCTGGCTTCTCATGAAATCCTCTGCAACTAATTATAAGCAGCGCGGAGGATTCTATGAGACTCAAGGGAAGGTACAGCTGTCCTGAAAACAGGAGAGACGAAAAGGAAACACCGCGTTCAGCTCAAAAAGTCTTTTCAAGAGAGACACGAAAAGACTTTCTAAAGCGAGAATAAGAAATAATACTCAAGAGTGAATCAACCTTTAGAATGAAAAAGGCTACTAACTTCTCTCATTCACTAAAAGTACAAGAAGGCAAATACGTTTTTTTTTTGTTTTTTTTCCTCACAAAGATTGCACGTGAAAAGGAACTCACTATACAGTTCGTGCGCTATCTCATATGGAAATACTCTTAACAAGGACAATAAGGATAGCAGAGAATTACAGCCGCAAAAACCCTGCCGAAAATAAAAAACCAATCTGGCTAAAATGCGAAAAGGTTCGCTGAGAAAAGTATCAAGTTTATATTATAGTAAACAGGTCAATATTAGTATGTTGAAGTTTTGGAAAAGAAAAAGGGAAGGAAAGAAATGAAAACCTACCGCTCAAAAATCACTCTCACTTGTATCCTCATCATAAAGAGTGGCTACATATTGCCTAAAAGAATCAAAATCAACATTGTCAGGTGATTTGTAATATCCTTTATTTGAAAAAGTCTCATTCAACTTATGCAATATAGGATATGAATACCGTCTTTGTAGCTCGAGTTCTGACTTTACATGAGCAGTGGTATTGTGAATCAAATCGCTATCGCTACAAGGGAATACTTTAAAAGGAGAGAACCCAACAGCGTCAACAGTAAGGTGTTGAATAGGAGACCACAATCGTATGATTCTAACATCACCAAGGGCTGATAATCCAAAGACGATGTCCCTCACGTATCGTTGGGTGGGAGATGGCTCGGAAAAGGTACCATCAGACTCCTTTTCGAGTTTTAAGTGATTCGTTACCGACTTTAATAATTCAGACATGCTTACGGACATATAATCACTTGTTAAAAGACTTGTTATTGAGTGGCTCGTCATTGATATTTCATTCTCTAATTCTAACAATTCACTCTCAGATAATCCATGATTACTATTCCTAACACACGATCTGATTATATCGATCACTTGAGTTGATACAGTTGATGCGACTCGTTCAATGTCTCTGGTCTCAAGGTTTATTTTAGCATCTTTTATAGAACAGATTCGTTCACCTAATTTGGCGTATCTTGATTCCAGAAACCGATTTCCTATTATTTTGCTTAATAACATCATAGATAACGAATGAATTGTTTTCATGAATGACGGAGACATTACTCCTTTGCTGTTAATTCTAAGACCCGACTTGAACAATTCCAAAATAGCTGTGTTGTTAGTGTAGCTGTCTTTTAGAAAATCACCAATGTTGACTCCGAATTCAATGTTGGATTGACTGTTTGATGTGAGGCTGTTGTTATGACCCTCATAGAGTGACTTCCCTACAAGTGATTCTATAAGAGACGATGAGGGTGTTGGTTTGGGGTAGTCGTCATCTGATTGCGATGATGTTTTATTCGATCTGTCCATCGCTATTATTATCTTTAATTCCACACCATCCTTCTTATAATCAGCATCAAGAAATACTTTCATTTTCAAATTGCTAATAATACTCATGTCTTGCAATTTATTCTGCGTGCTTAGTATTTCATTGAGGGAGTTTTTCACTTTTTTTATTCTCTTATCGTCATTCAACGCTTCTGGTGAGTATTCGATAAAACTCAAGAAAAGAGAAACTACATCTTCACTATTGTAATGTTTTTTGTAATCGGGAAAGTGTTCATCCAAAGCAGCTTTAAAAACGGAGATCTGGTCAGCAGAGTAGATGCTTTTAATTTTCAATTGCGTTCTGGGAATATCAACCTCACCGAGTTTAATGTTGACTTCTGAAGTAATGTTTTTATTTATTCCTGCGACAGCAGCAGCTTCAGTCAGTCTTTTTGAATCTGTTGATGGTTTGTGTTGTGGTTTAATTACTTTGTCAGAGATACTATTATCAAGATTATCTCCTTCTTGGATGGTTTTTTCTCTGATTTCAATTAGTAGATTCCTGATTCCCTCCTCAAGATCAGCTTCTTTGTTTTGGAGAGATGTCAAACTTTCAACTTTTCGTGGACTAGCTTTGCTGACAACATTCACTGAGGCTTTCGCCTTCGCTTTTGGAGGTTCAGACTGGCAGTTGCCCATTTTATTATAAATTGCTTTTTTTTAAAATGATGAAACTTAAGCAATAATCTTTATACGATACCTTACAACGGGAAAACGCCTTAGCTGTTACTGCTAGGGTTATTTATCAATTTTAACTCCCGTTTCTTATGTATTTTGGAGAAAGTACAATAGACTTACTAAAACACACCGAATCTAAGGCTCGGGGGGTTCAGCAGATTGGCCCAGATGAGTGACCCGTCCAGGGGATCACCCGGGGAAGGGTCTATTAATACTTAACCTGATTTTTAAAAAAAAACAAGAAAAAAAAAAACAATAAACTTCAGCAGAAAGTACTAAAGTATTAACAGAACAAAATACGCACAAATAGAATACAAATCTGAAATTAAACCTTGCGATGGATAAATAAGGAAGTCCATTACATTGCGTATTGTGCATCACTAATACTACAGAGCAACGAGACAACGTAAGTAGACCCAATCGGTTCAGCTATAGTATAGCTGAACAGACCCCTTAGAAAAGAACTTTATTTCATAATAAATAACAATACACAATCAAGGCAAGACATTGCTTTCTCTTTTTTCGGAAAGGCCACTGCCCTCCAAGTTACCCAATACAAAGTTTCCATGTTACTCAACAGTATGAATAGTCATAGGGTTTACCGAGATGCTTATCTCTGTCAAAAATTAAACAACAGGAGGTAACTTGATACTATGATTAAATATAAAGCAACTTGAAACTGGCTAAAACGAATATAGGGTTCAGCCTAACCTGGTTGCAATGAAGAGAGACCAACAGTTGGTATCGATAAAATCCCATATGTGATATCGAATATGGGGATTCGGGGGCACGTACTACAGGTTGAGCGCTCCATGCCCTGTAGACCGTTACAGCTTGGGGGTGAAACTTTGACAATGCAAAAACAGTAACAACTTTAGGTATTAAAAACATAATTAATATCAAAGTACTTGACTGAAAAAGATATTTGTAGTTATTTTTTTTTTTTTTTTTTCGAACAATAGTGTACCAAAAAAAAAGGATAGGAAAACGTACGGTACTGAGGCTCGTTTTAATATTGTCCTGCAAAGCAAAACGAAATCCAACTAAACCTTTCTAAAATTTAAAAAAAAAAAAAACACCTGCACTCACTCATTTATCGGAAGTTGATATTTTTGTGACGAAAATAATTATAAAAAATCAAAATTCGACGAGGGGCACATAAAATGATTCAAAGATCCATTTCAGTAGGCTAGCAGTAAAAGTGATAATAATAATAGCAAAAAAAAAAAAAAAAAAAAAAAAGAGGAATGACTACCAGGGATCTTTAAAGGTTCAGAATGATGCTAACGACATCGCTCTACTTGGTGAGTCTGGACAATCGAAACCAAACTTTGGTGTTGAAGTCATCAAAGGATGTGATGTGGAAGTAATAGTTGGAATTCCTTCTAGTTCAATTAGATTATGAATACCAGCAATCTGTACTGAAGAGACGAGAGGTTCTCGAGATACCTCACCATTACTATTTGAGTAATAACGACGTCGACAGACCACAACGATAACAATTATAATTACGACAGCTGCAAGACCAATAAATAAAAATAAAAAAATACTTACACCACCACCACTTGAATTGACAACTACCGGAATCAATGTCGGAACTGGTGAGGACGGTACGTCAGTACTGCCTACTGTTGGTATATTAGTGAAGATTGGTTGGTTTGTCCAGGGGTATAAACTTATTACTTTCGTTGGCAACCAGCGCTGCTGATTTTGATCAGAAAATTCGATCAAAATGCGGTCTTTTGCCACTAAAATAATCATACCAACCCCACCAACATAACTGTCATTAAATTGAAGACCGGAAGCCAACATCTGCTCTCTCACAAAGTCAACATCAGGAGATATGAATGCGACTCCTTTTTCATGTGGAACCTGTGTCTCAGGTATGTTTGTTTCTGGTACCGTAGTGTTAATTACTAAGGGAGGTATAGCAGTAAATGGACAGTTGATTGTAGGATTCCCAACTTCCATAATTGTCATGTCACTTTTACACAAACAATCGAAGTCACCTAAATAAGTTACATTACGGTCAATACAGTAATCATTATCACCACAAGACGAATTATTTAGACAGTCGTTTCCTGACTCGGTTAGTAGAGCGTCGCAGTCTTCATGAGAACTACCGATTAATGATCCCGCGTTATTATCACAAGAACAGATATAGTCATTTAATGAAACGAATCTTATATCAGGATCAATACAATATTGATTCACATAACAAGGACTTGGTTCACATTCATTAACAAATATCGTACTACACGTCAGTACGGGCGCACCAACTTTTTTAATACTATCGTCTGATGCACAGGAACATATAAAATCACCTGTTGATGCTGATGTAGTGTTCGGATCTATGCAAACCTGTCCCTGGTGACAAGGACCGGGTTTTAAACATTCGTCTATAACACATGACGGGATAGGTTTTCCAATTAAATAGTGATTTGAATTGTTGCAGGTACAGATAAAGTCTTCTGAAGATTCAAGAAGAGTATTTTGATCAAAACAAGATTGGTTTACTCCACAAGGTGAAGACTCACATTCATCAAAATATTGGACACAAGCACATTGACCTTTTATTCCATCAGCATCACCACATTCAGGTGATGTTATGTCACAACTACAATCAGTGTTGTCACAATAACGAGCTTTACAGAACCATTCAAAAGGATCTGTCGACTGTTGGGAATCATCTGATCTGTCAATCGATAGAATACTTCCATTTGAAGCATTCAGAAATGTACTAAACCCGTGTGGTTGATTTAGTAGTTCGTTAGTAACATACAATACGCATGTTGTTGAAGATGAGTTGGATTCGACTCGCACTCCTATGCAATTTTGTATTATACTACAAGTGTATTCACACTGTCCTTGATTTAACGTTGTTAACTTTCTATCAGAGACGTACCTGTCGGGGATGCCTCCATTAGCTCCAACGCATTCTCCATAACCGACGTCTTTAAAACTGAGGTAGCATACTACTCCATCCCATTGACACTTGTCATCCTCCAAACAGGTTTCATTTGACTGCTTGTGACATCTTTGACTCCAGCAAGACGCTAATAAAAGCGATGCGATTGTCAGTCTTGTAATCAATGAAGCCATACATTCTATTGTTTTCTTGTGACTGGAAGAAAAAATATTTAGTAACCTCTCTCAAGTGATGCCTCAAAAACATTAATTTTCCATTCGACGTAAATTGTCTTGATTTGCGTAATAAGAACAATGTCCAAATAGATAGGAAAAAGTAATAATAAAAAGGGAACAATCCAGAGTGGATTGTTTAAAAAGGGATGAAGTTATAATTTCGTAAAAGATGTATCTCAAACAATTGTAAGATTCACATGGTCATAAAGCGTTCGTTTCGTGAATAATACAATTATTCAAATCCTTGACGTAGCGGCGGAATCGAAATCACAAACGCTACTGGATCTTTAGTGATGAAGAATCTTTTTAACACGTATTCCACATCTTTGATGGCACTGGGATAACCTCTGAGCTGTGGCGGAATTGAATCACAACACACAACGCCAACATTCAAAGGAGTGTTTAATCTACTGTAAATAAAATAATCAGGTTTTCGGGGTTTTTTTTTTTTTTTTTTTTTTTTTTTTTTTGGGATAAAAAAAATTAATAAACCCATCATACTTACATCATTATATACGGATTGTGTTATGGAGGGATAGATGGCTACGAGTGTCACAGAACATAAGTCGCCAAAGATTACACGTCTTAATATTAAAACTTTTTAAAGATTATTATTCACATCACCAATCCGATGCGAAGTGGCGGAGTAAACATCGCAAACACCTACGCATGGTGATAATCATACTAAGAAACAATTAAAGAGATAGAATTGAAAGATCCAAAACCCAAATTAGATGCGTAGTGGCGGAGTAAACATCACAAACACTCACGAAGATTCAAGTTGAAGAATACCATCAACAAAAGATGGCAAGAAGTTAATTATAATATAATCAGCTGAAAGCCTGTTAGAGTGTTTGTAATAATACAGAAGAAGTTAGTCTTAGCGAGGAATTAGATAGAGATAGTTAATTAATATAAATCGTAGGGAAATTAAATAAATAATGATTTTGGTTTTCGGGGCTAAAAAAAACCTGAAAAACCGTTATTCAGACCAAACTCCTTACCCAACCGCATTAGCGAAGGTAAGGACACTGCAGTATCAGACTTGTAACACTCATAGCGTTTGTCCACCCTTCTCAGCAAAAAGACCACGTCAACATGGTTAGTTGCGTATTTCCTTGCTGTCAGTGAGGAGGTGTAGACTGCGCATGTACCGTCGTAGTCATTATTATTTTCTTTCAAAAAGGTTTTTCTAAGTATCGATCGTGAAAACAGTATTCCCGATGTCCAGATATCCGTCAAAGTTGTCAATCTGTCTCTGATGGAATTAACAGCAGGAGATAAGGGCTACAATGTCACTCAGCTCTTTGTAGTAATTACTTAACAAGAGATACTCTCGCAGGGGACTTCACGAAGTCAATCCAATTTTTTAAAAAAAAACCAAAAAAAAAAAAAAAAACATATAAATCAAGTCAAAATTATTTTTACTGATATATATGCATAATACAAATAAAACACACGTAGTCTTTTTTCCGTTGTCTGCACGTTGCGAGGCAGTGTAAACGCACTACTTTATGTTATCACATGTAGGATGGGAATAAAATACGTGAACTTTACGAGTTCTACAACAACCTAACACTAAATACGAATCGCAATACATTACGATCCGCAAAGACATAACCGAGGAACATACTGAATGTGTCAAGAATGAAATCAAAGACGTTGGGAATTCCCACGACATCATTTAAACTGAGACGAGTTGGGACGAGAGCGGAATGATCGCAAATCTCGCCAGACCGAACTAAAATCTCAAAAAGAGAAGAAAAAAGGTTAGACAAATAGATGAAGAGCCCGTTGGTTGCAAACCACCTTGAATCAAGAGCAGAATCTCATAGTAAAGAATTCCCACGACATTGTCATGTGCACCGAGACGAGTTGGGACGAGAGCGGAATGATCGCAAATCTCGCCAGACCGAACTAAAATCTAAAGGAAGAAAAAAAGGTTAGATAAATAGATGAAGAAGTCCGTTGGTTGCAAACTACTTTGAATCAAGAGCAGAATCTCAACTACCCAGAAACACGAAGCAGAGCAGTTTATACACAACCAAGATAAGTGGGATGAGACAAACGTGTAAAGTACAAATCAAACATAGTAAAGAATTCCCACGACATTGTCATGTACCCCGAGACGAGTTGGGACGAGAGCGGAATGATCGCAAATCTCGCCAGACCGAACTGAAATCTCGAAAAAGAATTCAAAAAAAAAAAGAATTGGCTATATCTTCAACTATACAGAAAATAATAATATAACATCTGCGATTTTTTGTTTGTGCACGAATCCCGTGAAGGAGGTTTACGTGTGTTGCCAACATTCTTTTTCGTTCTTACAATACTTGTTAAATGCAAAAAGAAAATAATAAAAAAAACTAGTTCCCTGACCATACATCACGGAACATGAGTATTGGAATAATCCAGAGAGCAAATAATCACACAAACTTCGACAACTTTATAATGATTGAGAAAAAGATGTTCTACAGAAGTCGATTGTATTGAAAATTTCAATAATTGAAAAGGACGTGAGTCAGCTCTCAGCCCACAGCAAAAGTATAAAAGACGAGTTGGGACGAGAGCGGAATGATCGCAAATCTCGCCAGACCGAACTAAAATCTCTAAAAGAAGAAAAAAAGGTTAGATAAATAGATGAAGAAGCCCGTTGGTTGCAAACTACTTTGAATCAAGAGCAGAATCTCAACTACCCAGAAACACGAAGCAGAGCAGTTTATACACAACCAAGATAAGTGGGATGAGACAAACGTGTAAAGTACAAATCAAACATAGTAAAGAATTCCCACGACATTGTCATGTACCCCGAGACGAGTTGGGACGAGAGCGGAATGATCGCAAATCTCGCCAGACTGAACTTTCTTTGAAATAATGATCGATGTTTAAACTTAGCTGGGCCATCAAGAATTCTACAACAGCGATTGAGGGCTAACGAGAGTGGAATACTATTACTTACTTAGGAATGGATTCCTATTTGTAGTCCCAATTCTCGTCAGTTTATATGAACAAGAGAACTACACAGCAGGTCAGTACTTCAGTTAGTCAGCTAACAGCTAACTACTACTTGTGATGAGTGAGATATTACTCCGACAAACCACACTTCCTCTTCCAACTAACCAACTTGTGGAATCTATTCATATTCATATAGCTACCAATCAACTGAATGGGGGTTAACTGTGATGAGTACATATTTATAACATGTTATCAAAGTTATTAAATAATAATAATAAAGAAAACACTCATAAAGGGTGAGGATAAAGTTTAATTGGGACCATCTGATTAACAACATAGTGACTAGCTCTAATCATATCGATTTCGTATCAAAACATAAAAAGGTTCAAGTAAGTCAGTGTCGCTTATTGTCATACTTTCTCTTGTCCTTATTGAAGACGACGGTTTGTATCTGTTTCGGTTTCTGGTGAGATTAACGATTTTTAAAAAGAAATCTGTTTCACAAATTTAACACACATCACACATCAAAAACACTGTTTTTCAAACACTTGCTTACGTGTCGAAGCTTGGCAGCAGAAGGAACCGCGTGGTGGGCGGTGTTTCCACTTTTTTTATTTTTTCGTTCTTTTTGTTTTCTTTTTATTTATTTTTTTTTCTTTATTCAAATCCAAACAAGAAAATAGCAAAATGATGACCTGCTTGAAAACAAGATCCTAACTGCTACGAACCTGCATAGTGGCTGAGTCGAATTCGGTACAAACTGGTAATCTACTCATTGGATTTTACAAACGGTTGAGGAGCAGGGGAAGTCGCAGCAACACCAAGACACAATACAAAAAGACCTCCGACTAAACCGACTCTCATAGTCTGAGACTGACTGTGGTTTGCAAACGTGTTGTTACCTCTCTCATTAGTACGTTCCGCTGGTCCAAGAGGCTCTTGGATCATTTGAAGACTCAAACGCGGTAGGGATCTGCGCAACATTGTTTATTTTTTTTTTTTTAGTTCCTTTTGTTCTATCGGACTGAGGAAAGAATGATATTTTCGAACACATCAAATGATGATAACTATTTTTTTTTTTTTTTATTCCACCCATCGCTAACTCTTGTTTGTGGTACTGTAAAAAGAATTATGACTCTAAAAAGGGTCTTAACGTTTTAAACCAAAAAATACAGTAACTCGCACCCGTAAAAGGGCAGGTAATTGGCCTCGTTCGTACGCGGTTAAGCAGAAGACACAATACAGCAACAACAACAACTACAACAACAATCACTATTTTGTGCAAGAGCTAAAGGAAGGGAAGGTTTGGGATTTTTTTTTTTTTTTTTTTTTTAAAACTAATTTTTTTTACTTTAAGCGCGTACTGCTACTAGGGGAACACCACTGTTATGAAATGCTCTATAATGGGACCCAGCTGGGGGTGTTGTTATGGCCACGGTTCCTTTATTGGTTCATCTCATAATACTTATCGTATTTTTTGGTTGGTTTTTTTTGTTTTCCAGGGAAAGGGAATTATTACGCACTTTATGTTTAAAAAAAAAATTAATTTTTTTTTTTTTTTTTTTAAATTGTTTTACTTATATAAGTTTAATGGAAAAAACATTTTTTTGGGGGGAAGAAAAAAAAAAAGAAAAAGAAAAAGAAAAAAAAAGGTTTAAAAATTCGACCAATGCTTTGCATTGGGCTCCCCACAAGTATGGGTTTCTCGTTTTGTTGTTGTTTTTTTCTTTTATTTTTTTTTTTGCCGGATTTCATGCTCTCATGAGGTTGGTTTATGCTAATCACTTTTTTTATCCCTTCCCAAACTAATTGTATTGTACGCAAACGTGGAAGAAGCGAAGGAGGAGAAAGAAGAAAAAGGAAGAACAATAACTTTATCGTTGTCGTGCTTGCTTACTTGATGCTACCAACAGGAAAAGGAGCAAGAGTTTAAATCAGCCTTTTGGGAGCCAGTATGCATCAGTTTGTCATTTTTTATGTTTTTTTTTTGTTTTGTTTTTTTTCTTTTTCTCTTACGTTTTTTTTTTTTTTTTTTAAATTAATTTTTTTTTTTTTTTAAAGTAATGGGAACCTACTTACACGAGTTCCACAATTCCTGTATCGCCACAGCTAGTCAAATATATAATCTTATGAGATCGGTTTCTTTAAGCTTGGCAGACCACTATTTAGAATGAAGCATAAGAATAGATTGAATATGAGAAAACTATTTTTTTTTTTTTTTTTAAAAGAGAGAAAAATAAAGGAGGACGGGAAAACAAAAAAAAAAAAAAGAACTGTCTGAGAAGCAAGTGTAAAAAAACACGGAATGGTGCTATACCTCTCTTTTTTTTATTTTTTTTAAAAAAATATTTTAAAAGAAACAAAAATAACTGCATACAACCCAGTTTAAACTTGCGAAGCAAAAGAATAATTATTTTTTCGTATTCTATTTCGTTGCATACAGGATTATGATGTATTTACACAGATTAACGTGGTCACAAGTCACCCTCCTGTGCGACAGGATTCTGTCTGCGATCAACAAAACATAAGGCAAATCTGAATAGTTATTTTTTTTTTTTTTTCTTCCCAAAGTAACTACACTCGTATCACATGCGAGTAATAAACAACTCCTCAAATCAAGATCACCTTAGTGCTGAACGAAACTAAAAGGTGGCCTTAAATTTGTTGGAGGTTGCTTCAGGCCAAGGGTAACCTGGTTTTGGGGTTGCTGGTGGTTGAGGAAGTGAATCACCTGACTTGAATTTTGGATCAATGCGAACATTAGTACGAGCCCAATGGTTGCAACATATTCCCAGAACATTCCAAGTCTGTTCCATGTGCTCTGGTTGTTTATTGAAATCCCCGTCGATGGCTCTCATCACAATTTCTACGTTAACTGGATTTCCTTTTTTTAATGCAGTTTTCATCTCACTTGTGAGAGGTACTTTTTCTTCGAACTGTGACCAAGACCAGTTACGTCCCTGTCCTGCTTCAGGATTGACAGGTTTAGTAATATCAGAAGGTCTTTTCATTAATTCCGCAGCAGTGAATGTCTTACCACCATCAATAGATACTTCAGCCCTACAGATTCCTCTTCCTCCACCACTCCATGAGATTCCCTTAACAGTGACGCTGTCTCTGTTCTTACCATCAAGAGTACCAAACTGTGTGTAGGTTTTGTTTTGGGTCCTCAATTCTCAAATTAAAACTTTCACTAAACAGCTAAGGAAAGAATAACATACCTGCGGAGGATCACAAATTACTGATGTCACTGGTAGTGTCTGAATAACTGGTCCCTGATCAAGTCTCAGATGTTCTTCTCCCCATCTGATGTGTTCCATAAAGTCGACATCAGGAGCGAAGTGTCGATCTAATTTAGAACCAGAATCAAGTTCTGATGCTTGTTTTGATAATACAATATTCCTTACCCATTTGATATTACGACAACCAGCATGTCCAGGAGCTAATAATCTAATTGGATACCCGTGGTCTCTTGGTAAAGTTTCGCCATTCATTTTGTAAGCGAGAAGTGCATCTCCGAAAGGATCAACAACCTTCTCAACAGGAAGGACACCTGCGTATGGGACACCTGTTTCGTCGCTGTCTTCAGCGATGAAATTACAAATCTTAACACCCGGATATTGTTTAGTGCCAAGTGCCATTCCGTCAACATCCATCCCGCAGTGTTTTAAAACGTCACGAACCTTTACTCCTTCCCATTTTGCATTTCCAATAGCGCCATTCCTCCAATGTGGAGCAACAAATAGCGGTCTGTCTTTAGTTATAAAGTCTTCTTGTCTATTACCAGCACATTGTAATGCACTGACGACTTCGTGCATTGGAAATTTTGTTTTTAACTCTTGTAAGGTGAAGCTGTAGTCTTTCATGATGCCAGCAGCTTCATTCTTTTCGATGTCAAGAGTGTATTCTTGTTCTTCAATGTTAGGGACGTAGTTGTGATTACGAACAAAAAACAGATCATTTGGAGTAAAGAAGCTATCGGTTAATGTGTTCAGGTCTTTTGGTTCACTGTTCCAAGGGATGGTTGTCGCCACTCGTAGTTTACCTTCATTGTTTCTTGGGCGATCAGGATCGTCTTGGTACATAGAAAATAATGGTTCTGTCAACTCTTCCATTCGTTTCGCATCAGAAGTAGTTAAACTTCCTATTCTGTACTCTTCCAATAGATTTAGGATATGCAATCTCTCTAAGTGAAGAGTGTAGAGTTTCCAAAATGGTGTTAAGTCTCTGTTTGATACCATCTCAATTCTCGTAGCTCCACCCGGATGCGCATCCAAGAAATCGGTAACATCATAAACACCACCTCTAAAAGTAACCCATATCCTATCACCATGATCAGATAACACATCAGCAACGGTAAGCGTTGGTAGATCTTTGGCGAGTTTTTTACTCTTTCCTGGTATCATGTTGACCCCAACTGAAGGGCATTGAGCTTGCTCTTTTGCATACATAGTTGATCCTCCGAATGCGAGACCAGCTCCAATTGCAAAACCAGCTCCCTTGCTGACGGTTTTGCTGAAAACATGTCGCCAAGACATCGTTATTTGTCAGTACTGTTGTTAGGGGGTTGTAAACTATGAAATGATCTTAAATTTAAAATTCTTGTCTTACGCAATCTAAGTCTTAGTAACTGGGACCCCAGTCTTTTTCTCAAGAGTTTTTTTTAATTTTTAAAAAAAAAAAAAAAAAAAAAGAAATCGGAGAGCCCGCATATTCTCCTTTGGAATTTCTGAGGGGAAAGAAAAAAAAGAAGAAGAAGGAGAAGGGGAGTTAACTGTTTGATTTTGTACGTAAAATACAAATGTATTGTATCATAAAACAACATAACGATAATTTAACATTAGTTTTAGATACAGTGACTAAAGGTAATACATGTCTCTTTTTCTGTGTTGTCATTCAGAGCAGTACGGAATTGAGTTAAAAAAAAGGGTGATACTTTTACAATATAAAAACAGTAACAACTTTAGGAATTAAAACAACGGACTGAAAAAATATTTGTAGTTGTTAATCAAAGAAAAAGGTACGTTAAAGGAATCAGAATTCACATTCTTGATATTTTTTTAAAACAGAGTTCAACAGCGAATTACTTCTGAGAAAACTAAAAAAAGAAAGTTTTAAATTAATTTGCTCTCTTAAATGAAAACAACAACCGTCCTTTTCCCCAAGCTTATATATTATTACAGCCTGAATGAAAAGACATGATTCTGTAGTTTTTAAAAAATAAAAATAAAAAAATAAAAAAACGATAAAAATACAATACCCTTCAAATCTCAAGACAGTATAGGCTGCTAAACAATAACAGAAGAGGGACAATTGTTGTACTGATAGGGAAAAAAGAAAATATAAATACGAAAAGAGAATTGAGGGAAGGAAAACTAACTGTGTTTCATAAATGAAAACACAACTCGAAGTCAGTTCGGCATCTCCCTCGTTCCGTAACGAAATAATACTAACAGGAGCGTTAATATTAAGGGGGGAGGAGAGAGAGAAAAAAACTATCCAGGTCCTTCCTTTTGGCCGTGGAAGCTGACTAGCCAAAAAGTCATTTACGGCAACAAAACAACAGCTCTAGCGTCGTGTTTCACAACAACACAAAAGGATTTCACATTTGGCAATTACATGCCAGATGGATGGTGACGAGATAGGGAAAGAATTCAACCCCCTTTTAGTTGCGGAAAGAGGAAAAGGAAAACGGCAAACACATTTCATCTAATTTGCAGCAACAAAAAAATATCCAACCAATAACCGTGTTACCAGCGGATAGGGGATTAAAGAAGAAACGTAATTTAATTTTAAACTGCTTGAAGATAGAATCACCAGCACAAAATATTACTGTAGACGGCCTGCAACAGATTAAAAAAGGGTCTTTTTTTTTTTTTTTTTTTTAAAAATTGGCAGCTTTTCCAAAAGGTGTTGATGACTTTTACTTATGCGCTTACACAAAATAATTTAAAAAAAGAAGAAAATAATAATAAATAGAAAGCAGGCCATTCTTGTTTAATAAAGCAACCATACAAGCAGCAGCGTTTGAGGTCAGATCGTAGTTATAGATGCAGCAATAATACTCAATGGGAGAACATTGAAGAACAGTCAAAGACTTCACAAAGCCGGTGTTTGTTTGTTTTTTTTCTTTTTTCTATTGTCACTACCTCCTGAGCCCAAAAATAGAATTGCGCATCAAAAATAAAATGAAAGTACTCAAAAGCCACACTTATTGCAGTTACACAACACAACAGAGAAACAGTCCGATTAGCGTTCATCTTTTAAGAGGGGCAGAAACGAGACAGCGCAATGGTGTCGCAGTATCTGTGTAAGTGACTACAGCTTGAGTAACAATGATTCTTGCCTTTAAGTTGCTCACCAAACCGAATAAATAGCTGACTGATATCGGATACCTTGTGCTCACATAGTTGCTATGATTTGTTTTAACTCGGTTGGATGCAAAATGAAGCAACTCACGACCTCTGCAAAGACTGATGTCTCGTTTTCACGCATTTGTTTAAGCAGAAGTACCTACAGACCCTTTTCGCTGGAAAATCCATATCTTGCGAATAAGGCAAGCTGAGTTAAACCAGAAAGAAATCCAAGCATATTTGGAAGATAGATGTACGGGTCGGCAACAAGTAATCCGTACAGTGTCCAGGCAATGCAGTTGGCGCATGTGGCCACAGCCATTGGGAACGGCAAGGAGGCGGTTGACTTCTCAGCGATGACTCGCTTAATTGACTGCAACGGTCCTCCGAACATCGCAACGACAACACCGCAGCCAGTCATTCCAACAGCATCAACAGCCAACTGGTGAGGAAGTAATGTTACCATGGAAGCAACAGCCAGGGCTGCTGAACCTGCTAACATGATTGGTGCAGCAGTAGCTGCTGTTTCACTGCGGTACTTTAAGAAAACACCGCAGTACAAGAGCCCAAGACAGAACGCACTGACGTTGGCAGCAATGACTGTTGTGTCTCCTACTAAACTACCATAACACATCCATAAGAAACCATTGCATGCCATCATTGTGTAAGGAAGCATTGGTAGGTCTGAAGTTGTTCCCTTCTCTCTGATGGTCTTCATTGTTGCAAGAGGTGAAAAAAAGACTGCCTGCGCACATACTGGTGGCGCGACTTGCAAAAACATCACCGCATTAGCTCCGTACACTCCTTTTGCCGCAGCTAACTTTGCTGCTGTTCCTACAGCTGCACCTGCTTCACTCGCAAATACGGTTGATGGTGCGAATACACTGACAGCTCCTCCAACAGTTGCTAGTCTTCTTGCAAGGTTTAATCTTCTGACCATTTTTATTTATTTAATAGTAGTGTCTGGGGTAAGAAACTGAAAGAATGTAAGACACAAATACACGTTGACCACTCCACACCACACAACACAGGCCTCTCACTCTCAGATAGCATGTTCTGTAAGGGAAAAGGATTTTAAATTGACTCACAACTGTGCTGTCGTCTTCAACTGCCATGTAAAACGGGGAGTCGGGGGACGGGAAGCATGCGATAGAATCATGTTAAGAAACTCCGCAATAGAATTGAACACATAGCTGAACGTGTTTTACAACACACCATGTGATTAGAGAGGAAGGGTTGAGACGAGAGTGAGCACTTCAAAAACACACAAAGTGTAATTCCATTGTCATAAAGTCATAAGTACGAAACTAAATAACAAATACACTCCGTTTTACACATTTTTTTTTTTTTTTTTGTCTTGCTTTTTTTTTTTTTTCTTTTTTTTTTAACTTCAAACCAGTGAATCTATTCCCTGCACACAACGAGTAGTGGTTCACAGGAGGTTCAGGAAAAAAAAAAAGAAAAAAACAAGAAAAAAAAACTCTACAAGTGCACACATACCCAATGATAGAGTGATGCATCTCACACAGCTCAAAGCTCGTGAGACGAACTAAGAACAAGTCGAATGGTCTACAGTAAATTTATTTATGTTTTTCACTTTATTTTTTGTACATTTGTTACCAAGGCATCGGTGCTAGAATCTCGCAGTTACGCGTGGATATGATGACCTTGCGTGAGACAAATATAAATTAAAACGAGACAAAAAGAGAAGAAAAAAAAAAAAAAAAAATACACAAAGAAAGGAATAACGACTGGATGGGTTAAAATAACTGTCTGGTCGAATCTTCACCTCCTTTTTCTACAAAAGTTCTTTTTTTTTTTTTTTTTTTTTTCTTCTTTTCGAGCGGAAAAAAAAAAATGGACAATGCTCCTTGCCAGCGGCAAGGAGGGGGGTGAAACTTCAACAATGTAAAAAAGTAACAACTTCAGGTACTAAAACAAAATTAATATCAAGTACTTCTTACTACTGAAAAGATATTTGTAGTTGTTAATTGCCATCAAATCCACCCCCCTCCTTGCCAATTGCAAGGAGGGGTGACTTGGTAACGTCATTAAATGGGGGCGGCGGTAGACGGGGAAAGGAGAAAAAATAAATAAAAAGATTGACCCATTATTCTAGTTGATTGAATTTAGTACAACAGTTCTAGAATCGTGTTGAGCTCTCTCTCGCAACAAACTACTTTAAAGTATTATTTAAGATAAACCGTGATATGAGTTTGTACACCAGTGTTGGTAACAATAACTCACCCTCTCAGTTTTTTTTTTTTTTTTTTTTTTTTTTTTTTTTTTTTTCTGACGTCGTCGGGCGAATCCCTAATCCATTTGTAAACACAAACATGACAAGACTCAGCATCCTATTTAGTTTCTTGCGTTCGGTAGAGTTATCACCAAACAATCAACCCTAGTAAACACAGAAAAGACACCAACGACAACCAGAAGAGATTGTTTTTTATTAAAAAGAAAGTTTTCTTTACAACATTGATTGGCATAAGTGGGACAGAAGTGAAAGAATAGTATAAAATACATCTCGCAGGTGACAATACGGGCCAAGAAATAAACGGAGGGTGGGTGAAGGGGAAAATGGCAGGAATCGATAGCGCCGTAGAAAACGACGACGGGTACATTAATAGGTTTTAAACAAATAGCACAGGGTAATCAGTTTTTAGAAGAAAAATTCCTGTGGTCGTAGTAACCCGAACGTCGTTCTACATGTGGTAGGGAAAGACAAAAGAAAAAGAAAAAAAAAAATTAATCGCATTTTAGCCGAATAGACTTTTTCTTCAGAAAGAAAAAAAAAGAACAGATAATTTTCTTTCCCTTTTTTTTTTTTTTTTCTCCTTCGCATCCATCAGGTTTTTTTCCAACTTACCGAGCGATCCAACAGAATCATTAACAGCAAGTCCTATGCAACATATTGAAACAACCCAGACGACTTAAGACCTTGGGCAACGATCTCCACAGTTAGGACCAGCTGGGAATGGACCATGTGGTTTTGGAGCAGCGCAAAATGGGGCGTTAAGAGTTCCTGATCTGCCAAAGGCTTGCATCAGCTCATCGTGACGAAGCTCAAATGTCACACTTTCAGTTGGACCTGTGGCAGAACCCATCACCTTATAGAATGACGTCGTCTTTTGAGAATCATCAAATTGTGGTGAGCATGATGAACTCTCCCACTGGTCCAACAACAAGTGTTGGTTAATACCATGAGGTCTTGGTCCAGTACAAGCAATGCATCTGTATAACGCGACAGTGAATAAACAAGTTGAACCTCCACAACATGTGAATGTGATTTTGGAACCAGCAGCCATTGATCTTGGAAGTGTGTATGCCTCCATACCCATCATTGAAGGAGGGAAGTCATAGAAGACACTGTGACCCATATCAATACGATCAGTGAATACGGTAGGTGTAATATCAACAGTTGAGTGAGGGGATGCAATAGAAACACCAGTCTTACAAGTTGAAGGTGGAGGAGTATGTACCACAGTAACTAATTCACCACAAGTGTGAGTAGCTGGAACACCAAGAAAAGGAGAAGCAGTACAACATCTAACAGTGTAAGTAGCTCCAGATACTAAAGGATTGTTGTCTGCGTCGGCTTCAATTAAAAAGTTTGTTTCCGTGTGTAAAGCCAACGTGTTGTGTACATCAAAAATCTCTACGTTTGGTACGACCAGCCCTGGGAACGCTGCACACCTCACAAACGCAAAGAATGGATCCGGCAACACATCAGTAAATGACGGATTAACCGTAATAGTTGTCAACCCAATAAGAACCTCAGTTACAATCAACGTTAAATGACCGAACATTAGAAGTTTTGTTTTGTTTTTTTTCGAATGAAATCTGAAGGGGGTTAACTTAATACTATAATTAAACATAGGAAAGTGAAAATAACACATTACTCCAACCACCACAAACAGTAAATATAACAACCTTACCCTAAGTTGTTTCGTACTTTAGAATGTAGTCCTTGAAAACGATCTGTCTTTCAGGTGCTACACTGCGAGAGATATACGGTTGTAATACTTCTCTTGCTTGTTCTAAAGCAGAAGAGATATCTCCAAGTTGGTGATGAGCAATCATTCTATGTCTCCAGAGAGATAGTTCGTAAAGTTTGTTGTTAAATTGATCGAAGGCGTATTCAGGAACTCCACATTGCTTCCTCTGAGATTCCAATTTCAAAACCAATTGAGGAGATGTTAATACCATCGCATGAGACATTGCTATGGAGAATAATCTACAATTCGCATCTATTATAGACGAAAAACACTTTTCCCAAACCATTTCAAAACGTTCTGCTGACAAGCAGTGTGGAATCAACACCGAAAGTGTTGCAGCGTTTCCTTCTGGGTTTGCATCATCGTCCCATTCTTTAAAAACTAATTCCCATTCTTGATTGCTGGCAACAGCTCTCAAATATGATGTAAGATGAACGACATTCGCATAGCTTCTGACTTCATCGAATAATTCACACGCCCATAAGTAGTTATGGGTAACAGCACAAAAGGTAAGAGCAGCCCCGATAGTTGCACTACTCTTATGAGTGATGTGATTGTAAATGTGTTTAGCAGTTTTTACAGAGTCTGTGTTGTTAAATATGTTGGGTGTTCTGGATAATGTCACCAGAGCTATTGACCATGTTACGTCATTAGGTTCATGTTGTTGAATCAAATCTATTAATATTCTACTGGTATTGGAGTCTCGTAGCTCACCAGAACGTTGCAAAGCCGCTCCCAACGTTTCTGAATTTCCAGGATTCTGTTTTACTAGTAAGAGTATCTCACTACCACTGGAAGCCTGTCCAATGGCACGTCTTTCCGCAGTTCCATAACTTCCTTTTATTGGACTTAGCGGTCTGTCGGAGTTTAAAACAGCCGCTATTGCTTCAAATGGCAATCGTTGTCTGCTGTCGGAATGAAGTAGTCGGACACCTGATCGGAGGAGTGAGATGTTCATACCTGCAAAAAAATAAAATAAAATAAAATAAGTTATATCACAGAAACAGACGTGTATTATCAGATTGGTTCTTGCTGCTTCATTGTTATGTAATTTAAAAAAAAAAAAAAAAAGATAATTTTAACAACCAAATATTTAAAAAAAAAAAAAAAAAAAAAAAAAAAATTCCGTCTCGTGGGTTGGAAACACACACTGCAATGTTGGTTCGTTTTCACTTCCTTTTTTTTTTTTTTTTTTTTCTTGTTTGTTTCACTAGTAAAAATCTCTTTTATTTCTTTAGTAAGAATAATTATATTCAAGATTGCCTTTCAGAGGCAAAGGCGACAGGCTTCTCAGAGGTTATTAAATCGTGTTTAAAGCTGAGCACCCCTTCCGTAGAAGGGCCGCAACCAGAGTGCTAATAAGATTGAGTTGTTACCGAAAAGTGGTAACTTCAATCGGTTAGAATATTATTCTAGTAGTGCGCTACAGGTGAAAAAATCTCCTTTTTATTAAAAATAACTCCACTCAAGAATGTGACACAACTACTGACCACCAGAGCGAAGGATGTTTCTCACACGTGTTGCAGCATCTTGACTCTCAGATGCGTGCTCGTATACCAACTGGTACACTTCTGCAGAAGGGTTCAGCAGGATTCCTCCATCAATAACTTCATCAACGACAAGTACGAGAAGATCAAAGTTTTCGAGAAGAGTTCTCTTGTCGACCTGTTTTTTTTGTATTTTTTTGATATTTGTCATGATTTAAAAAAACAAACACCACCTCGACTAAAATACAAAGCACATACTCTAAATAACTGTTTTACAACACCTTCAATTGTTGTTAAACAGTTACTGATTACTAGTTCATTCTCATTTAAGCTTCCAATCACGTAGAAGTATGTCTCAGGGTTCATTGTAAATACAACTGTGTGAGAGTCAACTAACGTGATGTCACCTCCTTCTTTTGGAGTCGGAGCTGTTGTTGTTGTTGTTGTTGTTTTTTTTTTTACTAAACACTCGCACAATAACATAAGAAAATCATAATACACATACTGGTGTTGGTGTGTGTCTTCTCGTAAAGCTTCTTTTCAAAGGCAGTCTGCTTGTCAAGCTTTCCCTCAAAAGGCTCATCGTAGTACTTGGCGAAAAGACGATTACCTGAAAATTGTTATTATTTTTTTTTTAAACTCTTTAAATGGTTCCTTAAATATATAAAGATCAAACATACCCTCGTCATCGAGGATGACTACTCCCTGAATCTTGTGGATTATGTCAGTCATTTTGTTTAATCGGTTTCTGTTTTTGGAATGGAACTAATAATAATAATTTATGATTTAATCATTTAAATGAAGACGTTTAATAACTTTATTTCACATGTTGTAGTTACCTCCCCGACTGTAGAGAATACGGAACAGTGAAAATACTTCATCACTACGATTGCGAAACTACCACTGCGGACTCATGGTAGTTAATTTCAGTTTTGGTGGTCTGTTCATTTTCTTTCGCTTTTTTTTTTTTCAGCTTTGTGTTCGTTGCTCATTTTTCTGGAATTTTTTTTTTTTTTTCCCTTACTTACCGTGAACATCACACCCGTCAGAAGGAATGACTGCCCACTAAGAACAACACGAATTCAACTCGAGATAACAGTAAATTGATTACTGTAAACAGACGAACAACATATTACGTCGTTCGATGTTTTTTTTTTTAAAAAAAAACACACATTTTAAAAAAAACAACTTTTAAAAAAAAAAAAAAATCGTTCAAAAACTCGGAGAGGATAGTAATATAAATGCTCCGCCTTTTGAAAGAGAACTCAAATAAACGATACGTGCGATCATGTGTTTTTTTTTTTTTTTTTTTTTTTGCATTTACCAAAAGTGCAACATAACAAGCATCTACCAATGGTTTGGTTGCTTTGGGAAGTCTACCGGAATAGGCCAATCTGTTGTTGTTTTTTTTGTTTTGAAATTGATGAATGCGACTTTAAAGTTAAATAGAGCGGAAAAAATAGAAATATCATACGCAAATCACAATCCCTTGTAGCTAAGACTGTTTGTTTGTCTTGAAGGTGAACACAACGTGAGTAACACAACTAAACAAAAACAGAAACCAAACATCTCAAGAAAGTAATCACGATGCTGGTGAGGAGCTGGAGCTACTCGTCTGCTGTTGCTGTTGTCGTCGTTGGGATGATAGTCTCTCATGAAGCTCACTGTAAGCAGTAACCATACTTTGATGAAATGTAAGATAAGCTTCCGCCTCCTCAACAGAAGGAGCACAGAGTCCGTTTGTAGTCCGAGAGAGTGCTGGCATTACAGGCTGTGCTACCAAGGGTATTGAAGTGATAATACTTTCACTAGTCGACACGACCGGTGAAGTCTTAACTTCCGTCACATCTGTTGTGTGAGAAGGAGAACTAGAAGTTGATGGAGTTTTTGTATTTCTTTTAGTTATTAAATAACTCCCCTGGTACAGTCGATATGCTTCAGCTATTTCCTCAGCTGTTACTTTCGGTGTTGGTGGTTTCGCTTCTGTGGCTGTCGGAGTCTCATTTTCTTGAGCATCAGCATTGTTAGCATTTTCCACCGGAGCGACATTCTCAGCCTGGGCCGCAACAGCAGCAGCAGCAGCAACATCTCTAGCCTGCTGAGCTTCTCTAGCAGCATTTTTATTTGTGGTATCGATGTTTTGTCTACAGTATGGACAAGTCGTTTGTCTTTCTAACCACTGTCTTAAACAGTGTCTGTGGAACATGTGTGAACATCCTAGTTTTTTAGCATCACCACTGTATAATTCATCGTAGCAGATACTACAGGTTGGATCTTGTTCGACTTCCTCTTCGGTAGCATTTCTAAACTGTTCGTCAAGATTAGCAGCCAGCCTGCGGTAGTTCATAAAGTTGTGAGTAGTGCGATATAAGTTTCTAACTGTGACAAACATCTCTCTTAGAAGGTTTATTGGAAGACCATAATAAGTATAAATCACAAAGAAGAATATGATATAAGTCGCGCACTGTAATATGTCTGATACGATCTCAAGGTAGAATCTAACAGAACCTTTACCTTCCCATCGTCTATTACGTCGAGCATCAACAAAGTGAACTACTAAACGAAGGAGAGCAGTTGTCGCAAGGATTGACATTATGATGAACTCTTCTAATATTATTAGACGAACAGATGGTCCGTTAGTTGCCATATCACTAATGAAGAAATATCCACTCATAGCGTCAACTGTTATTAAGGTAAACAAGAACAATACAAGTCGTAACTGACCTGTTCCTACTGTGGGTGTTTGTTCAATAAATTCCAATCTCGACTGTCCCAACCAATGAAATATTTTCCAAACAACACACAAAACAAACAACGCTACCATCATCACCGTGAATTTTTCACTAAAAATAGTCAGCGTTAGGAATATTTCCATCAGAAAGAATGCAGTGTTTTCCATTACTTTTTCAACTTCTTGCACTCGTAAGTTACCCAAAAAAATAAATCTTATCAACTGAAATACCAAACTAACGATTACCATAAAACTATTAGATAATAGAACATTAAATAATCTACTTTGAGCGAGATGAACCATAGTCGGATAGTACTGCTGATGAGTGTAGAAACTACTCGCTATGACTACAGCCATTACTCCTAAACTAACGATGCTATAAATTGCTAACTTGTTCATTTTTTTTTTTTTTTTGTTGTGTGTTTTTTTTTTTTTTTTTTTTTTTTTTTTAAAATCCTGTATATGTGATGAATGATTAAAAGAACAGTTTTTTTTTACATTACTGCAATTTATAAATATATACTGCGAATTGAGTAATTTTGTCAAACATTTTTTTTTTTTTTTTTTTTCCCCCTGCTCCTGTCATTTTTTAAAACATATTATGAATACGATAATTTCAAAAAATAAATAATTTACCAAATCGTAATAACAATTATAATTATAATAGATTATATTAGCGAGCCAAGCAGTGCTTTATCTTAATATAGATTAGTAGCGCGTTGCAAAAAAAAAAAAAAAAAAAAAAAAAAAGAAGGGAAAAAAAAAAAAAAGGAACTCTTACTTTTGTTATTGTTTATTGCTGTTACTAGTTTTATATGAAGGGTTGCATACCTACATGTCAGATGGTGATCTTGCATAGCCTTGACACAACAAAACACCCTGTATGGGGTCAAGGATTTCATTATAAGGGGAAAAAAGAATCTCGATAAAGATATCAGAACAGAGCTTGTGAGCATACCGTAGATCTTTTGCGTCAGCATTTTTGATTTTGTCTTCCTGCCTACTCCGTTTTTTGTAACACATCGGGTACTCTTCTTTCTTTTAATTCTATCGAACTTGCAAAAATGGTATTGAGAAAAAAAAAGGGGAAAAAACGAGAAAAAAAATAAATTTAGTTTTGGCTTTTTGTTTAGACGCACTAGTGCATATTTCTCAATGAAATCTTTTTAACACACGCCACTAACAACAACTTTTCTTTAATACTCAACAATTATTGTCTTATTGTCATATAAAGAACAGAGTTCAAAAAAAGGGGAAAAGAAAATAAAAAGGAGGGGGGGAAAAAAAAACCTTCCCCTTCACTATGGGACATTAAAATTTTTAATAATCGACAGATAAAAAAAAAAAAGAACTACACGCCTACAACTGATTAATATTCACACTCGTGCAGTAGGTGACTCTTAAAACTCGTAACATTTATTATAGCCATACACAATGACATACTTTAATGAGATCTAAACCAGTCCAATCCAACTAATTTCTCTAAATAGTAACTCTTTGACTCTTCTCTTGAGGTGATGGCTGTGGTACATCTCCGATTGGATTCTCTACTTTTTTAGGATCATTTGGAGAACTGTAACTCTTCTTAGGAGGGCTGGTGTAAGCTGATTGTTGGTAATTAGAATCACCAGGTCCTTTATAATAACTTCTACCTCCACTTTCAGTACCATCATCTGAGGGTTTTGAGTAGCTTACATCTGTTTGTTCTTCAGTGTTGGAAGCGTAAACCTCTTCCTTCACACTTAACGCTTCACCAGATTCCGTTGTAGAAGTTGGAGGAACAGAGTCAGAAAGGGTTTCCTTAGGAACAGAAACAGCTGGTGGTGCAGCAGGTGGTCCACCAGGAGCATATTGCGGAGCTGCTGACCCACCAGGTGCGTATGACGGAATACCACTCAAACCAGGTGGAGCATACGATTGATTTGGTAAGCCACTTGGAGGATAAGGAACAGCACCAGGGAAAGGCATTGGAGGCGCTTCAAGACCACCTGGATAACCAGGCATTGGAGGCATTGGAGGCATTCCCGGAGGAGGAATTGGTGGCATCATCCCAGGCATACCCGGAAAAGGTGGCATACCAGGAACATTCATAGGCATCGGAGGGTACATAGGCATACCAGGCATACCAAAAGGCGGCATCCCAAAAGGTGGCATCCCAAACATAGGCATCATCGGAGGCATTGCAGTAGTAACCTTCTTACCGTAATGATTAAGTTCTTCTTCAGATAATAATTCATCTGGTACTCCTTCCATTCCAAATACTTCGAATTCAAATGTTGATCGATGCTCTAATGCTCCAGGTACTTTCTTTATTTCCATAGTGTGTTGTTTAACGTAATGATTACGAAGACCAATCGCGTTGTTCAGACGACGTTCACATCTGGGACACCGAAAATGTTTTTCTTTCTGGTGTTGGATGAGCATACTTTCATCTCCGAACTTCTTCTCACAATAATAACACCACGGCTGTGTGTGTTGTTTAGTATTGATTTCTATGGACTGTACTTTCAACATGAGTTTAGATACATACCTTTATGTCTTTTCCTTTGGAATCTCCAGACGACTTCTTTTTCTTCGGCATCTTAACTTCTTATACCTGTTGCTGAATAGATGTTATAAAGTACATTTCTACTTACTTAAATTGCGATCAGGTGCACCACCAAAAGAGTGCGTAATGAAACAGAAACTATTTGTAGTCTGGTTTTGGCTCGTTTTGTTCATATGAAGACTGACAAAACAATTTGTGTGTGTTATTTATTTTTTTTTATTTTTTTATTTTTTTTTTTTTGTACCGACGTAGTAGAGAAGACTATTCAGATTGATATGGTTATGATTTATTTTCCCCCCTGCAACAGGATTCTGTTTGCGTTAAATGAATTATGCGGAGTGGAGTCAAACGCTGTGCAGCCTACAGGGGCCAGTCCCAACTAGCACCCCAGCTGCGTTCAACGAAATATAAATTACAAATTTATATAAAGGCTAATCTGAATGGCCTATTCTTGCGTTTGTTTTTCTCTTCACTTTTTTTTTTTTTTTTTTTTTTTTGACTATTTTTTTTCCCCTCCCAAGCTGGCAAAACCGGTCTTTTTAGCTGAAAAAAAAAAAAATAATCTCTCGCTTTGTTGTTGTCGGGTAACACAAATTCATTAAGAAATTATTTTAACAGCGATTGGAGCAGCAGATTCAATTGTACAGCAAATGATAGCAGCCAAGTCATGTTATTTTTTTTTTTTTTTTTTTTCCCCTTTAAATCCCTCCTCTGCCTTCTTCTCAATAACTCATTTAAGAAATGAATTTGTTGGCGAAACCAATATTGGGAAACATCCCAAAAAAAAAAAAAAAAAAAAAAAAACATAAAAACCAGAATAACAATAACGAAACAGCGGAAGGAAAAGAAAGAAAGAAAAAACGTCATTTAGTGACGACAAAAGAATGGGGGTGAAAAAAAAAAAGCTTCTTACAATCTTGTTCGGTAATCCACGAGTAAAGTACAATGGAATCACATTAAAAAAACAAGAGCATGTTTGCACAAATATTTCACATCAGACAGTGTGCATATGGCTTACAGTGGTTATCCGCGCATAAGCTTCTTGTTTCCTTTAATAAGATATCCTTATTTTTATTTTTTTTATTTTATTTTTTATGAACACACCGCAGACATAACAAAACCGAAAGACAGAAAACCCATTCAGAAAGTTGCTGTACACAACTCAAAGAGTCGACAATAGAAGAGACCCGTTCACCTTCCTGCTTTGACTTCTTCTTCTTCTTCTTCTTTTTTTTTTTTTCCTTCTGAGAATTTAAGAGGAAAGAGGGCAACGAACTGAAAGAAGAACAAAGAATCGAAGAACATACAAATTGCGATTTTTTAGCAAACTTTGCAAAATTTCTCAAATTTCCTTCTCACTTTTTTTTTTTTTTAAAAAACTTTTGGTTGCTTTGTTTTGTTGAAATGAAGTCAAAAGTCACTAACTCAGACGGGAATGCAGGCCTAAGTATAACCTCTCCCAGAAGAGCTTCTAGGAAGGTAGCCTGTGATGACAGGAACTTGATAGTAGTAACATTTCTTAGTCACTAATACTTGATGAATTGTGATTGTCTTCACTTGACATCTCTTTATGATCTCTTTTACGAGGCGGCGGATGAACACCAGTATCAGACATACTTGCATCAATATTCCAGTCTTCCTTTTCCTTTACAGCATTTGCTACTTCTTTTGCAGCTATGTCCAACGATGCATTTTCAGTTATGTTATTTAATTGTTTCCATTGTCCTTTCGATTCTGATAAGGATTTTTTAGGTAACGGTGGTATTGTCGTGTTTGGTGTTATTATTTTAATCTCCTCCTTCACAAGTACTGATTTGCTACTCTTTGCGTTGATGCTTTCGGTGGTTACATTGCTACCGACTTGAATCTGGTTGGGTTTTTGTGAATTTCTTAGCCTATCTTCCTGAAGGTCTTTTAGAGTCGCACGCTGTAATTCCTGTTTGTTTTTTTGTTGTTGTTGTTGTTTTTTTTAAAACTGAATACTCGCAGTTGTTTTAAAAGAAGGAAGGAAATATAGAAAATCAACGATACCTCACTCTTGACAAAAATTACTACGGGATTCTTGGTACCGTAGGCTCCCATGAATTGAACTTTTGTTTTGAAATCACTATTGCTCTTTAAGACAATTCCTAGGGAACCTTTCTGAACTATAATTTGATCTGAATTTCCGACTCGGACATCAGCCTTAGCGATGACGGTTACCCCATCTTCAAAACGGATAGTTTGATGTAGTTTTGTTGGAATTGGTGTTGTAGGTTGATCTGATGTTTTTGGTACGGTGTCGCGTTGTTCTTGAGAGCGAATGACTTGTTCGAGTCTTCCAATTCTTTTTTGAAGAGCCAATTGTTGTGGAGAATCTTTATCGTGATCTCTTTCAATAATATTTCGAAGCCTATCAGCTTCAGCTTTGTCATATTTAGCTGCTTCCGCAACCCTTGCCTTTTCCTCTTCAAGTTTTCTCAACCTCTCAGACAATGAGGTTTCTAAATCCTGTGTTGGAAGTGGTCTTCGTTGGACCACCGGCATCATTGCGGTTTCAGGCTTTACCACCGTACCCATGGTAAAGACTAAGCATATAATAATTCCGAACAAGAACGCACCTACAACAGCACCGACCCATCCCTGTCTGCGAACCCAATAAGGAAGCCCAGGAAGAGCACTGCTTGATTGGATCTTTCTGTAAAATTTGGTTTGTGTGTTACTGTGATGATTAAAACATTTAAAATAAAAATAAAAATAAAAATAAAACTTAATAACATACCTAAACGAAGGTTCTCGGTGATATAGCTGTGGTGTTCGCGGGGCTCTCCTGCCCTCTTCATAGCCCATCATACTATACGAAACCCATATCTGGTTGTTGTCATAAAATAGATTTTAATCATCTTACAGACCTTCCCATTAGAATAATAAAAGTTAACATGAAAAAAAGTAAACAAGCGACCGCTGGGCGCCTAATGTTTTTTTTTCCTTTCTTTAAAAAAAAAAAAAGGGAAAAACCGTATGAACTATAATAATAAACTAACAATAAATACCTACCTACACCACCCCCACCACCCTGAAGGTGGTAAAAAGGGATAGAAAAAGAAAAGAAGGAAAAAAAAGAAATCACTTTCTTCCAGATGCAGCAACGGAGAAAAATATTTATTCACATAAAGTGTGCTGTGTAAACTGGCACACAGAGAGGTTGGGAGGGGGAGAAACTGCAGTATGAAACGCTAGCCTGCTTGAGAACTCTGAAGACATGCAGACAACGCTTATGCTTAACTAGGTACTGGTGCCTGACTGGAGGTTGCTGGATCAGTCTGGGCCAGCTGGGCAACCTGTTTGTTAGTTAGTTAAATTGTGAATAACAAGAACAATATAATTAAAAACATAAAACCCATACTGAATGACCTTTATATGGCCCTGGTTGATTGGCTCCTACGGTAGCTGCTGCCCCTTCAACGCCTTGCATCATTGAACTAACTTTTTGTTGACGTTCCTCTTCTTTTAATGATTTTCGACATTCTGTGAAGTAGTTGGCGTGCATGGAACTAAATTCTGTCTGGATCTCATCGTATTCTGATTGAAATCGTTTTACTTGGTCTTGGAAGTGAGTTAATGAGACTTGCATCGCCTTCATCTGTTGTTTGTTTGTTATTATTTATAATCACAATAAGGTTAAAACATAAAGGAAAACAACAAGACATACTTGAGATGTTTTCTTACTTAAGTTATCTTTATAAACGTTCAATTGTTCTGCTACTTCAGGACCAGGTTGACGAGCAAGAACTCCCTTGAGTTCGACGTATAATTTTTCCTTTTCGGAAATTAATTTTTCTTTTTCACGAACTTCTTCAGTTTTAACAATTAATTGCTTTTGGAGTTTGTGAGTGCGAGTCAGTGCTTCGTACGTGTGAGGTTCAGAACCTTCCATTTTATGCCAACGATGGACATTAAGAGGGTTTTGGAGCTCGTCTGTGAGTGCTTTTACTTTAGCGCGTTCTCTAATAAGAGAATTCGTTTTGATGTTAATTTCTAACTTGAGGCTGTCGATTTTGGAGATGAATGTTTTTACAGAGTTAAGCTCTACTCGTAGTTGACTACTTTTCTCTTTTAGTTGTCGTAATTCAACCATTCGGTCTCGGTATTGGATGTCTCCCTTATTCATTGTCGATTGTTGAATTCGAATTCGTTCATACAGTCTCGACAGCTCGTCATTCCTCTTAATGAGTTGTGCTCCTAAGATATCACGTTCGTTCATTACGTTCTCATAGTCGCGTTTTTGTTTTGCCTTTTCACTGTCAGCTTCGTTTATTATCTCATTAAGTTTGTTTATTTCATTTGCTAAGGATATTATTTTCCTCGTATTCGCGTCGATCATTGTGACAAATTTTTGTTTTCTAAGAAGATAACGCTTTTTTTCACTTTCTAATTTTGATTTTTGAATGTTATGATGAACCAAGTCTTTTTCTTTTTGTTGAATTTCTTCTTTTAGTTGGAGGATGCTGTGGTTCATTATTTTAAACTTCCTGCGCATATCCTGGATGTCGGAGTGTAGTTCCAGGAGATTTTTTGAATATAAATTTCTCTCATTGAGAACCTGCTCGAATAGACCTTGTTGTTGTTTTAGTTTGTTTTCACTGTCGTGGATGGCACGTTGGCTTTCATCTACTTTTGATTCAAGAATACGAACTTCATCCATTGATCTGACGTAGTGTGTTGATGCCTCGCCTGCTTCTTTCTCATACTGTAAGGTTTCTTGTTCCAAATGATAGATAAGTTCGCGTTGTTTGTGTCCGTGTTTTTCATATCCTCGTATCTCTTGTTCAAGGTTGCGTTTTTGATTTTCTTTTATTAAGAGCCAGTCTTTTTGTTTTTGAGTTCCTCCCTGAGCTTTTAAATAATTCTTATTTAGAATATCCCTCTCTCTTGTTAGATCGTCGATTTGTTTTCGATCGCTTTCACAGGCTTTTCGACCGGTGCTTATGTTGGTTTCCATTTTTTGAATCTCTAAGTGAAGGTTGTTTCGCTCGTGCTCGACATCGGCTCGTTGCTGTTCCAAAACACGATTGCGTCGTTGGACTGTATCGCGTAGCTTACTTGATCTGTTCAGTTCTTGTTTCTGTGACAGAGCATCGTTCTCCTTTATCCTCAACTGCGCTTGTAGATTTTGATTTTCTGCTTTCACAGCTGATGTCCTCTCAATTTCAGCTTCCAAATCATGTTGGTATTTTTGAGTTTTCTTATTAATACTTTCGTATTCCTTGATTGCTCTTTCGGTTGCGCTTTTTTGTTCGTGAAGTTGCTCATCAAGACGTTGAATTGCAAGGTATGATTGGTTTAAAACACTATCATTTGTTTTTATGAGAGAATGATGACTTAGGAGTTCACTTTTTAGAGTTTTCAGTTCTCTTTCCCAATATTCTTTGCGTCGTTTTTCTTTGTCGAGGAGATCCAGTTTGTCGACCATTACGTCATTTATATTCTGAATTTGATTATCTTGTAATTCCTTATCGTGGACAAGTTTAGACATCGATTCGTGGTACTCAGTGATGTTACCTTGGATTGCTACTAATTGTGTCTTCTGGGTATCTCGTTCTTTTTGAAGATCTTCTCGTACCTTCGCTAATTCTTGTAAAGCACTGTCATGTCCTATAAGTCCACTCACACCCTTTTCCACTTGTTTCTCCAAGTCTTTCAACTCCATTCGAAGCCTTTTAATATTTTCCTTGGCTGTGATTTCCTTTTCTTTAGACTGCTCCAGTCTTGATTTCGCTTTCGTAATTTCCTTTCGGAGTGTTTCTATTGTCGAGTGATCTCCAGCGCTAAGGTCCTCAGCAGTTTTTATCTTTGATTGGCAGGTGTGGATTTCACTTTGTAGGTCCAAGCATTTTTTGAGGAGTCGTTTTTCTCCATCGTGAAGTTTCAGGAACGAGGCATGCATTGTATCATACTCTTTACGATATACTTCGAGGCTTTCATCACTTTCTAACTCAAGTAGAACTTCTTGAAACTGACGTTCGCATTGCTCAAAAGATGCATTCTGTTGTTGAATACGTTCAAATGTTTCGTCATCAGTTTTCAACATTTTCTGCCCCCCCTGCCCACGGCTGTTGTTAAAAACGAATTAAGTATTATTTTAATTATTGTTTTCATAATCAATCATGTAAACTATAACTCGATTGGCTTGAATGAAAAATGGGGTTTCTGGAATGGACGGGGTGCTCCGACCACCCATCCTCCGATGGAGGAGAGGCGGACCTGGGAAAGGCGTGGTCGGAGGAAAGAAAAAAAAAAAAAAAAAAAAAAAAAGGAAGCAAAAAAAAAAAAAAGAAAAGAAAAGAAAGAGACAAGGAAATAGCAAACGTGCGGGGAAATTTCCTGGGCAACAACCGACTCTCAAAAAGACCTGATGGAGCGGTTGAGCGAAAAACCAGTTCACATCCTTATTCTCTTCGGAAAGTTGATATTGGATATGGAGTACTTGTGAATTTCCAGCAAAACATAGCATTTTAGATACGCCATTAAAAGACTTTGGAGGGAAGATGTTGTAATAAGAACCGTAGTCACATTCGGTACATTGTTATTGTGTCCCAGGAAAGAAAAAAAAAAAAAAAAGGAAAGGAAAAAATCTGCTTCCCACAAGTACAACACAACAGTAAGTGTCTAGAACGTATTACTACTAGTTGGTTGATGGTTTTTTTTTTTTTTTTGTCTAAAGTCATTGTGAGAGGTTCATTTGTCTGAGTAACTAATCCATAGAAAAAAAATGAAAGCAGATTATCATGATCTGCCCTCACTTACTAAAGAAATATTGTTACCGTCTCGGTATTTCTTTTTTTTTTTTTTTTATTTGCAAGCAAATTAAAAAAAAAAAAAAAAAAAAAAAATTTAAAAAAATAAAATTAAAAATCGGAAACTGATAACTCTGCATAGAATTGTCAAGGGTAGTAATTCGTTTATGACTAACTGATTTGTGATTACTGCATGGGCGGGGGTAGAACTATAATGCAGCTCTTAGTCCAATATTTTATTCCTCCCTCCCTCCGTATCTTTTTATTAAAAAGGGTCTGCATCTTACACCACAAAAACTAAATGTAATCAGCATGTCGGTGAAAAGATAAGGCATTAACCCTTAGATTGAAAGAAAAATATAAAATGCTTTCTTTTGTTTTTAGTGATAGTTTTTTTTTTTTTTTTTTTCTTTATTGTAGTCTTCCTTTATTTTATTTTTATTTTCATTTTTCTTTTTCTTTTTCTTTTTTTTTATTACTATTCATCAACCAAAATTTTCATATGTTTTTTAATAAAAAAAAAAAAAAAAAAAATTGTGTTTTATTGTTATTATTATTATTATTTTTTTTCTCTCTTTTCTTCTTTTTTTTTTTTTGCTTGTTTGATTTGCACACCCTAAAGCCAGTTATTATTGCTGTCACAATCGACTACTTTATGTTACGGATGTGACAGGCCTTGGGCATTGGTCAATAAGAGCCAATAAATTACACAACAGAAAATAAAAACCTCACTGATAAAATATACAATCTCCCATAAACAATTTCGTACGTTACTAACCCATTTGAGTATCCCCCTTAAAGAAAAGGGGATACATCAAAAGGAGGTGCAAAAGAAGAAAAATAGAGGTGGGAAGAAAGGAAGAAAAAAAAAAAAAAAAAAAAAAAAAATTCTGCTGCAACTAGTGTCTGTAAAGTTGGACAGTGTTTCTTTGTATCATCAAACACAACGTAAGTATTTACCGTTGTAATCACGTAGCCAAGTAATTGCAATCGAAGAATACGAACAGCCCCTTTTTTTTTTTTTTTTTTTTTTTTTTTTTTTTTCTTTCCTCCCCACAATTTATTTCCGCTTTTAGAAAGTCTTACACGACGAACATTAGAAGAAAAAAGAAGAAAAAAAAAAAAAAAGGGGGGAAATAGTGTAATTTTGAGGGAAACTTCTTTTTTGATTTCTTTTTTTGGAAAAAGGGGGGGAAAAAAATCCTTATATATCAAGTATTCGCTGCGAGAGGTTTGCCGGCATTCAGCCGACATACTTGTCAACCAAATTAACACAAAATCGGTGATTTTTTTTTTATTTTCTGCATGTGTGATTTTACGTACTGCTCAAAACAATTTAAAACCACTGCAGAGAGCCTTACGACTCCTTTCTAATGTTCCTTGTCGTGGAAATGGAATACAAGTGACGAAGGAAATAAAAACAGAAAAAACTAAGACTAAAAAATAGCTTGTTGGGAGATAATAGATAGTTAGTTAAAATAATGTAAAAAAAAAAAAAAAAAAGACCGTAGCATAATATTTCCATGTAATAACACGTGGATATAAAAAACAATAAAATAAATAAAAAAATAAAAATATCACAATACTGACTAAAAAAAGTAGCATAAGCAGGTTAGAATTATCTGCTTCTAAACAAAATAAACATAACTCGTGCTCCAATCACATCTATGATATAAAAAGATACAAGTAGCAATATTGTAAAAATCTTCATTTTTTTTTTTTTTTTTTTTTCCTTCTGCGATTCAATTAAAACAAAAAAAAAAGAGGGGAGTATGGAAAAAAAAGTATAATGAAGGGGATGGGAAATCACTGTTTGTTTCCACCAAAGGAAATTAACGACATCCTTTCGAAAAATTAGACGTGCTTTGTGTGTTGTGTGTTGTAACGTAATTTATGAATAAGAAGTGGGAAAATAATTTTCGGGAAATAGCTGTTTTTTTTTTTTTTTTTTTTTTTTTTTTTTTCCTTTAGTTCACTATATGTAAACCATATACAAAGGACAAGTGCACATAAAGGTTTTCTCAGCCAATCAAGACGAGGAAGGGAAGGGGGTGCGCCGCCAACGCAAAAAAAAAAGAAAGAAAACTTGTGCATCCTTACAACTTGAATACGTCTTCTGAAAAAGGCTTTTTTTTTTTTTTTTTTTTTTTTAATTTTTTTTTTTTTTTTTTCGCAAACAGAACTACAACGGAAGTCTCTTAAACTACTCCAAATCAACACCTCAGCCCTTAGAGCAAAAAAAAAAAAAAAATAGAAATGGGGAGTGGGAAGCTTCAGTCATATTCAATTCTTTTTTTTTTCTTTTTTTTTTTTTTTCTTTTTTTTTTTTCCCTCTTTCCCATGCATCTTGTTCTGTTGTTTACTTGGTTGTGGGCTGCCAAAGAAACACCAGCCTAAGATTATACGATATTTATTGATTGGACACACTCGTTGTATTAATATATGAAGGCCAACCTAAATAGAGGGGACTGGAATTCTGAGCCTGCAGAGTATCCATTCTTACTACAGGACAAAAAAAAAAAAAAAAAAAAAAAAGGACAAAAAAAAAAAAGGAGGAGGAGGAAGAGGGGAAATAAGTATCAAACTTTGAAAAAATAAAAAGAGGGGGGAAGGAAAAAAAAAAACATAACAAATCCGTTTTCCTTTGCAATAGACAAAGAATATAAGAAACACGGAAGAATAGAGCGCCATGTGAGATAACAGGCTATAAATAATTAGAAACTAATTGGACCCTCCTGAATAATATTAAATAAATAATTCGATTCGCCTGTACCGCCATCACAGGCAGGTAACGTGAACGTTAACCTGCTGCCGCACCCAGACAAGTCAAAGTAATGTATTTCTTTTTTTTTTTTCATTACATGCGCAAGGAGGAATAACGGAAATGCTTTTGATGTGCGGCCCAAAAGCTCCCAAAGAAAAAAAGGGAAGAAAAAAAAACAAGAAAAAAAAAGGAAGGAATGTGCGTGAATATGCAATAATAGCGCAATTTTTTTTGTTTTTTTTTTGTTTTTTTTAAATTCCTCAACTCAGGTGAGGATTTATGAAAAAAAAAAACACTGCGCGATGCAAGGAAAGAAACAGCACCGCCTGGGACCATCCCGTTAGTACAAGAGACATATGGGTGAACAAAAGTTTTCATTCAAACAATCAGAACGGACACCTTCTAACCAAAAATAGTAAACTTCACTGCAAGTAAGTTCAACAACACTGTCGTCGACTGGCCTTGCTTAGTGAATTACTGCTATACAGATATCTTGATACGCAAGGAAAGATGAATTGATGGCTTGTAATTCATTACTTATAATTAAAGCATTATCTCGCAAAGGGCTTTAAAAAAAAAAAAAAGAAATATGGTTGTGCCACTCGCGCTGACTTTTTTTTTTCTTTGTTTCCATTTTTTTCTTTTTCTCGCTTGTGTTTTTTTTTTTTTTTTTTCTTTTTGAGATATCCTCCCGTTACCCCTACTCCGAAATGACGACTCGACTCTCTTAGAGCAAGCGGCAACGAGAAAAAAGGCTTCCAGATGTATTGTGCTTGCACAGACCTAATCAATAAGGATGAACAAAAAAAGAAAAAAGCGAGAAATCGGGAAAAAAGACAAACTGTTTTGAACAGTAATAAGAATACGGTGCAAAAAAAGAGAAAAAAAAAGGAAAACATCCTCAAAAAGAAAACTTAATACAAAGTGATGTGACTCACAAATAATGTGCTTAAATTCTTTTTTTTTAATAACGCATGAGGTTTTTCGTGCACAACGATGGCTCTTAACCTTTAATTGGGATCGGGTCTGGTTAACAATGACTTCGTTCTACATGCTCACTGTGATTCAAAAGTACCCGAACGCTTCATAGAGACTCACCTCAGGAAAAAACACTCCTAACCACTACTACTCCTTGCGTATTAATAAACAAGAAGAAGTCACGTGAACAATGCAGGATGGCCAATGTCTAAATAAAACCCCACCCAACAGGGAAAGAAACGATTTTTTTTTTTTTGCAATGGAAGGGGCGTGAAGAATTCCAACAGGATCATTTCACATTATTTATTGAAAAAGCTTTTAAAGTTTTTTTTTTTTTTTTTTTTTGCGCTTGTTAAATGCAAAGAGAGCGGAAGGGAGGCTAAAATATGAAATTTTAAAAAAAAAAGGGGGGGGGAAAAAGCCATAGCGCACTCAAAAAAATAAGAGCGTTGTATTGTATCACAAGGAACATAACGGCAAAATCAGTTTTTTTTTGTTGTTGTTTTTTTTTTTTTTTTTTTTTTTTTTTTGTAAAAAAAGGAATAATTGATTTTGCAATATAAAAAAAATACAATCGTAATGAAGCATAACGATAGTTAACATCTGATAAGGATATAGTGACTATTTTGAGCGCCTAAAAAAAAAAAAAGAAGGTAAATGAAGATAAATGACATTGTTGCAAGCCTTTACATGGTTTTTCGTCAGAACCCCTCACCGGAGAGAATAAACATTATGTCTACACTTTCATGTTGAAAAATTTGTATTACCAAACATGTCTTCCTGTAAGGGGTAAGCATTTTTTTTTTATTTTTTTAAAAATTTCTCTTTTTTGTTTTGTTTTATTGTTTTATTCGCTCCGTTGAAGGAACCAACGGGATAAAAAAAAGAGGATAAAAAAAGAGAACGGGGGGGAAAAAAAAAGAATAAATAAATAAGGGAAACCCCCCTGACTATAACACAATACTTTCCCGGAGAGGAAAATCTGAAAAGTGGTTTGCTGTAAGATCTAAAATGAAAGAATTTAAATTCCCTGCAGTTTAGTACCTTTCTTCGTAACCATTAGTAGGCCTATTCTGATTTACGAGGCGATTTTCTCTTTTTTACCAAAAAACCAACGAGGCTCTTTTTTTTTTTTTTTTTCCTTTGAAGTCAGTCGGATGATATCTGCGTGTTGAAGATTAGCTGTTTTCCAAAAAAAAAAAAAAAAAAAAAAAGAAAAGAAAAAAAAAAAAAAAAAAATATGACTGCACACCCAGAAAAAGTTAACAGAATCGTCCTTACAAATAATATCGCCAGAAAGGCGCAGAAAACGGAAAAAAAATAACATAATGAACAGCACGATGAAAAGAGAAGAAAGAAAACAAGAGCGACGGATGAATAGTAATAAACATAACATTAAGAACCATCGATAACTGTGTAGTGAGTATTTTGTATGTATAAAAGGGGGGAAACAAAAATAAACAAAGGAATGAGAGATAAGTATATATTGCCGAGCTGTAAATAGCAAAAAAAAAAAGAATTTTCTTTTTCCCCCTTTCTCTCCTTTGGGAAAAAAAAAAAAAAAAAAAAAAAAAATGGACGGGTATGTGAAAGACACAGCTTCACACTTTCAAAAAAAGAAATGAAAGAATCAGGGAAAACTTGCCAGACCTCTTATCGATTTACCGTTGATATCATTTTCGGATGTGTCTTTAATCTTACCTAAAAATAACTGGTTTAGATCAGTCACGCGAAGCAGATACACAAAATAAATGGCACTCGAAGGTGGGGTCTTTTCCTCGGCATCAACGCAACCGTAGTAAAGCACTATATTTTATTTACTATTTCATAATATTTAGCAGTAACGCTCTTTTTTGTCAATTTTTTTTTTTTTTTTTTTTTTTTTTTAAATTCCCGCTTCTTTTCTTTTTCCCCCCTGCCCTAGCACCACCTAGAGACCCACCCAAAACAGGTTTTAAAAAAAAACACCCACATGTATACATCCGCTCGCTGCATAATTACGTTTGCTCGCGAAAGATGTACAACGCACAACTTGAAAAACTCTATGAGAAGAAGAGACGGATTTAAAAAAAGGAAATTAAAACATTTAATACTGACCTCAAGATTGGTACAGAAAATAAATGGTGGCTCCTGTCTTCTCAGGTTTCCTCTCTAAGGTTCGTACTTTCCACAAAAAAAAAAAAAAAAAAAAAACCTGCGTTGGGTAGCACAAAAAAGTGGCACAACTCGAAAAAAAAAAGTTTCAGAGGTACCATTTCAGAGCAACAGGGGTGTGACAACTCAAAGTCACTTCTGAACACTCAATGGCGTGGAACCAAGAGGATAAAATCAGCACAGATAGCTAATTATATGATACATGCATCCTTTTTGTCTTTTTTGTTTTTTGTTTTTTGCTTTGTTTCTTTTTGTCCTCCTCCCTCCCTTCCTAGTGTGTTAAAAATAGTCTCTCATATGGAAGTATCAAAAATACCCAAAGGGAAGACAAGCGTATCTTTTTTTTTAACCTCAGAAGTACCTGAATGGTAAGCCCTGGGACATGTAATGTGCCTTAGTCGTACTGCAGGTTAATTTTCTTGAAGACGAAAAAAAAAGAGAGCTTCTTCTCACTGGGAAGAGATCAAAAAAAAAAAAAAACTAATTTTTAACAAAATATAAGAAAAATAAAGTTAGAAAAATAAAGAAGAAAGAAAGAAAAAGGGAAATTTCTTTTTTTGTTCGTTTTTTCGGTTTTGCATTAAACGCGCAAGCGAAAAAACGTAACAAAACTTCCCTACAAATATTATCTAATCTGAGCTTCTTTTTTTTTTTTTTTTTTTTTTAAATTGTTGCCTAGCTACTGGGGGATTAACAGAAAAAAAGAAAAGAGAAGAATAAATAAACAACAAAAAAAAAAATTATATTTTTCTCTCTGCATGTTGACAACAATGTAAAAAAAAAAAAAAAAAAAAAACGAAATACTGCTTCTGCTGTAAATGAGAGGATTGCGAAGATAACGAAGGAATAAAACCACTCAGATAAGCCTTATATATTTTGTGGGATCGCAGACAATATTACCGTAGCACAGGGAAATAGTTAAATAACGGCTCTTAATCTGAATATTTTCTTCTCCGACTTCGTCGGTGCAAAAAAAAAAAAAAAAAAAAAACGTCGACAAAAACATCGAACGTTTAAAAAAATAACAACGTTTCTTCATTCATCTCATTGGCTGCCCTTACTATCTCGTGTAAAGAACATTCACTGGGATGAACCAAAATTGACCGGTAGTAATAATCGAGGGTTTTTTTTTTATTCTTTTTTTTTTTTTTTAAAACGATTTCGTCACACTAAACTCTTCAGTGAAGTAGGAACGCAATTTATTTTGAAGAGAGGGGGGGGAAGGCTATAAATAAATATTATTTGGTAATTTTTTTAATAAAGTTCTTCTTTAGACTTGTGAAGCGTTTTTCATTACGGAATAGGGAAATAGGAAATGCGAGTTCGAGAATAGTATTATGAAAGAAAAAATAATAATAATAATAATAACTATAAAAAAAAAAATAATAATAACAATAAAAAAAAAAGGGACAGCGGAGGCGCGATACATAAAGAATATTCACAAGGTAAAGCTGTGAAAAAAACTTCACCTGAGAAGGTTTTTCGAAGAAAAGAACTGCTTACAGTGAGCCGTTTAGTAGTACTTTTTTTTTTTTTTTCTCTTTCTTTTCCGTTCTTAAAAAACCATATTTTCCGGACACTACAGTCTATATCGCTTAACTCCACCGCCAACAAGTATAGGGAAAGCAAAGTTGTTGAAAGCCATGAGATTTGAGCATCACTGCTTCCTCTTCTTCTTCTTCTTCTTCTTCTTCCTTTTTTTTTTTTTTTTTTTTTTTTTTTTTTGCAAAAAATACGCCCCGAGAACATTTAATTCAGGAAAAGAAAAAAATATAAATAAATAAACAAATAAATAAAACAAAACAGGGAACTGTACTTTCCAAAATTCAGCACCGAACAACAACAATAATGTCGTTGCCAGAGGAACTTGTTTAATCCATTTTTTCGGGTTTTATCGGTTGCTCATATTTTTGATAAAGAGCAACTCGTCTTAAAACAGCTTGTCGAAAAGAAAGATAGGATTAAGGTTTCTTTTTTTTTTCTTTTTTTTTTTTTTGCCATATTCTGTTGACAGAAGAAGATGCGAGAACAAAGTGCAGTGAACGTCGATGAATTAACATCTACGTTCCCTCCTCCCTATTCTCTAAACAAAAATGTGAATCTTTATGAGTAGAGAATAAAGGGATAACATTAAAGAAAGAAAAAATTTTATAAAAAAAAAAAAAAAAATTGACGTTTACGCACGAGCAGCTCCCTATACTTTTATTTATTTATTTATTTTTGAAATCCTAACACTTGTACATCATGGTAAGCTTACGGGATATCAATCATTCGATTCTACACAACCGTAAAGACTCCCTCAGGTGTGAAGGGACGTTGTGACCATCAATATTTGTGTTAAGACCCACTTGACATAAGAGCAAGTGTTAAGGATGCTTGATAACACCTATTTTCGCCAAGAGAGGAGGCGCATGCCACAGGGGGTGAAACCAAATAAAATAAAATAAAAACAGAAATTTTATATAAAGATCTAAGCATGCTGCTAATGTTTTTTTTAATTTTTTTATTATTTTTTTTTTTTTTTTTTTCTCTCTCTTTTTTTAAAAAAGTAAACGAGAAACGTGAATGACCTGCTCGTTATAAACAGATACTGGATGCAAAATATGACTAACAAAATAAACTGAACAAAAACAAAGTAACCTGTGAGCTGACCTCACATGGGTGTATATGCGTGACGGCGCGAGGGTAGAATGAGATAAATGGAAATTAGATTTTGTTTTGTTGTAGTTGTTTTAAATAACAGCAACAACACTATCACGTAATTAAGTAAAAAAAACGAAAAATGGGGGAGGTGGGAAAGCAAAAACAAATGTCAACTTTTTACTTCTGGTTTTTTTTTTTTTTTCTTTTTTTTTTTCTTCTTTTTTCCTTCCGGAAAAAAAGCAAACCATTAAAACGCGAAGACGAAGGGGGAAGGAAGAACCCACAATAGGGACAAAATAGAAACTGAAGCATTCACGAAAGTATGAGTACTTTTTCCTTTACAACGACAACCTTGCAGGATAATTTTAACAAAAAAAAAAAAGTAGCAAAAAAACAAAAAAAAGAAACGAGTCGAGAGAGGGAAGATATAAAAAGGGAAAAAAAATGGTGAAGGAAAAATTTTTAAACAATTGCAGTAGTCGCAGCAACAGTATGACCCCTTACCGAGAGCGGAAGCTGAATATCCGTTCTTTGATAACTCTGTCTAGTAGGGTCATACATTGGTACAGGCATAGTGTTAGCAGCCTGAAGTTGTGTTTGAAAGTGAAGTTGTTGTCCTGGAAGCTGCAATTGTTGTGTTGGTAAAATTGCTGGCTGAGTTGGAATTTGGATCTGCTGTTGAACTGGAAGCTGAAGCTGTTGTTGCACTGGGAATTGAATGGCTGAAGCCTGATGCTGAACTTGATAAGGAAATGATTGGTAAACTGGTTGAACAGTTGCTGTAGGAGCAACAGCCTGATGTTGTGGAAATGCAGCACCACCTGCAATGGAATAGTCAGCATGGCTGACAAGCGTCGTCCCCAAGTTACTGGCACTCAAATTTGCTGCCTGTTGGTGTGATGGTGAATTTGTGATCGAAAGAACAGGTGTTGACATCCCACTGGATACGCTTGTTGTTGGACTCATTCTGGAACTCTCGTAGAATCTCATAAAGATTTCACAACCATCATAGACTGTGGCATTCAATGCAAAAGATAAGAACGCATCACTCACTGAAGGGAATCTAATTAAAACAGTACTTTGATTTATGTTATCATCAGCAGTGCAAATAAAGTTAACAAACCCTCTTTCCTTCAATGCTTGTTCAACAGTTTGCTTATTATAAAAACCCTTATCAGGTGTGAGGTTCACAGCAACACAGTCTGAAGGCTTTGCCTTGTAAACGGATACTTTTGGTGTTTCGGAAGTGTTCTTTTGTTTGGTATGAACATTTCCAGTTCGGGACCAAGAAGCAGCATTTGGTTTGTAGCTCTGGGTCACTTCGAGAGTGAAAGGCTTGCCATTTACAACTAAATTAAGAGCATCAGTATAGTCTCTGAAGCTGGTTGCTTCTTCATTGTTCATAAACTGAAATAGAGCGCATCCAGTTTGTCCTTCTTTGAGCATTCTAGCTGATACGAGACTTCCATATTGGCCAGCCATTCTCCAAAAGGTGTCGAGTGGAATGCTGCATGTCTTATCTTTGGTGATTAGACCAGACACGTGCATTACATTTCCAACTTCTCCTAAAAATGTAGATTTCAGAATGCACCACAATTTAGGAAGTGCGGATTTACGTTCTCCGTTTCTAATCATTTGGTTGATGTTGTGGAATGATCTGCACTTTGAGTCCTTTCCTAACTCAAGGCTTTCTTTTGGAGAAGACATGACTACAAGTTGAACGCCTCCAATTATTTCACCATCGAGACCTTCATGACAACTTCTAGCGTGATCAACACTTTCAAACTGGACAAGTAATTGTTGATTTTCATCTTTTTTAAATAATTTGACCATCTCAACTACTCCGTACTGAGAGAGAACCCAAAACCAGGTCAAGTCATCCTCAGATAATGTGATCGGCAATGGGTTGGAAACTTTCTTTTGGAGAATAATTAACACAACCCTTGTTGGTTCATTCGTGGAGGAACCTCTCTTGGTATTATTCCTAGCAGGCATTGGAATTGGATTGAGTATACGTAACGTGAAGCTGTCGGGGGAAGAATGTTTGATTAGGTTCATACGAATATAAATCTCTTGTATTGTATCAGAGCTCAATAATAAAATTAAAAAAAACTCATGACACAAGTGACTAAAATGTTGATATTAATATAAAGCAACTTGAGGGGGGTTCGGCCTAACCTGGTTGCAATGAAGAGAGACTAACAGTTAGTTTTGATAAAATCCCATATGTGCTGTCGAATATGGGGATTCGGGGGAGGAGTTACTTGTAAAACAGATAGATGAACATTACTAAGTACGATATGGATAACACCATTTGATATCTTCATCACCTGATGAGGAAAGTATTAGTAAGTTCTGAAAGCAACGATGTCAGTTTTCACCGAACCTACAAGCAACTTGACCGAAGCAAAAAAAAAAAAAAAGAAAAAAAAAAACAATAATAATGCTCAATGCAACACAGGCCTACAGCCTTCTGCAATTCACACTCAATTTAAACTTTTGTTTTGTCATTTCTTTTTTTTTTTTTTCCTTTTTTTCTTTGCAATACAGCAGAACAAGAGGTTGTCTCCCAAGAAGAATATCAGTGATCCACTACGTGTCTCACTTAAGTGATTAAGATCTCAACTGCCAGATAGTGTACATTAATACAGTTATTTAATGGCATCTTTGATAATTAATTTTATGGACTCTTTTTGTTTGATATTGTTGGTCTCTACTGTTTCAAGAATTTCCTTACAGAGACTCGTGGCATATGAATCTCCATGAAGAGCGTGTGGAGCAGCAGTAGAAGCAACAGTTTTAAGAAGGAAATCAGCATCTTCAATGTTGTGTCCTATTTCTTGGTAACGGTGAAGAGTGTCTCCTGATCCCTTAACGTCACCTCTTTGATTGTATCCAATTGCTAGTCCCTCATAACAACCTGAATTAGTAGCATCTGACTGTTCTGCTTTCCTAACAACATAATTCGCTCCATTGATGTCTCTAGCTGTTCCACAAGCCCATGACAACGATCCATTTACGTCTGCCCCTTTGACGTTTCCTAATCCGACGTGTTCCATTCGTTTTAGAACCTCCCAAGCCTTTAGTCCACCGTATGATCCTTTTGCAACGCTGATGTAGTTGTCGCGATTTGCTTCTCCAAGTCCAAATTTTGGAAGATTCTGAAGTAATGAACGTGCGAACAAGTTAGTATTCGGACTGCTTAACTTATCAAAAGTAGCATCAACTGTTTTAATAGGAGAGATATCTTCTGTTGCAAAGAATTTCAGCGTCTCTAACGCCAATCGATTCTGACCAGTCATCGCATAAGCAGATATCAGTTCAGCTGCAGAGTCTGGTAAGACTGAGAAGTCTTTGTCTTGCATCATGGAAGCAGTGCGGGCAGCTTCGTCAATAGCACCAACCTTTGACATAATTGATAACAGAGTGTTGTATGTCTTTTCTCCTATGTCGGCCTTAGCGTCAATCATCATTAGAAAATATTCCCAAATTGCTTTGGCGTCTTGCGGTCCTGGGTTAGGTAGTTTTTCTAGTCTACCAATTAAAAATTTTGAACATCTGTCGTCAGTCCAAAGCAGTGATAAACTTCGTGCTTTAGGAACAGAAATTGGAACAGAAGAAACAGGAGATGAGGAAGAAGCAGCAGTTGGAACTATAATTCTTTTCGGCTCAACAACTCGAACTACATTCGGAGTTTTCACTGCCCACGGCATTGCGCTAGTCGCGCCCCTCAGTACTACTCTTGACATGATACACAACGTCCTGATGGTATAAATAATGTTTTGACAATTATCAAATAAATTAAAAAACATAAAATTAACCCCCTCCCTTCTATTCCATTTGATATTGAATTGCTGTATAATTAATAACATGATAGTCCACAGAAACAAACAATAAATAAAATAGTCGGATTTATCTATCTCCGTGAGAGAGGAAGACCACACGACTCAAGAATGACTCAAGAATATCTTGCAGTTCTTTGTTTGCGGTACGTAGGTAAAAGTCACATCACATTAAGTGGAGTAGTGTTTCACATTTGTTCATTTATTCGACCGGATAAGGTACTGACAGTGAGGTGATTCTACTACACTTTTTAGCGACATTTTTTTTTTTTTTTTTTCTCCTTTTTTTTTGCTAACAGGCAGTTTGTAGAACAACAAAAGGAACTCCCGAATTTTATTTTTATTTATTTATTTACGAAGCCTAGGAAGCCAAAAGCCAGGAAAAGCTCACAGAGTAACAGTTATATCGCTACCAGCAACCGTGAGACTCTCACAGACGATAAGAGACGTAGAATAACCTGGAACAAATGACTACCTAAACCCACCGTCCACGCGAGCAGACAGTGTTAGAGACGGCTGATAACGCCAATTTTCGAATGAATTCCTCTTTTTTTTCAACAATTTATGCTGCCGCAACAACAGCTGCTAAGAAAAAAAATGTTCGAAACAAAAAAAAAAAAAAAAAAAATTGACGTGACAAAAAAAATTAACTAAGCAGAATGGATCTTCAGTTTAAAGTCGCCCGCCAAGTCCAACACAATAAAATAATAACTGACGGCAGGGGTCAAGAAATATAAACGTTCATAAAGGGAAAGGAAATCGTTGGAAAGAAGAAAAAGTAGAGGAAGGGGGGGATTAACTTTTCGATTCTGTAAGTCTCATACAAATGGATTGAACATAACGATAATTTAACATTAGTTCCAGATGCAGTGACTACAAGAAGGGGTACTTGAATAAATAAATCAAGGATGCACGCAATAAATTAGACATGAATCATCATTTCTGAATTCCGTCTGCAAATCGCATTCTTCACTTAAGGAGGGGAAGTGAAACTTTCTTTGAGAACTGTAAAACAGTAACAATTTCATTAACAAAAGAGTTGGCTTTTATCATAAACAAAGCAGAACAGTAACATAACACTTGTTGATGTTTTGTTTGTGTCACGAAACCGTGAAACCGACTTATAAAGCTGATAAGGCTAAAGGAGGTTTACGCGTGTCGCCAATATTCTTTTTCGTTCTTACAATACTCGGTAAATGCAAAAAGAATTATTATTATATCAAGTACTTTACTGAAAAGATATCTGTATTTGTTTCAAAGAAAATGTACGTTCAGAAAAAAGAAAAAAAAAAGAAAACATAAAAAGGGAATTTTTTTTTTTTTTTTAATATGTCAATCACATCAAAGGCTGAATAGTTGGAAAGTATTTTTCCAAAAGCTTTTTTGCGATTTCGACACTGTCTCCTACTGCGTGTGGGAGAAAGTTTTGCTTGCTTTTTTGCCATGCTTCTTCAACATTGAGGATAGCAGTATCATAAGCCTTTTGATCGAACGGCTTGTGAGCATCAAGGTCAGACATTAGCATCGATGTGAATAATGACCAACGATTGCCGTAATACGTTTTAATCAACCCACCCCACTGCTTTGACGCGTAGTCGTTAATCTGACCAGTTGGTCCCCAAAGAGTTAACTGATTGCGTGCATTGTAATCAAACAGCTCAGCATCAGCTTCATTCTGAGCAAGTGTTCTGGCATCATTTGTCCAGTTCCCCAATAAGTGATACTTGTTAGAACTCTGAAGTGCGTCAAAGTCAGAGATAAGACCCATCATGTCACCACACAAAGTCTTGAGTAACGGAGAGTTACCGGCATTAAAGGCTGCGGTAATATTACGTTGAACATTTTGAGAATAGTCAGAAAGAGCTTGTCTGGTTAAGTCAGCAACATCATAGTAATAAGTTTCAGACTTTCCATAAGTATCAGAATCTAATAAAAGACTCTTCACAGCGCGAACCAACTGAGTTTTATCATAAAACACTGAAGTGTGACCAGTCATACTCAATTGTGGACGAAGTTCAATTACCGCCTTTGGTCCCAACACTTGGCCGGAGTTTCCTTCGTTGTAAATTAATTTCTGAATTGCTACCCAAGCAGCTTCCGCATTCGGCGACACCTTTCCGTATCTCCTGTGATAGTAGTCAATTATCCACTGAGTGGTGTTGGTTGGGGATGATCTCCAAGTATTCTCCAACATAAATTCATAAATTGGATAATTCTGCAGAGTTGATTCTGGAGTTAACCCTACACCTACCATTGAGTAGCTGCTGTCTTTAAGAACTGTGTGAGGTGCCGTGTTGATTATAGGCATTTTTCCTGCTAGTCCCATGTCTCCACCGAAGTCGTGAAGCATGTTCCAGATGAATGGCTTTCCAAAGTAGGAATTGAATCTTTGAAATTGAGGTCTTGAATCAGAATACAAATCTAAGATAAGCATTCCAGAGTCAGGGACTCCTGAGAGGTAGGCTTCAACAGTTCTGTTGTTCCAAAACCCTTCTAAAAACAACCATCCTTGCATTACCCAAATAGCATCCTTATCAACAGCAGTCATGTAGTTGTACATCGCACCAGACGCATCCTTTAAGAATTGTGAGTCTGAAGATGGCGGAGTCATTTCATTGTACTGATCAGCGTTGTACAGATGATCAGTTCCGTAAATTTCTGTTTGAAGTTCTAAGAATTTCTTACCGACTTGTACAAACATCGGATCCGTTTGAACGATTGTGTACACCGATCCGTAGTTACCTGGCATACGATTCCAGTCAGGAAGTCTGGATACTTTCATTTTTGGAAAGTGTTTTGTCATCGCTTCCGGTATGTGACCAGCAAAAGCCGGCAAGATAGGAGTAAAACTCAAAGATCTCATTCTCTGAAGAATCTGAATCTGAAGATCTTTTCTACCAGAAAGAAAGTACTGCGGCAATGGTCCACCCCAACCTCTCATGTTTCCCATTCTCTGCCAAGCAAGAAACGCTGGTCCAGAAAAGAATGTTCCAATTTCAGTGTCATTAAGACCAAATGATCTGAAGGTTTCCTGCCAGACGTATTCCTGTCCAGTGAAGGCGAGCGGTGCGTTGATTCCGTTCAGAGCCATCCAATCGATCTCACGTTCCCAACGACCCCACTTCCAGAAAGCCATCGTGTAGCTGACGGTACAAACATTTTCATAATATCCGTACTTCGCTTGTCTGGTTAGAGTGAAGTTTCCATCGGAAATCCTCGGTAACGGATCTGCGAGGTCCAGATTATCACCTGACCATGATAATTGACAAAAAGCAGTGTATTTTAAATAGTGATTCAGACCCATTGCTACTAACAATGGTGATGTTCCGTGAACAGTAATTGTTCCATTCCCGCTGTTTGAAACTTCAACAGTTTCTGTTGCAGCTTCCTGAATTACGATCACGAACTCTGCGTCTCTGCCAGCCGGTAGAACTCTCTTGAAAAGGCCACGAGCAGCATCTTCCGCTGGAGTTGCCGCAACCGCCGAAGCGAATAATAACAATAACAACTTGCTTATCATAATTCCTCTTTGGGGGGGGTAATTTGATACTGCATTGGGGGGGGTTGAAATGTTTGAATATATCTATGAAGAAATAAATATCCGTATCGTATCAGAGTTAACTAAAACAAATGTTAAACTGACGAAAGGTAATGTTAGTATGTTAGTATGTTAGTATAGGCAAACACTCTGCAGACGACGTTGAGGACCTTTACACATCTCTTTTTCCGTGTTGTCATTCAGTGCAGTACGGAATCGAGTTATTCAATAATTCCCCTTGTGATGATTAAATATAGTTAGTATATAAAGCACTAGAGGAGGTTAATTAACACTTTGATGTCCTACGGCTTAAGCGGGGAATGTATCACCAAAATAGAAGCGACTATTTTAATATTTTTTATAAGATTTCTATCTGTTGAAGGACTTCCCTGAGAATGAATTATGGATTAGACTCAAACACACTTAGAATAGTGTGACAAAAAAAAAAAAAAATAATAATAACAATTAAAAAAAAAAAAAAAAAAAAAAAAAATAGATTCGCAAAAGTAAAACAGTTGAATAATGAAAACTGATGACATTATTAATTTTTTTTTTTTTTTTTTGGCTGAACATTGGCATTAGTTGTGGTAATAGCCTTGTACAGTAGAAGAAAAAGGCGAAAAAAAGGGAGACGATACAAAACAGTCACGCTCGGCAAGCAACAAAACGTGATTGCAATTTTTTTTTTTTCCTCTGTTCTTTTTTTTTTTTTTTTTTCATTTTTTTGGTTGCCGGTTAACAATAACTGCTAGTAGAACAATTTCTCTGTTTTTTTTGTTTTGTTTTTTTTCCCAATTGTGTTCTTATTACTTTGGATCATTTAGTAGATTTAGTTACGCAACCAGACCGTCTTTGTTTTGTCCAATTGTTGCCAACTAGACAACAGCCGCTCAAAATAACGGATTTTTTTGTTACTGCACACAAAATAGGGGGAGAAACCTGTGGCAGCAGAGTCGGAAGCTACCCTCCAGCCCACCTTTTTCAAGTTCGAAAGTAAAATTGGGAGGTTTCCGAATCGTCAAAAGCCCCCGAGATTTTCTTTTTTTTTTCAATTCTGCTTTTCCATGATTGAGAAAAGAACTCTAAGCTTAACACAAAAACTATAACTTCGACTCGTTGAAATTCGCACTGGTTCTTGTTTCATCCTTCGAGAGGGTGCGGACATCACCTCTCTTTAGAGAAACCTTAATTTGAGTTTTAGGAGCGAGTGCTCTGATAGGTTCAACATTAGGATCAAAACGGTAGACTGCTAAATCTTTTTTAGTAAACCCAAATTCTTCAATAAGCAGCTCATCATCGATGTTTTGAGTACCGTTGAGTGTTGACCCAACAATTGCTAAAACACAGTCTGCAAGAATTGTTGCTTTTCTCCAATTCTTAGTCGATCCTAATTTGAAGTTCTTTGAAGCCTGACTCTCAACAACAGTTGCTGGCCACAATGAGTTACCAGTTATGTTATTCTTAGCACCCTCAGCTGCAGCACCCATAGCCACCATTGTCATTCCAAACTTGCTGATATTATAAGCGGTGAATCCCTGGTACCTTTCGTAATCTGTTTGAATAGGAGGCGACATCGTAATTACTCTTCCGAATTTGTTTTTTCTCATGTATGGAAGAGCTAATTTAGTGAGAATGAAACTACCTCTCGTATTAATCCCTGTTATCAAGTCGTACTTGTTAATAGGTGTGTCCTCTATGTCGTGCCACCAAAGTGCTGAGGCATTATTAATAACTATGTCAATTCTACCAAAGTGAGCTACGGTATCTTCAACACATTTTTCGATAGTTTTGGCATCTCTCATGTCTACTTTGCAAGGGAGAGCATCAACTCCAAGTTGCTTCATCTCTTCAGCGACACTGAAGATCGTTCCTGGTAGATTCTTTGTCGGTTCTGTAGTCTTTGCAGCAATCACAATATTACATCCGCACTTAGCCAAAGCAATTGCGCATTCCCTTCCGATTCCTCGGGTGCTTCCGGAAATAATCGCAACCTTTCCCTTTAAATCTGGGTTGTTGAGTTTCGGAGAAGACGCCATTTTAGTAGAAGACAGAAGACCTGAATAAATTAATAAAACTAACACAGGATGACTGTTAATTATCCTATTCTCAATAGTATGGTACTTATGGAGGGTAACTTAAATACCGGAATTGAATATAAAATAACTTCAAACTGTTTGCTAACCAAAACTTTAAAAAGATTAATAGTTGGTATCGACAAAACCCCTGCTGCTGGACTACCTACACTACTGTACCCCATTACAGTTAAAGTTGCCTCCAGACACATAAGTGTGGTATACGCTATGTTTTTTTTATAAATACAGTAAATAGATAAAGAAGTCTATTACTTTGCATATTGCTCATCACCGATACAGCAAACTACTGAGCATCGAGTTAACTCTGTAAAAGTACGAGGCAACACCAATATCGCACATCTTATGGTCATACGCTGTGAAAGTAGAAAAAAAGAAACTTTGACAATGTAAAAACAGTAACAATCTTAGGGTATTAAAAACAAAATTAATATCAAGTACTTGACTTAAAAATATTTGTAGTTATTAATCTGATGGTCGGGGGGAAGCAATTAGATGTTACTAATCAATGAAAATAACAACAAGTAATTCTCACAGCACATAGAAAAAGGATAGGAAAAGAGAGAGGGGAAAAAAGAGAAGGAAAAAAAAAAAAGAAAAGATGAAATAATCTATTGTAAGCTGTTTTTTTTGTAGTGAGAGAGACTCAACTCAACTAACAATGTTGACAATTACACCAGAAGTATAATTCGTTTGTGTCACGAAACCGTTTAAACTGATAAAGCTAGTGTGCTGCCAACATTCTTTTTCGCTCTTACAATACTTGTTAAATGCAAAAAAAAAAAACAAGGAACCAGCTGGTACCGATCAAGATTGGGTAAATGTAAATAAGATTTATTTATTTTTTTTTTGTTCTGTATGACTACTACAAGGTTTCAGGATCACAATGAGTTGTCCCACTGGGGCTGCTAGCGCCGCTGTCAATAGTTTGTTCCTCTGAGTCGGTCTCAGCTACGACAGCAAACAAATCACTTAAAGCATGGTATCTGTTTCCACCTGTGTATTAATCGTGTTCTACTTGGAGAAGAACTATAACAGTTTCTAATCAACATTCCACATTCACCAAAAGTTGACAAATAATTTTTTAAAAAAAAAAAAAAAAAAAAGAGAGAGAGAGAGAAAGAAACCAATTTCAGTACATACGTCTACCGTTTTTGTTCTTGATTATGTCCATCACGGTTTCCAGCTCCTTCAGTGAATCGTGCATGGTGATAAAGAAAAGTAATAACCTGAAGAGATATGAAGCTATACATCAGTTGACGGGGTCATCACAAATAAACAAATTAATCAAATGAGATAATCTCAGATTAGATTAATAGTATAAATTTTAATTTTAGTATAGAAAAGTGAGAATAAAAAATATTCATTTCTGCAGTTTCCTAACATCAAAGGGTAATAGAATATGTAGTTTCAGGAGCCTTAATCTTATACTACTTGTCCCTTTTTTAGGCCTTCATCAGTAAGTTCTAAGGGACTTCATTCTATGTTGAAGTTGCTATCGTTCTCAGACAAGATAGATAAATAAATCAATAAATCGTAAAGACATCAATTAAATAATGGGTTTGGTTTCAGTTACCAAGTAGATATAATGTATTTATAAATAACATGGAGCATAAGAGTCTGACAAGTGTTTTTTTTTTTTTTTTTTTTTTTTCCGCCGAAGCGAAGATGCCAGGAAGAAACCACATGCTAGGACAGTTCTTTTACTTTTCTTTGTCTGCTGGAATTCTATCTGAGAAAACCGGTATTTTTTTTTGTAGCTGGTGGGACATGTGTACAAGAACCTCACAGTCCCCATAAGAAGGATGACACCGTCCTGGAAAAAGGACGTATAACGCCTAAGACCTAAGCGACGAGCGCAGAGTTCTACAGGTTGCTATTTGTGTACTTTGAGTTGTTTGGATTGATCTATCAGAATCGAAACGATTACTCATTGCAGAATTGCATTCACTTGTGCATACCAACCAAGTGAGGTGGACGAGAACTATGTTCTGAAAGTTAAAGTTGCCTCCAGACACATAAGTGTGGTATACGCTATGTTTTTTTTATAAATACAGTAAATAGATAAAGAAGTCTATTACTTTGCATATTGCTCATCACCGATACAGCAAACTACTGAGCATCGGGTTAACTCTGTAAAACTACGAGGCAACACCAATATCGCACCTCTTATGGTCATACGCTGTGAAAGTAGAAAAAAGGAAATTACAATAACGTTAGCAATACGCTACAACAAGATTCCTAAAAACAGATTTTTCTTTTCAATTTCTTTTTTTTTTTTTTCTTCTTCTTCTTTTCTTTTCACGTTTCTTTCTTTTTTTCCTTTCATTCTACATTATTTCTGCAAAGAGAGGAAATGCCGGGATGGTTGCTGCAGAATACTTTAAAGGTAGCCGAAAAGCGAGTTCAGAAAGGAAAGTGCCATTGTTGCATCAATTTTCAACACCTCAGCAGCCGAGCAACCGGTTATAAGGAAAATGTGTGCAAACATAGTGCAGAAACACGACCTTGTGTGAGAAAATGAAACGAAGGTCCCGATGTCGCAAAAAAAAGAAATCGACAATCACTATAATATGCACATAATTAGAATGGGGATAAGGAATTGGAATGAGATTGCGAACGAGCTTTTTTTTTTCTTTTCTTCTTTTTTTTTTCTTTTCGTAAGCCTTTATTTCCCCTCCCCCACATTTCGAATTTTCGAGAAAAGGAATCACGGCAAGAGCAACAATTCGAAAGCATGGGCAAAAAAAGAAGAGGGAAACTAAATCAAGACAGTTTGCAGACAGCTCCGACCGATCGTCTCCCTTCCGGGACAAGATAATTGAACTGAAGCTGTTTCGAATATGATATAAAAGTGCTCGCAGATTGCGTTTGGTAACTACACGGTGCTAAGTCTTTCCATAAAACTCGCATTTGCGTAGCTTTACAGAAAATCACCATGAGATTTCCACGCACGGGTTATCAGGGGAGAGAGAGGGGGGAGGTAAAAAAACAACTAAACGCCAACCCATTATTGGTGTTGCATATGATTTGCAGTGCTAAGAAGTGTTAAGCAATGACAGCAGTCGAATGGTAAAAAAAAAGAGCTGAAGCTCCTTAACCACGAGACGCACAAGAATAAATATCTTACATGCTTAATCAAGAACTCAAAGTGTTGCGTGAATGGTATTGTCTGGGGAACACTTCCTTTCCAGGAAAAGTGCAAGAAAAAGTCAATCACGTGAAGAACCATGAGTCTCTTCAAATAGACTACAGAATAATTTCTAAGTATGTGGCCCAAAACCATAAACAGTTTTGAGTTTCGCGAACACCATCACACATAATAAAACAGGCTCGGGTGAGAGGACGGAAAGACTGCGAAGAACCTTCCTCCACCATCCTGATTTCATGTTAGCCGAATTCCACAAACAAAAAAAGACGTCAAAAAGATAGAAAAAACGAAATTTTCGTCTTTTTCCCACATACAGAGAGCATTCTTTTTTTCTTTCACTCCTTCCAGGAACAAAGCTGCAGACTAACCCAAGTGGCTGGGGTTGGGACCTTCGTTCATTTCAAGAAGAAGGACATCAAAAAAGGGTCATGATGGGGGATAAATACTCTTCTGACATAAATAAAGTGCAGACCCCACATCCTTCGTTGAGGCAACGTCTTTAATCAAAAAAAAACTCCTACGGTTTTCTTACATTATTTTTTCTTCTTTTTTTTTTTTTTTTTTTTTTTTTTTTTCCGTTTGTTGTTGTTGTTGTTGTTGTTGTTGTTGTTGTCTTTTTTTTTTTTTTTTCCTTCTTCTCCTTCCTGTTCCATGAATCGCACAGGGAAAAAAAACAGTATAGAGAAATAGAAAATCTTTTTAGCAAGTTGATAGCATCACCCAAATGCAGGCGACACAATAATTCCACAACACAAAACAACACAACACAACACAACACAACGCAACACAACATAAGCTGTTTACGGCGGTTCCCCCTGGGAGGTGCAGGTACAGAGCTTTTCAAATGGAAAACACGAAAACAAAATTAAAAAAACGTAAACAAAGCAGTGGCAAAAACCCTCTCTTCCATTCTAGAAGGTGAAGGGGTGGGGGGGGGATGCCAAGGAGATGGATGGGATCAATGATTGGTTTCCTTTTCTGTTTCATTCAATTATTCCCTGCCATGATTCCATGGCGATTACATTAGGGAATCATATAATAGGTTTCACCTTTTCTTTTTTTTTTTTTCTTCCTTTTGTTTTTAAATTTTCCTTCTTTTCTGAAGTATGGTTCGGTCGGAATCGTTCACCCGCGTGAACGATACGGAAAGGCACAAAAAAAAAAAAAAAAAAAAAAAAAAAAAAGAACGGGTGGTTTTTGGAGGTGAGAATGGGAGGGGAGGATCAAAAAATGACACTGAGAATGAGTCTAGTTCAATTCCGTGTCTGGGTTGTCGGTACCCGACTGCGATGGGTAGGTGCATGATTCAACAATGAAGTAAGTGAGAGTGAATCTGTGGTTTCCTCTGTTGGCGTTGTCAGCGATATCTGGGGACCAGATCTCAAATTCAACACTGAGAGTTGAAGAATCCCATGATGTGGTGATGTCCATTTGATCAGAAGTGTCTCCCTTTCCTGAACCGATAACGTTCACACCAGTGACATATGGGGCTCTCTTCAAGTAGATAACTCTCTCTCCATCTTCTTGTCTCTCAGTTTCAGTTCTGTCTCTACCTGGAGCTGAAGTTCTACGTCTTGCAACACGAGAGATAACACCAGAGTCCTCAGATCTTGGCATGTCCATAATGAAGAATCCAGATTGGATACGAACGTGAGAATGGTCACCCAAAGTGATTTGTGGTGACACAAACTTAGTACCAAAATGACGAGGTCTCATAACTCTCGATGATCTAAAAGTGTAGTCCTGGATCATCCAACGAATCTCAAGAGTGTCTCCTTCGAAGTCCTGAAGGTCTTCGAACATGGCGACGGCGCAGAAGTTGATCGCTGGAACGCTGCGGACGACGCTGACTTCACAGTCCTCACCGGCCCATCCGAACTTGCAGTTACCACAGTCGGCACCATCCCAGTTACCCTTACACTCACATCCCTTTGCTCTGCAAACACCGTTACCGTTGCACATGACGTCGATGGTTCTTCCATTACCAGTTGGAACGGAAGTTGCTCCCGGGCATTCACCAGTTCTGTTTAGACTTGAGACAGAGAATCCGAGAATGGCAACCGAGTCAATCTGTGAAACTCTGTTGCTGTTTGGCTGAATAACCAACTTGATCACCTTCGTCTTCCACTGCACGTTAACAGCAGAGTCTGGGTCTCCTGCACGCAACAACACCGGAGTGCTTGGGTGTGCAAACGGGTTGGCGTTTGAAGCAGGTGTGTAGATACGAGAGATGGATTCGGTGTAGAATTCCTGTTTTTTTTTGTTCTCTTTTGGTTTCCGAATATTTTTTTCATCCAAAAGAAATATCCTAAATTAGAACTAAAATATCAACGACGATATTGATTTCGTTAAATCCCTGAAACAACTACAACAACTAACTAAAAACACATACAGGGTTCTCTCTGCTCCAAATGAGTTCGAAGTTCTGCGGATTGGTGTTAACGGAAGACGCTTGGACGGTGGTGGCGGTGGCAGCAGCGCTTGCGGTTTCCGGAGTGACGTTCTCAAGTACCTGAGCGTTGACGTTTGTTGGTCTTCTGACTGCGGCCGCGGCTCCGACAACACCAGTGGCACCCACGACATCGTTTCCTGGAGCACCTCCACCTGGGGAAGCATCAGCACCCTTCTGCGCTGGCTGAGCCCAGATGGACACGACGGAACCTGGCTCAGCGTTCTCGAATACATAAACCTGTTGTTTAGTTGTTTGCTACTTTTCTGCCTTCTTTTTTTTTTTCCTCTCACGTTCCTCCACACATTCTAATATAATAATAAAAGACATCAGTTCACTAAAGTAAATAACAACATACCTGAGACAAGTAGACTGGCTCCTCGTACTCCAACACTACGTACTGAAGCGCATTCTGCCAGTCAACCTTTCTGGTTGGCTGTCTGCATGGTCCCTTGTAAGTTCTTCTACGGTCGCAGTAGTACTGTTTTTGTTGTGGTGCGATTGTTTTTTTTTTTTTTTTTTTTTTTTCCATTTCTGACAAAGTAGAAAACTCCCCGACCGCGGTGTTCACTCACTCTTTCCACAAAACGATGATATAACAAATAAACATACCTGAACTGGTTCCCAAGCAGCGCTTCTGTGTGGTTCATCCTGCACGTAGTAGTCTTCAGCAGCATCTGGTTCACCGACAAGGTTGTGAATGTTTCCTGGAATGATTTGAGTAGAGAAGTCGAGAACTCTAATTGGGAATTGAATAGCTCTTCTTTCAACAGTGAGGGGGGCGTTCACCGTCTGTGGAGGAGCTCCTCTGGTTGCTGGTGCCGGTGGCGCCAAGCGAGCATCAATCCTTGTGCACAGCGGACCAGAGTATCCCCTGAAGCAGCGGTCACACTTTTCTCCTGCCCAGAATCCGGTTTCGAGGTTGGCGTCACAGCGGCACGCACCATTTCCGTTGCAAACTCCGTTGTTTCCGCAGTCGAACTTTCTGTCAATTCCATCGTTCACCAGTCCGCAGGTACGGAGCGATCCGTCGTTCTCAGCAGCGATGGCCTCAACGCAAGTCATACACGAACCACAGTCATTTCTATCATCAGTTCCAACATCAACCCATCCACAAACACCGAGGTTGTTGCATGTCTGACATGGACTGTCACACGCAGTGTTACAACAGATTCCATCAACGCAGTGTCCCGAAGCACACTGACGGTCAATCGAACATGGAGCAGCAGGTGCTCTCAACTGGATACAGAACTTGTTGAAACAAGCGAATCCTTCAGAGCAGTCATCGAAGATCTCACAAGTAATCTGACAGGTGTCCTGAGCCAATTCGTAGTCAGGAACTCCTCTAATTGAACCACATCTGTATGGATGGCAGTCAGAGTGCCTGTTGCAAACAATACTGCTCTTAATGACCGGTGCCGGTGGACTGCGAGGAGGAACAAAGGCATATCTGGCTGCTGGGTCGCCGTTCAAAGCGAGTGGAACTCTCAAGCACCTCCATGGGTTACCAAAGAACTCCTGTCCCTCGGTGTAGCAGGTTGGTGAGATTGCAGGAGGAGCCTGATGAGCGTGGTTAATCACGTCAGTCGAAACACACTTACCCATGCTACACGTGTAGAAGTACAAACAGTGACCGTCTTCAGTACAGTCAGTTCTGCAAACGGCGGTTGAAAGTGGCGAGAGAGTAATGTGTTTTCCACATGCGTATGGAGTACAGTAGTCGTAATCCTTCGTGCTGCATGATTGTGGAGATCCAGCAGACCCCGTAACACAGCTTCCTGTAGATCTCTGACAGTGAGCCAAACTGCTACAGTGAGCATCGTTTGAACACGATGTTCTGCATGCGGCGTTAGCGAAGTAGATCTGAGTGTTGTTCTTACCACATGCGTACAAACCACATCCGTTAGTCGCACCATTCTGGGAGAAGCAGGCGTTAGAATCCCTGGTAGTCCAAACACATCTACCCGGTTCGGTTTGAACTCCTCCTCCAGTTGCGGTACCCGAAGAACCACACAAGTTAGCTGGCTGTGTTCTCTGCGTGGCGACGTCGTCAGTTGCTCCGATCTGCTGGAAGGCACTCAACGGAGACAATCCCGAGAGGGTAGCAAAACTACATCTGTAACCCGATTCATTTCTAGCGAGAGTTGCACCTCCCAAACAATGCCTGTCGGTGAAGCACTCAGTAATGCATCCTCCAGTTACGGCGTCGCAAGCGAATGGCTCGCAGATGCTTGGGTCGGCCTTGCATCCACCCAGTGGCGGGGCGACAGTTCCAACCGGAGTACACTCGTTCTCAATGCAGATAAATCCTTCGACACAGTGCCCGTCAAGTGAACAGGTGGTTCTGCATCTGTCTCCAGGAATTGGAGTTACACTTCGAGACTTACCACAGACGTAGGCACCGCACTTGGTGGCATTGCCGAAGCAAGTTTCCTCCGTGACACATCTTGGGATCGTTGCCGGTGGACACCAACAAGCCTCAGTGACAATTGCCGGAAGGTATCCTCCCTGGCAATCGATGTCAACGTACGTCGGTGTTGGACACGGAACGCCGTAAGCGATTCCACCAGGCGCCTTGTCGGAACCTGGCTCCTGGGCACACGGGAACGGCTTTGGACACTGAGTTCCTTCAACGCACTGTCTGCTGTGCGAGGTTGAACCGCACAGGTTGCATGCTCTGGTGAAGGTGTGTCTTGGAACCCCAGGTACCCAAATCTGTTCGTTCAACAGCGATCTACCCAAGCAATCAACTGGAGCAGGTGGCGGTGCCAAGTTACAAAAGATTCTTGGACCAGTGCCCGGGGCGCAAACTGGTTCCCTTGGCCAGTCACATCCACAGACGTGTTCGACAACCTGGTTGACCTTCGGTGGAAGGGCTCCACGGCAGTCAACCTGTGGTGCTGGACCCCAAGTTGGGCAACTGTTGTCGGTACAGAAACCTTCAGTAGTTTGTCCGTCGTCGTCAACCTTGCAACGGAACCTTGGCAAATCACATTCACAAGGATCGGTTCCGTCGTGACTGCATGGAAGCTGTGTCCACTCTGGTGCTGGCCAGTTACCACAGTCGACGATGATCTCCTGAGTTGCCACGTCAACCTCAACACCTCCATCGCTGTATAACTGAACCCAGTCAGGGCACGTTGCCTGGCAAGTCACATCACCGTTAGCGAAGTCCCATTCGATAGTAGTACTCAAATCGCAGACCGGAACTCTTGGAGATCCACATCCACAGAAGTCTTCTTTAAACTTCTGTTGTGGAACATGGTCCCGAAGGACAGTCGCACATGGAATGGTTTGGAATTCCAATTTAACTTCCGCACACCTTCCACAGCTTCCTCCCTCCTGCTGGAAGGCAGGCGATGCGCAGAGCCCTGGACAGTCTCCAACAAACCTCAACCATCTCCTGAGATTCCAACCACGTGTCCTTGCTTCCACAAAAGTTGCAGCAACAGTTACATCAGTAGAACTGCATCCCTCCGCACGTTCAGTGTAACAGTAACCTGGGTACTGACGAGCTCCCGCAGTGTCAGCAGCACAAACAGGCGCGTTTACAGAGGCCCTTCCACATTCCTCGGTAGGACACGAGACGTACAGCTGAGCGTAACCTCTGCAGTCGTATGCAAGTGGTTCGGCTGGTTGGTAAAGTGCCGGAGCTGCTGGTGTTTCACGGCAGACCGGAACTGGGGTCATTGGGCAACCACACTCATCGAGCGGCGCCTGTGGTGGGAGACAAAGTGGTTGCAATTGGGCGAAACATTCGACTACTACAGTTGGTTCGCCAGTAAAGTATTCACCCTCAACGGTCTTTCCTCCTCTAGCACACTGTGGCTCACCGGTGGCTGGGTCTGTTGGTGGGCAATTACCTGCGGTGCAGACTATTCCAACAACTCTTCCCTGTGCGTCAAGTCGTGGAGCACCAACAACTGGTGGTGGTAGACAGCGTTCACACTCCTCGCCATCATAATTTTCAGAACACACACACTGCCTCCATGTGAAGGTCACTAGTCCAACAGTTCCAGTGCGTTCGACACAGGTACCAGCATTGTTACAGTCCGCTGCAGTTTCACAACTCATCTTGTTACATGAGGAACCATACCATCCATCCTTGCAGATGTTACACATCTCACCAGCCCATACTCCCAGACTGGTTGGTACGACACGAGCAATTACACCGTCAAAGCTGGTACCAGCTGGTGGCACTACGGCTCTTGAAGTTGCATCGTAGACTATTCCCGGAGCAGCAAAGAGGGAGAAGTCAGCCAGAGTTGAAGCGGTGGCTGGAGAGATGATCGCAAGTGGCATGTTCAACTTCTCGACGACCACGTCGTTTGCCACCACGATGATCTCTCTCATCCATCCGCTGAATCTCAAACCAGAAGTACCGAAAGTAGTATCCTGAGCAATCTGATTGCTGAATCCTCTCATCGTAGGGCGGCCACGAGAGATGGCATTGGAGTTCATCTGAGTGAATGCCTTGCGTCCGTTCTCCAACTTCGACTTACCGAGGAAGACGCCCACCTCTCCGTCTTCCAGGTTGACTTCAACTCTCAAACGGACCCAACGGTTACCGTACATTGTAAAGAGACCTTCAGTAGTGAATTCAAGACTGGTTCCTAATGAATCAATTACTCTGACCCGAACACTAGCTGGAGTTGGTCTGCCCGCAGAATCGGTGTTGAGGTCAATGGCGATGAACCCACCGCCTTCCTGCGAGCGGTCGCTCGTGAAGATGTTCATTGGGCTGTCCTGGTTGCCATGAGACATCCTCAACATCATCTCAACAGAGAAGTCCTCAAGTGGTGGTACCCTGTAGTACTTAATCTGCATAGTGCTGCCGTGGTAGGTAACTTCACTTCCCAATTCACCAGTTGAAGTAAATTCGAGAACCGTTTGTGCTCCTGGTAGATCGTCAACTTGAATTCCAACACTACTTGGAACAGTAACTATCACAGGTACGTAATTTCCGTCGCTCACAACTGGGAAAGTGATGTCACTCTGAAGAACGTATTTTCTACCCTCCGCGGTGAAGAGGGAGAGTTGTCCTCTCACATTCGCAGGAGCCCTCGCGTAAAGTACGAACCCAACACTCGACAACTCAACAAGAGTAGATGGAAGTCCTCTGAACGAAGCACCTCTCTCGAAAGAGTTGACAACGCGACCAACACCGTGAGTGAGCTTCATGGTGGTGGTTCCCGAGAAGGTTGACCACCTGAAGTTCTTCCTACCTCCGATGACTCCCTTAATAGATGTCGAGAAGCTGGCTGGTGCCCTCTGGGCAGTCTGAGTTGGGATGGACGCGGTTCCGGAGATCTCCCACCTCAATTGGTCAGCAGTGAATCTTACTCCCTCTCCAGAGTTTGATAACAGAACCCTCATAGACTTTGCCAACACGCTCTGAGTTCTACCTGTGGCTCCCTCCCCGTACCACATTGGCCACGCGGTGTGACGCTGGCGTCTCACAACGGAGTCACTCTGTGGCTTGCAGTCTGAGAAGATACCAACCAATATAAGGTTACCATTTTCATCCCTACCTCCAGAGTACACACAAACAGTGGCCAATGGAGTCATGGTGTTGCTGTTCTTCAGAGCGATAATTTCGTACGTCTCCGTAGCCGAAGCGGTGACAGTCTTGAGAGCAGCGAACAGAACATCGCTGTCGATTTGAATCCACTCCGGGGCGTTTTGTGGGTTGCGTGGGTTGGTAGCGAAGATGACCGAGTTCCAGGCCTGGGTACCGCTAGTTCTAGTGAAAGCACCTCCAGCAACACCGCCGCCATCCTGAAGCGAAGTGAGCTGCCAGAGACGGCCAACAGTCGTGGCAAATAAGGAGGCTCCCCTTACAGCAGGTGCACCAAAGTCAGCAAGTGGCATGTATCCGGTGGCCTCGCCGGTACGATCCAAGTTGAACATGTTGCTGGCCAGGGTACCCGATCCGAGCTTGTACGCTCCTCCAACAACAGCTCCACCAACGTAGTTTCCAAGACGGGTGCGGAGGAATCTACAGAAGTAGTCGCTGCTGGTGGTGTCTGAACTACCGAGAGCGAATATTCCTTCGTCAGGAAGACCCAAAGCAGCGCCAGTAACACCAGCAAGGGATCCGGTTGCGTACGCGCTCAAGATTGTGTCACAAGACTCGTAGACGATGTTGTCACGTGTGTTCAATGCTGGAATAGTCAAGTCTTCGGTAAATCTCAGATAATCGTTGTTAATTCTCAAAGCCTGAACAGCGGCAGTGTTCTCGATCTGTCTGTCTCCAAAACAGGTGCACTCGCCGTTGCTCTGGCACAGACCGTGTCCAGAGCACTCTTTTCCGTTCTGCTCGTTGATTGGACAGATGCGGAACTGACATCTCTCTCCGTAGTATCCCTCAGCGCACTTCTCACAGTTGTCACCGTCCCAGTATCCCAACAAGTCGTTTCTGTGACAGTTTCTACATGGAGGCGGAAGCGGGTACTGGCCTCCGTTTCCAGAGCAGAACCGGTTTCCACACTTGGAACGGAATTCAGAATCAGCGGTGTCGCGCATGAGTCCACCACAGCAGAATGACAGAGCTCTTCTGCAACAGAAAGGTGAGAACAAGCCCTCCAATTCAGCTGGACACGACCAAGCTGGGTCGTTTCCACCACAGTATCCGTTGTTGTTGCAGGTGGCAGGAGTGCAAGTCGCAATCTTTGGTGTTGGAGGAAGAGTACGAGTTCTGACAATAGTTGGTCCACACTCAGCTACGAGTACCAACTTGCGGTCAGCCGCAGCGTCATTCTGGCGGGGAACAGTTGTAGTGTACAGGAGACTGACCTCCTCTTCTTCAACAAGCAGTGCGAGATTAAATTCATCAAAGTCAATACCGCAAGTAGTTGAAGCAAGATCCTCAGTTCTATCGCAAACCAATCTAATCGAGACGTAGTTCGAACGAGCTGGAGCGGTGTGAGCCAACGCGTTGGTGACCCAGCCAGCGCCAGTTGAAGTGGCTGGAATCTCAACAACGAAGGTGTTCAACAACGCAGATTGCTCAGTTCCTCTGATATCTCTCCAGTACGATACCTCGACGCGACCAGTGTGTCTGTTTGCGGATGCCGACACTCTGTGCTTAAACTGAACGGAGTATGATCTGAGTGGGATGATTCTACCAGGTTGGTGGAGACGGCAACAGTCATTGGTCTCCGGTGCCTGTTCGGCATTGCAAATATTCTGGGAAGATGTATCGCATGCGTTTCCGGTAATCAACTTTCTACCGTTCGTGACGTACCTCATGTGAAGTATCGGTTCCGCGGCAGTTGTGCTGGCAGTGAAGTAGTTTCCGATGCTTCCAGCAACAGGTGCAGCAACGACCCAGTCACCGACAAAGTTAACTCTTTCATCGACTGTCGAGACGAAGTTATCCCATCCTCCAGTGTTTTCATTTCCAGCCACAGATGTATCAATTCCGAAGCTCTGTAGAGCTTGTCCAACAGTTAGTGAACCAGCTCCTCCGTTGGTGAGCGGGTCCATTGGAGGCTGGGCATAGTGAACAGAGAACCCAGCAACACCAACGTTGTTGAACGAAGTGGTCGTCATACTCGCTGGTGTGAGAAGCTGCTGGCCTGGTTCCTTGTTGAGGACCGAGACAGTGGCCGTGTGCATCGTGCAGTCATACTCCTTCGATGGGAAGACGGATGCTCTGGTTTCGTCAAAGGACTCAAAGCAATCAATGGAGTTGCCCATAAAATCAACTAATCCAACAGATGAGTGCCAAGCTTCCCTTGTGTATACCATCTCTTGGACATCCAAACACTTCAGAGCATGTGGTGGACCTGGTCTGGCGTGAATGATGTCAGTACGGCAAGAGACAAAAAAACGGGAGCGGAGGTCATAGACACCAACAACAATTCTGAAGTCTTCATGAGCGACAGGATACCACAAGTCTTCGACTCTTCTTGTGAATTGTAATCCTTCGTGAATGCAGTTTGCAGGTTCGGTGACGCCACCAGCAGCAGCAACACAGCGACGGTTGGCTGAGAACGACACATCCAGCGGGAAGCCATCGAAGAACGGAATTGTTGTGAACATCGTCTCACTTACAGTGAATGGAACTCCGAGAGCCCAGACGAGGAATCCAACATTTGATGTGCTGTCCTGAACATATGGTTCACCAATTGCCTTCAGGTAACGGGTCCAGTGTACGTTACCATCGACAGTAGCAGTTGTGTACACATCAGCACCGAATGCAATGACATGATTATCTCCATATACCAATGTCTTGAATTGAGATACAATTGGCAACGCGACGTCGTCGGCAGAAGTTCTCACCAGAGTTACTCTGTATTGCCAGCTGAGAGTAATAGAAACATCGGTAACTCTTCTGTTTTCATCTCTCTTTAGGACAATCTTCATCTCATCAGCAGAGTGAGTGTACCATTCCAGTCCGCTGAATGTGCTCTCCCCTGACATTTGGATAGCTCCCGTGAACACCACTTCACCAACAGTCATAGCCAGTAAGTAGTTACCATTAGCAAGAAGGGTAGACTTCAGTGTCAAGAAAGCGTAATCGTCTCCCATAGTAGGTTCGTACAGCTCAACAATGTTGAACTGGGTACCAACCTCAGCTCCAACAATGCGATGTACGAGGGAAATGGTCACCTCATCACCCGCAGTTGCCTGAAGTGGAACAGAAACTACGTCTCCGGTGAAACTAATTGGCTCGCGCAATGCAACGCTTCTTAGCGATCCCCTGCGGTACTGAATCTCATCAAAGAAGTTGAAGTCGAAGAGCAGTTCACTAATTCTGTTGGCGGAATTACCAGCCGCAACTGAATAGATTAATGACTCCGTTGCATATGGAACCTCGTGAACACGCACTCCCCATCTGTCAACGAGGTCGTACTCAACTGGGAACGAGAATCTTGGTCCGGCAACGACACCATCGTAGTCAGGGGATGCAAGGATGTTGCAGGATTGCGGAATATCCGGAGTGACCAGAATTGGAGGGAGTCTCTCAAACAGACAACCAAACAGTCCCTCGGTCTCTCCCATTCCGAGGCAGTAGGTGGACAATGAACAGGAGTTCGCTCCATCGCAGGTGCCCTCTTGTCCGTGAGTTGCGTAGGCAACCAACCAGATGTATCCCTGGGATGTTGTTGGCAAGGTCCTCAGGAAGTCAGCAGATACGTACAGCCCACCGAAGACCGCTTCGCCGCCAACAGTCAGCTGATCGACGAATTGGTGACCTCCGTCCTGTTGGGCAGAAGACTGGAACTGGGAAACCTCAACAGCCTCTAATTCAGCTGCGGTAGTAAATCTCAACGTGCCGTCCCCATTGAATGGGTTCTCGATAAAAGCACGCACCCTGATGTTGAAGTTACCACCAACGTTGGTGAACCTATCCTCAAGGTGAACAGCTACAGTGAAACCACGGTGGATGACGACCTCCGAAGGTAAAGAAGAGTCAACGACAATGTTTCTTGGACAGCCGTGGATGAATTGAACAGCTTCAGTTGCGAAAGCTGGAGTGTATCCCTCACCTCCAGTTGCGTAGTCGTGTCTGAAGCTAGCCAAGATGCGTCCCCTTCTGGTCCAGGCAGCGCTTCTGTCAACCTGTCCGTTGATGGCTCCTACCGGAGTGGCATCAACGGTGTTCAAAGTGCAAGTGATGGTGTGCGGTCTGGTGGAGATGGCAGCATCGCAAGCGAATGGACCGTTCGACACAAGACCGTCCACGGTTCTCAAATCAACCATGACCCTTGCCCCGGCAGGAGTGGAGACAAGTTCCTCGTGAGTAGAACGCAACAATTCAACCTGGTACGCAAACTGGTCACCAGCTCTTCTGCAGGCATCCGCATTCTTCGGAGTTGGCTCGGTGATAATGACGATGGCATTCTGAATGGTTTCAATCCAACCGGTCTCCTTCCAGTAGGTGAACGGAGCCATTGGATCATCAGTTCTTACCTTCAATTCATCAAGACGCTGGCAGCTGAGTACTAACTTGAATTCACCCAATGACCTTCTGGTGAAGGTGTCCTTAAACCAGACGTAACTACTGTAGAATGGAACAGATCCCGTTGGTGAGCCGAGGTCAGATGTTGTTCCCATCAATAAGGTCGGAATGTAGAACTCCTTAGGAGGAAATGCTCCAGTAAGTGGGTCAGGGTTAATCAGTGAGTTTGTGAGTCCACGCTCAAGTGGGAACTGAGCCAAGTGGTCATCGATGGCAGCCATCAGCTTTCTCGCCGACCTACCGCTCTGAATGGTGGCAGCTTCCTGTGGTGAACTGTCGAGAGGGGTTAAGTCTGGTTCTCCCTCAGTAACTCTCGGTCTGTAAATGACGACTAAGAACCATCTCGCAGAGATAACGACGTTCAGTCTACCTCTGCAGTTATTGTATGAATTATCAACAGAGCGTCTGTCAGCACACGTTGTTAGAATGGTAACAATTTGAACCGCAATGAGGTACGCTCTTGGGGTGGTGATAACAAACTTCAGGACGAGGTAAGTCGTGCCTTGTTGCGACAGATGACGGTCGGCACCCGAAGTTGCGCTGGGGGTGACTTCGTTGATTGACTCGAGAACGACCTCTCCCTCTTCCAAGCCGGAGATATCCAAGAACTCGGCGGTGGCAGTTGCCACACTGAAACCCTCCTGCTCAACAGTAATCTCAATAGCTGCCCTGTTGTCAGATGTTGGGGCCTCAGCGCGGAACGTTTCTCCTTCAACGGCATCAAACCTGGCCTCCGAGACTTCCAGTCGGCACTCAATCGGTCCGTAACGGTGCCACTCAAATCCTTGGTTTCCAAACCTATCGAAGTGACTGGCACTGACACCGTAGTCAAACGGCTCATCGAATCTGACTGAAGTGTCGTATCTCAATTCCCTCAACTCATAAGGTTCGTTGTGACGCATGTTTCCAATTACTTCCTGATCGAATGTAATTCCCACAGGTGTGCAAGTAGCGAAAATCGTCGACGCCGTAACCCGCATGAATTCTTCCAGGCGAGTCTGAAGTTCAAAGATTTGCTTGGATTGGGTAGTCACAATAAATCCATTTCTGTCGACGTTGGTTTCCTTCTCTACGTAGACAACACCAGTATGGGTGATGACGTAGGCGTAGCGACCTGGATCGGTGGTGTACTTGGCAGTGTTTAGTACTTCAGTGGCGGTGAAGGATGTTGCCGAGCTCGGTTGGTATCCGTTTCCGTATGAGAAAGAAAACCCGGCTATAACTCTCGCGACAACACCCCCGTGGTCAATAGTAAGGACGTTACCGTACTGATCGTGTATTTCGAATTCGACGTCGAATGGCTTACCAGCAACTGGCAGTGATTCGTACTTCGTAATTCTGATTCCACGAGGGTTGCATGCTTCGAAGCGAAGACTGGTAGTTGGTGGTGCCGGCTTAGAACCTAAACCGTTAGTAATCCAGTTGGGTGTGTCGACCTGGAAGGTAGCAGTTCCAGGTCTGGTGTATCTGAGACCACTGAAAGTAGCCACTCCATTCACCAACAGTAATCCATTTGTAACCGCCGTGTGGAGTGCTGGAGAAGCGTTGTCGGAATCGGAGCTCGTGACGATGAATCCGTCTCCCCTGGTAACTGAAACGGTCAACCTTCCAATGAGTGAAGTCCACTTGTCTGCCTCCTGACATGTTCTTGAGGCAAGGTTACCATACTCATCCCATGCCCTTACGGTGATTGAGAATTCATCAATCGGACTGCAGGAAATACAAACAACTCCCGGACTAACAGGGTTGGTCGCCGTAATCGTCGAGGTAAGAGTCCTTGGCTTGCTAGGAGCGATGTCAACGGTCATCTCAGCGTCTTCACAGGTGATGGCGGATCCATCAGCCCTGTAAATGGTAGCCATTACCTTGATTTCCTCGGACTTCGTGTATCTTAGCGAGAAGTCGAATCTTCCGGATTCGGAGAAGGCTGAAGTCTCACCGATCAAAGATGAGGTACCCTGGGTAAGTGCCAACGTTGCCGACGCCTGTTGAACAACAGTGGCTCCCAAACCTGAGCAGCTGGTCACGGATTCCTCAACGCAAAGCACTTCCGGTGAAGCTGCGCACTGCACCAACTTCATCGAGTACTTGACAGCACCGTTGTCAGACTCCGGGGTAATCACCTGTTCTCTTCTAATGGCAATGCATTCTCCACCAGTTGCAACAGCCTCAACAATCTGAGCGTACGATCTGCTGTCTTCAAATGGATGCTGACCAGCTGGAAGCCTCACGCCGGCGTCGTCGACCCAGAATCCGAGAGAATTTAAGTACAGGTGGCTGTCTCTGGTGATCAACTCACGAACATTGTTTACGTATCTGGTGGAAACACCAACAACAATTTCCTGAGAAAACAACGACGAATCGAATAGAGGACCGACCATTGTTTTCCACTCACGGTGCTGAGGGAAAAACGGAAGACTTCCCGCAGGACAGGAGCCCATGCGAGTTGACACACAGCGAGCAGAGTCCTGGACAACAGCGCTGCCGTAGGTATCACGTGCGGTGTAGGTGAAGTCGAAGCTTGTACCGGCTCTGGCGCACTGCTTTGGTCCTCTGCGGGAACATTTATCAACCCTTCCTGGCAACACGGTCACCGCAATCTCACACTCCTCAGCGAAGTCAGATTGGATCGTAATCTTTCTTCTCACAAGGTTGGGCTGATCGTCATCACTGAAGACTCCAGGAATTCTTGAATTGAACTTCATGCGAGGGAACCAAACCTTTCCTGCTTCAGATAGGACTCTAGTTGGGTCAACAGTCAAAGTGTAAGTAGTAACACCATTAGACTTCCTCTCACTGCTCCATGCTGAAACAGTCATGGTATCGAAGTAAGAAGGGAATGCCGTTTCCGCCTTGAACAAAGTGTCGTCAGACACAACCATCTCACCACTTTCATCAAAGACACTGATGGAGATGGTAGCAGCCTGCATACCCCCTGCAATGTTGCTTCTAATGTAAGCAGACAGATCGAATTCCTCTCCAGCTCTGACGGTAAGTTGCTGGAATGGACAAATAACTTCGTCGTTTTTGACTACAACATCACAGCTATCACCATCAAGCGCACCATATCCATCGTAAACCACGAGTGTTGTCTGACCATCGCACCTTTCGTTAGCTGAGGCATCAGCCAAACACGCACTTCTGACATCAGCATCTGGAATCCAAATAGCATCATCAAAGAGAGCGTATCCAACATCAACGTCGTTAGTGAGGGAACCACTGAGAACTCCTCCCCTTCCGGCGAAGGCATTTGGAGCGGTTCCGCCAACCCTCGGGTCCACGTTAGCAAAGTCAGCTGCCCGTGTCGATACGGCGTATCGAACCTCTGAGTATGAAGTTCTCAACTCGTAGACCGCAAAAGTCCCAGGATTGGTGCACTCCAATTCACCACCTGGACATCCGACCCGACACTGAAATGCGTCTGCATCAGGGTAGGTTGGAACATCTGACCTGAAACAGTAACAACCGGTGTCCCTAACGATTGCAAAGTCCTTCGCTCCCTCATCGGCGCATGCAAGCATACACTTGTTGAGGTTCAACGCTCCCGAGATCGTAGCGTAGTTTCCACCGGACAACGATCCCGTCTTACAGCTAAAGTCGCTTACCGACATTGGGTTCTCAGTCGTGCAAACGTTTCCATCGGCATCCAACACAGCGACGTTCAAATCGAATATCGTTTGCCTCGTTCCGACAACTGGAATTGATCGGGTTTCGTCGTTGCACGCCTTTGGAGAAATGATCTGGAGCCTTCTTGGGATACAATGGTTGACCTTGATGGCCTGTGGCATGGCAGGCCTGATAGCAGGAACTCCGTCAAGGGAAATAGTGAATGCGATGCCAGAGTCGACAAGGGAGTGAGCTCCCTTGATGACGGCATGACCTTGGACTAAGATCAAGTTAGACATCTGAGTGTACTTCGTTTCTGGGTCGTTGTTCACATACTTCTCTGGCTGCAACGTTCTCATCGACAACGCCAGTGCGGCGTTGGCGTGAGTGTTAAACCTGCCCGATCGAGCGTCGGTGATTCTGTTACCACACTTGTCACGGAGCTCAACTTCGTACTGGAACGGTTCGCAGTCACCGTTTCCGTATGATCTGATTTCCGTTGGCGGCTGAGTAAGGGTTTTCAGCCTGAGAGCAGGACCCGTCAGCATCTTAATTTCTGGGAGAGAGTTGCAACAGACTCGCGGAGTCGGATGCAAGCACGAGTTGCCAGAGCAGGGCCTGGAGCACTGCGAAAGTCCCCCCTGAGATAGTTGGGACGCATCCGCAACCCCAGATGATGTGGGGAACCCTTCCACCAGATCCGTGTTGACGACGTAGATTCTAATGTCTTCAGCCTTGTCGTAAGTGAATCGGAAGGTAACAAGACCATTCACAGCGAGCACAGCATTTCCTCCAAGTTCACCAGTTCCCTGTCTCAATTGAGCAACAACTCTGTGAGAAACTGGAACCACGTTGTTCCAGAAATCAACAATCTCAAGCCTGACCTCTATCGGACCATCAGCAGTCCCGCACTCTGATACGTGCCACTCAGTTGGAACAGAAAGAATGTTCATGTGATGAGGATCGTTTGGAATAACAATAATGTCCTGACTGTAGGAAGGTCCACATCTCGACATCGTAGAAGGAATGGAGTGAGTGAACTCGAATCTAATAGTCTCAGCTCTGTTGTGCCAGAGACCTCCGAAGTTAACTCTGTGGCTGACGATAGCCTCACGGAATGGTTCAATGATGTCCCTAACGATGACGTTCAATCCGTTCCCGACCGTAGTTTGGCAAAGTCCCTGAGCAGGTGGGTACTCCCCATCAAAGATACATCCACACTGGTTGTCGAATATAGCAACAGAAGTAGCACCCTGGTCACGGCAGCACCTGTTGCAACTAGGTCCAGTTGTGTGAATCATGCTCGTCAGTCTGAACTCGAGAGGGACCTTCACGCATCTTCTCGCTCCCAAGAAATTTCCGGCATCAAACAAAGTTCCCTCCGGAGTTCCCAACGTAGGCGTAAACACGTCAAGTGTTAGGAAGGCATCCTGACAAGGAATACCACCAATTTGACCAGTAATACCATATGCAACCTGTGCCCATCCATTGTCTGGGATGTATGACAGTCCTCTGAATAGCTGACAGGTGTTTGCTGGAACCTGTTGGGTCACATCTTCGGCATCAGCAAAAGAGACCCCACGGGTGTTAAAGTTCCAAGCCGTGCAGCGGGCATCGCCCTTGCATACAGACTGACAAGCGTTCCAGTTGAGGGCGTCGACACTCCTGATGAGTCTGCCCTTAGTCTTTACTGGTAATCTCCACTGGTTCCTCTGGACATCACAGTACGCAACGTTTCCAAATCCCCCACTTGGGTTTGAAACACCGTCGTGAAGGGCAACAGTAACAGAGAACACAGTTCCCGCTCTCACAGTAGCTGGCTGCCTTTTAATCGCAAACTTGCATGCGGTACCTGGGACAACGTTAATCGGCCATGGCTCACTGGATTGGCAAACACCATCCCTGTGGACGGCTGTCACCCAGAACACGGCAGGGGAACTGTATACGGTCCAGTCAAGGCCACTAAATGAAGCCCCGAAGTATCCCGAGTACTGCCCGTCAAGTGCTGCTGCGGCAATTGGGGTGGCATCCGCAAGAACGTCTCTTGGACTGTTAATGTTGTTGACAAATCTCGATTGCTTCAAATAGATTTCAGTTCCAGTGCTTACCTCGTCACCGTTAGCAAGCTGCTCACCACCCGGTCCGGTGACAAGAACAGTAATGGCGTTAATGTTGTGCATCGTGTATGGGGATGCGTTCATCTGCTTTCCAGCGATCATCGTTCTGCTGCCCGATCTCGGTGAGCTGGATGCCGGGATGGTCAACTTACAACGAGAGCACTTCATAGCGTTGCTCAGTACCAATGGCTTAGTCCTGCATACCTTAGTTGGTGGGGTGGTCTGGCAAGTAACAGTAACAGACATCTGAGCCAGCATCTCAGTTGGGGTAACCTTGTTGACCCAGGTACAGCTCCCAGTGCAATCAGCCTGGACTCTGCCAGCGCAAGCAGTAGCGTCATCCCTTGAAACACAGTAACCATCAATCAGCGGATTGCCAATTGCAATGTTTCTGAGTGACGAGACCGTAAATCCGCTGAATTCAACGTTTGCCGTAGTCATTGGAACCTGAAGTGGACCAGTTAATCTAATGCAGTCGGTGTCTTCAGGCCTGCATTTAACGGACTCGTCAGAAGTGGCAACAACTCCTCTGGCCCAGGTACATCCAGCAGCGACGCACTGGGTTCTTCTCCAGTGTCTGGTACATTCAGCGGATCCACTGCACGCAGTCTCGTGAGGGCGAAGATCCCAAGCAAGCTTGTTCAAACTCCTCTCTGGGTACTCGAGATACCAAACATCGGCATCACCAGCACACGTGATTGCTGGACTGGCATCCCTGAACCTGTACCGGCACTCAATTGAAGACTCAGAGTATCCTCCAAAGAAGAACAATGCTTTGTTCTGGCTAGGTGCGTGGTTGAAGAAGTGAGCCCTGCGACCGCCATATCTTTGTGGCATCTTAACTTCAGGCTTCCACTCACATGGAACAATGCAAGCCCTGACGTCCGTGTCCCAAGCGCACCTGTAGGCACTTTCGGCTTCGCAATCTTCCTGAGTGGCCAACATGCCGCAAGCGGCAGCGTCTGCATTGCATGCTGCCTCACTACCACGTTCAGAGCAACGGTCAACGCCAGGTGATTTCGTTGTTGAAGAGATAAGTCCGAACCTTTCAACACATCCCTCAGTTCCAACTGGTGCCATAAAGTCTTCTCCCAAAGTCAACCACCCATCAACGAGTGAGTACATCTTGACTGCCTGCCTCCTTGATGTGCCGGAAATGACGTCTTCGCGGTTGTCGTACCCTCCGTAGAACGAAAACGCCAATCGGTCCTCATCGTATGCAACAGTTGAGCCGCTGACAGTTGGACCCTCATCAGTCTCCAGTCTCCATCCGGCAAATACGTTTTCAAGATCAATCGACCAGATAGTCGATTCAACAACAGCACCAAACGGTGGAACAATTCGAACACCACCCACAACGTACATACGAGTTCCAATCAAGAAGCCTTCTGCCTCGACACGTGCGTTGGGAGCAGCTCCCGAAATCGATACCGTCTCCCACTGTAGCTCAGGAACTGAAGAAGGGTCAAGAGCGGCAGTTAGGTCGATGCTGTACAGTTGGGTGTTGGCTGGCATCCCGCCGTTGCGGTTCACTCCACCGATACCCGAGAAGTACCAAAGCTTGTTCTTGTAAACAACCGACGAACCTCCGGCGAGCTGCGGCTTGAGGTTAGCTGCCAACCCAATTTGGTTCCACCTGTTTTGAGCTGTTTCGTATCTCCACATGTCACCGTTGCAGCATTCCAAACCCTTGGAAGTACCTCCGAACACAAACATAACTTCCCCACCATTTGTTGCCCTCAACGAGTGGGCAGCGTGACCGAGTCTCCCAGCTGGACCAGCAGCGTCACAAGAGCTCATCGGAGCCCTTGTCGTCCCGTCGAGTTCGTAACATTCACCTCCAGCATCATTGCCCCTCAGGGAACCTGGCCTGGCCTTCAGACCAGTCATAACTTGAGCTTCAGCAACTTCCCATTCCTTGGTGTCAACGTCATAGCTCAACACTCTGGATCTCGGAATTTCAGGAACCTTCTGCTGGTACAGGTCGAGTGGTGAAGCAGTCGCACCACCGTAAACTGTGAACTTCGTAGCAGCCGCACCGAAGCGCTTGGTGGTAGTGTGTCCCCACAAGAACCTCAACTCACGGCTAACATCAGAAATGGAACGGGTCCAGGTGCCCGCAGCTGCAAGAGCAGGGGCGTTGACCTTGTACAAGTTTGTGGCCGAATCAAATGTCCATCCAGTGATGCGGTCCGAGTTAGCGACCTGCAGCTGGACACTGCAGTCCCTAACTTGGTGGCTTCTGAGAACGTTTCCAGCGCGATCCCTGGCAACGATATCAACAGTGTCTTCGTTAGGTACGTCAAAGGTGCAGGTGTCCGGAGCGGAGATCTCGTGAAGTTGGCAGAGGTCACCCGGGCAGACGTTAATCGTTCTGTCAGACTTCAATTCGTAAGTGAGGGACTTCTTTGCGATGACGGCCAACTTCTCAAGAACTTCAATGCGAAGAGTGATCTTCTCCGCAATGGAATAGGACAAGTCGTCGAATGTGGCGTATCCGTTCACAGTCTTCTTCGTCAACGTACCCCTGAGGGTAGTCGATGGGTTGGTTGACGAAGCAAGCATAATGGTAACCGTCAACGGAGTCAGATTCTTGATGTTTCCGAATCTGTCGCGAACAACAATTCTAACTCTTGGAATCATTCTTTCGGACGCAACGTGCGCAGACTGGGTACATGGCACATCATCGGTTGGCTGTTCAATGAAAGCAGCCACCGAAAGGTCAGCTGGGCAGATGGCCAAAAACTTACCTCCCGGACAGGTTCTCTTGCCTTCACAGCAGAACTCAGTATCCTGCGGGCAGGTAATCTTCCATGGCGGACACTGATCATTCTCCTTGTTGATCACGGTGACCGGGCAAAGGAACGTTCCGGAACGGATGCTTGGCACATTTACCGCGCTCACAAAGACCGCAACATCCTCGGCCTTTGTGAACGAGACAGACATCCTTGCTTCACCATCTGCGATACGTCCGCTGACAACAGCTGGGATCGAAGGAGCGGTCTTCAGAGGGAAGGATGCCACGACACTACCAGTCTGAAGGTCGTGAACTCTGTTTCCGAACCTATCCCTAACGGTAGCAATGATGCTAGTTACCTCCCCAGCGAATACATCAGGTGACCTCTGAACGCACTTCAATTGTTTTGGTGCAGCTGGAATGACTTCAATCTGACAGGTTTTACGAAGGTTCTCATCAGACCTCAATGGAGCAGTACATGGGCATTGAATATTACCCTCGCAGTAACAGAGACCATTGCCGGACAACCGGTTAACAAGAGGGAAATCACAAGTGAAGGAAGTGGCTGACTCAGTTGTTTCAATTGAACTCGAGAATGTAGTAACGACGGCATAGCAGTAACGGTTAGTCGACTCCCATGACGCACCGTTGGCGTTCACAGAACCACCAAACCCAGAAGCGTGTTCCTTGACAGCCGCAACACACATTTCGAAGGTGTCGGTTTCCGCAACGAAAAGTGTGTTTCTGGAGTTAACGGCTCCCTTTCTTTCGGAACATCCCGACGGCGTCTCGATGTAGAAAGTAGCAGGCTGAGAAAATGGCTTCCCGGATGCAGAGTTGAACAACCAGGATGATTCCGCCTCCGCGTTGCCAGCTGGAGAGCAGAATCCTGGGAACCCAACGTCACTTCCAATTTGAGCATTGGTGAGGTCGTAACACGTGTCAAGTGGCCAAGCGTTCTGTCTCGCAACAGCATCAGCGTATGTCGAGTAGATCTCAATGTTTCCTCTCGTCAACCTGAACTCGTCCTTCAAGGCATCCAGCAAGTTAGTTTCAACTGTAAGAACTCTGATGAATGAGTCCTGACCTTCTGAGCTGCGTCTGATGACCTTGTTGGTGGCAGCGTTAAGCAGAACGTTGAACTGCGCGCTACCAACGTCGAATTCAGTACCACCCAATTTCAAAACTGGGGTCCACGCCACGTTACCTGGCGACGACACTGTTGGGAATCCGGTCTTGTAGCCATCGGTGCTCCATACATCAGCCCAGCAGGTGAGATCGTACATACCAGCAACGTGAAGAGTTGATTCAGAGGTGATAACCTGACCGTAGGTGTTCAAATTGGTTGCGGCGTTCAAAATCGCCCGAGCTCCGTTTCTGGAGACAGACTTCGGATAGAGCCTTGCAAGCTCATCTGGGTTTCTCGTCGGGTTAGCGCTGGTAACCTTGCACGAGACAACAGTCTTGGAGGTAGCTGGAGCACCGACGGTGTTTCCGTAAATGTCGTGAATGTGCATTCCCATCTCAAGCGACTCTCCAGCAACGACCTTTCTCTTTGGACAGGTACCGCAACTGAGGTCCTGGCTGTGTGCGCGAGTGCACTTCTTGCAGTTGGCTCCTCCCATGCACATCTCATAAGGAACACTTGGAGCAACAACAACCGCTGGACAATTTCCTGGTGAGTTGCTGCACGCTGGTGCGTTAATCCATGCACGTGGTGATATCGGACTGTTTGATCGAGGGGTGATCTCAGTCCTGATGGTGCCAGCAACGTGGTACCTCAAGTTACTGAAGGTAACGACACCCTGAGCTGCAGTAACTCCCGGCTGGTCCCAAGGAATAGAAGCACGGCACGTTTGCGCAGGCATGTCAAATGGGTGCCTTCTGATGGCAAGGACGGTGCAAGTGTTTTCTGGACAGGCATCATTTGTACTGAGCGCACATGGGTCTGCGTCATTTGCGATCGGACCCGCCGCTGCGACCTGGACTCCGAATCGGTTGTTTTCGGTTGCAACACCACCGCTGGCAACCTTGGCAAATGACCTGCTGTCACAGTGCTCGTTTGGTGTTGGGCCGTCGCATACAATGCTTCGGAAGACTCCATTCTGTACGAATGCGTAAGCACCTCTGATACTGAAGTCAGTTCCAGCGATAACCTGGTTAGGTGAATCAGTACACAAGATTCTGAGACCCAAAACAGACATCAAATTACATGAACCCCTGATGGAGGCATCATCGTTGACGACTTCCAAACGGAGCGGGTCGGTGGCTGCTGGTCTCTCGCGAGTGTAAACCAGATCATCAAATGTCGCTACTCCCTCAGCGGCGTTCTTCGTCAGTTCGTCGCCTTCCAACTCCCCGGCTGGGAGGTTTGGGTTTGTGACCCTTCCACAACAGGTGTACGCCGTCGAATCAGGCAGCTCCCTGATAGTAACGGAACAGTCACCGTCACGCTCACAGTCAGTAGCGGTGTTTCCAAAGCTGTCGTACAACAATGCGTGTACGGCTCCGAATGGTCTGCCTTGAGGGAAGGCCACGGCTGCGGTTCTGCATTCCAATCGTGTCCCTTGAGCATGGGAGATACAAACCTTTGGCGATACATCTGGAGTCAGGTCTTCTGAACTTGCCTCGATGTAAATACATTCGGCTCTCTTGTAAGTGACTCCACAGATTGGGAATCTTCCTTTATCGGAGTCCATAAATTTAATTCCGCCAAGTCTGTCATCTGTCTTCTTACATGCACCAGCGCACTTCTTACGACGAAGGGATACGCGGCGGTTTGGATGCTCTGGTCTGTCAATTGCTTCGGACGTTTCATCAATGTCGGGAACCGCAGATCCGCTAGGAGGATCAGAGCTGGTTGTGGCACAAGTATCTGGTAATTCAGTTGAACTGAGTGTGTTCAGTTCAAACCCGCCTAGGGGTAAAGGTAAGAAAAAGTCAGATGCTGGGAAAGGAGGTGTCAACTGAAATGGATCCAATGGGGTCGATTCTTCATCAACACAACCAGAGTTACCAATATCGAAAAGAGATCCACCCTCGATTTCAGATCCGTACAGTGCGCGGATAGCTGCCACGCTCTCATCAACAACGTTGCCGTAGTCGTCTCTAATCTCAACAAAGACGCAGAACTCCTCATTGGCACGGAGTGGTGATTCCCTTTCATTATCCATTGGTCCAGTGATAGGGTCGAGTGGGAGCTTTGTAACACCCCCAACTCTCTCCTTCACTTCAGTAATAACCAACCTCTTTGGGTCAGAAGGAACAATGCTTCCACCATTAGTGAAACATGGTGGTACACCCGGAGTCGTTGCAGAGATGACGAGATCCTCAGGGGCGATCTGGTAGTTGACAGAGAACGAAGTAACTGGTCCCATGATTTCTTCCGACAAATCTCCGTTGAGCTGACCCCTGGCCTGGTGTGCAGCAACGACGACAGTTCCTCCATTTAACTGCTCGAAGATGACGTTGTTGTACTCATCAACGAATTCAACAGCAACCCTGAATTGTTCACCAGCCTTGGTGTATGTTGGTGGGGTGCTGAATGAATCTCCCCTGTAGACGTTGCAGCTTGCTGGTGGAGCAGGGATGATCTGAACATCACAGTGAGCTGGAGTAAGAGTGCCAGAAGTTGCAGTGATCACCCACCTCACAGCTGTGTTAATAGTGAGGCCAGTGAACACAGCGCTGTCAGAACCCTGAAGGTTGGAGGTTCTTCCAACCCAGCCGTATGCCCCGCCAACTCCAGAAGCTCCAATTCTTCTGTATGGCTGAAGTTCAATATCAATAGTGTAGGCGGTGACAACGTTATCAGACTGATCGAGTACCTCGATAGTCTTATCAAAGTTGGCCCCGGCAACAATCCTTTGTCCAAAAATGCAGTCCTTGTATCTCAACTTCTTTGCATCACCTGGGAGAATGACAACCTGAAAGTCAACAGGAGTAGCAAACGGAACTCCCTGAATACCTCCCTGTCCCCAGAACTTGAAATCGTACACACCCGCAACCCTGCGACTCATACGGGAGAACCTAACAAGACGGCCATCGGTGCCTTGGGCTGGTCCAATATCCCGGCCGCACATTGGACATTCGCTCAGTGGGATTGGTCCCGCAACGTACTCCATGCGGGTAGCGAAGCCAACGATGTTGCAGGAGCTGTCTTCCCAACACCTTCTCTCTCTGTTGGTGCCATCATCTCCAAGAAGAACAGACAGAACAACATCGTACAACTGCAACGCTTTCACAACAATTCGGTTGGTGTTTGGTGGGTTGATAATAACGAGAGCAGGTCCAACAATGTCGATTCTCGAAGTAAGTTCATCAATTGTGGTGTACTCATCATTTTCCAACATCAGGTTTTCAATGAGCGTGTCGGAAGTAATTCCAGCAGGGCACGAGAAAACAGCGTTAGTAGTTCTCCTAAGCTGAAGCATCAGTCTAAAGCACGGGGTGTCGAGCCCAGTCTCAAGAGAGTGGTAGGCAAATCCTCCAAAGGTACCTTCTCCATCACTAAGTTGAACTAATGGTCTGTAAGGAGTTAACTCACCAGTGCCATCAGCGTGAGTTCCTCCAACCCTGTATAGGGCGTTCACAACTCTCGTTTGACGGGTGTTGTCGGCAGGGTTCAAGTACTTGCACATATCAGGTCCAGAAGCCACGGCACCGTCATCAGTTGGAATGATGTTTAGCTTAGATTTGCTCCACATGACAGCGTTCTCAAACTTATCGTAAACGTTAACATTCATTTCCGGGAATGGCACGAGAGCTGGGTGCACGTCCGGGTAGTTCGAAATTGCAATTCTGGAGATTGGACCGGCGTGGAAGCAGATTTCTCTGGAAACGCGAGTCTCTTCAACGCTTCCAGTAGTTTGGATGTTCACAGTCAAGCACTCAGCGATGTTGGACGTGAGTGTGAACTCGAGCACAGGGCCGTCACGGTTAATGATTTGCGGTGGTGAGACGGTAACCCTGTCTCCCTCGTCCCTGAAATCACGAACGTTGAGGAATGCGTTTTCTTCTGGGTAACCATCAATGCAAACACTCGTTGAAGGAATCACATCTCCACCGTCGGAAATCGACGACTCGACAATGTTCTGACAGTCGACTACGTTAGACGAGTGTTGGTGGGATTTGAAGAGCCCGGCAACATCTGCCAAGTTACCACCAGCATCAAGGACATGAACAGTGTATGACAATTCCTGTCCAACCGCTGCCTCTGGACATGTGACTCTGCTCGACGTCTGCTGACATCTCTGACTGTAGTCACCAACAAGGATTCCGTTGTCGTTTTCATAACAAGGTTCGTTGATGAGGACGAGTCTCCTTGGCCTATTAGGGTGAACAGTAATGGCTCTGCAGGTAGCAGCGACCAACACTCTCGGGAATGCTGTTTCTCTCCTGTACACGGCTAGGTAGCGAACGTCACTACTTATACCAGTCTGGCTAGTCTGACAATTTTCAGACGATCCATACTCAGTGAGTGACTGAGGGGGTTGCATAGTACAGATACACAACTCAACACCAGCCTCAGGTTTAGTAATTATGAATGTTGGGTAGATCCCACATTCAGCCGCACATTCAGATGGTGAGAACGTAGCCTTGCTGGTTGTCTTCATACACACTTGTTGATCGACCAACGAGAACCTTGAGAAGTCAGTGTAGCAGCCAACGTGTGAGTATGCATTAGTCGGGGTGATGTCGGTGGCAGGGGCAACGGAAACCGAAAGAGTCAAGGACTCGGCGACCTTGTCGGTCATGACTCTCAACGAAGTGGTACCGTCAATAATTTCCTCGCGAGTTGATCCCAAAAGCATTCCCGGGGAGTCCTCGGTCAAGGAAATCACCATATTGTCAGCTCTGTCAGCGTTCAAGTTTCCGTAAATGTCTCTAACTGATGCCTGAACATCAATAAAGTCCATCGCGAGCACATCTGATCTGTCGGTAGCGCAACTCAACTGGAAAGGAGCAGCCGGGTAGACATTAACATATCCTTGGAATCTCTGAAGTCTGACCTTGTTACCGTCTGGTCTTAAGCAGGTTGGACAACTGCACTCAACAACAATCTTTAACTGACCAGCAACACTGAATCCTGACGAGAACGAAACTTCTCCTTCTGCGTTAGTAGTTCCAGAAAGGGTATTAAAACTGCTTGAGAATCTGGTTGGAACGTAGTCAGAGACCGAATTGTCGAAGATCGAGGCACTTGCAACACACTGCATTCCCCTGTTTCTAGCAATCATTCCATTCTTGGTTCTTAATCCAATCTTCCATCTGAGCTGCTCACACGAAGAAACAATGGCGGTGTCACATGCTTCAATGCATCTAGGAATGTCTTCCTTGACGTACACTTCGTATGGGTGTCCCGGAAGAACAGCAATAACTGCTACCGCCTTCCTAATAGAGTGTGTGGTCGATGTAACGGTCACCCTCAAAGAGCTGCACCGGCCAGTGTAACCCTCTGGGAACCAAGTCCCTGGCTCCATCGTTAGACCTTCCGACATGTAGTTGATGGCTCTCGTAAGAAGAGTTGTAGAAGTTGAAGACCAGGACTTCACAACAACGTTGTTGCAGTCTGTGATGTCAAGTTTCCAACCGACTTGGTTGTCCGAGTTCCTGAATGCAGCTTCAACTATTTCGAACCTGAAAGTGCCTGGTTCCCTGATAGGAACACCCGATCTGATTGTTGGAGGAGACCTGGTGATAGCGAATGAAGCACATCCCATCCTTATCTGACAAATTCCATCAGACACACTCGCAGCAGCAGTAGTGGCCCGAACTGTGAGCGTCGTCTCCTCACAAGTACCATCAGCAGGAAGCACAGAATTCGTAAATTTCGCTCCCTTGCAGCCTGATGGACAGTTGTATCCAGCAGTGCACTCTGGCTCAGGAATATCCAAGCTGGCGTCATTGCATCCGAGATTTGCATTGACCACGTTTGCAACCTGCATCTGACGAACAGTATATCTGATACCCTCGGGCCAGTTCTCTCTCTTCTCAATCGCATTGATCTTAACGATGTAGTATTCACCCTGCTCCACTCTATCTTTAAGTGCGTTGACAACAGTCTGTGGTGACGCAGCTGGCTCGCATTGCCAGTTCGCTGCATTCTCGATGCTCAGAATGTGATCCCGATCTCTTGGAGGACCAACCAAGTCAATAACGCTTGCCGCAGGTCCGAGAATTTGAACAGAGAATAGAGGCATTGGCAATGCGCTTGTGACCGACTTAGTGTAGCATTCCTTGGTGGAAATTGAACCTTCGGCCATCGAAAGGACGTTGACATAGCTGTTGTCGTTGCCTCTCGCACCTCTGACGTAGTTTCTGAACGGATCGTTTTCTAAGATGACATCCAAGACATCTCTCCCACTCATGAACAGTTCACACTTTCTGACGTTCTGTGGTAAATGTGGAACACATGAAGTAGATACAAACATGGAGTTTGAACGTTCGTAGACTGCGAGTGCATTTCCACCAATAACGAAGGTACCCTTCGAGGTAGAACCACCACAGTAATCGTTTGTTGCGTAGCATTGCGACTGATCGAGAGCTGTTGCCGGTTCGGCGGCAAAGCACTTGCACGTGAAACTTCCATCAGTCTCTGGGCAAGTCATGGACCAGAATGCGCTACCATCACAGAAGGCTCTACACTCAGACACCACTGTGAACCTGCTTACCTTGTCTCCAGTTTGGTCTTGGTAGCAACCCCTGAATACGCTTCCTAACGGTGAAGGTGTGAAACCAGTTACACTAACCACAACAGATGTTTCAGATGTGCATCCCAAATCGCGAACAACTACTCCCCCCAGAGTAACTGACAACGACCTACCAGAACTGCATCCGCTAGTTGTGACGAAATTCACGCCGAAGTTCGAAACATCAGATGTTCCCTGAACATTAAACCCTTCACTGAATGCTTCTGACTGAACAAGAACCGCATACACTCCCGCTGTGCCAGTTTCCCTGAGGCAAGGCATTGCGGCTCCATCGCTGCATGTACCAGCGGCACTGTCAAAACCAGCGTTAGAACAACAGCCGCCGGTGTAACTGTGCGGGTGAGATAAAGGACAATGTTGTGGCACAGCACAATTGCAGGTTCCAGTGCAGCAATCCCCCCCCAAGTTACTCCTGCACATAGCGCTGAATAGTTCAGTCATTGCTTCCACCGACATGGAAAGAGATCCGCTGTATGTTTTTGTGCATCCGACAGCCTCGAATAAGGTCTGGGCGTAGATTTGCGTCACCGTTGTACTCTCTTCGTCAGAGTATGAGTATCCCAGGCAACCGCTTTCCCGCGTGCAGTGACTTTCGCACAGTGGACGATCCAACTGAAGGCAGTCGGCAGCGTTGTACGAATCCTTTGTAGTGTCACAAACGTTCGTACTGTCCAACACGTAGGAATCGAAAAGGTTCACCTCACCGTTAGCAGTTGGCACACAAGTGCTGCCAATGACGTCGTAACTCCCGGCGAACTCAACCTCGCGTCGATCTCCAGTAACTTCAAGCTGCAACCTTCCGCCCTCAATAACCTTGATGTAGAAGTTGTCTTCAAATTCTGATTCTTCGAGCTTGTCGTTTGATGAGTAGTCGCAGTTGGCAGCTCTACCGGTATTCTTAGCACCTCCCTGGTAGAGAACACCGTGTGAGTTTGGGAAACACATTCTCTCAGGAAAGTAAATGCGACTGCCTCCAACAAACGGTTCCAACTCAGGACCGTTTCTTGAAAAGCAGCACGTGCCATGCGGGCAGATCGTATCACTCATCGTAGCTCTGTCACCCCACAAGCAACCAACTTGCTGACACCGACCCACTTCAGTTAACGAAGCACAGCAGTCAGTTGCCGACAAGTGAGGACAGATCATCTTGAGGGTACTGGTGAGTGCCTTCCTACCATTTCCGGTGATGCTGACATCTTGCGAATCACAAACCGGATTACCGTAGCAATCCAGAACTGGGAACTGCATTGGTCCGATTTCAACGTTGTACAAGGCTGTTTCTGGACAGGTACCCTCACCAATTCTGCAGGCATCACCCGCAATCACCTGGAGATCAATCTTTAAAGGTCTTCTCTCGAGCGTACCAGAGCGAGCCCTGACGATAAGGGTCCTGGCCTTTGTGACAATGTCACGGTTATCCTCCTTAGTCAATATTACACGGCATCCTCCTTCGGTCCTTGCATAACAGACACCAGCAGTCCAGAGCGGAACCTCCGAATCTTCGTTCTCATAGATTGCAAGGTAAATGCCATCAGTCAAAGGGGCAAACGCATTCATGTCAGTAACACCCTCAGCGAAGATGTGAATATCAGCACCAGCCTTGCTCTCGAGGAAGTTGCTCTTCATTCCGTCAACTGTGAAGTAAGCACGAAGACCAGTAACAGGTGATGGTTTCCACTTCAACAGAACGCCGCTGGCAAACAGGAATCCCGTGCTGGCGCTGGCCTGAACCATAACAGTTGGGTAGTCTTCTCCGAATCGTGAGCGGGTAAGGACAACACCGTTGAACTCTAGAACAGGGTCTCCCTTGTAGATACCCTTCTGGGACTGAATTGTTCCGTCAACTCCAACAACTGCTAAATTAATTTCGAGTTTTGGAGCGAACTCGCAGAAGAATGGAAGGGTATTCTCACACTCGATTGCTGCATATGGGTAGTAAACGGTGTTGTGGTCGTATGAGATGCAGCCATCCATACTTGGCTTGGCCGTGTAGTCAGCTGTTTCGAGGTAGCCGGCGCTGTTTGGTTCCCAAAGACCGGCGCAGCAACCCTTTCTGAATTCGAAAGAGTAATCCGGGTTAGCCGGGTTTCCGTACGTGCTGCTCCACCAGGTAGAGTCAGAACCAGAGTCCCAGATCACGCTAAGCGGAGTTGAAGCGCCCGCCACTTCGAGACCAGTCCAGTATGGCTGTGGAGACTTCATAGCGAAAGTCGACTCAACAGCAGCATTAGGAATGGTAGCCAAGTATCCGTAAGTGTTCGAATTCCGTCCCATCATGCGGCAGTACTCTTTCGCTGCGGCCTTGGTTGCTGCCTGAGGGACGTATGTGAAACAGCGTTTGTCCTTTACAAAGTTTCCATCATTGTTGTCGCTGTCGTCCTTAATCATTGCACCCCATGGGCAGGTTGAATAATCGGAAGGTGCGCTGGTTGGATTGCCTAGCAGGTCAACGATGTCTACCCTGATGTCAAATCCGATTCCACTTTCAACCTCGGTACCGTTGGAAGGGCTTTGGATACGAACGCGGTCCGGAGTACCTGGTCTGATGATGAGAGAAGTTCTGACGTGGCTAACACCCAAGTTTCCTCCAACTGCGTAAAATAAGACCTTCGCATGAAGGGATCTAAAGATGGTTCTAAAGGTAACTTCTCCGGTGGCAGGGTCAAGTCTGGAAAGGTACTGTCCCTTGCAGGACTCTCCTGCCTGAAGTGCTCCTGCTGGAGGCGTGGCAACGATGTCAGTTGCGGCAGATTCGACCTCCCCCTCAATCAAGCACATTACAATCTGGTTTTGCGCACCAATTGCTACGACTGTGCGTCCGGCTTGAGTGCGGGTGGTTGCTTGAATTATAAATTCACGACGTTCTCCAGCGACAGTGGTCTTTCCAGCTTCGTCTTTGAATTGAATATCAATCCTCTCCAGTTCCTGACGAGTTGAGCAGTATCTCGTTGCAGAATAAGGACACGACACAAATCCCCTGATCGATGAAGATCCAAAGCCACCAACATACACCAATTCTTTAAAACCTCCCTGATCGGTACAGGTAACAGTTGAGTTCCCAACTTCCATAATGAGGTCAAATTTGTCTCCCCGAGAAACGCAGGAATATGGTAAACACTTACCAGAAAAAGGCTGCGGGTTGGTCACACGATCGGCGTATTCCATGTTTGACGTGAAACACCCAGAGGCCGATCCAGCAATGCTGTAAGGTCGGCAGAGAGAACCAGTGCAGTCTTGCCCTGCCCCATTTAAAATAGCAGGCGCCAGACAACTCGATTCAGCACCCACCGGCTCGTAAATAGGACAGTGGTCCATCATTTCGTCACAACCACCATTTTGACGAGCCAATCTCTCTGCAATATCAGCGGGTATAGACCTCAGAAGTCCGACCTTCCACATGGCTGGGGAAGTGTACTCCAATGGAACCGTAGGAGGACTGTTACTTGAGAAGAACATCCTTCTACTGTTGCAAGTTCCAATGCGACCTCCGTCGACAGTACACTGCTTAGCAGTTAAACGTGATCCGGCGCCAGGTTGGAGGATACTTTCAAAGAAACACTGGTAGTTGTTTAAGCTTGGTTGGTGGTACCAATGGTAGCAAGTCTCTCGTGCCATCACGCAACCGGCATCGAAACCCCACGAGAGGTATTCTGCAGAATTGAAATCAGCTCTGTAAAAACCGGTGTCATCAAGCATAGCAAGAGTAAGACCGGAAAGCACCGCACCAACATCAACTTGCATGTTCATAACTTCTCCCCTCGTAATACGACGCTCCCACAGGGCTGTGAAGCGCGAAGGGAAGTCAGTAAAACCGGTACCGTATCCCATCGCCGTGTGCGTGTAATCCTCAACTTCCAATCCTGTCATCGACTGGCAATTGAAGTGAAGTCTTGCCTGCTGGATAACCTTCTTAGAGCTCACAAGAGTAACCTCGGTAGGCACACCGATAGGAACTGAATTCCGCCATCCATCAAATCCCGTCCTGTACAATGCATCGGTGGAAAGCCCGTTGTCGTGTTGGTTGCGGTTTCCAGCTGTGTCGAAAACACGTTTACTGTGACGAGTCTGAGTCTGGAACATCAAGTCAGCTTCCACGGGGGTAGGTGCCTGAGTGTAGTCGTCACTCCAGTCAGCGTATTTTTCAGCCAGTTCAGGTGTCCATCCGAGTGCCTGGACCAACTCGTGAAGTACAACAGATGCCATGTAATCAGTGTCTCCGAAGATTTGATCAGGCTGGATCGTTAGCATACCAACAATTGGTCTAAAACTCTGCTTTGCAAAGTGACAAGGCCATGCAGCAGCGTTACTCTGAATTCTAGTACCATCTCTGTTGTAGATCAAGACCGGGTTAGCAGCGACGAAAAGGTAAAAGTCTGCAGTGGTAGCAGTCAAAGGAAGGTTGCTAAACACATCGGTAAGCCCGTCCTTGGCGTTACAGTTGGCCTGGTTGTTAGTAACCTGAATAACGGATTCCCCCTCGGATCTCTTCAAGGCCATAATACCAGTGCGAATGCGTTTGATGGCTTCAGAAACGATGGTTCTAATTCTAGTCAACTTCGTGTTATCAATAACCCACGTACTCTCACAGTTGTAGGTCTGACCGTCAGTAGTAGTATACGCGTCCTTGGCCTCACTCGCACCGCCAGTGGCACCGTGGGCAAGTTGAATAGTTTCTCCGTTTGATCCCTGACAGGCAAACCTTTGGGAATCAAGAAGAGAATAATCAACATGGATGTTCAATGGCTCTTGTGTTTGAACGCTCGGCACGGTGAAAGTTTCGCAGTTATCACAAACGACAGCATCCTGTCTTGCCTGAACATCACTGTTTGGTTGGTGTTGTTTTTGTTTGTTGTTAATTTAAACAAATCGTTTCCCTTTGTAAGGACGTCAACGCAAAGAAAAACATCTTTCCTTTGTCCCTTGCTCATATGAACGATTGCGAAACAGGAATAAAAACAGATATTGAGACGGCGAAAAATAAAATTCATGCGACTTAAAAAATGAATCGTCGCCTCACTATAATGAATAACTTACAACACCAGCTTTGGTTTCGCTTGTGCGCACCTGGAAAACAAATCTGTAAAGGAAAGTAAAACGCTATTGCTGCTGCTGCTCCCGCGATTCTCTTTCGCTCGGGAAACTAACATTAAAGAAGAAGGGGGGCAAAAAAAAAAAAAAAGGGTATCTCTCGTTTCAATAAAATAAAGTAACATACGCAGCAGTCTTTTGGAAAATTGATCCTTGGAGATGCTTTACATCTTGATGAAGCTCTCCAAACTGACGCAGTCCTTTCGGACTGCATGTTGTGACAGGTGCAGCATCAGCCTGCCCGAAAAGGCAAAGAATTGCCCCAACCGAGATAATAGCAGATTTCATACTGCTAGTACACAAAGAGGAAAAAGGATATTTAAAGGTTTCCTTTTCTCTTGCTCTCTTGGTTTATATTAATTATAGTTTGTTTGTTTTTTTTAATAATTTATGTATCTGATGTGAAGTAAGGGTGATAGTTTGACAATGTAGAAAACAATAAGAAATTTTATAATACTGAAATAAGTAATAAAATTAAACTGAAAAAACGACAGAAGCTTAAGCTTTCATTTTAGAATATGTATCTGATGCGAAGGGGGTAACTTGAGACTAATATTAAAGGATGGAAAGCAACTTGAAACTGGCTAAAACTAAAGTGGCGTCCGACCAATTCCGGTTGCCATGTAAAAAAGACCAACAGTCAGTATCGACAACACATATGTGCTGTCTGGGGGGTTAACTGTTTGATTTTGTACGTAAAATACAAATGTTTTGTATCATAAAAAACATAACGATAATTTAACATTAGTTCTGAGATACAGTGACTAGGTGTGATGCTTAACTTAGCCTTTTAAAGTAACTATTAGGTTTCGAGAGTAATCCATATACCTCTTACCTCTATTCTCTCATCATCAGTATGGTGTAGAAGTAAGTCAATCATCTGTTGTGACTGAAGCATCTTAGTTAGCAAGACTAGGATGTAGTTACTTTGTTATAATGTTTATAAAAAAAACATTCTTCTTGTTATTACTAGTTCGTAGCGCACTACTAGTGGAGCACTCTTCTACAATAAATGTAGAAAGTATAAGATGATTAATTATCAAGATCTGATGCATAATCTGATACATCTTCAAAATCATGTAAAACAGGAGTCGAAGGAGTATCTAAGATGTTCGTAACGTTCTCTTTATCTTCACTTTTAGGTGTGTTGATATCTTCTTGTTTGGCTCGTTTCTTTCGTACATCTTTTCTTAGTAGCGGCTGCATAGGACTTTCAGAATTTAATCTCTTTGTATATTTCGACTTCTCCTTCTTTTTTGCTGAAGCGACTAGCATCTTATTAACCTCAACTTTGATCTTGCGTTTACTTTTAGATCCGTTCTTATTCTCTAACTTTTTTCTCTTGTCCTTGTCCATGTATCCATTAAATTCGATTATTGGAATCGGACTTTCAGAATTTAATCTTTTGCGGGTATCTCTTTTTGGTGTAGTTAGTGTACTATCCTCTTTCTCAAGAATTTGTGTTACTAGCTTTGCACCTCTTTTGATAGACCGCACGTTTAGTTTCTTCTTCTCCTTGATGACCATTGTGATCTTGTTGGAGCCATCACTGTTGTTAACTTCATACGTTGTATTATCATGATCCATGTAATATGGAAAGTCCTTTGAGGCTCTGAATATTGCGCATATGTGGACATGATCAATAATTGATTTTTTAGTCTTGAAGCAATATTTACATTTCCTCTTGATATGCGTTGTATCTTTGTAGGATGGTTCTGACGAGGATGTTGTAGTTGGCACGTCAGTCATTGAGTTCTCAACTATTTCTGTTGCCTTTTCTAGTTCAACATGCGACGTTGTCTCATCTTTCTTACTTCCGGTTTCATCTTTAAGTTGGGGAAGTATCTTACTAGATTCTTCATTGATAGGTTCCGATGTTTTATCCTTAATCTGCGTATGTGATTGCGTAATGACTTTAGTTTTAGGGATAATTGACTCGTGAGATCCATTATTGAAAGCTTTCTTTTTGGATTGCTTCATAGCATGTTTATGAGACAGTATATTGGACTTTTTGTTACGTTTTGAACAAGGTTCAAGGGTATCACTTAAACTTTCCGGCATTGAAGTTACGGGGTTCATACTATCTTCTGTGTCTATGACAACAGTGTTATTTCGTGCTGCTGTTTTCGGAGTTGTAACTTTTAACGATGGTGCAGTGTATGTTGTAACAATCTTGTTAGGTTGCCTATTCATTGCTAAATCATAAATAAGCTCCCGATTGTGTCCATTCCAACAAGTTAGTGGTTCTTGTGGGACAATCTTGTTGGTTGTCGGAGTTTTGATTTTGCCTCCCGACTTTTGTTTTACCGGTGTTTCAAACACATGTCGATGTTCAGGTGTTTCTAAACACGGTGGTGATATAGCCTCAGTCGCAATGAGACTATTGTTTCTGACCTCCATATGAACATTAGTTTGTGGTGGTGAAGCAAGTTCGTTTGCGTTGATACTGTTGTTGTCGATAACTATAGGCATATGAATACCAGTCTGCGGTGGTGAAATATACTCGAATGTCTCGAGACTGTTGTTGTTAATTACCGTATGAACATCCGTATGTGGTGGTGCAATAGGCTCAATTACGTTGAGATCATTGTTATTGATCAACATATGTACATCCGTTTGTGGTGGTGATATCTCGTTGTAGCTATTGGTATCGACATCGGTAAGGCAAGTTTTATGAATTGAGTCGTTACTCTTTTTCTTGGCACTTATAAGAGTATCCACATGTGGTGGTGGGATGATGTCAATATCATATAGACTTCTGTTATTGACGGCAATCACCGTGTCAATATCAATATCCATCCGAGTTGGTGAAGTAACATCTGTTGGACTCTTAGTATCGGAGGATAGTTGGCGGTGAGATGGCAACAATGCTGTCCCCGTTGTGATAGACTTGTGGGGGTGAGATGGCAGCAATTGTATTTACTTTGTATATTCTCGGAGGTGATACCGCCATGATTTGACACCCAGATGAGCTGTGATATAGGTTACGAAAGTTTGGGATGGTTGGTATAATCTGCGGTGTTGCAATTATAAGTGTTGTATTTTCGTAATTAAATTGTGTATCCGTATTATAAAGTGGACCAGTTAGAATAGTGGTCATTGGTGATTCCATATGTACATCGGTATTTGGTGTAGCATATTCCATATGACATAAGTTAGTATTCTGATTGGTGTTCAAGATATGATTGGGAACCTTAGTGAGCTTTGTGGTTCCACTTACAAAATCATTTGACTTTTGATCTTCAGAAGTTATGTAATCAGTGATGTCGAAGTGAGTATTGGGTTTAGAAGCCTTGTTAGCAACACCTATTGCTTCCTTATCGTCCAAATCCACATCTTGCTGACCTATTTTTGGATCTAGGTGTGTATCTATCTCTGGATTTTGAATGACTTCCTTTGGATCTTGAATGACTTCCTTTGGATCTTGAATGACTTTCTTTGGATCTTGAATGACTTTCTTTGGATCTTGAATGACTTCCTTTGGATCTTGAATGACTTCCTTTGGATCTTGAATGACTTCCTTTGGATCTTGAATGACTTCCTTTGGATCTTGAATGACTTTCTTTGGATCTTGAATGACTTCCTTTGGATCTTGAATGACTTCCTTTGGATCTTGAATGACTTCCTTTGGATCTTGAATGACTTCCTTTGGATCTTGAATGACTTCCTTTGGATCTTGAATGACTTCCTTTGGATCTTGAATGACTTTCTTTGGATCTTGAATGACTTCCTTTGGATCTTGAATGACTTCCTTTGGATCTTGAATGACTTTCTTTGGATCTTGAATGACTTCCTTTGGATCTTGAATGACTTTCTTTGGATCTTGAATGACTTCCTTTGGTTCTTGAATGACTTCCTTCGGTTCTTGAATGACTTTCTTTGGTTCTTGAAGGACTTCCTTATGAGTAGTATTTTCATTCGAAGATCTCAAATCCAATGGATCTGCGGCTTTAGCTGTTGTAGAGATATCATCCTCTTCAAATTTCTGTAACATCTCGTATAACAGTGCTGTGTCATCGTTATCATTCGTCTTTTGACTAAGAGTATCTTTCTCTTGTTTGTTTTCCATGTGGGGCTCCATTGTTGGATAGTCGAGGTTCGGAAATTGGAGTTTCTCCATAGGATTGTTTTTTGTAGGGCAGAATGCGAAGTGATAGTCAAATGTTTCCAAAGGATATATCCTGGCAATGTCGTTCCACGTTTCATAACTTGGAGTGTGTTGAATGATATCATATCCTGCATACTCTGTATCTTTTCCGATAAATAAGATATAGTGAGTGTATGCTAATCTACGTGTAATTATAACGAATGGAAAGCGTTTTAGGTTTTGTTCTTTGAGTATATTGTTGACTTTATCTAAATCTTCTGCGCTGGTACAATGGTGTATTTCTAAGGACAGATGAATCTTAATTGTCTCATATATGACTAATTGGTGAAACCATCCATCAGGATTGAATTGGAACATTTCAACCAATCCTAACCACTTCATTTCTTGTGTTGCCAACTCATCTTGAATCTTAAAGACTTTAGATATCTGAATTCTCTCGATGTTCAGATAATCAGCCATAAAATTAATGGTGGCCCAACCACACTCACCGCTGTTAAGGCCTTCAGCTGGTTTAGTGTGCATAGAAATAGGAAACCTTTTATCGATCGAGATATCCCATTCAGGACCTCTATCATTCTTCATAACTGGTTTTTCAGTTTGAGATTTTTCCGTTTCATCTTCTTGCGTTTCTGTAGTATTATCTGTCATAACTACATCAGTATCTGGTGTGTTAGGAGTTGACTTCCCTTCTGTTGTAACTTCCGCCGATTTTCCAGGCGTGTCAACCTTGAGGAAGATTTTTTGAATATCACTTTCCGTATATTTACTTGTAATTGGAAAGTAATAACCTCCATTAGTACGACCAACAACCATGTGACATTCGTGATTCACATGTTTGTTAATTATTTCACGGGTTGTCTTACCCTGGTCGTATGATAGAATACTGATGGGAACAGGTAGTATTTTGTCGAAGTCTTTGCAAAATTTGGTTACTTTAAATATCCCATTGCGATATTTAATATCCAAAGCATCAATCTGTGTCTCAGTGTTCTTGTTTATTGCGGTGGAACATATTAGACATTGATCTGGATTGTTAGTGATTGAGTGACTTGCAATCCGGAATGCAGTAACCATGGTGTTATTACATTTTTTGAGTTTTGCATACCCAACGTTCTTATCGAGTAACATGTTATAAATGTCATCTCGTCCATTCAGTTTGTAGTACTGTTGGATTGTTTTCTTCTCAGAGGTGACGGGTAGTTCCTTGTCATATCTCCAATTTGTCTTGAAAAAGAATTGCTGGAGGTTATCTCTCTGTTTCGGAAAATCCCAGTATGTACTAAGAATGAAATCTTTGTATTGTGGGAAGAGGCTCTTCTTCGAGTACCCTCGGCTGCGTAGCCTGTAAATCACCTTTTCGATTTCCAAGTATAAGTCGAAGTCATTGTTGATATTGGTTGCTGCTCTGTACAAGGCTCCTTTCAATATGCCCGGACCAAGGCTTCTTGGTGCGTTTGATGTCGAGCTTGTGTATTTGATGGGTTGAAAATTGAACAGATTTTCTTTGTCCCATATTGACAGACGAATGAATGGATGTCCTCTTGGTCTTTCTTCAAATCTTACTCTCATTCCTAGGAAAACTATGTCATTGCGTCCAAGTGACGTATCTGTGTATGACATTTGATATTCAGCTTGCGGAGGTGGAGTAGGTTCATTCTTACTAAAGATTAGAAAGTCATCAATATATCTGAAGATTATCCTGTCATTAGCAATACTTAAACCATTGCTATGGATGATGTTGTCAATCCAGTTCTTTTCGATACCAAAGCAGTACAGATTAGCAATGTGAGGAGAGCATTGAGAACCCATTGGAATACCATGACATTGCCTTAACATATGGTCACCATTTTTAATATAAGAATTAGATAGTATTACATTCAGTAGTTCCTTGATCTCCTCTATGTTGTAAGCAACTTGCACATCTTCGTTAAATTCGTTTGCCAAGTAGAAATCTTTACCAATTCGACTTCGTTTATCTCTAACTATCAAATTGTCTCCAATGTATTCTTCGACTAATGTATTAATAACAGCTTTAATTTTTGTATGTGGTAAGTTGGTGTACATATCTGAGAAGTCAAAAGTGCTAACTCTCATTTCTTGAAGAGAGGAGTAGTTACTTTTAATGTACTGAGCAACTTCATCAACATTATCCACAATGAAGTATTTTCTGATTCCTGTTGTATCAGATTTCTCTGTTTCGACTTTTTTAACTATAGACATAAATGTTTTCATGATTGAGGCGATCGGCAGGTGGAGGTGTTCACGATTTTTCACTTTGCTACACGAAAATTCACGATTTTTCACGATTTTTCACTTAATTTTTTGCTGCTTTCTGGTAGTGAAATCCCGTGAAAATGTGTGAAAATGTGTGAAAATGTGTGAATTCTAGTGAAAAAAGTGAGTGATATCCAGATGGTACCGTTGGTGCTGGTGTGCTGTGCGATGTCAAACCTGTTCAGTTTGCCATACGTCATGTCACTTTGACAACTAAATGGGCATCGCTTGTGCCCAGTGACCCATCACCCTTCCTGACCATCGCTTGTGGTGAGGTTCCGGACTTTGGACCGGCGCATCGCGTGTGCGGTGGGTTTAATCACTGAGGGGCTCATTCTCGTTCATTGCCTCCTCTTTTCGCTGAGCAGTTTTTTCTTGTGCAACTTTCCTGGCAGCAGCATTTTCTGCTGCTTTCGCTGCTTTCGCTTGGGTCAGTGTGGCGGACTGCTGGGGCACCGGGAGGGAGAGGGGGTCACGCAACTTTTGCTTTGTGGGGAGCTCCAGCGCAAAGCATTCAACAACAGAGAAAATGAATGCCCCGCGCTGGGACTTGGTTGGGGGGTTAGGTAGGGATGGTGCGTCCACCGGGATGATGCTGCCATCAGGCTTGGTGAGCATGGGGTCATCGGGGACATCGCTCTTCAGCTTAGAGACCTGAATGTGGTTCACATGGGAGAGGGCGTGGTTGACCTGCCTATTGACTTCCAGCAGGCGGGCGTGGTGAGGGGAGACTGTGTCACCGCAATAGCAGCAACGAAAAATGCCCTTTCCCCCCAAGGGTTCCAGCATGTAGAACCATCTACCTGGAAGCTCGGTATCGAGCAATGCAAAAATCTTTTCCCAATAATAGACCACCAATGTTGTGCGTTGATAGGCAAGGTGACCAACCTTGACATTCTTTCTTTTCTCTCCTGTTGTGACAAACACAAAATACACACACAGCTTACAGTGTGTTCTTTGTGTATGTTTTCTTCAGGTGTGAGTAGTTTTTTTGTTCTTGCTCTTCAGGGAGGGCCTTAGCCAAAAGCTAACAGTCCAAATCTCACCTGGTAAACTCAACTCAGTCTTTGTCAGTTTTGGCATCAAACCTGTAATGGTTACATTAACTACCATTTCAACAGGTTATTTACTGAAATATTTGTTCTAAAAGTTGCTAAGTATTTCTCACTTAGAAATTTTTTATTTTTTTATTTTCAGCTTAATCAGCTACAAATTGTTTCTACTAAGTGTTTCTCACTTAGATTTTTTTTTTGCTTTTCAGCTCCTTAAAAGCTGCTAAGTGTTTCTGCTAAGTGTTTCTCACTTAGAATTTTATTGTTATGTTCGTTTTCTATCCCCTCTTCTATCCCTTTTGTTCAAAAAAAGCGATGAGAAATTTCTCTCATTCATGCTAAGATGCACTCTGAACTTTGATTTTTTGATCTGAGTGTGAGGGAATGACCTGTTAGTGCATTGGGCATAAGCTGGGCTGCAGTTTAGATGTCTTAGGTGTTAATAGGGGGTTCCTCTTAGCATTTTTCTTTGTTCCCACCTTATGATTTTCTTGAAGAAAAAAAATAGAAGTCATAATGGTGCTTCCCTCTGGAAGGGTTGTAAGCCATGGTGTCCAACTAAATTAAAGGACAAGTCTGGGATAATCCCTGCCAGAGGGGCGAGTATTCTACCATGGTTGAAATACTCTGGCAACTGATCTTCAATTTTATGTTGTTTGTTAGCTGCTGGTGTATCTTGATTATGTGTTGATACTTGCATTTTTTTATTTGTAATCTTCTATTACAATTCTCTTTCTGTTCTGGTCTGTTACTTCATTTGTCTTGTTTAACTTCAGTTATATCCATTTTACTTTTTATTGTTTCCCATCTACTTTTTATTTTCTATTAGTTCTGGTCAGAAACTCCTGGGCAGCAAGAAGGAAAGCAGTTTAGTACTTCTGGGTGTTTGGCATCACCCCCCATAGTGAGCAAGTACAACAGGTAGCATTGGTAGTCTGTTGATCCTGAGTGATCCCAGCTACAGTTTTGTTTTTCTTTCTTTTTTTTAGAAGAAGATCAGGACATCCAAGCACTGCTGGATAGTTGCTGAATGCAGGGCCTGCCTGTGGCATTATAATAACAGGCTAAGTCATTTGACAATGTTATCATTGTTTTTTTTATCGATCGACTTTGTCGACTAATTTCTATTTTCCGTCCTGGTCAAGACGCTAAACTGATTATTTTTTTCTTTAAAAAATAAATAAAAAGAATAAAAAAAAAAAAAAAAAATGAATAAACAATGTTATCATTGTTTCTTATCGATCGACTTTGTCGACTAATTTCTATTTTCCGTCCTGGTCAAGACGCTAAACTGATTGTTTTTTCTTTTAAAAAATAAATAAAAGATATAAAAAAAAAAAAAAAAAAAGAAATAAACAATGTTATCATTGTTTTTTTTTATCGATCGACTTTGTCGATTACTGTCTACTTTCCGTCCTGGTCAAGACGCTAAACTGATTGTTTTTTTTTAAAAATAAATAAAAAGAATATTAAAAAAAAAAAAAAAAAAAAATGAATAAACAATGTTATCATTGTTTCTTATCGATCGACTTTGTCGACTAATTTCTATTTTCCGTCCTGGTCAGGACGCTAAACTGATTGTTTTTTCTTTAAAAAATAAATAAAAAGATAAAAAAAAAAAAAAAAAAAGGAATAAACAATGTTATCATTGTTTTTTTTATCGATCGACTATGTCGATTACTTTCTATTTTCCGTCCTGGTCAGGACGCTAAACTGATTGTTTTTTCTTTAAAAAATAAATAAAAAGTTAAAAAAAAAAAAAAAAAAGGAATAAACAATGTTATCATTGTTTTTTTTTTATCGATCGACTATGTCGATTACTTTCTATTTTCTGTCCTGGTCAAGACGCTAAACTGATTGTTTTTTCTTTAAAATAATTAAAAGGAATTAATTTAAAAAAAAAAAAAAAAAAAAAAAAGAATAAACAATGTTATCATTGTTTTTTTTTCTATCGATCGACTATGTCGATTAATTTCTATTTTCCGTCCTGATCGAGACGCTAAACTGATTGTTTCCTTTTTTTTTAAATAATAAATAAAAAATAAAAAAATAAAAAAATAAAAAAAAAGAGCATCTCCCTGCTATCCCTCATATCCCCACAATAATATTATACCTTTTCATTTTCTCTTTCCTTTTCTGGTCTTTTTTTTTTTTTTTTTTCCTTTTTCATACAACGTTTTTTTATTTATATATCATACTTGTACCCCTTTAAAGGGGGCAAAATAAAGGGGAAATTAAAGGGCTTTTAATGCCCTTTAATTTCCGTAATTCCAAAATAAAGGGGAAATAAAGGGGAAATAAGCAGAATAAAGGGGGGTGGGAAAGCCCCTTTATTTCCGCTTTATTTATTAAATCCCAAGGCACCCACCACGCTGCGTCATCCTAAGCCGGAAAGGAAAATTACTCGAAAGTCGGGGCAGTTCGAACGTCAGCATTCACATCAGCAAGCAACCAGTCCTGAGTACTTAAAGAACCCAACCATTACGTGTATCAGTCACAGTCACACTTAGTATAGCGTTAGTACAGAGGACACGGATCTGCTATGCAGGGAAGTGACTTGAACTCGTTCAACTAATTAATGTGTGTAGATATAAGCGCCGCGAATTGACGGGTCTGAAGTTATGCTTTCCGAAGAGAGCAACCACCCACGCGAGTGTTATTTTGACGCTATAACCTGTGACTTTCAACACGTAACAACCAGGGATAATTCTCAGTAAGGCCGCCGTCACCGTGAAGCTGCTACGAATATAACCCAACAAACTAGCAATTCCTCCAACTTTTTTCGTCAGTCGGGATTGTTACATGCCGGAAAAGGAAACTACTCGAAAGTCGGGGCAGTTCGAACGTCAGCATTCACATTAGCAAGCAACCAGTCTTGAGAACCCAACCATTACGTGCATCAGCCACAGTTAACCTGCAACTTTCAACATGTAACAACCAGGGATAATTCTCAATAAGGCCGCCGTCACCGTGAAGCTGCTACGAATAACAGTTCGAACGTCAACATTCACATTAGCAAGCAACCAGTCTTGAGAACCCAATGATTACGTGAATCAGTCACAGTTAACCTGCAACTTTCAACATGTAACAACCAGGGATAATTCTCAATAAGGCCGCCGTCACCGTGAAGCTGCTACGAATAACAGTTCGAACGTCAGCCTTCACATTAGCAAGCAACCAGTCTTGAGAACCCAATGATTACGTGAATCAGTCACAGTTAACCTGCAACTTTCAACATGTAACAACCAGGGATAATTCTCAATAAGGCCGCCGTCACCGTGAAGCTGCTACGAATAACAGTTCGAACGTCAGCATTCACATTAGCAAGCAACCAGTCTTGAGGTTGAGTTTACCAGGTGAGATTTGGACTGTTAGCTTTTGGCTAAGGCCCTCCCTGAAGAGCAAGAACAAAAAAACTACTCACACCTGAAGAAAACATACACAAAGAACACACTGTAAGCTGTGTGTGTATTTTGTGTTTGTCACAACAGGAGAGAAAAGAAAGAATGTCAAGGTTGGTCACCTTGCCTATCAACGCACAACATTGGTGGTCTCTACTAGACCCTGAGTGATCCCACTGGATCTCTCATCGTTCATAGTACCTATGTGAAGTTATAAAATCAAAGGTAAACTATGAACTACAAATGACTTAGCCTGTTATTATAATGCCACAGGCAGGCCCTGCATTCAGCAACTATCCAGCAGTGCTTGGATGTCCTGATCTTCTTCTAAAAAAAAGAAAGGAAAACAAAACTGTAGCTGGGATCACTCAGGATCAACAGACTACCAATGCTACCTGTTGTACTTGCTCACTATGGGGGGTGATGCCAAACACCCAGAAGTACTAAACTGCTTTCCTTCTTGCTGCCCAGGAGTTTCTTACCAGAACTAATAGAAAATAAAAAGTAGATGGGAAACAATAAAAAGTAAAATGGATATAACTGAAGTTAAACAAGACAAATGAAGTAACAGACCAGAACAGAAAGAGAATTGTAATAGAAGATTACAAATAAAAAAATGCAAGTATCAACACATTATCAAGATACACCAGCAGCTAACAAACAACATAAAATTGAAGATCAGTTGCCAGAGTATTTCAACCATGGTAGAATACTCGCCCCTCTGGCAGGGATTATCCCAGACTTGTCCTTTAATTTAGTTGGACACCATGGCTTACAACCCTTCCAGAGGGAAGCACCATTATGACTTCTATTTTTTTTCTTCAAGAAAATCATAAGGTGGTAACAAAGAAAAATGCTAAGAGGAACCCCTTATTAACACCTAAGACATCTAAACTGCAGCCCAGCTTATGCCCAATGCACTAACAGGTCATTCCCTCACACTCAGATCAAAAAATCAAAGTTCAGAGTGCATCTTAGCATGAATGAGAGAATTTCCTCCCGCTTTTTTTGAACAAAAGGGATAGGAGAAGGGATAGAAAACGAACATAACAATAAGATTCTAAGTGAGAAACACTTAGTAGAAACACTTTGTAGCTAATTGAGCTGAAAATAAAAAAATAAAAAAAAATTCTAAGTGAGAGATACTTAGCAACTTTTAGAACAAATATTTCAGTAAATAACCTGTTGAAATGGTAGTTAATGTAACCATTACAGGTTTGATGCCAATACTGACAAAGACTGAGTTGAGTTTACCAGGTGAGATTTGGACTGTTAGCTTTTGGCTAAGGCCCTCCCTGAAGAGCAAGAACAAAAAAACTACTCACACCTGAAGAAAACATACACAAAGAACACACTGTAAGCTGTGTGTGTATTTTGTGTTTGTCACAACAGGAGAGAAAAGAAAGAATGTCAAGGTTGGTCACCTTGCCTATCAACGCACAACATTGGTGGTCTCTACTAGACCCTGAGTGATCCCACTGGATCTCTCATCGTTCATAGTACCTATGTGAAGTTATAAAATCAAAGGTAAACTATGAACTACAAATGACTTAGCCTGTTATTATAATGCCACAGGCAGGCCCTGCATTCAGCAACTATCCAGCAGTGCTTGGATGTCCTGATCTTCTTCTAAAAAAAAGAAAGAAAAACAAAACTGTAGCTGGGATCACTCAGGATCAACAGACTACCAATGCTACCTGTTGTACTTGCTCACTATGGGGGGTGATGCCAAACACCCAGAAGTACTAAACTGCTTTCCTTCTTGCTGCCCAGGAGTTTCTTACCAGAACTAATAGAAAATAAAAAGTAGATGGGAAACAATAAAAAGTAAAATGGATATAACTGAAGTTAAACAAGACAAATGAAGTAACAGACCAGAACAGAAAGAGAATTGTAATAGAAGATTACAAATAAAAAAATGCAAGTATCAACACATTATCAAGATACACCAGCAGCTAACAAACAACATAAAATTGAAGATCAGTTGCCAGAGTATTTCAACCATGGTAGAATACTCGCCCCTCTGGCAGGGATTATCCCAGACTTGTCCTTTAATTTAGTTGGACACCATGGCTTACAACCCTTCCAGAGGGAAGCACCATTATGACTTCTATTTTTTTTCTTCAAGAAAATCATAAGGTGGTAACAAAGAAAAATGCTAAGAGGAACCCCTTATTAACACCTAAGACATCTAAACTGCAGCCCAGCTTATGCCCAATGCACTAACAGGTCATTCCCTCACACTCAGATCAAAAAATCAAAGTTCAGAGTGCATCTTAGCATGAATGAGAGAATTTCCTCCCGCTTTTTTTGAACAAAAGGGATAGGAGAAGGGATAGAAAACGAACATAACAATAAGATTCTAAGTGAGAAACACTTAGTAGAAACACTTTGTAGCTAATTGAGCTGAAAATAAAAAAATAAAAAAAAATTCTAAGTGAGAGATACTTAGCAACTTTTAGAACAAATATTTCAGTAAATAACCTGTTGAAATGGTAGTTAATGTAACCATTACAGGTTTGATGCCAATACTGACAAAGACTGAGTTGAGTTTACCAGGTGAGATTTGGACTGTTAGCTTTTGGCTAAGGCCCTCCCTGAAGAGCAAGAACAAAAAAACTACTCACACCTGAAGAAAACATACACAAAGAACACACTGTAAGCTGTGTGTGTATTTTGTGTTTGTCACAACAGGAGAGAAAAGAAAGAATGTCAAGGTTGGTCACCTTGCCTATCAACGCACAACATTGGTGGTCTCTACTAGACCCTGAGTGATCCCACTGGATCTCTCATCGTTCATAGTACCTATGTGAAGTTATAAAATCAAAGGTAAACTATGAACTACAAATGACTTAGCCTGTTATTATAATGCCACAGGCAGGCCCTGCATTCAGCAACTATCCAGCAGTGCTTGGATGTCCTGATCTTCTTCTAAAAAAAAGAAAGAAAAACAAAACTGTAGCTGGGATCACTCAGGATCAACAGACTACCAATGCTACCTGTTGTACTTGCTCACTATGGGGGGTGATGCCAAACACCCAGAAGTACTAAACTGCTTTCCTTCTTGCTGCCCAGGAGTTTCTTACCAGAACTAATAGAAAATAAAAAGTAGATGGGAAACAATAAAAAGTAAAATGGATATAACTGAAGTTAAACAAGACAAATGAAGTAACAGACCAGAACAGAAAGAGAATTGTAATAGAAGATTACAAATAAAAAAATGCAAGTATCAACACATTATCAAGATACACCAGCAGCTAACAAACAACATAAAATTGAAGATCAGTTGCCAGAGTATTTCAACCATGGTAGAATACTCGCCCTTCTGGCAGGGATTATCCCAGACTTGTCCTTTAATTTAGTTGGACACCATGGCTTACAACCCTTCCAGAGGGAAGCACCATTATGACTTCTATTTTTTTTCTTCAAGAAAATCATAAGGTGGTAACAAAGAAAAATGCTAAGAGGAACCCCTTATTAACACCTAAGACATCTAAACTGCAGCCCAGCTTATGCCCAATGCACTAACAGGTCATTCCCTCACACTCAGATCAAAAAATCAAAGTTCAGAGTGCATCTTAGCATGAATGAGAGAATTTCCTCCCGCTTTTTTTGAACAAAAGGGATAGGAGAAGGGATAGAAAACGAACATAACAATAAGATTCTAAGTGAGAAACACTTAGTAGAAACACTTTGTAGCTAATTGAGCTGAAAATAAAAAAATAAAAAAAAATTCTAAGTGAGAGATACTTAGCAACTTTTAGAACAAATATTTCAGTAAATAACCTGTTGAAATGGTAGTTAATGTAACCATTACAGGTTTGATGCCAATACTGACAAAGACTGAGTTGAGTTTACCAGGTGAGATTTGGACTGTTAGCTTTTGGCTAAGGCCCTCCCTGAAGAGCAAGAACAAAAAAACTACTCACACCTGAAGAAAACATACACAAAGAACACACTGTAAGCTGTGTGTGTATTTTGTGTTTGTCACAACAGGAGAGAAAAGAAAGAATGTCAAGGTTGGTCACCTTGCCTATCAACGCACAACATTGGTGGTCTCTACTAGACCCTGAGTGATCCCACTGGATCTCTCATCGTTCATAGTACCTATGTGAAGTTATAAAATCAAAGGTAAACTATGAACTACAAATGACTTAGCCTGTTATTATAATGCCACAGGCAGGCCCTGCATTCAGCAACTATCCAGCAGTGCTTGGATGTCCTGATCTTCTTCTAAAAAAAAGAAAGAAAAACAAAACTGTAGCTGGGATCACTCAGGATCAACAGACTACCAATGCTACCTGTTGTACTTGCTCACTATGGGGGGTGATGCCAAACACCCAGAAGTACTAAACTGCTTTCCTTCTTGCTGCCCAGGAGTTTCTTACCAGAACTAATAGAAAATAAAAAGTAGATGGGAAACAATAAAAAGTAAAATGGATATAACTGAAGTTAAACAAGACAAATGAAGTAACAGACCAGAACAGAAAGAGAATTGTAATAGAAGATTACAAATAAAAAAATGCAAGTATCAACACATTATCAAGATACACCAGCAGCTAACAAACAACATAAAATTGAAGATCAGTTGCCAGAGTATTTCAACCATGGTAGAATACTCGCCCCTCTGGCAGGGATTATCCCAGACTTGTCCTTTAATTTAGTTGGACACCATGGCTTACAACCCTTCCAGAGGGAAGCACCATTATGACTTCTATTTTTTTTCTTCAAGAAAATCATAAGGTGGTAACAAAGAAAAATGCTAAGAGGAACCCCTTATTAACACCTAAGACATCTAAACTGCAGCCCAGCTTATGCCCAATGCACTAACAGGTCATTCCCTCACACTCAGATCAAAAAATCAAAGTTCAGAGTGCATCTTAGCATGAATGAGAGAATTTCCTCCCGCTTTTTTTGAACAAAAGGGATAGGAGAAGGGATAGAAAACGAACATAACAATAAGATTCTAAGTGAGAAACACTTAGTAGAAACACTTTGTAGCTAATTGAGCTGAAAATAAAAAAATAAAAAAAAATTCTAAGTGAGAGATACTTAGCAACTTTTAGAACAAATATTTCAGTAAATAACCTGTTGAAATGGTAGTTAATGTAACCATTACAGGTTTGATGCCAATACTGACAAAGACTGAGTTGAGTTTACCAGGTGAGATTTGGACTGTTAGCTTTTGGCTAAGGCCCTCCCTGAAGAGCAAGAACAAAAAAACTACTCACACCTGAAGAAAACATACACAAAGAACACACTGTAAGCTGTGTGTGTATTTTGTGTTTGTCACAACAGGAGAGAAAAGAAAGAATGTCAAGGTTGGTCACCTTGCCTATCAACGCACAACATTGGTGGTCTCTACTAGACCCTGAGTGATCCCACTGGATCTCTCATCGTTCATAGTACCTATGTGAAGTTATAAAATCAAAGGTAAACTATGAACTACAAATGACTTAGCCTGTTATTATAATGCCACAGGCAGGCCCTGCATTCAGCAACTATCCAGCAGTGCTTGGATGTCCTGATCTTCTTCTAAAAAAGTAAGGCCGCCGTCACCGTGAAGCTGCTACGAATAACAGTTCGAACGTCAGCATTCACATTAGCAAGCAACCAGGCTTGAGAACCCAATCATTACGTAACATGTAACAACCAGGGATAATTCTCAATAAGGCCGCCGTCACCGTGAAGCTGCTACGAACATAACCCAACAAACTAGCAATTCCACTCACTTCGAACGCACTCAGCCAGAGAGCTTGCCAACAGAACAGAACGCAAGGTTACTTTCGGGTCCAATCTTCGCCGTGAGCCTGGTGTCTTGTGCTGGGCTGGGTTTCCAGAGGGCCTCACCATGCACACAAACTCCTGGATGGGACGATCGAGGGAATCAACCAAGCCGAGAACTGAACCGGAAGGATAGGCTTACAAGACTAACCTGAAGTAAACTTCAGAGCTTCGCTTTCCAGCATGCCGAAACAGAGCCATGGAAGGGGATTACACAACAACCTCATTAAACCCACTGGCCACCCCGTGCATAGTCGCCGCCAATGGTTATTACTATCCAAAGCGCTAACACGAGGCACCACACATTCGTAAGAAGGGAGTCCTACCGGAACGGACCACGCATCTGATTCTACTGGTTAAAGCAACTCCGAAAGAATGTATTCTCCATGATTTCAGACATGTAACTTTTGGATATCATGCTCCTGTCTAATTGTTCCCACATAAGCTTTTGTCTTGAGAGATTGAAAATAAAGTTTGTAGTAATAGCCGAAGAGAGGAGAAAGTTTTTATTTAAAATTGTGAGAAAAAATGATGTCAAGTCAAATTGACCAGGTATTTCTCTGACAATCTTGACTGTCAGCGGCAGCGTAGTAAATGACTGCAGATAAATAAATACCACGTGAACATAGTTGAGCACCACTTGCTTATGTAACCGCAACAGTTTTTTATAAAACCCATGAGTATTTAATTAATAATTATATTGTCTTGAAAACTTGAAGGGGGTTAACTGTTGGATTTTATACGTAAAATACAAGACGAACGCCTGCTTTGGACACGCTGGTTTGTTCACAGTAACTTCGGTGGTCTACCCACCAATTGATACTCACTGACAGATTTAATTATCATCCATTGCAATCTTCAGAATGCAAAAGCACTTGAAGTTACGATTCCTCTCAGCTGCATACACATCTCTTTTTTCCGTGTTGTCATTCAGTGCAGTACGGAATCGAGTTATTCAACTGTGAATTAATCACCAAGACGAAAAAAAAAATAAAAATAGAATAAACAATGTTATCATTGTTTTTTTTTTTTTATCGTTCGACTTTGTCGACTAATTTCTATTTTCCATTTTTTTCTTTAAAAAATAAATAAAAAGAATTTAAAATAAAAAAAAGAATAAACGGAGTTGAGTTTACCAGGTGAGATTTGGACTGTTAGCTTTTGGCTAAGGCCCTCCCTGAAGAGCAAGAACAAAAAAACTACTCACACCTGAAGAAAACATACACAAAGAACACACTGTAAGCTGTGTGTGTATTTTGTGTTTGTCACAACAGGAGAGAAAAGAAAGAATGTCAAGGTTGATCACCTTGCCTATCAACGCACAACATTGGTGGTCTCTACTAGACCCTGAGTGATCCCACTGGATCTCTCATCGTTCATAGTACCCTATGTGAAGTTATAAAATCAAAGGTAAACTATGAACTACAAATGACTTAGCCTGTTATTATAATGCCACAGGCAGGCCCTGCATTCAGCAACTATCCAGCAGTGCTTGGATGTCCTGATCTTCTTCTAAAAAAAAGAAAGAAAAACAAAACTGTAGCTGGGATCACTCAGGATCAACAGACTACCAATGCTACCTGTTGTACTTGCTCACTATGGGGGGTGATGCCAAACACCCAGAAGTACTAAACTGCTTTCCTTCTTGCTGCCCAGGAGTTTCTGACCAGAACTAATAGAAAATAAAAAGTAGATGGGAAACAATAAAAAGTAAAATGGATATAACTGAAGTTAAACAAGACAAATGAAGTAACAGACCAGAACAGAAAGAGAATTGTAATAGAAGATTACAAATAAAAAAATGCAAGTATCAACACATGATCAAGATACACCAGCAGCTAACAAACAACATAAAATTGAAGATCAGTTGCCAGAGTATTTCAACCATGGTAGAATACTCGCCCCTCTGGCAGGGATTATCCCAGACTTGTCCTTTAATCTAGTTGGACACCATGGCTTACAACCCTTCCAGAGGGAAGCACCATTATGACCTCTATTTTTTTTCTTCAAGAAAATCATAAGGTGGGAAGAAAGAAAAATGCTAAGAGGAACCCCTTATTAACACCTAAGACATCTAAACTGCAGCCCAGCTTATGCCCAATGCACTAACAGGTCATTCCCTCACACTCAGATCAAAAAATCAAAGTTCAGAGTGCATCTTAGCGTGAATGAGAGAATTTCCTCCCGCTTTTTTTGAACAAAAGGGATAGGAGAAGGGATAGAAAACGAACATAACAATAAGATTCTAAGTGAGAAACACTTAGCAGAAATACTTAGCAGCTTTTAAGGAGCTGAAAAGCAAAAAAAAATCTAAGTGAGAAACACTTAGTAGAAACACTTTGTAGCTAATTGAGCTGAAAATAAAAAAATAAAAAAAATTCTAAGTGAGAGATACTTAGCAACTTTTAGAACAAATATTTCAGTAAATAACCTGTTGAAATGGTAGTTAATGTAACCATTACAGGTTTGATGCCAATACTGACAAAGACTGAGTTGAGTTTACCAGGTGAGATTTGGACTGTTAGCTTTTGGCTAAGGCCCTCCCTGAAGTTGAATTTCCAGGTGAGATTTGGACTGTTAGCTTTTGGCTAAGGCCCTCCCTGAAGAGCAAGAACAAAAAAACTACTCACACCTGAAGAAAACATACACAAAGAACACACTGTAAGCTGTGTGTGTATTTTGTGTTTGTCACAACAGGAGAGAAAAGAAAGAATGTCAAGGTTGATCACCTTGCCTATCAACGCACAACATTGGTGGTCTCTACTAGACCCTGAGTGATCCCACTGGATCTCTCATCGTTCATAGTACCCTATGTGAAGTTATAAAATCAAAGGTAAACTATGAACTACAAATGACTTAGCCTGTTATTATAATGCCACAGGCAGGCCCTGCATTCAGCAACTATCCAGCAGTGCTTGGATGTCCTGATCTTCTTCTAAAAAAAAGAAAGAAAAACAAAACTGTAGCTGGGATCACTCAGGATCAACAGACTACCAATGCTACCTGTTGTACTTGCTCACTATGGGGGGTGATGCCAAACACCCAGAAGTACTAAACTGCTTTCCTTCTTGCTGCCCAGGGGTTTCTGACCAGAACTAATAGAAAATAAAAACAGATGGGAAACAATAAAAAGTAAAATGAATATAACTGAAGTTAAACAAGAATGTTGGTCCTAGACAAGACCTTAAACTGACTAACCGGTCTTAATTTTAACTAAGTGTTAACCTAGTTTCTTAGTTTCTAATATGAAATCTTTTTTCTTTTTTTTCTTTTTGAACAAAATGTAATTATTAATGTAAAAAAATGAAGAAACAGACCAGAACAGATAGAGAATAAAAAAGAAAAGATAATTGCAAGAGTTATTGTAGTAAAAGATTACAAATAAAAAAAAATGCAAGTATCAACACATAATCAAGATACACCAGCAGCTAACAAACAACATAAAATTGAAGATCAGTTGCCAGAGTATTTCAACCATGGTAGAATACTCGCCCCTCTGGCAGGGATTATCCCAGACTTGTCCTTTAATTTAGTTGGACACCATGGCTTACAACCCTTCCAGAGGGAAGCACCATTATGACTTCTATTTTTTTTCTTCAAGAAAATCATAAGGTGGTAACAAAGAAAAATGCTAAGAGGAACCCCTTATTAACGCCTAAGACATCTAAACTGCAGCCCAGCTTATGCCCAATGCACTAACAGGTCATTCCCTCACACTCAGATCAAAAAAATCAAAGTTCAGAGTGCATCTTAGCATGAATGAGAGAATTTCCTCCCGCTTTTTTTGAACAAAAGGGATAGGAGAAGGGATAGAAAACGAACATAACAATAAGATTCTAAGTGAGAAACACTTAGCAAAAATACTTAGCAGCTTTTAAGGAGCTGAAAAGCAAAAAAAAAATCTAAGTGAGAAACACTTAGTAGAAACACTTTGTAGCTAATTGAGCTGAAAATAAAAAAATAAAAAAATTTCTAAGTGAGAGATACTTAGCAACTTTTAGAACAAATATTTCAGTAAATAACCTGTTGAAATGCTAGTTAATGTAACCATTACAGGTTTGATGCCAATACTGACAAAGACTGAGTTGAGTTTACCAGGTGAGATTTGGACTGTTAGCTTTTGGCTAAGGCCCTCCCTGAAGAGCAAGAACAAAAAAACTACTCACACCTGAAGTTATCATTGTTTTTTTATCGATCGACTATGTCGATCACTTTCTATTTTCCGTCCTGGTCAAGACGCTAAACTGATTGTTTTTTTTTTTTTCAAAATTAATAAAAAAAGAATAAAAAAAATACAAAAAAAAAGAATAAACAATGTTATCATTGTTTTTTTTTTTTATCGTTCGACTTTGTCGACTAATTTCTATTTTCCGTTTTTTTTCTTTAAAAAATAAATAAAAAGAATTTAAAATAAAAAAAAAAGAATAAACAATGTTATCATTGTTTTTTTATCGATCGACTATGTCAATTACTTTCTATTTTCCGTCCTGGTCAAGACGCTAAACTGATTGTTTTTTTTTCAAAATTAATAAAAAAGAATATAAAAAAAATACAAAAAAAAGAATAAACAATGTTATCATTGTTTTTTTTTATCGTTCGACTTTGTCGACTAATTTCTATTTTCCGTTTTTTTTCTTTAAAAAATAAATAAAAAGAATTTAAAATAAAAAAAAAAGAATAAACAATGTTATCATTGTTTTTTTATCGATCGACTATGTCGACTACTTTCTATTTTCCGTCCTGGTCAAGACGCTAAACTGATTGTTTTTTTTTCAAAATTAATAAAAAAGAATATAAAAAAAATACAAAAAAAAGAATAAACAATGTTATCATTGTTTTTTTTTATCGTTCGACTTTGTCGACTAATTTCTATTTTCCGTTTTTTTTCTTTAAAAAATAAATAAAAAGAATTTAAAATAAAAAAAAAAGAATAAACAATGTTATCATTGTTTTTTTATCGATCGACTATGTCGATCACTTTCTATTTTCCGTCCTGGTCAAGACGCTAAACTGATTGTTTCTTTTTTTTTCAAAATTAATAAAAAAAGAATAAAAAAAATACAAAAAAAAAGAATAAACAATGTTATCATTGTTTTTTTTTTATCGTTCGACTTTGTCGACCAATTTCTATTTTCCGTTTTTTTTCTTTAAAAAATAAATAAAAAGAATTTAAAATAAAAAAAAAAGAATAAACAATGTTATCATTGTTTTTTTATCGATCGACTATGTCGATCACTTTCTATTTTCCGTCCTGGTCAAGACGCTAAACTGATTGTTTTTTTTTTTTTTCAAAATTAATAAAAAAAGAATAAAAAAAATACAAAAAAAAAGAATAAACAATGTTATCATTGTTTTTTTTTTATCGTTCGACTTTGTCGACTAATTTCTATTTTCCATTTTTTTTTCTTTAAAAATAAATAAAAAGAATTTAAAATAAAAAAAAAGAATAAACAATATTATCATTGTTTTTTTTTTCAAAATTAATAAAAAAGAATATAAAAAAAAATACAAAAAAAAAGAATAAACAATGTTATCATTGTTTTTTTTTATCGTTCGACTTTGTCGACTAATTTCTATTTTCCGTTTTTTTCTTTAAAAAATAAATAAAAAGAATTTAAAATTAAAAAAAAAGAATAAACAATGTTATCATTGTTTTTTTATCGATCGACTATGTCGATCACTTTCTATTTTCCGTCCTGGTCAAGACGCTAAACTGATTGTTTTTTTTTCAAAATTAATAAAAAAGAATATAAAAAAAATAAAAAAAAAAAAGAATAAACAATGTTATCATTGTTTTTTTTTATCGTTCGACTTTGTTGACTAATTTCTATTTTCCATTTTTTTTTCTTTTTAAAAATAAATAAAAAGAATTAAAAAAAAAAAAAAAAAAAAGAATAAACAATGTTATCATTGTTTTTTTTATCGATCGACTATGTCGATTACTTTCTATTTTCCGTCCTGGTTAGGACGCTAAACTGATTGTTTTTTCTTTAAAAATAAATAAAAAGAATAAAAAAAAAAAAAAAAGGAATAAACAATGTTATCATTGTTTTTTTTTTATCGATCGACTATGTCGATTACTTACTATTTTCCGTCCTGGTCAAGACGCTAAACTGATTGTTTTTTCTTTAAAATAATTAAAAGGATTTAAAAAAAAAAAAAAAAAAAAAAAAAGAATAAACAATGTTATCATTGTTTTTTTTTCTATCGATCAACTATGTCGATTAATTTCTATTTTCCGTCCTGATCGAGACGCTAAACTGATTGTTTCCTTTTTTTTTAAATAATAAATAAAAAATAAAAAAATAAAAAAATAAAAAAAAAGAGCATCTCCCTGCTATCCCTCATATCCCCACAATAATATTATACCTTTTCATTTTCTCTTTCCTTTTCTGGTCTTTTTTTTTCTTTTTTTTCCTTTTTCATACAACGTTTTTTATTTATATATATATATATTTTTTTTTTTTTTTTCATGTTTGATTATTTCCTCTTCATTTTTTTTTTTCTATTCTTTTCTTTCTTTTTATTTTTTTTTTTTCTCTGCCTCTCTCTTAATTCTGTTCGTTTCTTTGAAACGAAAATTCATTTGAATATTATTCCTTGGTCAGCAACCATCATTGTCGCCCTTTGGGCCTGTTAAAAAAAATAAAAATAAAAAGAAAGTTTACATCGGGAATAGGGCAGGAGCCAAAAGCTCCCAGTCCGTTACTTCCCACTTTATCGAAATTTCCGTTTTTTTTCTTTAAAAAATAAATAAAAAGAATTTAAAATAAAAAATAAAGAATAAACAATGTTATCATTGTTTTTTTTATCGATCGACTATGTCGATTACTTTCTATTTTCCGTCCTGGTCAAGACGCTAAACTGATTGTTTTTTTTTATCGTTCGACTTTGTTGACTAATTTCTATTTTCCATTTTTTTTCTTTTTAAAAATATATAAAAAGAATAAAAAAAAAAAAAAAAAAAAAAGAATAAACAATGTTATCATTGTTTTTTTTTATCGATCGACTATGTCGATTACTTTCTATTTTCCGTCCTGGTCAGGACGCTAAACTGATTGTTTTTTCTTTAAAAATAAATAAAAAGAATAAAAAAAAAAAAAAAAAGGAATAAACAATGTTATCATTGTTTTTTTTTTATCGATCGACTATGTCGATTACTTACTATTTTCCGTCCTGGTCAAGACGCTAAACTGATTGTTTTTTCTTTAAAATAATTAAAAGGATTTAAAAAAAAAAAAAAAAAGAATAAACAATGTTATCATTGTTTTTTTTCTATCGATCAACTATGTCGATTAATTTCTATTTTCCGTCCTGATCGAGACGCTAAACTGATTGTTTCCTTTTTTAAATAATAAATAAGAAAAAAAAAAAAAAAAAAAAGAGCATCTCCCTGCTATCCCTCATATCCCCACAATAATATTATACCTTTTCATTTTCTCTTTCCTTTTCTGGTCTTTTTTTTTCTTTTTTTTCCTTTTTCATACAACGTTTTTTATTTATATATGAGGGTCTTTTTAAACCCCCCCCCCAAAATGGGCCAGGCTATCCTGTGGGCACCTAACACCCAATCCGAGCCCACCACTCCAGCAAAATACTATCCAAAAAACTCAAATCCGGTACTGGGGCATCCTTTTACTGCCCACCAGTTTGAAAATTTCACTTTTTTTAACTGTATTTGGTACTTTTGCCTTGTAACTCTATTAGGAACCCTGAAAACACCCAAATTGAGCTTGAGTTGAATTTACCAGGTGAGATTTGGACTGTTAGCTTTTGGCTAAGGCCCTCCCTGAAAAGCAAGAACAAAAAAACTACTCACACCTGAAGAAAACATACACAAAGAACACACTGTAAGCTGTGTGTGTATTTTGTGTTTGTCACAACAGGAGAGAAAAGAAAGAATGTCAAGGTTGGTCACCTTGCCTATCAACGCACAACATTGGTGGTCTCTACTAGACCCTGAGTGATCCCACTGGATCTCTCATCGTTCATAGTACCCTGTGTGAAGTTATAAAATCAAAGGTAAACTATGAACTACAAATGACTTAGCCTGTTATTATAATGCCACAGGCAGGCCCTGCATTCAGCAACTATCCAGCAGTGCTTGGATGTCCTGATCTTCTTCTAAAAAAAAAAGAAAGAAAAACAAAACTGTAGCTGGGATCACTCAGGATCAACAGAGTTGAATTTCCAGGTGAGATTTGGACTGTTAGCTTTTGGCTAAGGCCCTCCCTGAAGAGCAAGAACAAAAAAACTACTCACACCTGAAGAAAACATACACAAAGAACACACTGTAAGCTGTGTGTGTATTTTGTGTTTGTCACAACAGGAGAGAAAAGAAAGAATGTCAAGGTTGGTCACCTTGCCTATCAACGCACAACATTGGTGGTCTCTACTAGACCCTGAGTGATCCCATTGGATCTCTCATTGTTCATAGTACCTATGTGAAGTTATAAAATCAAAGGTAAACTATGAACTACAAATGACTTAGCCTGTTATTATAATGCCACAGGCAGGCCCTGCATTCAGCAACTATCCAGCAGTGCTTGGATGTCCTGATCTTCTTCTAAAAAAAAAGAAAGAAAAACAAAACTGTAGCTGGGATCACTCAGGATCAACAGACTACCAATGCTACCTGTTGTACTTGCTCACTATGGGGGGTGATGCCAAACACCCAGAAGTACTAAACTTTAGTTGGACACCATGGCTTACAACCCTTCCAGAGGGAAGCACCATTATGACTTCTATTTTTTTTCTTCAAGAAAATCATAAGGTGGGAACAAAGAAAAATGCTAAGAGGAACCCCTTATTAACACCTAAGACATCTAAACTGCAGCCCAGCCTATGCCCAATGCACTAACAGGTCATTCCCTCACACTCAGATCAAAAAATCAAAGTTCAGAGTGCATCTTAGCGTGAATGAGAGTATTTCCTCCCGCTTTTTTTGAACAAAAGGGATAGGAGAAGGGATAGAAAACGAACATAAAAATAAAATTCTAAGTGAGAAACACTTAGCAGAAATACTTAGCAGCTTTTAAGGAGCTGAAAAGCAAAAAAAAAATCTAAGTGAGAAACACTTAGTAGTAACACTTTGTAGCTAATTGAGCTGAAAATAAAAAAATAAAAAAATTCTAAGTGAGAGATACTTAGCAACTTTTAGAACAAACATTTCAGTAAATAACCTGTAATGATTAAACCATTACAGGTTTGATGTTATCATTGTTTTTTTTTTTTTTATCGTTCGACTTTGTCGACTAATTTCTATTTTCCATTTTTTTCTTTAAAAAATAAATAAAAAGAATTTAAAATAAAAAAAAGAATAAACAATGTTATCATTGTTTTTTTTATCGATCGACTATGTCGATTACTTTCTATTTTCCGTCCTGGTCAAGACGCTAAACTGATTGTTTTTTTTTTCTCAAAATTAATAAAAAAGAATATAAAAAAAAAAAATAAAAAAAAGAATAAACAATGTTATCATTGTTTTTTTATCGTTCGACTTTGTCGACTAATTTCTATTTTCCGTTTTTTTTTCTTAAAAAATAAATAAAAAAAAAAATAAAAAAAAAAAATAAAAAAAAATAAACAATGTTATCATCGTTTTTTTATCGATCGACTTTGTCGACTAATTCCTATTTTCCGTCCTGGTCAAGACGCTAAACTGATTGTTTTTTCTTTAAAAAATAAATAAAAAGAATAAAAAAAAAAAAAAAAAAAAAAAAGAATGAACAATGTTATCATTGTTTTTTTATCGATCGACTACGTCGATCACTTTCTATTTCCCGTCCTGGTCAGGACGCTAAACTGATTGTTTTTTCTTTAAAAATTAATAAAAAGAATAAAAAAAATAAAAAAAAAAGGAATAAACAATGTTATCATTGTTTTTATTTTATCGATCGACTATGTCGATTACTTTCTGTTTTCCGTCCTGGTCAAGACGCTAAACTGATTGTTTTTTCTTTAAAAAATAATAAGAAGGATTTAAAAAAAAAAAAAAAAAAAAAAAAAAGAATAAACAATGTTATCATTGTTTTTTTATCGATCGACTATGTCGATTACTTTCTATTTCCCGTCCTGGTCAGGACGCTAAACTGATTGTTTTTTCTTTAAAAATTAATAAAAAGAATAAAAAAAATAAAAAAAAAAGGAATAAACAATGTTATCATTGTTTTTATTTTATCGATCGACTATGTCGATTACTTTCTGTTTTCCGTCCTGGTCAAGACGCTAAACTGATTGTTTTTTCTTTAAAAAATAATAAGAAGGATTTAAAAAAAAAAAAAAAAAAAAAAAAAAGAATAAACAATGTTATCATTGTTTTTTTATCGATCGACTATGTCGATCACTTTCTATTTTTCGTCCTGGTCAAGACGCTAAACTGATTGTTTTTTCTTTAAAAATAATAAAAAGGATTTAAAAAAAAAAAAAAAAAAAAAAAAAAAGAATAAACAATGTTATCATTGTTTTTTTATCGATCGACTATGTCGATCACTTTCTATTTTCCGTCCTGGTCAAGACGCTAAACTGATTGTTTTTTTTCAAAATTAATAAAAAAGAATACAAAAAAAAATTAAAAAAAAAAGAATAAACAATGTTATCAGTGATTTTTTTTTATCGTTCGACTTTGTTGACTAATTTCTATTTTCCGTTTTTTTTCTTTTTAAAAAATAAATAAAAAGAATTTAAAAAAAAAAAAAAAAAAAAAGAGTAAACAATGTTATCATTGTTTTTTTTTATCGATCGACTATGTCGACTACTTTCTATTTTCCGTCCTGGTCAAGACGCTAAACTGATTGTTTTTTTTTCAAAATTAATAAAAAAGAATATAAAAAAAAAACAAAAAAAAAAAAAGAATAAACAATGTTATCATTGTTTTTTTTTTATCGTTCGACTTTGTCGACTAATTTTTATTTTCCGTTTTTTTTTCTTTAAAAATAAATAAAAAGAATTTAAAAAAAAAAAAAAAAAAGAATAAACAATGTTATCATTGTTTTTTTTATCGATCGACTATGTCGATCACTTTCTATTTTCCGTCCTGGTCAAGACGCTAAACTGATTGTTTTTTCTTTAAAATAATAAAAAGGATTAAAAAAAAAAAAAAAAAAAAAAAGAATAAACAATGTTATCATTGTTTTTTATCGATCGACTATGTCGATCACTTTCTATTTTCCGTCCTGGTCAAGACGCTAAACTGATTGTTTTTTCTTTAAAAAATAATTAAAAGGTTAAAAAAAAAAAAAAAAAAAGAATAAACAATGTTATCATTGTTTTTTTATCGATCGACTATGTCGATCACTTTCAATTTTCCGTCCTGGTCAGGACGCTAAACTGATTGTTTTTTTCTTTAAAAATAAATAAAAAGAATAAAAAAAAAAAAAAAAAAAAAAGGAATAAACAATGTTATCATTGTTTTTTTTTTATCGATCGACTATGTCGATTACTTACTATTTTCCGTCCTGGTCAAGACGCTAAACTGATTGTTTTTTCTTTAAAATAATTAAAAGGATTTAAAAAAAAAAAAAAAAAAAAAAAAAGAATAAACAATGTTATCATTGTTTTTTTTTTCTATCGATCGACTATGTCGATTAATTTCTATTTTCCGTCCTGATCGAGACGCTAAACTGATTGTTTCCTTTTTTTAAATAATAAAAAAAAAAAAAAAAAAAAAAAAAAAAAAAAAAAAAAGAGCATCTCCCTGCTATCCTCATATCCCCACAATAATATTATACCTTTTCATTTTCTCTTTCCTTTTCTGGTCTTTTTTTTTCCTTTTTTCCTTTTTCATACAACGTTTTTTATTTATATTTTATTTTTTTTTTTTTTTTTCATGTTTGATTATTTCCTCTTCATTTTTTTTTCTATTCTTTCTTTTTTTTTCTTTTTTTTTTTTCTCTACCTCTCTCTTAATTCTGTTCGTTTCTTTGAAACGAAAATTCATTTGAATATTATTCCTTGGTCAGCAACCATCATTGTCGCCCTTTGGGCCTGTTAAAAAAAAAAAAAAATAAAAAGAAAGTTTACATCGGGAATAGGGCAGGAGCCAAAAGCTCCCAGTCCGTTACTTCCCACTTTATCGAAATTCAGCCCAAGACTGACAAGGACTGAGTTGAATTTACCAGGTGAGATTTGGACAGTAGTGCTGAAGGATTCCGGAGCTTAGGTACACATCAGATTTGTAGCAGGAGCAGGGCAAGTAGTGAAACGAAGAGGATAATAAGTTCCATGAAGGAACTGTTGGAAGTGATATCAGGTGGTGATTGTAAGTCACCCCTCCTTGAAGCAATGGGTCAGTGTTCGGCCAATGTTACTCACAACGAGTATACCTTCAGGATTATCAGGTTTCTTTGATAATCTTAGCTTGCTTGATAAGAGGTCACTGCTACAGGTGCCCTGTTCTCGTGGTTAGGGAAACAGAATTAGCAAGTGCAGGGATAACAGTTGGAAAGGATTTGTGGAAGAACTCTCTAAGGTAGATGTTGGTGGCCGTTCCGCAGTTGCAACACCTGACATAAAAGGTAAAATTCAAGAATTTTACCTTTTCCTGACGGCTTCCAGTAGGAAGAACCAACAACGAAGGATCAAAAAGCAACGTCGCTGTGGCTGAACGTTTGGCTGCTACAAGCCAGTTATTCCTGTGGTAATTTTCTGTCAAACCCGGCTTCATCCCTGACATGAAGCGAGACCAAAGGATCGTTAGGCCATGCTTTCACACTGTGGATCGGTACTGAAGATCGCGTATCGAGCAAGCTTTTACCCTTATGCTCTACGTGAGATTTCTGTTCTCACTGGGCTTGCCTTAGGACACCTGCGTTAATGTGTACCAGATGTGCCGCCCCAGCCAAACTCCCCACCTGACTGGTGCCTCCAAACGAGGCACCAGTCAGGGGGTCACGAGCCGAAGCCCGTTTGTCGCTCATCAGTTCCATTCTGCAGAAGAATCTAATCAGTTCGGTTAACTTCTTCCCCAGTCGACATAGCAAGTCTGAGGGCAACCAACATTGTTTATTCTTTTTTTTTGTATTTTTTTTATTCTTTTTTTATTAATTTTGAAAAAAAAAAAAACAATCAGTTTAGCGTCTTGACCAGGACGGAAAATAGAAAGTGATCGACATAGTCGATCGATAAAAAAACAATGATAACATTGTTTATTCTTTTTTTTTTTTTTTTAAATTCTTTTTATTTATTTTTTTTTTTTTAAAGAAATAAATGGAAAATAGAAATTAGTCGACAAAGTCGAACGATAAAAAAAACAATGATAACATTGTTTATTCTATTTTTTTATTTTTTTTTTTTCTATTCATTTTTATTGATTTTGAAGAAGAAAAAAAAAACAATCAGTTTAGCGTCTTGACCAGGACGGAAAATAGAAAGTGATCGACATAGTCGATCGATAAAAAAACAATGATAACATTGTTTATTCTTTTTTTTTAATTTTAAATTCTTTTTATTTATTTTTTAAAGAAAAAAACGGAAAATAGAAATTAGTCGACAAAGTCGAACGATAAAAAAAAACAATGATAACATTGTTTATTCTTTTTTTTTGTATTTTTTTTTATATTCTTTTTTATTAATTTTGAAAAAAAAAACAATGATAATATTGTTTATTCTAATAATAATAAAAAAAAATAAAAAAAAAAAGAATAAACAATGTTATCATTGTTTTTTTTTTATCGTTCGACTTTGTCGACCAATTTCTATTTTCCGTTTTTTTTCTTTAAAAAATAAATAAAAAGAATTTAAAATAAAAAAAAAAGAATAAACAATGTTATCATTGTTTTTTTATCGATCGACTATGTCGATCACTTTCTATTTTCCGTCCTGGTCAAGACGCTAAACTGATTGTTTTTTTTTTTTCAAAATTAATAAAAAAAGAATAAAAAAAATACAAAAAAAAAGAATAAACAATGTTATCATTGTTTTTTTTTTATCGTTCGACTTTGTCGACTAATTTCTATTTTCCATTTTTTTTTCTTTAAAAATAAATAAAAAGAATTTAAAATAAAAAAAAAGAATAAACAATCAGTTTAGCGTCTTGACCAGGACGGAAAATAGAAAGTGATCGACATAGTCGATCGATAAAAAAACAATGATAACATTGTTTATTCTTTTTTTTTAATTTTAAATTCTTTTTATTTATTTTTTAAAGAAAAAAACGGAAAATAGAAATTAGTCGACAAAGTCGAACGATAAAAAAAACAATGATAACATTGTTTATTCTTTTTTTATTTTTTTTTTATATTCTTTTTTATTAATTTTGAAAAAAAAACAATCAGTTTAGCGTCTTGACCAGGACGGGAAATAGAAAGTAATCGACATAGTCGATCGATAAAAAAAAAAACAATGATAACATTGTTTATTCTTTTTTTTTATTTTAAATTCTTTTTATTTATTTTTAAAGAAAAAAAACGGAAAATAGAAATTAGTCGACAAAGTCGAACGATAAAAAAAAACAATGATAACATTGTTTATTCTATTTTTAATTTTTTTTTTTTGTATTCTTTTTTATTAATTTTGAAAAAAAAAAAACAATCAGTTTAGCGTCTTGACCAGGACGGGAAATAGAAAGTAATCGACATAGTCGATCGATAAAAAAAAAAACAATGATAAAGGAATTCGATAGAGTGGGAAGTAACGGACTGGGAGCTTTTGGCTCCTGCCCTATTCCCGATGTAAACTTTCTTTTTATTTTTTTTTTTTTTAACAGGCCCAGAGGGCGACAATGACTGTTGCTGACCAAGGAATAATATTCAAATGAATTTTCGTTTCAAAGAAACGAACAGAATTAAGAGAGAGGCAGAGAAAAAAAAAAAAAAAAAAAAAAGAAAGAAAAGAAAAAAAAAAAAAAAAAATATGAAGAGGAAATAATCAAACATGAAAAAAATAAAAAAAAAAATAAAATATAAATAAAAAACGTTGTATGAAAAAGGAAAAAAAAGAAGAAAAAAAAAAAAAGACCAGAAAAGGAAAGAGAAAATGAAAAGGTATAATATTATTGTGGGGATATGAGGATAGTAGGGAGATGCTCTTTTTTTTTTTTTTTTTTATTAATTATTTAAAAAAAAAAGGAAACAATCAGTTTAGCGTCTCGATCGGGACGGTAAATAGAAATTAATCGACATAGTCGATCGATAGAAAAAAAAACAATGATAACATTGTTTATTCTTTTTTTTTTTTTTTTTTTTTTTTTTTAAATCCTTTTAATTATTTTAAAGAAAAAACAATCAGTTTAGCGTCTTGACCAGGACGGAAAATAGAAAGTGATCGACATAGTCGATCGATAAAAAAACAATGATAACATTGTTTATTCTTTTTTTTTTTTTTTTAAATTCTTATTATTTATTTTTTAAAGAAAAAAAAACGGAAAATAAAAATTAGTCGACAAAGTCGAACGATAAAAAAAAACAATGATAACATTGTTTATTCTTTTTTTTTTTGTTTTTTTTTTATATGAGGACATGTCAAAAGTCTGGTACCGTTTTGGTCAACGGTAAACTGTGGGCATGTACAACTCAATCGAGACCCAACCCCGTCTGAAACATGCCCCAAAAAATTCAATTCCGGGTGTGGGATCTCACTTTACTCGTAATACTTGTAAAAAAAAAAAAAAATCCTGCATTTTTTGCTTGTGGCTTACAGAGAACTGGCTTGTGGCTACAGAGAAACCCAAATATTACATATGCAGCCTTGCCAAAAGTATCATCCCCCAAATCTATATTCTAATATTTCATTATAAAAATAAATGGAATTATCGGTAAAAATAATACTTTTAACGTGAAAATTATTATTAGTTTTTAGCACCACGTTCTACACTTTTTGCACTTCTTTTGGACGTAGTCACATTCTGATCGAAAGCCCTGAGTAGAACCCTCAGAAGAGTTACCATCAGTTTTGAGTTGATTTGTTTGCGTCAAAAAAAACTCAATTTGTCGAGTCTCATTGTGCAACTTGAAATGCATAGTTATACCCAAACTGTACTTCTCCTGCTGCTAATAATGTGATGATGACTCTTGTGGTAAGGAGTCTTCTCCTTAGGTACCTGTGGCAAGGTACTGAAGGAGAAGACTCCTTATAATCAGGTTTTATAATTAAATCATCTCCGTATCAGAAGTGTTTTCTGAATAGACTGCATTCTGTCTCTTAAACTCTTCTACATGATAATGAACCTCAACAAGTCTGTTGTATTATTATAATGAGATAGCAGCTGGTCGTACACCAGCTGCTATGGCTGGTAAGCCCCCCTTACTGGACACTATTGTCAGCACACTGGCATGTGCAGCATTCCAAACGGTTAATGAACAGTTACTGAGTAACCATTCTGTCACTCAACACTTGCTAAGTAGTTTTGACAGTTTCTTTCTAATTGTCTGTCCACACGGCAGTAGGAGCAGACATCAGTTCACAGCGCAAGGTGATGATATTCATTCCCACGCATGCGATGGTATGTAGATTCTGATATCAGATTTCGAATACTGCTGACTTTATAGATAGATTTAAATGTCCCCCAAGGACACCCTGCAACGTAACAGTGTCACCTCGTTGACTTTTTGATACCATTGAAGTCGGGCGAGGCTGCCTTGAGCTCGTTCTCACTTGACTGCACAACTTCAGGAAGATCTTCATTGGTTCTTATACTTATGGGCACGTGGATTCTAGCATCCCAGGCCTTTCTGCCTATTTTTAGCCCAGCTTCCTCTAGAAAGCTTAACTTCCATCCTATTCTTCTAGACACTTCTCGCCTGTCACCCGTTTCCATGCTCACAATTGTTTCATTTACTACTGAAAGGACTATTGACACCATTCCACAGCACTGCTATTCCCACAACCCTCACGGGGCATAGCAGTAACATCACCACCCCCAGAAAGGCATTCTAGCAGTTTTGCATGTTTACCTTCCAAGGTTTTTGAACTCCCATTGGACTCTTTCCTGTCACTCCACTTCGGAGGGTCTCCCATCTTGTCAATCAGTAATTGCAGTTGCTCAATTATCGCTTTTGTGGTCATATTTTGCTTTTGTTATACTTGGGGCTCTCTGTAACAGCTTTGTTACCGGCTACAAGCAAAAAATGCAGGAATTTTTTTTTTTTTTACAAGTATTACGAGTAAAGTGAGATCCCACACCCGGAATTGAATTTTTTGGGGCATGTTTCAGACAGGGTTGGGTCTCGATTGAGTTGTACATGCCCGCAGTTTACCGTTGACCAAAACGGTACCAGACTTTTGACATCCACTCATATTCTTTTTTATTAATTTTGAAAAAAAAAACAATCAGTTTAGCGTCTTGACCAGGACGGAAAATAGAAAGTAATCGACATAGTCGATCGATAAAAAAACAATGATAACATTGTTTAATCTTTTTTTTTTTTTTTAAATTCTTTTTATTTATTTTTTAAAGAAAAAAAAACGGAAAATAGAAATTAGTCGACAAAGTCGAACGGTAAAAAAACAATGATAACATTGTTTATTCTTTTTTTTTATTTTTTTATATTTTTTTTTAATTAATTTTGAAAAAAAAAAACAATCAGTTTAGCGTCTTGACCAGGACGGAAAATAGAAAGCGATCGACATAGTCGATCGATAAGAAAACAATGATAACATTGTTTATTCTTTTTTTTTATTTTAAATTCTTTTTATTTATTTTTTAAAGAAAAAAAAAACGGAAAATAGAAATTAGTCGACAAAGTCGAACGATAAAAAAAAACAATGATAACATTGTTTATTCTTTTTTTTGTATTTTTTTTATATTCTTTTTTATTAATTTTGAAAAAAAAAAAACAATCAGTTTAGCGTCTTGACCAGGACGGAAAATAGAAAGTAATCGACATAGTCGATCGATAAAAAAAACAATGATAACATTGTTTATTCTTTTTTTTTTTTTTTTTTTTTTCTTTTTATTTATTTTTTAAAAAGAAAAAAAAACGGAAAATAGAAATTAGTCAACAAAGTCGAACGATAAAAAAAAAAACAATGATAACATTGTTTATTCTTTTTTTTTTTATTTTTTTTAAATTCTTTTTTATTAATTTTGAAAAAAAAACAATCAGTTTAGCGTCTTGACCAGGACGGAAAATAGAAAGTGATCGACATAGTCGATCGATAAAAAAACAATGATAACATTGTTTATTCTTTTTTTTTATTTTAAATTCTTTTTATTTATTTTTTAAAGAAAAAAAAAGGAAAATAGAAATTAGTCGACAAAGTCGAACGATGAAAAAAAAAACACAATGATAACATTGTTTATTCTTTTTTTTTATTTTTTTTTTTTATTCTTTTTTATTAATTTTGAAAAAAAAACAATCAGTTTAGCGTCTTGACCAGGACGGAAAATAGAAAGTAATCGACATAGTCGATCGATAAGAAAACAATGATAACATTGTTTATTCTTTTTTTTTTATTTTAAATTCTTTTTATTTATTTTTTAAAGAAAAAAAACTGAAAATAGAAATTAGTCGACAAAGTCGAACGATAAAAAAAACAATGATAACATTGTTTATTCTTTTTTTATTTTTTTTTTATATTCTTTTTTATTAATTTTGAAAAAAAAAAAACAATCAGTTTAGCGTCTTGACCAGGACGGAAAATAGAAAGTAATCGACATAGTCGATCGATAAAAAAAACAATGATAACATTGTTTATTCTTTTTTTTTATTTTAAAATCTTTTTATTTATTTTTTAAAGAAAAAAACTGAAAATAGAAATTAGTCGACAAAGTCGAACGATAAAAAAAACAATGATAACATTGTTTATTCTTTTTTTTTATTTTAAATTCTTTTTATTTATTTTTAAAGAAAAAAAACGGAAAATAGAAATTAGTCGACAAAGTCGAACGATAAAAAAAAACAATGATAACATTGTTTATTCTATTTTTAATTTTTTTTTTTTGTATTCTTTTTTATTAATTTTGAAAAAAAAAAAACAATCAGTTTAGCGTCTTGACCAGGACGGAAAATAGAAAGTAATCGACATAGTCGATCGATAAAAAAAACAATGATAACATTGTTTATTCTTTTTTTTATTTTAAATTCTTTTTATTTATTTTTTAAAGAAAAAAAAACGGAAAATAGAAATTAGTCGACAAAGTCGAACTATAAAAAAAAACAATGATAACATTGTTTATTCTTTTTTTATTTTTTTTTTTATATTCTTTTTTATTAATTTTGAAAAAAGAAACAATCAGTTTAGCGTCTTGACCAGGACGGAAAATAGAAAGTAATCGACATAGTCGATCGATAAAAAAACAATGATAACATTGTTTATTCTTTTTTTTTTATTTTAAATTCTTTTTATTTATTTTTTAAAGAAAAAAAACGGAAGATAGAAATTAGTCGACAAAGTCGAACGATAAAAAAAAAAAACAATGATAACATTGGTTATTCTTTTTTTTTATTTTTTTTTTATATTCTTTTTTATTAATTTTGAAAAAAAAAAAAAAACAATCAGTTTAGCGTCTTGACCAGGACGGAAAATAGAAAGTAATCGACATAGTCGATCGATAAAAAAAACAATGATAACATTGTTTATTCTTTTTTTTATTTTAAATTCTTTTTATTTATTTTTTAAAGAAAAAAATGGAAAATAGAAATTAGTCGACAAAGTCGAACGATAAAAAAAAAAAAACAATGATAACATTGTTTATTCTATTTTTATTTTTTTTTTCGTCTTGGTGATTAATTCACAGTTGAATAACTCGATTCCGTACTGCACTGAATGACAACACGGAAAAAAGAGATGTGTATGCAGCTGAGAGGAATCGTAACTTCAAGTGCTTTTGCATTCTGAAGATTGCAATGGATGATAATTAAATCTGTCAGTGAGTATCAATTGGTGGGTAGACCACCGAAGTTACTGTGAACAAACCAGCGTGTCCAAAGCAGGCGTTCGTCTTGTATTTTTACGTATAAAATCCAACAGTTAACCCCCTTCAAGTTTTCAAGACAATATAATTATTAATTAAATACTCATGGGTTTTATAAAAAACTGTTGCGGTTACATAAGCAAGTGGTGCTCAACTATGTTCACGTGGTATTTATTTATCTGCAGTCATTTACTACGCTGCCGCTGACAGTCAAGATTGTCAGAGAAATACCTGGTCAATTTGACTTGACATCATTTTTTCTCGCAATTTTAAATAAAAACTTTCTCCTCTCTTCGGCTATTACTACAAACTTTATTTTCAATCTCTCAAGACAAAAGCTTATGTGGGAACAATTAGACAGGAGCATGATATCCAAAAGTTACATGTCTGAAATCATGGAGAATACATTCTTTCGGAGTTGCTTTAACCAGTAGAATCAGATGCGTGGTCCGTTCCGGTAGGACTCCCTTCTTCTCCTATATAATTGTCAGCATCGGGGATATTTTGGGTTCTGAGGAAATCCACCAAGTCCTGGGCCAGGTACCCAGGCCAGGCCTCACCTAATTACACACTAATTCTTCTTTGCATTCCCGCAAGAAGGTCTGGTTCTAAGTGCAACATAAGTGTTGACTGGTGCCACGCATTACGGAAAGAAAAGTAGCGTTGCATATTGACCTGTGGCAAGTCGGCGCTACCAAATGACAGTCTGATGATCCACGGCGGGCGTTTGCAGAAAGAAAATTGCTGTTATTTGCCTTTGTCATGGAATTTTTTTTTTTTTTTTTACCACTTTTTGTGCCACTCACCTCCAAAAAAACATGAGTACATCTTTTTTTATGGTTATCTCTCGGTCTATCGGCCCCGAAAAGTCTTCACAAATTTCTGGGTGGAGAAAAAAGTTTTGCAGTTGTTTGCCAGTCAAAACTTACGCAGCACTGTAAGCTGGCCAGGCCTAGCTACTTCCGTACTGGGAATGAGGCTTCTGTTTCTTCCTGCTAGCAGGCCTGGTGCTAAGTGCTACGTAATAGTGTCACGCATTACAGGAATAATATTAGGTTGCTCAGAAGTGCTATGTAAGCTGGCCAGGCCTAGCTACTTCCGTACTGGGAATGAGGCTTCTGTTTCTTCCTGCTAGCAGGCCTGGTGCTAAGTGCTACGTAATAGTGTCACGCATTACAGGAATAATATTAGGTCGCCCAGAAGTGCTATGTAAGCGCCAGGCCTAGCTACTTCCGTACTGAGAATGAGGCTTCTGTTTCTTCCCGCAAGCAGGCCTGGTGCTAAGTGCTACGTAAGTGTTGAATGGTGTCACGCATTACGGGAAGAAAGGTAGAGTGTTGCATGTTAACCTGTTGCAGGTTGGCACTACCAAATGACCTGATGACCCACAGGGGGGCGTTTGCGGAAAGAGAATTGCTGCTTTTGCAGTTATTTGCCTTTATCATAGGATTTTTTTTTTTTTTTTTTTTACTGCTTTTTGTGCCACTCACCTCCAAGAAATCATGGTTACACCTTTTTTATGGTTATCCCTTGGCCTATCGATCTCGAAAAGGCTTCACAAATCCCTGAGGAGAATAGGTTTTAGAGTTTTGGTGCCAAGCTGTCTTTTTGTTATGGTTTAGACAATTTGGGTTTTAATAAATAATTCCTTTCATTTTTGCCACCTTTCTGCTTATGTAGCACCCCTGAGCAAGTTTTGGCTGCTAATTTTCTTCTTGCAAGCAAATCTTAGCTGCTTATTTTCTTCCCGCAAGCAAATTTTAGCTGCTAATTTTCTTCCCGCAAGCAAATTTTAGCTGCTAATTTTCTTCCCGCAAGCAAATTTTAGCTGCTAATTTTCTTCCCGCAAGCAAGTTTTAGCTGCTTATTTTCTTCCCGCAAGCAGATTTTAGCTGCTTATTTTCTTCCCGCAAGCAAATTTTAGCTGCTAATTTTCTTCCCGCAAGCAAATTTTAGCTGCTAATTTTCTTCCCGCAAGCAAATTTTAGCTGCTTATTTTCTTCCCGCAAGCAAATTTTGGCTGCTTATTCCCTTCCCGCAAGCAAATTTTAGCTGCTAATTTTCTTCCCGCAAGCAAATTTTGGCTGCTTATTTTCTTCCTGCAAGCAAATTTTGGCTGCTGATTCCCTTCCCACAAGCAAATTTTAGCTGCTTATTCCCTTCCCGCAAGCAGATTTTAGCTGCTAATTTTCTTCCCGCAAGCAAATTTTAGCTGCTAATTTTCTTCCCGCAAGCAAATTTTGGCTGCTTATTTTCTTCCTGCAAGCAAATTTTGGCTGCTGATTCCCTTCCCACAAGCAAATTTTAGCTGCTTATTCCCTTCCCGCAAGCAGATTTTAGCTGCTAATTTTCTTCCCGCAAGCAAATTTTAGCTGCTGATTCTCTTCCCGCAAGCAAATTTTAGCTGCTTACTTTTTTCCTGCAAACAAATTTAAGCTGCCAATTTTCTTCAGTAGGAAGTAAGTAAGGTTTATTTTTGCCTAAGGAAAAATGCTGGACTTTTGTGCCCAAGCAGGTCTAAAAAAGATGGGTAACCATTTTCTTAAAGTATAAAATGTGATGAAAATTCTTTTAGTATGGTTTTGAAATTTAAGTGTATGGTTGCCAATTAGTAGGTAGTTAAAAAAAAATTCTTCAGAAAAAATCTTTCCTTTATAATATTTTCTGAAAGATTTATTTTTTTCTACAGATCTCCTAAAAAAGATGGGAACACATAGTTGATCTATCCAAAAGTCTTCATAAATTCCTGTTAACCATTTTCTTAAAATATAAAAAGTGATGAGAAAGAAATTTTGTTAGTAAGTGGTATGGTTTTGAAATTTAGGTGTATGGCTGCCAATTTAGTTAGCAGAAATCTTCTTTTTGAAATAATTTCTTCCTTCTTAATGAGTTTTGGATCTTAGGTGCCAAGCTGTGAAAAAGCAATCTTTGATTTCATTTCTTTTTGGGTAAAGGGTCTTTCCTACACAAATAGTTTCAGAACTAACCATTCTTTACAAAACCCAAAATGGCTGTAAACCGTCCAGTTCAACCCTGGGTGAGGGCATTTTTGTTTTTTCTTGATTCTTTTTCAGGAGGTTGGCCTTTATTAGTGGCTCCCCCCCCTTGGGGGGGGTTGGGGGGGGGGCTGCGTTCCGCCATCCCATAGTTCTTCCCACATTTCTATTTTATTGGAAATAATGAACGACAAACCTTATTAATATAACTAAATTCCTATATTCCCATCCCAGGGTCGCACACATTGCAGATACAGGTTCGATAAACCTGTTGTAAAATACTTCCAAATGTAACAAACAGATAACCTAAGCCACATATCCAATCATCATAAACCTAGCTGTCGTCTTCGTGCTAGCATATCAATATAACAACAACTACAGATATCTTTCAGAAAAACAAAAACAAAGGACTTGATAAAACAGGGTGCAGTGTGCATTTTCAGCTAAGGGAGGACATTTTTCATTTGTCGTCCCGTTGGGACAGAAAAGTAATAAATAAATAAAAAATTGCGAAAAAAAAAAGAAATTGCTTATATATAACGTTTATTTATTTTTATTTTATCTTTTTTCTTCATGTTTGATTATTTCCTCTTCATATTATTTTTTTTTTTTTTTTCTGCCTCTCCCTTAATCCTGTTTGTTTCTTTGAAACAAAAATTCATTTGAATATTATTCCTTGGTCAGCATCTTTCATTGTCGCCCTTTGGGCCTGTTAAAAAAAAAAAAAAAAAAAAAAAAAAGAAAGTTTACATCGGGAATAGGGCAGGAGCCAAAAGCTCCCAGTCCGTACTTCCCACCTTTTCGAAAACTTATTTATAAATAAAAATTGCAGAAAAGTAATAATAATAAAAAGTTGCGATATCCCAGGGGTAGTGGTATAACCCTCGCCCTGGGGCTGGGTGATTGCTGGTTCGACCCCCTGCCACTGCAATAACCCATCGCGCCCGTACACGCAATTAGTTCAAATCCCGCGCCCGAAGGGCGTCCAGGGTAGGCACCTGGTAGACTCCCCTACGTTAAGACTGGAGGGAAGGGAAAATGGAAGGATTTCCATAAAGAGGCTAAGAACACACAAATAAATAAATATAAAAAAAAAAGAAAATCCCAGGGCTGCACAGCCGAGTGGATACCTTAAATCTCTTCGGTAGCCGTGGCAAGGGTTCAATTCCCAGGCACATTTTTTGTGTTTTTCAACCAGAAAAATTAGTAAGAAGAAAGTAGCAAGGAAAAGGGTACAAAATTGGACTTAACTTAACGCGAGCGAAGCGAGCGTAAAGTTAAGTTCAAATTTGTACCCTGGACGGGTACCTAGCCAGGGAATAAAAACAGACGTGACTTGGTTGTAAAAATGATGTTTGCTCAGAAAGCTTTAAAAAAAAAAGTTGTGTGCGAGCAACGCGAGCCTGGAAGGGGTATCTCTAGTACGAATGTGTGGTGCCTCGTGTTAGCGCTTTGGATAGTAATAACCATTGGCGGCGACTATGCACGGGGTGGCCAGTGGGTTTAATGAGGTTGTTGTGTAATCCCCTTCCATGGCTCTGTTTCGGCATGCTGGAAAGCGAAGCTCTGAAGTTTACTTCAGGTTAGTCTTGTAAGCCTATCCTTCCGGTTCAGTTCTCGGCTTGGTTGATTCCCTCGATCGTCCCATCCAGGAGTTTGTGTGCATGGTGAGGCCCTCTGGAAACCCAGCCCAGCACAAGACACCAGGCTCACGGCGAAGATTGGACCCGAAAGTAACCTTGCGTTCTGTTCTGTTGGCAAGCTCTCTGGCTGAGTGCGTTCAAAGTGAGTGGAATTGCTAGTTTGTTGGGTTATGTTCGTAGCAGCTTCACGGTGACGGCGGCCTTATTGAGAATTATCCCTCGTTGTTACATGTTACGTAATGATTGGGTTCTCAAGACTGGTTGCTTGCTAATGTGAATGCTGACGTTCGAACTGTTATTCGTAGCAGCTTCACGGTGACGGCGGCCTTATTGAGAATTATCCCTCGTTGTTACATGTTACGTAATGATTGGGTTCTCAAGACTGGTTGCTTGCTAATGTGAATGCTGACGTTCGAACTGTTATTCGTAGCAGCTTCACGGTGACGGCGGCCTTATTGAGAATTATCCCTCGTTGTTACATGTTACGTAATGATTGGGTTCTCAAGACTGGTTGCTTGCTAATGTGAAGGCTGACGTTCGAACTGTTATTCGTAGCAGCTTCACGGTGACGGCGGCCTTATTGAGAATTATCCCTGGTTGTTACATGTTGAAAGTTGCAGGTTAACTGTGGCTGATGCACGTAATGGTTGGGTTCTCAAGACTGGTTGCTTGCTAATGTGAAGGCTGACGTTCGAACTGTTATTCGTAGCAGCTTCACGGTGACGGCGGCCTTATTGAGAATTATCCCTGGTTGTTACATGTTGAAAGTTGCAGGTTAACTGTGGCTGATGCACGTAATGGTTGGGTTCTCAAGACTGGTTGCTTGCTAATGTGAAGGCTGACGTTCGAACTGTTATTCGTAGCAGCTTCACGGTGACGGCGGCCTTATTGAGAATTATCCCTGGTTGTTACATGTTGAAAGTTGCAGGTTAACTGTGGCTGATGCACGCAATGGTTGGGTTCTCAAGACTGGTTGCTTGCTAATGTGAATGCTGACGTTCGAACTGCCCCGACTTTCGAGTAGTTTCCTTTTCCGGCATGTAACAATCCCGACTGACGAAAAAAGTTGGAGGAATTGCTAGTTTGTTGGGTTATATTCGTAGCAGCTTCACGGTGACGGCGGCCTTACTGAGAATTATCCCTGGTTGTTACGTGTTGAAAGTCACAGGTTATAGCGTCAAAATAACACTCGCGTGGGTGGTTGCTCTCTTCGGAAAGCATAACTTCAGACCCGTCAATTCGCGGCGCTTATATCTGCACACATTAATTAGTTGAACGAGTTCAAGTCACTTCCCTGCATAGCAGATCCGTGTCCTCTGTACTAACGCTATACTAAGTGTGACTGTGACTGATACACGTAATGGTTGGGTTCTTTAAGTACTCAGGACTGGTTGCTTGCTGATGTGAATGCTGACGTTCGAACTGCCCCGACTTTCGAGTAATTTTCCTTTCCGGCTTAGGATGACGCAGCGTGGTGGGTGCCTTGGGATTTAATAAATAAAGCGGAAATAAAGGGGCTTTCCCACCCCCCTTTATTCTGCTTATTTCCCCTTTATTTTGGAAAAAAAGGAAAAAAAGCCCTTTATTTGGATTAAAAGCCCTTTATTTCCCCTTTATTTTGGAATTACGGAAATTAAAGGGCATTAAAAGCCCTTTAATTTCCCCTTTATTTTGCCCCCTTTAAAGGGGTACAAGTATGAATTTTGAAAAAAAAACAATCAGTTTAGCGTCTTGACCAGGACGGAAAATAGAAAGTGATCGACATAGTCGATTGATAAAAAAACAATGATAACATTGTTTATTCTTTTTTTTTATTTTAAATTCTTTTTATTAATTTTTTAAAGAAAAAAAATGGAAAATAGAAATTAGTCGACAAAGTCGAACTATAAAAAAAAAACAATGATAACATTGTTTATTCTATTTTTTATTTTTTTTTTCTATTCTTTTTTATTAATTTTGAAAAAAAAACAATCAGTTTAGCGTCTTGACCAGGACGGAAAATAGAAAGTAATCGACATAGTCGATCGATAAAAAAACAATGATAACATTGTTTATTCTTTTTTTTTTATTTTAAATTCTTTTTATTTATTTTTTAAAGAAAAAAAACGGAAAATAGAAATTAGTCGACAAAGTCGAACGATAAAAAAAACAATGATAACATTGTTTATTCTATTTTTTTTTTTTTTTTCTATTCTTTTTTATTAATTTTGAAAAAAAAACAATCAGTTTAGCGTCTTGACCAGGACAGAAAATAGAAAGTAATCGACATAGTCGATCGATAAAAAAACAATGATAACATTGTTTATTCTTTTTTTTTTATTTTAAATTCTTTTTATTTATTTTTTAAAGAAAAAAAACGGAAAATAGAAATTAGTCGACAAAGTCGAACGATAAAAAAAACAATGATAACATTGTTTATTCTTTTTTTATTTTTTTTTTATATTCTTTTTTATTAATTTTGAAAAAAAAACAATCAGTTTAGCGTCTTGACCAGGACGGGAAATAGAAAGTAATCGACATAGTCGATCGATAAAAAAAAAAACAATGATAACATTGTTTATTCTTTTTTTTTATTTTAAATTCTTTTTATTTATTTTTAAAGAAAAAAAACGGAAAATAGAAATTAGTCGACAAAGTCAAACGATAAAAAAAAACAATGATAACATTGTTTATTCTATTTTTAATTTTTTTTTTTTTGTATTCTTTTTTATTAATTTTGAAAAAAAAAAAACAATCAGTTTAGCGTCTTGACCAGGACGGAAAATAGAAAGTAATCGACATAGTCGATCGATAAAAAAAACAATGATAACATTGTTTATTCTTTTTTTTATTTTAAATTTTTTTTATTTATTTTTTAAAGAAAAAAAACGGAAAATAGAAATTAGTCGACAAAGTCGAACGATAAAAAAAAACAATGATAACATTGTTTATTCTTTTTTTATTTTTTTTTTTATATTCTTTTTTATTAATTTTGAAAAAAGAAACAATCAGTTTAGCGTCTTGACCAGGACGGAAAATAGAAAGTAATCGACATAGTCGATCGATAAAAAAACAATGATAACATTGTTTATTCTTTTTTTTTTATTTTAAATTCTTTTTATTTATTTTTTAAAGAAAAAAAACGGAAGATAGAAATTAGTCGACAAAGTCGAACGATAAAAAAAAAAACAATGATAACATTGGTTATTCTTTTTTTTTATTTTTTTTTTATATTCTTTTTTATTAATTTTGAAAAAAAAAAAAAAACAATCAGTTTAGCGTCTTGACCAGGACGGAAAATAGAAAGTAATCGACATAGTCGATCGATAAAAAAAACAATGATAACATTGTTTATTCTTTTTTTTATTTTAAATTCTTTTTATTTATTTTTTAAAGAAAAAAATGGAAAATAGAAATTAGTCGACAAAGTCGAACGATAAAAAAAAAAAAACAATGATAACATTGTTTATTCTATTTTTATTTTTTTTTTCGTCTTGGTGATTAATTCACAGTTGAATAACTCGATTCCGTACTGCACTGAATGACAACACGGAAAAAAGAGATGTGTATGCAGCTGAGAGGAATCGTAACTTCAAGTGCTTTTGCATTCTGAAGATTGCAATGGATGATAATTAAATCTGTCAGTGAGTATCAATTGGTGGGTAGACCACCGAAGTTACTGTGAACAAACCAGCGTGTCCAAAGCAGGCGTTCGTCTTGTATTTTACGTATAAAATCCAACAGTTAACCCCCTTCAAGTTTTCAAGACAATATAATTATTAATTAAATACTCATGGGTTTTATAAAAAACTGTTGCGGTTACATAAGCAAGTGGTGCTCAACTATGTAAAGAAAAACAATGTTATCATTGTTTTTTTTTTATCGATCGACTATGTCGATTACTTTCTATTTTCCGCCCTGGTCAAGACGCTAAACTGATTGTTTTTTCTTTAAAATAATTAAAAGGATTTACAAAAAAAAAAAAAAAAAAAAAAAGAATAAACAATGTTATCATTGTTTTTTTTCTATCGATCGACTATGTCGATCACTTTCAATTTTCCGTCCTGGTCAGGACGCTAAACTGATTGTTTTTTCTTTAAAAATAAATAAAAAAAAAAAAAAAAAAAAAAAAAAAGGAATAAACAATGTTATCATTGTTTTTTTTCTATCGATCAACTATGTCGATTAATTTCTATTTTCCGTCCTGATCGAGACGCTAAACTGATTGTTTCCTTTTTTTAAATAATAAATAAAAAAAAAAAAAAAAAAAAAAAAAAAAAAAAGAGCATCTCCCTGCTATCCTCATATCCCCACAATAATATTATACCTTTTCATTTTCTCTTTCCTTTTCTGGTCTTTTTTTTTTTCTTTTTTTCCTTTTTCATACAACGTTTTTTATTTATATTTTATTTTTTTTTTTTTTTCATGTTTGATTATTTCCTCTTCATATTTTTTTTCTATTCTTTCTTTTTTTTTTTTTTTTTTTTTTCTCTACCTCTCTCTTAATTCTGTTCGTTTCTTTGAAACGAAAATTCATTTGAATATTATTCCTTGGTCAGCAACCATCATTGTCGCCCTTTGGGCCTGTTAAAAAAAAAAAAAAAAATAAAAAGAAAGTTTACATCGGGAATAGGGCAGGAGCCAAAAGCTCCCAGTCCGTTACTTCCCACCTTTTCGAAATTCAACAAACCAGCGTGTCCAAAGCAGGCGTTCGTCTTGTATTTTACGTATAAAATCCAACAGTTAACCCCCTTCAAGTTTTCAAGACAATATAATTATTAATTAAATACTCATGGGTTTTATAAAAAACTGTTGCGGTTACATAAGCAAGTGGTGCTCAACTATGTTCACGTGGTATTTATTTATCTGCAGTCATTGACTACGCTGCCGCTGACAGTCAAGATTGTCAGAGAAATACCTGGTCAATTTGACTTGACATCATTTTTTCTCGCAATTTTAAATAAAAACTTTCTCCTCTCTTCGGCTATTACTACAAACTTTATTTTCAATCTCTCAAGACAAAAGCTTATGTGGGAACAATTAGACAGGAGCATGATAGGTTGAGTTTACCAGGTGAGATTTGGACTGTTAGCTTTTGGCTAAGGCCCTCCCTGAAGAGCAAGAACAAAAAAACTACTCACACCTGAAGAAAACATACACAAAGAACACACTGTAAGCTGTGTGTGTATTTTGTGTTTGTCACAACAGGAGAGAAAAGAAAGAATGTCAAGGTTGGTCACCTTGCCTATCAACGCACAACATTGGTGGTCTCTACTAGACCCTGAGTGATCCCACTGGATCTCTCATCGTTCATAGTACCCTATGTGAAGTTATAAAATCAAAGGTAAACTATGAACTACAAATGACTTAGCCTGTTATTATAATGCCACAGGCAGGCCCTGCATTCAGCAACTATCCAGCAGTGCTTGAATGTCCTGATCTTCTTCTAAAAAAAAGAAAGAAAAACAAAACTGTAGCTGGGATCACTCAGGATCAACAGACTACCAATGCTACCTGTTGTACTTGCTCACTATGGGGGGTGATGCCAAACACCCAGAAGTACTTAACTACTTTCCTTCTTGCTGCCCAGGAGTTTCTGACCAGAACTAATAGAAAATAAAAAGTAGATGGGAAACAATAAAAAGTAAAATGAATATAACTGAAGTTAAACAAGAATGTTGGTCCTAGACAAGACCTTAAACTGACTAACCGGTCTTAATTTTAACTAAGTGTTAACCTAGTTTCCTGGTTTCTAATATGAAATCTTTTTTCTTTTTTTTTCTTTTTGAACAAAATGTAATTATTAATGTAAAAAAATGAAGAAACAGACCAGAACAGATAGAGAATAAAAAAGAAAAGATAATTGCAAGAGTTATTGTAGTAAAAGATTACAAATAAAAAAAAAAATGCAAGTATCAACACATGATCGAGATACACCAGCAGCTAACAAACAACATAAAATTGAAGATCAGTTGCCAGAGTATTTCAACCATGGTAGAATACTCGCCCCTCTGGCAGGGATTATCCCAGACTTGTCCTTTAATTTAGTTGGACACCATGGCTTACAACCCTTCCAGAGGGAAGCACCATTATGACTTCTATTTTTTTTCTTCAAGAAAATCATAAGGTGGTAACAAAGAAAAATGCTAAGAGGAACCCCTTATTAACACCTAAGACATCTAAACTGCAGCCCAGCTTATGCCCAATGCACTAACAGGTCATTCCCTCACACTCAGATCAAAAAAATCAAAGTTCAGAGTGCATCTTAGCATGAATGAGAGAATTTCCTCCCGCTTTTTTTGAACAAAAGGGATAGGAGAAGGGATAGAAAACGAACATAACAATAAGATTCTAAGTGAGAAACACTTAGCAGAAATACTTAGCAGCTTTTAAGGAGCTGAAAAGCAAAAAAAAAATCTAAGTGAGAAACACTTAGTAGAAACACTTTGTAGCTAATTGAGCTGAAAATAAAAAAATAAAAAAATTTCTAAGTGAGAGATACTTAGCAACTTTTAGAACAAATATTTCAGTAAATAACCTGTTGAAATGGTAGTTAATGTAACCATTACAGGTTTGATGCCAATACTGACAAAGACTGAGTTGAGTTTACCAGGTGAGATTTGGACTGTTAGCTTTTGGCTAAGGCCCTCCCTGAAGAGCAAGAACAAAAAAACTACTCACACCTGAAGAAAACATACACAAAGAACACACTGTAAGCTGTGTGTGTATTTTGTGTTTGTCACAACAGGAGAGAAAAGAAAGAATGTCAAGGTTGGTCACCTTGCCTATCAACGCACAACATTGGTGGTCTCTACTAGACCCTGAGTGATCCCACTGGATCTCTCATCGTTCATAGTACCCTATGTGAAGTTATAAAATCAAAGGTAAACTATGAACTACAAATGACTTAGCCTGTTATTATAATGCCACAGGCAGGCCCTGCATTCAGCAACTATCCAGCAGTGCTTGAATGTCCTGATCTTCTTCTAAAAAAAAGAAAGAAAAACAAAACTGTAGCTGGGATCACTCAGGATCAACAGACTACCAATGCTACCTGTTGTACTTGCTCACTATGGGGGGTGATGCCAAACACCCAGAAGTACTTAACTACTTTCCTTCTTGCTGCCCAGGAGTTTCTGACCAGAACTAATAGAAAATAAAAAGTAGATGGGAAACAATAAAAAGTAAAATGAATATAACTGAAGTTAAACAAGAATGTTGGTCCTAGACAAGACCTTAAACTGACTAACCGGTCTTAATTTTAACTAAGTGTTAACCTAGTTTCCTGGTTTCTAATATGAAATCTTTTTTCTTTTTTTTTCTTTTTGAACAAAATGTAATTATTAATGTAAAAAAATGAAGAAACAGACCAGAACAGATAGAGAATAAAAAAGAAAAGATAATTGCAAGAGTTATTGTAGTAAAAGATTACAAATAAAAAAAAAAATGCAAGTATCAACACATGATCGAGATACACCAGCAGCTAACAAACAACATAAAATTGAAGATCAGTTGCCAGAGTATTTCAACCATGGTAGAATACTCGCCCCTCTGGCAGGGATTATCCCAGACTTGTCCTTTAATTTAGTTGGACACCATGGCTTACAACCCTTCCAGAGGGAAGCACCATTATGACTTCTATTTTTTTTCTTCAAGAAAATCATAAGGTGGTAACAAAGAAAAATGCTAAGAGGAACCCCTTATTAACACCTAAGACATCTAAACTGCAGCCCAGCTTATGCCCAATGCACTAACAGGTCATTCCCTCACACTCAGATCAAAAAAATCAAAGTTCAGAGTGCATCTTAGCATGAATGAGAGAATTTCCTCCCGCTTTTTTTGAACAAAAGGGATAGGAGAAGGGATAGAAAACGAACATAACAATAAGATTCTAAGTGAGAAACACTTAGCAGAAATACTTAGCAGCTTTTAAGGAGCTGAAAAGCAAAAAAAAAATCTAAGTGAGAAACACTTAGTAGAAACACTTTGTAGCTAATTGAGCTGAAAATAAAAAAATAAAAAAATTTCTAAGTGAGAGATACTTAGCAACTTTTAGAACAAATATTTCAGTAAATAACCTGTTGAAATGGTAGTTAATGTAACCATTACAGGTTTGATGCCAATACTGACAAAGACTGAGTTGAGTTTACCAGGTGAGATTTGGACTGTTAGCTTTTGGCTAAGGCCCTCCCTGAAGAGCAAGAACAAAAAAACTACTCACACCTGAAGAAAACATACACAAAGAACACACTGTAAGCTGTGTGTGTATTTTGTGTTTGTCACAACAGGAGAGAAAAGAAAGAATGTCAAGGTTGGTCACCTTGCCTATCAACGCACAACATTGGTGGTCTCTACTAGACCCTGAGTGATCCCACTGGATCTCTCATCGTTCATAGTACCCTATGTGAAGTTATAAAATCAAAGGTAAACTATGAACTACAAATGACTTAGCCTGTTATTATAATGCCACAGGCAGGCCCTGCATTCAGCAACTATCCAGCAGTGCTTGAATGTCCTGATCTTCTTCTAAAAAAAAGAAAGAAAAACAAAACTGTAGCTGGGATCACTCAGGATCAACAGACTACCAATGCTACCTGTTGTACTTGCTCACTATGGGGGGTGATGCCAAACACCCAGAAGTACTTAACTACTTTCCTTCTTGCTGCCCAGGAGTTTCTGACCAGAACTAATAGAAAATAAAAAGTAGATGGGAAACAATAAAAAGTAAAATGAATATAACTGAAGTTAAACAAGAATGTTGGTCCTAGACAAGACCTTAAACTGACTAACCGGTCTTAATTTTAACTAAGTGTTAACCTAGTTTCCTGGTTTCTAATATGAAATCTTTTTTCTTTTTTTTTCTTTTTGAACAAAATGTAATTATTAATGTAAAAAAATGAAGAAACAGACCAGAACAGATAGAGAATAAAAAAGAAAAGATAATTGCAAGAGTTATTGTAGTAAAAGATTACAAATAAAAAAAAAAATGCAAGTATCAACACATGATCGAGATACACCAGCAGCTAACAAACAACATAAAATTGAAGATCAGTTGCCAGAGTATTTCAACCATGGTAGAATACTCGCCCCTCTGGCAGGGATTATCCCAGACTTGTCCTTTAATTTAGTTGGACACCATGGCTTACAACCCTTCCAGAGGGAAGCACCATTATGACTTCTATTTTTTTTCTTCAAGAAAATCATAAGGTGGTAACAAAGAAAAATGCTAAGAGGAACCCCTTATTAACACCTAAGACATCTAAACTGCAGCCCAGCTTATGCCCAATGCACTAACAGGTCATTCCCTCACACTCAGATCAAAAAAATCAAAGTTCAGAGTGCATCTTAGCATGAATGAGAGAATTTCCTCCCGCTTTTTTTGAACAAAAGGGATAGGAGAAGGGATAGAAAACGAACATAACAATAAGATTCTAAGTGAGAAACACTTAGCAGAAATACTTAGCAGCTTTTAAGGAGCTGAAAAGCAAAAAAAAAATCTAAGTGAGAAACACTTAGTAGAAACACTTTGTAGCTAATTGAGCTGAAAATAAAAAAATAAAAAAATTTCTAAGTGAGAGATACTTAGCAACTTTTAGAACAAATATTTCAGTAAATAACCTGTTGAAATGGTAGTTAATGTAACCATTACAGGTTTGATGCCAATACTGACAAAGACTGAGTTGAGTTTACCAGGTGAGATTTGGACTGTTAGCTTTTGGCTAAGGCCCTCCCTGAAGAGCAAGAACAAAAAAACTACTCACACCTGAAGAAAACATACACAAAGAACACACTGTAAGCTGTGTGTGTATTTTGTGTTTGTCACAACAGGAGAGAAAAGAAAGAATGTCAAGGTTGGTCACCTTGCCTATCAACGCACAACATTGGTGGTCTCTACTAGACCCTGAGTGATCCCACTGGATCTCTCATCGTTCATAGTACCCTATGTGAAGTTATAAAATCAAAGGTAAACTATGAACTACAAATGACTTAGCCTGTTATTATAATGCCACAGGCAGGCCCTGCATTCAGCAACTATCCAGCAGTGCTTGAATGTCCTGATCTTCTTCTAAAAAAAAGAAAGAAAAACAAAACTGTAGCTGGGATCACTCAGGATCAACAGACTACCAATGCTACCTGTTGTACTTGCTCACTATGGGGGGTGATGCCAAACACCCAGAAGTACTTAACTACTTTCCTTCTTGCTGCCCAGGAGTTTCTGACCAGAACTAATAGAAAATAAAAAGTAGATGGGAAACAATAAAAAGTAAAATGAATATAACTGAAGTTAAACAAGAATGTTGGTCCTAGACAAGACCTTAAACTGACTAACCGGTCTTAATTTTAACTAAGTGTTAACCTAGTTTCCTGGTTTCTAATATGAAATCTTTTTTCTTTTTTTTTCTTTTTGAACAAAATGTAATTATTAATGTAAAAAAATGAAGAAACAGACCAGAACAGATAGAGAATAAAAAAGAAAAGATAATTGCAAGAGTTATTGTAGTAAAAGATTACAAATAAAAAAAAAAATGCAAGTATCAACACATGATCGAGATACACCAGCAGCTAACAAACAACATAAAATTGAAGATCAGTTGCCAGAGTATTTCAACCATGGTAGAATACTCGCCCCTCTGGCAGGGATTATCCCAGACTTGTCCTTTAATTTAGTTGGACACCATGGCTTACAACCCTTCCAGAGGGAAGCACCATTATGACTTCTATTTTTTTTCTTCAAGAAAATCATAAGGTGGTAACAAAGAAAAATGCTAAGAGGAACCCCTTATTAACACCTAAGACATCTAAACTGCAGCCCAGCTTATGCCCAATGCACTAACAGGTCATTCCCTCACACTCAGATCAAAAAAATCAAAGTTCAGAGTGCATCTTAGCATGAATGAGAGAATTTCCTCCCGCTTTTTTTGAACAAAAGGGATAGGAGAAGGGATAGAAAACGAACATAACAATAAGATTCTAAGTGAGAAACACTTAGCAGAAATACTTAGCAGCTTTTAAGGAGCTGAAAAGCAAAAAAAAAATCTAAGTGAGAAACACTTAGTAGAAACAATTTGTAGCTAATTGAGCTGAAAATAAAAAAATAAAAAAATTTCTAAGTGAGAGATACTTAGCAACTTTTAGAACAAATATTTCAGTAAATAACCTGTTGAAATGGTAGTTAATGTAACCATTACAGGTTTGATGCCAATACTGACAAAGACTGAGTTGAGTTTACCAGGTGAGATTTGGACTGTTAGCTTTTGGCTAAGGCCCTCCCTGAAGAGCAAGAACAAAAAAACTACTCACACCTGAAGAAAACATACACAAAGAACACACTGTAAGCTGTGTGTGTATTTTGTGTTTGTCACAACAGGAGAGAAAAGAAAGAATGTCAAGGTTGGTCACCTTGCCTATCAACGCACAACATTGGTGGTCTCTACTAGACCCTGAGTGATCCCACTGGATCTCTCATCGTTCATAGTACCCTATGTGAAGTTATAAAATCAAAGGTAAACTATGAACTACAAATGACTTAGCCTGTTATTATAATGCCACAGGCAGGCCAAAAGTTACATGTCTGAAATCATGGAGAATACATTCTTTCGGAGTTGCTTTAACCAGTAGAATCAGATGCGTGGTCCGTTCCGGTAGGACTCCCTTCTTACGAATGTGTGGTGCCTCGTGTTAGCGCTTTGGATAGTAATAACCATTGGCGGCGACTATGCACGGGGTGGCCAGTGGGTTTAATGAGGTTGTTGTGTAATCCCCTTCCATGGCTCTGTTTCGGCATGCTGGAAAGCGAAGCTCTGAAGTTTACTTCAGGTTAGTCTTGTAAGCCTATCCTTCCGGTTCAGTTCTCGGCTTGGTTGATTCCCTCGATCGTCCCATCCAGGAGTTTGTGTGCATGGTGAGGCCCTCTGGAAACCCAGCCCAGCACAAGACACCAGGCTCACGGCGAAGATTGGACCCGAAAGTAATCGAAGACTTCTCTTTCTGCACTAGTTCGACAATATGACTTAGTGGAAGATTACAGGAAACGTGAGCTCGCAAATCTGACTCAGAGAGCAGACCTATCGGAAATGGCGCTCTTTAATTACCATCAAAGGTTTGTTCTTCTGTCGAACGAATTGGAGACCAAATGTAATGAGGAAAGAGAAAGTAAAATTAGACTTTTCTATACTCAACAGGAGGTCGAGAGTTTGCGTGCCGCGCGTCCCCGTATGACCCACTTTAGTCAACAAGTTTCCCCCCGAACCCCCGTTCTGTATGAATCTGTTGCTATGATGAAGATAGCAAAGAACTACCTCTCGCTCTTTACAACTACGAGTAGTCTTTTTACTCCTCTTATTAAACCCCTTATCCCTACCCTTAATTAGATCACCCCTCTTTGTCCTCTAGCCTCAATTCCTCCGACAATGCCGCAGAGTGAAGCTCTCGACCGCACGCCGACCAAGATTTTACGACAAGAGAGTCACGTTATCTCCGTTAAAGAGAAAAAAAGAATTTCGAAAAGGTGGGAAGTAACGGACTGGGAGCTTTTGGCTCCTGCCCTATTCCCGATGTAAACTTTCTTTTTATTTTTTTTTTTTTTTAACAGGCCCAAAGGGCGACAATGATGGTTGCTGACCAAGGAATAATATTCAAATGAATTTTCGTTTCAAAGAAACGAACAGAATTAAGAGAGAGGTAGAGAAAAAAAAAAAAAAAAAAAAAAGAAAGAATAGAAAAAAAATATGAAGAGGAAATAATCAAACATGAAAAAAAAAAAAAAAAATAAAATATAAATAAAAAACGTTGTATGAAAAAGGAAAAAAAGAAAAAAAAAAGACCAGAAAAGGAAAGAGAAAATGAAAAGGTATAATATTATTGTGGGGATATGAGGATAGCAGGGAGATGCTCTTTTTTTTTTTTTTTTTTTTTATTTTTTTTTTTATTTATTATTTAAAAAAGGGAAACAATCAGTTTAGCGTCTCGATCAGGACGGAAAATAGAAATTAATCGACATAGTCGATCGATAGAAAAAAAACAATGATAACATTGTTTATTCTTTTTTTTTTTTTTTTTTTTTTATTTATTATTTAAAAAAGGGAAACAATCAGTTTAGCGTCTCGATCAGGACGGAAAATAGAAATTAATCGACATAGTCGATCGATAGAAAAAAAACAATGATAACATTGTTTATTCTTTTTTTTTTTTTTTTTTTTTTTAATTCTTTTTATTTATTTTTAAAGAAAAAACAATCAGTTTAGCGTCCTGACCAGGACGGAAAATTGAAAGTGATCGACATAGTCGATCGATAACACCTATTGCGAGACAATGGTCCGAGGGTAGGATTGACTTACTCGAGAATTACTGTCGAGCAGTAGATGACTCTCTCGAAACAAACGAGAAAGCGGCAGAGCTCTCAGAACAACTTCTGGATGCCCAACTTCGCCTCTCGGAGCTGAATCACCAACGGTGTACAACTCACGCAGAGCAGCTTGAGCAATCCATGATGTTAACGGGACTGGCGAGCGATTTAAATGCTCAACTCGCTTTGGCACGGTCTCAAATTGCGGCCCTGAAGTTCCAATTAGCTTCATGGGCAGAAGGTTTGAGTCCGCCAGACACAGAAGAACATGAGGAAAGTGAAACTCCGCCGAGAAAGTCTGAGCGTTCAACTCTGAAAAAACGAACCCCTCCATCAAGATATCGTTACAATCGAAGGAGATGTTCTGCTGATGACGTTCACGGTGACTCCACCCCCTTGTAATTCTCTTTTTCCTTACTTTCACATCACTTTGTTTATTTAGTTTTTTAGCTTATTTATTATTTATTGTTCGTTTTTGTTTGTATTATTTTATCGATATGTTTATGTCCGTCAGATCATAATGTTAATCAGGTTAATTGTTAATTGTTAATTATAAATGGTCTAAACCCCAATCCAAGTTCCCAAGGCTTGGCATAGATTTGAGTGACGCCTTACTGGCCTCCTCATCCTCTATGAGTGGTGAGGGGGCCAGCAATGGTTTTTTTTTTTTTTTTTCTCTTATTTCTTTTTTTCTTTTTCTTTTACTCTAATATGAAATATTTTTGAACAAAATGTGATTATTAATTTAAAAAAAAAAAAAAAAAAATAATAATGTAAATGAATAATAAAAAAAAAAAAAAAAACATGCCTTGGGAATACAATCAAAGCCCCAATTAATCGGTCCTTTCTTTTTCCTTCTTGTCAAGTGATCGCTCCACTCGTCGATCACCAAAACCGATTGTATTTATATCTGTTCTTTTCTCAACGATCGGCTATACCGACCATTTTTTTTTTTTATAAATAATTGTTCTCTTCTTCTCGACGATCAGTTCCAATTGATCGACCTTTTTTTTTTTTTTTCCTTTATTCCTTCCATCCCTCCCGCTCCCCTAATTTTAAATAAAAACAAGATCAGCTCAGCTTGATCGTTAATCTTTTTTTCTTTTCATTGTTTTTTTTATCGTTCGACTTTGTCGACTAATTTCTATTTTCCGTTTTTTTCTTAAAAAATAAATAAAATGAATTTAAAAAAAAAAAAAAAAAAAAAGAATAAACAATGTTATCATTGTTTTTTTATCGATCGACTATGTCGATTACTTTCTATTTTCCGTCCTGGTCAAGACGCTAAACTGATTGTTTTTTTTTTTTTTTTCAAAATTAATAAAAAAGAATATAAAAAAAAAAAATAAAAAAAAGAATAAACAATGTTATCATTGTTTTTTTATCGTTCGACTTTGTCGACTAATTTCTATTTTCCGTTTTATTTTCTTAAAAAATAAATAAAAAGAATTTAAAAAAAAAAAAAAAAAAAAAAGAATAAACAATGTTATCATTGTTTTTTTATCGATCGACTATGTCGATTACTTTCTATTTTCCGTCCTGGTCAAGACGCTAAACTGATTGTTTTTTTTTTTCAAAATTAATAAAAAAGAATATGAAAAAAAAAAATAAAAAAAAGAATAAACAATGTTATCATTGTTTTTTTTATCGTTCGACTTTGTCGACTAATTTCTATTTTCCGTTTTTTTTTCTTAAAAAATAAATAAAAAGAATTTAAAAAAAAAAAAAAAAAAAAGAATAAACAATGTTATCATTGTTTTTTTATCGATCGACTATGTCGATTACTTTCTATTTTCCGTCCCGGTCAAGACGCTAAACTGATTGTTTTTTTTTTTTCAAAATTAATAAAAAAGAATATAAAAAAAAAAAATAAAAAAAAGAATAAACAATGTTATCATTGTTTTTTTATCGTTCGACTTTGTCGACTAATTTCTATTTTCCGTTTTTTTTCTTAAAAAATAAATAAAAAGAATTTAAAAAAAAAAAAAAAAAAAGAATAAACAATGTTATCATTGTTTTTTTATCGATCGACTATGTCGATTACTTTCTATTTTCCGTCCTGGTCAAGACGCTAAACTGATTGTTTTTTTTTTTCAAAATTAATAAAAAAGAATATGAAAAAAAAAAATAAAAAAAAGAATAAACAATGTTATCATTGTTTTTTTTATCGTTCGACTTTGTCGACTAATTTCTATTTTCCGTTTTTTTTTCTTAAAAAATAAATAAAAAGAATTTAAAAAAAAAAAAAAAAAAAAAGAATAAACAATGTTATCATTGTTTTTTTATCGATCGACTATGTCGATTACTTTCTATTTTCCGTCCCGGTCAAGACGCTAAACTGATTGTTTTTTTTTTTTCAAAATTAATAAAAAAGAATATAAAAAAAAAAAATAAAAAAAAGAATAAACAATGTTATCATTGTTTTTTTATCGTTCGACTTTGTCGACTAATTTCTATTTTCCGTTTTTTTTCTTAAAAAATAAATAAAAAGAATTTAAAAAAAAAAAAAAAAAAAGAATAAACAATGTTATCATTGTTTTTTTTTTATCGATCGACTATGTCGATCACTTTCTATTTTCCGTCCTGGTCAAGACGCTAAACTGATTGTTTTTTTTTTCAAAATTAATAAAAAAGAATATAAAAAAAAAAATAAAAAAAAAAGAATAAACAATGTTATCATTGTTTTTTTTTTTATCGTTCGACTTTGTTGACTAATTTCTATTTTCCGTTTTTTTTCTTTTTAAAATAAAAAGAATTTAAAAAAAAAAAAAAAAAAGAGTAAACAATGTTATCATTGTTTTTTTTATCGATCGACTATGTCGATTACTTTCTATTTTCCGTCCTGGTCAAGACGCTAAACTGATTGTTTTTTTTTCAAAATTAATAAAAAAGAATATAAAAAAAAACAAAAAAAAAAAGAATAAACAATGTTATCATTGTTTTTTTTTATCGTTCGACTTTGTCGACTAATTTTTATTTTCCGTTTTTTTTCTTTAAAAATAAATAAAAAGAATTTAAAAAAAAAAAAAAAAAAAGAATAAACAATGTTATCATTGTTTTTTTATCGATCGACTATGTCGATCACTTTCTATTTTCCGTCCTGGTCAAGACGCTAAACTGATTGTTTTTTCTTTAAAATAATAAAAAGGATTAAAAAAAAAAAAAAAAAAAAAAAAGAATAAACAATGTTATCATTGTTTTTTATCGATCGACTATGTCGATCACTTTCTATTTTCCGTCCTGGTCAAGACGCTAAACTGATTGTTTTTTCTTTAAAAAATAATTAAAAGGTTTAAAAAAAAAAAAAAAAAAAAAAAAAAGAATAAACAATGTTATCATTGTTTTTTTATCGATCGACTATGTCGATCACTTTCAATTTTCCGTCCTGGTCAGGACGCTAAACTGATTGTTTTTTCTTTAAAAATAAATAAAAAGAATAAAAAAAAAAGAAAAAAAAAAGGAATAAACAATGTTATCATTGTTTTTTTTTTATCGATCGACTATGTCGATTACTTTCTATTTTCCGTCCTGGTCAGGACGCTAAACTGATTGTTTTTTCTTTAAAAATAAATAAAAAGAATAAAAAAAAAAGAAAAAAAAAAGGAATAAACAATGTTATCATTGTTTTTTATCGATCGACTATGTCGATCACTTTCTATTTTCCGTCCTGGTCAAGACGCTAAACTGATTGTTTTTTCTTTAAAATAATTAAAAGGATTTAAAAAAAAAAAAAAAAAAAAAAAAAAGAATAAACAATGTTATCATTGTCTTTTTTCTATCGATCGACTATGTGGATCACTTTCAATTTTCCGTCCTGGTCAGGACGCTAAACTGATTGTTTTTTCTTTAAAAATAAATAAAAAGAATAAAAAAAAAAAAAAAAAAAAGGAATAAACAATGTTATCATTGTTTTTTTTCTATCGATCGACTATGTCGATTAATTTCTATTTTCCGTCCTGATCGAGACGCTAAACTGATTGTTTCCTTTTTTTAAATAATAAATAAAAAAAAAAAAAAAAAAAAAAAAAAAAAAAAGAGCATCTCCCTGCTATCCTCATATCCCCACAATAATATTATACCTTTTCATTTTCTCTTTCCTTTTCTGGTCTTTTTTTTTCTTTTTTTCCTTTTTCATACAACGTTTTTTATTTATATTTTATTTTTTTTTTTTTTTTTCATGTTTGATTATTTCCTCTTCATATTTTTTTTCTATTCTTTCTTTTTTTTTTTTTTTTTTTTTTTCTCTACCTCTCTCTTAATTCTGTTCGTTTCTTTGAAACGAAAATTCATTTGAATATTATTCCTTGGTCAGCAACCATCATTGTCGCCCTTTGGGCCTGTTAAAAAAAAAAAAAAAATAAAAAGAAAGTTTACGTCGGGAATAGGGCAGGAGCCAAAAGCTCCCAGTCCGTTACTTCCCACTTATCGAAATTCATCGATCGACTATGTCGATCACTTTTTATTTTCCGTCCTGGTCAGGACGCTAAATTGATTGTTTTTTTTTAAAATAAATAAAAAGAATAAAAAAAAAAAAAAAAAAGAATAAACAATGTTTTCATTGTTTTTTTATCGATCGACCATGTCGATCACTTTCTATTTTCCGTCCTGGTCAAGACGCTAAACTGATTGTTTTTTTTTTTAATAAATAAAAAGAGTATAAAAAAAAAAAAAAAAAAAAAGAATAAACGATGTTATCATCGTTTTTTTATCGACTGACTATGTCGATTACTTTCTATTTTCCGTCTTGGTCAAGACGCTAAACTGATTGTTTTTTCTAAATAAATAAAAAGAATAAAAAAAAAAAAAAAAAAAAAAAAGATTAAACAATGTTATCATTGTTTTTTTTTATCGATCGACTATGTCGATTACTTTCTATTTTCCGTCCTGGTCAGGACGCTAAACTGATTGTTTTTTCTTTAAAAAATAAATAAAAAGAATAAAAAAAAAAAAAAAAAAAAAAAAAAGAATAAACAATGTTATCATTGTTTTGTTATCGATCGACTTTGTCGACTAATTTCTATTTTCCGTCCTGGTCAAGACGCTAAACTGATTGTTTTTTCTTTAAAAAATAAATAAAAAGAATAAAAAAAAAAAAAACAAAAAAAAAAGAATAAACAATGTTATCATTGTTTTTTTATCGATCGACTATGTCGATCACTTTCTATTTCCCGTCCTGGTCAAGACGCTAAACTGATTGTTTTTTCTTTAAAAAAATAAATAAAAAGAATAAAAAAAAAAAAAAAAAAAAAAAAGAATAAACAATGTTATCATTGTTTTGTTATCGATCGACTTTGTCGACTAATTTCTATTTTCCGTCCTGGTCAAGACGCTAAACTGATTGTTTTTTCTTTAAAAAATAAATAAAAAGAATAAAAAAAAAAAAAACAAAAAAAAAAGAATAAACAATGTTATCATTGTTTTTTTATCGTTCGACTTTGTCGACTAATTTCTATTTTCCGTTTTTTTTCTTTAAAAAATAAATAAAAAGAATTTAAAATAAAAAAAAAGAATAAACAATGTTATCATTGTTTTTTTATCGATCGACTATGTCGATCACTTTCTATTTCCCGTCCTGGTCAGGACGCTAAACTGATTGTTTTTTTTTCAAAATTAATAAAAAAGAATATAAAAAAAACAAAAACAAAAAGAATAAACAATGTTATCATTGTTGTTTTTTATCGTTCGACTTTGTCGACTAATTTTTATTTTCCGTTTTTTTTTCTTTAAAAATAAATAAAAAGAATTTAAAAAAAAAAAAAAAAAGAATAAACAATGTTATCATTGTTTTTTTATCGATCGACTATGTCGATCACTTTCTATTTTCCGTCCTGGTCAAGACGCTAAACTGATTGTTTTTTCTTTAAAATAATAAAAAGGATTAAAAAAAAAAAAAAAAAAAAAAAGAATAAACAATGTTATCATTGTTTTTTATCGATCGACTATGTCGATTACTTTCTATTTTCCGTCCTGGTCAAGACGCTAAACTGATTGTTTTTTCTTTAAAAAATAATTAAAAGGTTAAAAAAAAAAAAAAAAAAAAAAAAATGATTAATCAATGTTATCATTGTTTTTTTATCGATCGGCTATGTCGATCACTTTCAATTTTCCGTCCTGGTCAGGACGCTAAACTGATTGTTTTTTCTTTAAAAATAAATGAAAAGAATAAAAAAAAAAAAAAAAAAAAAGAATAAACAATGTTATCATTGTTTTTTTTTTATCGATCGACTATGTCGATTACTTTCTATTTTCCGTCCTGGTCAAGACGCTAAACTGATTGTTTTTTCTTTAAAATAATTAAAAGGATTTAAAAAAAAAAAAAAAAAAAAAAAAAAGAATAAACAATGTTATCATTGTTTTTTTTCTATCGATCAACTATGTCGATTAATTTCTATTTTCCGTCCTGATCGAGACGCTAAACTGATTGTTTCCTTTTTTTAAATAATAAATAAAAAAAAAAAAAAAAAAAAAAAAAGAGCATCTCCCTGCTATCCTCATATCCCCACAATAATATTATACCTTTTCATTTTCTCTTTCCTTTTCTGGTCTTTTTTTTTTCTTTTTTTCCTTTTTCATACAACGTTTTTTATTTATATATTTTTTTTTTTTTTTTCTTTTCATGTTTGATTATTTCCTCTTCATATTTTTTTCTTCTATTCTTTCTTTTTTTTTTTTTTTTTTCTCTGCCTCTCTCTCAATTCTGTTCGTTTCTTTGAAACGAAAATTCATTTGAATATTATTCCTTGGTCAGCAACCATCATTGTCGCCCTTTGGGCCTGTTAAAAAAAAAAAAAAAAAAATAAAAAGAAAGTTTACATCGGGAATAGGGCAGGAGCCAAAAGCTCCCAGTCCGTTACTTCCCACTTTATCGAAATTCTTGCGTTCTGTTCTGTTGGCAAGCTCTCTGGCTGAGTGCGTTCGAAGTGAGTGGAATTGCTAGTTTCCATGGTGTCCAACTAAATTAAAGGACAAGTCTGGGATAATCCCTGCCAGAGGGGCGAGTATTCTACCATGGTTGAAATACTCTGGCAACTGATCTTCAATTTTATGTTGTTTGTTAGCTGCTGGTGTATCTCGATTATGTGTTGATACTTGCATTTTTTTATTTGTAATCTTCTATTACAATTCTCTTTCTGTTCTGGTCTGTTACTTCATTTGTCTTGTTTAACTTCAGTTATATGCATTTTACTTTTTATTGTTTCCCATCTACTTTTTATTTTCTATTAGTTCTGGTCAGAAACTCCTGGGCAGCAAGAAGGAAAGTAGTTAAGTACTTCTGGGTGTTTGGCATCACCCCCCATAGTGAGCAAGTACAACAGGTAGCATTGGTAGTCTGTTGATCCTGAGTGATCCCAGCTACAGTTTTGTTTTTCTTTCTTTTTTTTTATGAACGATGAGAGATCCAGTGGGATCACTCAGGGTCTAGTAGAGACCACCAATGTTGTGCGTTGATAGGCAAGGTGACCAACCTTGACATTCTTTCTTTTCTCTCCTGTTGTGACAAACACAAAATACACACACAGCTTACAGTGTGTTCTTTGTGTATGTTTTCTTCAGGTGTGAGTAGTTTTTTTGTTCTTGCTCTTCAGGGAGGGCCTTAGCCAAAAGCTAACAGTCCAAATCTCACCTGGAAATTCAACGAAGAAGATCAGGACATCCAAGCACTGCTGGATAGTTGCTGAATGCAGGGCCTGCCTGTGGCATTATAATAACAGGCTAAGTCATTTGTAGTTCATAGTTTACCTTTGATTTTATAACTTCACACAGGGTACTATGAACGATGAGAGATCCAGTGGGATCACTCAGGGTCTAGTAGAGACCACCAATGTTGTGCGTTGATAGGCAAGGTGACCAACCTTGACATTCTTTCTTTTCTCTCCTGTTGTGACAAACACAAAATACACACACAGCTTACAGTGTGTTCTTTGTGTATGTTTTCTTCAGGTGTGAGTAGTTTTTTTGTTCTTGCTCTTCAGGGAGGGCCTTAGCCAAAAGCTAACAGTCCAAATCTCACCTGGAAATTCAACCCTTGGGTTATGTTCGTAGCAGCTTCACGGTGACGGCGGCCTTATTGAGAATTATCCCTGGTTGTTACATGTTACGTAATGATTGGGTTCTCAAGACTGGTTGCTTGCTAATGTGAATGCTGACGTTCGAACTGCCCCGACTTTCGAGTAGTTTCCTTTTCCGGCATGTAACAATCCCGACTGACGAAAAAAGTTGGAGGAATTGCTAGTTTGTTGGGTTATATTCGTAGCAGCTTCACGGTGACGGCGGCCTTACTGAGAATTATCCCTGGTTGTTACGTGTTGAAAGTCACAGGTTATAGCGTCAAAATAACACTCGCGTGGGTGGTTGCTCTCTTCGGAAAGCATAACTTCAGACCCGTCAATTCGCGGCGCTTATATCTACACACATTAATTAGTTGAACGAGTTCAAGTCACTTCCCTGCATAGCAGATCCGTGTCCTCTGTACTAACGCTATACTAAGTGTGACTGTGACTGATACACGTAATGGTTGGGTTCTTTAAGTACTCAGGACTGGTTGCTTGCTGATGTGAATGCTGACGTTCGAACTGCCCCGACTTTCGAGTAATTTTCCTTTCCGGCTTAGGATGACGCAGTGTGGTGGGTGCCTTGGGATTTAATAAATAAAGCGGAAATAAAGGGGCTTTCCCACCCCCCTTTATTCTGCTTATTTCCCCTTTATTTCCCCTTTATTTTGGAAAAAAAGGAAAAAAAGCCCTTTATTTGGATTAAAAGCCCTTTATTTCCCCTTTATTTTGGAATTACGGAAATTAAAGGGCATTAAAAGCCCTTTAATTTCCCCTTTATTTTGCCCCCTTTAAAGGGGTACAAGTATGATATGAGAGGATGCCAAAAGTACAGGACTATTTGGGCCAAAGGTAACTGGCAGCACCTGGAACATATTCTGATCACTTTTCCTACTATGTTCTATACTCGAAAAATTGAAATCCGTGTCTGGGATCCCACTTTACTCATCGCCAGTTCCAAAATTCCATATTTTCTCATGCAAAGTGGTTGTATTTTGCACTGTGGGTGACTGTAACTAAGGGGGAAGCAGGTTAGTACAAAGTTCCTACTTAACACCAATCTATGGTAATTGCAATCTCCCTTCTGTTTCAGAGAAAAGGATTGGCAAACTTAAAAAACTTAATGTAGTTACACTGATGGGGTTTGCCCGTGCACGAACTAGGTACTAATAGAACACTCAACATGCTGTCACAATTGTTTGGTAGTGTGCTCTTACACTCACTCCTTTCTTCGTTTGAGATACATTCTCATGGGGCCAGAGGACACGGTTGTGCTGCTAGTCTCTGAGTCTGAAGCTCCAGTGGTACTGCTGCTGCATTCTGTGTCTTGAGATCTCTCTGAGCCAGGGCAGTTCCTTCTATCATGACCATGTTCACCACATGCCCCACACTTCTGCTTCTTCCTTCCTGACTGTGGGGGGGGGTCTTACTGGTGTTCTGCTTCTTAAGGCTGCGCGCATGTGCTATACCTCCAAACAAGACATCCTTCTCTCGCTTATTCTTCAGAGAGTTGATGAGCTTCGAGTGCTCGATCTGTTCACATTCGTCGGTATCATCGCTGATGGTCAGGGGGGTTCTGCCAATTATCAGTTTCTCGGTCTTCGTTAACGACCGGGGGTGCGAGCTGCGTTCCACTACAGAGGAATATCCGCTTCTATTACAATCCTCTTTCTGTTCTGGTCTGTTACTTCATTTGTCTTGTATAACTTCAGTTATATCCATTTCACTTTTTATTGTTTCCCATCTACTTTTTATTTTCTATTAGTTCTGGTCAGAGACTCCTGGGCAGCAAGAAGGAAAGTAGTTGAGTACTTCTGGGTGTTTGGCATCACCCCCCATAGTGAGCAAGTACAACAGGTAGCATTGGTAGTCTGTTGATCCTGAGTGATCCCAGCTACAGTTTTGTTTTTCTTTCTTTTTTTTAGAAGAAGATCAGGACATCCAAGCACTGCTGGATAGTTGCTGAATGCAGGGCCTGCCTGTGGCATTATAATAACAGGCTAAGTCATTTGTAGTTCATAGTTTACCTTTGATTTTATAACTTCACATGGGTACTATGAACGATGAGAGATCCAGTGGGATCACTCAGGGTCTAGTAGAGACCACCAATGTTGTGCGTTGATAGGCAAGGTGACCAACCTTGACATTCTTTCTTTTCTCTCCTGTTGTGACAAACACAAAATACACACACAGCTTACAGTGTGTTCTTTGTGTATGTTTTCTTCAGGTGTGAGTAGTTTTTTTGTTCTTGCTCTTCAGGGAGGGCCTTAGCCAAAAGCTAACAGTCCAAATCTCACCTGGAAATTCAACTCAGTCCTTGTCAGTTTTGGCATCAAACTTGTAATGGTTTAATCATTACAGGTTATTTACTGAAATATTTGTTCTAAAAGTTGCTAAGTATTTCTCACTTAGAAATTTTTTATTTTTTTATTTTCAGCTTAATTAGCTACAAATTGTTTCTACTAAGTGTTTCTCACTTAGATTTTTTTTTTGCTTTTCAGCTCCTTAAAAGCTGCTAAGTGTTTCTGCTAAGTGTTTCTCACTTAGAATCTTATTGTTATGTTCGTTTTCTATCCCTTCTCCTATCCCTTTTGTTCAAAATAAGCGGGAGGAAATTCTCTCATTCACGCTAAGATGCACTCTGAACTTTGATTTTTTGATCTGAGTGTGAGGGAATGACCTGTTAGTGCATTGGGCATAAGCTGGGCTGCAGTTTAGATGTCTTAGGTGTTAATAAGGGGTTCCTCTTAGCATTTTTCTTTGTTCCCACCTTATGATTTTCTTGAAGAAAAAAAATAAAGTCATAATGGTGCTTCCCTCTGGAAGGGTTGTAAGCCATGGTGTCCAACTAGATTAAAGGACAAGTCTGGGATAATCCCTGCCAGAGGGGCGAGTATTCTACCATGGTTGAAATACTCTGGCAACTGATCTTCAATTTTATGTTGTTTGTTAGCTGCTGGTGTATCTTGATTATGTGTTGATACTTGCATTTTTTTATTTGTAATCTTCTATTACAATCCTCTTTCTGTTCTGGTCTGTTACTTCATTTGTCTTGTATAACTTCAGTTATATCCATTTCACTTTTTATTGTTTCCCATCTACTTTTTATTTTCTATTAGTTCTGGTCAGAGACTCCTGGGCAGCAAGAAGGAAAGTAGTTGAGTACTTCTGGGTGTTTGGCATCACCCCCCATAGTGAGCAAGTACAACAGGTAGCATTGGTAGTCTGTTGATCCTGAGTGATCCCAGCTACAGTTTTGTTTTTCTTTCTTTTTTTTAGAAGAAGATCAGGACATCCAAGCACTGCTGGATAGTTGCTGAATGCAGGGCCTGCCTGTGGCATTATAATAACAGGCTAAGTCATTTGTAGTTCATAGTTTACCTTTGATTTTATAACTTCACATGGGTACTATGAACGATGAGAGATCCAGTGGGATCACTCAGGGTCTAGTAGAGACCACCAATGTTGTGCGTTGATAGGCAAGGTGACCAACCTTGACATTCTTTCTTTTCTCTCCTGTTGTGACAAACACAAAATACACACACAGCTTACAGTGTGTTCTTTGTGTATGTTTTCTTCAGGTGTGAGTAGTTTTTTTGTTCTTGCTCTTCAGGGAGGGCCTTAGCCAAAAGCTAACAGTCCAAATCTCACCTGGAAATTCAACTCAGTCCTTGTCAGTTTTGGCATCAAACTTGTAATGGTTTAATCATTACAGGTTATTTACTGAAATATTTGTTCTAAAAGTTGCTAAGTATTTCTCACTTAGAAATTTTTTATTTTTTTATTTTCAGCTTAATTAGCTACAAATTGTTTCTACTAAGTGTTTCTCACTTAGATTTTTTTTTTGCTTTTCAGCTCCTTAAAAGCTGCTAAGTGTTTCTGCTAAGTGTTTCTCACTTAGAATCTTATTGTTATGTTCGTTTTCTATCCCTTCTCCTATCCCTTTTGTTCAAAATAAGCGGGAGGAAATTCTCTCATTCACGCTAAGATGCACTCTGAACTTTGATTTTTTGATCTGAGTGTGAGGGAATGACCTGTTAGTGCATTGGGCATAAGCTGGGCTGCAGTTTAGATGTCTTAGGTGTTAATAAGGGGTTCCTCTTAGCATTTTTCTTTGTTCCCACCTTATGATTTTCTTGAAGAAAAAAAATAAAGTCATAATGGTGCTTCCCTCTGGAAGGGTTGTAAGCCATGGTGTCCAACTAGATTAAAGGACAAGTCTGGGATAATCCCTGCCAGAGGGGCGAGTATTCTACCATGGTTGAAATACTCTGGCAACTGATCTTCAATTTTATGTTGTTTGTTAGCTGCTGGTGTATCTTGATTATGTGTTGATACTTGCATTTTTTTATTTGTAATCTTCTATTACAATCCTCTTTCTGTTCTGGTCTGTTACTTCATTTGTCTTGTATAACTTCAGTTATATCCATTTCACTTTTTATTGTTTCCCATCTACTTTTTATTTTCTATTAGTTCTGGTCAGAGACTCCTGGGCAGCAAGAAGGAAAGTAGTTGAGTACTTCTGGGTGTTTGGCATCACCCCCCATAGTGAGCAAGTACAACAGGTAGCATTGGTAGTCTGTTGATCCTGAGTGATCCCAGCTACAGTTTTGTTTTTCTTTCTTTTTTTTAGAAGAAGATCAGGACATCCAAGCACTGCTGGATAGTTGCTGAATGCAGGGCCTGCCTGTGGCATTATAATAACAGGCTAAGTCATTTGTAGTTCATAGTTTACCTTTGATTTTATAACTTCACATGGGTACTATGAACGATGAGAGATCCAGTGGGATCACTCAGGGTCTAGTAGAGACCACCAATGTTGTGCGTTGATAGGCAAGGTGACCAACCTTGACATTCTTTCTTTTCTCTCCTGTTGTGACAAACACAAAATACACACACAGCTTACAGTGTGTTCTTTGTGTATGTTTTCTTCAGGTGTGAGTAGTTTTTTTGTTCTTGCTCTTCAGGGAGGGCCTTAGCCAAAAGCTAACAGTCCAAATCTCACCTGGAAATTCAACTCAGTCCTTGTCAGTTTTGGCATCAAACTTGTAATGGTTTAATCATTACAGGTTATTTACTGAAATATTTGTTCTAAAAGTTGCTAAGTATTTCTCACTTAGAAATTTTTTATTTTTTTATTTTCAGCTTAATTAGCTACAAATTGTTTCTACTAAGTGTTTCTCACTTAGATTTTTTTTTTGCTTTTCAGCTCCTTAAAAGCTGCTAAGTGTTTCTGCTAAGTGTTTCTCACTTAGAATCTTATTGTTATGTTCGTTTTCTATCCCTTCTCCTATCCCTTTTGTTCAAAATAAGCGGGAGGAAATTCTCTCATTCACGCTAAGATGCACTCTGAACTTTGATTTTTTGATCTGAGTGTGAGGGAATGACCTGTTAGTGCATTGGGCATAAGCTGGGCTGCAGTTTAGATGTCTTAGGTGTTAATAAGGGGTTCCTCTTAGCATTTTTCTTTGTTCCCACCTTATGATTTTCTTGAAGAAAAAAAATAAAGTCATAATGGTGCTTCCCTCTGGAAGGGTTGTAAGCCATGGTGTCCAACTAGATTAAAGGACAAGTCTGGGATAATCCCTGCCAGAGGGGCGAGTATTCTACCATGGTTGAAATACTCTGGCAACTGATCTTCAATTTTATGTTGTTTGTTAGCTGCTGGTGTATCTTGATTATGTGTTGATACTTGCATTTTTTTATTTGTAATCTTCTATTACAATCCTCTTTCTGTTCTGGTCTGTTACTTCATTTGTCTTGTATAACTTCAGTTATATCCATTTCACTTTTTATTGTTTCCCATCTACTTTTTATTTTCTATTAGTTCTGGTCAGAGACTCCTGGGCAGCAAGAAGGAAAGTAGTTGAGTACTTCTGGGTGTTTGGCATCACCCCCCATAGTGAGCAAGTACAACAGGTAGCATTGGTAGTCTGTTGATCCTGAGTGATCCCAGCTACAGTTTTGTTTTTCTTTCTTTTTTTTAGAAGAAGATCAGGACATCCAAGCACTGCTGGATAGTTGCTGAATGCAGGGCCTGCCTGTGGCATTATAATAACAGGCTAAGTCATTTGTAGTTCATAGTTTACCTTTGATTTTATAACTTCACATGGGTACTATGAACGATGAGAGATCCAGTGGGATCACTCAGGGTCTAGTAGAGACCACCAATGTTGTGCGTTGATAGGCAAGGTGACCAACCTTGACATTCTTTCTTTTCTCTCCTGTTGTGACAAACACAAAATACACACACAGCTTACAGTGTGTTCTTTGTGTATGTTTTCTTCAGGTGTGAGTAGTTTTTTTGTTCTTGCTCTTCAGGGAGGGCCTTAGCCAAAAGCTAACAGTCCAAATCTCACCTGGAAATTCAACTCAGTCCTTGTCAGTTTTGGCATCAAACTTGTAATGGTTTAATCATTACAGGTTATTTACTGAAATATTTGTTCTAAAAGTTGCTAAGTATTTCTCACTTAGAAATTTTTTATTTTTTTATTTTCAGCTTAATTAGCTACAAATTGTTTCTACTAAGTGTTTCTCACTTAGATTTTTTTTTTGCTTTTCAGCTCCTTAAAAGCTGCTAAGTGTTTCTGCTAAGTGTTTCTCACTTAGAATCTTATTGTTATGTTCGTTTTCTATCCCTTCTCCTATCCCTTTTGTTCAAAATAAGCGGGAGGAAATTCTCTCATTCACGCTAAGATGCACTCTGAACTTTGATTTTTTGATCTGAGTGTGAGGGAATGACCTGTTAGTGCATTGGGCATAAGCTGGGCTGCAGTTTAGATGTCTTAGGTGTTAATAAGGGGTTCCTCTTAGCATTTTTCTTTGTTCCCACCTTATGATTTTCTTGAAGAAAAAAAATAAAGTCATAATGGTGCTTCCCTCTGGAAGGGTTGTAAGCCATGGTGTCCAACTAGATTAAAGGACAAGTCTGGGATAATCCCTGCCAGAGGGGCGAGTATTCTACCATGGTTGAAATACTCTGGCAACTGATCTTCAATTTTATGTTGTTTGTTAGCTGCTGGTGTATCTTGATTATGTGTTGATACTTGCATTTTTTTATTTGTAATCTTCTATTACAATCCTCTTTCTGTTCTGGTCTGTTACTTCATTTGTCTTGTATAACTTCAGTTATATCCATTTCACTTTTTATTGTTTCCCATCTACTTTTTATTTTCTATTAGTTCTGGTCAGAGACTCCTGGGCAGCAAGAAGGAAAGTAGTTGAGTACTTCTGGGTGTTTGGCATCACCCCCCATAGTGAGCAAGTACAACAGGTAGCATTGGTAGTCTGTTGATCCTGAGTGATCCCAGCTACAGTTTTGTTTTTCTTTCTTTTTTTTAGAAGAAGATCAGGACATCCAAGCACTGCTGGATAGTTGCTGAATGCAGGGCCTGCCTGTGGCATTATAATAACAGGCTAAGTCATTTGTAGTTCATAGTTTACCTTTGATTTTATAACTTCACATGGGTACTATGAACGATGAGAGATCCAGTGGGATCACTCAGGGTCTAGTAGAGACCACCAATGTTGTGCGTTGATAGGCAAGGTGACCAACCTTGACATTCTTTCTTTTCTCTCCTGTTGTGACAAACACAAAATACACACACAGCTTACAGTGTGTTCTTTGTGTATGTTTTCTTCAGGTGTGAGTAGTTTTTTTGTTCTTGCTCTTCAGGGAGGGCCTTAGCCAAAAGCTAACAGTCCAAATCTCACCTGGAAATTCAACTCAGTCCTTGTCAGTTTTGGCATCAAACTTGTAATGGTTTAATCATTACAGGTTATTTACTGAAATATTTGTTCTAAAAGTTGCTAAGTATTTCTCACTTAGAAATTTTTTATTTTTTTATTTTCAGCTTAATTAGCTACAAATTGTTTCTACTAAGTGTTTCTCACTTAGATTTTTTTTTTGCTTTTCAGCTCCTTAAAAGCTGCTAAGTGTTTCTGCTAAGTGTTTCTCACTTAGAATCTTATTGTTATGTTCGTTTTCTATCCCTTCTCCTATCCCTTTTGTTCAAAATAAGCGGGAGGAAATTCTCTCATTCACGCTAAGATGCACTCTGAACTTTGATTTTTTGATCTGAGTGTGAGGGAATGACCTGTTAGTGCATTGGGCATAAGCTGGGCTGCAGTTTAGATGTCTTAGGTGTTAATAAGGGGTTCCTCTTAGCATTTTTCTTTGTTCCCACCTTATGATTTTCTTGAAGAAAAAAAATAAAGTCATAATGGTGCTTCCCTCTGGAAGGGTTGTAAGCCATGGTGTCCAACTAGATTAAAGGACAAGTCTGGGATAATCCCTGCCAGAGGGGCGAGTATTCTACCATGGTTGAAATACTCTGGCAACTGATCTTCAATTTTATGTTGTTTGTTAGCTGCTGGTGTATCTTGATTATGTGTTGATACTTGCATTTTTTTATTTGTAATCTTCTATTACAATCCTCTTTCTGTTCTGGTCTGTTACTTCATTTGTCTTGTATAACTTCAGTTATATCCATTTCACTTTTTATTGTTTCCCATCTACTTTTTATTTTCTATTAGTTCTGGTCAGAGACTCCTGGGCAGCAAGAAGGAAAGTAGTTGAGTACTTCTGGGTGTTTGGCATCACCCCCCATAGTGAGCAAGTACAACAGGTAGCATTGGTAGTCTGTTGATCCTGAGTGATCCCAGCTACAGTTTTGTTTTTCTTTCTTTTTTTTAGAAGAAGATCAGGACATCCAAGCACTGCTGGATAGTTGCTGAATGCAGGGCCTGCCTGTGGCATTATAATAACAGGCTAAGTCATTTGTAGTTCATAGTTTACCTTTGATTTTATAACTTCACATGGGTACTATGAACGATGAGAGATCCAGTGGGATCACTCAGGGTCTAGTAGAGACCACCAATGTTGTGCGTTGATAGGCAAGGTGACCAACCTTGACATTCTTTCTTTTCTCTCCTGTTGTGACAAACACAAAATACACACACAGCTTACAGTGTGTTCTTTGTGTATGTTTTCTTCAGGTGTGAGTAGTTTTTTTGTTCTTGCTCTTCAGGGAGGGCCTTAGCCAAAAGCTAACAGTCCAAATCTCACCTGGAAATTCAACTCAGTCCTTGTCAGTTTTGGCATCAAACTTGTAATGGTTTAATCATTACAGGTTATTTACTGAAATATTTGTTCTAAAAGTTGCTAAGTATTTCTCACTTAGAAATTTTTTATTTTTTTATTTTCAGCTTAATTAGCTACAAATTGTTTCTACTAAGTGTTTCTCACTTAGATTTTTTTTTTGCTTTTCAGCTCCTTAAAAGCTGCTAAGTGTTTCTGCTAAGTGTTTCTCACTTAGAATCTTATTGTTATGTTCGTTTTCTATCCCTTCTCCTATCCCTTTTGTTCAAAATAAGCGGGAGGAAATTCTCTCATTCACGCTAAGATGCACTCTGAACTTTGATTTTTTGATCTGAGTGTGAGGGAATGACCTGTTAGTGCATTGGGCATAAGCTGGGCTGCAGTTTAGATGTCTTAGGTGTTAATAAGGGGTTCCTCTTAGCATTTTTCTTTGTTCCCACCTTATGATTTTCTTGAAGAAAAAAAATAAAGTCATAATGGTGCTTCCCTCTGGAAGGGTTGTAAGCCATGGTGTCCAACTAGATTAAAGGACAAGTCTGGGATAATCCCTGCCAGAGGGGCGAGTATTCTACCATGGTTGAAATACTCTGGCAACTGATCTTCAATTTTATGTTGTTTGTTAGCTGCTGGTGTATCTTGATTATGTGTTGATACTTGCATTTTTTTATTTGTAATCTTCTATTACAATCCTCTTTCTGTTCTGGTCTGTTACTTCATTTGTCTTGTATAACTTCAGTTATATCCATTTCACTTTTTATTGTTTCCCATCTACTTTTTATTTTCTATTAGTTCTGGTCAGAGACTCCTGGGCAGCAAGAAGGAAAGTAGTTGAGTACTTCTGGGTGTTTGGCATCACCCCCCATAGTGAGCAAGTACAACAGGTAGCATTGGTAGTCTGTTGATCCTGAGTGATCCCAGCTACAGTTTTGTTTTTCTTTCTTTTTTTTAGAAGAAGATCAGGACATCCAAGCACTGCTGGATAGTTGCTGAATGCAGGGCCTGCCTGTGGCATTATAATAACAGGCTAAGTCATTTGTAGTTCATAGTTTACCTTTGATTTTATAACTTCACATGGGTACTATGAACGATGAGAGATCCAGTGGGATCACTCAGGGTCTAGTAGAGACCACCAATGTTGTGCGTTGATAGGCAAGGTGACCAACCTTGACATTCTTTCTTTTCTCTCCTGTTGTGACAAACACAAAATACACACACAGCTTACAGTGTGTTCTTTGTGTATGTTTTCTTCAGGTGTGAGTAGTTTTTTTGTTCTTGCTCTTCAGGGAGGGCCTTAGCCAAAAGCTAACAGTCCAAATCTCACCTGGAAATTCAACTCAGTCCTTGTCAGTTTTGGCATCAAACTTGTAATGGTTTAATCATTACAGGTTATTTACTGAAATATTTGTTCTAAAAGTTGCTAAGTATTTCTCACTTAGAAATTTTTTATTTTTTTATTTTCAGCTTAATTAGCTACAAATTGTTTCTACTAAGTGTTTCTCACTTAGATTTTTTTTTTGCTTTTCAGCTCCTTAAAAGCTGCTAAGTGTTTCTGCTAAGTGTTTCTCACTTAGAATCTTATTGTTATGTTCGTTTTCTATCCCTTCTCCTATCCCTTTTGTTCAAAATAAGCGGGAGGAAATTCTCTCATTCACGCTAAGATGCACTCTGAACTTTGATTTTTTGATCTGAGTGTGAGGGAATGACCTGTTAGTGCATTGGGCATAAGCTGGGCTGCAGTTTAGATGTCTTAGGTGTTAATAAGGGGTTCCTCTTAGCATTTTTCTTTGTTCCCACCTTATGATTTTCTTGAAGAAAAAAAATAAAGTCATAATGGTGCTTCCCTCTGGAAGGGTTGTAAGCCATGGTGTCCAACTAGATTAAAGGACAAGTCTGGGATAATCCCTGCCAGAGGGGCGAGTATTCTACCATGGTTGAAATACTCTGGCAACTGATCTTCAATTTTATGTTGTTTGTTAGCTGCTGGTGTATCTTGATTATGTGTTGATACTTGCATTTTTTTATTTGTAATCTTCTATTACAATCCTCTTTCTGTTCTGGTCTGTTACTTCATTTGTCTTGTATAACTTCAGTTATATCCATTTCACTTTTTATTGTTTCCCATCTACTTTTTATTTTCTATTAGTTCTGGTCAGAGACTCCTGGGCAGCAAGAAGGAAAGTAGTTGAGTACTTCTGGGTGTTTGGCATCACCCCCCATAGTGAGCAAGTACAACAGGTAGCATTGGTAGTCTGTTGATCCTGAGTGATCCCAGCTACAGTTTTGTTTTTCTTTCTTTTTTTTAGAAGAAGATCAGGACATCCAAGCACTGCTGGATAGTTGCTGAATGCAGGGCCTGCCTGTGGCATTATAATAACAGGCTAAGTCATTTGTAGTTCATAGTTTACCTTTGATTTTATAACTTCACATGGGTACTATGAACGATGAGAGATCCAGTGGGATCACTCAGGGTCTAGTAGAGACCACCAATGTTGTGCGTTGATAGGCAAGGTGACCAACCTTGACATTCTTTCTTTTCTCTCCTGTTGTGACAAACACAAAATACACACACAGCTTACAGTGTGTTCTTTGTGTATGTTTTCTTCAGGTGTGAGTAGTTTTTTTGTTCTTGCTCTTCAGGGAGGGCCTTAGCCAAAAGCTAACAGTCCAAATCTCACCTGGAAATTCAACTTCCTTTCAACACCCTTTATTAGCTTGGTGAGTTTCTTGCGAATACCCTGACCAGCTAGGCAGCAGTTGCAAACGTCTGTTTGACAAGCCAACTTTCGATATTGGTCAGGTCGCATCCGACGATAAGTCGTGTGGGATACAACGCCTTTGAGCACACTGTTTGCATAGATTGAGCCGTGCGGAGGGAGGACGTTCTGTATCGTTACAGTAGAGTTGCGCTGCTTAGACAGCCGCTTCATGACGATGCTTGTCTCGGAGGATGATGCCCTGTACTCTGTATCTACTACTTGTTCTAATTCCGGACATATCTTCCTTGGGAGACCAATCTCTGCTGGCTGCTGATCCCTGTTAAGCCACGCAGTTCTCTTAAAGGGTATAGCTGCCTCAAGAATGTGTTTGTGAGTCCATCCTTCTTCCGCCAAACTATGCATAACCTCACGCCGATCACCGGTTTCCATCTTGACCAGCTTCTCGCCGAGCACCCTTGAGCGGTTTGAAGAGATCATGCATGCGATGCGAACACAACCTCGGTGGGGAGAAAGTAACAAGACGAGTGGCACAACGAAGAAGTGGGTAAAGGTCATTAGGAAGCTGCTTAAGTGTCTATCTGGGGGGGATGTGCCCACTCTACTGAGAGGTACAGTTGGGAATTCCGTGCTTTGGAAGAGCGTTGTACCAGTTGTATTCATTGTTAGTCTATGAGTTTATGTAGGCTGAAGTTGGGTAGAAACCATAAAACCGCCCCAATTGTACCCACAGTCAGTGTAAATATAACCATTTTGCATGTGAAAATATGGAATTTTGGAACTGGCGATGAGTAAAGTGGGATCCCAGACACGGAATTCAATTTCTCGAGTATAGAACATAGTAGGAAAAGTGGTCAGAATATGGCCAAGGTGCCGTCAGTTACCTTTGGCCCAAATAGTCCTGTACTTTTGGCACATCCTCATATATAAATAAAAAGACGTTGTATGAAAAAGGAAAAAAAAAAAAAAAAAAAAGACCAGAAAAGGAAAGAGAAAATGAAAAGGTATAATATTATTGTGGGGATATGAGGGATAGCAGGGAGATGCTCTTTTTTTTTATTTTTTTATTTTTTTATTTTTTATTTATTATTTAAAAAAAAAGGAAACAATCAGTTTAGCGTCTCGATCAGGACGGAAAATAGAAATTAATCGACATAGTCGATCGATAGAAAAAAAAACAATGATAACATTGTTTATTCTTTTTTTTTTTTTTTTTTTTTTTGCACCGACGAAGTCGGAGAAGAAACTATTCAGATTAAGAGCCGTTATTTATTATGTCATGTTATCTATTTCCCTGTGCGCCAGTAAAACTAGCTGCGATCAACAAAAATGTCTGGCGTCGACCCAAACACCGTCGTAGCCCTCACTCCAGGGGCCGGAAGAGGACAAGCAACACCAACGAACGAGATGGCGTTCGTTGCCCAAGCTGCAATGGCAGCGCACTCCGCGGAGACGCGGGCGATGGCCACGGAGGTGGTAGCGGCCGGAGACCGGAGGGCTCTGGTAGCAGAGGGGAACTCTGCAATAGCTGCCACGCAGTCCATGGCGGCCCAAGCGATCACGCACGCGCAAGCTGGTCGCGAGGTGGACTCGGCTTGGGCCCAAGCCGGCGCAGCGGTAACGCAAGCACAAGCAGGGAGGGAAGTGGACGCGGTGCGGGCCCAAGCCGGCTTGGCGGTAACGCAAGCCCAAGCCGGGAGGGATGTGGACGCGGCACGGAACCAGGCCGGAATCCTGGTGAACGAAGCGGAGGCGAAGGCCAAGCTTGCCAAGCTGGAGGCACGACACCACGCGGAAGTGTCTGCGCTGCAGGCCCAGCTCGAGCTGGAAAAACGGACGGCAAAGTTATCACCTACGAAGGCTACTTCGGTGCCCAACCCCGTCTCATCTTCCTACGCAAACTCAGGAGAGCTGGCTAACTTACGGCAGAGGGTACGAGAAGAGACTGAGAAGGCAGAGTTGGAGGCGCAGTTACGTCGCCTCGTTGCGGGAAACGAAGGCCCCCCGGCTACCGGTGGCGGGGGAGGCGACGACGCACAGCCGGAGATGGGTCCGTTGATGGGAGGATTGTCCTCCATCGACGTAGACGCTTGGTAGGGCGGAGGGGCGGACGTGCTCCCGCTGGTGCATGTGCACCAGCGGGAGCACTACAGAGAACTGCTGGAAGCGAAGGCAGGAACGAACCCCCGACCACAGGCACACGAAGCGCAGGCGCGCCTAAGAGAGCTCGGCATGCTGATGTCGAGATTACCGGCTGTCGAAAGCCTGGAGGACGCGGAACGGCTGCTGGCCGACTTAGCGAAGGCGAACGTGGCTCGTCTGGAAGTGCTGAGAGAGGGGGTGACGGGAGGCGGCTGGACGAGCGCGCAGGAGATGGAGGATGCCCACTTTGTGGCGCCCGCCGTCCCGCTTTTTCTGCGGGCTATGTGGGGGAAGAAAGGGAAAGCAGAGAAGACACAGCCACAGAGGAACCCCGCAACGAAGAGTCGCCACTGACCTCCATGTTAGAAGGGTTAGGTGTGCTCTCGGTGAAGGATGTTGGACGGCCGAGGACACGGGAAGGTGCGGTGACGAAGAAGAGTGCAGTGTCACTGACAAAATCGGCGTTGCGGGTGGTGGGAGATGCGCTGTCGAATTCGAGGTGGCGGTCTCTGGAGGCAGCTCAACGACGTTTGGTCCAGTTCCGGAACAACTGGCACGAGGCAACAGGAGTATTGTTGTCGTGGGACCTAGCCATCATCTACTGGGTAGAAAGGCAAAGGTCTCGGACCGAGGGTCCGATTTCAAATTCCTCAGCGCTCGAGTACGTGGGGCGAGCCCAAGCGGCGCTGCGACGGACGGGAGCATCAAGTGTTGGAGGTCAGATGCTGATCGACTACGTGAGAGCTCTGAAGAGAGCGGGTGCCCTCCGACCGCAGAAACAGGCGATACCTGCGGTGGGGGAGCAGGTGCTGGGTGCGTTGCGAAAGGAGGTAGACGGAGATACGCAGCTGGCTATCGTGCTGTGCTGGGCGGGCGCGGCGAGAGTGTCGGACGTGGTGAGATTGAAAGTGGGGGATATTACTTTCGAGGACGGATACGTGGCTGTGAACTGGTCGGAGACAAAGTCGGACCCGTTCCGTCTGGGACGCACGACGGGATTGCACCTGTCGAACAGATGGCAGAGCGCACTCCGCACTACGTTGATGGATCGGAATCCGGACGATCTCCTCCTGGACACCTCGTATCGAAAGGTCGTATCTGCTTTGAGACGCGAGGGAAAGGAGTTGACGGGACACTCGCTGCGGAGGGGTGCCCTACACTCGCTTCTTCTGGAAGGGGTGGGTCTGGACTCGATACGACAACTCTCCAGACACTCATCGATGGATGCCCTGGCGAGGTATCTCCCGGCGGGGAAGACTCACGTAGCGCGTCAGTCCGCGAACACGTCACAGATACTGGGGGCCGGATTGTAGTGCCGTTATGCCCTGCGTTTCCCACACGACCAAGGGCTGTGCTGGATCCGCAGATGAAGTACAAAATACCTGAACCTCCGCCACCGCCAAGGGCGAGGGTGATGGGTGAAGGTATTGACTCGGGTGCGCCGGATGTTTTTATGACGTACTCAGGACTGGTGACTGTGGCTGCTGAAGGGCAACAAATCTCACCTCCGACCGATAGAGAGGCAGGTATGTTGGCTCCGATTTCGAAGGCCCGTTTGAACTTGGATAGGCTCGTGGAGCTTGACACGAATGGAATACTGCTGGGCATTATTGACGTGATTCGAGATGTTTCCGCTTTCGAGGCCCTCTTCGTTCCTGGGACGGAGCTGACTCTGGGGAGCAGACCAACGTTTCGGGGAACTTCGAGGCACATGCTGAGACACATGCAACACCTGGAGGAGTGGGGTGTAGTTGAGCGTTCCGACCAACAGAAAGTCGTTCTTCCAGCTTTCACAGTGCCGAAGAGTTCAGGAGGCTTAAGGCTGGTATGTGATGGGAGGAAACTCAACCGGATGATGCGTCCGCCGCCACCTATGCTCCTTCCGGGGATTCGTGCGGTGATTGCTCGTTTTCTTTCGGCACGATACGTGGCCCAAGATGACGGCAAGAGTTGGTTTTACCAGTTTCCGCTAGGGCAGGGAATCGACGACTACTTCGGGGTGAATCTGAGTGGTGCGAGGGGTCCGTTCGTGCGTGCGAAGCTGCGGGCTCTGTGCATGGGATGGAGTTGGGCACCTTGCATCGCCCATCGCTCGGCGATGGTTCTGCTTCCGGAGTCTGACGGAGTGGCTTGGGTGGACAACTTCTTTGTGGTGGGTGATTCGAAGGAGGAGACTGCTCAGCGTTATTCGAGCTTCAAGAGAAGGGCGGATTACGTGGGTGCACATCTGAGTGACGCTGAGGACTTTGGCGTACCGAAGTCGAATTTTGAGGCTCTGGGTTTAGAATTTGATTTATCGGCGAACCCACAGCGTTACCGGTCGGCACCGAGCTGGATTCAAAAGATGCTGTCTTCGGAGGCGTTACAAGAGGTGATGGGGGGACGCCCTACTGCTCGTTCATTCTACCGGGTCTTCGGTGGCTTGGTATGGTTTTGGTACACTACGGGACGCCGTTTGTGTTTCCTGCGCTCGACGCTGGCCTTTGTAAGGCGAGCGGGGAGGGTATTGGCCGCGGAGCCGTGCAAGTGGGACGAATCGTTCTCGCTAAGTTCGGCAGTTTTGCGTGAGTTGTTGGATGTTTTGGATGTGCTTCGGCAGAATGCCTGGGTTTTGGCTACCCCCGACTGTCCCGAGGTGACTGCATGGTCAGATGCTTCGGACAAGGAGTGGGCCGCTGTACTGGAGGTTGTTCCCGAGGAGGTGATCCAGGGCGTATTTCCCTCTCCCTCGGAGCATCACATATTCCTGAAGGAGGTATTCGCCGCTCTCCAGGCGGTGCGACTCGCTGCTGTTTTGAGACCGGGTCACGTGCTGGATTTGCGGGTAGATAACACTGCGGCTGTGGCCGCAATAAACAAAGGCCACAGCTCAAACTTCATGGGGAACGAGATGCTCTGCGCATTGTTTGAGACAGCAGGTGCAGCTGATCTGCAAGTGAACTGCAGCTGGGTGGATACCAAGTCCCAGCGTGCAGACGAATATACGCGGGGCACTAAAGCGCCGGGTGGTAGAATCTGTTTGCCTAGTTTACCTCATCAATGTAAGTTTTTTGGGTGAATATTCCCCGTTTGTTTTTTCTCTTTCCTTTCCTTTATCCGCAAGCGGTCCCTATGGGTTTTAGAGCTGCGATCAACAAAATATAAGGCTTATCTGAATGGTTTTTGCACCGACGAAGTCGGAGAAGAAACTATTCAGATTAAGAGCCGTTATTTATTATGTCATGTTATCTATTTCCCTGTGCGCCAGTAAAACTAGCTGCGATCAACTGGTTGTTACATGTTACGTAATGATTGGGTTCTCAAGACTGGTTGCTTGCTAATGTGAATGCTGACGTTCGAACTGCCCCGACTTTCGAGTAGTTTCCTTTTCCGGCGTGTAACAATCCCGACTGACGAAAAAAGTTGGAGGAATTGCTAGTTTGTTGGGTTATATTCGTAGCAGCTTCACGGTGACGGCGGCCTTACTGAGAATTATCCCTGGTTGTTACGTGTTGAAAGTCACAGGTTATAGCGTCAAAATAACACTCGCGTGGGTGGTTGCTCTCTTCGGAAAGCATAACTTCAGACCCGTCAATTCGCGGCGCTTATATCTACACACATTAATTAGTTGAACGAGTTCAAGTCACTTCCCTGCATAGCAGATCCGTGTCCTCTGTACTAACGCTATACTAAGTGTGACTGTGACTGATACACGTAATGGTTGGGTTCTTTAAGTACTCAGGACTGGTTGCTTGCTGATGTGAATGCTGACGTTCGAACTGCCCCGACTTTCGAGTAATTTTCCTTTCCGGCTTAGGATGACGCAGCGTGGTGGGTGCCTTGGGATTTAATAAATAAAGCGGAAATAAAGGGGCTTTCCCACCCCCCTTTATTCTGCTTATTTCCCCTTTATTTCCCCTTTATTTTGGAAAAAAAGGAAAAAAAGCCCTTTATTTGGATTAAAAGCCCTTTATTTCCCCTTTATTTTGGAATTACGGAAATTAAAGGGCATTAAAAGCCCTTTAATTTCCCCTTTATTTTGCCCCCTTTAAAGGGGTACAAGTATGATATATAAATAAAAAAACGTTGTATGAAAAAGGAAAAAAAAAAAAAAAAAAAAGACCAGAAAAGGAAAGAGAAAATGAAAAGGTATAATATTATTGTGGGGATATGAGGGATAGCAGGGAGATGCTCTTTTTTTTTATTTTTTTATTTTTTTATTTTTTAGGGTAAAGGGGTCTTTCCTACACAAATAGTTTCAGAACTAACCATTCATTACAAAATCCAAAATGGCTGTAAACCGTCCAGTTCGATCCTGGGTGAGGGCATTTTTTTTTTTTCCTGATTTTTTTTTCAGGTTGGACTTTGTACGGGGAGGTTGGCTTTTATTAGTGGCTCCCCCCCCTTGGGGGGGGTTGGGGGGGGGGCTTGCGTCCCGCCAAGAATTTGGCGGACGCAAGCCCCCCCTTGCACTCTTCCCCAGCTTAACATCCATTAGTAGCAAACTTGTTTTTTCAGGTTGGACTTTGTACAGGGGAGGTTGGCTTTTATTAGTGGCTCCCCCCCCTTGGGGGGGGTTGGGGGGGGGGCTTGCGTTCCGCCAAGAACTTGGCGGAACGCAAGCCCCCCTTGCACTCTTCCCAGCTTAATATCCATTAGTAGCAAATTTGTTTTTTGAGGTTGGACTTTGTACGGGAGAGGTTGGCTTTTATTAGTGGCTCCCCCCCCTTGGGGGGGGTTGGGGGGGGGGGCTTGCGTTCCGCCAAGTTCTTGGCGGAACGCAAGCCCCCCCTTGCACTATACCCCAGCTTAATACCTATTCTGGGTGAAAAAATCCGGTGAAAAAAAAAATGACGTTGGTCGGGATTGAGCCTGGGCGTCGGGTATCCAAAGTCAGTGCTCCCTCCGCTGAACCACATCCGCTCTTAAAGACAGGTGCGGGTCTCGATGCATCCCATATACAGTTTTTGGGTCCCCCAGCCATTTTGGATTTTGTAATGAATGGTTAGTTCTGAAACTATTTGTGTAGTAAACACTAGTTTGCCCTATTTTTTATTTATTATTTAAAAAAAAAGGAAACAATCAGTTTAGCGTCTCGATCAGGACGGAAAATAGAAATTAATCGACATAGTCGATCGATAGAAAAAAAAACAATGATAACATTGTTTATTCTTTTTTTTTTTTTTTTTTTTTTAAATCCTTTTAATTATTTTAAAGAAAAAACAATCAGTTTAGCGTCTTGACCAGGACAGAAAATAGAAAGTAATCGACATAGTCGATCGATAAAAAAAAAACAATGATAACATTGTTTATTCCTTTTTTTTTTTTTTTTTTAACTTTTTATTTATTTTTTAAAGAAAAAACAATCAGTTTAGCGTCCTGACCAGGACGGAAAATAGAAATTAGTCGACAAAGTCGATCGATAAGAAACAATGATAACATTGTTTATTCTTTTTTTTTTTTTAATTTTTTTTTATATTCTTTTTAATTAGTTTTGAAAAAAAAAAAACAATCAGTTTAGCGTCTTGACCAGGACGGAAAATAGAAATTAATCGACATAGTCGATCGATAGAAAAAAAAACAATGATAACATTGTTTATTCTTTTTTTTTTTTTTTTTTTTTTTAAATTAATTCCTTTTAATTATTTTAAAGAAAAAACAATCAGTTTAGCGTCTTGACCAGGACAGAAAATAGAAAGTAATCGACATAGTCGATCGATAAAAAAAAAACAATGATAACATTGTTTATTCCTTTTTTTTTTTTTTTTTTAACTTTTTATTTATTTTTTAAAGAAAAAACAATCAGTTTAGCGTCCTGACCAGGACGGAAAATAGAAAGTAATCGACATAGTCGATCGATAAAAAAAACAATGATAACATTGTTTATTCCTTTTTTTTTTTTTTTTTTTATCTTTTTATTTATTTTTTAAAGAAAAAACAATCAGTTTAGCGTCCTGACCAGGACAGAAAATAGAAATTAGTCGACAAAGTCGATCGATAAGAAACAATGATAACATTGTTTATTCATTTTTTTTTTTTTTTTTTTTTAATATTCTTTTTATTTATTTTTAAAAAAAAACAATCAGTTTAGCGTCTTGACCAGGACGGAAAGTAGACAGTAATCGACAAAGTCGATCGATAAAAAAAAACAATGATAACATTGTTTATTTCTTTTTTTTTTTTTTTTTTTTATATCTTTTATTTATTTTTTAAAAGAAAAAACAATCAGTTTAGCGTCTTGACCAGGACGGAAAATAGAAATTAGTCGACAAAGTCGATCGATAAGAAACAATGATAACATTGTTTATTCATTTTTTTTTTTTTTTTTTATTCTTTTTATTTATTTTTTAAAGAAAAAAATAATCAGTTTAGCGTCTTGACCAGGACGGAAAATAGAAATTAGTCGACAAAGTCGATCGATAAAAAAAACAATGATAACATTGTCAAATGACTTAGCCTGTTATTATAATGCCACAGGCAGGCCCTGCATTCAGCAACTATCCAGCAGTGCTTGGATGTCCTGATCTTCTTCTAAAAAAAAGAAAGAAAAACAAAACTGTAGCTGGGATCACTCAGGATCAACAGACTACCAATGCTACCTGTTGTACTTGCTCACTATGGGGGGTGATGCCAAACACCCAGAAGTACTAAACTGCTTTCCTTCTTGCTGCCCAGGAGTTTCTGACCAGAACTAATAGAAAATAAAAAGTAGATGGGAAACAATAAAAAGTAAAATGGATATAACTGAAGTTAAACAAGACAAATGAAGTAACAGACCAGAACAGAAAGAGAATTGTAATAGAAGATTACAAATAAAAAAATGCAAGTATCAACACATAATCAAGATACACCAGCAGCTAACAAACAACATAAAATTGAAGATCAGTTGCCAGAGTATTTCAACCATGGTAGAATACTCGCCCCTCTGGCAGGGATTATCCCAGACTTGTCCTTTAATTTAGTTGGACACCATGGCTTACAACCCTTCCAGAGGGAAGCACCATTATGACTTCTATTTTTTTTCTTCAAGAAAATCATAAGGTGGGAACAAAGAAAAATGCTAAGAGGAACCCCCTATTAACACCTAAGACATCTAAACTGCAGCCCAGCTTATGCCCAATGCACTAACAGGTCATTCCCTCACACTCAGATCAAAAAATCAAAGTTCAGAGTGCATCTTAGCATGAATGAGAGAAATTTCTCATCGCTTTTTTTGAACAAAAGGGATAGAAGAGGGGATAGAAAACGAACATAACAATAAAATTCTAAGTGAGAAACACTTAGCAGAAACACTTAGCAGCTTTTAAGGAGCTGAAAAGCAAAAAAAAAATCTAAGTGAGAAACACTTAGTAGAAACAATTTGTAGCTGATTAAGCTGAAAATAAAAAAATAAAAAATTTCTAAGTGAGAAATACTTAGCAACTTTTAGAACAAATATTTCAGTAAATAACCTGTTGAAATGGTAGTTAATGTAACCATTACAGGTTTGATGCCAAAACTGACAAAGACTGAGTTGAGTTTACCAGGTGAGATTTGGACTGTTAGCTTTTGGCTAAGGCCCTCCCTGAAGAGCAAGAACAAAAAAACTACTCACACCTGAAGAAAACATACACAAAGAACACACTGTAAGCTGTGTGTGTATTTTGTGTTTGTCACAACAGGAGAGAAAAGAAAGAATGTCAAGGTTGGTCACCTTGCCTATCAACGCACAACATTGGTGGTCTATTATTGGGAAAAGATTTTTGCATTGCTCGATACCGAGCTTCCAGGTAGATGGTTCTACATGCTGGAACCCTTGGGGGGAAAGGGCATTTTTCGTTGCTGCTATTGCGGTGACACAGTCTCCCCTCACCACGCCCGCCTGCTGGAAGTCAATAGGCAGGTCAACCACGCCCTCTCCCATGTGAACCACATTCAGGTCTCTAAGCTGAAGAGCGATGTCCCCGATGACCCCATGCTCACCAAGCCTGATGGCAGCATCATCCCGGTGGACGCACCATCCCTACCTAACCCCCCAACCAAGTCCCAGCGCGGGGCATTCATTTTCTCTGTTGTTGAATGCTTTGCGCTGGAGCTCCCCACAAAGCAAAAGTTGCGTGACCCCCTCTCCCTCCCGGTGCCCCAGCAGTCCGCCACACTGACCCAAGCGAAAGCAGCGAAAGCAGCAGAAAATGCTGCTGCCAGGAAAGTTGCACAAGAAAAAACTGCTCAGCGAAAAGAGGAGGCAATGAACGAGAATGAGCCCCTCAGTGATTAAACCCACCGCACACGCGATGCGCCGGTCCAAAGTCCGGAACCTCACCACAAGCGATGGTCAGGAAGGGTGATGGGTCACTGGGCACAAGCGATGCCCATTTAGTTGTCAAAGTGACATGACGTATGGCAAACTGAACAGGTTTGACATCGCACAGCACACCAGCACCAACGGTACCATCTGGATATCACTCACTTTTTTCACTAGAATTCACACATTTTCACACATTTTCACACATTTTCACGGGATTTCACTACCAGAAAGCAGCAAAAAATTAAGTGAAAAATCGTGAAAAATCGTGAATTTTCGTGTAGCAAAGTGAAAAATCGTGAACACCTCCACCTGCCGATCGCCTCAATCATGAAAACATTTATGTCTATAGTTAAAAAAGTCGAAACAGAGAAATCTGATACAACAGGAATCAGAAAATACTTCATTGTGGATAATGTTGATGAAGTTGCTCAGTACATTAAAAGTAACTACTCCTCTCTTCAAGAAATGAGAGTTAGCACTTTTGACTTCTCAGATATGTACACCAACTTACCACATACAAAAATTAAAGCTGTTATTAATACATTAGTCGAAGAATACATTGGAGACAATTTGATAGTTAGAGATAAACGAAGTCGAATTGGTAAAGATTTCTACTTGGCAAACGAATTTAACGAAGATGTGCAAGTTGCTTACAACATAGAGGAGATCAAGGAACTACTGAATGTAATACTATCTAATTCTTATATTAAAAATGGTGACCATATGTTAAGGCAATGTCATGGTATTCCAATGGGTTCTCAATGCTCTCCTCACATTGCTAATCTGTACTGCTTTGGTATCGAAAAGAACTGGATTGACAACATCATCCATAGCAATGGTTTAAGTATTGCTAATGACAGGATAATCTTCAGATATATTGATGACTTTCTAATCTTTAGTAAGAATGAACCTACTCCACCTCCGCAAGCTGAATATCAAATGTCATACACAGATACGTCACTTGGACGCAATGACATAGTTTTCCTAGGAATGAGAGTAAGATTTGAAGAAAGACCAAGAGGACATCCATTCATTCGTCTGTCAATATGGGACAAAGAAAATCTGTTCAATTTTCAACCCATCAAATACACAAGCTCGACATCAAACGCACCAAGAAGCCTTGGTCCGGGCATATTGAAAGGAGCCTTGTACAGAGCAGCAACCAATATCAACAATGACTTCGACTTATACTTGGAAATCGAAAAGGTGATTTACAGGCTACGCAGCCGAGGGTACTCGAAGAAGAGCCTCTTCCCACAATACAAAGATTTCATTCTTAGTACATACTGGGATTTTCCGAAACAGAGAGATAACCTCCAGCAATTCTTTTTCAAGACAAATTGGAGATATGACAAGGAACTACCCGTCACCTCTGAGAAGAAAACAATCCAACAGTACTACAAACTGAATGGACGAGATGACATTTATAACATGTTACTCGATAAGAACGTTGGGTATGCAAAACTCAAAAAATGTAATAACACCATGGTTACTGCATTCCGGATTGCAAGTCACTCAATCACTAACAATCCAGATCAATGTCTAATATGTTCCACCGCAATAAACAAGAACACTGAGACACAGATTGATGCTTTGGATATTAAATATCGCAATGGGATATTTAAAGTAACCAAATTTTGCAAAGACTTCGACAAAATACTACCTGTTCCCATCAGTATTCTATCATACGACCAGGGTAAGACAACCCGTGAAATAATTAACAAACATGTGAATCACGAATGTCACATGGTTGTTGGTCGTACTAATGGAGGTTATTACTTTCCAATTACAAGTAAATATACGGAAAGTGATATTCAAAAAATCTTCCTCAAGGTTGACACGCCTGGAAAATCGGCGGAAGTTACAACAGAAGGGAAGTCAACTCCTAACACACCAGATACTGATGTAGTTATGACAGATAATACTACAGAAACGCAAGAAGATGAAACGGAAAAATCTCAAACTGAAAAACCAGTTATGAAGAATGATAGAGGTCCTGAATGGGATATCTCGATCGATAAAAGGTTTCCTATTTCTATGCACACTAAACCAGCTGAAGGCCTTAACAGCGGTGAGTGTGGTTGGGCCACCATTAATTTTATGGCTGATTATCTGAACATCGAGAGAATTCAGATATCTAAAGTCTTTAAGATTCAAGATGAGTTGGCAACACAAGAAATGAAGTGGTTAGGATTGGTTGAAATGTTCCAATTCAATCCTGATGGATGGTTTCACCAATTAGTCATATATGAGACAATTAAGATTCATCTGTCCTTAGAAATACACCATTGTACCAGCGCAGAAGATTTAGATAAAGTCAACAATATACTCAAAGAACAAAACCTAAAACGCTTTCCATTCGTTATAATTACACGTAGATTAGCATACACTCACTATATCTTATTTATCGGAAAAGATACAGAGTATGCAGGATATGATATCATTCAACACACTCCAAGTTATGAAACGTGGAACGACATTGCCAGGATATATCCTTTGGAAACATTTGACTATCACTTCGCATTCTGCCCTACAAAAAACAATCCTATGGAGAAACTCCAATTTCCGAACCTCGACTATCCAACAATGGAGCCCCACATGGAAAACAAACAAGAGAAAGATACTCTTAGTCAAAAGACGAATGATAACGATGACACAGCACTGTTATACGAGATGTTACAGAAATTTGAAGAGGATGATATCTCTACAACAGCTAAAGCCGCAGATCCATTGGATTTGAGATCTTCGAATGAAAATACTACTCATAAGGAAGTCCTTCAAGAACCAAAGAAAGTCATTCAAGAACCGAAGGAAGTCATTCAAGAACCAAAGGAAGTCATTCAAGATCCAAAGAAAGTCATTCAAGATCCAAAGGAAGTCATTCAAGATCCAAAGAAAGTCATTCAAGATCCAAAGGAAGTCATTCAAGATCCAAAGGAAGTCATTCAAAATCCAGAGATAGATACACACCTAGATCCAAAAATAGGTCAGCAAGATGTGGATTTGGACGATAAGGAAGCAATAGGTGTTGCTAACAAGGCTTCTAAACCCAATACTCACTTCGACATCACTGATTACATAACTTCTGAAGATCAAAAGTCAAATGATTTTGTAAGTGGAACCACAAAGCTCACTAAGGTTCCCAATCATATCTTGAACACCAATCAGAATACTAACTTATGTCATATGGAATATGCTACACCAAATACCGATGTACATATGGAATCACCAATGACCACTATTCTAACTGGTCCACTTTATAATACGGATACACAATTTAATTACGAAAATACAACACTTATAATTGCAACACCGCAGATTATACCAACCATCCCAAACTTTCGTAACCTATATCACAGCTCATCTGGGTGTCAAATCATGGCGGTATCACCTCCGAGAATATACAAAGTAAATACAATTGCTGCCATCTCACCCCCACAAGTCTATCACAACGGGGACAGCATTGTTGCCATCTCACCGCCAACTATCCTCCGATACTAAGAGTCCAACAGATGTTACTTCACCAACTCGGATGGATATTGATATTGACACGGTGATTGCCGTCAATAACAGAAGTCTATATGATATTGACATCATCCCACCACCACATGTGGATACTCTTATAAGTGCCAAGAAAAAGAGTAACGACTCAATTCATAAAACTTGCCTTACCGATGTCGATACCAATAGCTACAACGAGATATCACCACCACAAACGGATGTACATATGTTGATCAATAACAATGATCTCAACGTAATTGAGCCTATTGCACCACCACATACGGATGTTCATACGGTAATTAACAACAACAGTCTCGAGACATTCGAGTATATTTCACCACCGCAGACTGGTATTCATATGCCTATAGTTATCGACAACAACAGTATCAACGCAAACGAACTTGCTTCACCACCACAAACTAATGTTCATATGGAGGTCAGAAACAATAGTCTCATTGCGACTGAGGCTATATCACCACCGTGTTTAGAAACACCTGAACATCGACATGTGTTTGAAACACCGGTAAAACAAAAGTCGGGAGGCAAAATCAAAACTCCGACAACCAACAAGATTGTCCCACAAGAACCACTAACTTGTTGGAATGGACACAATCGGGAGCTTATTTATGATTTAGCAATGAATAGGCAACCTAACAAGATTGTTACAACATACACTGCACCATCGTTAAAAGTTACAACTCCGAAAACAGCAGCACGAAATAACACTGTTGTCATAGACACAGAAGATAGTATGAACCCCGTAACTTCAATGCCGGAAAGTTTAAGTGATACCCTTGAACCTTGTTCAAAACGTAACAAAAAGTCCAATATACTGTCTCATAAACATGCTATGAAGCAATCCAAAAAGAAAGCTTTCAATAATGGATCTCACGAGTCAATTATCCCTAAAACTAAAGTCATTACGCAATCACATACGCAGATTAAGGATAAAACATCGGAACCTATCAATGAAGAATCTAGTAAGATACTTCCCCAACTTAAAGATGAAACCGGAAGTAAGAAAGATGAGACAACGTCGCATGTTGAACTAGAAAAGGCAACAGAAGTTAATACAATAGTTGAGAACTCAATGACTGACGTGCCAACTACAACATCCTCGTCAGAACCATCCTACAAAGATACAACGCATATCAAGAGGAAATGTAAATATTGCTTCAAGACTAAAAAATCAATTATTGATCATGTCCACATATGCGCAATATTCAGAGCCTCAAAGGACTTTCCATATTACATGGATCATGATAATACAACGTATGAAGTTAACAACAGTGATGGCTCCAACAAGATCACAATGGTCATCAAGGAGAAGAAGAAACTAAACGTGCGGTCTATCAAAAGAGGTGCAAAGCTAGTAACACAAATTCTTGAGAAAGAGGATAGTACACTAACTACACCAAAAAGAGATACCCGCAAAAGATTAAATTCTGAAAGTCCGATTCCAATAATCGAATTTAATGGATACATGGACAAGGACAAGAGAAAAAAGTTAGAGAATAAGAACGGATCTAAAAGTAAACGCAAGATCAAAGTTGAGGTTAATAAGATGCTAGTCGCTTCAGCAAAAAAGAAGGAGAAGTCGAAATATACAAAGAGATTAAATTCTGAAAGTCCTATGCAGCCGCTACTAAGAAAAGATGTACGAAAGAAACGAGCCAAACAAGAAGATATCAACACACCTAAAAGTGAAGATAAAGAGAACGTTACGAACATCTTAGATACTCCTTCGACTCCTGTTTTACATGATTTTGAAGATGTATCAGATTATGCATCAGATCTTGATAATTAATCATCTTATACTTTCTACATTTATTGTAGAAGAGTGCTCCACTAGTAGTGCGCTACGAACTAGTAATAACAAGAAGAATGTTTTTTTTATAAACATTATAACAAAGTAACTACATCCTAGTCTTGCTAACTAAGATGCTTCAGTCACAACAGATGATTGACTTACTTCTACACCATACTGATGATGAGAGAATAGAGGTAAGAGGTATATGGATTACTCTCGAAACCTAATAGTTACTTTAAAAGGCTAAGTTAAGCATCACACCTAGTCACTGTATCTCAGAACTAATGTTAAATTATCGTTATGTTTTTTATGATACAAAACATTTGTATTTTACGTACAAAATCAAACAGTTAACCCCCCAGACAGCACATATGTGTTGTCGATACTGACTGTTGGTCTTTTTTACATGGCAACCGGAATTGGTCGGACGCCACTTTAGTTTTAGCCAGTTTCAAGTTGCTTTCCATCCTTTAATATTAGTCTCAAGTTACCCCCTTCGCATCAGATACATATTCTAAAATGAAAGCTTAAGCTTCTGTCGTTTTTTCAGTTTAATTTTATTACTTATTTCAGTATTATAAAATTTCTTATTGTTTTCTACATTGTCAAACTATCACCCTTACTTCACATCAGATACATAAATTATTAAAAAAAACAAACAAACTATAATTAATATAAACCAAGAGAGCAAGAGAAAAGGAAACCTTTAAATATCCTTTTTCCTCTTTGTGTACTAGCAGTATGAAATCTGCTATTATCTCGGTTGGGGCAATTCTTTGCCTTTTCGGGCAGGCTGATGCTGCACCTGTCACAACATGCAGTCCGAAAGGACTGCGTCAGTTTGGAGAGCTTCATCAAGATGTAAAGCATCTCCAAGGATCAATTTTCCAAAAGACTGCTGCGTATGTTACTTTATTTTATTGAAACGAGAGATACCCTTTTTTTTTTTTTTTGCCCCCCTTCTTCTTTAATGTTAGTTTCCCGAGCGAAAGAGAATCGCGGGAGCAGCAGCAGCAATAGCGTTTTACTTTCCTTTACAGATTTGTTTTCCAGGTGCGCACAAGCGAAACCAAAGCTGGTGTTGTAAGTTATTCATTATAGTGAGGCGACGATTCATTTTTTAAGTCGCATGAATTTTATTTTTCGCCGTCTCAATATCTGTTTTTATTCCTGTTTCGCAATCGTTCATATGAGCAAGGGACAAAGGAAAGATGTTTTTCTTTGCGTTGACGTCCTTACAAAGGGAAACGATTTGTTTAAATTAACAACAAACAAAAACAACACCAACCAAACAGTGATGTTCAGGCAAGACAGGATGCTGTCGTTTGTGATAACTGCGAAACTTTCACCGTGCCGAGCGTTCAAACACAAGAGCCATTGAACATCCATGTTGATTATTCTCTTCTTGATTCCCAAAGGTTTGCCTGTCAGGGATCAAACGGAGAAACTATTCAACTTGCCCACGGTGCCACTGGCGGTGCGAGTGAGGCCAAGGACGCGTATACTACTACTGACGGTCAGACCTACAACTGTGAGAGTACGTGGGTTATTGATAACACGAAGTTGACTAGAATTAGAACCATCGTTTCTGAAGCCATCAAACGCATTCGCACTGGTATTATGGCCTTGAAGAGATCCGAGGGGGAATCCGTTATTCAGGTTACTAACAACCAGGCCAACTGTAACGCCAAGGACGGGCTTACCGATGTGTTTAGCAACCTTCCTTTGACTGCTACCACTGCAGACTTTTACCTTTTCGTCGCTGCTAACCCGGTCTTGATCTACAACAGAGATGGTACTAGAATTCAGAGTAACGCTGCTGCATGGCCTTGTCACTTTGCAAAGCAGAGTTTTAGACCAATTGTTGGTATGCTAACGATCCAGCCTGATCAAATCTTCGGAGACACTGATTACATGGCATCTGTTGTACTTCACGAGTTGGTCCAGGCACTCGGATGGACACCTGAACTGGCTGAAAAATACGCTGACTGGAGTGACGACTACACTCAGGCACCTACCCCCGTGGAAGCTGACTTGATGTTCCAGACTCAGACTCGTCACAGTAAACGTGTTTTCGACACAGCTGGAAACCGCAACCAACACGACAACGGGCTTTCCACCGATGCATTGTACAGGACGGGATTTGATGGATGGCGGAATTCAGTTCCTATCGGTGTGCCTACCGAGGTTACTCTTGTGAGCTCTAAGAAGGTTATCCAGCAGGCAAGACTTCACTTCAATTGCCAGTCGATGACAGGATTGGAAGTTGAGGATTACACGCACACGGCGATGGGATACGGTACCGGTTTTACTGACTTCCCTTCGCGCTTCACAGCCCTGTGGGAGCGTCGTATTACGAGGGGAGAAGTTATGAACATGCAAGTTGATGTTGGTGCGGTGCTTTCCGGTCTTACTCTTGCTATGCTTGATGACACCGGTTTTTACAGAGCTGATTTCAATTCTGCAGAATACCTCTCGTGGGGTTTCGATGCCGGTTGCGTGATGGCACGAGAGACTTGCTACCATTGGTACCACCAACCAAGCTTAAACAACTACCAGTGTTTCTTTGAAAGTATCCTCCAACCTGGCGCCGGATCACGTTTAACTGCTAAGCAGTGTACTGTCGACGGAGGTCGCATTGGAACTTGCAACAGTAGAAGGATGTTCTTCTCAAGTAACAGTCCTCCTACGGTTCCATTGGAGTACACTTCCCCAGCCATGTGGAAGGTCGGACTTCTGAGGTCTATACCCGCTGATATTGCAGAGAGATTGGCTCGTCAAAATGGTGGTTGTGACGAAATGATGGACCACTGTCCTATTTACGAGCCGGTGGGTGCTGAATCGAGTTGTCTGGCGCCTGCTATTTTAAATGGGGCAGGGCAAGACTGCACTGGTTCTCTCTGCCGACCTTACAGCATTGCTGGATCGGCCTCTGGGTGTTTCACGTCAAACATGGAATACGCCGATCGTGTGACCAACCCGCAGCCTTTTTCTGGTAAGTGTTTACCATATTCCTGCGTTTCTCGGGGAGACAAATTTGACCTCATTATGGAAGTTGGGAACTCAACTGTTACCTGTACCGATCAGGGAGGTTTTAAAGAATTGGTGTATGTTGGTGGCTTTGGATCTTCATCGATCAGGGGATTTGTGTCGTGTCCTTATTCTGCAACGAGATACTGCTCAACTCGTCAGGAACTGGAGAGGATTGATATTCAATTCAAAGACGAAGCTGGAAAGACCACTGTCGCTGGAGAACGTCGTGAATTTATAATTCAAGCAACCACCCGCACTCAAGCCGGACGCACAGTCGTAGCAATTGGTGCGCAAAACCAGATTGTAATGTGCTTGATTGAGGGGGAGGTCGAATCTGCCGCAACTGACATCGTTGCCACGCCTCCAGCAGGAGCACTTCAGGCAGGAGAGTCCTGCAAGGGACAGTACCTTTCCAGACTTGACCCTGCCACCGGAGAAGTTACCTTTAGAACCATCTTTAGATCCCTTCATGCGAAGGTCTTATTTTACGCAGTTGGAGGAAACTTGGGTGTTAGCCACGTCAGAACTTCTCTCATCATCAGACCAGGTACTCCGGACCGCGTTCGTATCCAAAGCCCTTCCAACGGTACCGAGGTTGAAAGTGGAATCGGATTTGACATCAGGGTAGACATCGTTGACCTGCTAGGCAATCCAACCAGCGCACCTTCCGATTATTCAACCTGCCCATGGGGTGCAATGATTAAGGACGACAGCGACAACAATGATGGAAACTTTGTAAAGGACAAACGCTGTTTCACATACGTCCCTCAGGCAGCAACCAAGGCCGCAGCGAAAGAGTACTGCCGCATGATGGGACGGAATTCGAACACTTACGGATACTTGGCTACCATTCCTAATGCTGCTGTTGAGTCGACTTTCGCTATGAAGTCTCCACAGCCATACTGGACTGGTCTCGAAGTGGCGGGCGCTTCAACTCCGCTTAGCGTGATCTGGGACTCTGGTTCTGACTCTACCTGGTGGAGCAGCACGTACGGAAACCCGGCTAACCCGGATTACTCTTTCGAATTCAGAAAGGGTTGCTGCGCCGGTCTTTGGGAACCAAACAGCGCCGGCTACCTCGAAACAGCTGACTACACGGCCAAGCCAAGTATGGATGGCTGCATCTCATACGACCACAACACCGTTTACTACCCATATGCAGCAATCGAGTGTGAGAATACCCTTCCATTCTTCTGCGAGTTCGCTCCAAAACTCGAAATTAATTTAGCAGTTGTTGGAGTTGACGGAACAATTCAGTCCCAGAAGGGTATCTACAAGGGAGACCCTGTTCTAGAGTTCAACGGTGTTGTCCTTACCCGCTCACGATTCGGAGAAGACTACCCAACTGTTATGGTTCAGGCCAGCGCCAGCACGGGATTCCTGTTTGCCAGCGGCGTTCTGTTGAAGTGGAAACCATCACCTGTTACTGGTCTTCGTGCTTACTTCACAGTTGACGGAATGAAGAGCAACTTCCTCGAGAGCAAGGCTGGTGCTGATATTCACATCTTCGCTGAGGGTGTTACTGACATGAATGCGTTTGCCCCTTTGACTGATGGCATTTACCTTGCAATCTATGAGAACGAAGATTCGGAGGTTCCGCTCTGGACTGCTGGTGTCTGTTATGCAAGGACCGAAGGAGGATGCCGTGTAATATTGACTAAGGAGGATAACCGTGACATTGTCACAAAGGCCAGGACCCTTATCGTCAGGGCTCGCTCTGGTACGCTCGAGAGAAGACCTTTAAAGATTGATCTCCAGGTGATTGCGGGTGATGCCTGCAGAATTGGTGAGGGTACCTGTCCAGAAACAGCCTTGTACAACGTTGAAATCGGACCAATGCAGTTCCCAGTTCTGGATTGCTACGGTAATCCGGTTTGTGATTCGCAAGATGTCAGCATCACCGGAAATGGTAGGAAGGCACTCACCAGTACCCTCAAGATGATCTGTCCTCACTTGTCGGCAACTGACTGCTGTGCTTCGTTAACTGAAGTGGGTCGGTGTCAGCAAGTTGGTTGCTTGTGGGGTGACAGAGCTACGATGAGTGATACGATCTGCCCGCATGGCACGTGCTGCTTTTCAAGAAACGGTCCTGAGTTGGAACCGTTTGTTGGAGGCAGTCGCATTTACTTTCCTGAGAGAATGTGTTTCCCAAACTCACACGGTGTTCTCTACCAGGGAGGTGCTAAGAATACCGGTAGAGCTGCCAACTGCGACTACTCATCAAACGACAAGCTCGAAGAATCAGAATTTGAAGACAACTTCTACATCAAGGTTATTGAGGGCGGAAGGTTGCAGCTTGAAGTTACTGGAGATCGACGCGAGGTTGAGTTCGCCGGGAGTTACGACGTCATTGGCAGCACTTGTGTGCCAACTGCTAACGGTGAGGTGAACCTTTTCGATTCCTACGTGTTGGACAGTACGAACGTTTGTGACACTACAAAGGATTCGTACAACGCTGCCGACTGCCTTCAGTTGGATCGTCCACTGTGCGAAAGTCACTGCACGCGGGAAAGCGGTTGCCTGGGATACTCATACACTGACGAAGAGAGTACAACGGTGACGCAAATCTACGCCCAGACCTTATTCGAGGCTGTCGGATGCACAAAAACATACAGCGGATCTCTTTCCATGTCGGTGGAAGCAATGACTGAACTATTCAGCGCTATGTGCAGGAGTAACTTGGGGGGGGATTGCTGCACTGGAACCTGCAATTGTGCTGTGCCACAACATTGTCCTTTATCTCACCCGCACAGTTACACCGGCGGCTGTTGTTCTAACGCTGGTTTTGACAGTGCCGCTGGTACATGCAGCGATGGAGCCGCAATGCCTTGCCTCAGGGAAACTGGCACAGCGGGAGTGTATGCGGTTCTTGTTCAGTCAGAAGCATTCAGTGAAGGGTTTAATGTTCAGGGAACATCTGATGTTTCGAACTTCGGCGTGAATTTCGTCACAACTAGCGGATGCAGTTCTGGTAGGTCGTTGTCAGTTACTCTGGGGGGAGTAGTTGTTCGCGATTTGGGATGCACATCTGAAACATCTGTTGTGGTTAGTGTAACTGGTTTCACACCTTCACCGTTAGGAAGCGTATTCAGGGGTTGCTACCAAGACCAAACTGGAGACAAGGTAAGCAGGTTCACAGTGGTGTCTGAGTGTAGAGCCTTCTGTGATGGTAGCGCATTCTGGTCCATGACTTGCCCAGAGACTGATGGAAGTTTCACGTGCAAGTGCTTTGCCGCCGAACCGGCAACAGCTCTCGATCAGTCGCAATGCTACGCAACAAACGATTACTGTGGTGGTTCTACCTCGAAGGGTACCTTCGTTATTGGTGGAAATGCACTCGCAGTCTACGAACGTTCAAACTCCATGTTTGTATCTACTTCATGTGTTCCACATTTACCACAGAACGTCAGAAAGTGTGAACTGTTCATGAGTGGGAGAGATGTCTTGGATGTCATCTTAGAAAACGATCCGTTCAGAAACTACGTCAGAGGTGCGAGAGGCAACGACAACAGCTATGTCAACGTCCTTTCGATGGCCGAAGGTTCAATTTCCACCAAGGAATGCTACACTAAGTCGGTCACAAGCGCATTGCCAATGCCTCTATTCTCTGTTCAAATTCTCGGACCTGCGGCAAGCGTTATTGACTTGGTTGGTCCTCCAAGAGATCGGGATCACATTCTGAGCATCGAGAATGCAGCGAACTGGCAATGCGAGCCAGCTGCGTCACCACAGACTGTTGTCAACGCACTTAAAGATAGAGTGGAGCAGGGTGAATACTACATCGTTAAGATCAATGCGATTGAGAAGAGAGAGAACTGGCCCGAGGGTATCAGATATACTGTTCGTCAGATGCAGGTTGCAAACGTGGTCAATGCAAATCTCGGATGCAATGACGCCAGCTTGGATATTCCTGAGCCAGAGTGCACTGCTGGATACAACTGTCCATCAGGCTGCAAGGGAGCGAAATTTACGAATTCTGTGCTTCCTGCTGATGGTACTTGTGAGGAGACGACGCTCACAGTTCGGGCCACTACTGCTGCTGCGAGTGTGTCTGATGGAATTTGTCAGATAAGGATGGGATGTGCTTCATTCGCTATCACCAGGTCTCCTCCAACAATCAGATCGGGTGTTCCTATCAGGGAACCAGGCGCTTTCAGGTTCGAAATAGTTGAAGCTGCATTCAGGAACTCGGACAACCAAGTCGGTTGGAAACTTGACATCACAGACTGCAACAACGTTGTTGTGAAGTCCTGGTCTTCAACTTCTACAACTCTTCTTACGAGAGCCATCAACTACATGTCGGAAGGTCTAACGATGGAGCCAGGGACTTGGTTCCCAGAGGGTTACACTGGCCGGTGCAGCTCTTTGAGGGTGACCGTTACATCGACCACACACTCTATTAGGAAGGCGGTAGCAGTTATTGCTGTTCTTCCGGGACACCCATACGAAGTGTACGTCAAGGAAGACATTCCTAGATGCATTGAAGCATGTGACACCGCCATTGTTTCTTCGTGTGAGCAGCTCAGATGGAAGATTGGATTAAGAACCAAGAATGGAATGATTGCTAGAAACAGGGGAATGCAGTGTGTTGCAAGTGCCTCGATCTTCGACAATTCGGTCTCTGACTACGTTCCAACCAGATTCTCAAGCAGTTTTAATACCCTTTCTGGAACTACTAACGCAGAAGGAGAAGTTTCGTTCTCGTCAGGATTCAGTGTTGCTGGTCAGTTAAAGATTGTTGTTGAGTGCAGTTGTCCAACCTGCTTAAGACCAGACGGTAACAAGGTTAGACTTCAGAGATTCCAAGGATATGTTAATGTCTACCCGGCTGCTCCTTTCCAGTTGAGTTGCGCTACCGACAGATCAGATGTGCTCGCGATGGACTTTATTGATGTTCAGGCATCAGTTAGAGACATTTACGGAAACTTGAACGCTGACAGAGCTGACAATATGGTGATTTCCTTGACCGAGGACTCCCCGGGAATGCTTTTGGGATCAACTCGCGAGGAAATTATTGACGGTACCACTTCGTTGAGAGTCATGACCGACAAGGTCGCCGAGTCCTTGACTCTTTCGGTTTCCGTTGCCCCTGCCACCGACATCACCCCGACTAATGCATACTCACACGTTGGCTGCTACACTGACTTCTCAAGGTTCTCGTTGGTCGATCAACAAGTGTGTATGAAGACAACCAGCAAGGCTACGTTCTCACCATCTGAATGTGCGGCTGAATGTGGGATCTACCCAACATTCATAATTACTAAACCTGAGGCTGGTGTTGAGTTGTGTATCTGTACTATGCAACCCCCTCAGTCACTCACTGAGTATGGATCGTCTGAAAATTGTCAGACTAGCCAGACTGGTATAAGTAGTGACGTTCGCTACCTAGCCGTGTACAGGAGAGAAACAGCATTCCCGAGAGTGTTGGTCGCTGCTACCTGCAGAGCCATTACTGTTCACCCTAATAGGCCAAGGAGACTCGTCCTCATCAACGAACCTTGTTATGAAAACGACAACGGAATCCTTGTTGGTGACTACAGTCAGAGATGTCAGCAGACGTCGAGCAGAGTCACATGTCCAGAGGCAGCGGTTGGACAGGAATTGTCATACACTGTTCATGTCCTTGATGCTGGTGGTAACTTGGCAGATGTTGCCGGGCTCTTCAAATCCCACCAACACTCGTCTAACGTAGTCGACTGTCAGAACATTGTCGAGTCGTCGATTTCCGACGGTGGAGATGTGATTCCTTCAACGAGTGTTTGCATTGATGGTTACCCAGAAGAAAACGCATTCCTCAACGTTCGTGATTTCAGGGACGAGGGAGACAGGGTTACCGTCTCACCACCGCAAATCATTAACCGTGACGGCCCTGTGCTCGAGTTCACACTCACGTCCAACATCGCTGAGTGCTTGACTGTGAACATCCAAACTACTGGAAGCGTTGAAGAGACTCGCGTTTCCAGAGAAATCTGCTTCCACGCCGGTCCAATCTCCAGAATTGCAATTTCGAACTACCCGGACGTGCACCCAGCTCTCGTGCCATTCCCGGAAATGAATGTTAACGTTTACGATAAGTTTGAGAACGCTGTCATGTGGAGCAAATCTAAGCTAAACATCATTCCAACTGATGACGGTGCCGTGGCTTCTGGACCTGATATGTGCAAGTACTTGAACCCTGCCGACAACACCCGTCAAACGAGAGTTGTGAACGCCCTATACAGGGTTGGAGGAACTCACGCTGATGGCACTGGTGAGTTAACTCCTTACAGACCATTAGTTCAACTTAGTGATGGAGAAGGTACCTTTGGAGGATTTGCCTACCACTCTCTTGAGACTGGGCTCGACACCCCGTGCTTTAGACTGATGCTTCAGCTTAGGAGAACTACTAACGCTGTTTTCTCGTGCCCTGCTGGAATTACTTCCGACACGCTCATTGAAAACCTGATGTTGGAAAATGATGAGTACACCACAATTGATGAACTTACTTCGAGAATCGACATTGTTGGACCTGCTCTCGTTATTATCAACCCACCAAACACCAACCGAATTGTTGTGAAAGCGTTGCAGTTGTACGATGTTGTTCTGTCTGTTCTTCTTGGAGATGATGGCACCAACAGAGAGAGAAGGTGTTGGGAAGACAGCTCCTGCAACATCGTTGGCTTCGCTACCCGCATGGAGTACGTTGCGGGACCAATCCCACTGAGCGAATGTCCAATGTGCGGCCGGGATATTGGACCAGCCCAAGGCACCGATGGCCGTCTTGTTAGGTTCTCCCGTATGAGTCGCAGGGTTGCGGGTGTGTACGATTTCAAGTTCTGGGGACAGGGAGGTATTCAGGGAGTTCCGTTTGCTACTCCTGTTGACTTTCAGGTTGTCATTCTCCCAGGTGATGCAAAGAAGTTGAGATACAAGGACTGCATTTTTGGACAAAGGATTGTTGCCGGGGCCAACTTTGATAAGACTATCGAGGTACTCGATCAGTCTGATAACGTTGTCACCGCCTACACTATTGATATTGAACTTCAGCCATACAGAAGAATTGGAGCTTCTGGAGTTGGCGGGGCATACGGCTGGGTTGGAAGAACCTCCAACCTTCAGGGTTCTGACAGCGCTGTGTTCACTGGCCTCACTATTAACACAGCTGTGAGGTGGGTGATCACTGCAACTTCTGGCACTCTTACTCCAGCTCACTGTGATGTTCAGATCATCCCTGCTCCACCAGCAAGCTGCAACGTCTACAGGGGAGATTCATTCAGCACCCCACCAACATACACCAAGGCTGGTGAACAATTCAGGGTTGCTGTTGAATTCGTTGATGAGTACAACAACGTCATCTTCGAGCAGTTAAATGGAGGAACTGTCGTCGTTGCTGCACACCAGGCCAGGGGTCAGCTCAACGGAGATTTGTCGGAAGAAATCATGGGACCAGTTACTTCGTTCTCTGTCAACTACCAGATCGCCCCTGAGGATCTCGTCATCTCTGCAACGACTCCGGGTGTACCACCATGTTTCACTAATGGTGGAAGCATTGTTCCTTCTGACCCAAAGAGGTTGGTTATTACTGAAGTGAAGGAGAGAGTTGGGGGTGTTACAAAGCTCCCACTCGACCCTATCACTGGACCAATGGATAATGAAAGGGAATCACCACTCCGTGCCAATGAGGAGTTCTGCGTCTTTGTTGAGATTAGAGACGACTACGGCAACGTTGTTGATGAGAGCGTGGCAGCTATCCGCGCACTGTACGGATCTGAAATCGAGGGTGGATCTCTTTTCGATATTGGTAACTCTGGTTGTGTTGATGAAGAATCGACCCCATTGGATCCATTTCAGTTGACACCTCCTTTCCCAGCATCTGACTTTTTCTTACCTTTACCCCTAGGCGGGTTTGAACTGAACACACTCAGTTCAACTGAATTACCAGATACTTGTGCCACAACCAGCTCTGATCCTCCTAGCGGATCTGCGGTTCCCGACATTGATGAAACGTCCGAAGCAATTGACAGACCAGAGCATCCAAACCGCCGCGTATCCCTTCGTCGTAAGAAGTGCGCTGGTGCATGTAAGAAGACAGATGACAGACTTGGCGGAATTAAATTTATGGACTCCGATAAAGGAAGATTCCCAATCTGTGGAGTCACTTACAAGAGAGCCGAATGTATTTACATCGAGGCAAGTTCAGAAGACCTGACTCCAGATGTATCGCCAAAGGTTTGTATCTCCCATGCTCAAGGGACACGATTGGAATGCAGAACCGCAGCCGTGGCCTTCCCTCAAGGCAGACCATTCGGAGCCGTACACGCATTGTTGTACGACAGCTTTGGAAACACCGCTACTGACTGTGAGCGTGACGGTGACTGTTCCGTTACTATCAGGGAGCTGCCTGATTCGACGGCGTACACCTGTTGTGGAAGGGTCACAAACCCAAACCTCCCAGCCGGGGAGTTGGAAGGCGACGAACTGACGAAGAACGCCGCTGAGGGAGTAGCGACATTTGATGATCTGGTTTACACTCGCGAGAGACCAGCAGCCACCGACCCGCTCCGTTTGGAAGTCGTCAACGATGATGCCTCCATCAGGGGTTCATGTAATTTGATGTCTGTTTTGGGTCTCAGAATCTTGTGTACTGATTCACCTAACCAGGTTATCGCTGGAACTGACTTCAGTATCAGAGGTGCTTACGCATTCGTACAGAATGGAGTCTTCCGAAGCATTGTATGCGACGGCCCAACACCAAACGAGCACTGTGACAGCAGGTCATTTGCCAAGGTTGCCAGCGGTGGTGTTGCAACCGAAAACAACCGATTCGGAGTCCAGGTCGCAGCGGCGGGTCCGATCGCAAATGACGCAGACCCATGTGCGCTCAGTACAAATGATGCCTGTCCAGAAAACACTTGCACCGTCCTTGCCATCAGAAGGCACCCATTTGACATGCCTGCGCAAACGTGCCGTGCTTCTATTCCTTGGGACCAGCCGGGAGTTACTGCAGCTCAGGGTGTCGTTACCTTCAGTAACTTGAGGTACCACGTTGCTGGCACCATCAGGACTGAGATCACCCCTCGATCAAACAGTCCGATATCACCACGTGCATGGATTAACGCACCAGCGTGCAGCAACTCACCAGGAAATTGTCCAGCGGTTGTTGTTGCTCCAAGTGTTCCTTATGAGATGTGCATGGGAGGAGCCAACTGCAAGAAGTGCACTCGCGCACACAGCCAGGACCTCAGTTGCGGTACCTGTCCAAAGAGAAAGGTCGTTGCTGGAGAGTCGCTTGAGATGGGAATGCACATTCACGACATTTACGGAAACACCGTCGGTGCTCCAGCTACCTCCAAGACTGTTGTCTCGTGCAAGGTTACCAGCGCTAACCCGACGAGAAACCCAGATGAGCTTGCAAGGCTCTATCCGAAGTCTGTCTCCAGAAACGGAGCTCGGGCGATTTTGAACGCCGCAACCAATTTGAACACCTACGGTCAGGTTATCACCTCTGAATCAACTCTTCACGTTGCTGGTATGTACGATCTCACCTGCTGGGCTGATGTATGGAGCACCGATGGCTACAAGACCGGATTCCCAACAGTGTCGTCGCCAGGTAACGTGGCGTGGACCCCAGTTTTGAAATTGGGTGGTACTGAATTCGACGTTGGTAGCGCGCAGTTCAACGTTCTGCTTAACGCTGCCACCAACAAGGTCATCAGACGCAGCTCAGAAGGTCAGGACTCATTCATCAGAGTTCTTACAGTTGAAACTAACTTGCTGGATGCCTTGAAGGACGAGTTCAGGTTGACGAGAGGAAACATTGAGATCTACTCGACATACGCTGATGCTGTTGCGAGACAGAACGCTTGGCCACTTGACACGTGTTACGACCTCACCAATGCTCAAATTGGAAGTGACGTTGGGTTCCCAGGATTCTGCTCTCCAGCTGGCAACGCGGAGGCGGAATCATCCTGGTTGTTCAACTCTGCATCCGGGAAGCCATTTTCTCAGCCTGCTACTTTCTACATCGAGACGCCGTCGGGATGTTCCGAAAGAAAGGGAGCCGTTAACTCCAGAAACACACTTTTCGTTGCGGAAACCGACACCTTCGAAATGTGTGTTGCGGCTGTCAAGGAACACGCTTCTGGGTTTGGTGGTTCTGTGAACGCCAACGGTGCGTCATGGGAGTCGACTAACCGTTACTGCTATGCCGTCGTTACTACATTCTCGAGTTCAATTGAAACAACTGAGTCAGCCACTTCCTTCACTTGTGATTTCCCTCTTGTTAACCGGTTGTCCGGCAATGGTCTCTGTTACTGCGAGGGTAATATTCAATGCCCATGTACTGCTCCATTGAGGTCTGATGAGAACCTTCGTAAAACCTGTCAGATTGAAGTCATTCCAGCTGCACCAAAACAATTGAAGTGCGTTCAGAGGTCACCTGATGTATTCGCTGGGGAGGTAACTAGCATCATTGCTACCGTTAGGGATAGGTTCGGAAACAGAGTTCACGACCTTCAGACTGGTAGTGTCGTGGCATCCTTCCCTCTGAAGACCGCTCCTTCGATCCCAGCTGTTGTCAGCGGACGTATCGCAGATGGTGAAGCAAGGATGTCTGTCTCGTTCACAAAGGCCGAGGATGTTGCGGTCTTTGTGAGCGCGGTAAATGTGCCAAGCATCCGTTCCGGAACGTTCCTTTGCCCGGTCACCGTGATCAACAAGGAGAATGATCAGTGTCCGCCATGGAAGATTACCTGCCCGCAGGATACTGAGTTCTGCTGTGAAGGCAAGAGAACCTGTCCGGGAGGTAAGTTTTTGGCCATCTGCCCAGCTGACCTTTCGGTGGCTGCTTTCATTGAACAGCCAACCGATGATGTGCCATGTACCCAGTCTGCGCACGTTGCGTCCGAAAGAATGATTCCAAGAGTTAGAATTGTTGTTCGCGACAGATTCGGAAACATCAAGAATCTGACTCCGTTGACGGTTACCATTATGCTTGCTTCGTCAACCAACCCATCGACTACCCTCAGGGGTACGTTGACGAAGAAGACTGTGAACGGATACGCCACATTCGACGACTTGTCCTATTCCATTGCGGAGAAGATCACTCTTCGCATTGAAGTTCTTGAGAAGTTGGCCGTCATCGCAAAGAAGTCCCTCACTTACGAATTGAAGTCTGACAGAACGATTAACGTCTGCCCGGGTGACCTCTGCCAACTTCACGAGATCTCCGCTCCGGACACCTGCACCTTTGACGTACCTAACGAAGACACTGTTGATATCGTTGCCAGGGATCGCGCTGGAAACGTTCTCAGAAGCCACCAAGTTAGGGACTGCAGTGTCCAGCTGCAGGTCGCTAACTCGGACCGCATCACTGGATGGACATTTGATTCGGCCACAAACTTGTACAAGGTCAACGCCCCTGCTCTTGCAGCTGCGGGCACCTGGACCCGTTCCATTTCTGATGTTAGCCGTGAGTTGAGGTTCTTGTGGGGACACACTACCACCAAGCGCTTCGGTGCGGCTGCTACGAAGTTCACAGTTTACGGTGGTGCGACTGCTTCACCACTCGACCTGTACCAGCAGAAGGTTCCTGAAATTCCGAGATCCAGAGTGTTGAGCTATGACGTTGACACCAAGGAATGGGAAGTTGCTGAAGCTCAAGTTATGACTGGTCTGAAGGCCAGGCCAGGTTCCCTGAGGGGCAATGATGCTGGAGGTGAATGTTACGAACTCGACGGGACGACAAGGGCTCCGATGAGCTCTTGTGACGCTGCTGGTCCAGCTGGGAGACTCGGTCACGCTGCCCACTCGTTGAGGGCAACAAATGGTGGGGAAGTTATGTTTGTGTTCGGAGGTACTTCCAAGGGTTTGGAATGCTGCAACGGTGACATGTGGAGATACGAAACAGCTCAAAACAGGTGGAACCAAATTGGGTTGGCAGCTAACCTCAAGCCGCAGCTCGCCGGAGGTTCGTCGGTTGTTTACAAGAACAAGCTTTGGTACTTCTCGGGTATCGGTGGAGTGAACCGCAACGGCGGGATGCCAGCCAACACCCAACTGTACAGCATCGACCTAACTGCCGCTCTTGACCCTTCTTCAGTTCCTGAGCTACAGTGGGAGACGGTATCGATTTCGGGAGCTGCTCCCAACGCACGTGTCGAGGCAGAAGGCTTCTTGATTGGAACTCGTATGTACGTTGTGGGTGGTGTTCGAATTGTTCCACCGTTTGGTGCTGTTGTTGAATCGACTATCTGGTCGATTGATCTTGAAAACGTATTTGCCGGATGGAGACTGGAGACTGATGAGGGTCCAACTGTCAGCGGCTCAACTGTTGCATACGATGAGGACCGATTGGCGTTTTCGTTCTACGGAGGGTACGACAACCGCGAAGACGTCATTTCCGGCACATCAAGGAGGCAGGCAGTCAAGATGTACTCACTCGTTGATGGGTGGTTGACTTTGGGAGAAGACTTTATGGCACCAGTTGGAACTGAGGGATGTGTTGAAAGGTTCGGACTTATCTCTTCAACAACGAAATCACCTGGCGTTGACCGTTGCTCTGAACGTGGTAGTGAGGCAGCATGCAATGCAGACGCTGCCGCTTGCGGCATGTTGGCCACTCAGGAAGATTGCGAAGCCGAAAGTGCCTACAGGTGCGCTTGGGACACGGACGTCAGGGCTTGCATTGTTCCATGTGAGTGGAAGCCTGAAGTTAAGATGCCACAAAGATATGGCGGTCGCAGGGCTCACTTCTTCAACCACGCACCTAGCCAGAACAAAGCATTGTTCTTCTTTGGAGGATACTCTGAGTCTTCAATTGAGTGCCGGTACAGGTTCAGGGATGCCAGTCCAGCAATCACGTGTGCTGGTGATGCCGATGTTTGGTATCTCGAGTACCCAGAGAGGAGTTTGAACAAGCTTGCTTGGGATCTTCGCCCTCACGAGACTGCGTGCAGTGGATCCGCTGAATGTACCAGACACTGGAGAAGAACCCAGTGCGTCGCTGCTGGATGTACCTGGGCCAGAGGAGTTGTTGCCACTTCTGACGAGTCCGTTAAATGCAGGCCTGAAGACACCGACTGCATTAGATTAACTGGTCCACTCCAGGTTCCAATGACTACGGCAAACGTTGAATTCAGCGGATTTACGGTCTCGTCACTCAGAAACATTGCAATTGGCAATCCGCTGATTGATGGTTACTGTGTTTCAAGGGATGACGCTACTGCTTGCGCTGGCAGAGTCCAGGCTGATTGCACTGGGAGCTGTACCTGGGTCAACAAGGTTACCCCAACTGAGATGCTGGCTCAGATGTCTGTTACTGTTACTTGCCAGACCACCCCACCAACTAAGGTATGCAGGACTAAGCCATTGGTACTGAGCAACGCTATGAAGTGCTCTCGTTGTAAGTTGACCATCCCGGCATCCAGCTCACCGAGATCGGGCAGCAGAACGATGATCGCTGGAAAGCAGATGAACGCATCCCCATACACGATGCACAACATTAACGCCATTACTGTTCTTGTCACCGGACCGGGTGGTGAGCAGCTTGCTAACGGTGACGAGGTAAGCACTGGAACTGAAATCTATTTGAAGCAATCGAGATTTGTCAACAACATTAACAGTCCAAGAGACGTTCTTGCGGATGCCACCCCAATTGCCGCAGCAGCACTTGACGGGCAGTACTCGGGATACTTCGGGGCTTCATTTAGTGGCCTTGACTGGACCGTATACAGTTCCCCTGCCGTGTTCTGGGTGACAGCCGTCCACAGGGATGGTGTTTGCCAATCCAGTGAGCCATGGCCGATTAACGTTGTCCCAGGTACCGCATGCAAGTTTGCGATTAAAAGGCAGCCAGCTACTGTGAGAGCGGGAACTGTGTTCTCTGTTACTGTTGCCCTTCACGACGGTGTTTCAAACCCAAGTGGGGGATTTGGAAACGTTGCGTACTGTGATGTCCAGAGGAACCAGTGGAGATTACCAGTAAAGACTAAGGGCAGACTCATCAGGAGTGTCGACGCCCTCAACTGGAACGCTTGTCAGTCTGTATGCAAGGGCGATGCCCGCTGCACGGCTTGGAACTTTAACACCCGTGGGGTCTCTTTTGCTGATGCCGAAGATGTGACCCAACAGGTTCCAGCAAACACCTGTCAGCTATTCAGAGGACTGTCATACATCCCAGACAATGGATGGGCACAGGTTGCATATGGTATTACTGGTCAAATTGGTGGTATTCCTTGTCAGGATGCCTTCCTAACACTTGACGTGTTTACGCCTACGTTGGGAACTCCGGAGGGAACTTTGTTTGATGCCGGAAATTTCTTGGGAGCGAGAAGATGCGTGAAGGTCCCTCTCGAGTTCAGACTGACGAGCATGATTCACACAACTGGACCTAGTTGCAACAGGTGCTGCCGTGACCAGGGTGCTACTTCTGTTGCTATATTCGACAACCAGTGTGGATGTATCTTTGATGGGGAGTACCCACCTGCTCAGGGACTTTGCCAAACTACGGTCGGGAACGGATTGAACGTCATCGTTAGGGACATCATTGAACCATTCCGTGAGGCTATCGTCAGCCACAGAGTTAACTTCGGAGGTCTCTGGCACAACAGAGCTGAGACTATTAGATTCGAGTTCACTCACTCCATTCCTTCTACGATGTCGAGATGTGGACCTTCCTACAGTCAGGACATTATTGTTATTCCAAACGATCCTCATCACATGAACATTCTTTCTGTTCCAACTGAGTGGCACGTATCAGAGTGCGGGACTGCTGATGGTCCGATAGAGGTCAGGCTTGAGATTGTTGATTTCTGGAACAACGTGGTTCCAGTTTCTCACAGAGTTGTTGCTCAATTGAGACAGGGAACTGGTGAACTTGGAGGAAATGCTGTGCTCGCTGTGAATGGTCTTGTTACCTTCCGATTCACTTACGACAAGGCTGAAGACATTAGAATCTACGTCGTCAACACGGATCTGGTGGAAGGGTTCCCCACATCATCTGGGGTTGCGGATGCGTCCCAACTATCTCAGGGGGGACTTTCGCAGTGCTCCAGGCCCTGCTCTGGCAACTCGTGCTTGCATCCGACTCCGCGAGTCTGTTGCAACTCTCTCCCAGAAATTAAGATGCTGACGGGTCCTGCTCTCAGGCTGAAAACCCTTACTCAGCCGCCAACGGAAATCAGATCATACGGAAACGGTGACTGCGAACCGTTCCAGTACGAAGTTGAGCTCCGTGACAAGTGTGGTAACAGAATCACCGACGCTCGATCGGGCAGGTTTAACACTCACGCCAACGCCGCACTGGCGTTGTCGATGAGAACGTTGCAGCCAGAGAAGTATGTGAACAACGACCCAGAAACGAAGTACACTCAGATGTCTAACTTGATCTTAGTCCAAGGTCATGCTGTCATCAAGGGAGCTCACTCCCTTGTCGACTCTGGCATCGCATTCACTATTTCCCTTGACGGAGTTCCTGCTATCAGGCCTGCCATGCCACAGGCCATCAAGGTCAACCATTGTATCCCAAGAAGGCTCCAGATCATTTCTCCAAAGGCGTGCAACGACGAAACCCGATCAATTCCAGTTGTCGGAACGAGGCAAACGATATTCGATTTGAACGTCGCTGTGTTGGATGCCGATGGAAACGTTTGCACGACTGAGAACCCAATGTCGGTAAGCGACTTTAGCTGTAAGACGGGATCGTTGTCCGGTGGAAACTACGCTACGATCTCGGGAGCGTTGAACCTCAACAAGTGTATGCTTGCATGCGCCGATGAGGGAGCGAAGGACTTTGCAATCGTTAGGGACACCGGTTGTTACTGTTTCAGGTCAGATGTTCCAACCTACCCTGATGCAGACGCATTTCAGTGTCGGGTCGGATGTCCAGGTGGTGAATTGGAGTGCACCAATCCTGGGACTTTTGCGGTCTACGAGTTGAGAACTTCATACTCAGAGGTTCGATACGCCGTATCGACACGGGCAGCTGACTTTGCTAACGTGGACCCGAGGGTTGGCGGAACCGCTCCAAATGCCTTCGCCGGAAGGGGAGGAGTTCTCAGTGGTTCCCTCACTAACGACGTTGATGTTGGATACGCTCTCTTTGATGATGCTATTTGGATTCCAGATGCTGATGTCAGAAGTGCGTGTTTGGCTGATGCCTCAGCTAACGAAAGGTGCGATGGTCAGACAACACTCGTGGTTTACGATGGATATGGTGCGCTTGATGGTGATAGCTGTGATGTTGTAGTCAAAAACGACGAAGTTATTTGTCCATTCCAGCAACTTACCGTCAGAGCTGGAGAGGAATTCGATCTGTCTGCTTACATTAGAAGCAACATTGCAGGGGGTATGCAGGCTGCTACCATCTCCATCAGTGTCTTTGATGAAAGTGGTGAGATGGTTGTGTCTGACGACACTTTGTTCAAGGCGGAAACGGCATTCCCTTCTTACTTCGATACCATGACTGTTTCAGCATGGAGCAGTGAGAGGAAGTCTAATGGTGTTACTACTTACACTTTGACTGTTGACCCAACTAGAGTCCTATCTGAAGCAGGAAAGGTTTGGTTCCCTCGCATGAAGTTCAATTCAAGAATTCCTGGAGTCTTCAGTGATGACGATCAGCCCAACCTTGTGAGAAGAAAGATTACGATCCAATCTGACTTCGCTGAGGAGTGTGAGATTGCGGTGACCGTGTTGCCAGGAAGGGTTGATAAATGTTCCCGCAGAGGACCAAAGCAGTGCGCCAGAGCCGGTACAAGCTTCGACTTCACCTACACCGCACGTGATACCTACGGCAGCGCTGTTGTCCAGGACTCTGCTCGCTGTGTGTCAACTCGCATGGGCTCCTGTCCTGCGGGAAGTCTTCCGTTTTTCCCTCAGCACCGTGAGTGGAAAACAATGGTCGGTCCTCTATTCGATTCGTCGTTGTTTTCTCAGGAAATTGTTGTTGGTGTTTCCACCAGATACGTAAACAATGTTCGTGAGTTGATCACCAGAGACAGCCACCTGTACTTAAATTCTCTCGGATTCTGGGTCGACGACGCCGGCGTGAGGCTTCCAGCTGGTCAGCATCCATTTGAAGACAGCAGATCGTACGCTCAGATTGTTGAGGCTGTTGCAACTGGTGGAGAATGCATTGCCATTAGAAGAGAACAGGTGATTACCCCGGAGTCTGACAACGGTGCTGTCAAGTACTCGATGAAGTTGGTGCAGTGCGCAGCTTCACCGGAAGTGCTTTGCGTTGAGGAATCCGTGACCAGCTGCTCAGGTTTGGGAGCCACTGTTGTTCAACAGGCGTCGGCAACGTTGGCACTTACCCAGGGTACCTCATCTTTGATCGGTGAGACTTCAGCCTTCTCCGAATCCGGAAGATTCGACTTCTCGCTAAGATACACGAAGTCCGAGGAAATCAAGGTAATGGCTACCATTTACAGGGCTGATGGATCCGCCATCACCTGTGAAGACGCTGAGATGACCGTTGACATCGCTCCTAGCAAGCCAAGGACTCTTACCTCGACGATTACGGCGACCAACCCTGTTAGTCCGGGAGTTGTTTGTATTTCCTGCAGTCCGATTGATGAATTCTCAATCACCGTAAGGGCATGGGATGAGTATGGTAACCTTGCCTCAAGAACATGTCAGGAGGCAGACAAGTGGACTTCACTCATTGGAAGGTTGACCGTTTCAGTTACCAGGGGAGACGGATTCATCGTCACGAGCTCCGATTCCGACAACGCTTCTCCAGCACTCCACACGGCGGTTACAAATGGATTACTGTTGGTGAATGGAGTGGCTACTTTCAGTGGTCTCAGATACACCAGACCTGGAACTGCTACCTTCCAGGTCGACACACCCAACTGGATTACTAACGGTTTAGGTTCTAAGCCGGCACCACCAACTACCAGTCTTCGCTTCGAAGCATGCAACCCTCGTGGAATCAGAATTACGAAGTACGAATCACTGCCAGTTGCTGGTAAGCCATTCGACGTCGAATTCGAAATACACGATCAGTACGGTAACGTCCTTACTATTGACCACGGGGGTGTTGTCGCGAGAGTTATAGCCGGGTTTTCTTTCTCATACGGAAACGGATACCAACCGAGCTCGGCAACATCCTTCACCGCCACTGAAGTACTAAACACTGCCAAGTACACCACCGATCCAGGTCGCTACGCCTACGTCATCACCCATACTGGTGTTGTCTACGTAGAGAAGGAAACCAACGTCGACAGAAATGGATTTATTGTGACTACCCAATCCAAGCAAATCTTTGAACTTCAGACTCGCCTGGAAGAATTCATGCGGGTTACGGCGTCGACGATTTTCGCTACTTGCACACCTGTGGGAATTACATTCGATCAGGAAGTAATTGGAAACATGCGTCACAACGAACCTTATGAGTTGAGGGAATTGAGATACGACACTTCAGTCAGATTCGATGAGCCGTTTGACTACGGTGTCAGTGCCAGTCACTTCGATAGGTTTGGAAACCAAGGATTTGAGTGGCACCGTTACGGACCGATTGAGTGCCGACTGGAAGTCTCGGAGGCCAGGTTTGATGCCGTTGAAGGAGAAACGTTCCGCGCTGAGGCCCCAACATCTGACAACAGGGCAGCTATTGAGATTACTGTTGAGCAGGAGGGTTTCAGTGTGGCAACTGCCACCGCCGAGTTCTTGGATATCTCCGGCTTGGAAGAGGGAGAGGTCGTTCTCGAGTCAATCAACGAAGTCACCCCCAGCGCAACTTCGGGTGCCGACCGTCATCTGTCGCAACAAGGCACGACTTACCTCGTCCTGAAGTTTGTTATCACCACCCCAAGAGCGTACCTCATTGCGGTTCAAATTGTTACCATTCTAACAACGTGTGCTGACAGACGCTCTGTTGATAATTCATACAATAACTGCAGAGGTAGACTGAACGTCGTTATCTCTGCGAGATGGTTCTTAGTCGTCATTTACAGACCGAGAGTTACTGAGGGAGAACCAGACTTAACCCCTCTCGACAGTTCACCACAGGAAGCTGCCACCATTCAGAGCGGTAGGTCGGCGAGAAAGCTGATGGCTGCCATCGATGACCACTTGGCTCAGTTCCCACTTGAGCGTGGACTCACAAACTCACTGATTAACCCTGACCCACTTACTGGAGCATTTCCTCCTAAGGAGTTCTACATTCCGACCTTATTGATGGGAACAACATCTGACCTCGGCTCACCAACGGGATCTGTTCCATTCTACAGTAGTTACGTCTGGTTTAAGGACACCTTCACCAGAAGGTCATTGGGTGAATTCAAGTTAGTACTCAGCTGCCAGCGTCTTGATGAATTGAAGGTAAGAACTGATGATCCAATGGCTCCGTTCACCTACTGGAAGGAGACCGGTTGGATTGAAACCATTCAGAATGCCATCGTCATTATCACCGAGCCAACTCCGAAGAATGCGGATGCCTGCAGAAGAGCTGGTGACCAGTTTGCGTACCAGGTTGAATTGTTGCGTTCTACTCACGAGGAACTTGTCTCCACTCCTGCCGGGGCAAGGGTCATGGTTGATTTGAGAACCGTGGACGGTCTTGTGTCGAACGGTCCATTCGCTTGCGATGCTGCCATCTCCACCAGACCGCACACCATCACTTGCACTTTGAACACCGTTGATGCCACTCCGGTAGGAGCCATCAACGGACAGGTTGACAGAAGCGCTGCCTGGACCAGAAGGGGACGCATCTTGGCTAGCTTCAGACACGACTACGCAACTGGAGGTGAGGGATACACTCCAGCTTTCGCAACTGAAGCTGTTCAATTCATCCACGGCTGTCCAAGAAACATTGTCGTTGACTCTTCTTTACCTTCGGAGGTCGTCATCCACCGTGGTTTCACTGTAGCTGTTCACCTTGAGGATAGGTTCACCAACGTTGGTGGTAACTTCAACATCAGGGTGCGTGCTTTTATCGAGAACCCATTCAATGGGGACGGCACGTTGAGATTTACTACCGCAGCTGAATTAGAGGCTGTTGAGGTTTCCCAGTTCCAGTCTTCTGCCCAACAGGACGGAGGTCACCAATTCGTCGATCAGCTGACTGTTGGCGGCGAAGCGGTCTTCGGTGGGCTGTACGTATCTGCTGACTTCCTGAGGACCTTGCCAACAACATCCCAGGGATACATCTGGTTGGTTGCCTACGCAACTCACGGACAAGAGGGCACCTGCGATGGAGCGAACTCCTGTTCATTGTCCACCTACTGCCTCGGAATGGGAGAGACCGAGGGACTGTTTGGTTGTCTGTTTGAGAGACTCCCTCCAATTCTGGTCACTCCGGATATTCCGCAATCCTGCAACATCCTTGCATCCCCTGACTACGATGGTGTCGTTGCCGGACCAAGATTCTCGTTCCCAGTTGAGTACGACCTCGTTGACAGATGGGGAGTGCGTGTTCACGAGGTTCCATATGCAACGGAGTCATTAATCTATTCAGTTGCGGCTGGTAATTCCGCCAACAGAATTAGTGAACTGCTCTTCGACTTCAACTTCTTTGATGAGATTCAGTACCGCAGGGGATCGCTAAGAAGCGTTGCATTGCGCGAGCCAATTAGTTTCACCGGAGACGTAGTTTCTGTTCCACTTCAGGCAACTGCGGGTGATGAGGTGACCATTTCCCTCGTACATCGCATTGTTGGAGCTGAGGTTGGTACCCAGTTCAACATTGTTGAGCTGTACGAACCTACTATGGGAGACGATTACGCTTTCTTGACACTGAAGTCTACCCTTCTTGCTAATGGTAACTACTTACTGGCTATGACTGTTGGTGAAGTGGTGTTCACGGGAGCTATCCAAATGTCAGGGGAGAGCACATTCAGCGGACTGGAATGGTACACTCACTCTGCTGATGAGATGAAGATTGTCCTAAAGAGAGATGAAAACAGAAGAGTTACCGATGTTTCTATTACTCTCAGCTGGCAATACAGAGTAACTCTGGTGAGAACTTCTGCCGACGACGTCGCGTTGCCAATTGTATCTCAATTCAAGACATTGGTATATGGAGATAATCATGTCATTGCATTCGGTGCTGATGTGTACACAACTGCTACTGTCGATGGTAACGTACACTGGACCCGTTACCTGAAGGCAATTGGTGAACCATATGTTCAGGACAGCACATCAAATGTTGGATTCCTCGTCTGGGCTCTCGGAGTTCCATTCACTGTAAGTGAGACGATGTTCACAACAATTCCGTTCTTCGATGGCTTCCCGCTGGATGTGTCGTTCTCAGCCAACCGTCGCTGTGTTGCTGCTGCTGGTGGCGTCACCGAACCTGCAAACTGCATTCACGAAGGATTACAATTCACAAGAAGAGTCGAAGACTTGTGGTATCCTGTCGCTCATGAAGACTTCAGAATTGTTGTTGGTGTCTATGACCTCCGCTCCCGTTTTTTTGTCTCTTGCCGTACTGACATCATTCACGCCAGACCAGGTCCACCACATGCTCTGAAGTGTTTGGATGTCCAAGAGATGGTATACACAAGGGAAGCTTGGCACTCATCTGTTGGATTAGTTGATTTTATGGGCAACTCCATTGATTGCTTTGAGTCCTTTGACGAAACCAGAGCATCCGTCTTCCCATCGAAGGAGTATGACTGCACGATGCACACGGCCACTGTCTCGGTCCTCAACAAGGAACCAGGCCAGCAGCTTCTCACACCAGCGAGTATGACGACCACTTCGTTCAACAACGTTGGTGTTGCTGGGTTCTCTGTTCACTATGCCCAGCCTCCAATGGACCCGCTCACCAACGGAGGAGCTGGTTCACTAACTGTTGGACAAGCTCTACAGAGCTTCGGAATTGATACATCTGTGGCTGGAAATGAAAACACTGGAGGATGGGATAACTTCGTCTCGACAGTCGATGAAAGAGTTAACTTTGTCGGTGACTGGGTCGTTGCTGCACCTGTTGCTGGAAGCATCGGAAACTACTTCACTGCCAGCACAACTGCCGCGGAACCGATACTTCACATGAGGTACGTCACGAACGGTAGAAAGTTGATTACCGGAAACGCATGCGATACATCTTCCCAGAATATTTGCAATGCCGAACAGGCACCGGAGACCAATGACTGTTGCCGTCTCCACCAACCTGGTAGAATCATCCCACTCAGATCATACTCCGTTCAGTTTAAGCACAGAGTGTCGGCATCCGCAAACAGACACACTGGTCGCGTCGAGGTATCGTACTGGAGAGATATCAGAGGAACTGAGCAATCTGCGTTGTTGAACACCTTCGTTGTTGAGATTCCAGCCACTTCAACTGGCGCTGGCTGGGTCACCAACGCGTTGGCTCACACCGCTCCAGCTCGTTCGAACTACGTCTCGATTAGATTGGTTTGCGATAGAACTGAGGATCTTGCTTCAACTACTTGCGGTATTGACTTTGATGAATTTAATCTCGCACTGCTTGTTGAAGAAGAGGAGGTCAGTCTCCTGTACACTACAACTGTTCCCCGCCAGAATGACGCTGCGGCTGACCGCAAGTTGGTACTCGTAGCTGAGTGTGGACCAACTATTGTCAGAACTCGTACTCTTCCTCCAACACCAAAGATTGCGACTTGCACTCCTGCCACCTGCAACAACAACGGATACTGTGGTGGAAACGACCCAGCTTGGTCGTGTCCAGCTGAATTGGAGGGCTTGTTCTCACCTTTCTGTTGCAGAAGAGCTCTGTCATTCTGCTGTGGTGGACTCATGCGCGACACCGCTGATTCTGAATTCCGTTCCAAGTGTGGAAACCGGTTCTGCTCTGGAAACGGAGGCCAGTACCCGCTTCCGCCTCCATGTAGAAACTGTCACAGAAACGACTTGTTGGGATACTGGGACGGTGACAACTGTGAGAAGTGCGCTGAGGGATACTACGGAGAGAGATGTCAGTTCCGCATCTGTCCAATCAACGAGCAGAACGGAAAAGAGTGCTCTGGACACGGTCTGTGCCAGAGCAACGGCGAGTGCACCTGTTTTGGAGACAGACAGATCGAGAACACTGCCGCTGTTCAGGCTTTGAGAATTAACAACGATTATCTGAGATTTACCGAAGACTTGACTATTCCAGCATTGAACACACGTGACAACATCGTCTACGAGTCTTGTGACACAATCTTGAGCGCGTACGCAACCGGATCCCTTGCTGGTGTTACTGGCGCTGCTTTGGGTCTTCCTGACGAAGGAATATTCGCTCTCGGTAGTTCAGACACCACCAGCAGCGACTACTTCTGTAGATTCCTCCGCACCCGTCTTGGAAACTACGTTGGTGGAGCTGTTGTTGGAGGAGCGTACAAGCTCGGATCGGGTACCCTGGCCAGCAACATGTTCAACTTGGATCGTACCGGCGAGGCCACCGGATACATGCCACTTGCTGACTTTGGTGCACCTGCTGTAAGGGGAGCCTCCTTATTTGCCACGACTGTTGGCCGTCTCTGGCAGCTCACTTCGCTTCAGGATGGCGGCGGTGTTGCTGGAGGTGCTTTCACTAGAACTAGCGGTACCCAGGCCTGGAACTCGGTCATCTTCGCTACCAACCCACGCAACCCACAAAACGCCCCGGAGTGGATTCAAATCGACAGCGATGTTCTGTTCGCTGCTCTCAAGACTGTCACCGCTTCGGCTACGGAGACGTACGAAATTATCGCTCTGAAGAACAGCAACACCATGACTCCATTGGCCACTGTTTGTGTGTACTCTGGAGGTAGGGATGAAAATGGTAACCTTATATTGGTTGGTATCTTCTCAGACTGCAAGCCACAGAGTGACTCCGTTGTGAGACGCCAGCGTCACACCGCGTGGCCAATGTGGTACGGGGAGGGAGCCACAGGTAGAACTCAGAGCGTGTTGGCAAAGTCTATGAGGGTTCTGTTATCAAACTCTGGAGAGGGAGTAAGATTCACTGCTGACCAATTGAGGTGGGAGATCTCCGGAACCGCGTCCATCCCAACTCAGACTGCCCAGAGGGCACCAGCCAGCTTCTCGACATCTATTAAGGGAGTCATCGGAGGTAGGAAGAACTTCAGGTGGTCAACCTTCTCGGGAACCACCACCATGAAGCTCACTCACGGTGTTGGTCGCGTTGTCAACTCTTTCGAGAGAGGTGCTTCGTTCAGAGGACTTCCATCTACTCTTGTTGAGTTGTCGAGTGTTGGGTTCGTACTTTACGCGAGGGCTCCTGCGAATGTGAGAGGACAACTCTCCCTCTTCACCGCGGAGGGTAGAAAATACGTTCTTCAGAGTGACATCACTTTCCCAGTTGTGAGCGACGGAAATTACGTACCTGTGATAGTTACTGTTCCAAGTAGTGTTGGAATTCAAGTTGACGATCTACCAGGAGCACAAACGGTTCTCGAATTTACTTCAACTGGTGAATTGGGAAGTGAAGTTACCTACCACGGCAGCACTATGCAGATTAAGTACTACAGGGTACCACCACTTGAGGACTTCTCTGTTGAGATGATGTTGAGGATGTCTCATGGCAACCAGGACAGCCCAATGAACATCTTCACGAGCGACCGCTCGCAGGAAGGCGGTGGGTTCATCGCCATTGACCTCAACACCGATTCTGCGGGCAGACCAACTCCAGCTAGTGTTCGGGTCAGAGTAATTGATTCATTAGGAACCAGTCTTGAATTCACTACTGAAGGTCTCTTTACAATGTACGGTAACCGTTGGGTCCGTTTGAGAGTTGAAGTCAACCTGGAAGACGGAGAGGTGGGCGTCTTCCTCGGTAAGTCGAAGTTGGAGAACGGACGCAAGGCATTCACTCAGATGAACTCCAATGCCATCTCTCGTGGCCGCCCTACGATGAGAGGATTCAGCAATCAGATTGCTCAGGATACTACTTTCGGTACTTCTGGTTTGAGATTCAGCGGATGGATGAGAGAGATCATCGTGGTGGCAAACGACGTGGTCGTCGAGAAGTTGAACATGCCACTTGCGATCATCTCTCCAGCCACCGCTTCAACTCTGGCTGACTTCTCCCTTTTTGCTGCTCCGGGAATAGTCTACGATGCAACTTCAAGAGCCGTAGTGCCACCAGCTGGTACCAGCTTTGACGGTGTAATTGCTCGTGTCGTACCAACCAGTCTGGGAGTATGGGCTGGTGAGATGTGTAACATCTGCAAGGATGGATGGTATGGTTCCTCATGTAACAAGATGAGTTGTGAAACTGCAGCGGACTGTAACAATGCTGGTACCTGTGTCGAACGCACTGGAACTGTTGGACTAGTGACCTTCACATGGAGGCAGTGTGTGTGTTCTGAAAATTATGATGGCGAGGAGTGTGAACGCTGTCTACCACCACCAGTTGTTGGTGCTCCACGACTTGACGCACAGGGAAGAGTTGTTGGAATAGTCTGCACCGCAGGTAATTGCCCACCAACAGACCCAGCCACCGGTGAGCCACAGTGTGCTAGAGGAGGAAAGACCGTTGAGGGTGAATACTTTACTGGCGAACCAACTGTAGTAGTCGAATGTTTCGCCCAATTGCAACCACTTTGTCTCCCACCACAGGCGCCGCTCGATGAGTGTGGTTGCCCAATGACCCCAGTTCCGGTCTGCCGTGAAACACCAGCAGCTCCGGCACTTTACCAACCAGCCGAACCACTTGCATACGACTGCAGAGGTTACGCTCAGCTGTACGTCTCGTGTCCTACCGAGGAATGTGGAAGGGCCTCTGTAAACGCGCCTGTTTGTGCTGCTGACACTGCGGGAGCTCGTCAGTACCCAGGTTACTGTTACACTGAACGTGCGGAGGGATGCAGTTCTACTGATGTAACTGTTGCTGCAACTTTTGTGGAAGCAAGGACACGTGGTTGGAATCTCAGGAGATGGTTGAGGTTTGTTGGAGACTGTCCAGGACTCTGCGCATCGCCTGCCTTCCAGCAGGAGGGAGGAAGCTGTGGAAGGTGTGCGGAAGTTAAATTGGAATTCCAAACCATTCCATGTGCGACTGTCCTTCGGGACCATGTTCCACAACAGAAGTTTAAAGAAGACTTCTGTGGATGTGGATCTCCAAGAGTTCCGGTCTGCGACTTGAGTACTACTATCGAATGGGACTTCGCTAACGGTGATGTGACTTGCCAGGCAACGTGCCCTGACTGGGTTCAGTTATACAGCGATGGAGGTGTTGAGGTTGACGTGGCAACTCAGGAGATCATCGTCGACTGTGGTAACTGGCCAGCACCAGAGTGGACACAGCTTCCATGCAGTCACGACGGAACCGATCCTTGTGAATGTGATTTGCCAAGGTTCCGTTGCAAGGTTGACGACGACGGACAAACTACTGAAGGTTTCTGTACCGACAACAGTTGCCCAACTTGGGGTCCAGCACCACAGGTTGACTGCCGTGGAGCCCTTCCACCGAAGGTCAACCAGGTTGTCGAACACGTCTGTGGATGTGACTGGCCAAGGGAACCAGTTTGCGCCCCGGGCACTGGTCCAAGAATCTTTTGTAACTTGGCACCGCCACCTGCTCCAGTTGATTGCTTGGGTAGATCGCTGTTGAACGAACAGATTTGGGTACCTGGGGTTCCAAGACACACCTTCACCAGAGCATGCAACCTGTGCGGTTCAACCTCGCACAGCAGACAGTGCGTTGAAGGAACTCAGTGTCCAAAGCCGTTCCCGTGTGCCCAGGAGCCAGGTTCCGACAAGGCGCCTGGTGGAATCGCTTACGGCGTTCCGTGTCCAACACCGACGTACGTTGACATCGATTGCCAGGGAGGATACCTTCCGGCAATTGTCACTGAGGCTTGTTGGTGTCCACCGGCAACGATCCCAAGATGTGTCACGGAGGAAACTTGCTTCGGCAATGCCACCAAGTGCGGTGCCTACGTCTGTGGTAAGTCTCGAAGTGTAACTCCAATTCCTGGAGACAGATGCAGAACCACCTGTTCACTTGACGGGCACTGTGTCGAAGGATTTATCTGCATTGAGAACGAGTGTACTCCGGTTGGAACTGTCGCCCCGCCACTGGGTGGATGCAAGGCCGACCCAAGCATCTGCGAGCCATTCGCTTGCGACGCCGTAACTGGAGGATGCATTACTGAGTGCTTCACCGACAGGCATTGTTTGGGAGGTGCAACTCTCGCTAGAAATGAATCGGGTTACAGATGTAGTTTTGCTACCCTCTCGGGATTGTCTCCGTTGAGTGCCTTCCAGCAGATCGGAGCAACTGACGACGTCGCCACGCAGAGAACACAGCCAGCTAACTTGTGTGGTTCTTCGGGTACCGCAACTGGAGGAGGAGTTCAAACCGAACCGGGTAGATGTGTTTGGACTACCAGGGATTCTAACGCCTGCTTCTCCCAGAATGGTGCGACTAACGGATGTGGTTTGTACGCATGTGGTAAGAACAACACTCAGATCTACTTCGCTAACGCCGCATGCAGAACATCGTGTTCAAACGATGCTCACTGTAGCAGTTTGGCTCACTGTCAGAGATCTACAGGAAGCTGTGTTACGGGGTCTGCTGGATCTCCACAATCATGCAGCACGAAGGATTACGACTACTGTACTCCATACGCATGTGGAAAACACATTACTCTCTCACCACTTTCAACCGCCGTTTGCAGAACTGACTGTACTGAAGACGGTCACTGTTTGTACTTCTACACGTGTAGCATGGGTAAGTGTGTTTCGACTGACGTGATTAACCACGCTCATCAGGCTCCTCCTGCAATCTCACCAACCTGCTACACCGAGGGACAGGAGTTCTTTGGTAACCCATGGAGGTGCTTGAGAGTTCCACTCGCTTTGAACGGCGACCCAGCAGCCAGATATGCCTTTGTTCCTCCTCGCAGTCCACCGGCACCGGTCATTAAGAGCAGTATTGTTTGCAACAGGCACTCTGACTGCCATCCATACAGATGTGGTTCAATTAGAGGAGTTCCTGACTACGAATTGGCTCAGGACACCTGTCAGATTACTTGTGAGATCTTCGATGACTGCTCTGAAGGATTCGCTTGTTTCAACAAGTTCTGTATCCAGTTGAGAGCACCTGCTGCTCCATGTTCGATTGACCGTCAGTGTGCTTCGGGACACTGCGTTGATGGAATCTGTTGTAACACTGCGTGTGACAGTCCATGTCAGACATGCAACAACCTCGGTGTTTGTGGATGGGTTGATGTTGGAACTGATGATAGAAATGACTGTGGTTCGTGTATGACTTGCGTTGAGGCCATCGCTGCTGAGAACGACGGATCGCTCCGTACCTGCGGACTGGTGAACGATGGAATTGACAGAAAGTTCGACTGCGGAAACAACGGAGTTTGCAACGGAAATGGTGCGTGCCGCTGTGACGCCAACCTCGAAACCGGATTCTGGGCAGGAGAAAAGTGTGACCGCTGCTTCAGGGGATACTCTGGTCCGCTGTGCACAAGGATTGATGCTCGCTTGGCGCCACCGGCACCAGCAACCAGAGGAGCTCCTCCACAGACGGTGAACGCCCCCCTCACTGTTGAAAGAAGAGCTATTCAATTCCCAATTAGAGTTCTCGACTTCTCTACTCAAATCATTCCAGGAAACATTCACAACCTTGTCGGTGAACCAGATGCTGCTGAAGACTACTACGTGCAGGATGAACCACACAGAAGCGCTGCTTGGGAACCAGTTCAGGTATGTTTATTTGTTATATCATCGTTTTGTGGAAAGAGTGAGTGAACACCGCGGTCGGGGAGTTTTCTACTTTGTCAGAAATGGAAAAAAAAAAAAAAAAAAAAAAAACAATCGCACCACAACAAAAACAGTACTACTGCGACCGTAGAAGAACTTACAAGGGACCATGCAGACAGCCAACCAGAAAGGTTGACTGGCAGAATGCGCTTCAGTACGTAGTGTTGGAGTACGAGGAGCCAGTCTACTTGTCTCAGGTATGTTGTTATTTACTTTAGTGAACTGATGTCTTTTATTATTATATTAGAATGTGTGGAGGAACGTGAGAGGAAAAAAAAAAAGAAGGCAGAAAAGTAGCAAACAACTAAACAACAGGTTTATGTATTCGAGAACGCTGAGCCAGGTTCCGTCGTGTCCATCTGGGCTCAGCCAGCGCAGAAGGGTGCTGATGCTTCCCCAGGTGGAGGTGCTCCAGGAAACGATGTCGTGGGTGCCACTGGTGTTGTCGGAGCCGCGGCCGCAGTCAGAAGACCAACAAACGTCAACGCTCAGGTACTTGAGAACGTCACTCCGGAAACCGCAAGCGCTGCTGCCACCGCCACCACCGTCCAAGCGTCTTCCGTTAACACCAATCCGCAGAACTTCGAACTCATTTGGAGCAGAGAGAACCCTGTATGTGTTTTTAGTTAGTTGTTGTAGTTGTTTCAGGGATTTAACGAAATCAATGTCGTCGTTGATATTTTAGTTCTAATTTAGGATATTTCTTTTGGATGAAAAAAATATTCGGAAACCAAAAGAGAACAAAAAAAAACAGGAATTCTACACCGAATCCATCTCTCGTATCTACACACCTGCTTCAAACGCCAACCCGTTTGCACACCCAAGCACTCCGGTGTTGTTGCGTGCAGGAGACCCAGACTCTGCTGTTAACGTGCAGTGGAAGACGAAGGTGATCAAGTTGGTTATTCAGCCAAACAGCAACAGAGTTTCACAGATTGACTCGGTTGCCATTCTCGGATTCTCTGTCTCAAGTCTAAACAGAACTGGTGAATGCCCGGGAGCAACTTCCGTTCCAACTGGTAATGGAAGAACCATCGACGTCATGTGCAACGGTAACGGTGTTTGCAGAGCAAAGGGATGTGAGTGTAAGGGTAACTGGGATGGTGCCGACTGTGGTAACTGCAAGTTCGGATGGGCCGGTGAGGACTGTGAAGTCAGCGTCGTCCGCAGCGTCCCAGCGATCAACTTCTGCGCCGTCGCCATGTTCGAAGACCTTCAGGACTTCGAAGGAGACACTCTTGAGATTCGTTGGATGATCCAGGACTACACTTTTAGATCATCGAGAGTTATGAGACCTCGTCATTTTGGTACTAAGTTTGTGTCACCACAAATCACTTTGGGTGACCATTCTCACGTTCGTATCCAATCTGGATTCTTCATTATGGACATGCCAAGATCTGAGGACTCTGGTGTTATCTCTCGTGTTGCAAGACGTAGAACTTCAGCTCCAGGTAGAGACAGAACTGAAACTGAGAGACAAGAAGATGGAGAGAGAGTTATCTACTTGAAGAGAGCCCCATATGTCACTGGTGTGAACGTTATCGGTTCAGGAAAGGGAGACACTTCTGATCAAATGGACATCACCACATCATGGGATTCTTCAACTCTCAGTGTTGAATTTGAGATCTGGTCCCCAGATATCGCTGACAACGCCAACAGAGGAAACCACAGATTCACTCTCACTTACTTCATTGTTGAATCATGCACCTACCCATCACAGTCGGGTACCGACAACCCAGACACGGAATTGAACTAGACTCATTCTCAGTGTCATTTTTTGATCCTCCCCTCCCATTCTCACCTCCAAAAACCACCCGTTCTTTTTTTTTTTTTTTTTTTTTTTTTTTTTGCCTTTCCGTATCGTTCACGCGGGTGAACGATTCCGACCGAACCATACTTCAGAAAAGAAGGAAAATTTAAAAACAAAAGGAAGAAAAAAAAAAAAAGAAAAGGTGAAACCTATTATATGATTCCCTAATGTAATCGCCATGGAATCATGGCAGGGAATAATTGAATGAAACAGAAAAGGAAACCAATCATTGATCCCATCCATCTCCTTGGCATCCCCCCCCCCCACCCCTTCACCTTCTAGAATGGAAGAGAGGGTTTTTGCCACTGCTTTGTTTACGTTTTTTTAATTTTGTTTTCGTGTTTTCCATTTGAAAAGCTCTGTACCTGCACCTCCCAGGGGGAACCGCCGTAAACAGCTTATGTTGTGTTGCGTTGTGTTGTGTTGTGTTGTGTTGTTTTGTGTTGTGGAATTATTGTGTCGCCTGCATTTGGGTGATGCTATCAACTTGCTAAAAAGATTTTCTATTTCTCTATACTGTTTTTTTTCCCTGTGCGATTCATGGAACAGGAAGGAGAAGAAGGAAAAAAAAAAAAAAAAGACAACAACAACAACAACAACAACAACAACAAACGGAAAAAAAAAAAAAAAAAAAAAAAAAAAAAGAAGAAAAAATAATGTAAGAAAACCGTAGGAGTTTTTTTTTGATTAAAGACGTTGCCTCAACGAAGGATGTGGGGTCTGCACTTTATTTATGTCAGAAGAGTATTTATCCCCCATCATGACCCTTTTTTGATGTCCTTCTTCTTGAAATGAACGAAGGTCCCAACCCCAGCCACTTGGGTTAGTCTGCAGCTTTGTTCCTGGAAGGAGTGAAAGAAAAAAAGAATGCTCTCTGTATGTGGGAAAAAGACGAAAATTTCGTTTTTTCTATCTTTTTGACGTCTTTTTTTGTTTGTGGAATTCGGCTAACATGAAATCAGGATGGTGGAGGAAGGTTCTTCGCAGTCTTTCCGTCCTCTCACCCGAGCCTGTTTTATTATGTGTGATGGTGTTCGCGAAACTCAAAACTGTTTATGGTTTTGGGCCACATACTTAGAAATTATTCTGTAGTCTATTTGAAGAGACTCATGGTTCTTCACGTGATTGACTTTTTCTTGCACTTTTCCTGGAAAGGAAGTGTTCCCCAGACAATACCATTCACGCAACACTTTGAGTTCTTGATTAAGCATGTAAGATATTTATTCTTGTGCGTCTCGTGGTTAAGGAGCTTCAGCTCTTTTTTTTTACCATTCGACTGCTGTCATTGCTTAACACTTCTTAGCACTGCAAATCATATGCAACACCAATAATGGGTTGGCGTTTAGTTGTTTTTTTACCTCCCCCCTCTCTCTCCCCTGATAACCCGTGCGTGGAAATCTCATGGTGATTTTCTGTAAAGCTACGCAAATGCGAGTTTTACGGAAAGACTTAGCACCGTGTAGTTACCAAACGCAATCTGCGAGCGATTTTATATCATATTCGAAACAGCTTCAGTTCAATTATCGTGTCCCGGAAGGGAGACGATCGGTCGGAGCTGTCTGCAAACTGTCTTGATTTAGTTTCCCCTTCTTTGCTCCCATTATTTTACTCCTTGATTTGCTTTCCTTTCCTTTCGAACTTACCTGGATGCTTTTTCTCGAAAATTCGAAATGTGGAAAAAAAATTCACAGAAAAAAAAGAAAAGAAAACAAGCTCGTTCACAATCTCACCCTCCAATTCCTTATCCCCATTCTAATTATGTGCATATTATAGTGATTGTCGCTTTTGCGGTATCAGGATCTTCGTTTCATTTTCTCACACAAGGTCTTGTTTTTGCATTATATTTGCAAACATTTTCCCTATAACCAGTTGCTCGGCTGCTGAGGGGTTGAAAGTTAATGTAAGGCTGGCTTTTTCCCTTCTGCACTTGCACTGTTCTGTAGCAGCTCTTTTTTGATGTTTCCGTCATTTGTTTGGTCTCTTTTTACGCTTTCCCCTCCACCCCCGCCATTCGATTTTTTTATTTTATTTCCTTTATCGAACATTCCAGCAAAGAGAAAAAAAAAAAAAAAAAAAAAAAAAACTGGTTGATATCAACAGGCAACTCCCTTTTATTAGTATCTGCAACTTTCTTGAGCCTTCAGGGTGCTTGTCATCATCTCCCTTTGTGGCGCTAGGAAGCAACAGTTGATGATCCGTTTACTTTTAATTATCATTTTTTCTTTTTACAGAAGAGAACACTGCAGCTAATATTTAAAAGAAAGAACAAGCAAACCGGATAGTCAGTTATTCATAGAAGCACAACAATCCTATAAAGGTAGATCGCAACTCCCTCTCAGCAGAAAGTCGTAAGCTAAATAACACATTACGAATTATATTATTTCTTCAGTATTCCATATCTGCTGAGTAAAATGGAAGAAAGTTGTACCCGTCAGCATTTGGTAGTTACGTTGACAGCCAACCCACCGACTGTTCGAGTTGTTGGTCCCGTTGCTGCCGAAACGGTTTGGAGGATGAAGGCTGCTCTGCAGTCAGAATTAACAAGTGGAAAAGGGTGGAGTGAATTGAGAGAAAAACCACTACCTCATTGGATAATTCGTTTTGACTCTGAACACGTCGATCCTGTTATAAAAACAAGTTTCCTACTACTACAGATAATTGAAACCTTAGAGACAAGAGTATGTGGAAAGTGGATGATACTTGATAGCCATGGCACAGCTGATCAAGCATTAATACCTGGTGCGAATGCTGCTTGTGTTAGACATCCTTTCTCTGATGATCCAGAGAAAGCATCATTCACAACAACTCTCTTCTTTGAGAGAATCGTAGAAACGAAAATTGTAAACAACTACTGTAAACATGAAGCCTCTACTCCTTCAGAGATCGCAACCCTTTCCTCAAAGGGGAAAGGCGTTACAGAGGAACACAAAGAACTAAAACTAATGCTACAAGGAATTGAAGCAGGCTACATAACTGTTAACATGCCCGATGCTGATGGACAAACAGCCCTTCACCTCGCATGCAGCATTGCACAAAGAATTGTTGCGGAAGATGCAAAAGAGAATATAACATTTTTGTTAGAAATGGGTGCCAATCCGATGTTGCTGAACCGAGACAAGGTCCGCCCCGTTGATTATGCTCTGAGGCAATCCGTACCTCACAGTGAGAATAATTGTTTGTTAGCGATCAATAAGTACCTTCTAATTGTACATAAGAAACTCATGGAGAGAAAGCCGCCCGACCCGATAGCTGAACTCAATCACAGTGATATTTCTGACTGCTGTTTTTCAAGAGTCGTGTCCAGCATGGTTTACTACTCATCTGATGTGTCAGCGTCGTTGTGTTGTAGAGATCTTGTGGGATGTGTTTCAGCTGTAGTCTTTACACCTCTTCCTCCGGGAAGTTCATTCATTGTAATCCCTTATAGTGATTCGTTACACACAGGTAGGGTACTTGATTATATTTTACTTAGCAATGGCTACCTGCTAAAAGTTGATCACAGAACTTCAGAACCAATTACTACGCAATATCAAACGGACTTTCGTTGTAAACGTAGACTGTCAACAATGATCTGGGTCGATGATTCCATAGCAGTTAAACAGAAATTGAACGCAAACGACACCCAGACATCACGTCGTAAGCTGCGGCCTACCTACTTGGATGCGATGAAAAAAGAGTTAGACAGTTTAGAAGAGGAAGATCGCGAGGCGGAAAAAACAAAAATTGGATCGAGATCGAGATCGAGTATTATTGATAGCGACACGGACATCTCTCTGGCATTTGCTAAGAACTTGTTGCTGTATCCGCATAATCAAATCGAAAGCAGTCAGGAAGAAAATACGAAGCCTGTTCCTGATACGTCTGACTTAGCAACACAGACATCATCATCACCTGGATGTTGGGTTGGTATACTTGCTGCTATTGTCACACAATCTGAATTAGATTTGCCATCTGGAGAAGTAGCACCTGACAGAATGGTTTGTCTTTACATCCCACCTTTGTGTGGCACCACCACCGATTCTGGAAAAGCCCTCTCTGACGCTATTCAAAAGGGATGGTCTGAACTCCCTTTCATTAAAAAAAGGGAATCAGACCAACCTCTCCGATCTTTAGAATTCCAGCTGACCCAATCCCAAGTTATTACATGTATCGGATCCAGTTCAAGTCCGGGCCAGGGAATAATTGCAATCGGATCAGAATCTGGAGGCTACGGTGTTTATAATTCTGTGACGATGGATTTTTCGTATGTAGAAGTTGATCCTTCTGAAATGAAGGAATCTCGTGGTAATTTAGAAGCGGACACGGAGCCTCTAAATATCTCATCTATAGAGGTGCAGTGTTCGAACAGTATCACGACTGTTATTTTATTCTCAAAAGGCATTTCCATTTTTGAAGCGAAACTACCTCAGGGAAATAAAGGTTCATCGCCACTTGTAGAAAAATATCGTTTTTCTAGGGGGCTTGAAACCTGCAGTGGCATTTTTCATCCAAATAATAAAAATTTAATTATTTATTTCAAAGATGGTATTGTATATTGTTACTGTACTAAGTTACAGCAGGTGTGTTGTGTAGCACCATTGCTTCTTACAACGTATGAGGTCGATCGAAAAAAAGAAGACGACGACGCATCTGATGTAGCGACACTAAGATACTCTTCAGGAACTCAGCATCTCTCCTTCTCATCTGATGGGGAATATCTTATGAGACGTAATGAAATGTATCATTGTGTTAGTATTTATTCATGGAGTCCGTTCTTTAAGAATTGTATAACAAGAATGCATCAGGCAATGTCTGTCGATAACACACCAGTGGATATATATTGTCCATTGTTGCAGCATTGTATTCCAAAGACTTTGTTAAAAGCGTTTTTATCTCAGCAACACAGCAGTCAGAAATCAGTTATTGAACTGACAGAACAATTGGTGTCGTTTTACAATGCGACGGAGAGTTGGGGTCTTCCGACGTCGTTTTGTGATGCTGATGGAAGGACTGCAATTCATTTGGGAATGATATTGGCGTCAGCAACTGATTTGAGAATATCACAATATGCATCGGAAGTAGTAACGAAATTATTACAAAAACAATGTAATCTTTTCACGTGTGACTACTCTCAACTCCGTCCCTACGATGCATTGAATTCTTCCTGTGGTGGTACTCTACAACTTTCAGATTCTACTTCAACTAATTTAGCTCTTAAAGCTGTGATTCAGTACAAACAGAACGTTATTCATGAACTTAGTGAGAACCCAGTACTTCTTAATGTTGTATCGGAGCTTTCTGACAGATGCAGTCAGGCATCATTTTCTGGATTTTGTGATAGTCTAGTATACTTTACTAGTTTAGAAAATGATTTGTATGTGGTTAACATTGAGAAAAGGTTTAGTGCGAGGATAGGATCGTATCCTGAGACTATAAGGATGGCTGTTTTCCCATATTCGATTGCGATGCATGGTCCTCATCGTTGTAAGGATTTTATTATCTTATCGAACGGACTAATTCTAGTCATCGACTACATCAATGGTATTACAGAAACACCAATTGTATCTCAAAAACAAACACTACTCAGAGCTGACGTACTTGTTGGTGCCAACCACGGATGCTGCTTAGCAGTTTCTTGTATAAGAACAAAAAATTATACAAAGCCTCAAAAAGGACACAACGCAACATCATACATGGATTACAGCATGGGAGCTGTTGCTGCAATATGTTACAACGAATCAACAGATGCAAGAGAGATAAGAGTGTTGCAGATATCGTCTATATTATATTCTGATAATAAAACAGGATTAGATTTTATTTGCGGAGCCATAGACATGGGATGGGTCTCTAAAAACGCTCTCTCCACAGTCATAAGTCTTCCTTCTGAAGTAATCCCATCTCAAATGTCTGCAACGAACACTGAAAAACACACTGCCGGCTACGTTATGACCGTACTTGAGTGTCCGTATGATGGAATAACTGTTGGTTATGTGCAGGGTCCTAATAGAACCATTTTAATTCAGAGTAGTCGTTTTTCGGATGAAGGGTGTTCAGTCGGATGTAGCATTAAAATAACAGAAACTGATGACGATAAGGATGTGCTTACGGCAGTCCGATGCAGCCGTTCCATTGAAATATTTCAAATCTTTATCAAAGAAATTGACAATTCTTCTGCCAGTCGAATAGAAGAGTTGTCCCCAATAATCGACATCCCTGGATGTGATCATATGTCTGAACCAGTCTCTGCTACTTTCTGTAATAAAAAAATAAATACTCACGATCACCTTCTATACATCAGAGAAGGTACTCTTTTCATAATTGACATACAAACCAAAAGCATAACTGAAATAACCCGAACTGTGTTATCAACAGCAGAACAAAGGCGAAAATTAAGTGATGGAGACGACCCTTCAGAAGTCGGAGTGTCGGGGTATCAGTTATTGAATATGAGTGGTGGTGATGAATACTTATTTAGATTAAATACTTTTTACGAAACCGTTGTGTTGTATGAGTGGGATTCTATAAAAAAAAGATTAGAATCCGGATTTATAAATAATGCTGTTCCCTTGCAAATGACACCCGAGGATAGACCTCCACGGAGAATCGAACTGCGCGGGTCATTACGACGGATGTCAACTATAAATAAATCTCTTAGAGAAAAGCGACATGAGCTTTTAACACTTATTGATGCCATCACAGCAGGGATGGTAAATGTTAACTTTGTTGATAGTGATGGCAAGTCTACTTGTCACATTGCTTGTGACATAGCTCATCTCTTGCCTGCAGCTGAGTCGGTTAACATTATTTACTTTCTAATAACGAAGGGTGCGAATTTGTATCTTTGCGACAACACAGATGCTCACAGTCGTCCAATTGATATTTTATTCTCAAGTGGATCTCAACGTGAGAATCTCTCAAAAGCAATATCTCGTTATCAGCAACAAACGCTACACACAGAACTACCTGTCCCTGATGAGCCTAAGTATGTTGGAGAAGATTATGTTTTACAAGTTTCTGTATCAGAGGTCTCTCCCTGTACATTCTTTGTTATGTCTTTGCAAGACAGTAATCAGAGAACGTTGAATGAGAATCGCTATGCTGACCGACTCACAAAAATCACCTCATACAATGTAGAGACGAACACTGTTGGTGTAGTACGAGACTCGATGAGAGGCACATCTTTTAAAGTGATTCCACACAGTAAGGCGATTCACGGGACTACCGGAGGTATTGATTTTATAATAACACAGGATATGATTATATCCGTATTGTTCACATCAAAGGGAACAGCAATTGATGAACACTTTATTCCTATAGTTGATTTATTTCCAGGACTATCTCCAGTCTCTGGTGATTTAGATAATCTTATTACTTTCTTGTGGGCTCCCGACACCATCTCAGACGAACAAGACCCCCCTGAAGAGTACAGAGATATGTTTGGATCTGTTGCGTATCCCTGTGATAATAATCAGTTTAAAATTATGAGGATACCGAGAATCGAACATGATGATCGACATAGAGCAAAATACTTTATAATGCTGATGAAGTTATCAAGTCCAGTTGAAGTGACTGTTGGATTTAAAGAAGGGGACTTTGGAGATTGTTTGAAAATAGCAACCTCTTCATGGCATCGCATTACTAATATAGGCCTTTACTACATAGTAGCTGCTGCTCCTCCTTTGGGATGTCAGGTGACAGTTATATCACATAGAGGAACAGTACTTCAACAGTCATTTGAGAAAGATATGTTTTCATCAGAGCCAGCAACCCTAATGAATCTCACGAACGTTGCTAATGACAATCTTCGATGTCCTCCTCACATCAGACCACTGAGCACTCCTTTTAGGATGTATGCTCAGTCAGAGTATTTTGTTGTAGTCACTTGTTTTTCTTTTAAATTATACAAAATTGATTTGGTGTTCGCAGCAGAATCAAAGCAAAGCTCAAATACGATTTCATTCATAAATAAAACGAAAATAATAATGAGAGAAACTGATACTCTTGACTGTATGACTGCAATGTTTGTACCTGGTGGTGGTGATGATTACTTGTACTTACTTGTTGATAATGAGCTGTTGGGATATTCATTGCGCGATGATATTATGTGTGCTCTGGGAACCTTAGGACTACACACCGTAGATAGACAACGATTAAGCTTTGATGGTGACAAAACTGAATCAAAACTCATCGGAGAGCTCTCACTGAAATCTTCTTTTTCCGGAAGGTTTTTTTCTACATTCAATTCATACACTTCGACATTTGCTATTTACGATGTGAAATCATATTATTTTGCGTTGGAATCCACACTCTCCAGACCAGTTGTAAGTCAGAATGCTATCTACGTTGAACTGTTGTGTCTTAATCAAAAAACTGCCAAACAGAATGTAAAAAGTATAATCCAGCCTCATAGAGTAGGAAACAATAGACGAAAAGAATCATTAGTCGGATACTACGGAAGACTATCGACTTTAATGTTATCTTCGAGAGGTTTACTTATGAAAATGATAACCGGAATTAGAAAAGGTATTCCACCAAATCTTAGAGACGCTGATAAAAGAACAGCTTTGCATCACGTATTTTCATTATCTGGTTTACTTTGTGGAAGTGATATAAAAAATATGACTGCTTTCTTGTTGAATCTTGGAGCTTCTTTATTCGTCTCCGATTCCCAAGGTAAAACACCCATAGACCTAATACCCCAAGATACACATACACCACCAGACACAAGTGCTTTGCAAGCAGTAATTCAGTACCACAGTAGTAAGAATATTTTAGATAATTTAACAGTAGTCGCTGCTGGTGGAGCTCTGTTTAAGTATCCTTCAGTAATTGTTATTGAACAATCAAGTATAGTGAATGCTGGTTGTTATGCTGTTTGTGAACGTGATGGTGCGACTCTTATAGTATTGTTGCCTTTAAACAAAAAACCAGAACCGGGATGGTCAGCTCCGACTCTGTACCACACAACTGAGGAGACAGGTTCTTCGTTGAGAGTTATAACGGCAACGCATCATAATTATAAAAATACGACAACAGATATCCTTCTTACGTCAACTGGGGATATGATTAAAGTAACGTACTCTACTACAGGTTCATATCTATCTCATCAAACATTCGAGTGTGGTCTTACGTTTTTTGTTGATAAAACACAACCTTTAGGACATGCTTCTTCGGGATACGTTTCCGATTCTGTAATCTCATTTACGCTCACTGAAGGAAATGAAATAAAATTATTTTCTGTTGAGATCGATGATGAATTAGACTTTCAGAAAATAGCATCTGAATTCAAGACGCAGGTGGGATCTGAAAGAATTGTAAAACAGTTGGTTGGTAATAAACCAGTAGCGGTTTCTCAAGTTAAATATAAAGATCGATTGGCGACGTTTGTTCTTCTCTGCAATGGAGATATTGTACTGATAGTTGATGAAGAAGTGTGTTTGTTAATAGGAGGTTATGAGTTCTCTTCGGGGATATCTTTTAGTAGCTGTTTCAGTGAAGGGCAATTTCATTTTGCGATTTATAGCGAAGAGTTGGTCGTCAGTTGTGTTTCTCTCGATTCGATTAATTTTTGTACTCCTTCTGTTGAAAATATTTTAAAATCAAAGATTACAATCCTTTCTGTAGTATCTGACAACTCAACCAGTCTAATTAGTGGTTGTTTCCATCCATCAGATGATTTATTTATATTTATAAAAGATAATGATCCTTGTGTTTATAATCTTGTTGACAGTTCCTTTACTTTGATTGGTCCGTTGGATCGTTCTGACTCTGCGATCTCAAAGAATGAAGTTGAGAAGTCATCATCATCGTTAACGTTGATATCATTCTCTCAAGATGGTCAGGGTTTACTTTGTAATAATATTTTCAATGAAACTCTTTCGGTCTACAACTGGACAGATGTAACGACACGACTGGAAGAGTTATCGTTGCAACCCAAGATTGGAAGCAACGCCGTGTTTCTTCCTCCTCAAATTGGAGAGATATCTGTTCGCGACGTTTACGAGATCGTAAAAAACGACGCAGACTAGGTCCTCCGGGTTTGTTTATGTCACTTTTCTACAGTGTAGTTGGGTGAGTGTTAATATTCACGTCTTTTTTACCCCTACCTTTTTAAAAAAAAAAAAAAAAAAACTTAATTTACACGTGCGTCCTGTATATAAGGGATAATAAAAGAATCTGTTTTTTCTTCTCTTTTCTATTATTGTTATTTAACAATTTCTTTCAAACAGGAGGAAAAAAAAAAAAAAAAGAGAGAGAGAGAGAGGGGGGAAAAATGTTTCACAAGTATTCAATAATTGACAGAGAAAGGGGACTTGCTACTAATAATGGAAATAATTACATTCTTGAGAGGGACGGAGATAGAGCTTTTCTGAACTATGAAAACGCCATTAAAATATCAAGTAAGCCGACAACCAAAGTAACGAAGGCAATTGAAGAACACTATTTTATTAATAATGAAAAAAGTTTTGTTTATGAAGGTGGCATAGACACTCTTAATAGCCGAACTATGCAAGATAAACTAAAATTAAACAGAACATATTGCTTGAAGATTATAACTGATTTAATCAAGGGACTTCAAGAACTGCAATCGAATGGTCTTTATTGTAGAATGACTTTACAGAATGTTGTGATTGAGTACTCAGAAGGTAATACGATCGGTGTTAAAGTTGGTATTCATAATAATATTTTTAACGATGATGACGAGGTTGATTGTTTTATTGAAACAAAGAGAACGTTGGAATTTATTGCCAGACTTTGTCCGATACTTCAAAGGTCAACTGAAGAAGTTTCCGCATTCAGTTCAGTTGTTTCGACGTTAACACAGTTTATGAATACTTCATTTTATTCTAAAGAATGTCTTCATGGATTGGAGTCGTATGAATCTGTTATTCAATCAAAAAAAATCAACATCAGGGGAAGTAGTGTCCAGTGTAATAATTTACTCTCAGCGAAAAACGTTTCCGTCATGAGTGAATCTGCGCTGGCAGTTGCTGGAGTGAGAGGGTTTACTTACTACTCACTCGATGGTTTGGGAGGGACATCAACGTCATCAACTTCTGTGAGACTTGAAGGTACTGTAACACATCTAACATTGATCTCAACTACTTCAATTGCTTACATCTTCGAATCGTTGAGTTCTCCTTCTGAAAGGTATTTAGGAATTACTCGATCACTAAAATCATATCAAGAGATACCAACTCCTGTTCGTATTCACAGTTCAGAATCTGACCAAGAACAGTTAATAAGCAAAGGTCGTTGGTTAATTATCACTGGTGGGGATAAGTCATTTATTTATGATGTGTTCCATGATAAGGCAATACTTAGAAATACCTTAGACACGAAACTTATATCTGCTATGGCATCTGTTGGCGAAGATGAAACTCTGGTGACAATATCCTTTTGGGATAATGATACTGTTCACTGGTCATCTTTTCCTGGAAGTGCGAAATTATATCCGGAAGCAGCCCTTAAACTGAAGTACGAAGGAGCTGTTGATTGGAAATTAAATATAATGCTTTTACTGAATGACAGGAATAAAATAGAAGACGTAAATCCTCTACACCGAGAAAAACGATATAAATTAAAAATACAAAACGACTCTCCGACACCCAATGATGATCATAATTATCAATTATTATGTCTTAGTGGTGATGGGTCGATTCTTGCTATTGCTGATAGTGGTCTTCGAATATTTCTAAATCCCAGAATATATAAAAATGAAACTCCTATTAAGTTATCATGCTACAATGTTACAAGTTTATCATTTTTAACTGAGGATACGAACTCTCATTTACTATCAGTAACTTGTGAGCATAGCAGCGGTAATTGGCTAATGACTCAAAGAAAGGTAATCGTCTACAGACTTCAACAGCCTGCTTTACCAGTGATTGTTTTTGAATGTGGGATTTGGAAAACAGAGGTGGCATCGATCTCACTTCAAAGTACATCTGAAAAGTTGATATTAAACATACTTGATTGCATGATTAAAGATGATGAACAATATGGAAGGTTAAAGTACATCACTGCGGTGAAACGAAAACGGAATTCATCCTACAAATTGTATAATCAAATGCCAGTAGCTCTTCAACAGATAAAAGAATCAACGTGGAGTAGGTCACTCAACGGAAGCGATCCTGATATGTCAGTCGTACCCATCCATGGAATTACAGTAACTGTTGAAAGTGAGCAAATAAAAGATCTTTCTTGTTTGGTAATCCCAAAAGATAATTCTCTTTTCATTCAGCCATACGATTTGACTGCTTGTTGGTATAATTTCCCACTGTTGATAACTCAATGTTTTCTTGTAGAGAACAGCTTGTCGATGATCGTCACTGCTTCTGTTAACAATCGAAAGCATTCAATTTTATTGACATTTCCATCGATTGAAACTCGAAAACAATTCTGCCGACCTTACGAAAGGCGATACGATCAGCTTCATTCTGGAGTCACGAAGTCAAAGGCTCCAAAACCAATGCTGCCAAAACCAGAGGAATTGCCAAAGCAATCGTCAGCATGGTTTTAATTTGTTATTAGCGGATGAATACTCTTTTTAATACACTGTGAGTTTGGAAAGTATTTTTTTTTTTTTTTTTTGTTTTGTTTCACAACAACAGTTTGTGTAACGGCACTGCTTTGCTCAATGTTCTTTGTCCTTCTCTCTCTTTTATACCTTCTAAATTTATACCGAACAAGTCTTGTTTTTCTCTTCGGGCATGTGTTCCTCATAAGCCTGGTTTCAATCTATCGCAGTATTTGGGACGCAAGGCTCCCTGAACAGTCAAGTCGGTCCTAAGGCAAGGTGTAATTACTCACCTCAAAGCCGTCGTGGAAGCGCTTGTGTTGTGTGCGGGTTTGCCGAAAGAGAAAGCGTGAACATTCCGCAACCTGAATGCGGAGAACTGAGGTGGTAACATGGAGCTGCATTCTTGTTGTCTTGCAAGACTTACGAAAGTAATTTAGTTTTCTGCGAAATGTCGGCACTGACTTAGTTAATGAGAGATGTGTTTTGTGCTTTTTGTTTCTTTTCCCTCTTTTTCTGATCCAAACAATTTTTGCTACACTTCAGTAATTCAATCAGATTGTAATCACTGTGTAGCTTACTCGTTTATTTTGTTAACACAAGAAGCTGTTGATGTGTTCTGATTAGATTATTAATATCTTTCTCTCTAAACAGGAAGAGGGTTGTCAATAGTTATGGATATCCTGGTAAGTTATCCAATTGCGAATACAGAAAGTATCTGTCAGTGAGCGTTGAGGACACAGTGCAGATTGTTAGGATGAGTATCGCTGATGAATTTGATATTCGTGTTGACGGGTTTGACATTCGAAATGGAGAACAGCTACTCACAGACTACGACAGGAATTTTATTGAAATCACTGGAGCAACGAGTGGGTATAATGTGGTCGTGGAAAATAATTTTAAAATGAAATTGAACAAATTAAAAATGGAGCATTTCTCGATGACCTCCCCAAATGGACAACTAGCGTAAGCCAAATCGTATTAGCAGCCTTACAAGAATCCCCAAAAGAAAGTACAGGTGTGATGACATTGGCAGATCCACAGCTTTACTCTGATATCTTATTTATGGCAGAGGTCGTGAAGTTTCAACCATTTCTTATAAAGTATGGCTCATCAGATATTAAAAACAATAAAGAAATTGTACTCTCGGCAGTACGGAGGTACGGCTATGCTCTTAGAAATGTGTCTGAGACTACAAGACGACGAAGAGGTTGTCACTGCTGCTATATCGGTATCTTTATATTGTCTGCAATATGCATCTCAGAGATTACAGTCAGCACTTAAGGTTACATCTGGCAACTGAGAGAGAAAAAAAAAAAAAAAAAAAAAAAAAAACGTACGAACGCATTCTTGAACTTACACACCCTAACCTGATGCCTGTTGACCCTTTTGTGATTATTATCTTTCTTTGATAACAATCAAATCAAATTATTATTTTTCAACAAGCCTCATTAACAACATGATTCCATCACAATCAAGACCTCTGAGTCCAAACAGTCCTGGTGTTGGTAAAGAAATAAGAGATCGACTACGATTATTACAACGTACAATAGACGAAAGTATCGGTCCTACTTATCACAGCTCATACCATGAAGGTGATAGAAATAAGTTATTGAGAATGTTTCGCAGTCTGGAACTGGCAGAAATGCAGCGAGAAGGCAAAATAAACTCGCACAGAGCAGCAGTAAAAAAGAAGGCGGGTGACTTGCAGGAAGAAAAATTAGAAAAATGGGCTGAAACGTTCGACAAGAAACATAGCGAACACGCAACACAATTTAATAGATTTCGTAAGGAGCGTGCGGAAGATCGAAAACTGTCGGCTAAAAAGTGGTTAGATAAACAGGCGAATTCTAAATTAAAACTTCACAACGACCACCTAAAACATTTGTGCAAAGTTCAAGTTTCACGTAAAACCCGTGATGCAAAATTCAAAAGAATTGCGGCAATGAAAGACGAAGAACTACAAAGTCGAGAACAACAAAGAGAAGAAAAGAGAAAAAGTACAGAAGCCAGACTCCGCCGCCTTGACGTCGAACACCAAGAGAAAGAACAAACAAAAGATCTCGAAAGAGAAGTTCGTAAAGTTGAATGGGACAAGCGACTAGCAAACGTAGAAAGAGACAGACTATTTAAAATACGAAAAGCTGAAGCAGGCAGAACGACTGCTAAGGAACGTCGCGGTGAAGCTACTGCTTTCGTAACGGCATCTGCTGGGTATCGAGACCGAGAGAAGGTTCGTGAAGCTCGCCTCCACGAGTTGGAAATCCGCAAAAAAGAAGAACAAAAACGTCGTCAAGAAGACAACAGAATCAGAAGAGAACGAACAGAAGCAAATATGTTAAAAAACGTCAAAGGACTTGAAGAGTGCTACGTCGAAATGGACGTCCGTTCCAAAGCCAAAGACGACCACATCCGAACTATGAAACGTCTTCGAGATCAGTCGATAGAAGAAAAGCGTCAATATCAGGAGAATGTTGCTGCTCATCACAAAGAGGCAAATGAAAAATCCCTTCGAGAAAAAGTTCAGCTAATGGAAGAGCGATGGAGTCGCAGAACAGAAAGATGCTTCGCATACTTTACTGGAGAACGAACTTATCGAAGTACAGAATCTCCAGATGAGGCTCCTGTTAGCAGCGCTAATTCAGAGAAGAGATAATATGAGTGCGTTGGGCTTTTCACGGGGAAAAAAAAACATTATCTTTGGTCACACTTCGCCGCGAAAGCCTTGGCTACCCATCCGAGGGTATGTCTGTTCTGTTTTGTGTGCTGTCTGTTTTATTTGTTTATTTCAAAAAATTATCTTTCCTTCCCCTTCCATCACATTCTTGTTTCTGATGATAAAAACCATCAGACAATAAGATTACGCGCAGGTCCCTTCCATAAGTAAAGTAACTACTTCTTGTGTGTGTTGATAGATTCGTCGTTTACAGACAGATGGCATTTGTTTTGTTGTTATTTATAATTATCAGCGCACTGTAGTTGTATTTAATTAGTCTGTTTTCCTTTTCTCGGTCACTTTCAGTTGAAGCTACTCAACAATCCATATTGAGTCTTCGGAAACAGTTATGGATTGGTTCCTCTGTTGCTGTGAGTTACCTTCCTAGAGTACTCATAATATACATCGTTGGATTATATAACATAGATAGGATTCTTATTCTACTATTCTGTTTTAATTATGTTATAAAGATATAATACATTGACTCTTTAAATCTTTCCTCTGTTTGTTTTTGTTTCTTTCGGAACTGATGTTCAGTTGGGGAAGTTATTTTTATCCACTTGGCTTTGAGCTGAAGTGACAGTTTTTCTTTTTATTAGTTGTCTGCCCCGCTCACAAGCGAGTTCTTCTGAGCTCGTCGCCTGTGTTAGCTGGTGACAGTCTTTTGTTTTGTGTCATTCCCTTTTTTTTTTTTTTTTTTTTTTTTTAAATTTTATTTTTCATTCGTGTACACATTAGTCAGAGTAGTGTTCTAATGAAAGGAAATACGACTTCTAGTTGGATATTCAAAACAGTTTCAACAGGGTTAATGGACAACCAACAACATAAATATGTGAAATTACCTTGTTAGCTCTCACAGTGGTTGATTAGTTTTGTTTTGAATTTGATAATTATTTCTGAACAGTTTACGTTTAGTCAACTAACCAACAAAACTAAAAAAAAGAAAATGGGAAACTCTATGACTGGAGCATCAGAGATTAAGAGAACCAAACCATCAAGAGTAATGGACACTGACTCTGGAGTATTAAGTGATCCTGCACATATCAGAGGATGGATTCAAGGTAATGATGCTAACGCCATGTTAGTGAGATTACAAAGAGAAGTTCCATTTGAAAAGAATCCGAGATGGTCAGTCGGATATAAATTACCTCAAAGTGCTTACTACTATGATGAGAAGGCCAGAAAGAAGAATCCAATTCCTGTTCTCGAGGACTTAGCAATGGCTATGGAATCAAGTTTCAATTGTAATGTATTTACTATTTGGTGTAATCTATTTGAAGATGGTGGTTCTCATATTGAATGGCATCAAGACCAATATGGATATGATTGTTTTACTCTTTCTCTTGGAGCGACGAGAAGGTTTCTAATGAGACCGAAGGGAAAGAAGGAAATAATTGCCAGCTACGATCTCGCACACGGAGACGTTTATTTCTTCTCTCAAGATGCTGATAAGAGAAATGAGCATTCAGTTCCGAAAGATAGCTCATCGCTGTCAGCTGAACGGTTGTCTATTTTATTCTTTGTTGACTTTCCTGGTAGCAAAGCTGAAGGATGGCACTACAACCCGAAGACTATCGATTACGGTAAAAGACGTTAATCAGAAGATGTGCTAATCATTACTGCCGACTTGTTTCTTATTTTTATTTCTCTTATTTCTTTAATTGGGGGGGGGACAATAAGCCTTTTTTTTGCCCCTCTATTTGCCAACTGTATCTGCCAACATTATTATTATTATTTTATTTTATTATTTTATTATCTTCTGAATTACTATAAGGCGGATGGCAGTACACTATGCCGTGATGGCAGTACAATATGCCGTGATGGCAGTACACTATGCCGTGATGGCAGTACACTATGCCGTGATGGCAGTACACTATGCCGTGATGGCAGTACACTATGCCGTGATGGCAGTACACTATGCCGTGATGGCAGTACACTATGCCGTGATGGCAGTACACTATGCCGTGATGGCAGTACACTATGCCGTGATGGCAGTACACTATGCCGTGATGGCAGTACACTATGCCGTGATGGCAGTACACTATGCCGTGATGGCAGTACAATATGCCGTGATGGCAGTACAATATGCCGTGATGGCAGTACACTATGCCGTGATGGCAGTACAATATGCCGTGATGGCAGTACACTATGCCGTGATGGCAGTACACTATGCCGTGATGGCAGTACACTATGCCGTGATGGCAGTACACTATGCCGTGATGGCAGTACACTATGCCGTGATGGCAGTACACTATGCCGTGATGGCAGTACACTATGCCGTGATGGCAGTACAATATGCCGTGATGGCAGTACAATATGCCGTGATGGCAGTACACTATGCCGTGATGGCAGTACAATATGCCGTGATGGTATTATTTTCCCCCGACCAAATATCAATATACCCGCACCTTTTTTCCATTCTACGGTGGAAACCATCAAGTTCTATAGAGAAGCTGCTGCTGACCGAAAGGTTTGGTGGTGACTGCCTCTATCAGAACTGCGGAAAAAAAGAGACAACCAACGTCTTGATGCTTTCAACTCTCGGGTGCGTACTTTCGGGTACTCCCTGTTGGTTAGAGTAACAAGGGATCTGGTTGATCCAGCTTTAATCTTTATTTTGTTCTCCTGATAAAGTAAGTTTTGTAAATGTAATGCTTGTTGACGAACCTCTGTTTTTTACTCATTCTTCTTCAATTAAGTAAAGTGAAAAAGATTTTCTCGTCGTCTGCTGAAGAAAAAGTTTTTACTGCCTGACGCCTACCTCCCTTTTTTGATTATTATACGAAAATATGAAATTCTTATTTTTTTTTCAAGGAGAGAACCGATTTAAATAAAAAGTAGTTTTTTATCTACAATCTGTTTGCGTGATGTTTCGGCTCAATTTTGCCTGCACAAACTTCTAATTACTAACTCAGTGAGTGTCATTTCTTCCTCTCTTTTCTTGTTATTTATTTCTCTTTTATCGATCATGGCTTTTGATCGATGTTTTCTTTTTATTAATTTGAATTAGTCTCCAACGTTTGTACAACTGGACGAGTTCTACGATTCGTATATTTATTTTATTTTATTGATCTTATTCTGTTTTAATTATGTTATAAAGATATAATACATTGACTCTTTAAATCTTTCCTCTGTTTGTTTTTGTTTCCTTCGGAACTGATGTTCAGTTGGGGAAGTTATTTTTATCCACTTGGCTTTGAGCTGAGGTGACAGTTTTTCTTTTTATTAGTTGTCTGCCCCGCTCACAAGCGAGTTCTTCTGAGCTCAGTCTTTGCGACTTCTCGTTGGTTATTCAGAACATTTTTAACAGGATTCGATATCAATAAAAAATATGTGAAATTACCTTCTTAGTTCTCACAGTGGTTGATTAGTTTTGTTTTGAATTTGATAATTATTTCTGAACAGTTTGCGTTTAGTCAACTAACCAACAAAACCAAAAAAAAGAAAATGGGAAACTACATGACTGGAGCATCAGTGATTAAGAGAACTAAACCATCAAGAGTAATGGACACTGACTCTGGAGTATTAAGTGATCCTGCACATATCAGAGGATGGATTCAAGGTAATGATGCTAACGCCATGTTAGTGAGATTACAAAGAGAAGTTCCATTTGAAAAGAATCCGAGATGGACAATCGGATATAAATTACCTCAAAGTGCTTACTACTATGATGAGAAGGCCAGAAAGAAGAATCCAATCCCTGTTCTCGAGGACTTAGCAACGGCTATGGAATCAAGTTTCAATTGTAATGTATTTACTATTTGGTGTAATCTATTTGAAGATGGTGGTTCTCATATTGAATGGCATCAAGACCAATATGGATATGATTGTTTTACTCTTTCTCTTGGAGCAACGAGAAGGTTTCTAATGAGACCGAAGGGAAAGAAGGAAATAATTGCCAGCTACGATCTCGCACACGGAGACGTTTATTTCTTCTCTCAAGATGCTGATAAGAGAAATGAGCATTCAGTTCCGAAGGATAGCTCATCGCTGTCAGCTGAACGGTTGTCTATTTTATTCTTTGTTGACTTTCCTGGTAGCAAAGCTGAAGGATGGCACTACAACCCGAAGACTATCGATTACGGTAAAAAGCGTTAATCGGAAGATGTTTCTTATTTTTCTTTCTCTCATTTCTTTTATACACAAATTGGGGACACTAAGCCTTTTTCCCAACCATTACTGCAACGTTGTTATTTTATTTTATTTTTATTATCTTCTGAATTACTATAAAGCAAAATGGCAGTACACTATGCCACAATGTTATTATTATTTCTCTACGCCTTTTTTTCAATTGCAACTTTAGTCTTTATTTTGTTCTCCTGATAAGGTTTGGAACATGTAATGATGGTTGACAAAACTCTCTTTTTTTCCCAATTCGTCCCCTCTTCCGTATTGTTTTTATTTCTTCAGATATAAAAAATAAATAAATTAACAAAATCGGATTCCCCGTTGTTCTGTTCTGTTCTGGCCAAGTATTGTTGGGGGCTGGAATAATAATCTATAAAAAATAATTTAAAAAAAAAAAAAAAAAACTGCCTGACGCCTACCTCCCTTTTTTGAATATTATACCAAAATGTGAAATATTGTTATTTTGATAAATTATGCACCGACTGGGTCGAAGAAGAAACTATTCAGATTCAGGGAAATGTTATCTATTTCTCTGTGCGCCTGTCTGCGATCAACAAAACAAAATATATAAATCTTTATCCGGATGGTTTGAAAAGTAGTTTTTATCTACAATCTGTTTGTGTGATGTTTCGGTTCAATTTTGCCTGCACAAACTTCTAATTACTAACTCAGTGAGTGTCATTTCCTCCTCTGTTTTCTTGTTATTTATTTCTCTTTTATCGATCATGGCTTTTGATCGATGTTTTCTTCAATTTGTTCGACCCCGCTCAAAGCGAGTTCTTCTGAGCTCATCGCCTGTGTTAGCTGGTGACGGCCTGCTGGTGTCTGCCTACTCAAAAGTGAGTTCTTCTGAGCTCAGTCTTTGCGACTTCTCTTTGTTTATTAAGCATTTTCAACAGGATTTTATAGACAACCGTCGGCAACAAAAAATATGTGAAATTACCTTGTTAGTTCTCACAGTGGTTGATTAGTTTTGTTTTGAATTTGATAATTATTTCTGAACAGTTTACGTTTAGTCAACTAACCAACAAAACTAAAAAAAAAAAATGGGAAACTCTATGACTGGAGCATCAGCGATTAAGAGAACTAAACCATCAAGAGTAATGGACACTGACTCTGGAGTATTAAGTGATCCTGCACATATCAGAGGATGGATTCAAGGTAATGATGCTAACGCCATGTTAGTGAGATTACAAAGAGAAGTTCCATTTGAAAAGAATCCGAGATGGTCAGTCGGATATAAATTACCTCAAAGTGCTTACTACTATGATGAGAAGGCCAGAAAGAAGAATCCAATCCCTGTTCTCGAGGACTTAGCAATGGCTATGGAATCAAGTTTCAATTGTAATGTATTTACTATTTGGTGTAATTTATTTGAAGATGGTGGTTCTCATATTGAATGGCATCAAGACCAATATGGATATGATTGTTTTACTCTTTCTCTTGGAGCAACGAGAAGGTTTCTAATGAGACCGAAGGGAAAGAAGGAAATAATTGCCAGCTACGATCTCGCACACGGAGACGTTTATTTCTTCTCTCAAGATGCTGATAAGAGAAATGAGCATTCAGTTCCGAAGGATAGCTCATCGCTGTCAGCTGAACGGTTGTCTATTTTATTCTTTGTTGACTTTCCTGGTAGCAAAGCTGAAGGATGGCACTACAACCCGAAGACTATCGATTACGGTAAAAAGCGTTAATCGGAAGATGTTCCTATTTTTCTTTCTCTCATTTCTTTTATACACATAGGGGGCAGTAATTCTTTATTGCACTACTGACATTAATCTAGTACCCTGTGCTAGTTGTCGTTGTGCCATGAAAGTCTTTCTTGTGATAAGTGTCACATGCTTCCCTTCCCTTCCCTTTTTTTTTTTTTTTTTTTTTTTTTTTTTTGCGAAGATTTTTTCAGATTCACCTGCCTTAATTACTATTACTGAAAAAAAAAGAGACAAGAAAAAAGGGTTTATTTTCCCTTCTTTTCATTCTCTTTTTCTCGATCTTCTTTTTTTTTTCCTCCCTTTTCGCATGTTTAAAAAAACGCAGAGGGTGTGGGTGTCTTATGTTTTAAGCAGCTTCGCTTTCGTTAAAAATAATATCAGAAAGCCAAAACTTAGGTGCCCACGCTGCTGCTGTCAACGTTGTTTCTTTTTTTTTTTTTTGAATTACTATAAAGCAAAATGGCAGTACACTATGCCACGATGTTATTATTATTTCCCTACGCCTTTTTTTCAATTACAACTTTAATCTTTATTTTGTTCTCCTGATAAAGTTTGGAACATGTAATGATGGTTGACAAAACTCTCTTTTTCCCCCAGTCTTCCGTATTGTTTTTATTTCTCGAGATTTGAAAAAAAAAAAAAAAAAAAAAAAAAAGAAATTTAACAAGTTCTGTTCTAGCCAAATATTGTTACTTGGATGCTGGAATAATATAAACAAAAAAAACGGCAAAAAAGAATAAAAAAATGTCTCATCGTTTATTGAAAAAAAAAAAAAGTTTTACTGCCTGGAACCTCCCTTTTTGACCAAAGGTGGCCTTTTTTTTGTTGTTGTCTTTTTTCAAAAGAAGAAGGGAAGTGGATCGATTTAAATAAAATCTGTTTGTGTGATGTTTCGGCTCAATTTTGCCTGCACAAACTTCTAATTACTAACTCAGTGAGTGTCATTTCTTCCTCTCTTTTCTTGTTATTTTCTTTTTATTGTCATGGCTTTTGATTGATATGTTTTTTTTTTGAAAGGGGTTGTCAACCGGTGCGAAACCAGTTCGGGAGAAATTTCCCTTTTCGCTCTCATCAATCGAAGTTATTAAGTGACTTGAATTGTGGTAATCTTTTTTTTTAAAATTTATTTTATAAAAACTATTTTCACACACACAGATCCGTTAACAAACAATAGTATGAAATAAGCAACTCTAACTCATTTCGTATCAACAGATGACAGAAGACATTTCATTACATTAAACACCGTACACTCCACAGATAACATTTTTGTTTTCAATATGGGGAATTGCTGCAACAGTAACCCTTCGTTTCAGAGAATAAAACCGTCAGCAGTACTTGACAGCGATACAAATGTTTTAAGTGATCCTGCTGTAGTAAGAAAATGGATGTCAGAGTCAGAGGCTGATAAGATGTTCGTTAGACTCGAAGACAACGTTCCGTTTGAAAAAAATCCGAGATGGTCATTACTGTATAAATTACCTCAAAGTGCTTACTACTATGATGAGAAGGCCAGAAAGAAGAATCCAATTCCTGTTCTCGAGGACTTAGCAATGGCTATGGAATCAAGTTTCAATTGTAATGTATTTACTATTTGGTGTAATTTATTTGAAGACGGTAATGACTATATTGAATGGCATCAAAACCAATATGGATATGATTGTTTTACTCTTTCTCTTGGAGTTACGAGAAAGTATCACATGCGCTCGAAAAAAAACAAAAAAAACAAAAAAACATACAATCTCTCTAACGGAGATGTTTTCTTCGTCTCTCAAGATGCTGATCGCAAAAATGAACATTCGCTTCCCAAAGACAAAAAATCACAAATGGGAATGAGGATTTCTATTTTATTTTTCGTCGACTTTCCCAACAGCAAACAACACGGGTGGCGGTATAATCCTCAGACAATTGACTATATAAGTGTAAAGTAAATTTCAAAAAAATTTCCCCAATTCTTGTACTTCTATAAGTTATCGAGACTAAAGAATATTATCTTTTTTGGGTGAATGTATATTGTCTTTAAAAAGAGAAATAATGACGATTTGCGTTTCGTCATTAGAACCTTAAAATTAACTCTAGCAAGCTGGTGCTCTACGTGAGATTCTATTCTCACTGAGCTTGCCTTAAAACGTCGTTATTGTGTAGCAGATGTGCTGCCTCCTCATCTGACTAGTGTCTCTGAATGAAGGTAAGGCAACGTTTGTACGCTGTAAAACGTGAAATGGAAAAAAAAAAAAAAGTTGTGAAAAATTTTCGCACCCCTTGATGACAGTACAAAAGGTTCAAAAAAATAAAAAAAGAAAATTATTTCTCTTCCCGTAAGGGAAGAATGCTTTATTTTAATTTTAAAATATATTTTCAACCTCTTTTCTGAGGATTGTTATGATGCTGGTCATCATAAAGACGTGGCATAATATCTAGTGTTCGATTACGTGTCCCGTCTCCTGGCGATGCATCCTGTGTTCTATTAGTTAATTACAACCCTCTCTCTCTCTTTTCATATGCTGTGGCAGAAAAAAAAAAAAAAAAAAAAAAAAAAAACTGTTCTTTTTTATCCGTTTAATGATTTGAAAATAATGATTTTCGGTACTATTTTCTTTTTTTTTAATTCTCCTAATTACTATAAATTTAAAAAAAAAAAAAAAAAAAAAAAATCGGGGGCAGTAACAATTTATTTTGTGCGCAACCTGTTATCTTATCAAAGTAAATAAGTTCAGTTAAGCTGCCACAATTATCTTAATACCGGACAATAGGTTTGTAGGTACAAAAGAACAGGCGAATACTTTTTCCAGATCAATTGTTATTGTGAAATGGTGCGTCTCTTCCTCTCTAAAAGTTGTTTCTGTCATTACGAGGTAATTCCGTTTACGGTATTTGTCTAAGTATTTGTATCCGCCAGTTCGATTCCTCGTTTGCACTATTTTTTTTTTCTTTTTCTCTCAATTTCCAACAACTACAATGTTTTCTTTCTCCTTGTAGTTATTTTTACTAGCTCTTTTACACCTTTGTTTTTTTTTCTTCTTTTTCTACAACATTGATATGCCTCTAATCAGTGAGCCTTAACAGGGTGCGCCTTGTTTGCTTTTATTCCCAAATAATTACGTTTTGTATTTATTTAATGTTTGCGAAATAAAATCATTGCCCCTTTAGCTCTTTTTTTTTTGACAATTTTCGTCGAGTAAAAAAAAACATAAATTATATTGCTTATTTTTGTTATAGGTTGTGGTCAAAAAAAAAAAGAAAATAAATAAAAAAAAATGATTAGCCGGATTCTTGGGAGAGATGCTCCAGCGATCGTAGAGTCTGCTGTGGAACATATTATAACCGTAGCACCACCACCACCACCGAAAACGAGAGTACTTTATATTTCAAAAAATTGGAGAGGTTTGATGCATCATCTTGCAAAGAATTTACGAACAAAAGGAGTCAAACTTAACAAAGAAGAACAAGGTGAGAAATTAGGTAAGGGAATACTAAAAATAGGAAGTTCAATACCGAAAGTTGTCGGAGCAACACTCACAGGAAGAGAACATCAACTTGAAAGGGATTATCATGACTTTGATCCGAGGACTATGAAAAAAAAGAAATACACGGAAATAAAAGATCGAGATGAACGAGAAGAGTTCCTCTACGGAATAAAGAAAGAAGACCGATTTATGAAACATCTCACTAAAGTATTTGAGAGAAGTGGTTATCGACTTATTCAAAAGGAAGATGTTGCATACGCGCGAGTCCACTCATTTCATCGTTTTCGTTTTGATGTTAAGTATGCCTGGTTGGATTCTGCTCTCTTTAAAAGAATATTTCACTACTTGAAAATAGAAACTACATCGGTAAATCCACTTGACGATCTCCCCTTCAACGGCAACGTTCTAATGTTTGTTCGTGGAGATGGGGAAGTAAGTACTTCTGGTTATTTTTATTTAGATAAGATCGATTCAATAATTCACAGAATATCTGATTCATATTACTACCTACTCATGTTAACATTTCCTGTCAGCAGTAGATTCTTCAACCCGGATATTGATGATTGGGCTGCTGCTTACAAAAGTAAGCTGCACCATTCAGAATTCATCCCTGATCGTCTTGATGTTGATGATCAGCTGTTACTCTCATGGAGATCAATCAGAACTTTATTAGGATCTTGTACACTTCGAGAAAGGACATATAAATCCGTTGTCTGTTTGTATAGAAGAAAAAGAACAGCTCAGTCGTTAGACACGAACACCCATTGGAGAACAGGTGGACAGGGGTTTAATGATAAAAATATTGAAATTCAACAATACAGTCACGTTCCTGTAACTGATATTCAAATTCTACTTCCTGAAAAGACCGTTAGACAAAAACCAATGGACGTTATTGGATTGGCTTCAATGGGCGCAGTACTATCGACAATGCTTTTTAAAATGTATGCGATTGGAACTGTTTTTACCATGAGTCAGCTAGCCTTAATAGGAGCATGCAGTGGTTACACAATGCGATTGGTCAGTAAATGGAGATCAGCACAAGTTCGTTATATGCATTCAGCAGAAACTATGAGAGCAAAGAATCATCTTAGTACTGGTGCGGTGACGTTGTTAACCGTATTTCAAGGATTAGCAACTCAGATGATTAAGCAAGCATTGTTAGTATATTATTGTTTACTCAGGGCAGACTTAGAAGGTGTCAGCACCATTTGGTGGGATGCTGCAGAACTTGATTCTCAGGTATATAGAACACTCGCTGAAATGTCACCAAAAGAAGGTGAGAGTTATGTGTACGGGATCCTACCTACAAAAGCAACTGATGAAAAGGATATTGGAGGGCTTGGTCTCTGGACTTGGAACAGGATTGGAAGTCATCTTGGGCTCCAAGCAAACTCGTTAGATTGCTCTATTGAAAAATTAAAGGAAAAATGGGTGACAACCCTCGCGTAAGCACACTGCTCTGTTAGACGAAGATACTTAGAATTGCTCTCTGTTGGGGGCTGATTTTGTTGTTATTATTCTTAATCCGGCCCGTATTCTAACTCCTTATTGGGTTTCTATCTTTTTTAACCGAATGAACACCTTTTTTTTCTTTTTTTTTCTTGACAAAAACTGTTACCGAGGAGACATTGCGATCAACAGAATATACGAGTAAAAGACATCCTTTTTTTTTTTTTTTTTTTTTTTTTTTGAAGTCAATTTTTTAACTTTGAAAAAAAAAAGAAAAAAAGAAGGAAAAAATAGTTCAAACAATTAATGTCTTGCATTGTGCGTTGGGACTTAGTCTTTACACAAAACCTTTTTTTTTTTTTTCTTCCGTTTTTCGTTTTTTTGATCAGCTCCTCCTCCTAGCAGTAGCAACTTCGTTAAGGTGTTCATTTTACTGAAGTAATTTCTTTTTTTTGAGAACAATATCTTGATTGAATTTCTTCCTTTTTTTTCCCCCTTAGAGGTATGGCACATGGGTACTGACGTATTAGAAAATGCCATCTACGCTGAATGTGGTGATAAAGTCTCTTCCGAACAGGTTGCGGACACGGAGGCAGCTGTAGACGAAAATGAATCGAACCTCGATGAGTTTATGGACATGTTGATTCTAATTGTAATCCTCATATCAATGATTGTTTGGTATCTTAGAGACGCACAAAACAAACGTCAATTTGCAAAAGAAAGAGAAGCAATGAGAAAATTACGAGCGAAGATGACGATCCCTCCAAGAGACGACTGGACAGTCGCAGAACTACAATCATACACTGGAGGACCAGAAGATGACCCGGAACCGATTCTATTCGCTGCTAAAGGTTGTGTTTATAATGTCTGGCGTGGGAGACACTTCTACGGATGTGAAGGAGCATATCACTGTTTTGCAGGTCGTGATGCAACCACTATGCTCGCTCTTGAACTTCTTGATGAGCCTACACAAGAACAACAAGACCGACCACTTACAAGAGAAGAAATCAACTTTTTAAACACCTGGATATCAACTTATGAATGGAAATATGACAACCTTGGAAGCCTAGCTCCAGGTGAGGGGATCTGGGAAAAGGAACCCGAAAAACGAAAACTTTGGGACGAATATGGTGTGTTACTTTTGCGTTTTTTCATTTGAGAAAAAAAAAAAAAAAAAAATCAATCAAGGAACAAAAAAAAACAGCAAAACAATACACTCCGAGTGCAGTCACTGCTGTTATTGCAATTGCTACGGCTACTGGTGTGATTAAACAGGAAGAGATATCTGTTAGTGAGTGACACCTCACAAAGTATCATTAAACCTTCCTAAACGCTGCATCCTTTCTGTTACTGCAGTTGGCGTTCTGATCTCATTTATTACAAACTGATGAGTCAAAACGAATTTATTTTAATTTTTTTTATTGTTTGTTTTGGTCACTATCGATGTTTAATTGTTTCCTGGCAGACAGCGTGTCCCACCCTTACTAACACGCGATAACTCTTCCAGTTTTTGTAAATTTGAAAATATATTTTTTAAATCTCTTTATCTATCTATTCAGGTTCGCTATTATTATCATTACTGAGTGAACACTTGTGAGAAGTAACGGCTACGATGGATACAATTATCTTCTCAGAACATTAATGACTTCCACTTACAATAATGATATCCAATCAAGCAGCAACATCCTCGTAATTGGACCTTCCCTCAGCGGTAAGTCCTCTTTCATTCGAACAGCCGTAGAACAACAAAAGAAACCTCTTTATGAACTTACTCCAACTGCAATATACGAAACAAAATTCGCCAACGGCGACAGATGTTTATCACCAGGAACAAAGTTATCAGGGGGAGTAATGCTCATTAGGCATATTGATGTTCTTTTAGAAGATAAGGAACTTTGGGTTCAATTTAATAAAATACTCTCATCAGAGAATCGAACTTGGGCTATTGCTTGTACAGCTAAAAGGAAGGAAGTAATTCCGAAGACTATTCTGCAAAAGTTTAATTCTGTTGTGGAAATGCAAATGCCTGATGCTAAGGAGAGATTGAACTTTTTAAAAACGACAACAGCAACAACATCAGCAGACCTCTCTCTCTCCGAACTGGAATCCATGGCCAACAGATTAGGAGGAGTTGGGTATGGGGATCTACGAAGTATCCATCAGCATCGATCTGATTCTGTTCCCTGGTCAGTGATAACATCATCAACGTGTTCTATAATGTCACGTCAATACAACATATCGACACCTCATGTTGTTTGGAATGACATAATCGGTCACACTAACGCAAAACAATCAATCAAAACAGCGTTATCAATTCATTCATTACCACCTGATGTGCTTTCAAACTTCGCATTATCACCATGTACTGGTATCCTCTTATATGGTCTTCCTGGTAATGGAAAGACTATGCTTGCGAAGGTGATAGCGACTGAATTACAAAGTGGATTTTTATTAGTTTCTATTCCAAGTTTAGTTAAGAGTTATGTAGGAGAGAGTGAGGAAGCTGTCAGGAATTTGTTTAAAGCTGCAAAACAGAATTCTCCTTGCTGTATCTTTCTTGATGAGGTACAGGCGATATTCGGTGACAGACAAGACTCTCATGGAACTGATCACGACTCAAGACTTGTCTCGCAATTATTAGCAGAGATGGATAATCTTCCTTCTTCTGTTACAGTTATCGCAGCGACTAATGTTCCGTCAGCTTTGGACTCTTCAATCCTCTCCCCAGGTAGGCTAGATATGCATATTCATGTGAGACCTCCGACTATTTCAGAGCGTATAAAATACATTTCAACATTCCTCCCAACCCATGCTGATGAAATAGGAAATCTAACGGCAGGGTATTCGTATGCTGACTTGACTGCTCTTAAAAATATTATTCAAATCAACCTCCCTGATGATGATGATGATGAAGACTTTGATATATCGTCTGTAATGTCTTTAACACACCCATCTTACTCAAATGATGAGTTGAGTTCAGTTGAGAATTGGATAGCTAGATGATCAAAATGATTCATAATAAAGTAACTAACTGATACGGTGATCCCAAAGAGGACTTTAATGTGTTGACAACGATCCTGATCAAGAAAGTGATTTCTTTGCATTTTATAGATTGCAATAATATTATGTGTTGTGTGTTGTGGAGATTAAATTAAGAATCATCCATCTCTTCCTTTCCCTAATCAGTAATACATACCATGAGGTAATATAAAAAAAAAAACAAAACAAACAAAAGACATGACGATCGACAAGACGGGCATGTCAGTCAAACAAATGACAAGACTTTCTAAAGGCACTCGTTATATGATTATCGATTCTACAGAGACATCGTTATTGACGAGTTGTGGAGCGGAGTTGGATTTTGCTGGAGGAGCACCAAGGGTAATATTTCACGTTGAAAGTGATGAGGAAGACGATCGCTATATTGCGTCCCCGAGACCAGTTCTGTTGGGTAAAAAAGATGAAGAAAAAGAACCAATGTTCCCGTTTTCAATAAAAGTAATATCAAAACAACCGAGGCTTTGGAGACGAAACCTTCAAGACTTTCGAATGCGATTACACTACGCTGAGCACTTTCAAATTAAAATAATGACAGCGACAATGAGAGCATTACTATATTGGGTCTTCACAATGTGCCCATTATTGAAAGGTCGATCAGGTGGTAGGGACATTATGAGATTAATTGCTACTTTCTTACCTCCGTCTAGAAAGAGAAAAATCTTTGCTTATCCAGTTGTTAACCCTATGGAGATTGGTGAATATAAAGGACTTTCTTTGTTAGAACGTCGGTCACCGTCACCTAAACCGGTTGGGAAAAAAATAGCAAAACAGCCTCCCCGAACACCTAGTGTCACTCCTGTTGGAAAACCAACCGTTTCTAGGTCTGTCTCACCAGTTCCTGTTCGACCGTTGGAAAAGAGATTACGGAAGAAAAGAGTTCTTAAAAAAGAAAAATTAAAATTAAAACAAAATTCTAAAACGCAAGAACTGAACTCACCGAGACCGATAGCATCGAAATGGAGGCCTTAGCGATTAGTAAAAGCAAAGCTATTTACTCTTATCACACACTTTACACACCCAATGTGAGATATTTCTTTTGATCTACTTTCATTTAATCTAAAATAGCGACAACCGTCTCTACCTACTGCTATGTACAAATAATCTAATACTGCACCTGAGGAGGGTGTGCTGTTTTTTTTTTTTTCCCCTGCATCTATTTTTTTTTTTTTTTTTTTAAATTTGTCTAAATTTGTCTATGTGAGCCTTTGTGACATTGTTGCACCAAGACTATAGCGTGAATAATAAAAAAAAAAAAAAAGTTCTTGAGGCCACTAAATATATTTGTCTTTGTCTTTTATGATACAGTACAACTTTATTAATAAGCACAGCCGTTATTATCAAAAAATAACACAAGTGGGATTAGAAAAAGAGAAGACTACCCTTTCCCTGTTTGTGGTATAAAGGTACGTTATCTTCTGGTCAATAAGAAAAATATTTCTCTTTTTATGTTTTCTTTTTAAACGCACCTTTTTTTCTTTGACTTAACAACTGCGAATCTTTTTGTTTCAGTGAAGTACTTAAATACCTTAAAGTTGTTACTGTTTTTTTTTTTTTTTTTTTTTTTTTTTACATTGTTGAAATTTCACCCTCTGTTGGTGCGGTAGTAGAGCTTCTCTCAATTTACATCGAGTGAAAAAAAACCTGGCAGAGTGAACTGGAATGAGCAAGGGAAAAACAATAAATATTCTGGTCAGAAAAGCAGTTTTTTTTTTTTTTTTAAATTTAGTTGCCTTCGAACGCTGTACCTTAGAAGTTGATTTCCTTGGGAAGCTTTCACTGCGATATGACTACCTGAATGTTAATCGCAAGCAAATAATTTAAAAAAAAAAAAAAAAAAGAATTGGAAGCCAACTTCACTTTTTACTCAGCACTTGTGTTGTTTGTGCGCAGCCGTCACAAAATCCTATAAACGAGTTGGTTAGTAACGCTAATACAGTTCTCTTTATACTGAACAATATACAAAACAAACAAACAACAACAACACCATAGAATACAATGGGCTCACTCATCTTCTTCTTAACGAGGACTGTCGGGTATCTATCTGTAGTTCGGTACTCACGCGGACTGATTTAGACCTGAGCCACTTTCACTTTCTGTTGTAGAGATTTCTTCCCTTTCTGGTTATTATTATTATGTGTTCTATTCTTTTTATTTTCCACATCCCTTTCCCTCCCCTTTTTCATTCATCCCAGTTAATTAAACCTGTGATTTGGTTTTATTCATAAAACTGAAATACCAAAGGAGGAAATAATATTTTTATTGCCCCCCAAACAGGAATGATCCGTGGCTTTGTTGTTGTGTTATCGCATAAATTATTTCTTAAAAAGAAAAATAATTTTTTTTTCATTCTTCACCAGATATAAAGCAAAAAAAAAAAAAAAAAAAAAAGGAACGGGAGAAACAAAAAACCCAAATCCGCAACACTAAATTAATGTCTCGTTACAATGCAGGAGGGATGACTTCTCCAGCAGCTTATCCTCCGAATGGGTCGGTGAGATCGTTTTCTCACTCACCTGGACCGATGAGTCCTCCACCAGTTGGAAGTGGAGGTCGTGGTATTCTACCTGATAGTTGGCCTCATGATCAAGGACTGATTAGTAGTTCTTTAGGAAGACAGAGTCCTCCTCAAGTTATTGACAGTGAGTACGCAAAGGTTCAGGCAGAACGTGCATCATTAGAAGTTCAACTACACAGCGCTGACACCCGTCTTCGTGAAGCCAGTACTAGAGAAACTTGTCTCGTTAATCAACTTCAGAGAGAAAGATCTCAACACACTCAAACAGTTCAGGTCTTTTTAGATACTTTTAGGGAACTTTGTTCTTCTACTATTATCCCACAGGCAGTTCCAACTCCAGAAAAGGCGACTACACTCTCTGTGTCAGTTATCAATGAGTTGAATAACAACCTTCAGGATAGTGACTTGGCTGCAGACTCTGCTCGTGTTGCCGTAAAGAAGGTCGAAGAACTGACTGTTGCAATCCGTGACAGGGATATTTGTATTGCAACTTTAGAGCACAAAATAGCACAGCAACGTGACTTTGATTCACAGAAGGCTGCAGCAGTAGAACAACAAATTCAAATACTTCTTCAGACGGTCAACTCAAAGAGTGACACATCATTCGTTGCAGAACCTTCTCAAAGAACAGGTGAGAATATTGATGATTCTCTTTTGAACTGGGTCGACACTTCGAATAACACACTTCCTAAGGAGTCTCCAATTGAACCAACTCCGCAGCCGCTGATGTCACCTGCGCGTGAACGGTCTCCTTACAACTCTCACCCACGGCAGATTAAAACACCTGCTTATGCAACCAACTCGAAAAACAACAATCCAACTCCCGTTACTCATGGTGATCGTGAAGGTGACTGGCCTGGATCTCCTCGTCGTGAAGTAGAAGAGACTCTTAATCAAACCCTTCCAGAGGAATTCCCTCCTTCACCAAGAAGACAAGTTCCTAATGAACAACCAGAACATGGTAAAGACTGGAGAATGGCTGGAGAGGAATGGCCACCAAGTCCAAGAAGAGTCGACACCGAGTCGTACCCTTCACCTGATCGTCTTCGTGAGACTTCAACAATGGAACCAAAGAATTGGGGAAATGACACTGAAGAATGGCCTCCATCACCACAGCGAGTGAGGGAATCACAGACTGAAGAACGCCAACAGCCAACAGCAACAGCAGCAGGTTCAGAATGGCCTCCATCACCACAAAGAGTTAGAGGAGCACCTGAACCTGAAGAGGCAATAACAGCTGGTGAGGAATGGCCACCTTCTCCTCAAAGACATCGTGAACCTGTTGAGGAAACCTGTCCAGCTCCAACATACGCTGAGGAGAACAAAGAGTGGCCACCATCGCCTCAACGTCAGCGTGGGGGTGCTCCACCAGCCCAAGAAGGAGAGGCCAAGGAGTGGCCACCTTCACCACAGAGACAACGTGGTGTGGCTCCGAGTGAACAAAATGAAACGAATGAAAACTGGCAACCCAGCCCAAGGCGTGAAAGGAATGCCGACACTGAGACGTACGCTAATGGAGCACCAAAGGTTAACAATTCAAATAACACCTGTGATCCGGATACACCAGTTCAGGTTTGTTTTATTTATTTAACTAAACAGAAAAATTAACAACAAATAATCTTATCCAACCAACACTAGGCTGTGAACATCACTCAAACACCATCCTCAGCTACCGAGCCAACAGCTACTCCCGTAGAAGATGTGTGTACACACCTTTTGTTATTTTTAACATCATATGATTTTATTTTTATCAACCTTATCGTTTTTTTATTTATTTGATGTGACACTCCAGTGGAGTTGAGTAAAGTTATCCTTAATTTTAAGTTTTTTAAAAATAAAATAAAAAAAACAGGCTTCTCAAAACACGATTTCTCCGCAGAGATTGGAATGGCCAGCAACGTCAAGCCCAAAGGAAAAGTTAGACCGTTCAGCTTCTGGTGAGTTAGGTGATCGCAGAAGATCTGTTGGATTCGCAGGAGTTCCAGAACACGACCATCATGGTAATATTTTATTATCTGCTGCAAAGAAAAAGATTGCATTGCTTGAGAGAGAGGTGTCAAGTTTGAAAGGAGAACCACCAATGACTAGAGACCTTCTCGAATGGGCCGAAAGAACCTTCGCTGACGTCGACTCTCTTTGTCAAAAAGATGGTTCGATCTCAAAAGAAGAACTTGGTAGAGTTCTCGGTGAGGAAAGATTGGCAGCTAAAATCTTATTTCACGAACTCGATGAAAACCATTCAGGTGAGATCGACGTAGAGGAATGGATTCACTGGTTTGAGAGACTAAACCGTAAAGATGGAGCTGGTAACATGCTTCAATGGATTGAAGAAAGATTAGACACAACAAAAAAGACCAAAAAAATTGGATTTTCAGTCGAGTCGACTGTCACATTAGAACCTGACGTCGAAGCAAGAATTGGAGCAGCCTTTGACGTAACTGTTGGTCTCCTAGAGAAAGATGGACCTGCAACAGCCTTCTTCAAAAGTCATTTAGAAGAAAAGTGGGGACCACTTCCTCACCTTCAAGAAAACCAAGACGGAGCTGTAAGATGCTCTGAGTGGTTAGCATGGTTTGAAGGAGTCCAACGTCATGGTCAAAGTGCTGAGGAATTAATTTCCTGGGTGGAGAGTAAACTTCAATGTGCTACTGATGAAGAAAAAACGAAACAAACTCCAACATCAGAAACCCCTTCCGCAACTGAAGAGGAGGAATAGCCTTCCACTAGATACACTTTGTTCTCTAATCCCCATTCCCCGTTTTTAGATATTAAAAAAAAAAAAAAAAAAAGGCATTCAAAACAGACTACTACCGACCTGCCATTAATTTGGTAAAAAAAAAAAAAAAAAAAGAATCAATCGTAAAGTGTAGATTTATCCGAAGTATGAGATTTTCCCCCTCAGCCAATCTTTTTTACCATTCTCATTGTATCGAACAGCAAATTATAGTTATTCACGTGATTGATATTTGACATTGTGCAGTATGGGCATCAGGTTTGATCAATTGCTTCTATATTTTCTTTTGTTCCATTCCTCCATAGAAATCGCCTTTCACTACCCCTCTTGACATTTTTTTTTATTTTTTTCTGTCCTCTCTCGTTCTCCGGGTAACTGATTAGGGAGGACTGTGTGTGTGAGTTTTTTTTTTTTTTTTTTTTGCATCTTGGACATGTAGGGTAGAGTTATACTCCATCCCACGGGGAGAGGAGTAGACTTTTAAAAAAAACAAAAAAAAACAAAAAAAAAGACAATTCCCTAGAGTGAGAGTATTATTGTGACGCTTTTCACCTGTCTTTGCAAAGCAAATGAGGGGTAGCGGTTTAGAGTTGCCCCAGTGCATAGCGATTCTCACCTTCTAAAAGAGCTTTAATAGTATGTTAGGGTTGCCAACCGAACGTCTTCTCTACATTCTCCCCAATTTTATTTTTCGTGTGTTGTGTTTTTTTTCCTTCTTTTCTCTTTTTTTTTTTCCCGCAGAGTGATTCTTTTCACTCAGGTTTAAAAAAAAAAATAAATAAAAACGTGTCGTTCTTTGTGGAAGATTTTGTTTGGATTTTAATTTAAAGTTGTGTGAGGCATATTTTATTTATTCATACTGACAGAATTAGAATGATATCACAGAGGGAAGTTTTCACTTTCTTAGTTAAATATTATTTTTATGAATTTATTACTTTGTCAGGCTATCCCTAGTCGGAATGGAACCGAGGACACTTAAATTAGAATGTTCCATAACAGAACAAGAAGAGAAGATCTTTAATTTATTACTAGAAGTAAACAACCGATACAAAGCTGGATGTGTCTTACGAGTTGCCGGAGGATGGGTTAGAGACAAAGTCTTAGGAGACCACAGTGATGATATTGACATTGCTATTGAAGGCGGGACAGGAGCTGACTTTTCATCATTAATTGTAAGGTATCAAGCAGAGATTGGACAAGAAACGCGATCAATAGGATTGATTAGAGTTAACCCAGCTCAGTCTAAACATCTCGAAACAGCTACCACACACATATTCGGTACTGCGATTGATCTCGTTAACCTTCGTAGTGAAGAGTACACCGAGTCAACAAGGATTCCTTCTGTAAAACATGGTACACCTCTTGAAGATGCGAAGAGGAGAGATTTCACGATAAACGCGTTGTTTTATAATTTGCACACGAAGCTGGTCGAGGATTACACTTCTGGAATTCCGGATCTCCGAAATAAAATAATAAAAACTCCAATCGATCCTTCCATAACATTCACTGATGACCCTCTTCGTCTTCTACGATGTGTTCGATTCGCTGCTCGGTATGACTGCACAGTTGATGAGCCAATATTAGAGGCGGCTAAGCAACCCGGTATTTTATCTACATTAAATAAAAAAGTCAGCAGGGGTAGGATAGGTATTGAAATTCGGAAAATGATGAGCAGTCGACATCCATCGAGAGCGGTCTCACTACTGAATGAGTTTAACTTGCTGGGGATATTTCAAAATAGTAAGGTAGACAAGAAAGGAAAAGTCACCGAAGGTGAGCCACTACAATTCTCAAAAGAGCAAATTAACTGCTCCATCAGTATTATGAAATACTTAGAAAATAATTACTGCCACGATGATCAACAAATGCCAACAGAACTCTCACTGGCTGCTCTATTTACTCCGTACGTGGGTAGTATTGTTTCATCTTACTCGTTAGAAAAACTTTTAATTGGTACGATTTCTCATGGTTTTCAGCTTCCAAAAAAACTCGTTGAACACGCTCACTTAATAATACAAAACTCATGTGCTATGAGTGGCTTATGGTCAACTTTACCTCTTGACTTGAGGTCGCTTGAAGACAAAAAAACTTTATACAAAAAGGACAACGGAGAAGTGAAACACTCAACTAGAGTTTGCCTTTGTGTTGGAATGCACGGAGCAGTTGAAAAAAACAACAAAGAAATTACGAATGTATTTTGGAAGGAATGCGTTTCACTTTCATACGCAGCCCGCGAACCGTTTATTGACTGCAAATATACACCAGATGATGTAGTTATGTATGTGAATAATGATGCTTTCTTATCATCCGTTCCTCGCGTGGTACCGACTGTGCCTGCTGACACTATCCGTTTGAGTCTTTCTTTAAAAGGACCAGCCATTAAAGAAGGAATTGATAAGACTTTGGTTTATCAATTTGAGTATCCATCGTCGTCCACTGAGGATGTTATGAGTTATTTAAAACATATTTACAAAGATGTTGATGTTCAAGTTCCAAAAAAGAAAAATAAAAAAACTAAGCATATTGTTAACACTGACATCAAAAGACAAAAACCAGTATGAAATAACCGGAAGTCAACACTGAGCGCAGCGCATTGAAGAGCTGCTGATCGTGTTACGGTAAGACTGACTTACTCTCGATATGATCACATTTGTCTGATCAGTTTTTTTTTTGTTTTGTTTTTTTTAAACATTCAATTTTAACTTCAATTTAACAGAACACTCCACCATGTTACATGATAGCAGCAGACACACTTGATTAATCTGTTTTTATATGTCTCTTCCAACAGGTTTTTCTTTCTTAAATATATAATTCCAATGTCGGTTCTTGACTATAATTATCAACAAGGGGTGTCAACGCCTCGTTCGTCGGATATAAATAGTGGTGCGGTAGAATTGAGAAACATTCCACCAGCTGATTATTTTAATGATGTAAAGGAGCACGAGGTACCAGATCAATTCCAACAAAAGGAAAATCCTCTTCCATTTGATCCAGCGACTAATATTGCAGTCAAAGAAAATAGCAACGAAGATCTCCCTGAGAAAACTTCTGTCGAACAAGATAGGAGATTGTTATCTACTGTCGCCAATTGTTGTGACAAATCTTTATGTGGTACGAATCCTGTTTATTTATTTGTGGTATGCTGCTGTGTAGGTATAGGATTACTCGTGACAGGAGCAGTGTTGATATCTGGTGATGGGATTTCAAACGGAGAATGCGTTGCTTTACCTAAATCTTGGACTTTTACCTGTTTATTCGACGACGGGGATGATGTACTTCCGAGAGGATGGTTTACTGCTCCTGTTCTTGCTGCTAATTGGGATGATGCGGGTAGGTTAGGAGTACCTCCGTTACCAAATAATCTTTTGATAAATTCAAAATGCGAAGGTGGAAACGACATAGGCAGATACACTCCAAATATCCCATTACAACAATGTAATGAGTTCTGTACTAATTGGTGTCGTGTTCAGGAACAACAACTACTAAAGGAAACTACTACTACTGGAATACTCTGTTGTGAAGCAGTGATGTCATCTTCTTGTACGTGTGCTGCACGTAATCCAAGTTCTATTGTTGTTGGAAACTCATCGAGTATGGCTACAGAATACGAGTTAATCCGCACCAAGCCTTTAGAAAGTCCTAATAAACATTGTTCAAATACATCTGTTTTTGGTCTCGCTACAGAAGATGAGTGTTATCTTCGAGGTTTCCGGACGCTGATTGAACTGCGAAATCCAATCCCCTGCTATGCCAGTACTACCGTCACGAAGGGTGTTAAGTTCGATAAGTGCTCCGATGGTTACGTTGTCGATGATGCCAACCCAGATGGATTGCCGGTACTGATTGTCGGTGCGGTCATGGTTGCATTTTTATGCTGTTTGGCAATCATAAAAAGATGAATTATTTTAATTTACAGCATCTGTCTTTCTCTTCCATTTCATAAGAATCTTATTGCCAATAACTCTCAACTCCTTACATGGGTCAGAGTTTGTCAATGAGCTGATTCGCAGTAGCAGAACCTACTGTCGCCTTTCTATTTCTGTTTGCAATCTCTCTTTTTATGATTTCTTACTTTGAATTGTTTTCTGATCGTTGTGTGATTCAAAATATTATTTTTGATTTGCTCAGCTGTGAACTTTTCATATTACTTACTGGCTAAGGTGTATTTTTTGTTAAAACGCCCCACCCCAAGTATTCTCAACTTCAAACTCTCAACTCTCAAATTGTTAACGAGTCAGTGTTTGTGTTTAGGTTCTTGGGTATGGAAACTTAGAATTGCCGAGTTTCGTGATGATTTGCCCCCCTTTTTTTTAAAAACTTCTTTGATGCAGGTACAGCAACTGATGATCCATTTCTTCACGTGATTTTCTTTTTTTGGTCTCTTTTTTTAAATTAAACACATTCTAACTAACTCAGCAGACTTACCACAAAAAAGAAATCAATATGGGTGACGACTTACAAAGATCTCTTAATGACAGGATGATGAAAATGAGGGCTCAGGCTCTTAGAGGAAGGAGTGGTGGAGGACTCAGTGGAGGGAATGTTGTTAGAAACACGAGCACTCCATCTACGAATTTTCAAGCATCGATACCGACAGAGAATCCTTCACGAAGCGGATCAATATACGGAGGGAGTACCCAAGGAACAAATTATACACCCGGGCAGGTGAATGCGAACCAGCCACCCATTAATCCACATAGCATGTTTAACAATGGTCCTGGAGGTGCACCTGTTGCGACGAATAACACTAACGTGAATTCTCATAATAATACGTCGTCTGTGAGTAATACCAAAAGTAACAACAATAACAGTAGCAGCAACAACAACGAATCTGATGATGATGGAGCTCAAAAACTTAGAGAAAAATTAAGAGAAATGGGAATTAACGACACTGTTGCCCCCCTTTCACAAGGTATTTATTTAGAGTTTTTTGATTTACTAATAAAGTTCATGAAATTTAAAAAATAAAAAATAATTAAAAAAAACCAGTTGAAGCAACGACAACGGTTGTTAGAAGCGCACCTAAGTTGGATGTTTCTGATCGAAGGAGTTTTCTTGGACATGCACCTCCAAAGTATGTCATCTTAGAGTGGTTTGGTCTTGTCAATTTATTCAAAAAAAAAAGAAAAAAAAAAAAAAACAGAGTTGGAATGGTCTATTGTCACATCATACGTGATCGTTCGGGATTAAAAAAATTACACCCGGAATATAACTTGTACCTTGAAGTGCCTGGTGAAGATCCGTTCTTTTTACTCGCAGCTCGTAAAAGAAAAAAGAACAAAAGTAGTAACTACCTTATCTCAATGGATCCGGAAGATTTGAATCGTTATTCTGGAAACTTTTATGGAAAAGTCAGATCGAATTTCTTAGGAACTGAGTACACGATTTATGACAAAGGAGAGAAGGGTTCTAAAGGAGGTGGACTATCACTTCGTCAAGAGCTGGGAGCAGTGCTATACGAAACTAACATCGTAGGCAGTAAAGGACCTCGAAGAATGATCGCTGTCATACCGTCGGTAGACTCTACCGGAAAGCGTTCAGCATGGAAACCAACAATCGAAGATGGTGAGTCTCTCATCAATGCTTACAAAGCAAAGGATCGAAAAGATGATATGATTATTCTTGAAAATAAAAAGCCAAACTGGAATGAAGAGCTTCGCGCGTATATATTAGATTTCAAGGGACGAGTGACTGTCCCAAGTGTTAAAAACTTTCAACTTGTAGAGCGTCATACCGAAAAAGTTTTGGTTCAATTTGGAAAGATCGCCTCGGATAAATTTACCCTCGATTTCCAACATCCCGTAAACGGTCTTCAAGCTTTCAGCCAAGCACTCACAGCTCTGGATAATAAATTAGCTTGTGAATAGAAACTTCTCTGTTTTTTTTTTTTCTTTCTTTTTTTTTTTTTTTTTTTTGCTTAACAAAATACAACCCAGGTAGTGTTTTTCCTTTCGTTGCAGGAATGCACCTTTTTGTGTTTTTTGTGGTAAAAAGAGATGGTAAGGAAAATAGATTTAAGAAAAGTTTAAGTACGAATAGATTTGGTGATCAAAAATGTCCCTGGCGAAAGTTGGGGTTGAGTACCTTCAGTTTTTTTTTTTTTTTTTTTTTTTTTTTTTTTTGTTGCACCTGAGCAACAAGTGTCATGGCAAAGGAAGAGGAAGAAAAAAGAAAAAGAAAACAATGTTTCAGCAAAAGCATGGTAACCTTTTCTTTTTTTCTTTTTAAAAAAAAGATTAAATGGTTTCCTTATTTTCGTGTTCTTTGCTTAACTACGTTAACACACGTTCACCAGCATTGTTTTGAAGTGATGTGGATGATTCTAAGTCGGTACAGTGGTGAGAAGATGATGTGCACTGGACCTTCACTATTTCTTTAATTAAAGATTAGTAGTAAGTGAATCATAGAGAAGTAAAGGGGAAAAAAAAAAAAAAAAGTCTCTGATCGTGTGAGACAGGGAGTTCTTTCTACCCGTGATTGGCTTACTCAGAAATGAGCTATTCTTCTGTAAGACTCTGTCAGTTTAACTTTATTACTTATTCTAAGTATTTTAAAGTGTTACTGTTTTCTACATTGTCAAACTATCACCCTCCGTGATTGGCTTGTTTTCTTTCTTCTTCCCTGTCTAATCGCAAAGACTCTCTAATCGCTGACAAGAGCTTTTTTTTCCTTTTTTTTTTTTTTTCTTTCTGTCAGAGCATTTCAGAATGAAGCTGTGTGGTCTTTTCTTTTTTTCTTCCTTCCCTTTCCACGTTCGTTCTGCTCTTCTGTTGGGGGAGATAAAACGGAGTCTGCATATTTTGCGCACATCGGAATGGATTCGCTCTGTTTGGCTTTTGTTTGTTTTGTTTAGAGAGAGTGTTGCATGATAGGATGCAACAAGAGATTTTTCTTTTTTTTATAAAAAAAAAGCTCAGTTTTGCTATTTATAATACCATAATCGTGCGCTGCTATTACTTGTGGTGGAGAATGTTTTGTTCTTTGTTGTGTGTAAGAAAAAAAATCTTTAAAGTGAAAAGAAAAACGAATTAAAAAAAAAAAAAAAAAACTTCCATTTTTCCCCATAGCCTGCAATTTGTTACTGTCCTTCTCGACGGCTTCTGCCTCCATTTACAGCAACAGCAGTAGTCATATGCTAGCCTTTTTGTCAGGGGGAGGGGTGTATCCTCCCGTCGAAATTATTTTATTGTCTTTCGTTGAATTTTGTAAATTGCTGACAGTTTCAGCTGATCTTATTACCCAACCCCCCCCTCTTCCCAATTCGCGTTTTGTTTTTTTTTAAATATTTTTTTTTCCCTCCACTAATATCTAAAGCAAACGTCATAACTACTTTGAAACTGTAACAGGATAAAGTAATAGAGAGTGGAGTCTTCCGGACAGTAGGGTGACAGTGATCATAAATACCATTCACATAGGTGTTTATGTGTTAGTTCTCAACTTAATTTCTTCCCCGAAGAGATTGAGTGAGAGGTGTTAGTCAAAACTAACCTTTCGATTTATTAATTAAACTGAATTGATTATTTATTTACTTATTTGCGATTCCTAATTACTATTAAAGACGAATACTAACTTTCTCTCTCTCAGTAGTATAAGATTAACGACCTGAAATTATTATGTTAGTAATCTGCACCTTTTGTTTACTTTCATACTATTCTTTCTCTCAGGGAGGGTGACATGAATCAGTCTGATGACAGTCCTCATCAGAACCCCCCTCGCACAGATGAGGATGCTGCCGAGAGACTCGAAAAGGCGGCTTCATTAATTCAGGCGAAAAAAGAGAAGTTAAATCTTCAATATGGGCTCATGAAGGCAGCACAGATGGCTACAAAGGCACCAAGGGAAGAGACTCTTGAAGACAAAATAAAGGAAAAGCTACCTGGAGGACAGACAAGCGAGCTACTAACTGATCTTGTGGGTTACTTAGGTAGAGTAGACTCACTCTGTGAATGTGATAATAAAGGTGTTATAAAACACATTCAAAACTGGGCTGAAAACAAATTACAAGTTCAAACTGAATCGACTGAATTAGGTCTTGGGCTCGGACTCGGAATCGGAATCGGATTAGGAGGATTAGAATTAGGTGATGATTTCGGACTTGTTTGTGGAAGTCACGATCCACTTTTAGAAGCCACACTTGAAGAACACAATAAAAACAATGCAGCAGAAGCTGCTCTGGATCCCAACCATCTCGACTGCTGGAATGGCATTGGATGTACTTCTGAAGCAGTCACAGAAAACATTCGAGGCATTGGTAACGATGGTGAACTTGTATTCGCTCTTCCTGGTGACACTACTCAATTCGTAAGAGTAGATGCCCCAGCACTACATGAGTACGTCACACTTGTTTTATTATCAGACATTGGTGAAATCTTATCGTGGAACGAGTCTATGAAAAAGGTCACTGGAGTAGAAGCTAATTCAGCATTAGGAAATGACTTCTCTGCTTTCTTACTATCGGAAAAGGATCAAGAGGAATTCCAAGACGTCCTAAACGGTGATGCCGCAAAACGAAGACGGATTTACGGAATAACAAAATCTGACGGAGTCAACATTGCATACATTGAAATGCAATTTGTTGAAGCTTCTGCTGGGGCATCAAACGATAAAGTAATTCTTTGTATTGGAAGATCTCGTAATAAACTTGAAGCAACTCTAACATACAGTACATGGGTCCTCGAACAGATTGAAGCAATGTTGTTTTGTAGCACTTCTTCTGATAATGAAGACACCAGACGTCTACTTAATATGATTCAACAATCTCGTGATATCGATCCATCTGATTGGGGTCCGTTGAGTACAAAACTAACATTCAATAAACTAGTCGCTGATTACAGAGACGACTTAGAGGGAAGTGGTGACCGAAATATTGAAATTACATTAAACTTTGATGAGAAGGTACCTGATGAAATCCACACAGATCTTCTTAGGTTTCCAAACACAGTCGCGTATATTGTAAACAATGCAGTCAGATGTAGCCCTAATGGTGGACAAGTATGTATTGGTGTTTATCACGACAGACACGGTGATGAATCAATGGGTACTCTTAGGGTAACAGTCACAGATGAAGGAAATGGTATCCATGAAAACGTTCTTGATGCAGTCAGATCAATGTCCGCAGATGAGGACGCCCCAGGTAGAAATTTAAGAAACAGCAGACTGGTCATTCAAGAACTTGGTGGTGACATTACTTTCGAAAGAGGTACTGCTACTGCTTTAAAAAAACGAAGACAAGCAGCGACTTCAATCGCTTGCGGAGTTCCAATCAGAGAAGACACTGTCGGAACTACTGCAACTATTATTATTCCTTGGTTACCTCCAACTAATCAGTGTGCTGCTTCAGGTTTACATAGACCTTTTACAATTAATAAGAATCTCAATCGTGGGGTTAAGAAGGTCAGCAAGTTACAAAACGATCTACAAAACGCTAAAGATGCTCTTGAGAAGAGGGGTGTTGTATCGATGATAAAGTCACTCGTTGTAGAGTCCAATGTAGTTCATAGGATGGCGTTTTGTCATCATCTGTGGGAACGTTCCCACGCTCTCAGTCTCGCAAATAATATTTCAGAAATAAAATCGCATCTTCAGTCGGTTGATATTATTGTAATCGCAATCGAGGAGACGCACGTCAGCATCAAAAAACTTCTCTCCGAACTGAGTACTCTCGACATCCAAGTGATTCTCGCATCTCGATTCTTCACACCAATGCAAATTCGAGAGATTGAAAACGCTAATTGGTTTGGTGTCTCCCTCCCTATTCAGAAACGAGAGTTTTTAGAGGCGTTAGATCACGTATGTACTTATTAATGAAGTCTTTTGTTTGTGTTGGTTGCTTCGTCGGTACAAAAAAAAAAAACAACAACAACAGGTGGAACTAGCGGTATTAAAAAAACTCGAAGCACAAAAACATATCGAAGACGTGAGGAAAGCATTTGGGGGAAGGTATAAAAAAAAAATCACATCATTTTTTTTTTTCTTCTTAACATTTTTTTCAGTTTTTTTCATATAACAAAAAAAAAAAAAAAATAAAACAGTAAAATTCCTTGGGAACGAGGCCGTCTACTCGGTAAGGGTGCCTTTGGAAAGGTATTCGAAGCAAAAAGTGCCGTCACTGGAGGCACTATGGCTGTCAAGTGTATTGAGAGACTGGAAGGAGGCAGCGCCCAAGAAGAGGCGATTTACGGAGAAGTAAAAATGATGTCAGAATTATCTCATCCAAACATAATTCATTATTTTTATAGTGAGCTAACTGAGAGTGAATTATTAATATTTATGGAGCTAGCATCGGAGGGTTCTCTTGAGAGTAAAATCCCACCTGGAGGAATGGACGAAAGTACTGTTGCTGAGTACATGGAAGGAATCCTAAAGGGACTCCAATACCTTCACAGCAAAGACATCGCCCACAGAGATATAAAAACAGGTAATGTTTTAATCAGCAACGGAACACCAAAATTAACTGATTTTGGAACCGCAACCAAAATAAAAGAAAAGCAAACCCTCAACGAGGAAGCAGATAACACAGCAGGAACCCCATCATATATGGCACCTGAAGTATGGAATGGAATAGACAGCGGTAACCTGGCTGATATTTGGGCACTTGGATGTCTACTAATGGAAGCATCAACAAAACAATTACCATTCTTTCACAGAGGTGGTACAATGGTGTCAGTTATGACTTACATTCCACTACTAAAGCCAACTGATACAGTCGACATTGGACATAATGAAAATAATTATGGTCCTGCAGTACTTGACTTCATAAGACAATGTCTTGTCGTTGATATGACAGCTCGCCCTACTTGTGAAGAATTATTGCAGTCCAGGCTACTCGGAGAATGTGATCAGATTATGAATAGAAAGGCTACTGTTGCTAAATTATCTCTCATTTCGAGAGGGGAATCAATGAGGGGAAGTTATAGTAGAAGAAGGATACCAATAAAGACAGCTCAGCCTGTTGTATCTGAGCCTCCTGATTGGGACTGTTCTGAAGCTTCTTCTCCAGCCACAACCCCTCGTAATAATAAAATCTGCACCCCTCCTCAGACAAGAAGTAGGGCACACACTACTATATCTCGTGGTAGCACTACTTCTCATATTTCTTGCGAGCCGGTTGATTTATCTTCGACTCATGCATTTAAGTCGTTTGTTACTACTCGTCCTCCAGCTCCACGGAAGTCTGATCTCTACTCACCTTCGCTTTTGAATAGGCAAATACCACATGCTCAGTCATTTATTCATTTGAGACATCCAATAAGTTGAGATTTAATTATTGTTATTGTTATTGTTATTCGAGTTATTACCGCTTAGAAAAAAAGCGACGGGTTTTTTCCATCTGTGTATCACCACTTTTTTTTATTTTATTTTATTGTTTTCTTTTTTTTTCTTCTCTCCCTTTCTTGCAAAAGCTGTGTTATTTTTCTTACGAGGTCAATCAGGATGACCTGTACATATCCAACCAACTTCTGCGTCCCTTCCCCTATTTTGTAGTATCAAATGTGTGTTAGTCGAGAGCTGCAAGGTTCCTACAACACGATAGGGATTTCTAAGGTGCTTTTAGTTTTGTTTTTGCAGTTATGCAGCCCTGAAACCCTTGAAAGCAGCCATTATACTTACTACTGAGAAACAAACCTTGGTTTTCGATTCCTGGTTCCATAGTCACAGAGAACTGAAACAGCACAAGCAGCAGCAAAGAGAAAAAAAAAAAAAAAAAAAAATAGAATGATTTTTTTCTCGTTGTTTTTTTTCGTTTTCTTTCAGTTTGCACCCGTGATATTCCTCGCTAGTGTGATAATAAGACTGTTGATGACGTTGGTTGAACAATGAAGAAAAGAAAAAAACAAAGAGGGAAAAAAAAAAAAAAAAAAGAGATCTACAGGACTCGAACTAGTTACGTTTTCTACAACACGACTATCGTTACACGTTAAGCAAGGGATAAACGTGTACTGTTTGTCCGTTGACGATAAAGAAAAAGAGAGGAACAAACAAAAAAAAAAAAAAAAAAAAGGACGGAAAAGAACCCTGTTCTGGTCTTCAACCTGATTGCAGGCGTTTCTATTGGGTTTTGTCGCTTGCGTACGAACGAAAAAAAAAAAAAAAAAATAGAGAAGGTTTGGTGGGACAATGAATTCGTACCTAGTGCAATGAAGAAACAATACGACTACTTTCCCTACTCTCTCGCCTTTATATGTCCTCACCAACAAAATTTAAAATTCGCAGCATCAACCTACGCAATTTGTTTTTTCTCGTTGTTATTCCTGATTCCGTTTCACAATGTCTTTTTGGGTTTATAAGTTACAACCTGTCCTCAAGTATACTTACATGAGAAAGGTTAATCATTGTTGTTATTGTTGTCGTAAAATCATTAAAAAAACCTTTCACAGAAAACAACTACATGAAAGAAAGCAACGGCTTCTTACTGACCTCAATAATCAATAGAAGATAATACGAACCATCATTTCTCAGTTAAAACAAACGTTATAAAAACATGAAGACTGCTGTTTGCGCGTTGGCCGTCTTGGCCGGAGCTGAAGCACTTACTAAAATAAAGCTTGAGAGAACCTTTGAGATTGCTGAACGTAGTGACAAACCTTTAACAGAAGCTCTTCAACACGGAAATGTGTTAGGAATGGAAAGAGTAAAGCTTGCGAGAAAGTACGGAGGTGATGTTCCCGTTATTCCAATTAGAGACTTTATGAATGCTCAGTATTTTGGACCAGTTGATATTGGTACCCCAAGTCAGAAATTCACTGCCATCTATGATACTGGTTCTTCAAATTTGTGGATGCCAGGAAAGAACTGCAGCAAATGCACTCATAAAAGATACGATTCCTCAAAGTCTTCGACATACGTCGCCAACGGAACGTCCTTTTCAATCTTATATGGATCTGGAGCCGTAAAGGGTTTCTGTGATGAGGATCTGGTTACCTTCGGAGGACTTCAGTCAAACAAACAAGTCTTTGCTGAAACTACTTCAGAACCAGGACTACCATGGATTGTTGGAAGATTTGATGGGATTCTTGGTCTTGGTTGGCCACAGATCTCAGTGAATGGAATTACTCCTGTTTTCTTTAATCTTATTAAGCAGAAGAAGGTTGAGACTGGTCAATTCTCATTCTGGCTTTCTGCTACTCCAGGAAAGGAAGGTGGTGAGCTTGCCCTTGGAGGAACTGACCCAGAAAAGTACAGCGGTAACTTCACATATGTCCCAGTTACTAAAGAAGGATATTGGCAGATTGCTGCTGACTCAATGTCTATTGGGACGACTACAATAAGATCAAACTTCCAGGCTGTTGTTGACAGTGGTACTTCTCTTCTTGCCCTTCCAATGGTTGACGCTATTCGTATTAACTCTCATTTGAACTGCACTGATGCAGGAATTGAGTGTATCTTTACTCAGTGTCCGGACTTTAACACCCTTCCAGATTTAACGTTTGTTCTTGGAGGTCGTGGATACGTTTTAACTGGAAAGGATTATATCCTTCAGGTTACTTCAGCAGGTCAGACTCAATGTGTTTCTGGTATTATGGGGATGCCTGCTCTCCCAGAACACCTTGGTGCTATCATCGGAGACGTTTTCATGAGAAAATTCTACACCACTTTCGACGTCACTAACAAGCGTGTTGGTTTCGCTCTCGCAAAGAACAACTAGAATACTACTTGGTATTTTTTTTTTTTTTTTTTTCTTGTACCGACGTAGTCGGAGAAAAAACTATTCAGATTGAAGGCCGATATTTCTAATGATTTATTTTCCCCGTGCGACAGGATTTTGTCTGCGTTCAACGAAATATAAGGCTAATCTGAATGGTTTTTTGTGTGTTTCTTGAATTCTCTTGTTATATGAAGTGCCAGTAAAAAGGAAATTAAAAGAAAAAAAAGATCAGACGGATACTAACACCGGCCCGTCGAGGCTGCTCACAACAGTAAGAGTTGTGTTTCATGTTTCAAGTGGTTTAGTTTTTCATGTGTTTTTCGAGCCGTGTTAAAAACCGTTTCTATTCTTGTGAAGTGCTATCGTGTTTTTGTTATTAAAAAATTGTGTTCGTTCAGATTACCTGAGTGACTACAACACCTCTCCTTCCGTACGCAAAAAAGGCTGCAGACATAGTCGCAACCAGCTTGTTATTATTTGTGATATTCTGAGTGCCTTCTGTTTTATACTTATTTTTTAATTTATACAGAAAATGAAAATTGACCCACGTGAGAAGAAGACTTTTGAAGATGTCTGTTGGTTGTGATAAAGTGATAAAGTGATAAAGTGATAAAGTATACCTCACTTGTATTCTTTCTTTTAATTTCCATTCCAACAGATCAAATAATGTCCTTGTGCGGCAGTGGGAGCAGTTGCTCCACCCCAACACCGGCGGACTACTTACGATTTCTCAGTGATAGATTTGAGAGATCGAAAATACACTCAATGAGAGGAATAAAAGAAATATGCAGTGGAGAGGTAGAGCCATGGCACAGAGTCATCTGTATTGATTGGCTTGCGGAAGTATGTTCGGCTTTTCAGCTGCACAGCAAGACTTTGACACTTTGCGTGGCTATGTTTGATGAGGTTATCCGAGTTGGAGATGTGAAACCAGGAAAACTACAACAACACGCAGTGACATGTTTAGTGGTAGCCGCGAAGATTTCAGAATCTTTTTTAATTCAAATAAAAGAATTTGCTGAAATGACATGCGGTGCCTGCACAGCCGACGATCTGAAGGAAACAGAAATGAAAGTACTTGCGATGTTGGGCTTCAGAGTTCAATTACAAAGTGTAAGTGATTTCATATATCCACTTCTTAGTCATTTGGGATTAGAGGATAAACAAAATACTGTGAGACAAGCAGAATATATAGCTGAAACTACTCTTTATAGTGTAAAGTGTGCAGCATTGCCTCCAACAACTATTGCTGCAGCAGTTGTTTCTGTTGTGACGGGTACTGACTTAGATGATGAGATAACGGAAGCGACAAAATCGTTATTTGCAGTTCAAAGTTGGGAAGATGCTAGACTGGCAGTGACTGAGGCACTAGAAGAGTGTTTTATTCATGAATTTAAAAATATAGCTTCGAGTCATACAAATGAGATTTCCTTTTCTACTAAATCTCGCTATGACTCAATAGTATCTCAAGAACGTGAGGGTTCAACTGAATCCAGTGAAATGCTTTCTGATGAGGAGACGTCAGTTTCTTCTTCACAAAAACGTCAATTCAACGATACCGACAGCGACTTTGAAACTCCAAACATTAAACGTCCTCACTGGTAGAAACCTTCAGTTATGTCACATCTCTACCCTCATGTTTTTACTGCCTTTCGTTGACAGTAAAAATAAAAAAAACATCCACCATTAGTATTGTACCAGTCTTTCATTTTTTTTTAAATATACCGTAAAAGGGATTGTTCGTTAGGGTGATTTACGGAACTTCTTACAGGCTAAGTAGCCTATAAAGGGATTCATCGTAAAATATCGCACCCTGTGTAGCAATCTTGGTGCTCAGTTCTTGTATCTCTCTTGAAAAAAAAAACTTTTTTCTTCCCATTGTGTATAACCTTGTTAACAGATGACAACACAAACAGGAGTGTCGTCGATGCACTCTTTTTGTAGTCCGCCGCCGTTTAATTTTATTTTTTTCTAAAACGACTTTTTAAAAGAAGCGAGCAACTTTCTCCTTGAAGAAAGCCATGCTGGCATTCCTCTCTAGATTTCATGCCGCCCCCGAGCGCAGGTTCTCCGGCGAATTTTATTTTTGATCGTGAAAAAATGTGCTGAAGAATTCAGTCATTTGGCAGCGATCACCTCATTATTTTATTTTCTTGGGGGTCGGTTTCATTTTTTTTCTCAACACTTAAGTAGGAGGACCTAAGGGACAAACATTGTTATCACTACCACCAGCGTCTAATCGAAAATAAATCAGTGCAGATTTCGATTTCTTGGTGCATTTGGAAGTGAATGCTGGTGCTAGAGTTGTTGTCCCGGAATAAAGTATCAACGTTTGTTAGTTGGTACTTTATTGGTGGTTGGTTCCCCCTAACAAAAAAAACAAAAAAAAACAAAAAAAACAATAAAAAAAATGCATTTATACACTGTTTTTGGCTGACCACGGCCTTTCTCAGTGAAAATACATGAAAAAAAAAAATCAAAAAAATAGTAATTTCCAAAGTAAAAAAAATGTGTGATGTTTCTCAGCCGCAAACAATATTTGTGTGATGGGGAGGGTGTGTCCCACATGTTTTTCATCTTTGGTACCAAAAAAATAACAAAAAAAAAAACAGTAAAAAAAAAAACAAAAAAAAATACGTAACATTTCCTTAGATCCCTTCCCAACACTCAACTTTCGACCGTTAGATGCTTCGTGGCATGTGTATCCAACGCAAGCTATCTCTCTGTGCAATGAGCTAGGAAGATAGTTCAGCCGCCAGCATCCATTTTCCTTTTTAGACATTAAAACCCGAAACAGAATCAGGGCGACTAACTGTTGTCGTGACGCTGAAAATAAAATAAATAAATAAAAATAAAATAAATAAACGTGTATGCTTACTTCTCAACCCCTTCAGTGGAAAGAATAAAAAAAATAATTAGAAGGGGTTCTAAAAAAAAAAGAAGTCTTTTTTTGCGTTATTTTTAACTGCAACAAATGGTCTCAGAAAGGCACGAAAGTTTCTTGCCGCGTAGTTACTATGTGGAAGAAGAACTTATTGTCATAACAAGTTTTTAAAAAAAAAAAAGGACTTAAGAAACGTACCAAACAGCCGTGTATGAACCGTCTACCGAATTTGACTTTCTTTTTTTTTTTTGCCCCGATTGAAAAAAAACCCCCCAGAAATTGCATACTAAACACGTTGACTATCTTTTCTGTTACTTGTAGTTTTTTTCTTTTCCCCCAAAATATCAAAACAACGAGGTTGTTATGTACGACCTTTTACAGTTGTTTTGCAAGGTACCTTCGGTTTGTTCTATGTGTCCTTTCTATTCATATTTGATAAAGAAACAAAACAAAACAACGACAACCTTAGAAAGTGCCTCCGGTCCTTGACTTTCATTTCCTTCCCTTTCCCTATCTGTGGATCGTTCTTGTTTCTTTTTTGTTTTTTTTGTGCAATACAATTCTTTATTTATTGCTGATTGTAAACTTCTGTGTTTCTGAATTGCTGCTGCTCTGCCAACTATTCCCACAATTGTTGAGAGTCGTCTCATTTCTACCTAACCAAACAGTCGTTTATATGTTGAGGCGGTATTGACTTGTGTGAAAGTTGTACTCTGCCGTGTAAAGAAAAAATGTACAAGAAAAAAAAAGAAGGAAAAAAAAAAAAAAAAGAAATTGTTCCAGTGTAGTAGTTTCCTCCCTCGAAACATTATAACATTAAAAAAAAAAATTGGGGTTATGGCGCAAAATACACAGAAACTTTGGCCTGGACTTGGTTTGATAGGGACATAGCTTGGTAAGGAGATCAGTTAAGTTGGGTTAGGAACTAGCAAGAAATGACCGAGAGAATCGATTTCTTGTTATTCTATGTTTTATCATTCTAATTACCTTAGTGGTTGACCCATACGTGTATTTGTACCAGGGATGGCAGAACCAGCTGACGGTGCAGCACGACAGGCCATGTCAGTCATTGCGGTGCATTTTGTGCCATTCCCAAGAAACGAAGAACGAAAAGAAAAACAAAACCCACATATCTGGGTCTACATTGCATTTTTCAAATTTCAGGGGGAAAACAGTCTTACAGGAACAATACAAAAAAAAGAAAAAAAAGAACATCACTTTAGCTCTCAGCAGCTTTATTCTGGGCTATCCCCTCAAAAAAAAAAAAGTATTTTCCTTCTTCAGCCCATATTTTATATTTTCGATTTTATTTGTACAACTATGAAATAAATAAATAAAAATCGGCTACTACGTGTATTCACAGATTTAATTCTGTAATTCTACAAGTGCCGCTTAGTCGGCATGTTCTTGCCTTTACATTGTGGCACCCGTACCTTGCCAAAACTCTCGGCAGCTCTATTTGGATACTGTTGTTTTGTTTTATCTTTCCCCTCCTTTTTTTAAGAAACGCATTGTATTTGTATGTTTTAAGAAAATAAAAAAAATAATAAAAAAAAACTTAAATTATATGTAAAAGCGTGGAAGTCGTCTTCTATTTTGCAAAATGAGATTATGTGTATTTTTTTTTTTTTTTTTTTTTTTTTTTTTTTTTTTTTGCCCGAGTACGATGGGTAGACTTTCGCACAATACAATTAAAATATTACCCTCATTTGTAATATTACTGTCAGTAATTGCACGCCGTGCACAACTGCACATAATTACAACGGGACCATCAAGCTTAATTTCACTAGACCTCCCCCTTCTTTATATTTGTTCCTTATCATTCTTGTTTACATTTTTAGTCCTTACTAAAAAAAACATAGCATCCAAAGGATGTGACATAATATATTATTTAAAAAAAAAAAAGTTGATGCAGATTGTTTTTTTTTTTTTTTCATTCTTTTTTGTGTTGCATTCCTTCAGTTTTTCATTTTTTTTGTATTTTCCCCCCTTACATTAGAATTCCAATTATCAAGTTTCAGTTTTCACAATTCTTCTTAAGCTAATTGTTGCATTGATTTTTTTTAAAGTTTTTTTTTTATGTATTTTGATTTAGAGCAAACTCTATTCTCAAAACTGTTTTGCACTGATTTCCTCAAAATTTATTTTTTTTACCCCCGAATTGATCATTATTATTTATTTATCTATTTTTCTTTTTTTTTTTTTTAAACTTGGGAACACGAATTGTTACATCCGACAGACCATTGTAAGATTTGACGATGTTTGATCTATTTTTGTTTGGACAATTAGGTTTGCAATGTCATCAAAAAAAAAAAAAAAAAACCAGCAAAAAGTAAAAGCTGATAAAGAGTAATTTGTGTCAGAATTCCAAGGTTTAAAAAAAAAGAAAAAAAGAAGAAGATATTAATGCTTATATTCTACTTTAGACTTTTTTGAAAGAAAAAAAATAATAATAATAAACAAACCGCTTGTATGTTTTCTAAAGTGACACAAGTGATTTAATGTTCACGGTTCAAGATCAGCTTTCTATCCGTTTACTCATTACTGACTATTAATAAATTGCCAACAGAGCTGCCACCACAGAAAAATCCACATTCCTTTTCCCTCTTCAATAACCCTCCTTTCTCCTTCCCCCTTTTTTTTTTTTTTTAAATTAAAGTTTAATTAGGTTTTTCACATTGAAATGTGATTGCCGGGAAAAAAAAAAAAAAAAAAAAAAAAAAGAAAAGGAAATCAACGTGTGGCAACCTTTATGAATAAAATTCCCACTTAGTTTTTTCCCTTTATTTTTACCTGTTTTTGTTGTTATGTTGTTCTTTTTTCCTGTACCAAGCTATCTCTCTCAAATACAGAATAAGTAAAATAATATCGTAGTTCAGAAGACGAGTTTCGATTCACAAATTAATAATAACAGGAGCCGATTACAAGGAAAGTATTTTATTTGAATTTGTTAATTCGCAAAATCAGTAAAGACAGCACATGAATGACCTACAAACCGAATAGCCTTCCGAGTTTAGATATCTGGTCGACATCATGTCGAGTGGGAACTTTATATTTTTGTGAAATAGTTCAGTTGCTGGTAGTGATCGTGATGAGTGGGTTTTCATTTGGAGTTGGAGGATGTGGAGGAGCAGTCGTCGGGATGTGTCTCTATACAGCAGTGCAGTCTGTACCTGCAGGTTTACCTGGTGCGCTTGACGTACTGTGCGCTCAGTTGTGGGAGTCAGACCCAAGCAGTCCGGTTCCAGCGTTATTTTTAAGAAGGTGTTTGGTTATGGGATTCTTTGTTTCATTAGTAGTCGTTCTTCCTTTTGCATTCATCACCCCATCGTTTATTGCGTATACCATTCTGGGACACCAACCAACGACGTTGTCATCTGAAAACGAAGATCACATTGCCATCGCAAATTACGCTGCAAATCTTCTTCAGTCTTTATGGATATTATTACCGTTTCAGGGAATCGAGGAGTCCCTTCGAAGGTTTTTACTTGCCCGTGATGAAGGTCGAGAACAAACACTTTCAATACTGACTTCTTGGTCAGTGTTTGTGACTGTCATCCATGGTGGTCTCTCTTATACTTTAATTCCAATTAATAAAGGATTAGGAGTGACAATGACTTACATGGTTACAACAGTCTTTAATATAATTGTCTACTTTTCAATCATATTAACCACATCTGATAGGAGTGGTAATTCAATGCTTCTAAAGGGTGGTGGATTTATTCCACACAGAAATGGAGGTGGTGATAGGGGTTACCAGTCTATATCAAGACTGTGTATCCCTGGCATCATTGGAATCGCTTTGGTCAGAATCCCTTTTGAGATTAGCCCCCTGGCTGCTAGTTGGTTGGTACCAAGTAGGATTATATTTCAGGGGATTACAATGTGTATTTTTAAACTTTGTTATTCGCTGCCTTTGGTTGTGTCTCAAGCGATAACACTGACAGCAGGTAGAGCCCTTAGTTGTAATGACACTGATAGGGCAAAAGGTGTAGTCAGATCTGGGCTTTTGTTCGGATTATTAATTGGACCTTTCATGGGTCTTATTTTTATAGCGAGTCATACAGTGGTACTGAAGATTCTTGGGATTCGTCAAGAGAGTGGAGCAGCAAGTAGTGCTGCATGCTTTGCAGTCATAGACACATTCCATTCGTGTTGTGTTGGGATTCTCAGAGGTACTTCTTCTGTTTCCCATTCGGCTGATTCTTCTAGAAGGCTTGTGTCGTATATACAGGCGATTCCCTTCATTATTATATATCCTATTGCCTTATTTCATTTTCCTCAGTTTGGCATTGGCGCTCATTGGGGTGGTCTTGCTGTTGCCCAAGCTGTCAATACAGCAATCTTGTTGGTAGACATTCGTCGGATTCCCTGGGCTGAGATGACCGGTTTCGACTTGATGTCAGAATACACTCCCTTGAACCCAATTAGGAAAAGTGGCAGGATAACACCATCGGGATGAGTACCTTTTTTTTTCTTTTTTGTCGTTTTTTTTTAAAGTTTGTAATCCGTACTGCCTGATTTGCAGATAATATTTTAAAGTTTAGAAAAATAATTAGCAAAACCTTTCTTTTTTGATATGAGACAACGAAAATAAAAAAATCCATTTACAACATCAGTAACACGACCATGAATGACGAAGGCAATGAAGTGCTAAGTGATAGGGAAGCAGATATTAACGTTGACTACATGAAAATGACTTCAACGCCGAAGGTGATCGAGGACGCTCTAGCAGCGTTAGTAAAAACAAAACCCAATGACGTGGATGAGTATTTAGCTGAATACTTTGCTGGTAGAGTTAAGGAAAAGAACAACTTATCAAGAAAAGGTTCTGAAACCTCTCGAATCAAACAAGTTGAAAATCAACTTCAATACAGCAAAGAGAGAATTAATGACCTCGAAGGTCAGATTAGTGAATTAAAAAAAGCAAGTTGCACACAAACAAAGAAATACCGTGTTATATCAGCTCGTGCTTGCGCTGTTTGCGCACGAGAAGACCGTCCGGGAGAGGTTCGCGCCAAAGGATTTAAATGCCGAGAATGTGTTGGTCTTCCAAGCAATCCTCTTCTTATCAGAATGGTTGACAAACAAGGAGCCATTACTAAAGGTAAAAGTGAAGATGGTGAATTCGTATTTAATGATTATGTTATTAAAAAGAACCTTCTTGGTGAGGGAGCTTTTGGAAAAGTCCGACACTGCTACCATCTTGGCAGCCCTCATCAAATGTATGCCGTTAAGACTCTTCCTATTGCCCAGTTGAAAACTCATCGTCTCAGACGAGGTGTTACAGTCTCTCGCAGACAATCAACAGGAGGATCTAACCCCGACTCCATAGCAACTGCAAGAGATGAAAATCTTCGCCGTTGCAAGGAAGAGGTTGAGATTATGAGGCGTCTCAGCCACCCAAACATTGTTCAGGTATGGAAAATATTTTTTCTGTGTCAAAATTTAGCTATTTTTTTTCTTCTTTTTTAATACAACAAACCCAAACACAGATTATTGACTCGATGGAATCAGAAACAGAACTTATGATCGTAATGGAATACTTAGAGGGAGGCCAGATATTTCCTGACCAAGGCGGCGCTCCTATCCCAGCAGTAAAACTTCAAAAATACGCCTGCGCGATTGCGAGAGGTCTCGACTACTTACACTCGAATGGAGTAATTCACAGAGACATAAAGCCTGGTAATATCTTATTGGATAAACATGACAATGTTAAATTAGCTGATTTCGGTGTGTCAGCTGAAACGAACGATAGCTTCAGAGTGTTCGGTTTTATCGGAACACCAAAATATATGTGTCCCGAAGCATTCGACAACGCATCGACAAAAGGTTTGTCAGGAGTAGCAATTGACGTTTGGGCCTTTGGAGTTACGCTGTTCACGATGGCTTTTGGTAAGAATCCTGGATGGTCGGGATCAACGTTAACTGACTTAGGAGATAGCATCGCAAATGTGAAACTTGATTTGAATCATGAAAACGAACAACTTAACGACATAGTAAGTAGAATGCTTGATCGTAATCCAAGTACGAGAATATCAATAGAAAATGTACTCAAGCATCCTTTTCTCGCATCTATCAGAGTTTTAAAAGGTCATCCTGTAGAGACTCTGACTCTAAACGCTGAGTGGGATGAATCTAATAAAGCTTTACAACTTAATGAGGGAGCTGGCTTTAATGAAGTTCGTTCATTCTTTGCGAGTAGTTCTACGAAATTTCAAATTACACTTGGCAATACCTATTCAATGACTATGTACGATACAAGAAGAGATCCTCGTCTAACACGCAATGCTCACCCTGAACCTGTCGACCCGTTAGAACACAGTACTCTTCTAGCCCAACGAGAACGTGTTAACTACCAAGAAGGTTGGATAACACCTGATAGCGATACTGAAGAAGATGAAGTGACACCTTTTGCTTAAAATATTAAATTAAGTTGTCGTCGTTGATCTCCGAATTGAACGCCCTTTACGCATTCCACTTTGCAGTCGAATTCTCTTAAGGGATTATCCCTGTTGTTCAATGAACGTAGGGTACTATATCATTTCATTTCATTTCACTTTTTTTTTCCCGTCTTTTTTTTGCCTACTACCACCCGCAAAAACAAGTGTCTCAGTAAAGTACTGCTCTTTATCGTGCGTGGTTCCATTAGTCTTGTGCTGGTGCATTTGAAACATTTGGACAAATCTCTGTGTGGATTCGTTTTGGGCAGTTCACCTGTTGTATACATAGCATTTGGGGAAAAAAAAAAAACATATCTCTCGCTTTAATTGTAGTGACTGTTGCAAAACTCTGTTGTGTGGGGGTTTTGTTGTTATTCATTTATTCACTATTTATTTATTATTGTCTTTTATTTTTTTTTGTTTTTTCCACTGGCTGATATTTCACCACCATTAATACATTCGCTGCATAATGTGCTGCTCCTATTAAAATGACAAGTAATTTCCGTGTGTGTTTTTTTCCCATTGCCTCGATTGTCGGCATGAAGCTTTACGTTTTTGCGTAGTTATTGGTTCTGGGTTAGAAGGGGAAGAAGAAAAAAAAAAAAAAAAAAAAAAAAACGGTTATGAGGAGCGTGGATAAAATTACCGCATTTTGTTTCGAATAGTAGAGAACCAGACACACACTTTCTCGTTAGTGCAATGTCGAGTTACAGTATGATACAAAAATAATAATAATAATAAATTTAAGAAAAAGGAAAAAAAAAAAAAAAAGATCAGTGGGTGTGAATGTTCCGCGGGATCTCACCTGCAGGAAACTGAACTGAAAAAGAACAGCCTTATTCGTGCTCATAGGGAGAATTTAAAAAAAAAGATTCTCATGTTTGTTTTGTTCTGAGTCGGTTTCACCCCAACCCTCCACCCACCCACAGCATGTCTTATCAAAACATCGATAAACTGAAGTATGTTTGATTTAGTTATAAAATACCATTTTCCCCCTTCATTTTCTTTTTTAAAAAAAATCTATTACCCATCCAAAAGATTATTTCTTCGTTCGCGCTAAATTACAACATTACCAGTTCATACTCGGTGTTGAAAAAAAAAAAAAATAAAAAGAAAGAAAGGGATTATTGCAAAAAAAAATTAACATTTCATGTTATTTCTTTTTTTTTTTTTTAATGCTTAGTTTCTTCTAAAATACAGCCTATCATCATCATTACACTTTGGGGTGATCTTAACCTTTAAAATGATACAATTCTCTGCCCGCCCTCCCACCCACCCATGAATGTTTTGATAAGTAAGGTTATATTTCACAAAAAAAAAAAAAAAAATGGAGGTGGCATTTCAAGATCAATGCGAAAACGCTTGATGATGAAATCATTTTGTTGCAAAAAATCTATAATTATAATTCTTAAAAGCTGCAAAGCCTACGGGGCGTGGCCATGGTTCTCTCATATTAATTAATATTGAGTGACCGTTATTTGATTTCCTTGCAGTTAATTGATTATTCATTTATTTGTGGTAACTAACTGCTATTGTCCCTAGAAGTTAAGAGGGACTGAAACTACGTATTGCACAGCGTTTTTAGAATAATTGTGCTTTTTATTATTTTTTTTTATTTTGATTTAGTGCTCAATATTCTAACTGTTGTTATGGATAATACTAACTAACCTTTCCTGTGTGGGTGGAGCGATTTTTATGTTGTAAAAAAGAAAAATTAAAATTTATGGTGTCTGCAATGCGAGATACTGACGAAAATTTTTCCCAACCAAGAAAAAAAAAAAAAATTCTTTCCTTTTTTTTCTTTGTTTCCCCTCCGGTCTTAGTGATGCATTGGACATTGCTTGATACTATTGGGAAGGAAAAAAAAAAAAACTTTGAAAAGTTTTTGAGAAGGAAAAATTCATCAAAAAAGGAAAAGAAAAAGAGGAGAAGAAAAGGATTCATTCATGAGATACTAGTTTTAGTTGGTTGTGACGTCCTTTTCGTCTCACCGTTGTTAAGCCCAGAAGTGAGATTCCTTGTGGGATTCGTTTCTCTACTTGACGTCTTGATATCTACTTTCCCAATTTCTTTTTTATCATTAGTAGCAAAGCTGTAGCTGTGTTAACTCAGGAGAGACTCTTTTCTTATCATTTTTTGACAACGATTCCGTGCTTTTCTCTCTGTTTTGTCGTCCCCATCCGCGTGTTGGTTATGATTTAGTATTAATTTCCTGTTTTCTCGTTTCCCGTTTTTTGATCCGAATAGTTCTCTACATCAATATATTGATATTAGGATTTACTTAGCACCCACTCATTCTGTTGGTACTCCCGTTTATCCCCGAAAACCAAAACTATTTGTTTGATGTCCTTTACGATTTAATGATTTGATTTTTTTTTTTTTTTTTTTGGGAAAACCCCTAATTCCACAAAAATAGTTTGCGAAATCGCCAACTCATCACAAAAATTTTAACCGCTCGAAACAACCCAACATGACGGGAAAATTTTCAGAATTTTTTGAGCTCCGGTGGTCTACTGGTTATGACCGCCGAATCATGACCCGGAGGTCTCGGGTTCGAACCCCGTGACATCCTTTTTTTCTCTTTTTCGTAATGACGGAAAATGAGACCAAAACATAGTCAAAGGGCGGATTGATCACCCACTGGTCGAGTTGAGACATATTCCCGTTGCAATAAATCACCAAGACCCCTCCCGTGTGATCGATCACTTTAAAATGTTACTGTGCAGTTCACCAGTGAGACTAAGACCTCCAACCAAAATTCACCAGACTTCAAGTTCCAAATTAGGTAATTTTTGTTAGGCATATTCGAACCATCGACAACAGAAATTCTCACGTTAGTAAAAGCCTTTAGAAATGTGGCTTAACGATCCTCATCATCGATTTAGGTTCGTGACTCAGAAGCCTTCGTCATGTGGCCCTCCTCCCAGCCAAACTCCCAACATGACTGGTGTCTCCAAACGAGGGGTCGAGCCGAAGCCCGTTTGTCGCCGGAATCGGAAAAGCCACGAGTCCGAAAGGACCGTAACCTCCGAAGAGGCAGCTGCCGTTCCCCCATCATTGGATAAGTAAAGCGACGATAAGAGTAGTGGTATTTCATTGTTGGTAAACCTCCCACCTATAACTACACCCGACTAGAGTCAAACTCAACAGGGTCTTCTTTCCCCGCTGACAGTTTCAAGTCCGTTCCCTTGACTGCTGTTCGCCAGATAGTAGGTAGGGGCAGAAGGAATCTCATTGGTCCATTCATGCGCGTCTTTAATTAGAAGACGAGGCATTTGGCTACCTACCGAGAGTCATCAGTTGCAAATTTGTTTTTTCTGGTTGGACTTTGTACGGGACAGGCGGGCTTTTATTAGGGCTCCCCCCCTTGGGGGGGGGCTTGCGTCCCGCCAAGAATTTGGCGGACGCAAGCCCCCCTTGCACTCTTCCCAGCTTAGTAGGCTAAAAAACAAAAAACCCGCCGCAAGCCAAATTTTTGGGTCAAGTTCGAGTCCTGGTGGACAACTTTTTTTTGTAGGGAGTTGGCGATTTCGCAAACTATTTTTGTTGAATTAGAGGTTTTCCCTTTTTTTTTTGTAATTTTTTTTAAACAAAAAAAAAAAATTACCCAAAATAAGAAAATACGTGTTTTTTTTGCTATGCCGATTTTTTCAACATCAGCATAGTAAAAAAAAAAAAACCATTCAGATTAGCCTTATATTTCATTGAACGCAGACAAAATCCTGTTGCATGGGGAAAATAAATCACGGCCATTAGAAATATCAGTTTTCAATCTGAATAGTTTCTTCTCCGACTACGTCGGTACAAAAAAAATTTTTTTTTGACAAGTAGTCTCTCGTATTATTTCAGTCATCTTTTTAATCTATTTTCTCCTATTATTTTTCTCTGCAGTACAGCGATGGAGAAAAAAACAAGTTCCACTCCGGATGTTGTTTATTGGTTCATTCATTTCAGTCTTATTATTCTGTACAAACGAATAAGGAAATAAAAACATCACGGAGGCAGGTAAAGAAAGAAATTTATGTAAGTTATTTTCCCTGGATCTTCGACTTCCCTTGTATTCGGAAGAAGAAAAAAAAAAAAAAAGGAAAAAACGTCTGAAAAGAAAGTGTTATGTCGTTGTGTAATTCTTTTTTTTGCAAAATGTAAAAGAAAAAAAGAAGAAAAGAAAAAAGGAAAAAAATAATAAAAAACAAACGGGCAAACGTACTCATACTATCTTCTGTTTTTTTTCGACAAACGAGAATTGATATAAAAAAAAAAAGAAAAAAAAAAGGAATAAAGAATCATTAAAGAACTTACATTTCTTTTACGTTATTTTGACCCCATTCCGCTTCACTCGAACTTTCGTAATCCAAGGGAGTCCTTTCGTTCTTTCAAAAAAAAAAAAAAAAAAAAGTTCTGTTCTTTTAAAAATAATATTTCTAAAATGGTGAAAAAAAAAAAAAAAAAAAATAAATAAAAATAAAGCTTTAATATTTCACATTCCTTTTTCCTTTTTTCAATAAATCAGGAGTGATCGAACACAAGTTTTTTAAATAATAATAATAATAATAAAAAAAAATACTACTCATGCTTTGGACGATCAGCTGAAGGAATATCACCAATTTAAAGGGCATTCATATTACTCAATTAAAACAGTATCTGCAAATATATAAAATGGATATCGATTCCTGCAGAGTTCTATCCATCCAGAGTCACGTTGTTCACGGATATGTCGGTAATAGATGCGCTACTTTCCCATTACAAATGATGGGATTCGAAGTCGATGTTATAAACACAGTCCACTTTAGTAATCACACTGGTTATGAAATATTTAAAGGGTCAAGACTGACTGGTGATGACATGACTAAAATAATGAACGGTTTAGAGATGAATGGTCTTCTCGCAGGATACACACACGTCCTAACTGGGTATATCGGTAACGTCGAATTCGCTGAAAGTATACGAGAATCTATCCAACAATTAAAAACCATAAATCCAACAATGCAATATACCTGTGATCCTGTCTTAGGTGACAATGGAAAGTTATACGTCGCTGAAGATATGGTACCGCAATTAAGAGAGTTGGTGAAAATGTCAGACTACGCAACACCTAATCAATTTGAAGCAGAAGTATTAACAGGAACTTCAATCACATGTATGAAAGATGCTATTAAAGTTTGTGATATAATTCTTTCTTGGGGTGTAAAAAGAGTTGTCATCACAAGTGTAGAGTTCGCATCAGATCCCTCAACACTTCATGTTGTTGGAACTGACGGGTCGGGTTCTTATTATAAAATATCAGTTCCCAAACTTGATATTTATTTTTCAGGTACTGGTGACCTTACGACAGCATTACTTCTTGGATGGGGTGCTGTTGAAAATTCTCTTCCAAAATCGCTTGAAAAAGCAATTGCAGGAGTTCAAGCGGCAATATCAAAAACAACTGACCGATACAACACCATCAAAGACACCATAGAAGGTAAATCAGATACTATGCGAGCAAAGGAACTTCAAATTATAAAAGCACGTTTTCAAATTTCAAATCCGATTTTAAAGCATCGGGCGGAACAGATATCACTCTAGAAGTCAACGAGAAAGAATCGTTTTTTTTTTTTTTTTTTTTTTTTTTTTTTTCATAATTCCAACACGTAAGGTAATTATTGTCCACCACTCACTCATCTATTGTGAGTTGTCAGGTTTTTTAAAAAGTTCATTATTATTATTATTATTATTACCTGCATTCTTTCTGAGAATAATTTAAAACACATTCTTCACAAGGTCATTACTATACACTAATTATACAGGACTACAGGTGATATGTTGCTGCACATCCCTCCGGATTTGTCCGGAGATGCTTCTGAGGATGGGAGACTTATTGGAAGGTATGTTTTGTTGTTGTACTTTGATAGTGTGTCAGCCAGTACAAAGCAGCATCATATAAAAACACGCACAGAGCCAGCAAGACATCATCAAGAAGATTGAGTGATTTAAAAAGAGTTGGGATTCCAGGGGGAGGATCGTCATTGTCGCCTCCTACAGAAGACGACCTCGCTCATATTTCAATGGAGGCTATGAAATGGGCAGAAGTCAGAACGACGGTTTCATCAAAGGCTAAAGAGATTGGCGCAGATGCTAATACGGAATCGGGTTCAAAAACAAACGAGCCTCAAGTTTCTGAAGAGTGGTACTTAGCTCCACAACAAGTCCTTCCAATGCCAATCCCTTCAAGTTCTGGATTGTCATTACTACTGAGTGGGGATAGGAACCCGGGATATGGAAGGACTCGGTTTATGAATTTAAAAATATTTTGTCCATTCATACAACCAACTCCACCTGGAAGGATGTCTCCCGTAACAGTTACGGTACCTGACCATGCAAATGTTAGTGAGGTGGTTAGGGCGTGTTTGAGAGTGTTGAGAGAAGAAAATCCTGACTTACACATCAATCTAAACCCTGACGCATATCGACTTCGGGTAGCTGAAGATGAGACTGGCAGACCTGATGAAGACCTTCCCGTCTTAGATAGGAAAACAAGTTTTCGAAAGATGGGGATTGATACCTTAGTATTATCCCTGACAGCTACTAGTCAGTTATCAGCTGGTTTTGAATCACCTCAACGTTGCAATACGTACGAAGATATTTTCATTAAAGTTTTATATGGCAGTGAACGAAAACGACACCGAAGAGTAACCCTTCCACCAGATGCTTTATTCAAGGACTCTCTTGCATTGATATGTGAAAGGTTAAAGAAAGATACTTCAAAATACACGGTAAAACTAATTCTCGATGGCATTGAAAAGGATGCTTTAGGTGATGACTACATACCAGTTGGTGAACGTACCCTTGGAACTTTACACAGACACTTTGGTGTCAGGGAAATATACCTGAAATCAAAAGGTAAGGAAGATGAGGATGCTGAGTCAGACAGCTCAGCTGATGTTCCGAAAACACGTGCTGCAATGTTCTGTGATTGGGATGAAGCCAGTGCTTCTAGATACACTGAATATCACGTAATTAAGATTAACAAATTCGGATCTAGACAACCTCGTACACTCGGAATTGATCGTGAAAAGATATACAACATGATGAGAGGTACAAAAGGTCAAAAAACTAGAAACCCAGAGAGATCGCTCAGTGATATTATTTTCATTCGAACGTTTGATGATAAACCAAATTATTTTGAAATCGAATATAAAAATAGTAAATCTGGAAAAGATCAAATTGAATGTCAATCTCCGATGGAGGCTCATGAGATATCAACAAAAGTTCGATTTCTTCTTGAGCTTCATAAGAAAATGCAATCTGCACAAACGTCATTACAACCAGAGAAGAAGACTTCCCTCCTCCCTATGGTCGGAATGGATAAACTGCTAGCTAAGATAACACCTCAAGTACTACACTCACCAAGGGGAGAGAGGTCCAAGGAATACTGATGATTTGATGTTTTTCGTTTTTTGTTTCGCTCAGCACTTTTTTGTCTTCACTCATTTTTTTTATTTGATTTGATTTGAATTTTTTTTTCTTTTTTTTTTTAGTTTTGGTTTGGTCCTAATGTTGGCTTGTTCGATTCGTTGAAGCATTGTTTTTGTTTCTAATTCTTCTGTGATTAGTTTTCTTTTCTTTTTTTTTTTTCAATAACCATATTCCAACTTCCACTAGACAATGAAATGAACCCGAAAAAAGGAAACATTGAACAAAACAAACGAATTATTTCATTTTATCTGATTCCCTCTCAATCTAAATAGATATTACACAAATAACAAAATGGACGGAATCGGACTCGATGCCTCACACGGAAAGGGAGTAGCGGGTGCTGCATGTGCCCAAGCAAAAGCTAACCTGTGCAATGTTCTTGATGATAAATACGCCAAGTACACTGCGGAGTTCAACGTACATAAGAAAGGTTTAGAAACTGCTGCAAACAAGATGTACACCGAATCCATGTACCTTAAAGGTGATGGGTGCTCTGCCCCTCAATATCCAGTGATCGGAGGATACACTTGGCACAAACCATAAGCGAAAAAAAAACAATTTCTTTTTGCTGTCTGGAGTACGAGTTCCCAAAGTACACAATCCACGAAGAAAAAAAAACAACAACTCCCATTTAATAACTAACTGTCAAAGAAAAAAAAAAAAAAAAAAAGGGTAAAAAATACAAAAGGGAAATCCTTTTGATCAGGTATCCACCTGCAGTTACACTCATAAAAAAAAAAACTTAAGTATAAGACGTGTTTGTTGATTAACTTTTTCAGTTAACAGATTATTATGGTATGAACCTGTATAGCTTACTGTTGAATGTTAGAAGTGATTGTATCAGATTAATTTAGTTATTTTATTGAAAGGATCCCCATAAAACATAGAGATGGGGGGACAGGATAGTGACAAGTACCTGTTAGATGATAGTAATTCTAACGACGTTATAACTTTAGCATCTCATGTGACGAACTCTCAAAAAGAAGTAGTAGTCGTGTCTTTGGGATCGTTGAAGACTTTTTTACAAACTGATTTACTGAAAGCTGAAACTCTGAAATCTGCACCGGTGTATTTCCTATGGTTGGCGGCTTTGACTACTTTGATTATGATCAGTCAGGTTGGGAATATAAAAGCATACAATGTTTTGTATCATTTGGAACACGCTCATCACCAAGATTTAGAATTAGATATGTGGAATCGAATAACCACCGCAAACGAGTTCTGGGGTTGGGCAGATAAAGTTGCAGAACATTTATGGTTGAGAGATGTTCATCCGATGAATTTCCCACTTGGATATTTCTTACTGAGACAGTTTCGTGTAGCCCCCCAAGAATATAACATCCCCCAAGTCATAACTATGAATGAATCATTAAAACTTCCCAAAACAACATATCCAGAATGGAGTGATGGCAGCCCAAGTACGGCAACATTTGGACCCAGAACTCTTCCTTTCATACCCGACAGTCAAAAGACTAGTCGAGTTAATGTCCTGTCTGTGGCTACCAAATTCAATGTTTATAATACGGAATACGCGTTTTCTGCTCCGTTGGCGTATTCTACTCCTTTGCCTGAAATTAAAAATCAACTTGCTGGATTAAAAAATGATAGTTGGATTGATGCCTCGACGAGGATTATCGTTGTTGACATACTGACGTATAATCCGGCAATCGGATCATTTGCGGCGAATCATTTGTTCGTTGAGATTTTTGCTTCCGGTAGTTCCGTTCCTTCGACTAAGGCATATCCGTTTAATATAATATCATTCAGCTCATCACTTAGACGATTTACATTCGCAATGGATATTGCGGTGATCCTTGGTGGGTTTGTGATATTGGTTAACATATTCGCAACTGTAAAAACAAATTGGGGATTGGGAATTCCAGTTATATCGATATGGGAAATCTTTGACTTGTTATTGTTAATATTTCTTGGTATTGGTTATGGCTTTAGAATGTCCTTATGGCTAGAGGTTCCGGAGTTGGCACACAGTACCTCAGATGAATCAAATAAAGAAATGTATCAAATCTTATTTCAGTATGGGTACAACTTTGAAAGGTCGAATACTTACCTCGCATGTTCAGTAACCATGGCTTGGGTTCGTTCTCTTAAAATCTTACAATACTCAGAGAGGTTGGGAGTTCTGTCATTAACGATAAAGTTTGCTGCGGGAGAGTTATTCTCACTGGCAATTATTTTTATATTCGTCTTGGCTGGATATTCTGTTGGAGCAACTGCTTTATTCGGAGCAGATTTCGAGCAATTTTCTTCTGTTCAAAACAGTGTTGGCTACCTGACCAGAATGCTAATTTCTGCAGAAATCGGATCTGACTGGACTACACTGCAGTCTATTCACCCAAGGTTTGTTTGGCCATTTATGGGATCGTTTATGTTGTTGTCATGGCTTTTATTACTGAACATGGTTCTTGCTATTGTGAGTGGTAGTTTCGCATCAGTTCAGGCAGCTTGTGGAGGTAAGGTTGCGGATTGGTCTTTTGGTAGTTTAAAAGATGATTTATTACTACTAAATAAATCGATGCCGTGGAGCAGAAATAAAAATCATAATAAAAAGCAAAAGGGTAGGCGGAAGAAGACGATACGAATAATTATAGCTGAGATAAAATGTCATTCAGAAGGAAAACTTTACGATATGAAACTTGAGGAATGGACCCATCTTGTGAGAGAACAATATTCTCACACTGAAGCAAGACGGATTTTTGAACGAGCGGAGAAAGATCCTCGAACAATGGTTGAGAATAAACAAATTCTAGATAACAGTACTGTTGATGATGAGATAAAGAGTTTATCTGATACTCATATTTCACAAGTCTCACTTGGAAATGTTAAATCCGAGGAACTCTTAGAAATAAATGAACAATTACAATACATCAGATCCTTACTAGAGATTGGAAGACTTTCAAATCCGAGAGCAACAGCAACACCCGTCACCACCACACCACCAGTATTTAATAATGATAATGATAGTAGGGAAGGAGGTGTTCCTGTCTCTAGGAAGTCTCCATCTCACAAACCTATGCAAAATCCGATACAGCCACCTCAAAGAACATCAGCTTCTGTTATATCCCCATCGAGTAATAACACTTCTAATTATAATAGTTACCATGTTCCAAGTAGAAGAAATAGTAATGTTAATAGCGCCAACAACAGCAGTCTTCTTATGTCCGCTTTAGACGAACGTCCGACTGTTGTTGTTTCTGTGAATAATCGTAGAAGGAAAAGATAATCTTTTCAACTTACTGACATCCACACCAACATCAGATGGTTATCGTATTTGGTGTTTTGGCTTTTATTTTTATTTTACGGAATTAACTCTTCCTGTGTGTGTGTGAGGGGGAGAGTGATAAGGTGGACCAAAACGAGAAAAAAAATGAACTTCTTTTTTTGTGAAATTTTTTTTTTTTTTTTTCAGGTGTTCCTTCGTTTCTTCTTCACGAACTGTTTTAGAAATTTCTCCCCTTTTTTTTTCGTTCTTGCTTAATTATTTATCATTCAGCATGTTGACTTCTTTGTAAATGGGAAATCATCCATACATAAGTCTATTAGTATTATTATTATTATCGTTTAATGGTGTTTTTCTACTGCTTTAATTCGCGAGATGAATGGTACGTGAGTTACCTCGGCATGGGTTTTTTAATGTTCCACACTGTTATCATTTGCCCTGTTGGCTAGATGCATTAATTATTTCTGAGCTTTCCTACGGCTGTCCCATTTTTGCAATTACTACATAAGTAGTTCTATGCACGTGTGTGTTTTTTTTTTTTTTTTTTTTTTTAAATAAACACGACGACAGAATCATAATTGTAAAATAAATAAAAGGGGCGAACATATACGGCAATGCGAAGTATTCTTTTTTCCTTTCCTTTTTTTTTTCCTCTTCTTTTTTTATTTTTTCTCTCCTCAGAAGAGTATGTTTATTATTTATTAACTGAATTGTATGTATTCTTTTCCTTCTCCCTCCACCAAAGAAACTTGGCAAAATATTACGATTGCCTGTTTTATGGTGACGGTTCTTTTGTTTTTATTTTTGTGCAAAGACCAGCAGTACTCTTCCTAGATAGCTCTTTTCGTATCGTCCCAACATAACGACGGTATGTGTATCCCCAAATTACCAGATTCGACAACGTCTTCTGGTCAATATGACAAGAAATATATTTCCCTTTTTTTTTTCAAAACGTTCCTTTCTTTGATAAGCAACTTCAACAACGAGACAATAAGTGAAACCTACTCTGCCATACATTGTACCTTAGTTTTGGTTTCTCAGGGCTCACGATTATTTCGTAATTGAATAACTCGATTCCGTACTGCACTGAATGACACCACAGAAAAAGATACATATATTCAGATATGTTAGAAATATTTATTATATTGTAGGGCATGTACGTCATTTGCAGATTGTTAGCCTATATTAACATTATTAGTACTGTGTCGTGAGTTTTTTTTTTATTTCACTATATAGCTTTGATACAATATAGAGATTTATATTCGTATAAACCAAATCAACCTCATCCGTAACAGATGTTAATTATCGTTATGTTTGTGATACAATTCAAACATTCAACCTCCCCAGCTTGGTGATAGTACGTGATCCCCAAATTACCAGATTCGACGACGTATTCTGGTCAATATGACAAGAAATATATTTCCCTTTTTTATGCAATCTTTTTTCTAAACGTACCTTTACTTTGATTAACAACTACAAATAATTTTATTCAGTCAAAGTGCTTGATATTAATTTTATTTTAATACCCTAAAGTTGTTACTGTTTCTTACGTTGTCAAAGTTTCAGCCCTCCCGCCTTTGGTTTTTTTGCTTATGGTACTTTTTGGTTATTGTTCTTGTAGTCTTTAGGGTAAGTCTTCTTGAACATTGGATACCCACTGTGTGCCAGTGTTTTATAATAGACTTACTCACATTGTTTTCGTATTCGTCTCGTGCCTTTGCTAAATTACTAGCTGCCTGTTGCAGATCACCAGCGTGATTTTAATTCCTTTTTTTTTTTTTTTTTTTTTCCCTTGATTGTTGATGTTCAGTTGTCAGACATAACAATCCAAGTATGAATGAGTCTACTTATGTTGCTTCGTAGCTCTAGGGAGTTAACCTGATGCTCTCCTTTGTTTAATGTATCAGTGATGCTCAGAAAGTAGTGTATTGGACTTCCTTATCTATCTATCAGACATGAAAACCACCAATATGATATTTACTCTCTTTGAAACAAGCATATGACTACTGGCAGGATCAACCAGGTTTCTTGTTACTCTAACCAACAGGGAGTACCCGAAAGTACGCACCCGAGAGTTGAAAGCATCAAGACGTTGGTTGTCTCTTTTTTTCCGCAGTTCTGATAGAGGCAGTCACCACCAAACCTTTCGGTCAGCAGCAGCTTCTCTATAGAACTTGTGATGGTTTTCACCATCGTGCCTTCCAGAATGTTTAGTTTTTATTTTATTCCTCTCACAGGATGATGAGATCAGGTTTACAGAGTGCTTAAGATAGAAATCAATACGTTGATTTGATTAACTTAATAAATAAATTCATTATCAGGTTAGCAACAATAACAATACCAAGAATGATTCGATTCTTACTTACTTTGTCAACGACTGTATCCACAGTAGCGATAATAACATCTATACCAGATGGTTCTATTGAAGGGATTATTGTTAATAAAACTGAGATGTACAGAGGAATACCATTCGCTCAACCACCAGTTGGCAATCTTAGATTCAGGGATCCAGTTCCTATAAATCCGTGGAGTGGTGTGAAGGACGCGACTAACTTTGGAGCTAGTTGCACGCAACCTGGGTCACCCGGGACACACAGAGGTCCTGGATGGGCTTCTATTAATGTTTCAGTTAGTTCGGAAGACTGTTTGTATTTAAACGTGTTTAAGCCTTTCAATAAAACAAACCTCCCAGTTATGGTTTATCTTCATGCGGGTGAATTCGTTTACGGATCGTCAAACGACGAGGAGAATAACTTTCCGTATCTCTCAAATAATGTGATATTAGTAACAGCGAATAGCAGGATTGGTTTGGTTGGTTTTGGAGCTTTGCCGGAATTCGCGAATGAATCAAACGGATCGACAGGAAATTATGGAATGCTTGATCAAAGACTTGTATTTAAATGGATTCAAAAATCAATATCATCCCTGGGAGGTGATCCTTCCAGAGTTACTATTTTTGGAGAGTCATCAGGAGGAACGTCAGTTAGTTTCCACATAACATCACGTGAAAGCAAAAAGTATTTCCATCGAGCAATTCTAGAATCACCCGGAGTGACGCAAACAAAACTATTATCTGAAGCACTAGTCAACACTCAATATGTAATAACGTGTCTCGCGTTTTATCAATCTGCTTCATGTGTCTTATCATCACCTGTGGTGTATAAACATTTCCCAACCAGAGTCTTATACACCAACACTAGTGCTTTGATACTGGGTACTATCGATAGCCTGAAGTTAAAATGCAGCTCAGATGCCAGTTGCCCTGGTATCCAATATGACAATGATAAGGGTGGTGGTTATTTTGTGTCTTCACCACATCCGTTTTTAAAAAAAACTTTTTCAAATGTTGATTTATATTTAAAATGGGGTGAGGTGGGTCAATCAGGTGTCAACTGCCTTCGTACTGCCAGCATTATCAGCATAACTCTTGTAAGTGAAAGTCTTCCTTTTGATGATACGATTGTCACAGATGGTGTTGCTCCTGTTATCGATGGTGTTAATCTAAATCAAACAATTACAGAAATAGTTAGGAATGAAGGAATAACTGATATCGAAGTATTGTCGGGAAGTAATAAAGACGAAGGTACTATTTTTATGGAATTAGTACCTGAAATAAAATGCAATGCCACCTACAGTGATTTTCAAGAATGGTCAACCACTCTCTACGGTGAGGAATTAGGATCACAGATACCATCTCTCTTTGAAGTTATTGATCAACCTGTTCCTCAATGCAATGATGACACTAAGGGAAATGGAACTTGGTATATGTCAGCCATGAGAAGTACTGGTGATTGGACTATTCTTTGTAGATCAAAAATGATCTCATCAAAATCAATGAAATCTTCATACCAATACTACTTTACTCACGAACCACAATACTCTATGAATTACAATAGTCTAAGTACTTTAGGTGCGTTTCACGGAGCTGAAGTTCCTTTTGTTTTCGGAGACTATTTTGAGCTTTCTAATCCGGGAGAGAGACAGCTATCATCAGCAATGGGATGCTACTGGTCTAACTTTGCTGAAACTGGTAGTCCGAATAATGGTTCTTGTTCTATACCTGGACTACCTTATTGGCCTACGTTTGGAACATCTGAGTCTTACATAGAACTGGCTGCGACAACAACTACATCGAATGTCACTGTTCAGACGCATCTTCATAAGGCAGCATGTGACTTGTTTAGTCAGTTTAAATAAATGATGAAATAATCATTTCGGGTGGCATATGCAGCAACTTGGTATCTTTCTTTTTTTTGCTTTCCATGCATTGAGTTGCATAAGTAGCCTTCGATTCTGAGGAATATGATTCAGAACTGAAATAATGTATTTATGCTTATAATCACCAATAGTGCTTGATTAGAGAACAAGAGCGAACGTTACCTCTCCTTGCAATACATTTGAACTTCTCGGATCTGGTGGTTTGTACCTGTTGTGAGTCAATCGTGATGGGTATCTTAACCTGTATCCCTGTTCCTTTTTTCTTTTTTTTGAACATAGGAAAGTGAAACGCTTCACTTTCTTAATAGTTGTTCACTCTTTTCTCTCAAATGTGCATTTTGGTATATTTTTATTGTTTCTGGTACTTATCTTGCTTTTTTTTTTTCTTTCTTCTTCGAAGTCTAAAAGTTACTTTTAGACTAAAGTAAAAACCATGCCAACAATCTTGTGTAGTAGTTTCCTCCTCTTACTAATTACTTCAAAAGGCAAAGTTAAGTGAGGCGTGTTCTCCCTCTTGGCGAAAATTTGCGTTATCAGCAGTCTCTTATGCTGCCTGTTTCGTGTACGCAATGAGTCTGGGTCGTTACTTCTGGTGGTTAACTTACGTCTCTTCTCGTCGTGAGAGTATCACGGTTGTCGGAAGTCTGACGTCACTGACTTCAACAACAAAAAAAAAAAAAATAAAGAAAAGGCATCAATCACCCCAATCACTGAATCTTTTAACAGATGTTAAATTATTGTTTTATGTTATGATACGCTGAAGCTGTATTTCATTTTTACAATCGAACTGTTAACTCTTCTCCTAGCTAATGAGGTAGTTCAGATAATGTGTTTGATTGGGGTAGTTATCGTTATTATATTATATTACATATTTTTTCTTTTTTTCTTTTTTTGTGTGTGTGAAATTATTTGTCGTGAAATTATTATCAACTAACTAACTCAACTCTTTTTATCTTCTTTGATTCGATGCACAACAGAGGTGTTAATTTAGTCTAAAAATGACATACTTGTAACCTTTAAGGAGGTACGAGTATGAAAAATACGGACCGATATTCGAAAACTCGAACATCCTTTTCTTGCTTTTCATGTTTTTTTAGTTACACTGAACTTGTTGAAGACTGAGTGATAATAACCTTCACAACCTTTTTATTAAGCAGGTTCCATAAAGAAATGCTGCGACCCCGGAGACGTTCTTCCCGATATTTATATGGCGTGTGCATGATAGTGATGATGATGAGTACTGCTTTCTTTGGTGTTTTTGGAAGTCCGATTTCAACTCCTGACACTGAAACTATGACGTCGAAGTACTCACTTTCGAATAATACTTTGGATTGGCAATCTGAGAAGGAAGCAGTCATACGAGATAATGATTTTTTAGAAATTTCAAGTGAAGCGGATGCAGTACTTCACAAATTGAATGCACCATATTGGGTTAGACATGAACAGATGTATGGACCTTCTGACAATAGAAAACCAATAGAAAAGAGTGAGTCTTTTCACATATTTTATACAGTCGATTGCACTCAGCATTCAGTATGGCAGTCGTTAACACTTGAAAAGAGTTGGGAAGAAGTGAAGCAACCCGGAGCGCTTACTCGCGTAGTTGGAAATTGTGTTAACCTCAAAGGACGAATTGCGATGACAATCGAACGAGTAAATCGATCGATTGCTTCTCCAAATTCAAAAAGTTTTATATTCTACGCGCCGTCGGTAAATACAAAAATCAAAGGTGAAAATTACTCTCCATTGAACAGACCGGCTTCTGTTTTTTATTGGCTTGCAAATGCCCAACCCCTGGAGGATGTTTTTGCCCTCGTCGATCCCGATATGATTTTCTTAAAACCTCTAAAACACTTCAACATGGTTAAACCTGGTCATCCATTCGGACAATACTACGGATACATGGAACATAGAGATTGGATATACCATTATAAGAAAGTATGTGAGACTACAGTATACACAGGTAAACTCATACCAACAGAACGCGACTGCACTATAAAAGGACCAAGGAAAGCATGGGCGACAGGACCACCACATTACATGGCAAAGGATGATTGGTATGTTCATGTGTTGTGGTGGTTGAGATACACTGTTGGCATGAAAGTTAATTGGGGAGATTGGGTATCTGAAATGGCTGGGTTTTCGTCTGCTTTAATCACCATGAATATCCACACGAAGACTATGTCGGGGATCACATGGGAACGCGCATCAGATGTAAACAGACATCTGTTTTCAAATTTAAAACAAATACCCCACGGAGAGGTCGACAACGATCTTACTGCAGTCCCTGATAGATATCTACCATATATTCTTCATTATTGTGTTACATTTGAGGTTGGAAGAAATTGGAATCCAATATCTTTATGGAGATTTGCTTCACCCCAAGTCATGTGGGAAGAAACCAATAAGGAACCGTTATTGGATTACATGCATTGGTCGAAATACAGAGTTCCGACTGACTGGGGAGGCGTGATAAGCGCTGATACTCCTATGCAAAAAAGTCTCCTTGATTGTGAACAACCACTTCTGTTTGAATACCCACCGCTAACGACAATGCTTTCTGCCTACGGTGATAAATGGGATTCAGAAGATCGTGGTTGGTATATCTTTTTCGTGAGTGTGATTCCTTCGATTAACAGAGCTCTTATAAAGTATAAAACAAAATACTGCAATGGGCACAACACTGCACGGCTTTGGAGAACTGCACACGATCAGAAATGGATGTCACACTTTTACATCACACCGAATGTATCGAACACAAAAGGTTTCTCTTTTAGGGGAGTTGATGAACCAGCGCCATAGTTGAACATCACTCCTCTTTTATTAGGTAGTATTCATTTCAGAGAGTGAACGGGGCTGGATTCTTGACACCCCCCATTTCCACAAATTATTTATTATTGTGTTGACATTTTTCTTCTTTTTTTTTAAAACGAAGTAGAGGTAACTGAATTTGCGAAAAAACAAAAAAAACAAAACTGTCTCACCTGTTTTAGTAAAAAATAGTTTCTCTTTACACCCCCCTCATAGCAATAGCAGGGTTTCTCATCGATTATGAGAGTAGCAGTAATGAGGGGTTGGATACTTGATAACTGTATGAGATTAACTTAAATAAAGTAATTATAATACACGGCAGAACCTCACTATCAATATAATAATAAAAATGAAAAACTCTCTGGAACCAATCTCCGATTTCTTATCACAATACGGAAATGATCTTTTATCTGATCTGAAGGAAGTCGATGTCGACCTCGAAAATGAAATAAAAACTATAAAAAAGTGTACTGAAAACAACGATATTAATAAGTTACAGCAAGCGGCCATTAACGGAGAAACATTAACAAAAAAAAAACAACTGGAAGACGGATGGAATCACGTTTGTTATAGAGAAGCTTGTGTCTTATGTGAAATGACTTTAGGTGTTTGCGAATTCAATTTAAAAAATGTTAATAAATCAATGAGGCATTTAGATAAAGCACTTATTCTCGGGATCCCGCTGACCGAATCACTTCAGAAACTAATTGCTACTGTCGACTCAGAATGTAAAAAACTACATGAAACAACCCCAACTAGTGAAAATGTAATCACAACTTTCAAGGATGATTTTCCTGTTGTGAACCCGATCGTTGAAACTTGTTCTGAGGAGTTATCTCCTGAGGAGTGGAAGTCGAAATATTACAATAAAGAAAAACCAGTAATAATTAGAGGACAATGCAAGCATTGGCCTGCAATTAAAAAATGGTCTCAACCTTCTTATATTGTAAACAACGCTGGGTGGAGAGTTGTTCCGACTGAACTTGGTCGTCATCGTGATGGTGATTGGAAAGAACAACTTTCAACTATCAAAGAGTTCATTGAAGGAAAGATCGTACCACAGCTAACTGATTCGGATGAGAGCAGCGTTGGGTATATCGCTCAACATGATTTACTGTCCCACTTAAGTTTCTTAAAAGAGGACGTATCAGTGCCTGAGTTAGCACTCGCTGTTTCAGACGAGAACACCATCTTAAGCAACTGTTGGATTGGAACTCGAAACACAATAACAGAACTCCATCGTGATTCATACGAAAATCTATTTGTTCAGGTTTGCGGTTCTAAATATATCCGACTATACGCACCTAATCAAGCAAAAAATCTTTATGTCTCTTCTGGATCATCGCATGCTGCCCAAGGTAATTGTAGTGCTGTGACTTGTGAGAATGAGGATTTGACAGCTCATCCACTCCATGAGAAGTCTGAATACACAGACTGTGTGTTGCATCCGGGTGATGTTCTTTATATCCCGTCTGACTGGTTTCATTACTTAAGGGCGTTGACACCTTCTGCCAGTGTCAATTTCTGGTTTTAAGACATGAATTAAGTAAATAAAAAACTTTTACGCCAATAGCTGTCAATGTTGTGTGCTAGTGTGTTCATGTCAGTCAGTTTATTCCTTTCACAGAAGAGTTAGTTCAAACAAGCAAAAAGAAAATTAAAATACCATCCCCCTATCGTATGAATTAAAATGGAACCAAACGAAAAAGGAAAACAAGAAGGAGAACGTCGAAGACGTCGGAGAGACGAAACTGAAGGAAACGGAGATGGAAAAGAGCGTCGGAGAAGAAGAGATACGGAAGGTGAACAACCAAAAGAGCGGCCCACTGAAGGGCAAAATAGAGAACGGAGGCGAAGACGTGAAACAGAAGTAAAGAAAGCCCCGGCAGCTGAGGAAGCTGCAGCCGCAGGAAAGAGTAATGCAGCTGAAAGAAGATCAAGCGTTGATAAAAAGGATAACGCACTCGGTATCACCTACACAGCATTCAGCAGACAACGAAGAGCACTCGACAGATATGAAAAAAAATGCTCATTCGACCAACTTCTTGACAAGTTACACACAGATCAATTCATGGACCTAATGGGAGGTAAGCTACAAGACAAGGAACACGCTCGGTCTGAAAAGGAACGATGCAAGAACACTGAAGTCATGGCAAAGCGTGCGAATGCCAGCGGAAGCTCAGCTGGCATTATGACGGAATTTTACAGCACTTTATTAATGTGGGGAGGGGTTCCTGTTCCTGAGAACATCAGAGTAATCGTAGACGACATGGAAAAAAGATACCGAGCAGAAAAAAAAGCCGAGCGAGACCAACAACAGGAACGAGAACAACGAGAGGCTGAAGCACGTCGTGAAACGGTTGTCGAAGAAGCCGCTCCCGACCCAGATGAGGAAGACGACTACGGAGATGAACAATTCGAAAAAGAAGAAGAAGGATACGATGCAGACAGAGCTGTAATAAACGCACACTATAATCAAAAGATTAATCAAAAAATGAACGACGAATACAACAATTTGAAAATTTCACGAAAGACTCGCGACCTCGAAGACCAGCAACTAAAACACAAGCGAGCAGTAACTCCCACGTCTGGTGCTAATTTGGGAGTCAATCTCCCTGAACAAAGCGGACCAACAATAGCCCAAACTCTCACAACAAATAAGTTAAAAACAGAATACGACAAACAGTATCAAAGAGCACAAGAAATCTTACAATGGGTTCCCTTAGAAATGACTACTTACACCATGTTAGAAGTTCAACCTTGTACAGAATATGATATTTATATGAGGAATTTTGGATTGTCAAACAGCGAACAGGCATCTACTCAAATGCCTGATGACAGTGAGCTCAATGCGATTTCTATTCAAACCGACGCTGTGACACATGTTTCTCATGCTGCTCAGATACCTGAAGATATCGGGTTGTCAGGTAATGATAATATAATTGATAAGAAACGTGTGAAGTCTCAGCAAGTTGATTCGTCAAAGTTGTTGAATTTCGTATCGAATTGCAGTGGAGTCTTAAGGATACTACTTGATGAGACGACAACAGATAATAATGCCGACAGGGATACTGGGAGTTCTTTTAGGTTTAGTTCGTCTGTCACTCAGCTTCGAACTGAAGCATACATCGCAAACAGAGGAACAATCGGAATCGCATTTAGCCGTTCCTCAACACAATACCTGGTTACATTACATGGTAAAGTTAAAGACAGTGATGCTGATCCAAAGGAAACACAACACCGTTATGATGGTCTTTGTTTGGTATGGAATATAAATAATTCATCGAAACCAGACAAAATCTGTTCTGCTGGTAGTCAAATCACCACTGGTTGCTTTAGTCCTCATAATGGATACTTACTATACGGTGGTAGCTCTTGTGGTGCTGTCTTTTTATGGGATCTGAGAGAACGAGACTACATTCACAGTAGCGTACCGAATACTAATAAGACGCAACGAATTGCTGGAGAAAATATAATTAGACTGCCGACGTATTCTACCGAAAACTTAATTGGAGATAACCATTCATGTGTAATCAGAAGAGTGTTACCTATTGGGTATAATAATATTTTGATCGGAGGAAAAGACGCAGACTCCAATGAACAAGTCGTATCGTTAGATGAAATGGGAACTATTTCCATTTGGATCGTCGTTGACATCCGAGACAAACGCGCTTTCGAAAAAGACTTTGGACTCAACGTCGGTAGCAGTATGAGACTCTTCAAATCAGCAACAGTCACTGTGAACCAACCAACGAGAGGTGATTTTGATGTGTTTATACCAAAACAGGCAGCTATAAAACAATTATCTGAATTAGACCCTTTTCAAAAGTCTATTGAGAGTCCGTTATCGAGGAGAAAACAAAATAATGAACTCCTCCCGTTGAACGATACGAGAACTTTTGATTTGGAATTTCAACCGAATGATGCGTCTCAGTTTTTAGTTGCTACTGACTGTGGTAATATTCTACATGCTTCTCGTTTTGGTGATGGAGCAACCCCAGCCAGATACAGAATAAGTGCTCCTTTACAATCAACCGAGTCGAGTGACTTTAATCATGCAGAAATCAGTATGCCTGATCCGAAAAGGGGAACCATAGTGCTCTCCATTCATTATTCTGAAACCGATAACAGACTTTTTCTAGCAGCACTAAATGATGGTTGTATTAATGTTTATAAAACTAGTTGGGGAAGTCCTTTATTCACTCTCGAAGATTTCACGAAAAAATCGATCATCGTTGCTCGTTGGTCTAGATTTCATAGAGGAGTTATATGGGCTTTAGACAGTGGTGGGGTCATTTATGTGTTTGATCTCATTGAAGACGATCACAGCAAACGTCAAAAACCAGTATTTTCACAAGACTGTTGCATTGAAGGGAAACGATCAAAGTCAATCCCAAATGATATTGACTTCTCGTTTGATGAGCGTCAACCTAAAATAGCGATTAGCTACTCTTGTGGAAGAGTTGATATTCATGTGCTGAAGGATGACTTATGTAGTGGTCGATCACCTTCTTCGCAGGGTGCTTGGCTGAACTCTTTCTTATAAGCAGCAATTTAGTCAAGGCATTCTGGGCGTCTTGAATTCCGACCACATGCGATTATTGTTTTTTTTTTTTTCTTTCTTTTTTACGTAATAGATAATCTGATATCACTAAAGTTAGGTATTTTTCCGTTCCCCTCCGGCCCTTCTTTGAAAAAATTTCTTTTTTCTCATCTTATTATTTGTGATGGGGGGAAAAAAAAAACTTTCTGTGGCAGTCATCCAGTCTGTCCTTTTTGTTTTTGTTTTTGTTTTTGTTTTACTTTTTTTTTTTTTTTTTCACGAAAAAGTCTTCTCTCTAACCTTTTGCTGTCGCCGTTACTGGTTTATTGAAAAATAAAAAAAAAAATAGTAAACGAGAGTATTCCTTTGTTTGAGAGAGTTTTTTTACTGCTGCTGTACGGATGGTGTTTTTCGCCGTTTTTCGGGAAGTAACACCCCAACTTTTTCAGTTCCGTAGTTTTTTAGTCAGCAAAAAAAAAAAAAAAAAAAAAAAAAAAATACACAAAAGACAGACAGCAAACCGACAACCCCTGCATAGTGCTTACTTTCTTTTCTCTTTTAATATTCCCATTGACGACTTAACGCCCCCACTTCCATACCCACTTCAGTCTTAATTTTGTTTTAAATATCGCAATACCTTGTGTATACGAATCTGTTACTTGTTTTCTTTTTTATGGCTTACTGAGTAAACCATTTATCGACTTACAATTAGAAAAAAAAATTGAAATAAAAAAAATTGTAAGGAAAAGTACAGGAGTCCATCTTCCCTTTAAAAAGTAACGTCTGTTCATGGTTTTCGAAACCTGTAAGTTTGGAAAAATAAATTAAGTTGTTGCAAATATGTTTTTAAGTTCCATACCACTACTTTCACAACTCATTATCAGTGAAGAAGACATGACGAGAGGGATTGGCATCCTCATCAGTGAGGAGTGACTTAGGAAGTACGTTGATTCTGTTGATTTTCTTTTTATAATTTAAGGAACATCGGGTTACTCAACAGTTATTGTTAATTGTGATAACAGACATTACGTTATCAGGTATCCCCTTCTCAAAATGTTATTACCCTGAAGATGTTGAAAGTCACTAAGATGGGTAAGAAAGGACCTCGTGTGAGGGTTTTATTCATGGCTGTTGTGGTCGTTGTTGTAATTGGGGTTATGTTATCCATGAGTGGTGTGAGGGAGGTAATGAGTGAAACTCATGTGGCTACTAGTAGTCATGTGTTGACACTACCGCCACCACTATCACCGCCACCACTATCATCGCCACCACCACCACCACCACCACCTGTCACATCTCGTGTATCGAAAACCTCCAGCAAGTGCTCAGAGCTAAAAACGTGTGCGGAATGTCTTTCCAACATCCAATGCCGTTGGTGTGCAATAAAAAAAGATTTTGACGTTTCAATCGCCTCTGGAGAATGTCAATCAACATCCGACACATCCGACTGTCTCGACTCTGAAACCACATCGTGTCCAGCAATCTTAAATACGAAATTACCTTCAAACTTTAGAGTCATTCACGTAGGAATTCAAAAGGGAGGTCCTGAAGCCTTAATCCAGCTTCACTTATCATTAATATATTGGGGATTCTCATCAACATTAGATACCAGAAGGAATAAACAAGGTGGATCAATTAAGAGTTTCTTTAGAATAAATTATGAACATGAACTGAAAAGATCACCTCCTCTAAGATGGTTTGATTCTTATGATAAATGGCTTACAACTGGTATGCCTGAAGACGTTTTTATAGAGACCGAAACATGGGCGTGTAAACCTGATTTCGTATATTCAAAGGGTAAAGGTAGACAGCTTCAGTGGCATCTTACAGTTTGGAAGAAAAAAAATCGAGAGGCATGTACCATAGCAGCACACACTCACTATATTGCACATGATTACATGGAGATTTCCGACAAGGCTATTTTATATCCTTATATCAGTCCTCATATTCATAAGTTGGCAGAAAAAAATTCAAAATCGGAAATTTCGAAAGAAAATTTAATACTCTACGATGCTGACGCTGGAATAACTGATGCGGACTTCGCAAAAACAGCAGCGACTGTTCGCAATCTTAAATTTGCAGTTGCAGCTGGGCTAAAACCCGAACAGCTTTACGATAAATACGCAAAAGCCAAAGTTTGCATAGACATGAAGCTACCTGGAGCAGAGAGATTCGTATACGAAGCGGCTTTATTCGGATGCCCAATAGTCACAGATGATACCTTGAACGGAAAGGATAACTTTGACTTGCCGTTAATGCCTCAATATCGCCTGCCATCGGGTGATGTTGGTCGCTTAAACGATATTGCCACGGACATAATATTAAATTTCGATTCTCATAAAAAGAATTTTGGAGAGTTAAAAAAGTTTGTTTCATCTCAAAGGGTGGTGTTCTTAAGACAGGTTAGGAAGTATTTTTCTGACAACGTTCATATTATTGCGACCTGTTCAGAACAAGATGGGATAACTCAACTTATTCAGTTCTTATTATCTCACATTCTAATCATACCATTCGCTACCATTGAGATTATTTGCTGTCATCATGATCTCTTCTCTCATCAAATCATCTCTGACTTGAGAGAGAGGACGTTGTTATCAGCGGTGCACTTTCGAAAATCTGATGTGTGTGATCACAAGATCTTTCCTGAACCGACATATTCTCAGCGAATGAAATACACTTTGGGTTATAAGGGACTTAACTATGTTCCTAATGCGTTGGATTTAGTTTCGATATTGTCAACTCAGATGACAGTCAGAGGTAGTGATAAAATAACTTTTACTGTTGGATCAAATGATGTTTTATTCACAACGTCTTCACACTTCTCAAACATTCAACGGTGTTGGTCCTCATGTGAGTCTGTAATCAAACTTACACAGCAATCGATGTACCGTTCAGATTTAACTTTTCCTCTGATTGATGTTTCTCCTGGTGAGGCACTTGATTTCTTATGCAAACATCCTGTATATGCCAATGCTTCTAGACTGCTATTACTACCTGTGAGTAGCAGGTGTCAAAGGTAAAAAGAGAGAAGAAGAAGAATTTGCACAAAGATATCGACTACAGCCAAACAGGCAATCCACCAACTAAATCAACTCTTAAGTAATTGGAGAGGTAGCGCGTCGGGTACCAAAAACTTGCGCAATTCATAACTGTAGTAGCAGTAGTAAAGCCCAGTACAGTGGGGAGAGAAAAAAAAAAAAAAAAAAAAAAAAAAAAACCATTTCATAATGTTCCTACTGATTGTGTTATACACTTTACTAGCTTCGTAAGTAAATTTATATAAAAAAAAAGAGCAATTTTTGGTATCCACTCATCAATCAGGAGGAAGAAAAAAAAAAAGAAAAATAAATAAACAAAAAAAAAAAACAACAATGTTGATTTTTTTTTTTTTTTTCCCCCCCTTCTGTTGTGAGTGGTTGAATTCATTCTTTATAATAAATTATTGTAAAAAAAATTATTTAAAAAAAAATTATAATAATATTTGTTATTCAAAACCAAGGTGTCCCCACCCCCACATGCATACCAATGATGAAAAACATGCCTTCTCTTCAACGAGATGATGCCGCCACTCCCATCGGAGATGACTTCCGCACTCGATTGTCCACAGCAACTGGAGGCGACTTACTAAATGTTGCAACTGAGATGCAGAAACAGCTTAGTGTTTTTGAAGCTGATTTGGTATCAACTAAAAAACAACTTGCGAGAAAGGAACGTGAATTAGAAAACGCATCTCTACTTGTAGGACAACAGAAAGATTTAATTAAAGCAGGTTTAGCACAGGGTGGAGGTGATATGAGAGACGCCTTTCAAGCAGTATCTGATTTACTATCGGGGTCTCAACCAAAGTCATCTATTGCGAATGTTAATTTAGTACCCAGCGGAATTGTTACGAAGATTTGTGATATGAAAAATGATCATTCGAATATACTTCAACTTGCTAATCAAAGAATACTATCAATTCATAGTACAGTTCAGTCTGTTATGTCTGAATGCTTTAATCAACTTTCACTGTCTACAACGTCAGCCAAGTCAACAACAAGTGAGTTACTCAAAGCATTATCAAGTGATACAGATCAGCTTTATAGTTCTGCTTCTGATCAAAAAACTGTTTTATCGGATGCTTCAACAGGACTATGTCGAATTCTAAGTGTGACACCGAAACCATCATTTTTGAGTTCATTGCAAAGTTGTATTGACGCCCTTGAAGGAAAAGGATCCGTCTCTCACCATCATAAAACAAAAGTATATCAAAAATGTGTTGATGTTTTTGGTACCTTGTCAGTTGAAGATATTCTTGTTGAGATTAATCTTCTACGAGATGGTTCCGAAACAGGTATTGATTTAACAATCGCTAATCAGTTGCTCGCAGTTGTCAATAAATTAACACCTTCCTCAGGTAGTAAATTAGATTTAAGTACCCCAACAGAAATCGTATCACACTGCTCAGCTAGAATATCAGCTTATCAGAGTAAGGATAAAAATAAAGCAAAACTCGGAAGTAGCGTTGAATTGTTTAAACTTCTTTCAAAATTAGCACCTGCTGATGCGAGTAAACTGCAACAACGACTACACACATCATCGCAAGACCTCGATACTGAATCAATGCTCAGAGCTATTGGAATTCATGTTGACAATCTCCTTCAGCAACAAGGAAACATCTCTAAAAGTGATACTCTAAGCAGAAAGATGTCACACATATCTGGAATGCTATTGGAATTGTTGGGTGAGCCAGAGACAGAAGGAGGATTTGATAAAATAGAAAAACACATCTTAACTCTAAATGGTAAATACCAATCGACAAGAGATCAGTTTCACATCTATCAAAGTGAAGCAGGTATTGCAATACAACAATTACAGAATGGTATTAGTATGATTTCCAAACGTTGTGGAGTGTCTCCAGTTGACTTATCATCAATTCTTTCAGATCCAAGATCACCTGAATTTGATAGAAAGTTTGATACAATGGACAGGGAAGTGAATCGAATTATTTCAATAATTGATCAGTCGCCTCCTCGACAACGACCACCACGAACGACTTCTTTCGACCAACCCCTCTGCAGTAGTCGTGAAGCTAAAATAGTACATTCATTATCTACAGCGTTGTCAATTGATGAAGATCAAATCGACAGTATTGAAGCAGGAGTTCAATCTCTTTGTAGAGTGAATCATTCACTAAAACATCAATTAGACGAAGCTCAACTAAACCTCCACAGATACATATCAAGAATACAAAACATTGTCCAAGTTCATGACTCTAGAATGCCGTCTGAACGACATGTTCATGTTGGTGACTTAAATGGATCTGGGATGATAGCCACACCAGGTCTTGACGACTTAGAGGCTCTCATCAGACTTTTAATTAAAAAAGGAGGATCAATTGTTCAAAATAAAGATGAATTAATGGACTCTATAGATCTTGATTTGAGAAGTATTCTACCTCATGTTGAGAGTCTGATTGGAGTTCCAAAACTAACAAGTGGTGCCAGTAGCATTTTGATACCTGAACTACCAGATGATCAGCTTGTCAACTCTCAAGCAAGACTTTCGGTTACAATTGCGAGATGGAAACGTGTAGTTGAATATCATTCTCAGACTCTTATAAACGGACTTGGACCTGGTGAGAAAGTATTGATAACGACAATGCAGCATATCGTTGCTCGATTACGATCATCGCTACCTAAAGATTTAGTACAGCGTAATATTCACAAGTCGGAATCTTTTGATATTGATGAAAGCTTTGAGTCACTTACTAACACAGAGTCTCTACATAGTGTTTCTGATGCGGTTGCTTTGTTGGATTGCTATTCAAATTTGGTATCCGAATGGTCTCAAAAAGTAACAACCGAACAGCAACATGTGATCGCAACACTTGATACTCTTTGTTGTTCTCTTCCTGACTTTGATAAACAACATAAGATAGACAAGAGTAGTCCAGGATTAGGATCTAACCTTCTGGCAGCTTCTCAAAAAGCAACAGCTGGAGTTACTTCACTAACTGCAAAGTACAGCGGTGCTCATACAAGATTACAGAGAGTTGCTACTACTGTGATGAATGCGGCTTCTATGATTGATAAGATACTTCCAAACAATACATCAGGACAGGCATCACGTTCTGGTTTATCAACATCGTTATCGAGAAGATCTGAAGACATACCTGAACATGTTCTTCAAGAATCAATTACTAAACTTAAACAGAGAGTAGCTGTTTTATCTCAGAGTGAAGTTTTTGAAAGATCTGCTGATAAAGGATTCCAAGTTTCTGATGCAGTCTTGACGAGAGTTGCGGCTGATCAATTGCGGGAGCTAGCGAGTTCAGCACCGTCTGGAACTCACATATCGGAATTAGTTTCGTGTATCGGTATGCGAATAGCTGCTGCTGATAGCGATCGAAACCTCCAACGTAGAGAAGGTGAACGATCCCGTTCGATGTGGAGAAAGCTTCACGATGAAGTCAACAGAAGACTACGACCTCTTCTTGAGAGTGAAAACTTATCAACTTCGATACCTGACTCTGATCCTTCTCATGCAGTTGGTGTCATCGCAAAGATCGAACAGAAGTTTTTAGTAATTCAGAGACAACTCAATAGCTGCACTGCTGAACTCTCTTCTCAAAAAACTCGAAGACTTGACTTAGATTCGAGAGTGAGAGGAAATAGTAAAGTAAATACCAAAATCTACAAAGAGATAACAAAAATGTGTTCTGAGCTTCAGATAACTGCGATACCTACTCTACATGATGAGATGGACGCCCCAGCTACTCTTCAAGTGATCTCAAGAGAAATGTCAAGCCTGTTAGTTACCACAGAACAGGTAACAACACTGAGGGAAGACTTAGCAAAACGACTTAACGATGCGGAGTTAGAAAGAGCAAGGAGTGCTCGACTTGAAATGCAAAGACTTCACTTACTTAATAGCGTAAGAAGTATATTACACACATTAGAAATGTTACCTGACACCTCTCTTGAAAACGACGGGGCATCTGACGCTGACTGGGCTGCTATCTGTTCAGGTGTTGCGGAGTTATCATCAGAATTATCCATCGGATATGATGCTCGTAAAAGGGTCTCATCTGTTGAAGAAACCCTTCAAATACTTCTAAACAAAATATCTGCCGACATCGATCACGTTAATTCTCCTGGTCACGGATCTCCTCTTCCAAAGAGAAGTCCACCACCACCACCATCATCACCAAGCACTACTATAAAAAAATCGTCGAGCCGGAATCGATCTGAAGGGCTTGCACTGACGCAATCACAAATGGCTACGTTGTGTGATAAAATATCTTTAGAGTTTGAGGCAGTTAGGACGGTGGCCCAGCAAGAACCTATTTGGAAAAGGAAAGTTGCTGATGCTGAGAATGCAATGTTTTTGATTTCAGAAACTTTTCAGATTGGACGCAGCAGATCACAAGAAACGTTGGAAGACGTCGCATCGGTAATTAGAGACAAGTACGAACAACTTCAAGAAGTCTCTGCATCGAATGCCGCTGAAAAAACTAAAATTATAAAACACAACCTAGAGCTCAAACAAGAGCTATCTCGACTCGATGAAGAACTAATTGACTTGAGACATGAATTGGCTACTCAAGATGAGGACAAGTCGATATTAGAGAGGAAATTGGAAGCAGCTTCGATGTTTGTAAAGTACGCAAAAGAAATGAAAAGAGATGCTGAAGATGATTCAAGTTTTAGAGGAGGTTCAAAACCACAGGAACGATCTCTTTTAGACGACGATGATATTTATGAATTCAAAGAAATAACAGCTGTGAAAGCATACCAATCATATTTACAATTACGTAAAGATCGTGAGAACCTTATAGATAAAGTATCTGAGCTTGAGAAAGACGTCGAAAACACTCATCTCCATGAAGACTTTTTCGGTGGCCTACACGCTAAGCTATCTGTATTAAAGAGTTCAATGTTGGAATCAACATCAGTCATGTTCGATGGTGAAGATCGTTATCCAGCCAGATCTCCTCCTCAACCTCCAAATGGAACTGACCCATCTCAATTACCAACAGACATTCTCTCTTATATCTCAACGTTAGAAAGAATGGTCAACACTTTAAAGTTTGAAGGCAAAGGACTACTTCAAAACATCCAAACCGTTTTCAATTCATTAAAAGAGTGGTCTGGAGGAGCTATAAGAACTCCTGACTCTAATTGTAATACTGTTAGTGAAGGTGTGAAGTCAATCATAAGTTGTCTTCAACACATAATAGAAGAATCCAATAAAAGAGACAGAGAGAGAGAACTAATTCAAGGACAAAGAGAACACGCGATGGAAATGCGTGAAAAGGATGTTGCGATGATGGCTCAGAGTGTTCCTTCAGTACCATTACCACCACCACCAGCAGTTCGAAGTGGAAATGGAGGTGATGATGAAAATGATATTGAGAGAATAATGTTATCATTGTTATCGAAGTTGCAAGACATAGTTGGAAAATCACCGACAGCTGGAGGGGATATTTGTTCACTTGCTAACCAACTTGATAACTTAGCAGGTGTAGCTGTTTCTGAGTTGAGATATTTAGTACGAAGAATACTACCTGGTCAGTCACTCTTAGATGCCTTAAAAACAAGAATGGGAAATCCAACTTCTCCAGCCCGCGCCATGGCAAGTTCTGAAGCGATCGTTTCCGAAGGTGTTCGCGGTGTTGCAAACCAGCTGACTACTCTCGCTTCAAGTATGTTGATTAGATTGTATTTTTATTGTGTTTAGTTTGCATTATTTTTATAACATTATAATAAGTATCTAATTTATATTACAAAAAACTAAAACTAGACATTTCATCTGCCGCTGCACGAGATTGCACCAAACTACTACTTCGAAGTGCCAAAAAGGGGGATGAAGATCCTCTTGGTCTTCTCGCTAGCATCCGTCGACTACACGTCATTATCGCAAATAAACTTGACGCTGGACCAAAAGAAGCCAAAGAACTGAGAAGTAAGATAGGACTTATGGACGCACAGCTCAAGGGATTGGAATCTGAAGCAGAGAGAAAAGAGTTGAATCTCCTCAGCGCCATTGAATCAGAGAAACAAGCAACACAGATGTTATCAATTCAGAAGGCGCAATGGGAAAATCACAAACGAATTCTTGAGGAGCGCAGTAAGAAATCTGATTCTGAAAGAAAGAGACTTCAACAGTTGAATGATGAGTTTCAGGTTTGGTTTTATTTATTTATTTGTTGTGTTGTCTGTCATCATATTAACAACCTACTTAATATAACAAACAGAGTGCTCTCGCCCTTCAGAGAAATCAATTTGCCACTGGTTCCACGGACGCTTTGAAACCTCACATTACACCTCGTAGAGATGGGTATGTTGTTGACCTTTTATTTTGGAGCCCAAAAACTTTTTTTTAAAGAGCGGGAAAAAAAAAAAAAAAAAAAAAAACAGCAGCGGACAAAGCAGCAGTCAAAAAAGCCAAAGCACCTCTCCAGTCAGAGAATTTAATGAAAAGAAAGATGGACATGTTGAAGAGCTCCAATCAAAGTTAGAAGAGTTAACAAACAAATATGAAGAAATGAAGGATTTTGCATCGAAAGTAAACTTCCGATTAGAAACAAAAGAGAAAGGAAAACAGGAATATAAAGATAAATATCGACATGTGTTGGGAGAGTTGAAGAATATGGAAAATTCGAGAGAAAGACAAAAATCAGCATTTCAACAGCAATTAAGCACCGTCAAAGATCAGCTACTGAAACTTCAAGGAAAGGGAAAGGGTGTCAGAACTGCGTATCAAGAAAAGCAAATGCAAGACACTCGTCTGACGCACAGCTCAACACGTAAACCTCCAGCGTCTGCTACTGTTGCTACTGGTGGGATAACTGTTCCTCAGGAATTTAAATTCAATCGTCCCCGAGGTCGAACTGGATGCTGGGTCTGTGATACACCCGGAGGACCAACGAAGTACGGAGGTACCCTTCCTCATCATAAGTGTCCACAACACCAAAAGATTCCAGATGATGATAACCAGGTGTCTGAATATTCTTCGAGTGAAGAAGATGAAACTGGTACTCAACCACTGGATATAGATTATTAGTTTTTTTAGTTTTTTTATTTTTTCTTTCCCCTCTCTCACTTCCACGTACTCAGGTTATTCTTAAGGATCCCTGAGTCTAATTGCTTTACAGACATTGCTTTATTTAGCCTGACAAAAAAAAAAAAAACACAAAAAAAAAAAAAAAAAAATAGATTTGCGGGATACCGTCCAGCATTATTATTATAGATTTGCAAAATAGATAATTAGAGGGGAAGGAACAAACAACAACAAAAAAAGCAAAAACAAACAAACAAACACCAAAACTGTATTATTCTCTTTTTTCTTACCTTTTCCCGTCTTTTTCCCTGCTGTTTTTAATGTTGTCTCGGGGACATAGATATAATTTTTCATTCATTCTTTCTTTTTTTTTTTCTTCTTCTTCCCCCTTCGAATTAAATAGCTGAGGGCTTGTTTTTTTATTTTATTTTTATTTCAATTTATTCTTTCTTCCTAAAGGGTTCAACAACTTTATAATTAAAATAGTTTTAAAAATAACAACAATAAATAAACATGCGTAAGTTACAATTATTTTTTTCCTCCTCTAGTCCACAACTATGCTGACCAGGATCGGTTTATTTTCTGTTTGAATAACGTACAGTCTCACTCAATGATTGTACTGCTGAAGATTTCATTATTTATATTTGCAGGAAACTACAAATGTTTTTATTCAGTCAAAAGTACTTTGATATTTTATTTTATTTTAATACCCTAAAATTGTTACTGTTTCTTACGTTGTCAAAGTTTCACACCCAACCTCTTAGAATCATGTCCCGACTTCAAGAAAACTATAAGAAAGTTCGAGTAGTTGGAAGTGGTTCATTCGGTCATGCTCTACTCTGCAAGAGAAACAGAGATGCTAAGGAAGTTGTTATCAAGGTATTAATACCGAGACCGAAAGAGGGAAGAGCAAAGGTTATAAACGAAGTTAGAATATTAAAAACACTAAATCACCCGAACATAATAGGATTTATTGAAGCATGGAGAGAAGGTGAGAAGATCTACATCAGTATGGAATACGCTGAGGATGGTGATTTACGATCTCTTATCGTAGCTCAAAAGACATCAGGAAACAGACTACCAGAAACGTTGATACGAAGTTACATGATGCAATTAGCTTGTGCCTTGTACTACATACACAGTGTTCACATCCTTCACAGAGATATGAAAAGTGAAAATATTTTTATCGCCGTTTCCGGAAAAGTACTAAAACTCGGAGATTTCGGAATCTCAAAACAACTTTCCTCTTCGATTGACTTCGCTCATACAGCAATCGGTACCCCATACTACATGTCACCCGAAATAGTAACAGGCAGACGTTATAACGCAAAATCCGATATATGGGCGGCTGGTATTATCCTACACGAGTTGCTTACATTCGAATATCCTTTTAAAGCATCAAATCAAGAGGCTTTGTTTCACCTGATTAGGTTAGGTAGGCACAGTAAAGAAAGAGAAGCTGCAAAGCAATTGTACAGTTCAGATATTATTTCATTAATGAATTCAATGTTGGAAATCGATAGTAAAAAAAGATTATCGAGCAGAAGAATTCTACAACACCCTGCTTTACGAAATGATATTCAATTACAGACTCCCAAAGTAGTACCACGACCAGCATTGGAACCAGCCGTAGCTGGGGAACCAACAGCTCCCGTAGACAGACATCGACAGGTAAAGGAAGGTCTTGAAAACACTGAACCACTTAAGGAGATTATAAATAAAAAACCGAACTATGACAGGCGTGCGTATCTTATAGAAAGACACATAAACAACAACATTCCAAAACCCAACAATCCTAAAGATAATCAAAAGAGTGATGTCAATACAAAACCAAAACTAACATCGCGTCCAATCTCTGCTGAGGAAGTTACAAAAATTGAAAGGCGCATTCACGATATCAAAACACCCTCAGCCTATGAGCAAAGACTACTAGCGTTACACCGCAGACGTGAAGCTACCAAGAAAGTTGTTTCAAATGGGAATATCGAAGCAACTATTCAAACTCCTGCTACTCACGAGCAAAGACTAGAAAGAGAACACATCAACAGACGTGAAGTCGTCAACGAAGATGTTCGTGTTGTTGGAAATATCAAAACCCCCGCCCACGAGACTTCACATCAAAATGAAGAACGCAATCAGAAAGAAGCCACCAATCAGAATCGTCTTCGACACTGTGATGCCACTGAGAGACGGATGAGAAACAAATATTCTACTGCGGCCATACTTCAGCAGAGTGACAACCAAAAGACTGTTGCAGTTGATCAGCACGACGTCAGGAAGTCTGAAGTGACGAGTAGCAAACATCCTCAGGAAGGTAAAAGCACAGCAAAAAACCGAACCAATGAAATCAGAGGAGTACCAGCATCAAGACCGAGAGATGTTTGGTTGGGAAGGAAATGCAATTCAGAAAATAATAAAAAACCACCACTTTCAAACCGACCTGTAAAACAAGATAGCCAGGCTCAACAAGAAATGAATGCGATTAATAATAAGTTAAGGGACATTATGGCTCGTTATTCTTTTAGTGAAGATCAAGTGAAGGAAAAAATCAAACGCGCGAATTCTTCTAGTCGGAAGGATTACCCTGATGCTACTGGTCTTGAGGATGGCATCACTTTGAAAAGTGAATCGCCACCAACACTGCAGAGGTCGAGATCACAACCAATATCTGACCGGAGACACATGGCTGGTGTCTTGGGAAGATCACGATCAGCACCAGTAGTTACACAGTTAGATGATACTGCAAATCGACAACGACCGACTAGAGAAAGCGTTGTCGTCTCACGTTCTGTTGATCCGATTTCAGGTCATGGATTCAACGTAGAATCACCCAAGAGCTCATTTAAGAATTCACGTAGTCTGATATCTAATAAAGAACATAGCGAGGCTAAAGGATTAAGGGACAAACTCTTTGTCAAAAAAATGCCAATTTCACAATACGGATGTCGTATTCCTGTTTTCGTAACGATCTCAGCAGTCACAGCATCACTAGTAGTAATGAGTCTCTCAGTTAATAGTTCTTGGAAGGCTGTCAACATACCACGACGACAACACTGTACTGGTATAGATAATGTTATAATGCCTATATTAGCAAAAGACATGTTGAATACAGTTATAAAGTCAATGAGTGAAACCCTCGAAGAAATCGATGCCTTGAGTGCTGGTGATTCGCAGGATGAGGATTTCGAAGATTACATGCCCGAACTTGTTGCTGCTCTACCAGCGTTTCCTCCGAAGCATAACATACCTGGAATATCATCTTCTGATACTGTACACACTCAGGCTGAGGGTTTATTTAAGTTTCTTGAAATAAAATTATCTTCACCCACTCTCTGTCACTTTTTAAACATAATCTCTAATGATCCTCATGCGAGAGTACATTCAAAAGTGCTCAACATTCTTGAGAAGGAACAGACACATTATTATTGCTTAATTGTACAGCTTGCAAAGTACATTAAACACACAAACATTGATCAAGGGAGGTATCGTGAATTACGAAAGTGTAGATGAAGAGGGATGGGTATTTTCATCTATTTTTTTTTTCTTTTTTAAAGTTTTCCTCTGGATTAGTAATCTGTAACATTCAGGATAATATTTCCTCCAACGAGAATTATTTCATTTACAGTATCTGTAACGTTCTATTGACCTCTCCTCTCATTTATATAATAGTTCCTCTCACGTATGCTTGTCGAACAGTTGTACTGTGTTTGCTACGTCATGTACAGAGATCTGTTTTTTTCTGTTGGCGCGCGAGCACATTCTTCGGCTTAAAAAACAAGAAAGAAAAAAAAAAAAAAAAATACACAAAAATATGTGGGTTTTCCCGCACGAAAGTTCGTTTACACCTTCACAGACGATATGATTATTTTATGTTGTTACTGTTTTATTTAAATAGAGTTTTTTCGTAAGCATCTCTTGCTTTGGATGAGCTCAGATTAATTTCTAGAACACAAGAGTTCGATGCTTTTATTTAAAAGCTTTTAGTAGTCCCACCTATCTACACCTCTCTCTGGTGTCTTTTGATTTCTTTCTATAAAATTAAAATAACATCCCCTTCAGTTGAAGCTAATTCAACAATCCATTGCTGAGTCTTCGGAAACAGTTACGGATTGGGTCCTCTCTCTCGTTTGTTGCCATCTTACAGTGATGTTTGTATTAGTTTTTTTTCCTCACAATGAAAAGTTCTCTTTTTAAAATTCCTTTTTTAAACAGGTGCATATCAAACCGATTGGAAACTTAGACCGCAATTACTTGCTTTGACTTCGATAAATTAAATTTAAAAAGTAAAGTAACAAACAGGACACTATGCCTGAACATGGGCAATCAAATGAATATCTGTATTGCTGTTGCCGGTATGGGAGGCCTCGTATTCGGTTATGATCTTGGCGTGATAATCGGAGCCTTACCTCAAATTGTTAAAGAGTATTCATTGAGTAGTCTCGAAGAAGGAACAGTCGTGGGAATGGCCAGCGTCGGACAGTTATTTGGAGCACTCATGGGCGGATATCTCGCTGATAGAAAAGGTAGATTAGTGACAATGCAACTTGAAGCTATTATGTTCTGTTGTGGTACACTAGTCATGGTATTGTTTACATCACTAGTACCTCTGTTAGTTGGGAGATTTATTATTGGAATCGCATTTGCGCTGTCGATGGTTTCTAACGTTGCGTGGATAAGTGAAATCTCAACATCAGAAAAAAGAGGATCTGCGATTTCAATTTACGAGTTTTGTGTAACAACAGGCGTCTTACTCGCTTTACTAATGTCAGCTATCTTCTCATGGAGGAATGCTTTCTGGATTACTGTACCGCTTGCGATACTACACCTAATTGGATCTATGAATGTACCTGAATCACCAATTTGGTTAATCTCTGCTAATAGAAGATCTGAAGCAGAACAAGTAATCACAAAATTAGGAGGAACGACATCCGATCTTGTTCAATGTACGATATCCAGTGGGATAGGTGAGAGTGAAAGTTTATCAGTTTGGAAAACACCAATTATTGTAATTATAATAATCCAATGTCTTGGGTTGCTAACGGGAGGTATTAATATTAGAATATACTCAGAACGTATCTATGAAGAGGTTGGCATACCAGATCAAACAATATCAATCTTGGCTATCATTCTGGGAATTACAAAAGTTCTATCAACTATCGCAGCAGTTGTATTCCTTGATAAGTTAGGAAGAAGAATCTTCTACATGATGGGTGTAACCTTACTTGCTATAAGCAATATATTAATAGCTATTGGTGGTGCTGTTCCTGGATGTTACAATGCTGAAGGCTGTACGGAAACTCATTGTCAACTTGTTGACAATAACTGTCCATCAATGTGTGGAAAGTGTCCTACTTACGCGGCTGTGTTCGTGGTTGTCGGATGTACGATGGGATTCTCAGCTTATCAATTATCATTCGGTCCGGTTAACTTTGCTGTTGGATCAGAACTATTTCCAACACACATCAGAGCAAGGCTATTAGGTGGTCAAATTGTTACTCAAGGATTGTTGCAGTTGGCCACAGCTTCTGTTTTCCCTGTCTTTAAATCTTCAGCAGGGCTTTCATCACCAATGTTGTTTCACTCTCTCTGTTGTGCTTTGGGGTTGGTGTTCTTCACTTTCTTCTTCGTTGAAACTTCAAAAAAAGATCCTTATCAAATACTGAATGAATTAGATTTATTATGGGGTCGTTCTCAATCGATAACAAGTGATCCTGTTAGCAGCCCTTATGTGAGTGATGAGGTTGCTGTTGATTAGTTTCCTGCAGCTGATTGTTATTTATCACGCATTAGAGGGTCGTAGCCAGCTACTACTTCTGATTAACTCATTCTTTGAGTGGCTTTTACGATAAGTCTTCGTTTCCAATTATACTTTATTAATGCAAACACAGACAGACGAGCTTCAACTAACTTACTCGGTTTGCAAACATCCGTTGAATATGAATATCATTCTCAGTGGGAAAAATAGTTTTATTCAAATAAAGATTTTTTATTATTATTTTTATTATTGTTATGTACCTACAGCTGAGCAAAATAATCAAAACAATCAAAAAAAAAAAAAAAAAAATGAAATCCCTGTCGATATTACTGTTATTATTACCAACCATAGCTGCATTGAATTTAAAGAGGATTTCAAAGGAGCATTTAACAGATAGAAGTGGAGTTCATTTCGATATAGACGGTAACGTTGTTAGAGTAGATGAAGGTTCAATTGGTGGCGCATCGGGTATTGGTTTGGGAATGAAAATATTAGAGACAAATGGAATGTCACTAAGCGGAAAGGATATCGCTGAATATATTGCCAAACATGTTGAGATAGAATTAGCAACGAGTGAGCATTGTCATGCTTATGGTAGTTTTGAATTTGAATGTGTCAGTCATGGAGACTGCGCATGGGTTGGAAATAAATGCGCTCCGATTTCTGTTGTTCGTGATGGGGTGTCGTATACTGATGTTCCAGCAGCTTATGATCAGCTTCACCCTGAAGGAGCTATTCATACTTCGGTAATCACTAATAGTCCTGTTAGACCATTACATCTTGAACTTGTTGTTGACGATGCACTCTCTGTCGTATCAATAGCTACGGGATCACCATTCTCTAAGGCTGGTATTCGTGAAGGCATGAGACTCATTACACTAATGGGAGAACGAGCCTATAGTAGAAAACAGGTTGAAGAACTTTTGTTAGATGCTCCAAGTCTTTTTATGGTTGTCGTGGAGTTATTTTGTACAGCTCACACTGATATATCAGAATGTATTGGTGAGTGTGAATGGTCAGTAGACCACTGCATAGCAATCCCCATCACTGAGGCTGACATCACAGAAGATGGATCGGAAGAGCACAAGCCAAAAGTTCGTTTAGTTCTTGTTATTACTTTGGTATTAACAACTTTTTCAATATTGGGAATGATTTTGTTTTCTGTTCATCGTCGGACATCAGAGAACTTCCAGCAGCTTCAATTGCATCCAGAGCTTTGGAAGGCAAACAAAAAGCAGCCTGTTATGATTGATCGTACAGTCGACATTGAAAGCGGCAAACACCAAGTAGACAATTCTGCTTCAAGGAAGGTTAGCTTTTCGAAACAGGATGTGCAAATAGTGACGTCATAAACATTTCTAGTTACCATATTATTCCTCTCCATGAATATATTGTTGTATAGTATAGTATTATATGAGAGGATGCCAAAAGTACAGGACTATTTGGGCCAAAGGTAACTGGCAGCACCTGGAACATATTCTGACCACTTTTCCTACTATGTTCTATACTCGAAAAATTGAAATCCGTGTCTGGGATCCCACTTTACTCATCGCCAGTTCCAAAATTCCATATTTTCTCATGCAAAATGGTTGTATTTTGCACTGTGGGTGACTGTAACTAAGGGGGAAGCAGGTTAGTACAAAGTTCCTACTTAACACCAATCTATGGTAATTGCAATCTCCCTTCTGTTTCAGAGAAAAGGATTGGCAAACTTAGAACACTTAATGTAGTTACACTGGTGGGGTTTGCCCGTGCACGAACTAGGTACTAATAGAACACTCAACATGCTGTCACAATTGTTTGGTAGTGTGCTGGTACACTCACTCCTTTCTTCGTTTGAGATACATTCTCATGGGGCCAGAGGACACGGTTGTGCTGCTAGTCTCTGAGTCTGAAGCTCCAGTGGTACTGCTGCTGCATTCTGTGTCTTGAGATCTCTCTAAGCCAGGGCAGTTCCTTCTATCATGACCATGTTCACCACATGCCCCACACTTCTGCTTCTTCCTTCCTGACTGTGGGGGGGGGGTCTTACTGGTGTTCTGCTTCTTAAGGCTGCGCGCATGTGCTATACCTCCAAACAAGACATCCTTCTCTCGCTTATTCTTCAGAGAGTTGATGAGCCTCGAGTGCTCGATCTGTTCACATTCGTCGGTATCATCGCTGATGGTCAGGGGGGTTCTGCCAATTATCAGTTTCTCGGTCTTCGTTAACGACCGGGGGTGTGAGCTGCGTTCCACTACAGAGGAATATCCGCTCTTCCTTTCAACACCCTTTATTAGCTTGTGGTGAGTTTCTTGCGAATACCCTGACCAGCTAGGCAGTAGTTGCAAACGTCTGTTTGACAAGCCAACTTTCGATATTGGTCAGGTCGTGTGAGATACAACGCCTTTGAGCACACTGTTTGCATAGATTGAGCCGTGCGGAGGGAGGACGTTCTGTATCGTTACAGTAGAGTTGCGCTGCTTAGACAGCCGCTTCATGACGATGCTTGTCTCGGAGGATGATGCCCTGTACTCTGTATCTACCACTTGTTCTAATTCCGGACATATCTTCCTTGGGCGACCAATCTCTGCTGGCTGCTGATCCCCGTTAAGCCACGCAGTTCTCTTAAAGGGTATAGCTGCCTCAAGAATGTGTTTGTGAGTCCATCCTTCTTCCGCCAAACTCTGCATAACCTCACGCCGATCACCGGTTTCCATCTTGACCAGCTTCTCGCCGAGCACCCTTGAGCGGTTTGAAGAGATCATGCATGCGATGCGAACACAACCTCGGTGGGGAGAAAGTAACAAGACGAGTGGCACAACGAAGAAGTGGGTAAAGGTCATTAGGAAGCTGCTCGAGTGTCTATCTGGGGGGGATGTACCCACTCTACTGAGAGGTACAGTTGGGAATTCCGTGCTTTGGAAGAGCGTTGTACCAGTTGTATTCATTGTTAGTCTATGAGTTTATGTAGGACGAAGTTGGGTAGAAACCATAAAACCGCCCCAATTGTACCCACAGTCAGTGTAAATATAACCATTTTGCATGTGAAAATATGGAATTTTGGAACTGGCGATGAGTAAAGTGGGATCCCAGACACGGAATTCAATTTCTCGAGTATAGAACATAGTAGGAAAAGTGGTCAGAATATGGCCAAGGTGCCGTCAGTTACCTTTGGCCCAAATAGTCCTGTACTTTTGGCACATCCTCAATATATTTTTTTCTTTTCTTTTTTTTATGATGAACAATCGTTTTGAAAGGGAACATCGGATTTGATTAGTTTTTTCCAAAATAACGCGTTTGTCAATGGCGCCAAATCTCTCTATATTTCCTTTCGAGCTACAGACTGCGCTTACTTATTGTTTTTTTATTTTTTTATTGTTGTTTTTTTTTAAAAAAAAGAAAAATCTAGCTTTTGAAGACGATGATAGCTTGCAATGGGCATGTATGCGTCTCGACTATTGGGCTTGCCCACCAAGCTGCATCTCGGAAGTTGCTTTTCGTCAATCCCTCTCTTTAATGTCGGTAATATAACTTCAGACCTTGCCAACTGAAGTTTCAGATCTCAGAATCAGTGTTGCATAATAACATCGCATAGGTATTTTCTGCAATTACTTTTTTCCCCCCCTTCTCTTTCATTTTTTCTTTTTATCATAATGTAGATCTTGACACCGACTTGCGTTTTTTTTTTTTTTTTTTTTTTTTTTTTTCCCTTCCCTTCTCCCATAACCCTCCTAAAGGAAGGGAATTTTTTGATAAGAAAGAAACTGTTGGTCTTTCTTGGGTTTTTAATCCTTCTTTTCCCTTACGGAACAAAACCTTATATATATGGGGCTATTAATTGTAAAGAGAACTGTGAACCAGCATAATTTCTTGGTTCTCACGGTCTTCCCAACTTCTCACTAGTCAGTTGTTATTTTGATTGCTTTTTGCACCAAATGACTAACTGAGGTACAGTCTTAGTAAGGTTTTGTTACCTCATTATTGTTTAGATGAAATCTGTTTTTTTCTGCTCATCTTTCGATGTGTCGATCGGTACGCAGTACGCCCTTTTTGAAATTTGTTTTACAATCTTCGCGTGACGCGCACTGACATTATTGTCTGCCTGCTCTAGTGGTCTCTTCCTCATTAGTGACGTTCTCTTAGACTTTGATGACAAGTAGGTTTCCACCTTTCATTATTTTTTTATTTAAAATTTAGCAACATGCGAGGTGGAAACCTTTTCTTTGGATCCAATCAGTTTTCATCATCCGTGATGAACAATTGTGGGTATCTGGAAGTACATACAGTTCCAGTAGAAAGGGAAAGGAAAAAAAAAAAAAAACTTGCGCACATTTGCCAAGCTTTCTCCCTGTTCCTCCTTCCGAGATGAGTTTTTTTTTGTTTGTTATGTTTTGTTTTTTTTGTTGATAACACATTCAAATTACGTTCTCTTTTTTTTTTTTAATTTATTTCTACTGAAAATCTCGAACACATCGATTAGTTTTAAGTCATTCGGTTGTTGTTGAGCACAACGCTCTTCCTGGGAGCACTGGTGATTATAATAAAGATTGCTTTTATAAAGCGTCTGCTTCGGCAACTGGAAGTTGACCAGTTATATTACACCAGTAGCTTGTTCTTTTGTCCCTTCTTCCGTTTGTTTCATTCCCTTTTTTTTTTTTTTTTCCGTTTTCGAATTCTCTCCCTCTCTGTCTCCTCGGATTCTACCGAAGGAAGACATGAAGACCTTTGCCGCGCATAGTTTTCAAATGAAAAAAAAAAAAAAAAAAAAACAGCATTATGTGTTAGTCACAGATACTTCAATAATCTCTGCTGAGTTTTTCGGAAAACAGCTACGGATTAGGTACTAATAACTTGTCCTTGTTCTTTTTTTTATTTCTTTCTTTGAAACTTTATTGTCACTTAAGCAACATTAGATAGTTGTGAGATGCTTACTTTTAATTCTCCTTCAATTCAGACATCTCAAGAAACAATAATGAATGATGAAATACTCTTGAAGGAAAAGGAGACTGATCTTGTTGCTGTCTCTCTTACAAGTGATGCAGCTCCAGAGTATAGAAATGACACAAGTAGATTATACAGACAGCTAATGATTGAATGGCAGAATGAACTCGGATCACCAGAACTATTGTCGTATTGGGAAGGTGTTGATCAGGTTAGAGAAATATTTAATGAATTGGAAGATTTGGTTATCGACGACGCTGCTCTAGGTTGCAGTCTACCATTCGGAGCTGAAGTACTAATTCGCTGTGAAAAAGAACGCATGCGATATATGCTTGTTGAATACTTACGCGGAAGGTTATTAAAAATAGAACATCTTTGTGACTATCTCTTATCGAATGAAGATACGAAGAGTTTAATGTCCAAAGCGGAATTAATTTATTGTACAAAGTTTGCTTCTATTCAACATGACTTACAGCATGCGGCATCTGGTGGAATCACTGATGACCTCCCACAAGAAATAATCGACTTCGACAACATACGAAGTCAGAGACGACCAAATCAATTTCGACATGTTTTTGCGCAATTTAGAGAGACTGCTCACGGTGTTCTTCTCAATCCAGCAGCTAGCCCAGAAACTATTGAGGCGGGTGAACTTTATATAGTTCCCTACGACACAGTTAAGAAGTGTATTGCTGAAGGGAAAGCAATTATTGTTTAGCCACACCGTGTGTGTACACACGGAAGTAGTGATGAGTTATGAAAAACGTGTGCGTTCACACGAATACCTTGATAGCAGCCACGTCTTATTGAGTTTGAGTTTTTGGTTTTAGTGTTTTGACTACTATATTGGTATTTCTTTATCTCAGGTAGCTCCACATTAAAAAAAAATGGCCCCAAAAAAGAAGCAAACCCACGCAATGAAGCTGCATGCAGCTCTTGCTGTCTCAAGTGATAAACTAGACACTACAATGAAACAGTTTAAGGTACCACTTGAGGGTACTCAAGGTAGTGAAGTCTTGAAGGATACAAAACTATTAATCGCGTGGGTGAATAGAATGGATGATGAACTTGAGAAGGATGACTTCACAGCGCTGTATCATCTGCTTACGCCTTTTTCTATGCAAATATATAGAGTGTTCGAACAGAAACCAAAAGTTGTAAAGGATAGTGGATTGGTTACTCTGATTATAAAAGCAATTAAAAAATTAACTCCGTTGGGAGAAGTTGAATCGAAATGCTTTTCAGCCGTGCTCGACATTGCAGATGTGATCAACGAAGAAGCAGTGCTACGCACTGAACTGTTTTTAGCTGTCGTGGATGAGCTTGTCCAAGTTGGAACAAACACTGCGATATCTTTAATGAATCGTAGAACATGTCTTCAAATGATCAGAGCTGCTAGTAACGGCAATGAGAAACACAGAGACAACATCGACGCTCAGAAATTAGCATCATTCCTCCTCGTAGCTGACGATTTTATATCTCAACTTGACATATCTGTGACACTTGGAAAGCTGATTCTAAAAAAAGAAACAAAAGTTTCCCCGATACTAAAAGATGTTCTTGGTGAGGATATCACGAACATGCTTTTGCAGTACGCAAAGAAAGACTCGGATAGTTTTCATGAGTTCGTTTATTCAGTTAATAAGTTGAATGAAAAATCCGTTGTAAAAACTTTGAAATGCACTGAGTGGATTCTTGGAAATACGAAATTCACCGGAACGACTGAGCAATTGTTAGTTCACTGCACTTTATCAGTTATCAGTTTCTTGATTCCCTTGGAAGGTGAGGATGGTGAGGTTGAGTCTGTTGATATTCCGATCTCATCAGTTCAACGATGCAATATGACAAAAAAATCAAGTCAGCTCATCCTCGAATTCAAACCCAAAGCAGAACTCCCAGCATCAATCGCTGCATGTAACACTTCTGGTGAAAGGTTTAAGATCATGTTTAAGGCTGGAGATATAAAGGAAATGACAGCATGGACTACCTTCTTAGCTAGTAATTATAAAAGAAGAACTGTAAGTGCGTCTGCTGCAAGGGAATCATCAAAGAGAAAACCAAGTCATAGAGATGATAAAGAAACTGGAAAGAGACTTCAAACGAGAACACCCATGACTGACACAAAGTTATCGGCTGGTGTTAAAAAAACACTTGGCTCTCTTACACAGCAAGCTGACGACAAAGAAATTTATACGCCTTCTACTCGTCTGGAACAACCTCGAGCTGCTCCTAGAATTTCTCTTTTGAATAAGGAAATGAATCCTTCTCCATTTGTACAACAATACAGCATTGAAGGAGTAGACGATGATCCGGAAGGTGGAGATTTCGATTCGGCAATTAATCAGCTTCGTAAACAATTTGAAACAAATGCCGTCAAAAGACAAGAAAAAGGTCGTCAAGCTCTTGAAAAGACGATGCTAATGGTTCAAACACTAGTAGATGATTATAAAAATGACAGCAGTCGCAGAGACTCTCGCCTTCAAGAAAACGTTGATGTTTTGAGAAGTGAAACCGAGCGTCTTGAAAGGGAATTCACTGCTTGCTACACAAGAGAAAAACAACTTACAAAGGAAATTGAGGGACTGCACACGGACTTCAGAGGCAAGGCAATGGAACATCGCGACAACATGGTTGGCTTCCAATCTGAATTAGAAACAGTTTTGGGGAAAATAAAAGATCAAGAAGGACGCTCTCTTTCGAAGTTAAAGGACATGGTTGACACTGAATTCACTAAACTAGAAGAGCAGGTCAGCGCGATTCAATCTCAGAAATCTGCCATGGCAAGAATAATGAACTTCATGATGTCTCAGCTAAACCAAAACGATGAGTAAAACTTCACTTCTTCAGTTTAGAAACGGAAATCCATAAAAATAGATAATTGCGCACACTTTTCTTTTCTTTTCATTTCTTTTAAAAACTGGCGGCAAACAAAATGCGTAGATTCTACGTCCTTTCTTAGTATAACTCCAAACCCACATTTATTTAAAAAAAAAAAAAGAATTTTTTTTTCCCTCCCTTTGTAGTGGGGGCATAGTCTCTTACAAGGTTGTTAATCCAATGCTATGACAAAACTTATAAAAATTAGGCAAACCATCTCCTTCCCAATCATAAAATCGCCTTCCTCGATTAAGGCCTTTTTTTAAAAAAAAAAGAAACCATCATGACTTTATGTAGTGAATGGTTTAAATTAAGCTTCTACGGCTTCAGGAGGGGTGGTCTGAAAAAAAAAAAAAAAAAAAAAATAGAAATTTACATCTCACTCTCCCCTAGAATATTAGTATAATATTATTATTTTATTGCTGATTGTTGGCAAGATTTTCTGAACAAACCTCGTGTGGAGATGCACAGGAAAACGTTCATTTTTTTTTTTTTTTTTTTAAAATTCTTTTTTATTGTTTCTTCCCAAAAAGTAAAATTTATAGTTCTTTACATGTCACGAATTCTGTGGCATATATTTTTTGTTTTTGTTTTGCTCGTTTTCCCCTCCGTTAGATTCCCCCGATGTTTATCTGTTTATCGTTATTATTTTAATATGTAGATGGCAGCAAGAAAGAAAAGAACGAAAAAAAAAAAAAAAGAAAAAAAAAAACTTTTTTCTGTAAGTTACGATTCGTATCAACCGAATCTGCGTATGCTTGAGGGTCAGGCTGGTACGGTTTTCAACAGTCGCAGCCTTCTCTTGCTTCCCATATCGAGTGATACTTGTCACTGTGAGCATCTTCAGTGTGATGATGTTCTGAAGGGAAGATGGGGAAAAAAAAAAAAAAAAAATAACAAAAAGGAACACAGTGCTGCTATTGCTTTCAGTTCTCCTCACTAAAAATCCCCAATTCCCTAAGAGCGAAACAGTTTCATGTAGCCTGTAGCTCAAAGGGTACTGGATCGCTGCCGTTGGTGTTATCTATGAATTAGAGACGAAAACCGAAACTTTTTATTTCCCTCCAACAGGAACATATTTAATATTATTATTCTATTCTGTCTCGAAAATACTTATATTTTTTTCCTTTCCTCGCAGCTGTTTACCTTCCGATATTAAGATGCCTCACGTCGTTGAGAAACTCGACGGGTTGTTGGTCCTTCCTTCGAAGGAGTTTACTGCTGCTGTAAATAATATGAAAGATTTCAGCAAACATGAAAGAAGTGATTTGATGAAAAATTCGGACATTGCTGAGGCATGGGTCGGGAGAATGAATAGAGAACTAGTCAGTGGTAATGTTGAAACAGTAAAGGCAATGACGCAGTTGGGTGACCAATTGTTGTCTGTTTTAATTGAAAAACCGAAGAACTTATTGCAAACAAACATCTGTGAATGTTTTATTAAATGGATAAAAGCGATTTCGTTAAAAAAATTAAAACACTCAAATGACATCTTAACTCTGTGCATGGTCATCCTTGAGTCCAGTGAGATCGCAACAGAAATGTACTCAAAAATCACATCATCTTTAATGAAGTTAATCATTGATAACCACTCTTCTGGACTCACCGTCAACACCGCGAGAAACGCAGCAGAGACATTGATGCTTGGGCACTGTGATGTTCCACAGAATAGAAAATACGTTGACGTCGTTCGAATTGTTGAGATTTTCAAAAACACGCAAGACGTTCCCCTCCGTGAAACTCTACTTGTCATAATAAGAAAGTGTATTGTTAAATTCAAATCAGATTCATCTGCAAGAACCAAAGCCATCAACCAACTCCTCCACATGATGTCACAACAAGAATTCAATGCAATTGAACACACAGGATCAACAGAGACTGGAACTCTTGAGTTTGTTTGTAAAATGGTCGATAAGAACCCAACTCAACAGATAAAGATATTAAAGGCCAGCAATGCTACGATCAACGGAAAACAATACAACTCCGAAATGATGATTTTTGCGACACCAACATACTTAACTTATCAGCAACCGAATGAAATCAGGTGGGTCGACGTCATGTTCAACAAGCTTTCGGTAAAAGAACTCAACACAAAAGCGGTCCAGCTGACTACATCGGAAGGAACAGCTGTTTTCACAACTAGAAATCCGAAATCTTGGATTGCAGCTGTAAAGGGATTGCCTGAAAAGAAAATTTCAAACGAATCTGAAGACGATGACGATGACGATGATGATGAAGTGTGCCGAAAGTCAATCAGACGAACTAACAAAAAGCGAGCAATGGAATTGGAATCGCCTTTCAAAGAAGATACTCATGTTCAAAAAAGACAGAAGTCAGTTGTAAGGATTCCAACAGAATCTCTATTAAGAGAACCATCAAGAATCCGTCAATCATACAAACCATTATCAGAGAAATGGGAACCACCACAGGACTTATTCCGTGGAAAGGATTGGATTGATAGTGATGATGACGAAGATGATCAGGAAGAGGAAATGGAAAAAATGCAACTCGTACTCTCATCATGTCTCGATAAGAAGGAAAAAGCTCAAATTCAAGAGCTTGAGGAAGTTTCAAAAGAAGTCCATCATCTGGTGAATAGACACAAGGAGGAATTAGAAACAGAACGCTCAGAACTTTCAGGATTCCTCACAAGACTTGAAGAGGACATCAAACGTCAAGAAACCACAGCTCACGAAACTCACATTCGTGAAAAGAAGATAACCAAAGATGTGATGGCTCTTCATGGTCAGTTCGTTCAAACTGTTCGCATCGCTAAGCGTGAATTCCAAGAGATCAACGCTGACCTTGACGACATCCTTCCCTGCAATGAAGATCTAAATACTCAAATAATGAAACAGATCGAGTCAATGACACAAAGGGGATTATCAGTCCTCCAAAAGAAAGCAAAAAAGAGAGGAAAAAAGAGCGAGACAGTGATGAAGATGTTTAGTATGATTACACAGGAATTTGCTACTGCTCGTTAAAAAAAGAATTGAAAATAAATGGAAACGTTCTGTTATTATAAATATCGTTTTGTATTTTCACAAATAAGGAGCCCCTGTTAGAGCCCATCTGCACTTTCTGTATTTTTATTTGAATGAAAAAAAAAAAAATTGCTCCGAAATTTCAAAGTCGCACTTTCTTTCTTTCTTTTTTTCTTTTTTCACCCTTTGCACACAATTTTCACGAAAAAAAAAAAAAAAAAAAAAAAAAAAATAGTTGTTTGCCTCACACCCCTTTCTTTAGAAGGAAAAAAATAAAAAAAGATATCCACCCCTCATAGATACCCAGCCACCCTGTTGTTACAGTTTAGAGTTTTACCAGCTAGACATCGAATGTTGTTATTGTGTGTTTTAATAAACTTACGTTACTTTCCTTCTCTTATAGAACCATCTCGAAAAAAATAATTATCGTTTGCAACATTGCCGTTGTAGTATAACACGCGGTGTCAAAAAAAAAAAACAAAAAAATAAAAAAAAATAGAGAGGCATGAAATAAAATGAGAACCGCATGCAGAGTAAAATATAACGGGGGCTTCTCTGAAGTCAGGCTTGGCAATTTGAAGAATTGTGAACTATCAAAGGCACTGTCAGAAGTACAGAAAAACGGCTATGCTGTAGTCCGACAGATATCATCTCTTAGAGAAGCATGTGAAGAAACGATCGAATTAGAAGAGTTATTTAATATTTTATTAATCGAGTTGGGGTTTAAAAATAACAAACCTCCGTTGATGTCAATGATACAAAGAAAACCCCCAGCGAATACATACGGAGGAGTCGTCCACAGAGATTTAGACGAACAGGCTGTAACAAACTTAAAAGAAAACATGATAAATCCCTTATTTATAAATGCTTGGGTTCCCTTGGCTCCAATACCTGGACCGGAGTACTCTCTCGGAATTTGCGTGCCTGCTCCATGCTGGTCGACGAGAATATGTGGTTTCATGGGACTCGAACATGACCGTACTTCTTTGTCATCGTCAGAAGATGATAAGTGGTTGTATGCTGCAGATCTAATGCCTGGTGATGTTTTGTTGTTTGACTCTCATCGGACTTTTCATAGTTCCTTAACACCAATTAAGGAAACTGAACCAACAAGATACAGCGTTGATTTCAGATTTAAGATTGATCTCTGTAGTCCTACTCAGGTAGTTGGAGCTTAATTAGAAGACAATTTATCATTAACGAATAAAATATTTTTTTATTTCCATTACATCGAAGTCCACAAAACGTTGACATTAGTTGTGAAAGTGATTACTGATAACCTGTCTTATTGCTCAAAGTTAATTTCTATACAGCGGCGGTTATTCAGCCACTACAAAAGGAGATTAATGTTAAAACGCGATAGATCTTCAGATGAGGAGAAGCAGATTGTGTTGGAATTGGAATCTGTGGCAATCCAAATGGCGGAGTTAACAGATCGAAAAAAAAAATTAAAAAACAGACTGAAAGATTTTCAACTTAAACGCGACGATGAGAAATCAGCCGAACATCGCAGCAAGAATTGGTCTTCCGGATTTGAATGGGACGACAAGGTGTTTAATGCTCTCAAATCACTTGGGTTCGAATCATTTCGGCCTAATCAACGAGAGTGTATTAACGGGATCTTATCTGGTTCAGATGTCTTTACGATAATGCCAACAGGTGCGGGTAAGTCTCTCTGTTTTCAACTACCTGCAACAATGTGGGCAGGTAATGGAACCATTATAGTAATATCACCACTCATAGCTCTGATGAACGATCAGGTTTCAGCTTTAAAAAAGCAAAATATTGAAGCTGCGATGATATGTTCTGTGACTCCACCTGCTGAAAAGAAAAACCTTTTATCAAAAGTTGAGGATGGAAAAGTAACATTATTATATGTTACACCTGAGTTTGTCGCGAAGAGTAAGACTTTGTTGTCGAAAATGCAAAAATGTGATCAAAAAAATAAATTAAAACTCTTCGTGATTGATGAAGCTCATTGCTGTTCTCAATGGGGTCATGAATTCCGACACGATTATTTAAAATTAGCCATACTTAGAGAAACGTATCCAACGGTACCCATCCTCGCGTTAACAGCAACAGCAACAGAGGGTTGTCGCAAAGACATTATAAGTCAATTGAAAATGACTACTCCTGTTTTAACATTAAAGGGTCACTACAATAGGTCGAACTTGGTATATAATGTCACACTTAGAAACCGAAAAGATCTAAAAAACAAACACGATGCAGACATAGCCTGGATTGTAAACCATGTTATAGAGAATAACTACACAGGATGTACAGGATTAGTTTATTGTTTATCTTGTAAGGAGGTAGATACGTTATCAAAAGGTTTGAATGATTCAGGTTTATCAGCAGCAGGTTATCACGCTCAGATGGACCTGTCAGAACGACAAAAAAGCTACGAAAAATGGATGAGCGGAAAGGCATTAGTAATCGTAGCAACGATTGCATTCGGAATGGGAATCGATAAACCCGATGTAAGATACGTCATTCATCATTCTGTTCCAAAAAGTATTGAAAATTATTATCAAGAATCTGGCCGTGCTGGACGAGATGGCAAGCCAGCAACGTGTACCATGTTCTACCGACCTAGTGACATCAGTCGCCTATCTGGTTTCATCGCAGAAAATCCCAACCGAGAAGAAAATTTAAAAAGACTTTATAACCTTGCTGAATACGTCGATCCTACAAAACCGGAATGTCGAAGAAAAGCAATGGCGTTTTACTTTTCTGATACTTGGAAGGAAAGTGATTGTTCAATGAAATGTGATTTCTGCAGAAATGAGAAAACTGCGATGCAAAAATCACAAAATTGTACTACTCTGTCTCGTAACATTATTTCTATTGTTGAAAATACTTCTTCAGAAGTTAAATTAACATCAATAAGACTAATCGAATCTCTGTACTCTAACAATGCACAAAGTAAACTAATCCGCAGAGGTACATCACCTCCAATGACATCACAGAACGTAGATCAACAAACTGCTGAAAGAGTAATCGTAAAACTATTACGAAATGGTTACTTAAAAGAGGTATTCACATTCACATCATACGGATGTAATGCTTACCTTGCAGCTACTGGAAAAGATTTCATTGAAGAGATTTCACTGGCTCCGATGGATACAAATTAAGAATAGGGGAAAACCTACAAATCTACCCAAAAGTTACGGCCTTTTGTGGAGCTTATACCAAAACTATTGGTCCTCTATTTCACGGCCGTTCATAAATTAGTTAGTTAGGTGAGGGTGAAGGGAAAAGAGTGGAAGGATTAATAAGAAATTAACGCGGTTCTCATCGCCTTAAAATTATCGAAAAAAAATAATTTTAATCATTTCAAAATTAGAATAACTTATCTGAACACGGACCTGGGTCCGGAATGAAACTATTTGTGTGTAAAAAAACTTCTCAGTTTTAAATTCTGAGAAAGACGTTAACAGAATGAGGAATAAGGAAGGTTCGCATCGCTCATGTTTTGTGTTTTCTTGTCCTTGCAATCCGATAGGAAGATAATCCTTTGAGTTTTAAACCTTTCAGGAAATCCCCTACTTTATGTAAATTTCTTTTTTTGAATTTATTTCTCTTCCCACAAAATAGATAAATAAAATGAACGCCCTTGAAAGAATTCTGAACAACACATCCAAAAGGAAATCTTTAATAAATAAATCTTGTAGAAGTGAAGACTCTGTATTCAGTGCTCGCGTAAGCGGATATGTGGATGTAAAAAACGGAGAAGTTATTATCACAACATTAACGCTTCACATTTTAGAACAAGACATGCTTGATGAAGTTATCGAAAAACCATGGAGTTCCTTAACTTGTATGCCCATCACAGATGGTGCTTGTGTTATTATAGTATTTGGTTCTGATCGAATCGTTCTACATTCGAAAGAAAGTCCTGCGGCTACAACAACATTCGTTAAAACTTTAATAGAAATAATCAATTCGTACTCATCACATTATGGAATAAGTATTCCACATGTGATTATTAAAAATAATAATTCCGATTCAACGCGTGAATTGACTCCTTCAACAGAAGTCACTGAAGAGACAGTTTCACAGAATGATGAACATGTTGTTGAGAAATTGAGTTATAGCGATCGGCCGATGAAAACCAATGAAGACATAATGAAGGAATATAAAGAAGATTATTTAATTAGAGAAAATGAAAAAATTCAATCAATAATGAGCGAAATATTATATGAAAAGAGACTAACAGACTTTGATTTCATTGAAGGGACTACCAGCGCATTGATTTCTGTTGCTAATGAGAGTGGAGAGTCACATCAGGATTGGATTGTTGATAAACTGGAGTCAGATACGATCTTTTTAATTAAAAGGTTTTGGTTACAAAGACCTTCCAGAAGAAGGATTCTGGTATCTCTAACGACTGGTACGGTTTTAAGGGAGATTAACCTTTCTGGGAGTGGTGTTGATGATGATATTTTTAAAGTTGTGATTCCACTCTTGTCAGGAAACAAACACCTCTCTGAGATAGATTTATCATTCAATCCTATTTCTGATAATACGATAGCATCTCTGTCTGAAGTACTTACCTCTACGTCAATCACTTCTCTCAATTTTCGTGGGTGCGACTTACTCACAGAGAAGTCTCTTTCTTGTTTGCATTCTCTCGTCAAATCATTACCTCAAATCACAACATTACTATTCCCGAATGACATTAGCGATAACCACACTGTTGATGATATAAATTTAAACACGAAATTAAACTTCGTACACAGCTGCCTTACTAAGTGGGGAGTAGAATCAGTGTAGTAACACTCACTGGTACTTTGTTATATCTGTTTTTATTCATTTACACATTCTTGAATTACTGTTAAGTTGAATATTTTGTATTATTGTCGATTACATTTCCTATTCCCCAGAGTAGTTTCTTCATGATATGCAATGAGAGCAGCCAAGTACCTGAAAAGGGACTCTCGACAAGAAAGGATAACAACACAGCAAAGATCAGTCATTGGGAGCATTTGTGAAGCAGCTGTAAGAATACCAAGTTGTGAAGTCGCTCATTGGAAGAATGAGACATCAACAGCAGCAGAGAATAGGAAGAAATCACTTAGAGAATTAACAGAAGTATTGGAAAGGTGTCCAGCGAGTATTTTGATTGATGAAAAAATTCCGAATTCTGGAAGAGTTCGATTACGACACGATGAGTATGTTGGATTATTAACAAAATCAATTAATAAACTTCGAAAGAATACAATCAACGTTCTTGAAAACCTTCGAGAGTGGAGACATCTAACCAGACATTGTAATTCAACTGATGCAAATATTCCATTCTCTTGGGAAGGTGTTCCACTGATGAGTTCCATGAAAACAGATATTCAATCAATCTCAAACAATCCAATCGCAGTAAAACTAATTAAAGAAGAGGTATTAAATAACACTCTGCTGTACCCAACTAAATTAAATGGAATTACCAATCCATCTATAAAGCAGTTACGGATTTCACAAGCCAGGGAAACACTCATATATGAAGAGTCTTTTATAGTGGGAAGTGATGCCTCCGATGTGAGTCTGACTGATGAAGACCTGCTGTTAGATTTCAACAGCAGCGAGTCGGTAGATGCAGATTTGCATAACACCAGCGGACCATACCACCCTACAGCAGAGTTATCAGTCACAGACCCGTTGAGTCCACGAACTTTTATTAGTGATATTGATGTATGTACGCCATCTGACATTTCTCAAACTTTTACCAAAGAATTAATTGATGGTGGAAGTCCTTTGAGTGTTTTTTCCGATGAAATTCTCAACACAAATGCCAGGACGATTCAACTCTGGTATAAAAATATACTCGAAAATCAAAAATCACATCCTGTCGGAATCGATCAGGATAGTGAGATTAATACATCGATGACAATCCAAGTACGTTCATCTCCAGTACAACATGTCGCAGATGATAGTACCGTTTTTGATGAAGAGATGAGTGCTCCTATCTGGTGGGGGAGGGTGGGCGTCCGATACACAAATTGCAACTGGAGAGATAGCGCTGTTCAGGAGAACGCAGCTGCTTCAGCTATTCAGCTGACCTTTTCAGGTAAGAAAGACTCTTGTGAACTCCTGGCAGACAGAAGAGCATTACTACAACAAAAACGAAGCATCGAAGTCATATCTATGCACTACAAGGAGTTTAAAGAAAAACGTGAAAACCGACGTGTCGCTTCCAAAAAAAGAGACAATCGAATCCATCTAAGAAATGAGGTCGCGATCTATGAAAATAAAATAAAAACAATAATTCGAGTTATGGCAGCATATCGCTGTAGATTATCATTATATCGGAGACTTATTGATCGATTTCAAGAGAAGTGTTGTATTGCTGTTACACAACTAAGTCGTGTTGTAAGGGGAATAGCAGGTAGAAAACTGGCTCGAAAATTAAAAACTCAAGTGATTGCCGACAGAAATGCTCTATTGCAAAACCAATTTAGGAAAGCTGCGGCAACTCGTCTCCAAGCTGCTTTTCGAGGTGCAAGTTGTCGAAAAAAGTTATCCAACGGGCACTCACGACAATTAGATGTTAGCTTCGCGCACAATAAAAGTGCCATCCTGATTGTGAGAGCGTTTCGAGTTAAATTAGCGAAAGTGACAGCAGCGAGACTGAGAGCAATTAAACAAAAAGAAAGGAAATTAAAACAACAGGAAGAACTTAAAACACAATCTCAAATAAGAATATATTGGTGGTACATCGGTAGAAAAGCAGCAAAAACTGTACAAAATCGAATCAACAAACGACATACGAACCGACTAAAACACACAACTCGGGTTGCAGAACGATACCGAGGTGTAATATGTGCAAATAACTACTTAGCCACCCTCGCAGATGAATCTAATAAGTGCTGGTTGTTTATAAATTCTGATTTGAATAAAAACTTTTTTAACAAAACTAGGGAATCATACTTAGAACAACCTCTTCGGTTCATATCACCCACACGACGGCATTCACCTCCACTAGCTGAGTGTGTTCAAGGACCACATCCGACAGATGCAGATACTCAAAAAGATGAATTGAATAATGAAGTAGGTAGTTCTTGTGATCATCATTCTCAAAGAAGTATTCCTGAAAGACCTGAAAGTAAGTTGGGATTCTATAATGTAAATGAAAACCAAGTAACAAACAATGAAGAAACTTTTACAGTTTTATGTAAGGAAGCTCTCTTTGATTTAGATGTTCAATCATCAAAAGAATTATCTGATGACGATCAGTTAGTTTTAACGAATGCGACGGTTCCACTTGAATTGAATCCCAAGAGGAGTTGTAATCATATGACTGGATTACCACAATCACCTTCAAATTATTTAAAACAAACTAATAGTAGTCAGATTGATACAGCATCACCAGTTCATAACTGTTCCGCTGATGGACGATCGCCATCAGGTTCAGAAAAAAGTGATATCAAATCGGGTTACTGCTACGAGGAAGAGAGTATTCATCAAAGTGATAATTATAACGTCAACTTATACCTCAGGCATAGACACAAACAGCTTCATACTTCGGTAATCGCAATCCTTCAGGCTCTTGTATGTCTGGCAAATATTAAAGTCCCAAGCTCATGTGTTGAGATCATCACATTACTAATTGGTTGTGGACTTAATGAAAAACAATCTGTCGTACCAACATTGAGAGTGTGTGATATTCCGAGATGCTCGAGTGAGTGTTGGCATGTTTTGTGTAATAACTTACTTTGGTTTAATTCTGATTTGCTTCGTGAAATGATGATTAACACTTACGGAGGTACTGACGCAGCAGAAATTCCAAAGATATACAGTTCTTGGCGTGTGTCGATAGTACTCAGTAAGATAATAGTTGATTGGGGACTTCATTCAATGATTACTTGTTTTGATAAGATTACTGTAAGTGAAGATATTACGATATTGCAATGTTTGTTATCGGAATTAAGATTGTCTTCTACAGCGCAGTTAATAAATCTTTGTCGACCGGATCCTTCGTATCTATTTTGTTGTGAGGATCTGTCTCTCTCATTGGGAGAAACGATATTTCAATCATTCCCACAAACGCAAGATAATTGGTTGTCTTGGATTCATGAAATGGGAATTCTACAAGTTTTAAGTGTTCAACCTGCTACTGTTGTTGATGAAATGTCTGCTTGCCTTCCATTCAAACTTCCTGAAGACATCACAGACGATTCTAAACATGCCGTTATATCGAGATTTATAGCTGTTCATCAAAATCCTTGTTAGCTTATTTGTTTAATAATTAGTTTATTTATTTTTTTATTTATTTTTGTTTCTTTTTGAAGTTAATCTCTTCCCCTTATCCTGATTGCTTTAGTCACTTACACTCTCAATATAATTATTGATTATTAAAGTAGTTATATGTAGTGGGTGGAATCTTTCTTATTCTACGACAGGTATTTAGACAGAATTATGCGACGAGGAATTGATGAATTCGAAAACAAACATCCAAAACGAATACTAACGAGAAACAGAAGTAGTATCTGTGTTGAGATTCCTGGATCAAGAGTGAGAGAGAGCTTCCTGCAAGTTAATTTTGAATTTCCGATGCTGTCGTCAGACAGTTGCGCTTCATCACCAGCGATGACCCCGACAACAGTCGAGCATGTTCCTCCAACTATGCAACCTGTTCATGAGAGACCTGATTTCAGATATTTAATAGCTTCTGGTGTAGTGTTAACTTGTGTATCAGGTTTAATAAATGCTTTCACAATATTACAAACTGGAACTCCAGTAACCCACGCGACGGGAAGTACTTCACAACTTGCTATCAACAGCATTCAGGAACACTATTCTACAGCTCTTCAAAAGTTATCAATTTTAGTATCATTTTTAATAGGAAGTGTTGTTAGTGCTACGGCAGTTGGATCAGATAAATTTGTATTAGGACATAAATACGGATATGTGTTACTAGCTGTTGGTGTTGTGGTTTATGTAGCCAGTAGCTTACTAAACAACGAAGACTATAATTGGATATCCGTTTGTTTGTTTGCATTTGCATCAGGACTTCAAAATGCGATGTGCACATCACTGTCAGGAGCAGTTATTCGAACTACGCACACCACTGGAATGTTGACAGATATTGGGATGTCAATTGGTTATGTTATTCGTGATACTCTTATTAGTGATGGCAGTAGTAAAGATTCTTGGAAATTACGTCTTTTGATACCTCAATATTTGTCTTATTTGTTTGGAGGCTGTCTCGGTACCCTAGCGTTCATTAATAAGTTCCACTCTGTTATAAGCATAACAGGGACACTTATTATTCTCTCAGGCGTGTCTTATATCATTGCCGCCTCAAGAGGAAGCTTTGACGGATTTCTCGAGGAGGAAAAAATCCTAAAAGAAGTGGCTACTGCTGAAAGGAGGTTTACAGTTGCATTACACAACGCGTTGCTTGATAACTCTCCTAAAGGAGGAATTAGAAGCAGTTCATTTTCAATTAGAAAATAGGCAGTCACTTTCTGCTGTATTTTGTACACCATTATTAATATTATTATTATTTCTTTCTTTCTTTTTTTTTTTTTTTTTTTCCGACATTTACCCTGTTCAGTTGAGATTATTATTTTTGTTACTATTTGTAATCATTTTTATTTAAACGTAAACAGGATCTTCAAATTTAGTTTCCACTACACAACAACAATGAAACTTTGAAGCAAAAAAACGAATAAATGAAAGGAAGCGTCTGGTTAACTGTTGTTTGGTTGCTTCAGTTGGTTTCTATGACGGAAAGTTCTTGGAAGCATCACTCATTAGAATTACATACATTAGGAGGAACGAGATGGACTGATATGAGTATTAGAGATACTGTAGTAGTAGTAACAGCAAGAACTGATCGATCATTATTATTTGTTTTGGATGTATCGAATATAAACGACATGAGATTTGGTTATCAATCTCAAGATACGGAGGTCGAATATGATTTGATAGCAACATACAAAACTAATTCAGAAGTGATAGCGATAATCACACGTCCAAATAAAGGAACACACGACTGGGCGATCTTCAACACCAGCAATCCGAACGTTGTCACTCCATTTGGGATCAACAGATTTGGAAAACCCCTCACAATCACAACATTTCTTGTTACTACAAAAGATGGAAGCTTTCCATGGGTGATTTGGGCAACATCAAACGGATGTGTTGCTGAGATACTAACAAAAGAAAGAAATCTGAGTCTAGTTCCAGACATGAGAGGAAAACAATCACCTCCAACGGGACTAGTTGCTGTTATGAATCAAAAGAATATGATTCTAATAGCGTATTCAGTTTTTGATAAAGCAAGAAAACGACATGCGATTCACATTTCGACGGCAGATGGCTACTACAGCGATAGTAGCCACAGCCCTAAACTTATAGATGTAACACAAACAGAGCTAATAAATGAACCGAAATATTTATTTTGGGATAGCGAATCAAATCACTTGTACATATTAAGTAGTAGAGACAGCAGTAGCATCGATGTAAGAGTTTTACTTGTTTCAGTTGAAAGAAAATCCACACAAGCTGACTTGACATTATCAGGCCTCGACGTTATAGTTGAAGAGATATCTGACACATGGTTACTTATTAATGTTCAATACACTCCAGTGGTGGTATTTCCATTAGTGATCGCCACCTCAGGGATTACTGGAATATATTTAATTAATTTAACAACTGTAGGTTCTGGAAGAGATATTCCTGTCAGCAGTGATGATGTTAATTTACATCCTCTGTGTCCATCTCTCGGAGGTCCAATGCAAGTAGTGACTACTTCGACGAATTCATCTTTAAAGAGATTATTCGCCTTATGTAGTCATGCTAATACTGCCAAACTGCTCGGTATTGATATCAATGTCGACTCAGTCCCTTCTCCAGAATCGAAAAGTATTCCACCGAGCGGTAACACTGATAACAACATCATCATCGCGATAGTAATAGTTGTGGGAATATTGCTGTTGGTGATTATTGTTTTGATTATGTTTTTTGTATTTAGAAAAAAGGTTTCCGGACCACATTCAATATTAGGCAGCGATCGTATGCTATCCCTGTCTAATACCGAAGGTAGTCTTCGCTTTATACCACACTCGTCATTCGGAACACTCGATAAAATAGCTGAAGGAAATTCCGGATGTGTTTTCAAATCATTTTATGCTGCGACGGGTGAGTTTGTTGCTCTTAAGGCTTCGAAAAAAATTGTCATTGACGAGTCGTTTTTCTCTGAAATTACACTGCTATGCTCACTACGACAAAAAGATATAATTATGTTGTATGGTTGGTCTGAGATTGAAAGTAAACCCCACATGGTTACTGAGTACTGTTCATGTGGTAGCCTTGCTAGTTATAATCACCCAAGTGGAAGAGATGAAACGGTTCTTTCACTTGTATCAATTACACGAGCGTTATCGTACCTTCATGATCGGGGATTCGCTCATTTAGATGTCGCCGCGCGTAACATCTTAATAACTGAGAGTCACACATTAAAACTAGGTGATATGGGTCTCGTTACCAAATTAAATGAAAGAACTAATAAACCTCTTGCCGTAGCCTGGTCTCCTCCAGAATCACTAGTCAACAGGATCGCAACTACAAAACATGACAGTTGGTCATTTGGTTGTCTTATTTATGAGGTTATGACTGGAGAAAATCCATTTTACGAAGTTGAAGGAAAAGGAAGAAAACGTCTTTCAATTTTGACTAAAATGATTCAATCTAAATCAGTACCGAACAAACCTTTATTATTATCTGAATTAAATGAAATAATATGGACTGACATTGTTGAGAAGTGTTGGTCATTCGATACTGATAACCGTCCATCAATGCAAATGATAATGTCAACACTACTCCAATTGTCAGATAAACCTCCACAAGTTAATAATTCATCACTTCCAAGTATCTCACCTTTACAATACCAGTATGCTGTTTCTACAACAGGAATGGAATCTTATGAGACAGCGGTCACTCGGTCTCAGCAGAGAAATCCTATAATTCCTCCGAGGTCGAGATCGCCAAGTGATACACTTAATAATGTGTATAGTAGTTCTGTTGAGTATCAGTTTCCGTTTGTTGAATAGAGTTAGAATGATTATTTCGTAGTATCTGACAAGACTCCATGAAAAAAAAAGCAAAAAACAAAAACAAAAAAGTTTATTTTTTTTGTGTTGAATCTATTCGTCTTTTTTTTGTTTTATACTTTTCAATCGTATTCGATATTATGTTACCAACCCGACTATTCAATTTTTTTTTAAATTATAAATATTCAAACTGATGTACTTTCTCAGGTTGTAATATATGATGATTGTATTGAGTTGGGGATTCCATTCGCTTTTGGGAAGAGTTTTTAATTTTTTTCCCCCTTCTGCAGCGCACCCTTCTCACACGAGATCCCTTTCTGTTACCTATTTATGATACTTTATGGCGCAATTGTTGGAATTTGGTGAGCAGCTGGGAAGAGAAAGTAACGTAGGGAGGAGGTTCGAAGCGATATTACAATCACAACAGAAGCGTCAGCTGTTGGCGTCACAAGCAACGTCTTCAGTGGAGAGGAATAGAGAACATCAACAGCGAGTATTACCGAGAAATCAAGTTAAGACTGAGAATCCAAAAGATGCGCACCAACAACTCTCAAGTCTGCAGAAAAGACTTGCAAAACTCTCAAGTGAAGTGACCACTACTTTGAGTAAACATCAACATTCTGGCAGTAGTTTCCCATCAAGGGCAGCACCACCTCCACCTACTCCACCCGAAACTCCTCCGCTGTGTGGAGTCAAATCACCGAAACAATCCGACACTTCTCTTCTCACTCCGAGGAGTATCAATGACGTCCTCGATGAAAATGCTCAACTCAGAAATGAATTATTTGCAATGAAACACGACTACCAATACCTGTCTGGTCAGCAATCTGAGATTGCAACAAGAGCTAAGGAGGTTGAAACTGAGGCTCAGAACATCGTCCGAGACAAAGAAGAAACCGTCCGCACTATGAAAAGAGCTACTGAAGAGTTACGTGCTGCCCTTGTCATTGAGAAAACTTCAAAGAGTAAGGAAGAAGATTTAGCGAAATCACTCAAAGAGCAATTGGAACAAGCGCAAGAGGAAACATTTCGCGTAAAGCACGACTCAGAGACTCTACGACAGACTCTACTAGAGAAGGAAAAACATGAAAGTGAGAGTGAGCTTCTTAATTTAAAAAAACAACTGGAAGCCGCTCAACTCGAAACTTCTAACGCAAAGGAAGCAGCAGAGCAACTTCGACATCAACTACAGCAGAAGGTGATAACAACACCGACACCAAATAGAGCATCTGAATCTCCTAAAAAGAGATCTGGAAGTACGGGTGAAGTACCTTCAATCCCCCATCTTCAAGGATGGTCTAGAGCTGATTCAGTTTCTACTCCTCCTCTTGTAATGTCGTCACCGTCTGAAAAGAAGAGTTCGTTGTCGCCTATTCGTGCTAGACAGTCACCTGGACCTAGTTCACCAAATCTAAGTTTAGATAATTCAATATGGAATATACGTAGAGATGTACCATCACCATCACCATCACCACCAAGAGAAACAGTTCACATGTCACAAATAAGAACACCTGTCAGTACTAAACAAATTAAAAGTACTATTCGAACACCAGTTAGTGATCTGGAGGAACGTGAAGCTGAAGAATTTCGTGACCATTCTCGAAGACGTGGAAATGTTAGTACCGCCACACCATCTCATTCAGACATATCATATAATGATACGACTCCATTGAAAGAACCTAATCCTTCAGAACGTGCGGAAGATTTCTCTTCGTGGATTCCTTCAGAAAGAAGTAAGAAAGCACCTCCAAAGCAAGCACCAGCTGTGCAACAACATCGGCCGAGCAGTCCAAGACAGCAGAGAAATAACAATCTCCCTAAAGTACCTCAGAAAGTATTTCAATCAGATTCTTCAACAACTTATGAAAAGATCTCAAATCGTGAGAAACGTTCCCAACGTTCCCAACAAAATAAGATCACAGCGCCACCGAGTGAATCTCATTCAAGTACTTCAGCTTATGATGAAAGATCTCCGTTGGTAATTAATAAATCTCTTAGTCCTGTGAGAAATGGTAGTCGTCAAGTCACTTCTCTGCGAAACAAAGTCACAAGACCTCCATCTGACACTAATTCAGAAATATCATCCTATGATGAGAAGAAACCTCTTGTTCAGAGTAGTAGAAATAATTATAAAAATGTCGTTCAAAAACCAAAAAGAAATCCACCGAGAGCACCTCGTAAAATAGTTGCAAACGGCTACGAAAGCAGCAGCGACAGTAATTCTGATTCACAGTTATCGTCTCTCAAACCAGTACCAAAAAGGATAAGAAAACGTCGAAGTAGTTTAAAAACTACTCAATCTCAACTAAAGGAAAGATCTCAGTCAGTGGAAACACAAACACCTGCTAAGAACAGAAGTAGTCGAGTACAACAACGTCGGTCAAATGTAATAAATAGTACCTTTGGTGACGGTGAGAGAATTCCGATACAAAATCAAGTTCCGTTACCAAAACCTGTTGTACAAAGTTATAAAGCACCCGCACTGGTTTCATCTCCAACTGGCGTTATTAGATCTGTTATCAGCTCATCAGAAGTTAATCAACAACGTGAACGTGAAACAGCTATTCAACTGGCGATGGAAAACAGCTCCAAACGTGTTAACGGAATCCTCTCTTCCCTTTCTACGTATAAGAATTCAACTGCTTTTGACATCGTTCATTGCACTCCTCAAAAGCATCTCATGCCTCAGAATTCATTTCCAATGAGGGATGACTCACTGTCGTCACCTATTATTGATAATTCTTATCAAAATAATAATGCAAGAGTTGAACAACCACCTGCTCCAATAGCACAAAATAAATTACAAATAGCACGTGATATGCGTATTAGACAAAGGGAACGTAGAGGTGTTGGTGAAGCTCAAAGTATAAGTCAGCTACTGGATTGTGAATCGAGTGATCAAAGTGAAGCGGAATTATGGAGCTTGAAACAAGGTCCTGGTGCTCCGGTAAACTCAAAATCACCAACTAAGATGGCAAGAAGTGTGACAGGCAACCTTCCAGAGCAACTTCCCATCTCACTTATCGACGGCAGTTTTGGAGGAGATGCTGATTTCTGCTCTCCAACTCAAACCAGTCGGCACAACGCATCATCAGCAATCGACTTTGGGGTTTCTAACATATCAAGTTCTAGTGCCAGTCCACCTGAACGAAATTATGGAAGTCCACCAACTCCTCTAACCGAGGGAGATATGCAAATAAATATAACAATTGATGACATCGCTAAAATTAAATCGCTGAAGGATGAAATCGCAGAACAAGCGGAAAAGTTAAAAAAACAAGCTGAAGATGAAGACGAACGCCGAAAGCTTCAAAATGAAAGAGATGAAAAGCGAGAGGCTGAAAAAGAAAGGATTTGGAAAGAGCAGATGATAGCACGTAGGAATGAAGAAGAACGTGAAATAACAAAAATAAGAGCGAGTGGAGAAGAAGCTCTCAAGGCAGTAAATGAAACAAAGAAGCAGCTTCACGAACTACAACAGCAAGTTCAAGCAATACCAAACATCGCATCAGTAATAGCTTCATCATTTCAAGGAGATAGTGATGCTGAACTGCAGTCGTATGAATCTCTTGACGACAGTCAAACTGAAAAGCATCAAGCATCAATATCTTCACTAACATTAGGTAAGCCTCCAGTAAGTCCTAAACGATTACCTGTTGTTGAAGAACAAGAACAACCTGATGAATTATATTCAGAAGAAGATAATAATGAACATGATGATGGTGATGATCCTATTCAAGAAAAAGAACTTCAAACTACTGAATCTGAACAAGAACAACAAGAACAACTATCAGAGAAAGAAGAGCAATCTCCTACTTCAGAACCAGCTGATGAAGTAATTGAAGAACTAACAGAGAGAGAAGAACCAATCTCTCTTTCATTACAACCCGTTCAGTCTGTTGATGAATCTGATGAGACTGAACCTGTTAAAGAAGTGAATGATGTTCCAAGTGCTGACAGTCTTTTAAAAAGCAAACAGACATCACCGAGTCCATCAAAGGGAGGTAAGACCGGCAAACCGAAGTCATCATCATCTCCATCAGTGTCTGTTCGTATATCAGGTGGAGTGGGGAATCGTTCTGCAACACCCCCGTCGCCTCAAGGAGGATCAAAGGGAGCGCCGTTTAGATCAGTTGGTAATGATAGAGGTGTTGCAGGAAGAGCAAGATCACCTCCTCAAGGTAAAGGAAGATCTCCCTCACCCGGAAAGGGAAGGGGAGTTAGCCCTCTACACCCTCCTGGAACTCCGTCATCGACAGGTTCAGAAATTAGACGAGCAACAGCGAGGGGTAGTCCACTAACACTTCCCAGGTCATCAACACCTTTATCACAAGAAGGTAAGGGGATTAGGACTGGTTCTCCTTATGACAGTAGTGGGTTTGGAAGAGTTGTTCGACCACCACCACTTGGAGATATTAGACCCGGCTCTCCATCTGATGATGGCAGTCGCACTGCTTCTCCACAAGGAAAAGGTCGCATTTTACCTGGTGGTCGTGGGTCACCAACGGGATCACCAAAAGGTTCGAAGGGAGGGAAAGGTACTGAGAGTCGCAGTAATTCTTTAACTCGTGGACAGGTTGCACCATCTTTAACTGGATTAGGAGCAAAGGGAGCCCCTCGCAGTAATTCACTTGGAAGGGGAATCACAAGCCCGTCGCCTCAGAGGGGAGGTAAGGGAGATACTGGAAGCGGAAAGGGCAGCATCAGAAGCAACTCAGCTGGCAGAGGCGGTGGAACTCCAATTGCGTCACCTCTTACAGAAGGGAAAGGTGGTGTAAGGAGTAATTCACTTGGAAGGGGAATTACAAGCCCGTCGCCCCAGGGAGGAGGTAAGGGAGACACCGGAAGCGGAAAGGGCAGCATCAGAAGTAACTCAGCTGGCAGAGGCGGTGGAACTCCAATTGCAACACCTCTTAGAGAAGGTAAAGGTGGTGTAAGGAGTAATTCATTAATTCGAGGTATTGGATCACCTGTTACTGGTAAGGGAAATATTCGTAGTAATTCATCAGGAAGAGGTACAACTATCCCTGAAACACCATCTGGTAAAGGAAGCGTCAGAAGCAACTCAGCTGGAAGAGGTACAGGAGCTGTTGGTCTACCGTCTCTTAGTGATGGAAAGGGTAATGTGAGAAGTAGTTCTGGAAAAGGAGGACTTGCCCCCTCCCCAGGAGGAAAGGGCACTCCTCGCGACTCATTTACACCTGCGCCAGTCGGAATACGAAGTAATTCTCCAGCAGCAGGAAATGGTGTTCGTGGTCGTTTATTATCAGGTGCTCCACAAACATCAGGTAAGGGTGCCGTCACACAAGGAAACACTCCTGCTGGAGGGAAGGGACTTCTTAGTAGTACTCGAAGTAATTCTCTGTCTGGTACTCCTGCAGCCACCCCAGTCACTAATCCAACTGCACCACCTCCAGCACTGGGAAGGGGACTTCTTAGTCGTTCAACACCTGGAAAAGGCCTCAGCAGCACTCGAAGTGATTCTCTATCTGGAACTCCTGCAGCCACCCCAGTCACTAATCCAACTACTGCACCACCTCCAGCACTGGGAAGGGGACTTTTTAGTGGGACCCGGAGCAACTCACTTTCTGGTACTCCTCAAGCTGCTCCTGCGCCTAATCCGGTAGCAGGGAAAGGAGGGAAAGGATTACCTCGTAGTAACTCTCCAGCCTTAAGAGGGATGTCAGCCAATACTCAACAACTTTCTGGAACACCTTCTGGAGGAAAAGGTCAAAGTACTTCAGGAATCTCAACTCCACGAGGAAGGACTGGTTTATCACAAGTAGAATCCATGAGGGCAAAAGGAGGAAAAGGATCGCCTTCTCATGCTGTTCAGGCAGCAGCGCAAGCAGCTCTTCGAACGAATAGTCCCAAGGGATCTACTCCGGGAACACCTCCTCTGAGAACTGCATCACCAGTCGGAAAAGGTTCAAATAAAGGAGGTAAACCATCGAAAGGAAATTCTATTACCCGAAGTAGTTCTTTAGGAAGAGGTTCTTCAACACCAGTCACATCACCAGTTTCTCAAGGAGTTGGTGGGAAGGGAAATAACAATCGCTCACCTTCTCTCGGTAGAGGAGATGGAGGTAATCGATCACTAACCCCAACAGGTAAAGGTTATGGTGGTAAGGGAGCATCATCACTTGGAATTACATCACCAGTTGGTATTTCTTCACCAGTTGGAAGTTCAAGAGGAAGAGCAGTAGAATCTAACATAATATCACCGAGAGTATCATCACCTCAAAGTGGTAAAGGAAACCCTAACTCTCCTAGAGTAACTAGTCCATTATCACAAGGTACAGATAGCGCACCACCTAGTATCTTGAGAATGCCAAGAAGACCTGCACCTAAACCTCAGATCGTTGTTGATACCAACACTGATTCAGCACGCAGTAAAGTTACTTTTGAGAGCCCACTGCCATCTCCGAAAAGTCGCGGTCGAGGTGGTGGTATACCACTCCCAACTGGCGGCAAAGGAAGACCTGCACCAACTCGGTAGAAGCAACGTTAGGGATGAAATCTAACTGATATTGACTATTGTGATACACTAAGCTCTTGTTTCTATCCACTCCGTGAATGGCTTTGTGACGTAATTTAATTGTTCTCTTATACGTATTTGTTTAGTTTTTTTTCTCCCTCTTGCGAGGGTTTTTGTAATTTTTAATCGCCTGCCCAGATCTCACACCCGCTTAGTGCAAGGACAGGCCTATTAAAAAAAAAAAAAAAATAGTCAACTGTTTTTATATAAGATAATCATTCATGAGTCTTGTTTTGACGTTAAACTACTAGTTCTTGCACTTTTTGCGTTTGGTAATAAATTGTGTTCCCCTTTTTTTAAATTTTTTTTTTTAATTTTATTTTTGCTACTAAGAAAAAAAAAGGAAGAAGAGAAGTTAATTACAATTTTAGGTTGACGTGTGACAAAAAAAAAAAAACTTCTTTTTTTTTTTTTTAAATTGTTTCTTTTATGCGAAATGTAACCCACAACTTGAAATTTTATATATGGTTTTGTGGTGCCATCCCTGTTTTGTAATTTGTTATATTAGTGTACCGCGCCAGTTTAATTTGGAAAACTATCTTGATGAAGGTTTTTTATAAAGTTCTTCTATACAGGAAAATGATGTCTTTTTTATTTTAAATGATCTCTCCTTAAATGATTATCTTAATCAGATATTTACACAAGCAACCAGAACTATGAATCCCGTACCCGGAGCTGTTCCAGCGACTGCTGGTCCATCAACCCAACAGCCTGTGAGTGGAGTTGCAGCCTCCAGTCGAGTTAGCTTTGAAAGAGTTCATGTTGGCAATAAGAGTTTTGTCAGTACGGGTGCTTCCGTTACACGTGACTTAGAAAATTTAGATATCATACCTTTGGGCACCACCACGTCTCCAAGTTTACATGTTTCTAAAATAAAATAATGTTATTACACCAACTTACTGTATCAGTGTCCGGGTACGTCTTCTAATGAGGTATCGTCACTCTGATTTATGTCTGGATAGAGATGGGGAACTCTTGTCTTTAATTACACAAATCCGAGAAGTCTGTAGTTGATATCTAATTGAGCTGTTCATGGAATGAAAAAAAAAAAAAAAAGGAAGAAAAAAGGTACTCAAAAAATAAAAAAAGAAAAGAAAGGCAATATCATCTGGTCAAACACTAGCTGGTCAGAGGAACGACCGATCGCAAGCGGGTTGGCAAAGCTATTGAAGTACCTCTTCCTTGTTGTGTTTCACAAGTAGTGAGTGAGATTGGGTTTACTGTTGAAGGACATTATTAAATTTATTTATTTCTTTTACAGTCACCTGATCATCATTTACATCCCAACGTGAAATATCTATAACTGAACTACAACTTGTTTTGTTTATCTATCCCTCTTGCAGCCCCATCCCGAAACGAATATGTCCGCCGAGGAACCAACCACAACCCCTCCAGTTGAGGAGCCAGAGGCAACCGCAGAGGAGCCTGCAGCAGACGGACTTCTTGACTTTGAAGATGACGAGGCTGACAAGCAGCAGGGAGAGGAGGCTGCTGGAGCTGCAGGTGCGATGGGACACGCCACCATCCAGATTAGAGGTTTCAGAGAGTTCTTGTTGAAACCAGAATTGAACAGAGCCATCACCGACAACGGTTTTGAGCATCCTTCTGAAGTTCAGGATCAGTGTATCCCTTCAGCTATCCTTGGACAGGATATCCTCGCCCAGGCGAGATCTGGTATGGGAAAGACAGCTGTTTTCGTTCTATCAGTACTTCACCAAATTGAAGAAACTGATGAGAAATACATCCAATCGATATGCCTCGTCCACACAAGAGAGCTCGCTCATCAAATAAAACGTGAATTCGTTAGATTTAGCAAGTACCTTCCATCTGTAAAGACTTCAGTCTTTTACGGAGGAATGCCAATCGCTCAGGACATTAAGGTTCTTCAGAAGAAGGGAGAAGAGTACCCAACTATTGCTGTAGGAACACCAGGAAGAATGATTGCTCTTATCAGAAATGGTCATCTTAAGACTGAAAAGGTTAAGTACTTTGTAATGGACGAAGCCGATCAGCTTCTTGACAAGTTGGACATGAGAAAAGATGTTCAGGATATCTTCGTTAAGTGTCCAACTGGTAAGCAGGTTATGATGTTTTCTGCTACTCTTCCAAAGGAGATTAGAGATGTGGCTAAGAAGTTTATGAAGGACCCTCTTGAAATATACGTCGACTCCATGGCGAAGCTTACCCTTCACGGTCTCCACCAATACTACGTTGAGGTTGAGGAGAAGGAGAAGAACAGAAAGTTGAATGATCTTTTAGACTCCTTAGAATTCAACCAGGTAGTTATCTTCGTCAAATCCGCCCCACGTGCGGAAGCCCTCAACACCATTCTTAAGAAGTGTGGATTCCCTTCAACATGTATTCACTCTCGTATGAGACAAGAAGAACGTATCCAGACCTACCAGGACTTTAAGGACTTCAAGTCACGTATCTGTGTAGCAACCAACCTGTTTGGACGTGGTATTGATATCGACAGAGTTAATATTGTTATTCAATATGACATGGCTGAGTCTGCTGACACTTACCTCCACAGAGTTGGACGTGCTGGTATGTTTATTTGTTTTATTTATGTACAACCATCCAATTATTTGGGCACACAAAAAAAATAACATCAACAGGACGTTTCGGAACCAAGGGTCTTGCAGTGTGCTTCCTTACCAACGACTCTTCTGCATCAAAGGGAATCAACAAGGGAACTGGAGAGTTGTTCCCAGCTGATAAGGAAGTTATGACTGCAGTTCAGGACAGATTCGAGGTATGTGTTATTTTAGTTTTGATAAATGCGATTATTTATTTTATTCAGCGATTCAATTCTTAAACACTACAATAATAATAACAGGTGAATGTTGACCTCCTTCCAGAAAAAATAGCCGTCGACTCATACATGCAGAACTAGGTGAGGTGTAGTGTGACACCCTGTTTGCTCTTTTCTTCCCTTTCTCTTCACACTACCCCCCGCAAAATATTTTCTTCTTGTTTTTTTTTCTTTTTTACAGTCATTTATTTTTTTTCCTCATTTTTTTTTATTTCTTAGTGCTTTGAGTGTTTTTTTTTTTTTTTTTTTTTGATTTTGACGTTCTGCCTCTTCATTGAGCATTCGTTGACGACAAAGTATCAAAATAGTGGAATATCGCTGAGGGTGAATTCACATATGAGATTAACCAAGTAAGAAAAAAAAAAAAAAAAGAAGAGATGAAGTTCGACAGAGTGCAACTCACATGGAAGAAAAAAGAAGAAAAGGTAGGCTTTCTTTTTTCAATCTCTCTGTTAAGGTTTAAAAAAAACAATGAAAAAGAGATTTTTTCATAACAAAACAGCAAAAAAAAAAAAAAAGAAAAATTTTATAAGTAGAAAAAAAAAAAATATGAAAATCCAATACGGTATTGACAAGGCCTCCATGTGGTCAGATTTTCTTTTTTTTTTTTTTTTTTGGAAATATTTTTCTTCATCAAAGACACAAGGGGTTCCCAATTTTAGCCCAATTATTATTGTATTGATGTTTGTTCTTTATTTTATTTTTATTTATTTCTACAGATGGCCTATCACCCAGATATGATCAGATGCTCATAATAAGTAAGCCAATTAATGAAAAAAATATTTCTTCAGGTGTGATTACACTTACTTTCTTTTAGCCATCAAAACGATCATTATATTGGAAGGGTTGTTGACCTCCTTTGTTGCGTTGCGGGTGTTTTTTTTTTTTTTTTTTTTTTTTTTTTTTGTTGTCATTAAAATTTTATAATGTAGTAGCATAAGGGGGTGGGGGAAAAAAAAAAAATTGACAACCCCCCTGAATGTGTAACGACTGATGGAAAAACTGAACGGAGCAGTCGTCGCAATTTCGTATTCCAGAACTGTCCTTGAGATGGAATATCGTTTCCGAGGAACATGTGAAACTATTTATACTCCTGAACGCTGTCTTGTAACGACAAATGGTCGTAGCAGACATCGAAAGCTTCAATACACTTGTTCATGACTACTCATGATGGAGATATGTTTGTTATCATTTTAGTAACCTTTTAGTGTAAAGGATTTATTAATTAACAAGTTCATTATCACATCACTGCCCGTATTATTGTTTGTTAACAATACTACTGACATTGTTCAGTAGCGTGGATCGCTTTCTTCATTGTGAGTAAGTCGGGCTGTGCCAAACCCTTAATTCGTGACAACTGGTCGCGATGGTTTCGCTTCTCTTGTTTATGACCACTGGTCGTATCATAAAAGAGATGTGATGTTAATGTTCTTTACTTGCACAGCAAGTTACTCAAACTGCGCCAAACCTTTATTTCGTGATATTTGATCGCGAATGTGACAGGTTTCAGTACGTACTCTCATTTATGACAATTGGTCGTAACCCGAGTGACGTATTCTTTAGTGATCCTGTTACCTTTATCGTAAAGGATTTTATTAAAAAGTTCATCATGACAAGTTGATCATGGAAACCTTACTGCTACTGTTCAGTAGTATGATACTTCTGTATCAGTGTCATCATTAATCACTAACTAGCGACCAAATACTCTGAAATTTATAGCTCTGTTCATTGTCGCAGTTTTCTTTGTTGAACAAAGTAACGACAACTGGTCGTTCGTACGGGCCGTTCAAAAAGAAAAGGAGAGTTAGTTTTTAATTACTTGGTCGCTTCTCTAAGAACAGACAAACACGGCAACTGGTCGTATGGCACTCTCCTTCGGGTTTCAGAGTCCTTCGTCGTATCTGATCCGAATCGGAGTTGATTGGTAGATTGCGGACAACGACATGCTTGGCAATATGTGAATATCTCATCTGATATGGAGTGCCACGGTTACATTTCTTCTAGAACAAGATGTGTTCTCAGATTGATTACAGTAACCTGTTCTTAACAACTGGAGATCTGTTTGTGAAACCAAACCGGAGTTGTAGATTGCGACAGCAATAAAACCCGAATGCGAGTCTGACAACTGAGTGTGTCGCATCTGATTTGCTTGCTAGATATGTAACAGACAATGGGTTACTGTTATGCACTCAATCCGGAACAAGATGTGTTCTGAGGGCGCCTGGTTACTGTGTGGCAACAGTCAACCTTCTAATGCCGATTATTGCGCTGAATCGAATTGTTCCTAATTGGAGTTCATTCACAGATGACAATCAGAAACAGAAACACAAGTGTGCTGTCTGAGGCGTATCAACTTGACGTTGCGGGATAATCGAAGGTATTTCTGGATGTGTATTCAAATTTGGTCACACTCGTGCATTAATCTATCCGAAAAAGTAAAAAAAATTAAAAGAAAGAAAAGAGTCTTCGTCGAGTTTGTATTATTACAAAGCTGAGAACGTATTCAGAGGACGACAACGAACGATTTACATAAAAGCATTTACACTATTACACCTTTTCGTCGCTGGTTAGCATTCCAATGCCAAGATTAGATTTTATATTTTAGTTTTTTCGCTCTTGCTGGCCTTCTGCAGAGGTTTATTAGCAAAATAATAACCCATCGACGATTATTGTTAAAAGATAAAACTTGTTCCACCATCGCACCAAAGGAAGGAAGCAAATCATGACTGACACTAAGAAGGAAGAGGAGGCCGTATTGTTGGATTTTGATGACGATGAGGATGTCAAGCAGACTGAAGCTCAGGAGACAACAGCTACTGCAGCTGATGGAGGATATTCAACTGCTCAGATTAGAGGATTTAGAGAATTCTTGTTAAGACCAGAACTCAACAGAGCTATCATGGATAACGGTTTCGAACATCCTTCTGAAGTTCAGCATCAGACTATCCCAGCTGCTATTCTTGGGCAAGATATTTTAGCACAGGCTAAGTCTGGTATGGGTAAAACAGCTGTTTTTGTTTTAGCACTTCTCCACCAAATCGCTGAAAGTGAAGAGAGGGGAATGAAGGCAATCTGTTTGGTCAACACCAGGGAACTTGCTTTCCAAATTCAGAGAGAGTTCTTGAGATTTTCGAAGCACATTCCGAACGTCAAGGTTGCTGTGTTCTTTGGAGGAATACCAATTGCGAAGGACAAGGCAGTGTTATCAAGCAAGGAAGATCCACCATGTGTCGCTGTAGGAACTCCGGGTAGGATGGCTGATTTGATCCAAAAAGGTTTTTTGAAAACCGACAAAGTGAAGTACTTCGTTCTTGACGAAGCCGATCAACTTCTCGACAAACTTGACATGAGAAAGACTGTGCAGGATTGTTTTATCGCCTGCCCTACTAACAAGCAGGTTATGATGTTTTCTGCAACACTTGCGAAGGATGTGAGAGACATCGCCAAGAAGTTTATGAAGGACCCTCTTGAAATATACGTCGACTCCATGGCGAAGCTTACCCTTCACGGTCTTCAGCAATACTACGTTGAGGTTGAGGAAGCTGAGAAGAACAGAAAGTTGACTGACCTTCTTGACTCTCTTGAGTTCAATCAGGTTATGATATTTGTTAGATCATCGCAGAGAGCTCAGGCTCTTAACCAGCTTTTAAGAAAGACGGGATTCCCTTCAACATGTATCCACGCTCGTATGAAGCAACAAGAAAGAATTGAAACCTACCAGGCATTTAAGGACTTCAAGTCACGTATCTGTGTAGCAACCAACCTGTTTGGACGTGGTATTGATATCGACAGAGTTAATATTGTTATTCAATATGACATGGCTGAGTCTGCTGACACTTACCTCCACAGAGTTGGACGTGCTGGTATGTTTATTTGTAGTCTTTTTTTTTTTTCATATGAAGAGCCATTATATTGGCGTTTTTAATGTTTTAACCATAACAACAAAACAGGACGATTCAGTACCAAGGGATTGACTATCTGTTTTCTCACAAGTGAAGCTTCCGAGACCAAGGGAATTAACCCTGTGACCAAGGAGAAGTTTCCAGCAGACAAGGAAGTGATGACTGCCGTACAGGACAGATTCGAAGTATGAGATGATATATTTTATGTACTTTGATGTTTGCGTGACAATAGAACAAAATAAAATAAACAAAAACAGCTATGCGTTGAACCACTCCCTGAGAAGATCGCAGTAGAAGCCTACATGCAGAATTAGATAGCAAATAATTGATGTGGAATAATAATAGTTTCTTTTTTTATATTTTAATTTGTTTTTCCCATTTTCTTTCGAAATGAGCAATTTATTATACTTTCCATCCCCTGTTAGTTAGTTTTTTTTTTTTCCTTTTTTTCTTTTTGAGATTCCGCTTTCAGCGGGTCTAGCCAGCCGAAAGACTACAGCCAGTAATTAAAAAACAAAAAAAAAAAATTCTAAAAAAAGTTATGAATAATAAACAACAAAGATAACAAAAAAGGAAATCGAATACCCTTACTAAAGCCACAAGTGTAATCCAGAATGGAGTATCATGAAAAAAAAGAAAAAAAAGTACCTTAATTCACTTTCGACAATCAGCAATAATGAAGATAGGAAAATATCAGTTGGGCAAGACCGTCGGAAAGGGAGCATTCTCTAAGGTCAAGGTTGCAATCAATACGGAAACAGGAGAGGAATATGTTATTAAAATTATTGATAAGACTGGCAGAGGATCAAAGACAGGAGTAGTCATAGAGAAAGAAGTAAAGATGGAAATCTCATTAATGAAGTTACTTAAACACAAAAATATAGTACAAATGTACGAAGTGATGGAATCATCAAAACATTTCTATATCGTTTTGGAGAGTGTGAGAGGAGGTGATCTCTGCGATCGTATAATGGAAAACGGCAAACTAACAGAAGAAGAAGCACAACACTACGTACGACACCTCATAGATGGCCTTCTAGCATGTCATCAAAACGGAGTAGCACACAGAGATATCAAACCTGAAAACATGTTAATCTCTAAAGATAACATCCTTAAGATCGGAGACTTCGGACTCTCACGATTCCACCGCGGCAGAGGTGAAATTAAAGGAGCCTCAGACCTCTCTACCGATGCTGTCGGAACTTTATCATATGCCGCACCTGAAGTCCTTGGAGGTCACTATGATGCATTTAAAGCTGATCTATGGTCAATAGGCGTCTTATTGTTTGTCGTGTTATCAGGAAAGTTTCCATTTGGGTGTGTAGGATACACAGATGAACAGATTAAAGCTGATATTCGAAAGGCAAAAATTAATAGATTTCCGAAGAAGATATCTGATGGAGCGAAAGAGTTACTTCACGGATTAATAGTATTAGATCCAGAGAAGAGACTTACCCTAGAGAAGATTCAGCAGCATCCATGGGTGTTGGGTAAGGAAGGATTGCTTACTGACGCAGCGAATCAAGAGCCTCAAGCAGCTGCAAGCCCAACTATCCACATCCCTATCAGAACTGCTATGCTTGACTGTGCCAATGCAATTGATCAAACCACATCTCCTCAATGGTCAGAATCACCTGTAAATAACAATCCAAAACAACATTTTCTTCCATCGCTTTACTCTCCTGCGTGTAAAAGCACTTCCCCATCCAATACTGCTTCACAAATGAGAGTACCATTAGGGAGTAGAATGACAATGGATGAGCTTAAACAATTAATAGAAGATGATAGGCGAGCTCAGGTGGGTATGTGTTATTTATTCTGTATGGTAGAAGGGGAAAATAATGTCAATTAAAAATACAAAAAAAAAACACAGCTCGACAGCAACCGGCGCGGAAGAATTAATCAGACAACATCATAACTTGTTGTGAAGATAGTTACGAGTAGGTAGCTGTTGTAGCTCTAATGGAGGACATCTGGGATGAGCGTTTTGCAGAACCGTGAAGTACGCACTATTCACTTTCATAACCCTAAAGTTGTCTGCAGTTACTATTTTGCAAGATAGTAGGATTGTGAATTTTTCTTTTTTTTATATTAAATTTTTTTTTTTAAAAAAATATTTTTGTTTTTCTATATCCGAAACACTCACTGAACTTGCGCGGAAATCAAAACAAGCTTCTCCGTACTTCACCACTCGCAAATGAATAGTTACCCCGAAAAGGTCATCGTGTCAAGGCTACCTTCAGGGATTAATGCTTGGGGAACTAAAAAGATAAAAAATAAAACCCCTTTTAATCTCTTAAAATTTATAGATAAAGCATCTCGATTTCACCATGAAATTAACAGACAACCATTTTTGAATAAAGTAATTTCTTCATAAATATTGGTTGTTGTTTTAATTGTTTGTATGTGAAATGCTTTAATAATCTTGGACCCTACTGATATTTGTGTTAAGTATGATGTAGTCACTCACGGACTAAATGCAACTTCTTAACTTCAAAATATGCGACGGTCCTCGTTATATCTTATCATTTTATCCAATGTAATTCGTTTTTTTTTTTTTTTTTCCCTCCCCCCTTTTTCTGTTAGTGTTTTTGTAAACGCGAAAAAAAAAATTAAAGGAATGAAAAAAATATTAGAAGGAAAAAAAAAAAAAAGTAAACAAACTCTAGATCCTCTGCTTGCGATGGGAGGATGTTTCTTTTCACAAGTTCTCTGAGTGAATCTCAGGACTCTCATGTTGCCATCCAGCTAATTCGTTTTTTTTTTTTTTTCGTTTAGGGAGAGCATGTTGGTATCACACAAAAACCGCTATTTTCTCAGTTGGTTTTTGCAGACAAATTTATTAGTGATTATTAGTATAGCCAATTCTCTCTTCTCTCCTTTTTTTTTTTATATTTATTCCTCCCACGAATATCTCAATATTTTTTTTGTGTTTGATAATTTGGTTCTGTTTTTATGCTACGTAAACATTAAAGCTGGTCTCCCCCCCCTACACCTCCATCCCTTTTTTTTCTATATCTCAATTTTCATTCTTGTGTGTATTGCCACATCTCTATTTATGTGTTCCAAGCGAAACCGACTTTTTTTAGATGTCAAAAAAAAAAAAAAAAAAAATGTCGCGCAATTGCAAAGGACTGATGTGTGGTATATAATTACAGACCCTTTAATTACAAAATTATAAAATTGCTTAGTTTTTTTTTTTTTTTTTTTTTTTTCCCCTTCTTTTCCCGTTGGTTTTTTTTTTTTAGGAAAGCCGTCGGGAAGAAGCGGGATGGGAGGGGGGGGGAAAAGTGTTAAAAAAATGCGAAGTGCGCGCTTCACTTTTTTTTTTTTTTTTTTTGTTGTCGGCTCTGTTTCTGGGGGAAAAAAAAAAAAAAAAAAAAAAAAATTAAAATAACTACAGCTACTGCTATCCGCAGCAGCGAAAAATGGAGAACTCTTTTCTTGCCTCCTCCTCAACCTCTCATTCGCTCCTTTCCCTCCCTTCCCCTTCGTTTGTGTGACAACGAGAGAAATAAAGGAAAACGCAGCAAAGTGTAGCAAGTGCAGAAAAAAAAAAAAAAAAAAAAAAAGAATTTTTACTTTGTGATTGCAATGTATTTGGTTTTCTTCTTTATAAGTATTGTGCGTGAGACGGTCTGGTGACGTTGTCGTTTGTGAATAACAGACTTTTTTTTTTTTTTTGTTCTCTTTTTTTTCTTTCTTTATAGATGTCTTCGAGGCATGTCGGCACTCGGCAGGCTTAGGTCATCATTTGAGCAACATGTTTACACCCCCATCGTAGCATATTAGCTACTTTTGTTTTACATTTGTTAAACACCTCTTCACTTAAGTCAGTCATCAGTTACGATAGTTTAATATCCAACAAGTTCGATTCCGGGGAACGAGAGAGAGAGATCCTGAGAAACGGCCATTCTTTAAATCTATTCTGTTACTACCTCTGTGTGTTAGGAGCAAAGTTTTAAAAAATAAATAAAAAAAAATACCAACTAAGATTATGCGAGTTTAAGACTTAATTCTGATTTCTATTTCTTCCTCCTGTTTCTTGCTCCCAGAATATAACATGTGGAAAGCACAACACGTATTTGCGTTTCATCATGGTTGCAAGACTAGAAAAGATTGCTTTTTTTTTTTTAAAGCAGTGAAAGGTCGTGACTACCGACGCGAAGCAGCCCAAAGGAGGAAAAAGAAAAATCATAAATGATGCGCTTTATAAAAATATGGGAAAAAAAAAAAAAAAAAAAAAGAAAAAACTGGCCTCTGGTCACATGATTGAGTTTTCTGTTAAATTTCCTTTTTCAAGAAAAATCTATTTTACTATTTTTAGCAAAAACGCGAGCGCTGAGTTGCCTTTGGGATAGTAACCCGCTTGTACTAACAAGCAATACACTGGTAGCCAAAAGCAAGCTTGATGTTCCACATCGATTGGAATGATCGTCGTCGCTATTTCTAGTCAACAACTTCAACTAACTTTCCTCGACTGACTGCCGCATGCACAGTCGGGGTCTTTTCATATTTACATCGACTCTACCCCGTAAACGTAATTTATTGTTACTGAGCGTTGTAATAAGAAAACTACTGTGGGCAAGTGACAGCCGCGTTAACCTTTTCTGGTTCTGCGCTTGGAGGCAACTCTCCATCGGTTGCCTACCAAAAAAAATAAAAAATAGCTACTTGATGGAAGCTAACTTTTTGTTATGTAGCTTTGACAGCGTTTGACAGCAATCCCCCTTCTGCCGTCGTTAAATAAGTAACACCACCCCCTGCGTTAACCTTTTTTGGTTCTGCGCGCAAAATCAATAATTACGTTTCTTATCTTACTTTCATCTCCCCCGTTCCTCTGCTCTCGGGTAGGACTCAGAAGGACTCAGATGCTGTTAGGAATTTAATAGTTTTTTTTTATATTTTTTTTCTTATTCCAAAGTTTTTTTTTTAATTTTTCCTGCCTTGGTTGAAACGCCAAAAAAGAAAGGTACGGAGGAGGAAAAAAAAAATTTAAAAAAAAAAAAAAAAAAAATGATACTAATAAATTATAATAATAATAATAATAAGGCGTCTTTGCCAACGCAAAAAATAATAGTCATTTCAAAAACAGATTTTCTTGTTGCTCTCCTTTTTTGTTTTCTATGTGAATCGGATGCTTTGTTTGCAACCGGTATGAGTGCCTGACCGTCTTTATTCGTTGTTCTACTCCCTTTGTAGAAAGCAGGTAGGGTTTTCATCTCTCACTATGCTCTTTATTCACCTCCACTAGGGGGGAAAAAAATAAAATAAAAAGCTTCTCTCCTGCACATGCGGAAAAAAAAAAATCGCAAGGGTTTGTCTTGTGTGTGCCCACGTCTTTTAGTAGATTCTGTGGTCTGTTTTCCCAACACCCAAAAGAAAAAAAAAAAAAAAAAAAAAGGAGGCTTCATCTAAAACGAAGACAGACTCTTGTTATTTTTTAAGAAGCCTTGTCGACTGTTTTTAAGATGTAAAAAGCAGTCAATCAAAGCAGAAAGGTTAGCTCCATTAGGTTAGGCGCACTTTGCATTTTTTTTTTTTTTTTTTTAAACTAGGATTCTATCTACTACGGTTTTTCTTAAGCGCGCGCAGGTTGCTTTGTAGTTTCTTTTTTTCTCTCTTCCCAGTATGTCTCTGGGAAGCGCCAGGATAGTTCGTATTTTCGTAAGACCTTGCCTCTGTTTTTTGTGATTTTTTTTATTAACTTTTTTAAAAAAGTAATATTTTTGTTAAAAAGAATTTTTGGTCGGAAACCTTTAGTAGTGATAGTGATAGCACTTTTTTTTATTATTTTATTTCATTTTTGTGATTTTTTCATTTTTTTTTTTTGCAAACAATACGGGTATAAAACAACAAAAAAAAAAAAAAAAAAAACCATCCCGAAGCGTCACGGAATAATTTTTTTAAAAAAAAAAAAAAAAAAAAAATAAACATTATTCTTCTCTTCCGTCTGACGCGGGTAACTATTACGCTCACATCTTGTTTCTTGTGCATTATTATTATCCTTTTCTCTAGCTGATTTTGTGCACAATTAACGAATAAATTAAATGGATTTTTTTTTTTTTTTTTGTTGTTTGTTTTTGTTTCCGTTTCGTCGAAAATTATTTTTATTATCAAACAAAAAAAAAAAAAAAAAAAAACATCTGCTGACTTATATTCCGAGTCAGGACAGAACACAAACCGGATGATATTTTCCTACGGACATAGCGTGTGATCATTTTCCCGTTGTACTGTTCCATGATGCCCCCCGACATGCATCACCGAACCTAAAAAAGATATTTTGGTCGAAAACAGCAACTGAGAACAAAGAGTCCGAGCTACCACTACCAACTACCTCGCAACGTCTTATGTACCAGTGAGAGTTTTTTTTGCCTACTCTGAAAATTCTGAAAATGAAAGTAAAGTCTTCTGCCTAACTTCTCAGGTTAACCTAATTACTTTATTTTAAGTATTTTTTTAAAAGTTTATTTACATTTCTTTTCATTGTTGTATCACGTCCCGTACCCCTGGTTACAAGTGATTCGTTTATCTTATTTTTTTTTTCTTTTTTGTGCTTGTTTCTCACTCCTTTCCCCGATATTCTTCTTTTCATTTATATTTCTTTTTTTTTTTTATCCATTCCCCCCAATATTTTGTTCCCCTTCATCTTGTTTGAATTCTCGACGTGAAAAAAATGAAACTTGAAGATTGCTTGCACTTGTTGCAAAAGAAAAATTAAAAAAAAAAAAAAAACTTTTGTTGTCACTTAGCTTCGAATCAAGGTTTTGCATTCTATATGCGATAGTGTTGTTGCAAGCCCAGGACGGTCTGAAATTTACCAATAGAAAGTAATTGAAGTTGGGTTCGACAGACTGGGGAAAAATGGAATAGCACGAAAAAAGAAATGAATAAAATAAAAATAATAATATTATTACTTTGACACTATAATTGATGAAAAATAAATATCAGTTGTCGGTGGGAGAACGAGAAGAAAAAAAAAAAAAAAAAAAAAAAAAACACTTCCAAAAAAACGTACCCTTTTTTTTGGAAAATAAAGTACAAAACCACCTGTGAGAACCCACCGAACGACCTCAAAACTGTTTTCACTGAGAAATGAATTAAGCACGCAGATCACGCTGATGTTTTGCTCTTGTTATTACTACAGGTAAAATTATTTTATTTATTACATCACTTTCTCTTATAGAATTAACATGGCAAAGACGGCTTGATCTCCTCTTTTTAAGTTTAATTACGGTTTCAGTTGAAGACCAATTCAGACTTCAATCAAATATTATTATTTATCACTTAACAGACGAGGCAATCAGAAAGTAAAAAAGAAATAATAAACAACAAGCAATGCAAGGAGAAAGAGCAATAGTAACACCTGGAAACTTGCTAACATCTGAAGCGAGTAATTGGCTTCATGGTAAGGGAACCTTTACTGATGATGGTGAACTGTTGTCGAGTATGTGTGGAGAGGTTCAGATGACAGGTAGAATGGTCCGAGTTCAAGCACCAACAGGAAAGTTCACAGGTAACACTGGTGATTGTATTGTAGGAAGAGTAACAGCAGTCATGGCTGGAAGATGGAAAGTTGACGTCAACGGACATATCCATTCCGTACTTCAACTACAGAATGTAAACCTCCCAGGTGGTCATCTTCGTAGAAAGACATCTGAAGACGAGCGTCAAATGAGAACACTATTCCGTGAAAATGATGTTCTTTCTGCGGAAGTACAAAAAGTAAACAAAGACGGCTCTCTATCCCTCCACACCAGATCATCGCGATATGGAAAACTATGCGGTGGCTCCTTAGTAACAGTACCAACTGCTTTGATAAAGAGATTAAGTAGCCATTTTCATAACTTTTCTTTTGGTATCAGAGCACTTATCGGAGTAAACGGTTACATTTGGTTGTCAAAGAGTTCTGAAGAACCTTCTCGTGTTCAGAAGAAACGTCGTCTTGACGACTCCGAAAGTGATGATGGCGAAGAACAAAAGAATGATCTATTCACTCGCTCTAGCAATGTTGAAGGAGAAGCACCAGAACCAGTAGTACTCCCTCTAACTGTTGAAGATAGAGTTAATATTGCTAGGTTACGTATGGCTTGCATTATCCTGGCGCAGGAATTTCTCGAAATATCACCTCCCACTATGCTCGATGTCTACGGGGCATCAATCGATTATCAAATCAGACCATCTGATATGTGTTTAGACTCTCACAGGGCTAATTTAATACTTATGGCAACTCAGAGGATTAAAAACGGAGGGAAATTACCAAAAGCAAAGTAATCACACTTTACTAACTATTAACTGGTTAATGTTATTTAGTCACCCGAGTGAGGTGAAGTATTATTGTGACTTTGTACTCTACCCCACGGTACTGCTTTGTTCTCCCCAGAAGTCCTGCTGTTTTCATCGCAGGTTGGCTCACTGTAAGGAGAATTATTATTCTAAAAAAAAAAAATAAGTGAAATTTATGAAGTGACTGCAAGGTTCGTATCATTAAAGAAACATTACGTAATTTTATATTATAGGCGTACCTTACCATAAAATAAATTAACTTCTTCTTCCCCCCCCTTCAATATGGAGATACCCGATTAAAAACAGGTGATGACTGTAGTGCGAATAATAAGAGAGGTTAAAACATCCACCACATGCTTGTGGACTGTTTTTTTTATGAAGTAGGAGATTAAAATCGTATGGTAGTACTACAAATTTATTTCTTCATACAGTCAGCAGGGTGGCTACTAATAAATAATGGCCAAAGGCGGAGAAGAGAAAGATACAAAATCGGGGAAGAAAAAGAGCGACAGCGGCGAGAGAAGTAGCTGTCAAAAAGCCTTATTATACGGTAAGATCTTTTTATGCCTTGTATTGTTGGGGGGTCTGGGATATGGAGGGCTCTATGTGTATAATAACTTTTTTAAAGACGATGATGTTGTCGCAGACTGCTCTGAGTACCACCTGCTGTGGGACAGCGGCAGTTGCACACCTGAAAAGTGGGGTGCTATTATAATAGTAAATGAATCACGACCGCATACCGTCAAATCATGTGGTGACAAGTGTACTTCGAATTCGGAATGTGAAAATTTCATTCTCGATGAAGAAACTGATTGCATTCTCTTAAAGGGAAATTGTACTCGCAGTCCCATTGATAAGGGAGTTGCTTTATATCAGCGTAAACGTTCTGCATGTGTTGACACAACACAACCTGGTGTCACTCCGTCACCGCCACCACCATGTAAGGATGAGTCATCTTGGATTGATAAATACCCTGCTGCTTTAGGAAGTAGTTGTTTAGAGTACGTAACAAATAAAACTTTTAAAAGTGAAGTCATACCGAATACGACGAAAGACAGTTGTGGATGCTCATGTCTCTCTTCAAGTTGGTGTGAAAGTTTTTTGATTTGGGAAGACGACTGTATCTTACTGCAAGAAGGTTGCACTCTTGCGGACACCGCAGGTTTTGACTATTTCGGTCCAGTACCAAAAGTCTGTGAACAAGAGTCCTCATTAGATGTTACATTCCCTCAAAATAGTGGTTATGGATGTAGAGAGTACTTTGAATTTACTCAGAATCCTCAAATCACAACTCGAAAACTTGATTCTACTTCAAGAATAGAATGTGGTTGTGAATGTCTTAAAGAAACTTGGTGTGACGCATTTGTAATTCAGAATAGCGATTGTTATCTTCTCCCTTCAGGATGTACTCTGGTACCAGCTAGTAATTCAAACTACTTTGGTCGTATTAAAGGTGATACGAGAGTACCAATGACTTCAACACCGAGAACATCACTCCCTGATAACATCCAATGTACTAGAATTATTTGGGATGCATTCTTCACAGTAACTCCTAAACACGGATGTCTAGAGTATAACTCATACGCTAGCGACCCTGCAGTGACTGTCGAAGTTGTAGAAGCAAATGTCGAACAATGTGGTTGTAAATGTTATGAGTCTTTAAAGTGTAAGGCATTCGTTATTTGGGGTGGCGACTGTCATATGTTTAGTGAGCCATGTACTCCTTCTGCAATTAGTTTAATGGATTTGTATGGCATGATTCAAAATACATACGTACCTGTGAACACACTTGTACCGGTATTGCCACCACCTACTTTAGTCCCACCAGTTACAAGTAGCGTACCAGCAACAGCTGAACCAGTTATGGAGTGCTCTGAAGACAGTTCTTGGGATATTAGATTCCCATCTCATCTTGGAAATGGTTGTGCAGAACTTTCTTCTTATGAATCATCTCCTCAGGTGGTAATACTTACTGTTGAGAATAAAACACGAATTGAATGTGGTTGTGAATGTATTGATACTAGTTGGTGTGTTGTTTTTATTATGAATAAAGCTAATTGTATTCTTGTGAGTTCTCGTTGTACTGTTGATGGTGATCAAGAATATGATTACTTTGGACATGTTATTGGTGATACAGACATACCAGAAACAGCATCACCTCCAACAACACCAGTTCCAACAACTCAGGCGCCTCCTTCAACGGAATCACCTCCTGGAGTGACACTGTCTCCACCAACGAATGTTCCTGATACTCTGCAACCTTCACCTGCTAATAGAACGTGCGTCCAAGACTCGTCTTGGGATACTTTATTTAAAGAACATGTTGGTAACAGTTGTGTGGAATTATCTGAAATATTAAATAGCACTATTTTAAAATCAAAAGTAATAAATAACATTGGAACTAGATTTGAGTGTGGGTGTCGTTGTTTAAATCAAAGTTGGTGTTCATCATTTGTTATTACAAACGATGATTGTTATCTTTTATCTGTTACCTGTTCTATAGAAGTAAACGCTTCAGTTAGTTATTATGGTCCACTTAAAGATTCTACATCAATTCCTGAGACTGTTGTTCCAGTTCCAAATCAAACTACTGCACCCATTGCGTTGAATGCTACGTGTGAACCTGAAGCTAGAAATATGTCTCAATTTGCTCACATTCCAAAAGGTACGTGTTCAGAGATGTCAATAGCAAACTTCACTCGACGGGTAATCCGTTCTTCTTCACTGTCGCCACCAGCCTTATCCTTCACAAAAGAAACTTGCTCATGTCAATGCTACCGTCATTCTTGGTGTAAAGGTTTTCAACTTAGCGGTGATTTCACTACCTGTACATTATTTCAAGAAGGATGCACAGTGAGTCAATCGTTCGCTGTTGATATTCCCGGTAACCTTTTTATCGTTGAACCTGCATTGGCGTTGGCGTGCAAGACTGCTACCGAATTACTAACAACATCGTTTAAGCAACACAACGAGTCGATTTGTGTCACCAAGTCTGCTGCTGAAAGCAGACAAGGAGACAGCAGCATCGTTACCCCAGAACAGTGTGGGTGTGAATGTGACAAGTTAAAATGGTGTCAGGCCTTTACATTTGATTGGGAAAAGCGGAATTGTACTTTCTATGCGGCAGGTGGTTGTGATGATAAGAAAACTGGTCAAGTATTGACCACAGCATTTGTGAGAAGTATACCTCCGGCACCGAAAAGTTCTTCTTCTTCTCCTGTTGGGGTCATTGTTGGGATTGCCGCAGCGGTTTTGGTTTGTGGATGTGTTGGTGGATTGTTTTATGTAAAAAAGAAGAAATCTTCTAAAAAGTCTGAGAACTCAACAAAATTTAATTTTGAACTTGGATACGAAAACTACGGTGACGAAGCTCTCACTGACTACGCTGACCTAACAACTGATTCATTAGAAGAAGCAATGGCTCAAGATTATTTAATTACCTGCATCAACTGCTATGAACCAGCACCCACAGAAGACGGTTCCTGTTCTCGATGTGGTCACAGTCTATCTCCAGAGAGAGAACGGTTTACTTTCTCTGATAGAGCCAGTACCGTTCTTAGAAATATCAAAGCTGTTTATTTGTAGGGAACCATGCAGGTGGCTATGATGGTCTTACCCTTTCACATTTTTATCATTAGAAAGTGTCGAACGACAAATTAACATCCGATCAGTGTTGGTATGAAAGAGTCAAAAAAGTTTCATCTCCGTTACCATTCAGCCATGCTCGCTCTGAAAGACAGCTGGGCAATTCGATGTGTCCCGTGTAAAGTCTGGGGAGCACCCCTAGCCATTTTGGATTTTGTAGTAAACGCCCCGTTCTGAAACTATTTGTGCAGTAAACGCTAGTTTGCCCTTTCTTTTTTAAAATAAAATATTTCGCATTATACTTTGCTATTACTTGTCGGGCCTTTTTTTTTTTTTTCCCTTTCCCCGCAGAGTTGTTACTGTTTTTGCATTGTCACTCCGGTGAGTGAAACTTGAGACAGTGAAGCAGTTAAGTTGGTCTCTTGTTTCTTTTTTGCGTGATTGTTTCTGAAAGGGAATTGTGGCGCCGTAACTAACCTATTATTTTGTTATGATTTCGTACGTTTGTTATGCACGAACAAAAGTTTGAGTAAAAAGTGAAGTTGGCCGATTCTTTTTTTTCTTCCTCTTGAAGACTAGTTTTACAAAGAAAATCGTACCAACATTATGCTTTTCCTTTACTTTAGTTTGTTTACAGTTGCGCAGGTGAGTAAAAAGTAAAATTTGTTTCTTTTTTTTTCTTCTTTAATAGAGTATTACCTTTTGGGGTCGATCCCCCGTTCGATTGTTGACAATAATGAGAAGGGAAGATAAAGGCACTAACACTCATGTGCCTATTAACGACCGACACTTTACTGTGATCTTTTTTAGTGAGCTTCGAGAGGTTATTATGAAGAGTTTTTATGCTCTATGTTTTTTTCTTTTTGTACCGATGTAGTCGGAGAAGAAGCTATTTCAGATTGAAAGCTGTTATTTCTCATGGTCGTGACTTAATTCCCCCGTGCGACGGGATTCTGTCTGCGTTCGATGAAATGTAAGGCTAATTTGAATGGTTTTCTTTTTTTCTTTTTGTGTACCGACATGGTCGGTGAAGAAACCACTGATTGCAGAAAGTCGATATTTCTAATGCCATGACAATTTCTTGTGTTCAACACGAAATAAAAAGGCCAATGTGGAAGTGGTTGTTATTGTATTGTTAAAACAAGTTGCTAATACGCTTTACTGTGTCCGCATAACTAACATAAGTAATAAGTCTTTTATTGATATCACTTTATAAACATTATTGTATTTTATTATGTTGTATCTGTTTTGGTTCATTTTTTTATTTTTATTGTTTGTTAAAATAGTTTTTTTTTTAGAGAGAGAGGAGAGTTTTTCTTAATTTAATTTACCCCCTCTTCACAGGATTACTCTCGAAACCTAATAGTTACTTTAAAAGGCTAAGTTAAGCATCACCATAGTCACTGTATCCTTGACGGATGTTAAACCATCGCTATGTTAACGCGATACAAAATAGTTGTATTTTACAAATTCAAACATTCAACCCCCCTTCACAGGTCATTAAATGCAAAGCTGTTGTTAGATCTCAAGTGAACTTTTAAAAATATCATTATTAGCATTCCAATAACAGCCTAATACAATTACACGTTACACTTAAATGTCTGGACAAGGAGGAGGAGGTGGTGGTGGTAGTGGTGGTGGTGGAGGTAATGTATCCGTAGCCAGCGGAGGAGCTGATTTCAACCATCAAGCTAGAATAGATGACAAACCACCAGCTCCAAACTTTGTCAGAACACCTGGTGGTGGATGGGCTCCATTAGCCACACCTGAAACACCAAGTATGATGATAATTTATGTTAATTAATTAATTTATTTCATTAGTCTTTATTAATACTAAACAGATTACTCCGATCACATTAAGAATCAATTCGTAGTACTCGGGAAAGGATTTCCTGAAGAAGTAAATACCTTCGGACCTCAAACAGCTGGTTGTTATATTTCATAAATAGAAGAACACCCCGCCAGGCCTTTTTCTGCTAAAAAGAAATCCTATTCTGTTTTGTTAGTCAAATGTTTGTTTCGGGTTACAGTTCAGCACGCAATTCAGTTTTTTATATTAACCTTTTATTTCTCAGAACCCAACTAACAAATAAGAAGAAAGAAAAAATGGTTTTTGTTAAAAATATTCAAATGGAAGAAGCGTTAAGTGCAATTGCCGGGGTGAAGGAATTCCGAGTTAAAAAATGTGATAAAATGGGTTACACTATTCTGAATTATGATTTTGCGCATGGGAAGACGTTTCCAAACCCAGCAGAAAAGGGAATATCAGAAAAAGAATCTAGAAGAAGAGGAATTCTAAGAGAATGCAGGGGACTAATGTTTGACAGCAAGAGCGGTGAAATTATTGCTCGCAGGTATCACAAGTTTTTTAATATCGGTGAAAAAAAAGAAACCCAACCGGAAGTAATTGACCTGACAAACGGTTTCCACATTCTTGATAAGCTCGACGGTCAGCTTGCAAGTCCTTTTCTAATTAGAGGTGAAGTCAGATGGGGTACCAAAATGGGATTCAACACTCAGTCTGATATCGAAAAAATGTTTGTCCAGTTCAATTCCCACTACAATGATTTTTCAAAAAAATGGTTGGAAGAAGGAATGACTCCTCTATTCGAATGGTGTTCTCCATCTGCACCAATTGTGATCAGACACACAAAAGACAGATTGATATTAACGGCAATCAGATGCAACAAAACCGGGTCCTACATGCCATTTGAGCAGATGGAAAAAGCTGCGAACGAGCACACCGTTGACTGTGTTACTCCGTTAATCAGAGGATCAGATCTTAACATACAGACAGCTGATGAATTAGTAAAACACGTGGATCCAATGAAAGATACTGAAGGTTGTGTTGTTGTTCTTGGTAATGGTTTGATGTATAAAATTAAAACATCTTGGTATCGATCATTAGCAAGTAGATCAAAAGCATCAGGATTTCAGTATATGCAAGAAGCAGACGTATGGAAGTCTATCCTTGACGGTACAATTGATGACAACATCTCTCAAATACCAACTGACAAGCTTGAGAAGATTAGAAAGTATACCTCCATGTTGTGGGAAGCTTTATCAGACTTCGTAGATCAACACTTGGATTCTGTTAATGAATTTATTAAAATCCTCAACACGACTGATAGAAGAACAGCTGCATCAGTTGTGGGTAAGAAGTATCCAAAAAACCGTCGAAAGCCTTCCGTGAATGCGATCAACGCAATGATGGGTAAATTCTTACTCGGGTTAAAAAACACTCAAATTCCTGATACGTCATTCACTCACGAACGGTTGAGGGCTTTATTAGTACCTGTGTTTATAAAGGTGATGTACTCGTTGGGTAACAAAGCAAAGCATGTTCCTCTTGATATTCCGAAATGGATTGACTTTATGCATGCCCCTCTATAGTGGTAAGGCTATAGTCGTAAGGTTACAAAAAAGAAACCGAATTAGTATTTTTTTCCTGCGTTGGCCACTCGTGTCTTTCTTCCGTTTCTAGCCCACGGAGCCGGCGGGATTTCTACTTTTTTTTTTTTTTTTTTTCCGACTCTCCTTTTTTTTTTTTTTTTTTTTTTTGATTATTATGAAATCGTTTCATTTTCCTTTCAACTGCTACTGTGTGGCCAAACTAACACGACACACGGGAGGTGTTTATTATTAACGATGGTTGATATGTTATTGTATTTTATAATTAGGAATTAATCCAAAATCTAATTACCTCTATTGATGTTTAGTCTTTGCCGTCTAACTTGTGATCTGGGAGTTCTGTTTAATTAATTTATTTTCCCTTTCAGACACACAAGGATGAAGGTATTCCCTGAATCTGAGATTACAAGCAGCTCAAACTTGATAATAATAAACGGCAGCGTCATTGATGTGTCGAAGTTTATGAAGATTCATCCTGGTGGGGAAGAGTTGATTAAAGACGTTATAGGAACTGATGCTACCACAGCATACAAAATGGCAAGACACTCTCCAAAGGCTGACGCTATAATAGACAGACTGACAGTTGGGAAAGCAAAGCAATCAGAGACGGCGATGTTGTTGACAGTCGCTGATGTCGAAGCAAAAGCAGCAGAAAAACTAACTTCAAACGCACTTCTTTACTACAATGCTGGTGCTGAAGGAGGTGAAGCCATATCAGAAAGTAAAGCAGCTTGGGGAAGGTACTGGTTGATTCCAAGAGTACTTGTCAACGTATCAAACGTCAGCACTGAATGCAAACTTCTTAACAATGACATTATCGCAGGTCCGATTTTAGCGGCACCAACAGCGCTATTAAAAATGGGACACCCAGAAGGTGAAAAGGCCGTAGCTCAGGGATGTCATTCAGTTGGTTTAGGAAACTGTCTTTCAACCACATCTTCTGTTTCTATGGAAGACGTTCACAAATCATCACCTGAATGTTATAAATGGTTTCAACTATACGTCTATCGAGATAAAAAAATAACCCTCGACCTCATGAAGAGAGCTGAACAGAATAACTACTCAGCCATCTGTTTAACAGTTGATTTACCTGTACTTGGAAACAGAACATCACTTCAAAAAGGTGGATTCAAAGTACCCGATGGTATTGGAGTAAGAAATATAAAAGATTCAGCCAAATCAACACCTGGAGATCGGAAGGCATATGTAAGTAAGTTGTATGATCAAAATATAACTGAGGAATTGTTAGTATGGATGTCGTCTCATACGAAGCTTCCAATTATTGTTAAAGGAGTTCTAAGTGTTGAGAGTGCTATTCGTATCGCTAAGATATCATGTGTTAAAGGGATTGTTGTATCAAATCATGGAGGTAGACAGCTTAACAGTGCTATACCTCCAGCTTTAGCACTCCCTTCTATATCAGATGCGGTTCAGAACTGTAATATTGCGAGAGTTAAAAACGGTCTTGTTCCAGTTCAAATATTCGCTGATGGAGGAATCCGACGCGGATCAGATATCTTTAAGGCACTCGCTCTCGGTGCTACAGCTGTTCTTATTGGTCGTCCAGTTATTTATGGAATGGCTGTGGGTGGTGCAGAAGGTGTTCAAAAAGTTCTTTCAATATTTCTCGAAGAGTTAACAAATTGCATGCAGCTCAGTGGTGCTAAGAACCTCTCAGAGATAACACGTGATATGGTGTCATTGAAGTCTAATTATTAATCTAAAGCACTGCAGTCATTACGATTCGTGAGTCTTGTAGACTATCTTGTGAATACGTCAGCGTTCGTCATTAACCAATCTCCACTTTTCGGTATCTGACTAACCATTTTATTCACTATGTTGTGAGTGAGATTCTACCTTGATACCTACAATGGATTATCATCATTTATATTTGTTTAGGAACAAAAATAAGAATAAAAAATGGATCAAACAGAAGGAGGATGGATGTTGGAACAGGTAGGCGAAAGCTTCATCGCAAGTACCGGAAAGTGGTTGTTTAGAGGGAATATGGGAATTGATAGTGACGCCTCTCTCACTAAAGTTGCTCTGAAGGGAAAGCCAGTCAGGTCGATAGCTGAGAGCTCTGATGTATTATTTACAGTTGGAGATGAGAAAGTGATTGAAGCAAGGAGTAAGAATACACTAGAGGTAACACACACTAGCGATGCATTTGGAAAGAAGTTGGGAAAAGTTTACTTGTTGAATCCTAAAGACACAACAAAAATATTAGTAGCCGATAAGACTGGTGATGTTTTTATTCTCAGCTTTGGTGATGAAGGATTTTCAAAACCTGAATTCTTTGTAGGACACACAGCGAGTATGATCACAGGACTGACTTCATGTTTATCAAACAAGATTGTTGTTACTACTGACAAAGATGAACACATCAGATTTACGAGATACCCAACTACTTCAATAATAGAAGGATACGCATTTGGACATACTGGATTCGTGTCAGCTCTTCAGAAAGTTTCAGAGAATGTAATTGCGACCGGAGGAGGTGACGGTTTGCTAAAGATTTGGGAAGTTCCAACTGGAAAATGTTTATTTACCGACTCGTACAGTGCTACCTGTACTATCAATGACTTATCTTTTGATTGTTCAACGAGTACATTGTTTGCTGCTGTTGAAGGTGTCGGAACTGTTAGCTACAAACTGGACCCTTCAAACTTACAAAACATCGTCGTGACAAAGACTGGAGTCATCGCCTCTAGAGTAGCCAGTCAAATCATTTCATGCGGAGGTGTTCTAGTTGCTGCTTACATCGGATCAGGACAACCTTTTATTGAAAAGTTTTGTACCAAACCTCTTTCTGGTACTCAACAATCACAAGTCTCACTAAAACCAATAGCTGTTGGACTTGGAGCTGATATTGTTGAAGTTAAACCTTCCTATTGGCAGGTGTGTACTTGTTGATGGTTTTTGTTTTCTTTAATACGTTTAACAGAAGGAGGAGGGAAAATAATAAATAAACAAAACAGGCTGAGCTCGAGAAGAAGCGTACGCTACGTGCGGGTATCGACACTCCGGGTGATATTCAGCGAAAGTATGTTTTCATTTCTTTTGTTGTGTTGAGTGATCCGAAGGTTGTATCAATTTGAGAAAGCAAATACGTAAAAAAAAAAAAAAACAGAAAAGCCGAAAAACGTGCAGCCACCGAGGTTGAGAAATAGTGTTCTACAAGTTGCAACTCAGCAGTGCAATTAATCGGCTTTAGCGAGAACGTGGTAAGATCTTAGTCACGGTTGTGAGGACAGTGTTCTCTCGTTCAATCAGTTGTGAGGTGGGAAAACTTCCAAACACAAAAACCCAATTTAAAGCAAGCCAGCTGATCAGATATTTCGTGGTCGCGGTTGCGGCTTCATCGTTTGAAATTACTTCACGGAACTCATCATAATTTCACATTACAGAAATCATTCATGACTGTGACGACTAACATCTCTCTTGAAATTCCAATAAACTTATCAATTCTTATTACTTTCAGGGTTTGTAAAAAACAAAGAGAAAACTAATAAAATGGATCACAGCAGGAAAGATTGCTGTACATCACTTCAATACAGAGATTCTGTAAAGATTGAAGGATTAGCTTGTCAATGTATTGTTGGTGTTAAGGAACCAGAGAGACTACACAGACAGAAAGTTGTGATTGAAGTAGAAATGTTTTTAGATACGTCTTCGTGTTCACTGTGTGATGATTTACAAAGAACTATTTCTTACGCGACGGTTTCGAGAGAAGTTCATAAATACGCTGAAGTATCACAACACGGATTACTCGAGACTCTAGCTCACGGGATCGCAAGAATCGTTTGTATGAACTTCGCAGTCCCCGAGTGCCGAGTTCGAATTGAAAAACCCAGAGCGGTCCCATTAGCTGACCAGGCGGTTGTTGAAATTATGAGGAAGAGATCATTCTTTACTTCTGAAATCGCAAATAAAAGTATCGGAAACAACACCGCTTACGCTTCCCTCAGATCTTCGTTGACTGAAAAGCCACCAGCAGGTCAACATTTAGTATTTTTAGCATTAGGTTCGAATATTGGTAATACCTGTGATAATCTAAGTAATGCAGTTGAACAGCTAAGATCTGCAGGGGTGGCTGTTGATGGTCGGATATGTACTTCTGGAATGTACAGTACTCCAGCAACTTATGAGACAGATCAAAGTAATTTCTGTAATGCAGTTGTTGCCTGCAGATCAACTCTCGACCCTTTCACTTTATTGAGAACAGTTAAACAAATTGAGGATAGCATGGGACGAACTGAAACTTACAGAAATGGACCGAGAGTAATTGATATTGATATACTACTACATGGTCAGCTAACACTTAAATCAGAAACATTAACAATACCCCATGAGAACATGCATAAGAGATTATTTGTGTTGCTTCCACTTTGTGATATCGCACCGAGTACTTTAAATCATCCTGTTTTAGACTTGCCGTTCAGAGACTTAACGAATTCACTTTTAAGTAATTCCCTCAGACGAATCCAAGGAGAGGAAGACGCATCTCTCATCCACAGACTTATTCCTTTTGCTGGAAACACATCAACTCATTCAAGAACACTTGCAGTAGCAGAAGGACGTTCTGTTGAAAAGGCGCGTTCTGAAGCTGCTGCTGGAGCCGATGCTGTTCTCGTGTATGATCTGTCAACTGCTAAAGAGTTAATTGAGAGTGAAGATTTCAAGAAATCGATTATGTTCTACGTTGATAATAAAAGTATTGATGATTGTCTATCGTTGTTGGAAATGAAATCCACTATTGGAGTTTTATATTTGTCACTGTCAGTGTTGTCCAGCGACAAGCTGAAAGCAATCGCTGAAAAAGTAGCAGAAAAAAGACTCTCAGTCGTATTGGAACTAAATGGACCTGATGCTAGTGACTACGTCTCAGTATTGGAAGGTCTTGGAATTAACAGATGGCAAGTAGTAGTTGATCCGGGTTATTCATGTGACTCAAAGAGTGCTCTTTCATATCTAACATCACCACCTGTTGCTATCCCATACGCGAAGTGTATGCATCTAGCATCTGATAAATTAATGATTAATGGTAATAGACTTAGTGATGCGGTACTTGTCTCAGCTGCGATTCAATGTAAAGCTGATATGATTATTGTGCCATCAATTATACCTGTTACTCAGGTTATTGAGAGTGCTGATGCTCTTTATAAGTCTGGAAATCCTGAAATATAAACGACGTAGTCGACAGGCTTCATGTCGTTGACAGTCTGTTTTTTATCTGGACTTGCAGGGAAAAAACAAAAAAAAAAAAAGGGGAGACATATTATTATCATCCAGTTGCGCATTTCTTATACCAAAAAACGTAGACGGGATATGTGTTTGTTTTTTCTCGTTTTAAATGAGTAGGGACACATCATATCTGGTTTTTAATTTTCATTATTTTAGCCTTTCAAATTTAGTCAACATTAAAAACGAGAGGGAACCCGATTCCAAAAAAAAAAAAAATAAATAAATGAAATTGTCGGAGAGAAAAGAAACAAAATAGCAATGAAAAAAAAAAAAAAAAAACGACCAAAAAAATAAAATAAAACGGCCTAATTAGTTTCCCTCCTTTTTCTCTACATATTCATTACGCTAAATTGGGTTTCTGTTTCTTTTTTATAATATTTAACAAGCAGCATTTATTCAATGTTGTGTTTATAACGTACATGTTTTAATAATCTATTTCAATCAAAAAAACAACAACCCCACATACGATGAGTGAATACTATTTAACTACAAAGTTTAACAGTAGAACGTCTTAAGAGGAGGAGAAGAAGATCTCAATGTAATCAATTATACTTTCTCACAGACTGGTCAATAATTATAAAATGAATTTTGACCATGGCAGAACTGAGCAAGAGATGGCTGTTGAACAGTTTATGGATTCCTGTGCTGTTCGATCATGTATGGCAGGGTTCGGAGGATTGGTAATGGGTGCTGGTTTTAGCTTATTCGGAATGATGTTGGGAGGTAGTCAAATGGACAATGTTGGAGTCAAAGAGTTTTGGAGAAGAGCAGGAAAAAACGCAGTTCGAATGGGAAAAGGTTTCGCAGCGTTCGGATTCTTCTTCAGCGGATTCGAAGCAGTTCTTGAAAAGAGAAGAGGAAAACACGACTGGAAAAACGCTGGAATTGCAGGAGGTTCTCTAGGAGCTGTCCAGGGATACAAGTTCGGAGGTCCCATCGCATCAGTAGCAGGTATGTAACTATCAGCAGTCATCAATTAAATTAAACAAATAAATAAAAATTAAATAACAAAACAGGTGCCACAGTCGGAGCTGGATTCTGTGCGGCAATTGATTGGTTCATGGACATGTAAATATAAATAACTTGTTTATGGTACTATTTAATAGTCGTCAAAAGGTCATCCTTTCCAGACGCGACCTGCTCATGCAGGTCTTTTATGTGACTAATAGCAGGCAGTCCTGCAGAGATCATTCATCAGAAGTATCGTTCAGTTTGTTTCTACCAAAAAAATTTTAAAAAAAAAAGAGAGGAAAAAGAGAGATAAATGCTTATTGCTTTGAAATCTTTTCGTTGGTTGTTTATAGCGATGACTCCCTTACAATTATTATTACATTTTTCTTTACCTCTTCTCAGGAATACAACTGTTTGGTACAAAATAGAATAACCAACAGCATGAGCTGCCGCCTCACAAAGTAAGAAAAACCAGTATGCGGTTTTGCTGTTGTGGAAAGAGGGGAGTCAGTGATGTAATAGAGGTGTGTTGTTTATCTATTTAATTAAAAAAAAAAAAAAAATCTCTCTGATTGTTATATTAACGACACCAAAACAGACAATTGAAGATGGTGACACACAAGTTGACTTTAGCGGAATTTCAGTAAACAAATCCGACGTAACTTCGATACAAGCTGATGGTAGATGTCAGAGGCTATCACAAATGCATTTTAATTGGTGTGGACTTGACGACGCATTTTGTCATAAATTATGCGAATGGTTGTCTCCTCCGTGCAGGATCACAACTATAAACTTAGTTGGGAATAACATAACTGACAAAGGTGCTGGATATCTCGCAGAGGCATTAGAGAAAGACGGAAACCAGATTGCTTATTTATCAGTTTCTGTAAATAAAATAACGAACAGTGGTCTATTTCGATTATTAGAAGCCGCGACATCTCCTCAAAGCAAACTTTCAGATTTGAGAATTGGAAATAATAAAATTTGTTTTGAATCGGCTGCAGAACTTGACAAGTTTTATGGATGTGGATGTTTAGTATTTGTTGATTTCAGGGACAACAAGATAAATCAAAAAGTAGTGACTGAAATAATGAAAGGATTCGCTACTGGAAGTAGACTAACAACGATAGACATCAAGGGGATAATACCACAAGCTAGAGCTCCTGTTAAAAGACACAAGTTAACTGACATCACAACAGGTGGTGATGAAATCTCAATAGTAATTGATGATGGGATGATAGAGATTGATGCTGGAGATTCTAATCAAAAATTACAAACCATCACTCCAATAGCTGCCTCTCCTGCAGATGAACTCCAAACCCATGATACATCACAAAATATTATTCATAGTGAAGAAGAGGTTGGCACGGTTGAGTACTCTCTTAATCCTGATCACAGTTATCTAATGGAAGATGAAACAAAGAGAACTGATTCTAATAATTCACTTGATAAACCAAAACCTGACGGCAATGATTGTACCACTCGTACAAATGTTTCTGGTCAGGATTTACAAGTTGTTACTTCAAACTTAAAAACAACAGACATTACTGAAGCAGACGTACCAGAATGGAGCAATCCGAATTTCAACTCCAGTTTGAAACAAACAACTTTTGGTGAGGGTGATATGCAACCAGAAGACTCTATTCAAACAACAGACGAACCAGACTGGTCACCTGATATTAATGAGGTTGCTTTTACACCAGTATGGCCAGAAAATAATGAAAACCCTCCTCTGGAAGAACAAAACAATCCACACTCAAATCATACTAACGAGGAGTCCTTAGTTCCAGATAATGGTTTCACCCCACAGTGGGAAGACTCCTCAAATAATATTATTAAAGAAACAGCACAACCAATTCAATCTGATAATCCTTTACGGAGTCCAGAAGTTGTTAATGAATTACCTCAAGAGACTTCATCCTTTAATAAGGTCTCTGATCATCACACTAATTCAGAATGGATTGATTCTAAAATCCAACCAGCAGACACTGATGTCGGTCTAGAGTGGAGTGATGTTAAACAAAATACCACCGCAGTTGAGAACTGGACGGATAGTAGTCAGCTGACAGAGGCAGCTGATGTCACTAAACAACTCACAGCTGATAGTCAGAGTGCTCAAGTTACGCAAGTCCAGGAATGGAGTGATCAGCCTTCCCAACCTCTTGAACATCATGTTGACCCAAATGATGCTGTCGATGTTGAGAACTGGGAGGATAGTAGTAAGCTAACGGGGATTGCTGTAAACAGTCAGGAAGCTAACGTCACACAACCTGATGAGGTTCCAGAGTGGAAAGAAATTGAACAACAACGTTCCTCTGGTGATCTTAACATTGGAAATCAATTAACTGAATCAAATGATGTTACTAATTAGGAATCACCTGATGAAGACATTCTACCAAACTTAATCAAAAGTAGGAGGTCGTTCCCTTGCCTTTCTTTTCGGATTGTCCTTCTTGGGAGCAGACAATAACAAAATGCGCTTGTTTTGTTTCTTTGTTTCTTTCTTTCTAATTTTCAGATTTCCCTTCTTTTTTTTTGTGCGAAGACAACAAGATATCTGCAAACACCTCCCCCTTGCTGTTGTTTTTCGTTGAAATTATATTACGAAAAGTCATGCGAAATGATAAAAAATATTTCTTTCCCCTTATTAAAATAATTCTGTTGTCAAGTAAAAAGGATAAACCCCCCTGGTCATATCCACTCGGAAGATAGTCACTTCATTCATTAGAGGATGGCTGTCACCTGCAGTATTAACAAAAACTGCTTGGGTGTTGATGCAAGCCGATTCTTTTTTTTTCTTCTTTTTTCGCAATGTGTAAATCAGCTGACACTATCGCTGTGGTAACGTGTGTGTTGATCGTTGGTAACGAACATATCAACGATCATACAGAGCGACTGTCTTTCGGCTGATTATTATTATTTCTTTTCCCATTGTCTTTTTTAAATACATGGTTGTTCCGAGTTCTTAGTTTAAAAATTCCACAAGAGCTACTCCGGTTCTCTGTGAGTGTCCTTCAACTACTACTTGGCGGCATGTTAGACTCGTTAACTAACTAAAATGTGATAAAGCTAGCGATTAGGCATCACCGATTTTTGAGAATCTTTTCTTTTTTTTTCGGATAAAAATAGGAAACGGAAGATCGGTTCTTTTTTTTTTTTTTTTTTTTTGTAAAATAGTTTTTTAAAAAAAAAAAAGAATGAGTAGTCGAGCAGGTCAGTTATTTTTTGGTTTTTTCGAGAAATTTTTTTTTTTTCGTTTTTGTTATCCTGTTTTTTATTGAAATATTAAAATTTTGTTTTATTTTAATGGAATCTCTTCGGTCTTATTGTTGACAGGTTCAAATCAACAGATAACTCAACCCGCACGTCTTAGTCAATTCACTTCACAAGCGACAGGTTGGGTGATCTTCATAAAAAGAAAATGGCATCTGACGCAGCAGCCGAGCAACGATCTACTTTTTCTGATGCCTTTAATGAATCTGCCCCATCACCCTTTGCTACTTTACCAACTGGTGGCAATGCAACTCTACTTGCAGTAATGAAAGCCTCTTCAATACTGCGATGTGCTACTCAAAGAGAATCACTAAGAGAATATCAGGAGGAGGATTTGTTTAAACGATCGGCAAAGAGATCGGCTTTACGTAAGATGAGTGCTAAGATATTAAAAGACACTGATAAGAGTGTGGAAAGTTCTATATCCTTATCAAAAGATGAAAAGTTGATTCAAGCTTTAAAACGAGAAAAGACATCAACAACAGCATTGCGTGCTAAGATAACCCTCCTTGAAAATCAGCTACGACAGAAAACAGAATTAGCTGTAATGCTTCAAACAAGTATAGATGAAGGATACAAGACTACATTAATTAGAAGGAAATCATCCGTTAATCTCAAAGATGTTGAGAATGAAAACAGTAATGACTTCCTAATAATTGGACTTGCAAACCAACTTCAAATAATTTCAGAATTAAAAGAGGAAATTGAAACTGTTCGGGAAGCTCTGAACACTGTTCCTTTGATATGCGGAGACGTCATTCAACGATGTCAAGATTTTATTAAAAACATGTCTGCTGCTAAGGTTTCGAAATTCAGTAATCCGACACCCACACCTACACCCGCACCAACATCTGTTGTTGTTATGAAAAGTAACATTTCTACACAAACACATTTATCAAAGACTCAGGAAAAGAGTGTTCTCACAGAACCAACACCAACAAGAGATCAATCATGGCAGGCTGACCTTCTTCAATCTGGTGAAGTAAGAATTCAAAAAGTAGTTGAGAAGGTTCCTCAATATATTGAAAAGCCTGCTGTCATAACTGAGGAAGTTGATACTCAAACAGAATCAGTGGAGGAACCTGAGGAAGTGGAACCTCAGAAAATAGAAATTCCAAAACCGATCATAATTCGACCGAGAGAAGTACCCAAGACTGATGTCGCAGTACAAACACTTGCTGTGAAGGAAAAGATTGTTGAGGTAATAAAGATCGTTCAGCAGCAGGTTGCTCCAAAAAAGCCATCCATAACCGCACCTCCAAAACCGGCAACAATATCAGAACGATCTCCACAACCTCCGGTACAAAAACCATCACCTCCCCCTGAACCCCAACGGAAAAAAAATCGCCAAACCGAGCCAATAAAAAAAAAGAATAAACCTAACTACAAGTCAGTCTTTAAGGTGTACTGTTTCGCGTGTGGTGGAGGTCCTTTCAGAGGTCTTGGTGCGTGTCCGAATGAAGATTGTAGGAATCCACTTTATTATGGAACACAAGCAGCTGCTGCAACAAAAACTAGTTTAATAAAAGCAGAAGTAAAAAGAGAATGGACTGCGAGAATAGAACAAGTTGCTGCCTGGCAGATGAGCGATAATTTATTATCATCTTCAAGACATTTTGAAACTTGTGAGTTTAGTGGAGAATTGCCTTCTGTAGTGTCGGAGGTGGAAGCGCCTCTTCCGAAGTTATTTTATCAAAAAAAGGAACCTTCTGTACCTTATCACTTCACGTTATCTCGTCACGTCATGCAAACAAAAAAGACTGAGCAGCACTGGACTGCTGGTCTTGTACTTCCTTCTGGGGTTTCTGAATCAAAATTAAATTTATGTAATGAACATCTGGTCGAAGGAAATGCTACCGGTCGGTGTAAGAATTACTTTTCGCCATCTCGAAAGTCGTCACCAAATAATCGAATCAACAGACAATCGATACCTCAAGAGAGATACACAACTTGTGGGGAAAGGAACTTTATTGATCATGTGTGTACTCTCTTTACTCCTCGTCCAAAAGAGAAGCCACCCGAAGTTGCAAATGTTCGCTCCTCTCCTCTTCCTTTGCTGATGTAATTGTTATAAAATAGTTACTTTTTCTTATTCAATCATCCTACGAGAAGAAGTTATATTAGTTTTCGATAACTAGCTAAATGACTTTTCTTTTTCTTTTTCTCCCTCGAATTTCACTTACACCCTTTTGTGTCTTTTTTTTCAGCCTCAAAGCATTTTTTTTTAAACTCTCTGAGACTCGGACATTTCGTCAAACGCAAGAATTCGGTTTTCTTTTTTTTGTTTGTTTGTTCTTCCTGTTGCCTGCCATGGGTCACTCATGCTTTCTAGCATTAGAGAGGTCTGGTCGGTGACATGTGATATTTTGATTGAAAATTGGTGATAAAGAAAAGTTAACATCGTTTATTATTCAGAGATAAAGGGAAATAAACGATAAGATTGTGTAGTACGTTGTGTGCGTACTTAAAGTCACGTTCTGTTACTTCAGTCACCCCCTTAAACACAAGATGGTGGTCCCTCATTTGCCAAAACGAGAACCGAAAGACTTTTATAAAATATTAGGTGTGAGTGTGAAGGCGACAACTGAAGAGATCAGGTCAGCCTACCGGAAAAGAGCGAGAGAATGTCACCCAGACAAGAACAAAGAAGATGGTGCGGAGCTGAGATTTAAAGAATTAGTATCTGCACACGAGATATTAAGCAATAAGGAAAAAAGAAAAGAACACGATCTACTGAGAGGTGTCTGGGAACGAAGAGAGCGAAGACTCGATCCATCAAAGGATTCATTCAGAACAAGTTTCAATGTCAAAGACCACAACACTGAAGTAACTCAAGCAGCTTATGATGAACTGCACCACGCCAGACAATGTCGTGCAGACTTACTTAAGAAGCGCAGGGAAGGCCGTAGCACTTCCACTGCCAGTCTCACACCAGAACAACGGGAATTCTGGAAAACAAGAACAGCGGAGCTTGCCAGGAAAAAAAAAGTTGACGAGTCTCGCAAAAAGGTAACCGAAACCACGGAGAAAACAGTCAAAGCTGAGCGCAAGAAACAAGTTCAAAAGGCTTCCGAGGCTCGTAAAAAAGCTGCGTCTCGGGCAGCTAGAGTGCAGTCTGTCTCTCCACTAAGACCTCCTACGAAACCAATATTCCCGACTAATGGGTCAGGGTGGAGATCGTTTTCAAACTTAAGTCTTCCACCCACATACGTCAAGTGTTTGTAGTATTGAATTTGGTAGTTTTGCAAATGATTTTTGTTACTTTCAGTTTCGTTATCAAAGCAGCAGGTTCTATCGAGACTGAAGAAGTCACAACACAAACAGTGCCGTGATTGTTGTTTACACGTCGATGTGTTGTCTCCGAAAGTTGTTATTTTGATGTCATGTTTTCTGATATCGGATCGGACGTCCAACTGGAAATTAGACCGTTGGGACAATAAAATTATGCGGAGACACATTTTTTGGCTGCTTTAGTGGCAGGTTAACAGTTGGCTGGAGGGATACCATGTTGTTGTTTAATTGCTTGCATTTGGTATTTCTATTTTTTTTTATCTTCCCTTCTCTTTGTTTAGAATTATTATTATTTCCCCTATTTTCTCAACCTCTTCAACAAATACTTTCCTCTATTAGACTGAGAAAGCTTAATCTTCTGTCACTACTTCAGTTTAACTTTATTACTTATTTTTAGTATCATAACGTATATTACTGTTTCTGCATTATCACCCCCCTTTCCTGTTTTCGAACTAGCATTATAAGCTAACTCATGTTTTTTAAAAAAAGGGGATTATTTATTAATTGACAAAAAGTAATTAAAAAAGGTGAAAAAAAACCTACACTCTGACGGATCACATTATACCTCTGGGACTCACTACTATTTTTAGTAATTTAATAGCACGATTCTGTACTGCACTGAATGACAACACGAAAACAAGATATGTGCGTTATTATCTGCGAGTGTTTACCAATTCTAACATTACATTTAGTCAACGTGTATCATAATTAACTTTTATTTTAGTTAACTCTGGCACTTCAACGTTTCGAACACCCCCTCCCTCCTCCCTTATATTATATTAAACTGAGATAATTAGTTTTTTAATAAATAAAGCAGATTGTTATTGCTCTCAAAAAAAGATAAATAAAAAGAAGAAAAGTAAATTTCCCCCTTTTTTTTTTTTCCCCATTCCTATTTCAGAAGAAAACTGTTGGTAGTGAAGACTCTCTTTTGGCGAAAAAAAATATTGAGCTTACGTTTTCTTAGTAAGCTTGAAATCCCTTCATTGAATCTTGTAGACTTGTGATGATATTCTTTAATCTCAATGCAACAAGTAAATCGAGAGAACTACTTCTTCAAATTAAGTTGTTAACCATAACCTTGTTAATTAAAAACCCCTTTGGTGCGAACGGGAACTGGTCCTCCCTTTACTCCTCTAATCTCTTCATCAAATGGGGGGTACTGTACATGTATCTGACCATTGTAATTTTTTCTATCCTTTAAAAAAAAAAAAAAAGATATTGGTTAAAAAGTAAAATTTCAATTTTCGATCACTCTTGTGAGGTAATTACTAATTTTCAGGGAAAAGCAGAAGAAAAAAAAAAAACATGTTTAGTAAAGTTCTTATTGCCAGTCTGTTGTCGACTGCGTACTCGCTCAATGCGACTGTTGATTGCAAAGCAGCTAAAATGTATAAAGACAAAGCTGGATGTATTCCCCAACGATGTGGGAGTTTCAGCGTAGAAGGCTTCCTTAGTGTGTCTGAGCAAGAGAGTCTAAAGTCTATGGCAGAAAAGACATTTAGTCTCGGAGTGCAAGATGGAGCGGCATCTATATTTGATCCTCATCAGTGTATTTTATCACATCGAGATCAGTTTATTGATTATAAACAAAAAATATCAAATCTTCGTCAACGAAGAGTAGGCTCCGATAGATTTATAACAAAACATGAATTAGAAACTTACAAATCCATAGCAACCCGTTTACGTAAGACAATCGCTGATGAATTTAATCATAATGAGGAAGACCTGTATCTGGCTTCACCAACATTCTTTTCAAGACTGACAGCAAAAGAACCCAGAAACGAACACGATGAATATTGGCATGAGCACATCGACACCCAGCAGTACGGTTCTTTTGCATTTACTACACTTCTCTACTTGTCAACTCAAGAAACTGATTTCACTGGTGGATCGCTTGTTATAAATGGAAATCCAATTCATCCAATCGCAGGATCAATGGTTGGGTTCACAAGTGGTCAAGAGAATCCACATCATGTTGATAAACTCTCTTCAGGTATTAGATTCGCTATCACTACAGCATTCACATGTCAGGGTCCTCCTGTTGGTATTCCACTTCAGTCATTCTTAGACACTACTCCAACCTTTGATGAAGAAACCGACAAACCCATCGGAGAAGATGAAGAAGAAGGATAATAAACACTAACGGTACGATCACCACATTGATTGAGGTGGGATGTTGAATGTATTTAGTTCTTACCGATAATCGATCGATATTAAAAAACAACAAGACGCAAAGTGATCCATCTTTTTTTGAAATTTTTTTTTCCTCACCCAGCGAGTCATAAAAATGCAAAAACCCAATAGTGTGATTTTCATCACAACAAGAACGTGGGATTGTTATTAATTTCTAAAAGCATACTTTTCAACTCAGTAATCTAAATCATAAAAATGGGAGTAGAGTATGAGAAGTTCACGATGGAACAGGTTGCTGCTGACTCAGATCTAATGGTTTGGGGAGGATGGGTGATCAACGTAAAGAAATTTAAAGATGATCATCCTGGAGGTTCGCAATACATCACAAACTGGGCAGGAAGAGACATTACGGAAATATTTTCAGCCGAAAGCCCCCACAGGCACAGCAGCTACGCAGAAAAGGTTCTCGACTCTCTCAAGGTCGGTACCGTCATCGGTCAAGAATTATCAAAGAAGGAAGCTATTAAGTACAGCGGATTAGTTGATGTTGATGAGCCGTTTCTATTTCAAGTTTCTGATCTTGGAGCAGCCTACCACGGATGGATGGCGTCCCAACCTGTTGTTACGAAATTAACAATCTTTCCTTACCCAATAATTGAAGCTTTGTCTAGATACCCTTGGTGGTGGATTTGGGTTATTATTCCTCCTATTGTATTCTATGGGTTATACAACGCTTTTTGTAATGGTGTCAGTACTTTGGAAATGACGGCTTTCTTCTCTGCAGGTGTAGCTACTTGGGTATGCATGGAGTACCTTCTGCATAGACTTGTATTTCATATCGTTGCCGACAGTGCTGGATGGAATTTATTCCATTTCTTTGCTCATGGTCTTCATCACTTAACTCCTCATGATCCAACGAGATTAACATTTCCACCTCCATTCACTCTTGCGTTGGCTGTAATCTTTTGGAATTTGTTTAAGGTGGCTTGCTTTGGTCATTTTGGATTTGCGGCTTTGTTTTCTGGATTTGTTACTGGGTACATTGCGTATGATACGACTCACTTTTTATACCACCACACTGACTGTAGTCGTTATGGTTCATTTGTGTTCCCAAGATTCTTCAGCAGTTACTTGAAATTCATGAAATCCCATCACAACACTCATCACTTCTTAAACGATGATTGTAATTTTGGTGTCAGCAACCCGGTTCTTGATTTCGTATTTGGTACCTACATGTCAAAGGGTGAGGTATGTAAAGTTTTATATTTTTTTAATCATTTAAGTTGTTACTATTCTCATGATAACATAAATCCAACAGGCTGAACGCCAGCGGGAACTGAAGGCTAGTAAAGTCCAATAAGTAACATAACTATTAGAGGCGTTGGTAGGTGAACAGGTTATCAGCTTGAGGCGAGTGCGATACTGTGGGGTGCGTCGCGGATAACGAACACACTCACGGTAGACACGCATGTCGTGCTACGCACTTCACCTCATGGAGTGCTCAGAACATTTATTTTCAATTTAAAACTGTCAATTGTGATCAACTGTTGTCAGTGGATGAAAACTATTGCAAAATACTCAAGAGCAGCTTACAATAATCTCGTTAGGCTGCTGAAATGAGCATCTCACGAGAAGTGGTTTCTGCAATCGTGAAACTCGACCTTCAGGAACGAAAACATTTCAAATTTGTACCTTGTTTTCAAAAAAAAGAAAAGAAAAAAAAAAAAGATATCCCTCCAATTTCCCCCTTTTTTTTTTTGTTGTTCCTCATCTTTCCTTCATCTGTCTTCTTCATTTCGAGCATTCGCTGGAAGGGAGTCTTGTCAGAAGTAGCAAAACAAATAACTGATTCGACGTTGTTGATGTTTCTCTCACTTGGTTTGTTCAACGCAAAAATGATAAACTGAATTTCAAGAATGAATGATTCCGATGGATGTCTCTCGTGCGAATGAAAAAGTTTTACTTGTGTCTCACAAGTATAGTGTAGAATTTGCATGAGATTTTATCCTTTTCCCTTTTTTTGTTTTTACGCAGTCTGATTGGGGAAAAAAAAAGCTAACGCGAAAAAAAACCATTGGAACAGACAAAAAAAAAACTAAGAACATTAATAGCAAAGTAAATTTTCTTTTTTTTGGCTATCAGCCCAATTTTCCCCCTGATTTTATGCATGCATACAGAGCAGTGAAACACACGTCGTCGCCTTGCCTTTTTTTTGTTGCAGGTTTGTTCTTCACTTTGTGTGTGTGGTTCTTGTTGTAATTTGTTCTGTCTGCTGTCTTTGACATTGCAGGCATCGCATCTGATGAGATTTGGTGGTGGATTTGAATTGAGAAGAACTTCCGCTTGTTAGCAAAGTTGTTTCTTGATTTCAAAAGGAAAGGGGGGAAATTAAATGAGAGCGCCGTGTATCAATTACCCTCTCTTCAGGTTCTGTCCTTAGTGTTGGTCACCTTTCTTTGTTTCGTATCCATCGTTCTTGCTGCAAAATGCGAGCTGCATATGCGGGGCTCACTTCCAACACAGAATGTCTTTTTTTTTTTTTTTTTTTCCGTCTAAAAAGTATTCCTCAGCTCATTCTTCTTTTTAAATTTTCTCCCCCCAATTCACCTTTTTAAGTGTTTTTGCTGTTTGCACATCCCTTGTTGCTGAGCCTTGTGCACACGTGGGAAACGTGTGACTTTTGGTAGTTATTAACATCTGAAATTACTTGACAGGGTGATGAGTCTGAGAGCCCACAAGGGTACAGTTCTGGATCCTGCAAGGAGGCAAGCTGCCTCAAATCTACTGGTTGTTTTATCGTAGGTCAACATCTCTCTTCTTGTACCTGAACAAACCTTGCTAAGAGAGATGGACTGAAATTCTTTTTCTTTCTCTTTTTGTTGGAAGCGCCGGACACTTTGAGTTCCTCCAACGCTATTTAAAGCACACGACCTATTCACAATCTCTAATTATTATGAACCAAATTATCTTTGAAAATTTTGGTGTTACTCATGCTATTCGGGAGTGATTCGTGTTCCCAAACACGTTTGTGTGAACATAAGTTTTGTACAATCAAAATGCTACAAAAGAATCCACACGAGTTGCTTCATTGCACTGGACACGTGTCATTCTTCTAGGCTTTTTAACCTTCTTTTCTTTTTTTTGAATAAATTTATATGAAGTAATAGTTAGAATGTATGAATGTTGGAATCTGAAAATCGTGTTTCTAGCTCACAGTCTGACCGGATTTCGGTTTTTGTGTATAAACAAAAGCAAATTAGTGTTCCCTACTAACTAACATACTGGCTTCCCACGACTTGAGTAGGAGGGGCCTGACACGGCAGTGTCCCCCTTACTTTCTTCGCTGAAGAGGGAAATGGCCACGATTTATTGATTGATTGAATATTTGTAGTACTGATTAACTTCCCACGACTGATAACGAAGTTATTTGCACGGCTAATTATTTTTTTTCCTAATTTTAACCCATAACCAACGATTTGGAAGATCTGTTTTACCTTGTGATCGATTTTTTCGCAAGCTAGCCTACCGTAAGTTTTTGACGTTTTCAGCACAATAAAGCAAAAGAAAAAAAAATAACAAAAAAAAAAAAATAAACTAGTATGCAAAGAAAATTAAAAATGGAAAAAAAATTAAAAAAAAACATGAAGTGAAAACAAAAAAAACATAACTACGCACGAGTGATGATAAGAGGAAAGAAAAAAAAAATATAGCCCAGGGCGTAAATAGACTGTTTGGTGAAAGAAATAAAAGTATCCCCTTCCCACCACCACAACCACGAATAAGAAAAAACTGAAGCAAACAGCAGACGAAAAAAACATTGAGGGAAGCGGATTCTGTGTGTCTTAGTAGTACTTATCAGAGGAAGAAAAAAAACGTAAATTTAGATTGAACAAATGCAGTTAAATCTTTGAACGGAGGGTGAGGGAGGAAACGTCGGCATATCCCGGCGATATAATTTCACTTTTTTTTCTTCTTTTTTTTTCTTTTAAATTCCCCCCCCTCCACTATTTGTCTTCCCGTCACTACTATGAATGTCTTCTGTTCCGCAAGCTGTTAGTTGGGTAGTACTTCGGGATACTTCTTCTGCACAGAATAAATTGCAATACCGTATACTGAATACAGAACATATATTTTTACCTCTTCGCAGAGTTAGCAACGACAAAGGTGTGAAGTAACAAAAGTTAAAAAGTGAAGTTGGCCGATTTTCCCCCACTTTTTTTCTTCCCGTCACCACTTTGAATCTTTTCTGCTTCGCAGGCACTGTTAGTTCGGTAGTATTAGGGATACTTCTTGCACAGATTAAATTGCAATACTATTTGCTGAATACCAATTCTTTTTCCTCTTCGCAGAATTTAAAAGAAGTGATAGCTGTCGTGAGCCATTAAAAGAAACGTGAACGCTAAAGCGCCCAGCAGCAACATCACAATATGCCAGATGACGACTCTGATTGGATTCGATGCATCACTCCGAGTGAGTTAGCAGGAGGGGTTCGAACTTCACAACAAACAGCATATTTCACATTACCGAATGGAGTCAGATGTTTATATCTTGAAGACAACAGTGAAGAGATGGCAACAGTTGCTGTGACAATTGGAGTTGGATACTTTGATAATCCTGGTAATATACAAGGACTAGCAGCATTGGTTGAAAAGATGATTGTTTTAGGGAGTACCAGATACCCAACTGCTGGAGACCTTGAGGAAACGTGTGTCGCTCAAGGAGGTGAATTCGAACTAAAAACTGAAGGAGAAACAACAACAATAACAGCAACAGCACCAATGGGAGCTCTGAGAGAAATCTTCGACAGAATCGCTGATATGATATGTGAACCGTTGCTGCCACACTCGGCTGTTGCGAACCAAATTTCTGTGATCGATTCTCAACACGAAGACACACTTTGTAATCTTGACAACGCAATTAAACAATTAATAAGAGACATGGCGCACTCATCACATCCCCTTCACGGGTTTGCTACTGGAAACAAACTAACGCTTGGATCGATCCCAAACATAGTTGATGCTGTGACAGAATGGATATTTCGTTATTATGTTGCTCAGAATGTAACTGTGTGCGTATCGATACCCGATTCGAATGCTTTACAACCAGAAGAATTGGAAGCTTTACTGGTTGAGACTTTTGCAAGACTTCGTCAAGGAGTTGCATGCCAACGAGAAATCAGTCAGACACCATCCTTTCCAGAGCAACTACTAAAGACTTGGGTAAAGGTGATTCCACCACCAGAAACCAACTCACAGACTGGAATATTAAAACTTATATTCCCAATCTCTATCGGGTTCATGTCGTACCGTTCTCAAGCTTTAACATACGTATCTCACTTTCTTGGCGCCAATGCTTCTGGGTCAATGCTCTCAAAACTAATAGAAAGCGGAAAAGCAACAAGCGGGAAAGCAACATGTGATTTCCAAGGAAGTAGTTGGTCGATATTTTCTATCACTATAAACCTAACAGAACAAGGTCGGTCTTTACTTGATGATGTTGTTGTTAAAATTTTACAAGGGATTTACGTGATAAAAGCTCACGCTCTTGACACAACGGTATGGGGGTCAGTTTCAAAATTAGTAGTCAGACACTTAGCTTTATCTGAAACAGCAGTATATGCTGGGGATGTCTCAAAGAGAATGTTGTACGCAAAACCAGAACACTTACTAATAGCGGGTAGAGTTTTTGTTGAGTACGTTGCAGCTGATATAACTTCTGTTATAGAATCGTTGTCACCTGCAAACATGATTGGTATTCACATTGGTAATCATACTCAACGTGATTGTCCTTTACAATCAGCGTGGGGATACTCTCTTCGTTATAATGCTCTTCGAATGCCTGATTCATTAATTATGATGTGGTGTGATAAAATATTCCCTCTCGACTCAAATATGAAACTACCACTAGTTCCAAGAATCGAATGGATTCCAACCCCAAGTGAACTACATAAATCAACAACATGTACTTATGAAGGAAGAACAACTATTGGAACATATCCATCACCTCCAACAACAGTGTATTCCGAATCAGTTTTAAATAGCAGGGAAGGTCTTCTTAGTATTTCTTTACTGTTTCCAATATGTATGGTGTCACCTCTTCATGCTGCAGCATTACTGTTGTTCTCTGTTATTCTCGACCATAAGATGACAGAATTCATAAAAGAAGCAGACTTTCACAGACTGACTGTTTCCATTGAAGTTCCTAAAACATCGCAGTGCAGGTTGCAAATTACTTTGCATGGCTCAGGATCAACGATGTCATCATTTGTGAAAGACACATTAAATGAAATATTAATCATCCTAAAAGAATGGTGTTACAGTACTCAGTTAGTCTCTCCTGAAGTCTTTTTAAAATGCAGGACGGAATCAGCAACACAAGTCATGATGCAATCAAATCGTAATCCAGTGATTCAGGCTCGTCGTTTTGCTGCTTCTTTATTAGAGCCTGAGGCAATGCATAGTATTAGTGCTTTAGTTCAAGGACTGAGTGAGCTATCGTTGGAAGATTTAATTTTCTTATATCCAACAGTGTTGTTAACACCCGCAGCAGTTACTGCAACGTTGTCTGGTTCGTTTAGTCGAAATCAAGAAACTGCTTTGAGTAGATTCATATTGGAAGATTTTGTTCTAAGTCTTCGTAAACACATTCCTCCTAATTGTTTACTAGCACATGGTGGATCTTCAATGGTCGGGTGTATTAGTAACTTGTCGGGTACTTCAACAAAATCTGACAATACAGCTGTTCGACTCACTCCGACTATGTTCGATTCCTTTCTTGTTGTTGACTCTCAAAATACTGAAGAAGACGAATCACAACCACAACCATGTGGTGTTACCATTGAGCTTTGCTTCTTACCAACATCATGGCATGACATAACTCTTTGTGTTGCTACTTCCGTGTTGTCTTGCATTATTCACAATGAACTTCAAAAATGGACCCACAACATTGACCCCTCTATTGAATCAGGATGCAGCTACGAAGCATTCTCTTCCGTATGTATTTATTAAACTGTTAGTGAGATTGAGATTCCTGTCATCGGTAATAAAGGCTGTCGCATGTTTTAAGCTTTAATAATAAAAATCCAAACAGTGCACTAGTTGTGTTGTGTATGCTTCCTCTTCTACGATAGAACCCCTGGATTTGTTGTGTATGTTGCAGTGCTTCGTGAAAGGAGTTCCTCGAAACCTATCAAAAGAAATGGTGAGTTGTGGTATCACAACGGACGTTTATCGGAGGCAAACTGAGGGACGAGGTCGAGCTTGGGAAGGACAAAGTAGAACTGATAAATCCCTAGCACCGTGGGGTATTCTACAGGACATTATTCAAGGTGGGAAGCTAACTGGATTTGCTAAAACATCATTCGGGGAAGTTGGGGAAGTGATAAGTCGCACTAGTGTTGCGGAGATGAGGGATCACATTTCTAGATTGATGTTATTAGTTTCTAATCATAGTGAGAAACAATCATATTCTATTTCTTCTATTGCTCCTGGTAGATGGAGAAGTTCAACTCTAGACTGGTACGATGGACAAATAGCAGCACCTCTCTACCCTCCAAACATCACACCGGCAACCAGCTCATTACATTCAGTTGGTCTTACAGCTGTTACTGTTTCTGCATCTTCACAAGTTCCTGTTTCAGTCCCATCATTTTCGTGTTACTTGGTAGCGTCTCCTGCAGCATTTGCAAGCTCGTGTAAGTAACGTGTAAGTAGTGATAAATTATAGACTTGTTCTGATTGCAGACATGTATTTGTATTGTAGATTTCGTTTGTTATTTGTTGTTATTGTTTTCTTCAATACATTTACACATTACAGAACAAGACATGAACAATGAACAAAAACAAGGAACTTGGTACCGCAAACGAGGATAACTCAACCTGTACTTTTATTGATTTCGCAATGCTGTATGAAAACGAGTGATGCAAAGTAACTAAAATATTGATTCCAGTGCATGTGTCGTGTTGCGTTATCTTATCTCCCCAATACAGGCTTCTCAACAAACAGAGGAAGAATTAAAAGAAACAAGCAAATATGATTGAGGGGGCACATTCTCGCATCAGGTCCCTGTGGTCTGTGGTTGCTAAAAGTTTACTCACACACTTACCGTCGTCAGAAGTGCAAACATTTGGCTCCTCGCAGTGTCCGCGGAATTTGCAAACATCTAAGCAACATGTGCTCCCCAACATGTGCTAGCCTCAAGCATATGAAAGATAGTAACGATTTGAGTATTCCTTTTGGAAATAATAATGAAGAACTGATTAATAGCCTTTGGAAGTTGGTTTTCACTTCATGATAGCTGTTGTGTACGTTCATATTATTTCAATTGTAAGAATCTATCTTGTTAGGTTCCCCTGGCTCTCTAGATTTCCTTTCTCAACACACAAAATGATAGGTTGTCTCTGGAACGCTAAATTAACTTTTATGTATATTTATTTTTGTGTGTAAGTAAGTGGTGGTTGGAGCCTGCTATTGAATGACAGATCCAATTGTTCCTTTTCTGATGCGTACCAGAGTAGAATCAAATTAAGCCCGTAAATTTAGCCCGTCTCTCTGTACCTACAATTTAAGCAGTTTGACGGGCATGCTCAGTTCTGTAGCACGCGCTAATCTAGGTAAGCATTTTTCTTTCCGTCACGTGACTTGGCAATAATACGTTTCCGCGACGTCTAGGTACAATGACAGACAATCAATGAAAAAGATGGCGTCCCTCAAAAGTTGCGGAAAGAGAAGCTTCTGAGACACCAATCGCCACAGTAAGTACTACAAGAAAGCCCTGGCGATAACCTTTCTAGTCTAAACCCCAATCTGAGTTCCCAAGGCTCAGCTATGGTCCATAATTGATCACTTGCCATTAAATGGCATGATGATCATGCCATAGAGTGGTGAGGGGACTACTAACTGAAGCATGTACACAAAACCAGTTCGTGGATTCCCTCAGGACCATCATTAAACGTGGCCAAAAGTCACTTTTTTTTTTTTCAGTCAGCTTTTTTTTCACTTCCTGAAAAAAAAATTTTTTTAAACAACAATGGACAAAACAAGGCAGTTGCATCCAGGCATGTAACCAAATTTTTTGTAAACAGAGAAACACCAGATCCCTCGGCATCCTCGAGAACCTACGGAACTGCGGTATGAAAGTACATCTTCAATTCATCCCTTCTCACATGGGGATAGAAGCACACGACGAAGTTGATGAACTTGCTAAGAAATCGGCTCACAACAGATACCTCCCTCAAATCCCAATCCGAGGATCCTTCTTCTATCACAAATCCCGAGTGAGGAGGGGGATCACGAAGGACATTTGGAACAGAATTGGTTACACTTGCTATAAAAACACCGTCAAAGGTGCCGCGATAAAATATCCTCCCGACATGAAAAGGAGCGATGAAATCAGAATTGCGAATTTTAGAACGGGGTGTCATCCACTGATGCAAAACTGGCGGAAAGCCATCATATGTCCATTCTGCCATAGCGCTCCATCCAACCAACTCCACCTACTCGTAGGCTGTCCATCACAGAAACTCGATGCAGCCAGATATGAAATCCTTGGCTTTTCTACATCGACAGGCAAATGGGACCGATCAAGTGATCTAATCCTCATCAACGGCATTCCTGCCAGTCTTGGCTCAATCTTTGCCACCAGCTGGCTTCCTTCAGTAGCGATGTTGATCAGGTGGATGGAACAAGCATCCAACCTGAGACTTTGGAATTGTGTAGGTGACACGTAGTCGCCATTTAAGTGTTTTATCAATATTTAGTATTTTCATCATTATCAATCATCTCCTGGTTGGGTAACTGCACATCACCTTCGGTGTTGTCTCAGTGTCCCTTCCAATACTCCTTTCTCCTTCTTCTCCTATTCTCCTTATAAATTTCTCTTGAGGGCAGGCCTTCGGGCTGTTCAAGTGGTCTTTGACCACCGCTCTAGTTATATGCTCGATTCTTTGTTTTTCCTTATCGATGGTAGGAATGGTAACCGAATTAGCTTCATGTGTCCAATTTCAAGGACGCGTGACCATCTATTTTTCCGTTGCCGCTCTTCTTACGTCCTCAGGCGGAGCCTACCTATGTTTCCCGTGTTTTCCAATTTGTCAGACTTAAACCAAAAGAAAGTATAAAAGAAAGACAAAACAAAGAAGTGAAAAGAACAAAAACAAAGAGTCTGGAAGCACAGACGAGTGTAACCAAAAAAAAAAAATTTTTTATTTTAGACCTCTCGTAGCTCAATTGGTAGAGCGCGCGACTGTAGAACCACTGATATCGCGCGGTCGCTGGTTCGATTCCGGCCGAGAGGATTTTTTTTTTTTGAATTTTTTTTTTCATTAACAAAAACCCCAAGATGGTAATCTCCAGTGCAAAATCGGTAGCATAGATACAAAATGGGTCCGTTGCGGCTTTTGTATCCCATTCTTTCAGCAGCACGGAATACGAATATGCAGCTCTCGGTGTTATGTGCAGGTTCGGAATTTTTCGATATCGTAATAAGTGCCACCGAAGAGTCTCTTGTTTCGGACATAATAAAGATGGTTGCGGAAGAGTGGGGTGTTAATGATGAAGTGCATATAGAGCTCTCTTACAACTCGGAAATGCTACCAGCCACAACTCGATTGGTATCGCACGGGGTGGTAGCTGAGTCACAGTTGACTGCTTGTATGGTTCGGATTTTTGGGAAGAGTTGGTTCAGAGAAGCAGACACCAGAGAGAAACTACTACTTTACGAGCAAAGCGGAGATAAAGTGCTTCGCTTAGACACACCAACATTCGCAATTGAAAACCGCATTGAATTTGACGCGGAGTTACTCCCTGTGGATATTTTGAATGTCTCTTTCGTAATACATAAAAGTCCTTCTTCTATTACAGAGGTATCGAAGGATTTCTTTGCAAAGTCTTCTGTGACCTCAATAAACTTATCAAGTTTTAGCACTGTCACATCTATTGGTGATGGGTTCTTGTGTGAGTGTGAATCGGTTACTGAGATCAACATTTCAGGATTACGCAATGTGATAAACATAGGAGACGACTTCATAAGAAGATGTACTGTTTTAGAACAGATTGACTTGTCTTCTCTAATAGAAGTAAAACATTTAGGAAATGGTTTCTTGTGTGAGTGTGAGTTGTTAAGGTCCATCTCCAATGATGGAGGTTTAAAAAAAGTAGAAACAATCGGCTCTGATTATCTTAGAGCATGTAAGTCTTTAGAGTCTGTCGATATTTCTTGTTTTGAAATTGTAACAGAGATTGGACATCATTGCATGTATCAGTGTGAGGATTTGAAGTTTCTTACAAAAGAAAATGGGTTTAAGGAACTGAAGAAGGTAGGATCTCATTTATTGATGGGATGCCAGCCATTAGTTATAACGTAGATGAGTATAATGAAATGTTGTTGTTTTGTGTGTTACTATTATATTTACTGTTTTATTTCTTCAGATCCCAAGTAAATTAAAATGCTCGCATTCTCAAAAGTTGCTAGACGCTGGAGAAACTGGAGTGCGTTTGTTGAGTCCTACAAAGCGCACGTTGATGAGAGATCTGAAATTGGGCTTCCACCACTTCCATTGAATGCCACTCAGGTAAAGGAGTTGGTTGAAGTAATGAACGAACCATCAAACACTGAAGGAGTTACTGAAATCCAGAGCCTCATCAGAGAAAGAGTACCAGCAGGTGTCGATGATGCTGCAAGACACAAGGCATCATACCTCACTGAGGTCGCAAATGGCAGCGACAACAAGTATTTCACCAGGGAGGAAGCAACTGAGATCTTGGGTCAGATGCAGGGAGGATACAACGTCGATCCTCTTATCAAGTTGTTGGACGATGAGAAGCTTGGACCTGTTGCCGCTGAAGCATTGAAGCACACCATTCTGGTTTTCGACGCCTTCCACGACATTACTGAGAAAGCAAAGACCAACGAACTCGCTAAGTCAGTCCTTCAGTCATGGGCTGACGCTGAGTGGTTCACAGCCCGTCCAGATGTTAAGGATGGTAAGTACACCGTATTCAAGGTTTCTGGTGAGACCAACACTGATGACTTGTCCCCTGCTCCTGATGCATGGTCCAGACCTGACATCCCACTTCATGCTAAATCTATGTTAAAGATTGGCAGAGCAGGAATTAACCCGGAAACCGAAGGAGAGATTGGACCACTTAGCCAAATTGAGGGACTGAAGGAAAAGGGACACCCACTTGTGTACGTTGGTGACGTTGTTGGAACCGGTTCATCCCGTAAGTCTGCTACTAACTCGGTCTTGTGGTACATCGGAGATGACATTCCAAACATTCCTAACAAGAGAACTGGAGGTGTCTGTTTAGGAGGAAAGATCGCACCTATCTTCTTCAACACTATGGAAGACAGTGGTGCTCTTCCAATTGAAGTAGACGTCTCTGCTTTAGAAATGGGTGAAGTGATTACTATCTCTGCAAAGTCTGGATTCATTCAGCGTGAGAACGGAGACAAGGTTGAATTCGAACTCAAGACCCCAGTCATTCTGGATGAAGTTCGTGCTGGAGGACGTATTCCTCTCATCATCGGAAGAGGACTTACCAACAGAGCCAGAGAGGCACTCGGATTAGGACAGTCGGATGTTTTCACCATGCCATCATCCCCACCTAGCAGCAACTCTGGATACACTCTCGCTCAGAAGATGGTCGGAAAGGCGTGTGGTGTTGATGGAATCAGACCTGGAACATACTGTGAACCTAGCATGACCACTGTTGGATCACAGGACACTACTGGACCAATGACCAGAGATGAGTTGAAGGATCTTGCTTGTCTTGGATTCTCATCCGATCTTGTTATGCAGTCATTCTGTCACACTTCTGCCTACCCAAAGCCAGTTGACTTGGAGACCCAGAAAACTCTTCCTGACTTCATCAAGACCAGAGGTGGAGTATCCCTCCGTCGTGGAGATGGAATTATTCACTCATGGTTGAACAGAATGCTTCTTCCAGACACTGTTGGAACTGGTGCTGACTCCCACACTAGATTCCCAATTGGTATTTCATTCCCAGCTGGATCTGGTTTGGTTGCCTTCGGTGCGGCAACTGGTGTAATCCCGCTCGACATGCCTGAGTCCATCCTCGTCAGATTCACAGGTGAGATGCAGCCAGGTATTACTCTTCGTGATTTGGTTCACTCTATCCCACTGGAAGCTATTAAGTCTGGAGACCTTACTGTCCCAAAGAAGAACAAGGTCAACATCTTCAGTGGAAAGGTTTTGGAAATTGAAGGTCTTGAGAAGTTGAAGTGTGAGCAGGCCTTCGAGCTGTCAGATGCCTCTGCTGAGAGATCTGCTGCAGGATGCACTATTAAGTTAGACCAGGAACCAATCATTGAATACTTGAAGTCAAACATTGTTATGCTTCGCTGGATGGTTTCAGAAGGTTTTGGAGACCCTAGAACTCTTCTTCGTCGTGCTGACAAGATGCAGGAATGGCTCGACAGCCCAACTCTGATGCAGGCTGATAAGGACGCTGAGTACGAGAAGGTATTCGAGATCAACATGTCTGAGATCACTGAACCAATCCTCTGCTGCCCTAATGACCCAGATGATGCTGCGATCTTATCTGACTGTGCTGGAACAAAGGTTGATGAAGTATTCATTGGAAGTTGTATGACAAACATTGGTCACTTCCGTGCCGCAGGTAACCTTCTTGAATCCCACGAAGGTGATTTGAACACCCGCTTGTGGATTGCCCCACCAACTCTGATGGACGAAGCTCAGCTCAAGGAGGAAGGATTCTACAAGATCTTTGACAAGGTAAAGGCACGCACTGAGATGCCAGGATGCTCATTGTGCATGGGTAACCAGGCCAGAGTAAACGACAAGGCAACTGTGTTGTCCACCTCTACTAGAAACTTCCCTAACAGACTTGGAACCGGCGCAAACGTGTACCTTGCAAGTGCTGAGTTGTGCGCTGTTGCTGCCATTCTCGGAAAGATTCCAACCAAGGAAGAATACATGCAGTACAGCCAACAGATCGACTCCTCGAAGAACCAAATCTACCGTTACCTCAACTTCAATGAGATGAACTCTTTCACTGAGGCCGCTGTTAAGGCCACCCAGGCATAGGTATCGTGAGCTTTGCAATCTGGTCTCCTTTTCCATTGGGTAGCCCCAGGCCTGGTTGGTATGACTTTGGAAAAAAGAAAAAAGAAAACGATAACAAATAAATAGTGAAATTATTTTGCATCAGCAAAACCATAGCATCAAAAAAGAGTGGGCAAATCCCTTCCGATAAAAGAAAAATATATCCCCTTTCCCCAGGTCCCATATTTTCCAATATTTTTAAAAAAAGGATATTGTGTATTGCGTGTGCATTGACTGACGCTGGCACACGAAATCTTGCCTACAAACCACCAGGTTCATTTTTTTTTTTTTTTTTTCTTTCTCGCCACAAGGTACAAGATAAGGATAAAGATTGCCCGTGTTCTCCCCCCTCCTTTTTCTTTTCTTCTTTTAGCTATGCTACCTCCCCAGACCCATTTAACTTCTTGCAAGCGCGGGTTTTCCCATTCCCTTTTCCCAATTTCTTCGTTTTTTTCCCTCCCTTTTGTTGTGTTTATTGAAACATTCATCATGTCACATTCACATCACGCACTGCAGTAGTTAATAAAAGAACACTAAGGAAGGCGTGGTTGTGTAGTGATATAAGTAAAAAAGACATGATAGGAATGAAAACGTATTTAACGTCTTCTTTTTTCCGAAGAAATACGGGAAGCACAAAATCAAAGAAAGGGAGAAAAAAAAAAAAAAAAAAAGGGGGAAAATGAAGAAACAAATAAAACATTGAATTGCTGTCTTGGCTAAGTCCCAAGTCCTTACGATCACAAAACATAGAAAGAACTAACAGTTGAAGGAACAAAAAAAAAAAAAAAAAAAAAAAGAATATATCGCGTGTGCTTGAAGGTTGTAATTCTTCTTTCTAGGGAGACCCAACCACCGTTGGGACTTCTCAGTGTGCAAAATGCGATCCGACTTCCTGCTGACAGAAAGACTATTTCGCCTCAGGAAAGGAAAGCATAACATGTATCATCACTACTACGAGTGTGATCGGGGTTTGAAAAAAGAAAATTGAACAGAAAAAAAAAAAGAAAAGAAAAAAAGTGATTTCTTCGCCTCTCATAGTTTTCTTCCCATTTTGCTTCCCTCCTTCAGCATTCTTCTCTCTGTTTTCTTCAGGCCATTATCCATGCACCCGAAGGTGGGCGTGCAGCCTGTGTCGGCTTTTTGTGGCCAACGTTTTTCGTTATAAAGTGCTTCTAGTATTCCTTTCCTTCATTGTACCAAAAAAAAAAAAAAAAAGAAAACAAAAAATGAGATAAACAACGCAACTAAGACAACAGAAAGAAGAGAAATAGTGAAAAGGATAACTCTAGTTCAAACAAGACAGAGATACATCATTCGCATATTTTCCTTTTTTCTTTCCTTCTTTTTATATATAAACTAATTGTCTCTATTCTTCTTATATTTTGATGTTGTTGTTTTTTTCTTCTTTTTTTTTCTTCGTCTTTTATATTTCATCAAACATGATTTTTTTTTCTTTTTTTTTTTTTTTTTTCTTCTCGTTTACTCCGTCCCGTCTTAACCAACCAGGTTCTTTTTAGCCCAAAATTGGAATTGTAGGGGAAAAAAAAAAAAAAAAAAAAGCAAAAACAAAACAAAACAGAACAAAAAAAAAAAAAAAGAAAAAAGAGGGAAAGAAAATACCCCAAATTTTATGGTTTTTATTTTTACCAAAAAAAAGGTTCATTATTGAGCAAAACAATAATATTATTGTTGTCTTATAATTATGGTATTGTATTTCAGGAAAAATAAAATTGACATCATGAGTTGAGCCCACATGAGTAATACATCGTTTAGTTAATATGTTCTGTTATTTTATTTGTATTCTACCGACAGTTCTGTTTTCATATAATTATGTATGGAGAGTTCTCTCGTGGGATTAGTAGATTAGCAAATCGCTTTGAGTTGTTTACTAAATGTCCACTCCACGCGATCACCCCTCAGGGTCAGTACTTTTCGATAATGTGGACTGTGGACTCTACAATAATTATGGCAATGGTTGTCTTGTTATGGTATCTATTCAAGGTTGGGTATGTAAAGGTTAACAGAATTCCAGGTGTTCACAAAACATCGTCGATTCTAAGCCCACTTCTACTATTAGGATTCTTAGTACTTGTTGCTGACAGTCATGGGTTATTATACAGTAATGATACGTCTACAATCACAACTCACGAATCACTATCAAACTTGTACACCATAAATATTAACGATGTTGCAATACGGAATGCACATTTAAAAGTGAAGTTTGGATTATCACGTTCTCCGATAACTATGTTTGAGTATCTTGCGTTTCCTTTATTTGTTATGAGTATTGTTCTTTATAGATGTTCGAAATTAGAGAAACCTCAAAAATTCTATCCTTTTAATGCCATGATGACAACGTGTTTATTGATGTTATCACCGATTAGTGGAATCGTAGGTGAAATCGTCAGATGGCTTTCAATCGTTTCTTTGATTAAATTTTGTTATTGGTCGACAGCAAACAACACCACGAATCGGGTGTGGTATGGACCCAGACAAAACCCACCTACCAACACAAGTATAAACCCCTGGACGGGTGAAGCTTCTGGCCTTAATAATAGAATAAGTGAGTGGTACTCATCTGCTTTCTTAATGACTTTTATTATAATAAATCTCACTCAACTTATTGGTAGTGATCATGCTTTCTCTCAACAGCAGCAGCAGCAACAGTCTCTGTATTCTGTCCCTGTTGGTATCGCAAATCAATTTGGCAGAGACTACTCTCTTCAATCAGTAGTAGAAACGTCTTATTGCAACACCGTATGGTTGATTGTGTATATGTGTTGTCTTTTCAAGTTTTCATTCTGGACAATAAAGTACGGCGTTCACATATGCGCCAACAGATTGATATCTGAGTGTCCTCAAGATAAAGCAAATACTGAAGCGGTGGTGGTGATTCCTAACCCGCACACCGGGGAGCGAGTAGGATTGCGATTTGTTAGGCCGTTGTTCCGAAAAAAATCAAGCGGTGATCAAATTTGCATGCTAAGTTCAAAACCCGGTGGGGGAAGAATTTCACATTGTCGGGAACGCATCGTAACTCACATTGAAGGAGCAGCGGTAGATGAACCACAGCAGGCGGCTACTTTTGTTAAAACTTTGATTTCTAAACATTATGATGACGAAGACAGCAACGACAGCTCTGACGAGTCAGATTCCGGCTCAGCATCAGCACCACCGAAACCTGAGCTTCAGCTAAAGTTCACTCTTGCGGAGGTATCGTATTTAACTCTTTACTTTCTTTCTTTTTTTTTTTTTGTATTTTTTCAATTGTCAAAAGGTGTTGGATTCAATGACGAAGTTCTCCCCTCTTTTCCTTTCGGAGCTGCCCCCCCCTCAAAAAATAAAAGAAATACAAAATGACGAAGATGTAAATCAGATGCAATATAATAATATGGCGACGAATCAAAGCGAAAGAAGAAGTTCTGTACGGGTACTGAATACACACTTTAATAGGAAGTGTCTCAATGTATCTACTTATCCTATTAATAAAACAATCAGTTCTGTACGGGTACTGAATACACACTTTAATAGGAAGTGTCTCAATGTATCTACTTATCCTATTAATAAAACAATCTTGAGATATATCTTACTTTTCTAAAGGAACGTACAACATAAAAGTATCACTGCGAAGGGGGAAACAAATGTACTGAAGAGATATGGCAGCCCAGTATGTGGCTCCCGGAATGCAGCAGATGGCATTACCAGGTCAGGTACAACCAACTGATTTTATGGCCCAGCGAGTTGCAGAGTTGACACACGAGAAAGCAGCTATGACTCAAGAACTTGCTCTTACAAAGAAACAACTACACGACGCCTCAGAGAACATTGTTGTATTAGAAGAGGGACAGGTTTTCTTATTACAAAAACATAAACAAATTGTAAGCGACTACCACACAAAGCTTCGTAAAGCAGAGGAGGAATCAAAGCAAGCAATTGAAAAGGCGCAAAATGAAGCAAAACTGGCCATCGAGCAGGTATCTCAGCTACAGCAAATGCAGCAACCTGCTCCACTGATGGATCCAGCTAAAGTAGAAGTGGCTCAGCTTCTTGGAGTTATTGAAGATTTACAGAGAGCCATAGATGAAAAGAATGAGCTAATCGACCTGCTGTCACTTCAACTAACTGATCTTCAACGTCAATCTGAACACGGAAAGCAGCGGATAACAGAAACCGAGGCAGCATTAGCGTCTGCGAGGTTTGAGGTATCAGAGCTGGTGCGTCGTCTTCAATCGCATGGGGAGAATTCAGCTGCCGCACCGACACCTGTTCAGACTCTTCAGAATCAAAGTGTTGATTTGGAGTCTCTTACAGCACTTCTTGATCGCCGTGATTCTCAGCGTGCAGCTCAACTTCGAGTTCTTACCGATGATGTGTCTCACTTGAGAGCTCAATTAGTATGTCTTTAATTATATTATAGAAATGTTGTGTTGAGTTTATTTTATACAAAGCGTAACAACAACAATAACAGACGATGTCAACTATGGCACCACCACCACCGCCTGTTGGAGTAACACAACTGCAATCAATAAGTTCATTGGGTGTTGCTCCTATTCCACTCCCAGTTGGAAGTAGTACATTATTGCCGTCAACGTCTGTAGGTATATCAATGCCTTCTGTTGGTATCGCAACAACACCATTGCGATCTCAACCTCATGTTGCAGTAGCAGCAACCATACCGATGACAACGACTGCTGCAGCAAATATTGTGCAGCCCCGAGTGACGTCTCCCAGAAGAACTCCAAGTCCTCTGTCTCGTGTTGCGCATTTAACTTCCAGCGACCTTCCTCTTCGAACTGGTATGACGCTGCCGCCCAGGGCTCGAGCGATATTTTCACCACCGAAACCTCCGTAGTTTAGGCTTCAGAGAAAAGTAGAAGGAAAGCAATAATTCCTAAAAAGTGATCATTTAGATTTCATAATGCAGTAAGGCACATCGGAGTGTTTTCTTTATTAGTTAGTTCAATAGATGTGTCGCGTTCATGGCTACACAAGTATCCCCTCTACGTGAAGTAGTACAGGGAGAAGTGTGTTCTTAAATTGTTGTAAATCAGGTTTTGTATTTTCGTAGATAGATATTATTTTTTTTATTGAATATTTTATTCTTATTTTCTTTTTTTTTTTTTTTTTTGAGTTTTTTTCAAATTCTTATATCTATTTGTTCATCCAGGTTACTAGTGTGGGTCTAAGAGATTATGTTTGATTTGTTGTTGTAAGCACACTTTTTTATATTCCTTTTAACAGGTTTTACCCTCCCTCTTCACTTATCAGCTTACTTTGTTATTGTTTTTTTCAACACCTGTTTATCTTTTTTTGACATAAATTATTTAATTTTTTAAAAAAAAAAAAAAAAATAAATAAATAAATAAAAAATACAGCACCTCCCGGTATACGAACAGCTAGGTAGGAATCGATCAATATTTGGATGGTTTTTTCCAAAAGACGGAAAACATTATTACGATACCGGAAGGACGTTTTCTAATATTTGGGAAGCGACATTCAACTGAAAGATGACAGTCACGATTCCGATTATAACCTTCTTGAAGACTATCTGAAGCCCTTTTGAATAGTACCTTCATACTTTGTGTAGAGAGACCCAGCTGTCTGTGTTTTAATAACTTTTCGAATATTTTTATTGCCTTGCGGAATACCAGTATCAGTGATTACTGTCGTTTGGTTAGTTATTCTTTTAAACAGAAGATGTAGTTGGTTGGTAATCTGGAGAATATTATTCAAAAACATTGTTGATTACTCTTTCCTCAGAGGGCTGCAAACTTCAAAATGTCTAAAAGCGAAGCAGTTAAAGTAATGATTAGGGTGCGGCCTTTCAACAGCCGAGAGATGAAGACATGTGGAAATGGTGAGTTTCCAATGTCGATAATATATATGCACCCAGAAGATGAGAAGGTCGACGTACTCGCAGCAGACGGATCGATAGCTGACACTTATGAGTTTGGGAAGGCTTTCTGGTCTATTCCGGAGTCACAAAAACAGATCTGCTCAAAACCATTTGCTGACCAAGAAGGAGTGTTTCAAGAAATGGGTATCAGTACAGTAGAGTCTGCTCTTGAAGGTTATCACAGTTGTATTTTTGCTTACGGACAGACTGGTTCTGGTAAGACGTACACCATGCTTGGATCCCCTACTGATCCTGGTGTCGCACCAAAGCTTGTCGACCATCTTTACGAACAACTTGAAACAGCCAACAAGCGAGGCTGGAAATACGAAATTGACTTATCCTTCATGGAGATTTACAATGAAAAGGTAAAGGATTTACTCTTAGAAATCAACGTTGGATCCCCTAAACGTCGCAAATCAAGTAAAAGTCCCAGCTCTCCCGCATCACCAAAAGGTTCACCAAAAGGTAAAGATCAATATGCGGCACTTAAAGTTCGTCAAGATAAGTTGATTGGTGTTCACGTTGCTGGTCTCACAAGATTAGGTAAGGCGGATGGGATGCAAGATGCTGAATCAGTTAAAAAGGTTATGAAGTTTGGTATGGAGCATAGAGCTGTTGCTGAAACAAAGATGAACGCAACATCATCGAGAAGTCACGCAGTGTTTCAGTTGTGCATAACAGCTAAGAATACACAAAAGGGTATAAATAGATACTCGCATATTAATATCGTCGATTTAGCCGGAAGTGAAAAGATAAACATGAGTGGAGCCCAGGGAGCAACCTTAGTTGAGGCTACCAGGATTAATTTATCCTTAACTACTTTGAGACGTGTCATTGATGCCCTCATTCAAAACGCTACTGCAAAGGCTAAAGTACTTCCTCCATACAGAGACTCAATGTTGACATATATATTGTCAGAGTCTCTTGGAGGTAACAGTAATACTATGATGCTTGCTACTATTTCACCATCAGAGATGAATAGAGAGGATACAATTAATACTTTAAGATACGCCATGAAAGCAAAATCCATCGTAAACACTGTTAGACGTAACGAACAAAAACAAGAGACAAAAGTTGGTCATTTCGCTGCAGAGATTAATGCCCTTCGTCAACAACTTGTAGATGAGGATCCTGACGTACAAGAGTATGAAGATCTGAAGAGTGATTTAGCGAGAAAACAAACCGCAATGTCTGCGGAGATACTTAAAATGAAAGAATCACAAGCTGAAATGGAAGACAGAAAGCAATCAATCGTAGCTGCTTCCAGACGTAAAACAGAAGTAGAAGACGAGTTCAAAGCACTCAAACAAGAAGGCCTCGTAGAAAAGCATCGAATCCAAGAAGAGGAAGCTCGCGTACAGGAATTAGAAACCCAACGACTCCGTGATCTTCAACGCGAAGTCGCTCTCAGAGACGAACAAGCCGAAGCAAAATTAATTGAAGAAGCTCGTGTCAAGGCTGAGCTGGAAGAACAGAAGCAAGAAACAATCGAAACCCACGCTGCTCTACAAACTGATATTAATATTCTGAACAAGAGAAAGTTTGCTCTGGCATTTAAGAAAGCATTCATGCTAACAAAGGTTTCCGATAATAAAGGACATCTCAAGGGTCAGGTAGCCAGCTTAGTCGTTGAAATTGCAAAATGTGAAGAAGAAATTAAAAAAGTAGAAGAAAGCACGATAAGAACTCAAATAAGCACTCGAAGCATGGAAGCAGACATCCGTTACAGTTATGAAAAGTGTGAAGAGATTGAAACATCAACAACATTACAAGACCTTCAATCTCAAGCAGATGAAAGTCGTCTGTCTGGCGAAGAGCTGGAAACGGAAAACAACATTCTTCTGGAGAACTTATCAGAATTAAGAATCAAAGTTGGTACGTTAGAAAGAAGTAAAGCAAACGCAGTCGAAAGGTTGTTTACTAAACAGTGTGAGATCAATAGAAAAACTGAGATGGCAAAGTCTATCAAAATTCGTCTTGAGGACAACCTAAAAGCAGTTCAAAGAGAGCTCTCAGACACTCGTGATGAAGTAAGACATGCTCGTACTCTTCGTGAGAAGGCCAGAACTGGATCTGATTCTATCAAAACTAAGAAGCACCGCATGCTAATGGAAGCCGATGAACTGAATGAAAGAAATGAAGCACTCCACCTAGCACTCGATACTAACATGGGTCAACTTCACACTCAAACAAGAAGAGTATGTTTTCACGTTATCTCAATTAAACTTAAAGCTTCTATTAAACAACACAATCAAAACAATAACATCAACTCAGCTTCAAGGACTCCACGAGGAATCAAAACCATTGGGAGATGAGATGAGGTTCAAGTCCATGTTACTGCAACTGGGATATGGCAGAGTCGCATCTAATGGTGGAAGGTATGCAGAACTCACTTTGTTGAGTAATCTTTTGTAATCCTTCTTAAATTAAATAACAAACAGAATCGCGACTCGCCCTGTTCCCTTCAATGCAAATTACCATTCTCCTTCACCATCACCTGTTCGTAGTGAGAATGGAGGAGTTCATCTCTCACCGAGAAGTAGTAGAGGATCACCATCTTTAAATGATCGAATGTAAACAGTGAAACCATTGAATACTTTACCAGTTTTAGTTTGAGTTGTGGAAGTATCCGAAAGGACAATAGCTTCCCCTCATTGCGTGTACACGGATGACACGAGTTCTCCGAAGTGCGGTAGTCACCCTATTGTATCCCTTCTGTTACCACTTATAGTCTCATTTAGTTAAAGACGATCCCTTAGTGAGGGTTATTATGATGTAGATTGACACTTACCTGTCACACTACCACCTGTATCCAATTTATTTATTTATTTATATCAATTGTTTGTTTCTCTATTCACAAGTTCCTTCGTTGTTTTTTCTTCTTCTTTTTTTTTTTTTTGTGGTCTCGTTCGTTGGAATGACGAGAGAAAATTAACACCAGGTAAACGAGACGTGGTAAGAAGAGGTTTTTTTTTTTTTCTTCTTTCTTTTCTTTTTCTACGGGTTAGCAGTTGCTAATTGCGTGTGATGAATGACAGGTGAGATGTTCTGTTTTAATAGCAATCCTCCACCAGTCAGTCAAGTCACGGTTACGTAAGACTGAGGTGTAATTAAAATGCTTCTCACTTAGAGGCAATAATGTAGGGTGTTGGGTGTTGTTAAGGGACAAGGAACACAACTTCACAATCCTGTCCCTGTGCGAGTACCATTACAGTTTTTCTGTTATTTTTTGTATTCGTTGAAAGGGATGGCTGAGGCCTTCTCAATACCCAAGTATTGTACTTCGGTGGTGGTTTTTTTTATTTTCTTATTTTTATTTTTCGCATTTAACAAGTATTGTAAGAACGAAGTCGAGAATGTTGACAGCTATGTTTGATAAACTTCCTTTAGCTTTATCGTTTGTAGTTTAATTCAGTTCACGGTTTCGTGCACAAACAAACAGGCTTGTCTTTTTTTCTCTCTTCAACAGGCTATTCATTTCAGCTTCAGAAAGTGGTTTTTATTTTTCGCACAAACTTGTAGTGGTAGGGAGGGGGGGATTTTTTTTTATTATTTTTTTTTTTTTTTGTTAGTATCTTTTCGAGACGGGAAGCCTTCCCAAAATATTAATTTTTGCAGTTATTTCCCTTTTATGAAAGTTCACAGTATTGTTCAATAGACTCGTAAGAAATGTTGAATGGACACACCAGACTGTGTATACTGACTACGTATGTACTTGTCATTTGTTGTATTGTTTTTTTTCTTCTTTTCCCCCTTCAAATTTTCTTTTGTTCGATTTGTTGCAGAACAGTTTTCCAAGACGCCCCTCATCTTGTATTATTCACGTATTAGTGATTTCCCGAGCCAGACGGGTTCGATCCCGCCTCAGCTCCGTGCGATTTCGTAATAATCCATAAAACTAATATCTGACGAGAGTTATTTGTTACCTACAGGAGTTGTTACAGAATTAAATTATCCGTTCACTAAATTAAGTGTTGTATAGCTTCTGACGTTTACCTTTCGGTATTGATAACTAAACTTTCTAACTCTTTTCTTTTCAGTCAGACAAGTCCAGAAGATGACTCGAAGAGGAGTTGGTAGCGGCATCAAGCCCAAGAGTTTCGACGATCTTGCAGCAGCATTCGATGACGACGATGATGAAAGTGAGGAAGAAGCCCCACTGACAGCAAAGGAGATGTTGGATGCAGAAACAGCCAGAAAAAAGAAAAGAAGAGCAAAAACTACCCGAGAAGAGAAGAAAAAGAAACGACCACCGATGCCTGCGGCACCACCCCTACCAACAACAGTTGAGACACCAGAGAAGAATAAGTCGCAACTTTCATTTAAACAATCGCATACTGTTGGTGGGTTGTCAGGTCTTCACAGTGATGATGAAGAAGATGATGTTACTAAATATCTTAAAGAGAAACATCAAAACTCTGATGGTTCGGGAGACGAGAACTCCCCGACAGGTGTAAGTTCGCTATTCTTCAGCGACGCACCTGAGGAAACGAAGACGGCGAAAAAGAGATCAGCCCCTGACGCTGAACAGGAAGGCGAATACATGACTGACGCACAAGCAACAACCGCTCGCGTCAACCAAAAGTCAAAGCAGCCACAACAGCAACAAAAACAACAGCAGTCAGGAAGAAATTTCACCGTCAGAGAGACAAAGAAGCTTGAGGAGGTAAAACCCGTTGCATTTAATTTTTCTGGGGGTCCTACCAACCAATCGAAAATATCAACTTCAGCAACCACAGTAAACCCTGACAACTTACTCTTTTACTGGCTTGATGCCAGAGAAGATGGTTCAGGTCTTCTTGGTACTGGAGGACATAATAGTCCAGGAACTGTTTATTTATTTGGTAAAATAATAGTTGGAGGCCGAGCAGAGTCTTGTTGTTTAAGAGTTGGTGGGTTACAAAGACAGGTCTTTATGCTTCCAAGAACTGACGTAGAAGTCATTGATGCACAAAGAGAAGTCAGCAGACTATGCAGCGAGAGGGGGATTAGCAAGCGACGTGTTGATGTTCGAGATCGTTGGTATGCTTTCGAAGATGATGGGATTCCGAGAGATGTGTCAAAATGGATAAAACTATCCTACGATCCTTCTTATAGAGAACTTGGTATTACTCCCAACCACAGTACTGACGTTCAAAAATATCTGAATTCCGTAACCCACGCCTTTGGTGACAACAGATCATTCCTTGAAATGTTTCTTCTGAAGAAAAGATTAAAAGGACCATCTTGGATTGAAATCCCGAGATCTGCTCTTACTAAACTAACACCAGGTGAGCAAACTAGTCATTGCAGATCTGAGTATTTAGTAAGTACTTACAAGGCGATGAAAACTAATTTGATACAGCCTCCTGTACCACCAAAATTAAAAGTTATATCAGTCTCTCTTCACACTTACATGAATGAAAGGAACTCAACGAATGAGATTATTGGGATTTCGTGTGTTAGCTACGTAGATGTTGATGTAGAGAAACCTGCAAGTCAGAGTGACCGTGCTCATCGTTGGGCAGGTATCCGACCAGGAGGTGACTTACCGAGACTTCCTGCTCCGCACATGATCGATTCATTTTTCAAATCGAGAAGCGTTGCAACTCCGGCACAATTTCACTCCGAGTCACAACTGCTGTCGTCATTCTTAAATATTATTCAAACTGAAGACCCGGATATGTTTATTGGTCACAATTTCCTATCCTACGATTTGGACGTCCTCCTCCATCGAATGTCACATCACAAAATCCCCAACTGGGACACTCTTGGTAGACTTCGTCTCAAACATATGCCTCGACTTCAATCTGGTGTTGGTGGTAGTGGTGATTCTACTTGGGAAGAGAGATCAATATTAGCAGGAAGGTTAGTAGCTGATACTTATTTACTTTCGAAGGAGTACTACGGCAGGGCTGAGAACTATAAACTTCGACAGCTCGCTTGTGAACTAAAGCTTGGAGTTACTGAAGACACACTTCAAGTACCTGACTACGTTAGTAACGGAACTGAATTAGATACTGTTGAGTTATTATTTCATATTATCAGCAGAACTGATGAGAAGTCAGGATTAGCATTCAAACTCGCAGATTCACTTCAAGCAATTCAGTTAACAAAACGACTAACCTTTTTAGCTGGTAATCTTTGGTCAAGAACACTTACAGGATCAAGAGCAGAACGAACTGAGTACTTGTTAATGCACGATTTCTATAACCAGAAATATGTTCTTCCTGATAGGAGAGCTGCTCGTACAAAAACAACAAAGAGAAAAGCAAAATACAGCGGAGGAATGGTTTTAGAACCGAAGAAAGGATTGTACACGGATTACGTTCTTCTGCTTGATTTTAATTCACTTTATCCATCAATTATTCAGGAATATCAAATTTGTTTTTCAACTGTCTCGCGTACTTCTGATGAAGATGACGAAAGTGTTCCAGCTGTTCCTCAATCAGAATCTCTCTCATGTTCAAAGTGTCGCGACAATTCAAAAAATTGCACTCATAAATGTATTCTTCCGAAAGCAATTAAAGGTCTCGTTGATGATCGACGTCAAGTTAAAAAACTATTATCATCAGAACGAAACCCAGACATGCGTGCCCAGTATGATATTATTCAAAAGGCATTAAAGTTAACAGCTAACAGTATTTATGGTTGTCTTGGTTTTGAACACAGCAGATTCTATGCGCAGAAGTTAGCAATGATGGTGACCTACCAAGGTATTGTATTTTAGTTATTCTGGTATGAACGGAGAGAAGAAAAAAAAAAAAAAAAAAACATCAACAGGACGAGAAGCTCTCGCAACTACCATCGATCTTGTCCACCAGCTACCAGAACATAATTTAAATGTTGTTTATGGAGATACAGATTCAGTTATGGTAGACTGCGGTATTCCTAACACGGCACCAGTACAACAAGCGATTGATAAAGCAAATGTTGTAAAGAGAGCTGTGAATAGTAAATATAATAGTTTAGAGATTGATATCGATGGAATATATAAAAGTATTCTACTCGTTAGAAAAAAGAAATACGCTGCAATGACGATGGATCCTTCAGGACAATCTCACAGAGAAGTTAAAGGTTTAGATCTGGTTAGACGAGACTGGTGTTCATACACGTCAGATGCTCAAACTGTTATATTGGATTTTATTTTAAGTGGCGAAGAAGAAGAAGTCGTTCGCGAAAACATTTTAAAATACCTGGAGGACTTAGCAGCTGAGGTTCGATCACCAGAAGCTCGTCTTGAGCGTTTTATTATAACAAAATCACTAACAAAAGACCCTTCTGGGTATGTTGACGGAACATCACAACCTCACGTTGTAGTAGCCCAACGTCTACAACAAAATAAAATTCCAGTTAAGGTTGGTGATTTTATTCAGTACATAATATGTACGGGAAGTCATTCAGAAAAACTTAGCGCTAGAGCGTTTACTCCTGAGGAAATAATTCATCACAATAAGACAATAGATAAAGAGTGGTATTTAATGCAACAGTTTCATCCTCCGATTTCAAGATTATGTGAACACATTGCAGGTCTTGATAGTCACATATTACAACACAGTTTAGGATTAGAAGTAACTGAACCAACCAACGCTATTGAAGCAACAGATAAAGAAACATCAGAATATCTAATCACAGCACCATCGTTGTATAGAAATTTATCTGAGAGATTCTACCCGCTGGCGATTCCTTTGAATGCTTGTAAGAAGTGTGGTGTAGTACCAGAAACAGGTCTCGATACTCATCATATAATTAAAGAAAGACTTCTTAATTGGAATGATAAGTGTATAGCTGGATCAGGATTGTTTGTTTGTTTGAAGTGTGGAGAGCACATCGATCTTAAACAGGTATCTCAAACAGTGGTAAGCGAGATTCGTCGACGTCAGCGAGAGTATGCTGCGTGTCCTGTTGGGTATGAGTGTGATTACATACCAGATGATCAAGACTACATTACAGATAGACATATCAGAGATTATGTTGATTTTGTTAAAGCTTTATTCAACATGCCTGAATGGTTTAGAGTAGTACTTCAGTTAATTCAAAGCGTTCCAATAGAAAAGATCACAACTATCACTGGAAGGGGAAGTTCATATTCACCTGACTTTCTTCAAAAGGAAGTTCTTGAGAAGGTCTATGCTCTCCTTAGTGATGATGAATTAAATCAAGTTCATTCTGTAATTGAATACGTTGAGCCACTCGCTAAACAATATGCGAGATCATCCATAAACATTGGATCACTATTCGCTAATGTCACTCGATACACTCTCTAGTTTGAATGACTTCCTTCCAATAAGTTGTGTTTATTAAGACACAACCTTCTCTTTGTCAATGGGAATGCATTACGGTTTCCTTAGATTTTCTGTACTCAAAATGTTTTTTTTTTTAATAGTTTTCTTATGTTTTTTTAAAAAAAAAAAGTTTGTAGTGTTAAACGAACATCTTTTTCTTAATACGAAATGAAACAACTAATGAGACAAGCATTCCTTTATCAGAATACAAGCAGTCTTATGAAGAAGAGTTCAGGTTCCCTCCCCAACCAAGTTCGATGTATTTTGTTTGTTTTCCTGTTAACACACCACACAGTAATCGTTTAGAAAGATGCTTCAGAAAACAACATGTGGATCAGGTGCAGTATTACCTGGTCAGGTAATGGATGGTAAAGAACTTCAGGGAACGAGAGTAAAACTAAAAGATGGACTATACGTAAGTTGTACCACATACAATGCTCTGGGGATGGTTCATAGGGCTGGTGAGATCTTTGCTGTTGCTCATCCGGTTGTGAAGACTGGATTTAAAATAAATGACGGAAAGCGGAGACTTGATACTAAAAGTAACTACCAACAGTCTTATGGAACTGCTGGTGGGGGAATGTTTTGTAAACGACCTCAGAAATATCATCCAAACGCACCGAGAAATCGACTTCCTCCGATGACTGAAACCCGCAGAGCTTGCAGATATGGAGCACGTCCACAGTCAGCTTCTACCAGTTGTGTTATAAATAATGCTCCAGACTATGCTGGTCGTTTTGTAACTGTACAACAACGAAGTTATACTCGTAAAGGAATGTATCCAACTGGTTATGCTAATCAAGGAATAGTAGCTGCTGCTACCAAGTGGCATCATCAACGAATTAAAGATTAAATAGTTTTCTTTTGTCGTCTGCTGGCTCAAATTTAGTTCTTTTTGTCAAAGTGACACTTTCAATTATCACGAGACTCTCTCTGTCCCAGTTCAACTTTCTATCATATAAAGATATCCTTCCCTGCAAGCAGCTGATGGGATCGTCGCAGCCTCCCTCCTGAATAGTGACCCTTTTTCTGTCATCAGGTTTGCATCAAAGGCTCTTCGATTGAAGCCAAACGTTTTCGCTTCAATTACCGATTGGTGAGTTTTAATAAAATGCTGTACCCCTTTTTGGAAGTCATCTTTCCAAAAAAAAAAAAAACAGACACTTCTGTGGTTCTGAATTATAGTGCTGATCCGAAACTTTCGAGAAAAAAAAAGAAAGAAAAGAAAGAAAGAAAAAAAAAAAAAAAAGCAAGTCTTGTTATTTACACTTCGAACTTGGATACCGTCCGTGATCGGCTCACCACTATTGCTTGTTAAGTATTATTTTCTAAAAAGGAAGATAACAAAGAATATGCATAGGAAGAGAAGGTTAGCTATCCTTAAGAAAGCAGAACTACGAGGATGTACTTTAGAACCAGCAGCGCTGAAGAGTATCGAAGGATATTTAGATAAGAATAATCACAACACAGATGATGTGATGCCTTTAATATTAGAAACCGTTGCTGAAGTAGGAGGGAGTGGTAGAATCACAAATGATGTTATGGAAGAAGTCTTACTTCGAATAGCACGAACTGGAAGTACGGAATCAACATCTGATAAAGTCAGAGTAGTCGATCTTAAACATGTTCCTGCTTTACAATGGGATGAGAGAATAAATGGATTTACACACAAACAGACTCCAGTATTCGATACTTTACATTCTCTTTCACTCGCAAACAGACGTGTTGAAGTACAAATAGAACGATATTATGTAATTCGTCAACGACTCTTACGATGTGTTAAGTTCCAACAGTCAACACATTCTGTTTATAATGACGTCTCTTCTGCTATGATAGTCGATAAAGATACAACTGAACAACCTCCTTTATATAAATTAGCATCACTCGAAGGAATGCCACGTACTTTATTAATGACTGTACTCGCGAGACTTTCACAAGTAGAGGATAAATATTTCTTAGAAGACGTCTCAGGTAGAATCGAACTTACCTTTACATTCGAACCTGGATCAGATGCATATGGATATGGGATATACCACGATGGATGTATTGTAGTAGCGATTGGTAAATGGTCAGGGAATATATTTCACTGTGAGGGTCTTGGATTTCCCCCTTCTGAAGCACGTGTTGATTCTCTTGCTGCTCTTCCAACTCTGGTTGATTTGTTTGGTTTGGCACCTCCACAAAATCAAGTCAGATCGTTGGAACAAAAATTAAACACCTCTAATCACATAATTATATTTATATCGAATATCAATCCAAGAACTGGTACTTTAAGGAGATTATCAAATTTAATAAAAGGAATCGAGTCTGACAGCAACACTTTTACTCCGTCAGAACTAACAATTGTTATGGCTGGTGACTTCTGTGAAAACCCATTTAGATATGGAGACACGTTGTCAAGTGATCCAAAGATGACTAAAGAAATTAATATATTTAAGAATTGGTTTACAGAAGTTGGATCAACAATCAGATCAGCGTCAGCTGTTGTTGCAAAACAATCGACTTTTATAATAATCCCAGGGACTGGAGATCCTTCTCCGGGTTCTCAAACCTTTCCGAGAAGACCAATCCCAAGTGTGTTGACGTCTGGTTTAACAGATCACTTGGAGAATGTTGAGTTCGCACCAAACCCTGCCAGGTTGCGATTCCTTACATCTGAGATTGTTGTTTTTAAGGAAGATCTTTATTCTAGATTAGTATCTCATGCTTTACTTCCTCCAATGAAAGAAGCTGTTCACTCATCTCTCGTTAAGACTGTTGCAGATCAGGCTCATCTTCTTCCATTACCACCTCGATACTCAGCAGTGTGTTCTGCTCATGATAGTAGTATGACTCTTTATCCTTTACCTTCATTAGTTGTTCTTATCTCTGGTGATAAATCATGGACTCTTACTTATAAAGGTTGTCCTTTTGCTAATCCTGGTTCCTTTAGTAGGAGTGGAACGTTCTTAATGTACAGACCAAGAGATGGTGTTCATGAATTACAATCTGTTGGAATGTAATTCTGATTGTAGAATTTATTATTACGCTGATTTGCATCATTTTAATATCGCATCGTTTAGAATGGTGTCGTTAAACAGTGGTGACTGTTGTTGTTGTTGTTGTTGTTGTTGTTATTATTTCTTTATATAAACAGATTTGACATATTATCGACGATTACTCTGAAAAACAAAAGTTAAAAATTTCTACCAAAACTAAACAATTATCTCATTTCAATATTTCAGTAGGTGTAATGACCACTATACTAGATGATATTCAGGGAGCAAGTGTCTCTGTAGTTGGTTCAGTTCTGAGATACAGCAGAGTTGATTTAGTTGTGTTGTATCAAATAGATATTAACACTGAAGGAGGTTGTTGGCAGGTGGCGAAAAGATTTAAAGATTTTAAATTATTTCACCAAGAGCTTCAAGATGAGAAGAACCGAAAGTGGTCATTATTCGGATGTGGTCTTCCGAACTTACCTTCTCAAGGAATATTTACGTCTACAAACCAGTCGAAGAAATTGATCGAATCGAGGAGACAACACCTCCATGAGTATATTCAAAAACTTCTTGAAATCTCACTCGACGATCCTGTCGCTGCTGCGCAGTTGGACATCTTCTTAAAACCGATTGAGAGAACTAATGATGTTTACCCTTCTATTAATACAATAGTTTCTCACACCGCGTGGGATATTACTCAATTGGAACCAGATTTAAGTCCAACAGTACTTCCATCACTTCCATGGGCATCTCATGAATATAATACAATGACAGGTCATTGTTATAGAATAGCTGCTACAAGGGGGGAACATTTCTCGACTGTCCGTTCTCGATTTTTGGAATTTCAAAATTTCTGTAACTGGATAAGAGATATGAATGACAGAGTCCCAAACACTAGAGAAGTGTTGTGGTACATCGTAAAGTACAGAGATCAAGTTAATCATCATGAGGTTAAATCATCTCTTAGAGATTCTCTGTTAAATATTAGAAGGTCGAGATCATTTAAGATTGGAACCCCACCAGTTAGAAAGTTACCTGAGTCATTCCCTGTTGACTGGGAGATTGATACTGATGCTGCTACACTCGGATGGCAATTCGGTGATGTCAATGTGACAGTCACAGAACCAGATGAACCCGCAGCTGTGAGAACACCAGTTGGAAGAAGTGATGGATGGCTTTTAACAAGTTTAGATTCTGAATTACAAAAAGCTGAATCAGATGTTCACACTCCTGTGAGAGGATCGCCACCAGACCGCGCGGAAGCAAATTCTGATTCTGATTCCGAGTCGATCGGTTCATCAACTTCAATCTCATCAGCTTCTTCATTGGGATCTCGTAGTACTCGTAGTAGTGGTTCTCGTTCTCGTCGTCATCGTCAGTGTAGTCATTCACCTGATAATCTGTTTACAACTTCTAAGTCTACAGCAATCCCGTTTACACCAAGTACTAGTTTTGCTGGTTTCTGTTAACGTATTATTCAAAAGATATTATTAAAAAAAAAAAACTCTTCTCCCTACTAATTGGAGCTGCAGGTTATTACACAAAATAGTGATGAATACAATTACTCATCAGGGAAAAATCCTGAATATAAATTTAAGACGGAAAAGAAAAAAAAAAAAAAAAAAAAATTTACAAACATATTAAAACGATTTTTTCCCTCTTTTTTTCTTTTTTTAAAAGAGGAAAAAAAAGAGGGGGAGGGGAATACCCCATTAAACGACGAAACACAAATAAAATTTTGGCTTTACCTTTAACTGACGTGGAGCTTATTATTGGTTTCCCCTCCCTCTATAAGTATTCCTGTGACATCTATTTAGCCCTATATATATAGTATCGGCAATGATTTGTGTTGCTCTGTTCTGAGAAAGAAAGGGAGAAAAAAAAAAGAAAAAAAAAAAGGAAAAAGGGGGTAGGTCCCTCTTCTTTATTCATACGTTTGTTTTGTTAAGTTCTTTTCATATGATAATAACTTCCCGTTCCCCCCAACAAAAAAAAAAAAAAAAAAAAAAAAAACTCTTTTTTTTTTAATATAAATACGAAGAACAGAAAGAAAACAAACTAATTATTTATAAGAAAGAACTGTATTCACTTCTTCCGCTAATTAGTAACAACGGATGTATTTTAGAATAATCGGAAAAAAAGGGTTTTCACCTTCCAATTGGTGTCTCCCATAAGAACTGATGTGTGTTTAGTATGTCATCATTTGCTCACATCCGCTGATAATCTTTTATAAGAAAGAAATGTACTAACTTGAGTTCAGTCACATCCCCTACGACAAGACTTTTCACACGCATGTAACAATAACACCAGATCTAATCTGATATTTGTTATTAATAAGTTATTGATACTTTGATCACATGTGTTGGGTACTCTTTGGGATTGTTTTTGAGGGAAAATCTCCTCTTTTTTTTCTTCTTTTTTATTTTCTCTTTTTAAAAAAACAAAAAAAACTTGCGAGCTGTGGCCATCGTTTCTCAGAGTTGGTTGGAGTTGACGCTTTTTGACATCCATCAGTCCTGGGCGGCAGTTGGGTGCCCTGGGTGACTTGGATAAATAAATCAAGGTTAATAAATGCTTCCAAGCGTTCCTTTTTCGAGTTTCTTTTCATCATTTCTACAATACTCGCTCCGGTACAAGTACCACAAGTAAAGTTCTGTAGAATAATGTAACATGTGAATACATGGATCATTATGAAAGTAAGAAAGGACTGTCTAACCACCTCAATCCTGGAATACGTGTCCTTTTATTGATGGTAAAGAAACTGCTTGCGCTGCTTGAGAGAAACCATCTTCCCAAAACCCCCTCTAGAATCCTTTTAGTTATGTCAAAGTAAAACATGAATTGGCTTGGTCCGGCGCAGTTATGACCACCTTCCCCTCCCAAATCATTTCTCTTTTATTTTCTTTAGTTTTTTTCAACTTGTTAGCCTCTGGGCAAGGTGGGAGCTGGGAGTCGATCATTTCCAGCCGAAGCTACTAACTACAATCTTCGCGATTGGGTCCTTACTGATGCGGGCTACCCAGACCCCTCGTAGTCATCAGTTCTGTATTTCGCTAACTAACTCTTTTTATTTTCTTTCCCGCCTACTTGGTTCTCATTTGTTTTTGTACTCTCTCTTGTTGGCGGTTGATGGTTGACTTGGATTGTTTTCTTAATCCCTTTCTGGTACTGAGCGTGTAAACGCTTGCTCGATTTCCTCGCTTCGATTCGACAAAAAGTCTTACTGAGTGTTGCTCGACCCCCGTCATGTGGTTACCGATCTAAGTACTTGTTTACATCGTTTATACTCTTAATGATGTTATGGTGTTGTAAGAGAATGATTACTACGCTCAGCTTCTCTGCCTAAGTCTCCTGCTGCTTCTCCTCAAGGTTGATACTTCCCGGAAGGATTAGCCAGAAGAACAGATGCAGCACATTAAGGATGACCTTTTTATTCCGGTCTTACCTCTCCAGCTTCAGCTTCAAGTTACATTGACCGCGACATCGGGTTTTATGTTTTTTTTTTATTTTTCTTAGTAGATCATCAGCCGTTCTGCCCAACTTCCTTAACGTATATCTTATAGTGAGTGTCTTCTTCGTTTTTTTTTTTACTTTCTTTCATTCGATGACTTTCCTGAGGGACTGCAAATTCCAACCCTTTTGGAATACGAAATTCAATACCACCGTTGATGTTTTTCTCTCTGCAGGTATCCCGTTCTGTCTGGTAGGACATGAATTTGAACCCTGGTCGCAGGAGTTTTCCCTTTTTTTTTTTTTTCCCCCTCAACTTTCAGTAACCAGTAGGCCTAAAAAGGTTGCAATCATTAAACTTGCGAGCACTGAGTGCGCTCCTTAGTAGGCTGGTATAAACCCTGATGTTTGCCAGGAGTTATTATATCGTTTTTTTTTTTTTTTTTTTTTGAGAAAAAAATGAACATATTAAATAATAGTACCAAATTGCGGTATACATACGTGATGAACCAACCCTGGTTTTCAGGAGTTTTTTTTTATGGGAACGATGGATGGATATTGTGGTCGATTTTGGCTTCAAGGATGTGATATAAGTTGTAAAAAAAAAGTGTTTTCTTTTTTTATTGTTACACTGTATGAGGATTATTAAGCATTTTGTTAAAGTATCATTGTTTTAATTTTTTCCATAATTGTTGTTTCCATTTTTGTTTTTAAATAATCATCAAGTTGCAAGGAACACCATAAATGTTTTATGTCTTCATTCATCGTAGGGAGTATAACATTACCGAATCTATTAGCTTACAGCTATCGCTTGTGATAATTAGTTTGGGTTCAGCTTCCCCAGATGGTTGTTGGATTTTATTTTGTTTTTTCCTACAACAAAGTTCTGGAACTTTTGTTTTTGTTAGTGTGTTGTTTCACCTCCTCCTCCTCTTTTCTTTTTGAGGTTCTCTTTTTAATGATATCGAGAGAAACAAAGTATTGTTAACTTCTGTTTTTTAACTCATCAATTCAAGGCAGACTTTCACATTCTATTCTACGAGTAACGTTGTTATACCTCCTCCTCCTTTCTTTTTTTTTTTTTTTTTTTTTTTTTGTATTTCGAAGAAAACAAACGCTGGTTTTTATTTATTTATTTTTAGTTTTGTTTGTTGGTCGCTTAACTATACCGTTTCTTGTTCTGTTTTTTTTTTTTTTTTTTTTTTTTTTGTACCGACGTAGTCGGAGAAACCATTCTGATTGAAAGCCGTTATTTCTTATGTTCCCCGTGTGGCAGGAGTCTGTCTGCGTTCAATGAAATATAAGGCTAATCTGAATGGTTTTCTTTTTTGTTGCTGCGATCCACAAAATGTAAAGCTAATCTGAATGGTTTCGTTCCCTTATTCAGTGTGGTTGTCGAGAACGACCGTTGAGAATCTGACGGAGAAAACGCTTTTCTTCTTTTCGTCATATTGTCGTTTGCTCCTTTATTTGTTTTTTCCCCATCAATTTTTTTTTAAAAATGAGTTTAAAGCCTTATTGGCTTACAGCAAAAATTAATAGGCTATTTTTTTTAAAATTTATTTTGTCGCCCTGTTACTCAGTTCAGTATTGTTTCTCCGCGTGCTTCCGCGATAGGCTTAAAATGTTGCCGTTTTGTTTTTGCTACAAGTACGTGTTGCAAAAAAAAAAAAAAAAAAAAAAAAAAAAAAGCGCACACGACTTTTTTTCTTGCTTGTAGTCTATTCCCCTTCCCTTATATCTTTTCTATAATTTATCTATTTGGCTACTCTTTTTCATCGAAAGGAGAAGCCAGTGCATAGGACGGAGTCGGAGAAGTTAGTTGTGGTCTTTTGGGAAAGTTGTAAAGTAACAACTCTACACTTCGACTATGCTCCTCCCTATTCTACTCTTAATTATCTATTAACACTTTATTTCATCGAAGAGAGAAAACCGATGCAGCCAAGAGTTGTACATTCTTTTCATTTACTATTTTAGGGATTTAAAAAAAAAAAAAATAAAAAAAACCCGCAAAATTTCAAGTATTGAGGTGTGGTTGTTGAAAATATAGTTCGGGGAGTTTGTGCATATTTCTTACTCACAGAACCTACTCACTGGTACCTTACAAAGAGCCTGCATTAAATTCACATCCCGAGTAAATCAGTAAAAAAAACAACGCCCTACAAAAAAAAAAAAAAAGATTCAATCTGCTACCCCATCCTCGCTTTCTATTATGATGAGTTTAACTCCTCTTCTCCGTGTGTTTTGTGTCTGTTGTTGTGATTAATTAGCTTAAGAAGCTAATTAAAAAATCAAAAAAATCAAAAAAAAAAAAAAAAAAAAAATTATCGATGTCTATCGGGTGTCTGTGGGTGTTATTTGAATATAATTACATTATTTCTCTCTCTTTTTGTTTTTTCCTGCCTTCCTTTTCTTTGTAAAATAAAAGGTCAATTTATACTACGAGCTTTTGTGAAACAGAAGTTTCCTTTTTTTTTTCACCCCCTCCATTAAAATATTAGTATCAAGTTACCCCCTGAATCCCATACTCGATATCACATGTGGGAATTCTTATTGATACCAATTGTTGATCTTCTTATTGCAAACAGGTTTGGCCGAACCCGTTCGTTTTAGCCAGTTTCAAATTGCTTTATATTTAATTATAGTATCAAGTTACCTCCTTGTTTTTTTAAATTATTTTTCTTTGAGAACGACTACTGCAATATTATAAAGTTATGCTTCGCTTCTGGGTAGGATTTCTTTATCGTTTTTTTTTGCTGTCGCAAAGAAAAAAAAAAAAAAAAAAAGCATTTTAGTAATTATTATTATTATTATTATTATTTGTTAAAATCAAAGAAGACATTGAAATGTAAAAAAAAATTTCAACTGCACACTTGAAAAAAGTCAGGAGAAACAAAAAAAATAATAATAAGAATAAGAAACAAGTCTATTTATCTACACGTGTCTACGTACGTATGTATTCCTGTATATATGATGAAATACTGGGAAAACGAAAAAATTCTATATTTTTTTTTAAAATTTTTTTTTTTTTTTTGTACATCTCTCCAAGGAACACAGAAGCCATTAAGGAAATAATTGGAAGTAATTTCATATTTCGGGTTTCTTGAATCATATTAACTTATATTATATTTATAAAACAATGCAGTCATTGTGAATCACGTTTCCCCTTAAGAGGGATTTCTGTTATAGCTTGAGAGCTTCTTCCGATTTGTACTTCTTCGACTTTAGAAGAAGTAATGTGTGTCCATCTTTTAATAATTAAAAAAAAAAAAATCCTCTTTTAGTCTGCTCATATGTAAGGTGGTTATTATTCTCAAAGAATAAGTCGTCTTTGAGTGGTGCATGTGAGAGTTTAAAGGAGGAACCAAGGATTTAATGGTAGGACGCAGCAACATTCAATTTATTCATAAAACCGAAAATTTTCATTTTTTTTTTAAAATATTTTAACTCTTGTTCTCTCTTTAATTTGTGTATGCCTCAGGTGTTTTCCTTTTTCTTTTTATATCGACGTAGTCGGAGAAGAAACTATTCAGATTGAAAGCCGTTGTTTCTAAGAGTGATTTATTTCCCCGTGCGACAGGATTCTGTTTGCGTTCAACTAAAAACTACCGAAATATAAGGCTAATCTGAATGGTTTTTTGTTTGTGTGCTATCAAAAGATTGTTTTTATGTAATTTTTGACTTATCTATTATTCTTTAATTAATAGCTTACCCTCAGACTTGGTCACTGAATCTTGTGTTGTGGGTAGGGTTTCTATTCGTGTGTTTGTTTCGTGTTTTGATGATCTTTTTTTACTTACTTACAAATTATTACGTAAGTTCTGTACTCTCTCTTTTTTCTTATCTCCGAGTCCTTTGATGTAAAATTGATGGATTTTAACTTTCTTTAATTCTTGATATTGTGCCCTGCTCAGCTACTTTAGCGTGTTGAAGGCACATTTTCGTGTGTGTGGAAAAAAAACTATGTGGTTCTTTTTTTTTCACGTTTCTGTCCTTTTCCTGTTTGCACTTATTATCTTTAACACACTTTTCTCGTATTTTTGTGGCTCTCTTTGTAAAGTGTCGTCCGTGACGTTTGTTTTTTCAATCCACTTTTTTTTTTTTTTTTTTAATACTGTTTTTTGATCTTAGTAGTAACGACACACGTAGTGTGTTAGTTTTCCTTTTAATAGTTCCCTTTTTTCTTTATTGTGCTCCGACACTCTTATTCTAAGCTCTGTTATAGTTTTATGGCTGTGGCACGTAACTATGAGCCTCTTCAATTCCCAAAGAGTTCGACTGTCGTATAAAAAACAAGAACAAAATAAAATAAAAACAAAAACACAGAATACCAACATTATCGCTGTTGGATGTTCAGATTCTTTCACTACTTTTTGTTAGTATGATCGAAAGTAGGACTTTTACTCCTTAGTTATTTAACATTATCGAATACTATAGTGGTGAACAGTCAAAGGAGTGAACAAGTACGCATGAATAACTACTATAAAAAGGAATAGTTGTATCTTCAGGAGGATTTCCCCTAAGGTCATTTAGAGAAACTGTTGTGTTTTATGTGTTTGTTGAATGCTTGGTTATCCGGCAACTGAGTTCTTGTCACTGAACAGGTAAGAATTCCAATAATTATTATTTGTTGTGTTTGATGTGTGCGTTTAGATCTCACTATCTCTTTTTTATACCATCGACTGGGTACTGAAGTAGTGTTGAACAGTTCGCAATAAAAGCAAGTGTGGTGTGATAAGTTATTTTTGTATTTTTAATGCAGGGAATCTAGAATTGAAAAAAAAAAGAAGAAAAAAAGGCGGGAAAATAATAATAATAAAAAGAAACACAGCACACACACGCAGTGCTGTTTATTTATAATCTGCTTCTCATGTTGGTCAGCGTCTTCCTGTTTGTTGTACTCGTATTGATGTTGTTGGTGTTGTTGATATCCGAACTTACTTATTACACCTGTCATTGTATCGCAGCTTTGGTTGCTTAGTTTGAGTATTATCTTTCTCGTTGTTAAAAACGAGAAGGGTTTGTTCCTTTTTTTTCTCTTTCTTTACACCAAACTTGTTCATTTTTCGGGTGCAGTTTTTTTTTTAAACCTGAAATCTTGTTTGGTTTTCTAATGGACAAAAATAAAAAAAGTTAAACTCGTGGTTGTTTTGGTATAGTTTTTCTTTTTGTTCCTTTTCCCTATCTATATAGTTCTGTTCTGATGTCAGTGACAATTTGCACCAATATCCTGGAGTACTAAAAGATTCCCTTCGTAGTTAGGGAATCGAACTGGAGATGCTTTTTGTTCAAACGAGTTGCTTTGTCTGTGGGGTCTGTCGTACTTTGGTTATTGGTGCCGACTTGTAGAATCGATCATCCGTGATTGACACAACCGTGTGCCGCAGACCCCGGCTTGATATTTCTTTCCCTGTTTTTATCTTTTCATATCCTGTTATGTATTACTAAGCGTAATCCTCTTGGTGTAAAACCTGTCGACGTTTTATTGTGATTTAAACTTTTGACATCCCATTTTTTTTTCCGTTCAGGAATAAACACGCATGATCAATTCGATAGATGCTTGAGGTGGTTGGTTGGTGTGATTTGGTTGGCTAACCTCACTTTTTATTAAGTTTTTGATCACGACAGCCCACAGGGGGGTATCAAATTATGTCAACGCGGAAAAGACGGAAAGACGAGGCAAAATACCCCACTGAAGACGGCACCTTATATACTTGTTCCCTGGAAGGGGACGAGGCAGTGGTTGAGCTATTGAGTTCGAGAAAGACGAGCTTAGCTAATAGCCACGAGTACTTCGTTAGGGTAGTCGGTAAGGATAGACGACTAGACGGATGGGTGGCACAGGAGAATATCAGTATCGAAGGTGTGGAGGAAGCTCCAAAGACTTACAAAAGAAAAGTATCAAAAACCGACCCGTTATACGTCTTTAGCCATTATGATGGCGTCGCAACTGACGAAGCCGCAGCCCTGCACACATCAAAATTAAAAGAAGTAAAATGGATAGAAAGAGTCGTTTACGGATCACACGTCATTGATGCTTGGTATCCATCATCATTTCCAAAGAAACATTTAAAGGAAGAAGTAATGCAGAATAGTGGAACATTATTTATTGACGAGCTTACATTAAAATATACCGGTAACGCCTTGAGAATGGTTGAACTGAACCAAAGTCACGGTGAAGGTGTTTTTTGTGTCAGATCACCCCCAGGAATATGTCTCTATGACCACGACAACTGGGCATTGTGGGAAGTAGATGGTGGAGAAGGTCCAGAATACAATAATGATGTCGCAGAAAACGCTGTAAACACAAACGTTACAATGCACAGAGCTCTTGAAGCTGCTTCTAGAGAACTCTATTGTCAGAATCTCAGTTTTTTATCAAAACTATTCCTCGATCATAAACAAGAATGCTACACCACTTCAAATTTTATATTTTTCGTATTAACCGAGAAAGTCCCCAGAGAAGACAGTGCTATAACTGGCAAAAGCCACGATTCTCGCACCGGCAGACCAGCAATAGGAGGACATGACTACATGTTTAGGGGATACTTCTCTAGAGAAAAGGCACAGCGTGATAACAATTTATCATGCATCATGGTGTTACCACCTTGGCAACGTTCTGGAATAGGTAGAATGTTAATACACTTTAGTTATTTATTATCAGGGAGAGAACCTCGTTTTAAAAAAACAATTGGAGCGGGTTCTCCAGAAAGACCATTGTCAGACTTAGGTAAGAAAGTATACCTACAGTATTGGCAGCATCAAGTGTTGTGTTTCTTATCAGAATGGAAAGCTGTTGGAGCTCCTGGAACAGTAGCAGACTTAGTGTGCCACACTCATATTGAAAGGAGGGATGCTCTCAAAGCATTACACTCTCTTGGTTATCTTATAGAACCAGATACTAATCCTGAGATTGATTGGGATAGAGTAGACTTAGAAATCGTATCTCAGACTAAAGCTGTTGGACCTCAAATCGACGAATCAAAACTCCGACACGTCGGTCTCGCCTTTGGAGCTGGTGACGATGATGACGCGTATGAAGTATGACAGCATCTCTACTTCTGTCGTGTCTACCTGTTCTACAGATATTCTTGTCTGTAACAATCACTACTTTTTGTTACTTTTTCTGAACAATAAAATCAAACGGAGTAGTTTGGAGCTATTTATCTGTTGATTTCCTTCTCCTTCAGTCGTGGAGATAATTGCTTTAATGAAATGAGAATACTCACTTTTGGTTGAAAGAACATTTGGAAGAGAGTCACTCAGATTCCGATAAATAGCAACTTGTAGAGGCGGGGGGGGGAGGTATTTCAGAAAAAGAAAAAAAATATATATAAAAAAAAAAATAATAAAAACTCTCTACGTGTTTTAACCGCAAAACTTATTGCAAACTAAATAAAAGTTTTTATATTTCCTTTCTGAAGTACTAAAGCTAAAGAGGTAACTTCATTTCAATTGCAGTGTTGTCAGAACTGTTTACTAATCGACTACGGCGATCAATTTATTATCAATCGAAGAGACTTATCCTTATCAACTACTTTACTCTAACAGCTGACTAGTGATGGTATTGAAGAACACTTTATGAACATAAATGTTACCTTTTAAAACAACATACTCCCCCACTAACAGGTGAATGATAACATGCAGCTCTCAGTAACCTGCCTTGACTCAGAGTACTCTGATGTTTTATTTAATGCTGAAGTGAATTCATTAGTAAAAGATCTGATTCAAGCTGCAGCAGACGAATGGAGTGCTGACGCGATGTTTATCGAATTGTCATTAGAAGGAGAGGTACTTCCTGAGTCATCCTCATTGGCTTCTCATTGCATTGAACCTGAATCTGAATTATGCGCATCACTAATAACAGTTTTTGGTAAAGATTGGTTCATAGATTGTGACAAGAGAAAGAAGTTATTTCAATTTTGTAAGAAAAGTCAAAATCAACTTCGCGTTGACACTCCGACGTTCTCAGAACACGGACGAGTTGTATTTAATGACGAGTGGATGTCTGATGATGTTCGAAGTATTTCATTCTTCAACTCTGAGGCCTCAGTAACTTCAATCTCTGAATACTTCTTATCAGGACTATCCATGTCGGAGGTTAACGTACCCGGTTTTCAATCTATTTTATGTATTAGTGATTCTTTTCTAAGTGGGTGTAAGTCACTCACGGCTGTTGATTTATGTGGTCTTAAGAATGCCACTGTAATAAGTACCTATTTCTTGTATGGTTGTAAATCTCTCACAACTTTAGACTTATCATCCCTCAGTAGCGTCTTGTCAATAGGACATGATTTCCTTTGTAATTGTACTTCATTAACGAAATTAAATTTATCGGGTCTTCGGAATGTGGAGACAGTTGAGAAATCATTCATTTATAATTGCAATGCTTTGTCTACTGTTGACCTCTCTGGGATGGAAAACCTTTCACAAATCGGAGGTAATTTCTTATATAATTGTCTTTCTATTTCTGAACTGAACTTATCGAGTTTGAGTCGAATTGCTTCCATCGAAACTTCATTTTTATACAATTGTAAAACTCTTATTAATATAGATCTGTCTGTGTTGAGTAATGTTACAGCTGTTGGGAATTCATTTCTAAGTGGCTGCACGTCATTAGAAGAAATCGATCTTTCGAGTTTCAGTTCCATGAAGTTAATAGGAAACTGTTTTCTTTATTGTTGTAGTAGTGTTCGATTATTGGATTTATCACATTTAAATAATGTTACTGTGGTCAAGAATTCTTTTCTTTCATATTGTGAATCTTTAGAAGAATTGTGCCTGTCAGGGTTGCTCAACGTTACTTCAATTGGTAGTAATATGTTGTTCAACTGCGTTTCATTAACATCTTTGGATCTTTCTTGTTTTAGTAACGTGATGTTTGTCGGGAATTTTTTTCTTAATAATTGTAAAAGTCTCTTATTTTTAGACTTGTCTGGTCTACGTAGAGTTTCTCACGTTGGGGATTATTTCCTCTACAACTGCTCTTCTATTTCATCATTAAACCTTTCTGGACTACGCAACGTTGAGTACGTCGGGGACTATTTTCTCGGGAATTGCGTTTCTCTCACTTCATTGGATTTGTCTGCGTTGGGAAAGGTTACAACAATTGGAAGTGATTTTTTGTATAACTGCACATCAATAAAGTCTTTAGACTTGTCCAGTTTGAAAAGTGTAGCACGTCTCGGGAAGTCATTACTGCGAGACTGTAGATCAATTAAGAAGCTAAACCTAACAGGACTGACTGAACTCAAACATGTTGGGGATTGTTTTCTTTATGGATGTGATTCACTTACTGCCAGCATTGATAAAATTAAATTCTTAAAATCAGTTTCTAAAAATGAATGATTTCATCACAATGAAAATGAGTTTCTGTTTTCTGTTTTTTTTTTTTTTTTTTTTTTTTTTTAAATACAAGGCTCGGATAAGAACCTATATTTATATAAATCCCCTTTTTAGCATTGTGATGGTTGCAGCCAACCATCGTGTGTTTAAAAAAAACCTTAGAAAAGCGAGTTACATTTTCTTGCTATTCCTGCGTCGCTTCTTGCGTCAAGTAGAGCTCATTTCATTATTAAATTTGCCACTCACTTCATGAGGTCCTTTGGAAGACCCCTTGTTGAATGCTGTTGAATATATTCTCGTTTATAATGTTTTTAGAGGTCTCACGAGAGCCTTTCTTATGAGCAAATATTACTTTTTAAAAAAAATATCTGTCACAGAACTAAAAGGCATACTCAAAAAAAAAAATAAAATAAAAAATGGGTGTAAAGGGAGTGCCGTACAAGCTTCTCTTATTTCCAATTGTAGCTCTGTTGTTAATTATGACTTTCTTTATGGGAGGAAGCAGCCACCAGGAGTTTGAATCAGTCAGAACGAAGCACAACAAAGATCTAAACACCTTGAAAGCAATGAAAGAACAAATAATTAAAAAAGAAACAGAATCAGGTCCTCCATTATGTTACTACCTTTCTGGATCTGGTGTTGGTGACTCTACTACACAGGGTTGGTATGCTATGCAGCCAAAAAAGATGAATGGAAAGAATATTTATCTTAGATCTGGAGGTGCTTGGACAGTGGGAGAACGTTACCTTTACTACAGAGAGGACGGCAGGTGGGCTGTGGCAGAAAGTATTCAGGTGACAGCCTACTATTACACTTCGGAACCTGTTGAATACCCTGACACTGAAGGCCATCGCTCGGGAGCAACGTGGGCTGCAAGAGAAGCCGACGGAACTTACGTCCCTCTCCAACACTATCGAGTTATTGAAAAGAGTCGTACCTTCTGCACACCAGTCCCAGAATTAGATAATGTCATCCCAGAAGGTACTGATGTCCATCCTGTTAAGGGTGTTGACTACGAAGCTGATTTCGACATCTTCAATCCCAAACCCAGTCCTGAAATAAAAATTCCAGACAAACCTCAATTCCGATTCGTCGAAGAAGCCAGCCCCGCCCTAAAGATTCCTTATAAAATAATTAGTTACATGCCAAGAATATATTACTTTGAGAAATTATTGACAGACGCTGAATGTGATGCGATTGTTGAACACGCTCACAATCAAATAACCAGATCTGGTGTTGTTCCACACAAAGGAAGTAAAGACGGAACAATTAGTGATGTCAGAACATCAAGTCACGCATGGTTAAATGAAGAAGTACCTGAAGTACTATCAATAATGGATAGGATCTTATCAATTACTGGATTCAAGAGAGGTGATCAAGAAGCGCTTCAAGTTCTCAGATATGAACATAATCAGAAATACGACGCTCATCATGATTACTTCGATCCAAGTTTCTATGGAAAACAGAGTACCAACAGAGCTATGACTGCATTCCTTTATCTGGATACTGTTGAAGAAGGTGGAGAAACTTGGTTCCCTCGTGCCAATGGAGGTCCATATCCCAGCAACTATCACGCTTGTGATGCTGGTCTTCGCTTGAAACCTGTTAAAGGATCTGCTGTTTTCTTTTATGACATGAGACCCGACCTCTCTCTTGATGAGTTCTCTCTTCACGGGGGTTGTCCTGTTAAGAAGGGAACCAAATGGGGAGGAACTTTATGGCTTCACACGAAAGTGAATTAGTTACTTCTGATAACAGGTTTTGTTCTGGTCGTCCTGTCTTTCTAAAACAAGCTGTTCATCATCGTTGAAAGTATGTTTCCGATGTAAAAATTATATTATTTAAAGGGGTTTGGTTTTCGTGTATAAGCACACTGACACTTTGTGATTCTGTTTTCCTCTTTTCTTTTTGGCAACGTTGAAAAATCTTTGTCGGATAAGCGAAGGAGTGCACAGAAGATCTTCTCCCGCCTGCTCCTTGGAAGATTTTATTGAAAAAATGTTCAATTAAAAAAAGAAATTTGAACTTCGATTTGTTTACTTAGATTGCAGTCATTTCCAAACTTTCATTGGTTTGGGTGAACTGAGTGAACGTTCAGCCAGAGAATCTATTTATTCATTATGATTGTCACCTTTCACTTACAGAATAATGTGAGAAGGGACTAGTCGGATTCGTAATTCTTTAAAGTCTGTTGTGATTGTTAAATGTTGTAATCATTATTATTATTATGAAAGGTTACACATCTCTCACTAAAATGGGTAGCAGTGAGAGTAAAGAAGATCCCATCGTAGCACCTCCACCAGGTAGGAGGATGTCAGTTAGAAAGCCGAGTGTCATCGGAAGTGTTGGTGTTGGTAAGGAACTGTCTGCTGACGGATCAGACTGTCGACAATTTGAAGGAGTTCCTGACCCTCCCAGGGCGGGTGATGGAAGTACCTGGCCAGGTGCTTTTGGTAGATCTCCACTTCGAGGAGATTTCTCACCGTACCCTGAGAGTGGTCCAGGGAGGAGTCATACTCGTGGGGTGTACGGGGAGGGGTACTTTCAAACTCTCCCTCGACTTGCAGATGAGATCCCCGAAAACCTTTTCTTCCAACCAGGAAAAGCTTACAGTATCACAGTACGACACAGTGATATGTCAAATAGGGATAATGCAGGAATGGATATCAGAGGAATGGCAATTAAGTTCGCTCAAAAAGATGACGTAGCCTCTCCTCTTGATCTGCTGCTCACAACAGGAGAAGCATCCCCGTGGTGGTCAGCAACGTCACTTTCAGAGTTTGAGAATGCTCATGTTGGAGGAGTTGATGCTTTAAAGGATTGGTTTTCAAATAAACCAGCGTCTTACTCGGCTTATATTAATTCACTTAAGAGATGTCCAAAATCATACGCCTCGCTCTACTACTACTCCCACAGCAGTTATGAACTCGCATCAGAGAGTGGTATAATTTACAATGTGACATTCCGTGTTAGACCCGCAGGTGAATTCCTTGCTACTCACAGTTCTACTGATCCACCTGATGAAGCTTTACCTCGAGCTGATCAACAGAATCCTTGGTATGCGGGTAGGTTAAAAAGTCTTGGTCTTGAAGCTGACTATCTAATAACTGACTACAAGGAAAGGCTTCGACTTAGACCTGTCATATATTGGCTTCAAGCAAGTATCGTATCTCCTGAAAATGAAGAAGACGCTGACTATTTGAATCCTTCTTTATCTGGAAATCGGAGGAAGGCAAAATGGATTAGTTTAGGTGAGATTATAATAACGGAATGGTTGCCGAATCAAAAATGTGAAAATGTTTTTTTTGAAAGTCGGAATTGTGGAGATGTGATCAGAAGACCACCAACCAGTTCACCGAATGATTTTAATTCTGTTTTAGCAGCGAGAGAGTTAACACATTCGAGTGGTATTCCAACTCGTAATAACAATCCGACTGAAAATGTTTTTGAATCCGATTTGCTAATGAGACACGAAGGTCTTCATGGAGGTCTCTCTCAGTATGTCATCCGCATAGCTGTTGGAAATTGCAAATCTTCAAGAGAAATGAATAACAACGTTGCCGTGTATGTCACGCTAATCGGACAACGTGATGGTATTGCTGCCCACACAGAACCTCTCAGACTCACTCACTGGGCTGACAATACGTTTAGTTCTCTTTCAATGGATGAATGGGTAGTCTACTCCCCCATACAACTTGATGAGATTAGTTTAATCTCTTTATCACTAAAGGAAGTATCATGTGTTGAATACAGCAGATGGTTAATTAAAAGAGTTGAAGTACTAAATAGACATGCTTCTGAGACACCTTGGAAACCTGGTCACATAATAAAGTTAAGAACAAGCAGTCAAATCGCCAAAGAATTGGAACGATTTGACTTTAGTTGTAATGGAGAATCGAATGCTGATGATCATGGAGAGAAGGAAGGAAGGATTCTATCGGTGATTGATACTCAAGATGGTGTTCCTCAATTTCAAATTGATGTTCCAAACAGTGGAATAGGATGGTATCCTTGTACATGTATTGCTTCAATAGTAATCCCGAGAGGATTAGCTCATCATGAGGACCCATTTTGTAGTCAATCTGAGTCAGCGGAATCCACGCCATCAAAACCTAACTCTCCCTACAACTCAATCGGACTCGACTTCGAACTTGGTCGTCTTGTCAGCGTCGTTGAAGGTTCCTGTGGTGATCTTGCCGGGTTAGAGTACTTCATAGGCCACAGACTAACTCATATTAATCATGATGAAGTTTCTGAACAGAATCTCAACACTTTATTTGATACGACTTCAGACCCAACAGCTCTTTACTTAACATTTGAACCTGAGGAAGGTCCGGTTATATTTCCTGCCTACTGCTATTTAGAAAAAGGTGACGTCCTCTTGTTTGAAGGAACTCACATGCTTCTCCACAAGGAACACGACTCTCAATCATGTTTAGTTAGAAGGAGACAGCTTCATGATAAAAAGATTACTTACACAAAAGGTTGTTGTGATCACACTGATTTCTTGCCAAAGTTAGAACGCAGTAATTTTGGCTCAGGTGGATTAGATTTGAGAAAATTATTTGAAAGGAAATCAAAAGAACTGCTACTGCGAGACCTTCTTGATGGAGGAAGTAAAATAGGAAAACAACCATTCGAGATATTGACCGGATATAATGATTTGTATTTTACGATGCAGTCATTTGACCAAACACCTCTACCGATGAGACAAGAGGTTTGGATGAACGATCTCGAATACGGTCGACAATTCGTTGATGGTGCTCTTTGTTTAACAATAGAAAGATATAATCATAACGCCGTCACTTCATCTTCTTCTTTTTGTGTGAAAGATTATCACCTTCAGGATGCTCTCTGTACTTCAAAAACAATCTCCGAATTGGAATCTGCTGGAGTTTTATTCATCGCTGATTTCAGTATTGTCAGAGACCTTCCTTGTAGAAGTGGTATGTGATGTTTATTTATTTTTAATCATGCTCATTGCTGAATTTATTTTTTTCAAAAGATTTTAAAATAAAACTCAAACACAGGATGCTACCTTGCCGCACCTGTTATTCTGTTTTATTACAGTAAGGAAGTACAGAGCTTACTACCTGTTGTAATTCAGTTGAATCCGGGTGATGCATTCTTATGGACCCCTCGTTCATGTACAACAGCGGAATGGACGATAGCAAAGACTTTGGTAATGTGTGCAGGTGCTCATGTTGTGTTCTTTGGACATAAGATAGCGAGAACGATGATGGGAATAGAACATTTTGTGTTGGCAACGAAGAGATATTTCTCTGATTCTCATCCGCTATTTAAATTATTATATCCCCACTGCGCTGGTACACTTGCTGCTATCGCACAAGTAAAGCAGTATCTGTTGAGTGAGGATGGACTCTGTTCTGTGTTCTCTCTTTCTCATTCTGGTCAAACTCTTTTAATTGAAAGATTTCTTAGGAAGTGGACTCTCGATAACAACAACCACACCTCTGACATCATTAATCGCGGTGTTGATTCTATAGAAGGATATACTTACAGGTATGGTTGTTTCTTATTTAGGTACTCAAAAAGTTTAATCAAAACTAAATAACAACAAAACAGAGACTTTGGATACACAATTGAGTCGTCAATAGAAACTTACATATCGAACATGTTATCAATTATGTACATCACTTCACAAGATTACTTAGATGATATTGAATTAGGTGAATGGTGTAAAGATTTAAAGATAAAGGTTCCCGACAAGGAAGGATTAACAAAACTACTTACGACTTTTGTGTATTCTGTTTCGGTAAGACAGGCGGTTTTGTCGCATTGTCTGTGGGATACTTTTGGTTGTGTTCCATACTCTCCGTTTGCGTGTTACGAGGCTCCTCCTGTTTGTACGCAACCAGCGAGATCAGACGAAGAGGTGGATACTTACATGCTTGATATCCTTCCAGGGAAGTCATCATCAGCTCATCAGGTGGTGTTGACTTGGATGTTAGCAACTTCTAACTTCACACCTCTCTCAGATGCTTATCAACTTTGTGATGTTCTCAATCGACCTCAAGAAACTGAAGGAGCTCTCCTCCCACTTTCTCACTGGAATGAAGACCTGACACTTCATCCTGACCTGCATAGTGTTCATGTTGCTTTTCAGAATGCACTTGTTCAGGCAGCGGATTCCTTTGATGAAATAAACAGCAATCTGGTTTACCCTTACGTGTATCTCAGTCCTTACGCTATTCCTAATAGTGTCACACCTCCTCCAGTGAGACGAGTGTAGGAGGAGGAGGAGGGGGTTGTATTGCAGCTATCGGATTCTAATATACTTTCCAACACTGCGTTGTGACACCAGCTGGAGGGTCGTGTCGATTTGTTGCAGAACTTATTTTGGTGGAAACCTGCGCGGACACACAAGTGTAAATTGAGGCGAGCAATTACACCTTGCCTTGGATTACCTTCTTCACTTCGAGCTACTCTGATTCCCATGTATTTGTAGTACGTCATTTACACATATAACTTTATCATCCATTCCCTTTATAAGTAATATTGTATTAATCTTTTTAGTGTTTGCTATTCTTATTTATTCTATTTCATAATTGGTAGGTCTTCCCCATGCGAGGTGAAGTAGACATTTCTTTCGGTGACGTACTTTTTCTTACACCACTTTTTCACAGCAACAACAACAACAAAAAGGGAAAAGAATAATAAAATGGCAGTCGGTGGCAGTAGTAGTGGTTCACTTCCTGAGATGGTGTCGAGTATTTTTGGGATTTTCATGGCGTTTAAGATTGCGAGTCTTGTGTTCACTATGGTGACTAGAAAGGATGTGATTACAGCTATATTATCAATTCCTGTATCGTATGCAGTACTCAGAGGATGTATCTCAACACAAGTAAACATTACTCAAACGCTTACTCTTTCTGTTGGAATGGTAATGATGAAAGGTCTGTGGGGTACTACGGAAGCTATAAAGGAATTTGGAGAGATTTTGATGGCTCCTCCACCATCTCAAGAGCAAGCAGCACCACAACCGAATAGAGCTCAGAGAAGAGCAGCGTTAGCTTCTGCAAAGAAGAAGGGAAAGCTGGCGTAGAATATCTAACTGAGTATCGGATTATAATAATACTCGTGGCTGAGTACTTCTCTCTTACTCGCCATTCATGATACACAACCCGCAGTGCTCAGAGAGTCTTCATTCAGAGTTGTGTCTCAAAAGTGAATAGTAAAATATGTTTTGAACTTATGAAAATATTTTAGCTGATTGGACTGACTGCCAACAGCGAAGTGTCTGACGTGACGAGTTGCTCCAGAGCGCAAATTTTGTTTATTATTTTCTCTACTCTTTCAGATGTTAAGAAACAAAATAATCCATTCACATGCTAGTTAACGGTACGGCCTGATGCAAGAGAAGAGATCTCCCCTGTCTTTTCCATGCACATCCACCAGACACCCTACTGCACAAAAGAGTGCAGCTTTCCAGGGTAATTGTCCCTGTCCCCGCTTGATGCATTTCAAAAAGAGACGACCACGTCATCCATTCAGATGATCGCTGTAATAAAGTGATTGCAGTCACACGAATGCTAATTATTCTTTTTTTCTTTTTTCAGATCTCATACACATTTTCCCAAAATAATGAGATTTGACTGCTCATTTGAAAGTGGAAATATTGGTAAGGTCCAGGCCCTGAATGAATACGAGTACGACATATCACTTAGACATGATACTAATAATCCTCACTACAGAGTTTGGTTTTACTTCTCAGTTAATCAACTCCAGAAGAATCAACGTGTTGTGTTTCACATAATTAACGGATCCAAAGCAAAGAGTTTGTATCGAATTGGAATGACGCCGTTGGTATGTTCGACCTCGAGACCGAAGTGGGAGAGAGTTCCTCAGAAACAAGTTTTTTATTATAGATCACAGAGATTTAAGAAGAACTACGTGTTGTCAATTGCGTTTAATTTCGATAGGGATGATGACACTTATTACTTTGCGTATTGTTATCCTTATTCTTTTACGTTTTTACAAAAGTTTTTAAACCACGTTGAGAATCAGAATTTTAGTTTTTTCAAACGAGATCTCCTTTGTCGGACTGTTCAACAACGCAGAGTTGACATCCTCACGATTACATCCCCATCACGTCTGAACCCTCAAGGTGATCGTAAGAGGACGGTGTTTTTAACAGCTCGTGTACATGCGGGAGAGACACCTGCTTCGTTTATCTGTCACGGATTACTTTGTTATTTACTTTCAGATCATCCTGGTGCTGTTGTACTTAGGGATTATTTAATTATTCATATTGTTCCAATGTTAAACCCTGATGGTGTATTTCTTGGTAACTATCGATGTTCATCTGTTGGATACGATCTGAATAGACATTGGTTGAACCCAAGTGCCTGGGCACACGCTCCTATAAAATACACCAGAGATGAATTACTGAGATTACACGGAGACGAGACTGTTGATTTAGATTTCTTTATGGACATTCATGCACACAGTACCTGCACTAATGCTTTTATGTTTGTTAATAGCGGACGTACTCCAACTTGTCCAGAAGAGAAAGAAACGATGTTATTTCCGAAATTGTTGGGCGGAAATGATAAATCTTTTTCAGCTCAAAATACTCGATGTTGTAAAGAAAGTTCTAAGATAGGAACAGGCAGGCGTGTTATTGGTGAAGTACTTCACGTTGCTCCTCACTGCTATGCCTTAGAAGTTAGCATGTATTGCTTTATGGATCATAAACAGCGACTCATCCCTTTTACTGAAGACCTGTACCTCGACCTCGGTCGTAACATCGCTATTACGTTTTTGGAATTCTACAAACTGAACTCGCTGTTGTTGCCATCGCCACAACAAATGCCTCCTGCCGGAATCGAACCAGCTGGAAATTCTAAAGATAGAAGTATTCAGCGAACCTCATCAACAAAGAGGTGGGAACAGCAAGGCAAACACCGCAGTGCGAGTAAATTAAAATAGTTTTGATTACCTCATCGAAATCACTTGTTGACAAAACACTCTTTTTAACCATCTGCGTTGTATGACTTGTTGTTGTTAGTAGTTAGAAATATCTTTTACAGACTTATCGTTTTGTTTCCTCTTTTTTTTTTCTTAATTTTCAGAAAGCCTGAGTCCAAGAATCACAAGTATCAAATGTCTTCTTATTTTTGGTTCTATCCTTCGATACATTTATCGGAGAGACACCTGCGATCAAAAAAAACTAATTTCTGGTTGAGGTTCGTGTCGTCTTATTATTCTTCCCTTTATCACTTGTCTGCCTTCCCCTTAGAGATTTGGTTAGTCGTTTATTATTATTCTTTTTTGCTTTTTAATTATTTTTTTTGTTGTTTCTCGATTATTCGTCCTGGTAAGTTACTTCGTATTTATGTACGCAGATTGTGAGTTTCGAGCCAATAATGTGGCGCCTACTTCACCTGTAAAAGTACAAATATTGCCGACAGACTTTATCAAAATGGACTGTTTCCTGCGCGGGTTCGGTTCGGTAAAGTTACTGACTTCACTTTTATAATTTTTTTTTTTTTTTTTTTTGGATTTCCGTAGTGTCCTACCACATCACATAAACAGAGAGTGAGAGAGAGATGGAAACCAACCAACTTTCATCTATTACAGTAAAGTACATTTGGTAGTAGAAATACACGGCGAGTAATTAGTACTTCGTAGTCGACAACAGTTCAGCTTTCGTATAGAAATCGATTGATTTATTATACTTTTAGTAGTTTTATATTTATATAAATAATATTTACTTTTCAGCTTATGTATCAGACGACGGAATGGGTTGTGATCTTCACGTGATTATCACTGCCAGCCATCAGTCATGTTAATTCTTTTTTTGTTACCGACAGGACTAGTTGCGCAGAAATAAAATAATAAAATGCCGAAGAAAGAAAAGATACCAATGTGGATGTGGGCACTCGTCGGCTTCTGGGTGTTGGTATGTTCTTATCTACTTAGTGAGCTTCATTTGTATAAATAGTTGTTTTCAACACAAATATAAAACAGTCAGCAATCTTGTTAGTTGTAGATTACATTAATCCACTTGGTATTGAATGGCCAGAATCTGTTCTTGAGAGAGCAAGAGGTATGTTCAATTATTGATTTGATTATTTTATTGGATTCGTTCAACAGAACTATTTGGAGATAACAACAACCACTACAGCTACCCACATACCAGCAACACCTGCTGCTGCTCCGGAAGGTGACGCTACTGAGGATGCTGAGCCTGCAACAGAAGCTCCAGAAGAAGCCACAGCAGAGAAGGCTGCAGAAACTCCAGAGAAGGCTGCGGAAACTCCAGAAAAGGTTGAGGAGCCTGCAACAGAGAAGACTGATGAACTCTGAGAGGGAATTGAACCCATGCGTGGCTTCATTTCGAGTTTTGCTTCCCGTTCCCCAGTTTCGTTGACTGCCTTCTGACAGGCCGAGTGACAACTTATTAGTGTCCCGTATGAACGGGTGTTCCCTCATGTGTGATTCATGTGAAGAAGTTATAAATTATTTTTACTTTTATCTCTCGTAGCAGGTGACTCCGTAGGAATAGAAAGGAAGAACAAATAAAGTCTGAAGTGATTTAATCATATTTTATAGTTAATACACACACAGTAAGATGTGCAAGTCGAGTACTATCCTAGCAGCCTATCCCAACATCACTACTGGGGCTGGTGTTTGCGCAGCCGCAGCAGCAGCAGCAATGGCGATATTGTTATGTAGAAGGGAAGTAGTCAACAGTAGTTCTTCAAAGATGACTATCGGATCGTTTAACGCATTGCAAAGAGGATTTGAAAGGAAAAATTACGCGACATATGTCTCTGAAGAAGTCCGCAGCTGGAAATACCGACAAGTGCTATTAAAGAAACTTCTTCCTACTTTAGGTGACATCATTGCTGTACAAGAGTGTGAGATAGAAACTTTTGAAGAAGATTTCGGATTCATGTCCGACCACGGTTACGATTACATCGCCCCATTCGACAAGACAGCTGTGAAGGATCCCAGCAAGCGAAGACTCGCAAAAACTGCAACTTTTTTTAAAAAATCAAAATTTGAACTGATTTGGCACAGCCACCGATCCAGAACCCTTCTTTGCGCAGTCGTTGAACGAACAACCCAGCATATGATATGGATGGTCAACTGTCACTTAGAAGGTCATCCTATGAAAGTTTCACAACGAGTCTCACAGATTGCAAGCGCCTTCCGCAGTATAGAGTCTCAACAACGAAAAATGAAACTGCAACCAGAAGAATGTAACATAGTTGTTTGTGGTGATTTTAACTGCAGTAGTGAATGTACTCCAGTTGACTTTGTGTTGAATGGAAGTCTTAATGAAGATGACAGAGATCCGTGGAACACTAATGAACCTGTTACTAAGTCTCATATCTCACATTGTTATAAAATGAGTCGAGCTACTAATGGTGCGAAAACATTTTTAGGATCATCTGGGAACTCGCAAACTATTGATTTCATTTTCTTATCTAAAAACTTTACCACTGAAATAGTAAGAGAACCATACACTCGATCTCAGTGGAAGGATGCACTGAAGACAAGTGTTCCTAATAAGTGGCATCCTAGTGATCATTTCCCAGTGGCGGTAGCAGTTAGTCTCTCGTGATCTGTTATTAGATTCTTTCTGTCCGAATACCACTTGGTCTTGAGGTGGTCCAGGGGTTGCTTTAATTTCCGAAACCTAACTAACATTTTAAATCCAACATAGCAACGTGTTTCACGGTGTTGGTACTCAACTGATGCTTTGATTCTAACCCTCGACATCAGTTGTCTCCTCTCTATTGCAACATGTTTCCTTCTATCCCTAGGTGTGTGTGCAGTATCGTTTTCGGTGTAAATTGGATGAAAGTTATTTATTATTTTGTTTTCAAAAATAGGAAACTTCACATGGAAACCGAACTGAAATTCAGAGAATTTGAACTACTAATTAAACAGAAATTATTTTACATAAATCCGTAGCAGGCTACCACACATATTTGTGATTACTTCCCTCAACAGATTATATACTTCTGATTACTATCTAATGATCCATCCAAATGTTTTGGACAAGTTGTCTGTCGCTGAAACCAGATTCTGGGGACTGCAGCTCACCAGCGGTAAGAAAGTAATTGTCGGGTTTGAAGAAAGAGATTTATTAATTACAAATGTCGCAGTTCGAAGCGGAAACACTGGCAGTCTACAAGTGACCAGCGATGCCGGGGCTGCAGTCGTCGCAAAATTATCAGAAGCTGCACCTTCTTCAAAAGTTTGGTTTCGGGTAATGGCCGGTCAGAAGTGTACCCTTCACCCGAAGGGAGAGATCGACGTCTTGGGATACTCTGTGGTATGTATTTAGTGATTTGAGTACCTTCAGATTACTAATTAATTAAAACATTCTAAAACAGGACACAAGTGAAGAACAAGACCCAGACATGGATGACTTGTTGCCTCCAATCGATCTTCCTGTTGACAAATACCTAACTAATGCTGAGCTTCGAAGGTAGTGAAACTGTCATCGGGTTTGTTGTATTCGATTTGTTCATCTGGTTTGGATGAGAGCGTTGAGAACTCGTTGGAATCGATTCTCTTATCGAACTTCAAATTGAAGTCAGACTTTGAAATTCAGTAGAGTCGCAGTGCTCTACCAAATTACGTTCGTTTATCGACTGAAGTCCTTTTGTTGCTCTTCAATTATATCGATCGGGTTAGTCGGGTTAGGCCCTTCGGAGAGTTAGCAGCAGCTCTTTATTTTCTGATGGCTCAGCCGTCTATCAGCTGCCGGAGGTAGTCCCTCAGCTACAGTCAGACCTCATCATCAGAGGAAGTACTGACTGGTGTATCAGTTGTGAATTGTTGTTCTTTCGCAAAGTAAATCAAATCAGAAGAAGAAAAAGAAATAAAAGTTAGCTTTAGTCCAATTACGATTATCGACAGTCGTCGTCTGTTGGTAGGATTCTAGTTTTGAATAATTATTAACAACACAAAATAACAACAGTAACAGCAACATGCGATACCAACAATAGAAGCAGAGTAGTTGAGAGAGGTAATAAATTAATTATTTTTCCTCCCAAACACGCAGTGCAAACTCAACAAGAATAAGATGCCGCTTGCCGAGAGGTCGTTAGCGACATTCGAAGTCAAAGAGAAGTCATTGCGAAAGGCTGTCTCAGGACATGGAACTCTGTGCTGCAATCATGGAAGTGGAAATGGGATTCAGTGGGCGCATTTAGAAAGGAAACCTTCACTCTCACCAGGAGCGAGTCCATTAAGAAGAGGATCAATAAGTAGCTCAGCTGTGAAGAGTCCAACAGAATCTTGCATCTCAGTCAGCACTCAGGCAACTCAGAGAAGCTGCATTGCTAAAGACAATACCGACGTTAGAAAGTACAGCAGCAGTGCGAGGATTGGAATTAAAATAAATCCTTACCTGACTCCTGTTAACACAAGTCTTATTAAAAAACTTCTATTCTGTTTCCGACCAAGAACAATAATGCGAGGGATGTCAATGAGTGGGTCAACGTGTTCATCTTATAATGTATCAGAGGGTGCAGCACAACCAAGAGTTGATGCTGCAGGTATTTTAGATATCATCGAATATTGGCTTCCAATTCCGAAAGTTCAGAGAAAGGGAACTCGTCGTTCTGTTGTTTGTCTTCAGCCTGCAATTGAAGTCATCGACTACCACAGTGATGAAGCAAAGAAATATGGAAAGCCAACCCGTCTGAACATTGAACATCAACAATTAGATCAAGTTTTAGCTGTTCCTGTTCCGCAGAAAATATTATCAACCACTGCTCGTAAGAACATGAGAAAATCACGACCTCCTCAAGTAAAAGCCGGCTGCGAATGTATTATTTCATAAGTTCGTACATAAGCAGCGTCTTTTTATCTGCGAGGTCACTCAGTCGGTGAATCTTTCACTTTTTCCTCATTCTTCTTTTTTTTCTTTTTCTTTTTGAACCGACGAAGTCGGAAAATGGAACCATTTCAGATTGAGATCCACATCGCTGTAATCACATCGCTCATCTGATTCCGTGATGGCATCACCTTAGAATCCTTGTATGGGATTGGGAACACAAAAACCAAAGGGGGGAAAATAGTTTTTTTTCCCCCCTTTGGTTTTTTTGTAAATTTTCTACTTATTCCGGTAACAAAAAACACAACGGAACGCCGCGAATCCATTTGTCCTTTTTTTTGGTGAAGCCTTTTCCCAAACCACTACTTTTTTAATATTTCTTAACAAATAAATGACAGTTTGGCAAAAATAATCGTTTGATGCAAGCCTTATCGAAAAGTTAGGGGAGCTCACGGTTGCCGAATGTGATTTATTTTTTTTACTTTTATTCGCTTCTGTTTTGCTCTTAAAAAGTCTTTTTTGAAAAAAAAAAAAAAAGAAAAAGGGAAGTGTTACCATTTCCTTTATTTTATTATTTTTGATTTCCCTATTTTTTTTGTTGATTTGGTATTGTTTTCTTTATGTATTGTGAAGGGAAGTATGAGTCCTTTAGGTAAGCAACATATTTTATTCCTTTTTTTTTTTTTTTATTCTCTCCCAGTTTTTTTCTTGTTTTGTTTGTATTCGAACAATTCGTTGAATACCTGTTTTGTGTTTTTATTTGGTTTTTGTTTTTGGAAGTCACGAAGTAAAGTAAATGTGTTGTTATTATTGATGCCCTCTAGAGTGATTGTCGCAGTGGTTGAGTTCACTCTCTGGTCTCTCACTCGAATAAAGGATCCCTGAGGCTGACTTTGATGCTCTCCAAAAAAAAGAGAATCCTGTTTTGGGAAAACATCTAATTCCGCGCAATTTTTTTCAAAATTCCGGATTTCAACAAAAATTGAAGAAACTACCAGCTCCACGTAAGCAGCACTCCTGTTTCTGACCGGGTTATCAGTCACAAGGTTAAGGCTACTTTGAATTATTAAGAGCGCAGTACTGTGCGAGGAGCTCCCGCGTGTTAAAGCAATTGCATGTGTTTGACGGTGTTTTCAAGTTTTGTTTTGACATCAGCGAATCAGGTTAACTTTATGCGGAATTAGAGGAGAGGTTCCCACCTGTTTTTTTTTTTTTTCACCCTTTTTATTATTAGGTAAAATGTTATTTGTTATCGCCCTCTTTTTTTTTTTTTTTTTTTTCTTCCACCTAATACGGGACTTCGGAAATATATTTTTCACCCTAAAATCACGAAGTCAATAGCGTTCTAAATTTTACGTTTTTAAAGTTTTAAGACGTACACCGGGATACGTTTTCTTACGATATGCACACATCCCCCAAGTGGGATTGGATGTAAAACAACGAAACCGATACCGGTGAATGTCTGTATTAAAGAAAACTTAGTTGCAGCAAATAGACAGAGATTCTTGATAAGCACTTATATATTATTTGTGCACCAAAAAAAAACTTAATAAGAATTTCTTTCTCTCTATTTTTTCCCCTTTGATTTCCCCCACCTTTAGTTTTGATGAGCCATTGTTTGCATTCTTTCCTCTTCAGGTCTCAGACTTGGTCACCTTTACTGGTTTCGTGTCGCGTGATGTGTCGCTCGTCTGTTTTCGTGTTGTAGGAGGCGAACCTGCCTCGAGCCACGTTATTATTTTCTTATAATTTTTTATTAAATACTGTTTCTGAAAGAAAAGAAGAAAATAAAACAAAAAAGTCTATTTGTAAAATCATTTTACATAAGAAAAAGTAAATAATAATAATAATAATAATAATAATAAAACGTTCGTATTTCGTGAGATCGTCCTCCCCTATTTTGCTCTGTTTTTTTTTTGTTATTTTCCTACTTTGCATAACAATATAATATAATTCAGGTTGTGTTGAAGCCAGTTTTTTCTCACACAAGCTGATTAAAAGCAAAACACCTCAATTAAAAATAAAAAAGAAAGAAGGAGAGATTAGCGAATTGATTTGACCCAGCTTCGCAATAAAACAGAATAAGTTCGGAAAACTGGGTCACCGTCAACTCACTTCAATGAATCTTTTTTATTTGATTGTGGATAACACTTCGAACAACCGGAAGCTTTGTATTCCTAATGAGGAAGGAACACCTGCGATTGATCGTAAATTTAACTTTGATAAAAAAAAAACTAACGCAACTTGTTAGTGCAACAAAAAGGTTAAGCCATGATTCTCTTTCTACCAGACAATGGGGAAAAGAAGTGGGAGTGCAATTTGATGCACAATTGTTCCTTCATACAAACAACACAAGAAGCTCTCTTTCCTACTTGAGTTGCTTACTAAATGAAATGACTCAACAGAATAAAACAGTTCTCTCATCGAAGGATTGATTCAAAGAACAGTTGTTCTCATTTATTGTGAATATTCGACACACTTCGTATTGGTAATACCGAGACGTGGGTTTGGGGACACTGAGAATCTACCAAAATACGTTTCCTCTTACTTTTATGGGTGTGCCTTGTTCTATTTCACTTTTCGATAATTTTATCTAACACGAGAAACAAATGAAATACTACTTCAGAATGTGTGATCTTATTCGTCATTACTTTTGGTGACTATTTTAAAAACTTTTCCACCGTCGGGTTTCTTCTTACTGCCCGAGGAGTGAGCATTCTAAAAGTGTTGCACTATTTTATTAAGTTTACGTATCAGACTTGTCTGAGCTACATCACAAGTTTTATAGAACCTGCTGTAGTGTTCTCTGTTACAACGAAGGAAATCTGCTCCTCACCGAAAGCGCAAGAAAGGCGACTTCTGAAGGAGAACTCGAACCTTGATGGGGGCGGGTGATAAAAAGATTAACGCTCTTGAAACTACGTATTCCACAAGTGTTTTATGGAAGCAGAACAATGTGTTTTTATATAGCTTTCTTTTTGTATTTTTTATTTAGTGCACTACCTTATAATAAACTCGTATTTTAACTTCTGTTAACTGCTTAATGACGTCCTTCAGAACAAAACAATTTTCAAAAAAAACGGGAAAACAAGTTGTTAATTGTGTCGCATATTTGTTGCATATGTTTGAGCCTTCCCGAATTAGAAATATTTTTGTTCGGAAATAGTTATTTTTATATTGTTTTTTTGACCTTTTTATTCCTCGCGAGATGATATTATTCTGACTTTCTTTTTTAAGCTGTGGAGTTGTTAGTTTGGGAAACCAATTTATTGTGGTTTCCAATATAAGCGAACCTGACGCTGATTGTGATTGGACACCAGACGATTACCAACTTTATGGTCATCCGATTGCTTTGCTTCGCTTTGCGCTTATCGATAAATGTCTGGCTCTTTGTTGGTTAGTATAAAAGAAAGAATGAGCTTCTGAGTTGCACCTCAGTTGTTTGTGTTTTCTAATCAAAAATGTCCTCTTGCCTTGTTTTTACTTCTGTATTTTAAACTGACTCTACTCTTTGTGATGATACCCACCTGTCCTCCTTCGCATCTTATTAGTTTTTGATTTAAACGAACTGCATAAAGATGTGATAACCTCCCCTCTTCTTGTAGTTTTATTACCTTCGCATCTGACCTGATTAGTGAACATGGGTTTCATTAATAACGTTCTTTATTTTTATGATTTTTCTTAATATTTCTTTGAGAATCTAAATTCTAAATTTCTTTTTTTTTTTTCTTTTTGTTGTGTTAGGATGTCACTCATGACTCTTTTGAAGTTGAAATCCATTCAAAAAAGATAAGTTTGATTATTGTCACTATTAAAAGTGAATTTGGAGAATATTACCTCTCTTGCTATCACCAGCTTCGTATTAAAGTAATGTTTTACAAATGTCCTAATTCCAACTTTATCTTATTTTGTTCACGATTTTGACTTTGGAGTGTTTTGCGGTTAGTGACTGCCGCTGTCTGAATATGTCGTAGCCAACATATCTGTTTGTGAGATTCCTTATTATTTTCTCTTTTTGTTGTGTTAAGATAGAAAAAGGTTTGTTAATGCGATAATGGGGTCTTTATCTGAATAAAGAACTCCACACTTCACTCACATTTCCTTCGGGACCACCAGCACTGTTCATGATTCTCTTCAAAGAATAATAAGAAGAAGATCTGTGATAGCTTCGGCTCTGATGCCACATCGAATGTATTGAGAAAACCCTAAAAATAGAAATAGGACCCTTGTGATAATGCAACGCCTTCCTTCCCAAAGAAAGGAATCTTTCAGTCAAACGGAGTGAAATTAATACTTTTTCTTCTTCACTTTTTTTTTTTTGTTTTTTGTCACGATTCTGATTCTAATAATAAACTAAAGCCCAATAACTTACCGCAACTCACGTTCAACGGATGTAATCGGCCGATATTCTTTCTGAGATGTTGAGGAAGAGAGTCCGTCGGCTTCTCTCCGAAAGAAGTCTGAGAATGCTACAACAACAGTTCTTGCGGATTAAAAGGGAATAGTATAATAAAAAAAGAATTAATTAAAAGAGAATATAGCTTTCAATCAAACAACGGTCACTTTTCAAGAGATCTCAATACGGAATGACTGTAATTCAAAACATTAAAGTTGGTAGTCCCGGTAGTATAAGAAAGTACCGATTTGTAAATTATTACTTTCATTCACCCACACCTACTGGAGGCTGTTCACTTCAGTTTTCAAATTCGTTTCCTTTCGACGTTTTGTTTCTCTGAATGATTGGAAGAGACAAATTAAGCACTCAAACTGCCTCCTGACAGTCAGTTGTGGGATGTGAGTAGGTTGGCGTCGATTTCCTTTCCCATTTTTTGTTAGTTTGTGATATTTTTCTTCACCCAGTCACAGAGTTGGGTAACTTCCAAGCTCTCGGAAAGTTTAGTCTTGCATTCGGTTTCCCTTTTCTTTGCTCTCTTACCTTATTTTGATCCCTAACAATCCAACCTTTCCTAGTTCTCTTTTCTTTCTTAGTTAGTTTATTCTATTACTTTGTTTTGTTTATATGTGTGTTGTTTGCTACGAGACACCCATCCTTCCCCTCCAATGTACAAATGGCGCGGAGTCGGGGTTGTGAACTGCTTGCGAGTCACAGAAATCTGGTTGACGGGGAGGGATTGAGAATTCCGTTGTTGATTCTTTGTGTATTCGAAGAAAGAAATCAACTTCGGATGCAGAAAGCTGGCGGTCTGAGTAGTAAAAAAAAAAAGATTTTTAATATTTTGAAATAATTCCAAAAAACAACTCACGGTAGCCGTAGCGTTGAGGAAGTTCAATTTCCTGTCACCTTAACGCTACCACTTTACTTACTCGCAGCGACCCTTTTTACGATTCAATAATAGCGTCGTCGTCTTATTCAACTTGTCTATCGTAGTATTCAAGTTTGGTGTTCGTTAATTCTGTTCGTAATAACTCTTATTTATTTCATCAGGTCATTCATCGGAGAATACCGTGAGAGTTGTGGTACCGAATTATTAGTACTCAGTGGACTTCAGGGGTTCTGACTTCGGAGGAATAAAAAAAAAAAAGCGGCACCAACAAATTGTAGCTGTACGACTAATAGTGGCTTAGCTTCTCTTTTCAGCTAATTAGCCCGAAAAAACAAAAGAAATATGCCGATTGCATTCGTTCCGCATGGTGGAGGTCCGCTTCCTTTGATGCAGTGTCCACATCACACCAACCTGACGGCATTCCTGCCGGAGTTTAGTAAAAAGTGGTTGAAGGTTAAACCAAAAATTATTTTAATGGTCAGCGCGCATTGGGAGTCCAGTGCTGTCAGCATAACGGGATCTGCTAAACCAGAAATGCGTGATGACTTTAGAGGATACAAAATAAATTATCCATCTGCTGGGCATCCGAAATACGCCGAATATATAAAAGGAATCTTGCAACAAGGTGGAATAGAAGCAAATGTCGACAGCAGGCGAGGATACGATCACGGTATGTTCGTACCTATGTTGTTGATGTTTCCGAAAGCTGATATCCCGTGTATTCAGATCTCACTAATGTCTTCTTTAGACCCCGCGAAACATATAAAATTAGGAGAGCTTCTCGCTCCCTTAATCACAGATGATGTTTTGCTCATCGGTTCTGGTTTCAGTTTTCATGGGAATATGGGAGGTACCAAAATCGACCCGAAAAATGAGGCATTTGAAGAGTGGCTTCGTGATGCCGTGACAAGTAAGAAATACTCGTCGAAGGAACGCTCTAGTTTGCTAAACAACTGGGCTTCAGCACCCCACAGCAGGCACTGCCATCCAAGAGAAGAACATTTGATACCACTTCATGTGTGTGCTGGTGCTGCGAAGTGTTCTTCGGGAACACTCATGTTTGATGCAGAGGTAATGGGGAAGAGAGTCAGCGGATATTTTTGGAAATAATATTTCATACTAAACAAACCACCCTAACCCTAGTATTTTAGTTAAAGGAAGAACGTAAATCTTTTCTCAGTCATCTTCTGAACTATTCGGTTGGTGTACAACCAGAGATGTGACATTGTGTACTGTGATGCAAAAAAAGAAAAAAATAATAACTCTTTTTGGCGTTTTGCCATCATCCAAAGAAAATAGAAAAAAAGTTTCACCAATTTACTAGCTTTGTTCTCTTAACGGGGAATAGACGAGTGTGGAAAACACCTCCACTGTCGTTACCTACCTCTCATCTTTACTATCGATTGAACTCAGTGTTGACATCTCACAAGGAGACGTTATAGATACCATGCTGAGGACAATTGAAAATATTTCTGGCCTCTCTCTCGTTCGTTAATTTATGTCCTCTTTTTCCATTATTTATCCATGAAGGCACGGGGTGTTCTCATACCTGAGCCCTGGAAGAGGCACTCTAATAACTATCGCAGCGTTGAGGAAGTTCAGTTTCCTGTCACCTTAACGCTACCACTTTACTTACTCGCAGCGACCCTTTTTACGATTCAATAATAGCGTCGTCGTCTTATTCAACTTGTCTATCGTAGTATTCAAGTTTGGTGTTCGTTAATTCTGTTCGCAATGAATCTTATTTATTTCATCGGGAGAATAGTTCTAACAAATTGTCACTGTGGAGGTTTATGTTTCTTTTTCCAGCTCTGCAAGAAACAAAAAGAAATATGCCGATTGCATTCGTTCCGCATGGTGGAGGTCCGCTTCCTTTGATGCAGTGTCCACATCACACCAACCTGACAGCATTCCTGCCGGAGTTTAGTAAAAAGTGGTTGAAGGTTAAACCAAAAATTATTTTAATGGTCAGCGCGCATTGGGAGTCCAGTGCTGTCAGCATAACGGGATCTGCTAAACCAGAAATGTATTACGACTATGGAGGGTTTCCGCAGGAAGCTTACGAAATAAATTATCCATCTGCTGGGGATCCGAAATACGCCGAATATATAAAAGGAATCTTGCAACAAGGCGGAATAGAAGCAAATGTCGACAGCAGGCGAGGATACGATCACGGTATGTTCGTACCTATGTTGTTGATGTTTCCAAAAGCTGATATCCCGTGTATTCAGATCTCACTAATGTCTTCTTTAGACCCCGCGAAACATATAAAATTAGGAGAGCTTCTCGCTCCCTTAATCACAGATGATGTTTTGCTCATCGGTTCTGGTTTCAGTTTTCACGGGAGGGGTATGGGAGGAGCCAAAACCGACCCGAAAAATGAGGCATTTGAAGAGTGGCTTCGTGATGCCGTGACAAGTGAGAAATACTCGTCGAAGGATCGCTCTAGTTTGCTAAACAACTGGGCTTCAGCACCCCACAGCAGGCACTGCCATCCAAGAGAAGAGCATTTGATACCACTTCATGTGTGTGCTGGTGCTGCGAAGTGTTCTTCGGGAACACTCATGTTTGATGCGAAGGTATTGGGGAGGAGAGTCAGCGGATATTTTTGGAAATAATATTTCATACTAAACAAACCACCCTAACCCTAGTATTTTAGTTAAAGGAAGAACGTAAATCTTTTCTCAGTCATCTTCTGAACTGTTCGGTTGGTGTACAACCAGAGATGTGACATTGTGTACTGTGATGCAAAAAAAGAAAAAAATAATAACTCTTTTTGGCGTTTTGCCATCATCCAAAGAAAATAGAAAAAAAGTTTCACCAATTTACTAGCTTTGTTCTCTTAACGGGGAATAGACGGGTGTGGAAAACACCTCCACTGTCGTTACCTCTCATCTTTTACTACGTTGTTGTTAATTTATGTCTTCCCAGTTATTTATCCATGAAGGCACGGGGTGTTCTCATACCTGAGCCCGGAAGATGACTCTAAGGCTGCATCTTATCAACGAGTAGAAATCTGTAATTTCGCTATTTATGCTTCGCAAAGAGTGTTTCACTCTTAAATAGTTTTTAAATTGTTTTTTTTTTTTCGTAAATTGATTCGGAGAGGTGGAAACACACAAGGAAATATAAAAACATTCACATAAACTTTATTATATTTATTATTATATTTTGTTGATCGCGATAGTCTCGAAGCTTCTGCGTCAAAAAATAGCATTTTTTGCATTCCAGAAGCATTAAAATTATTCAAATGTAACAGCATTGAAACAAAATGAAATTCCGAATCAGGTTTCCAGGTACGAATTTTAGTGAAGTTGAGTTCATTGCGAGGGTGGAGTCAGTTGTGGAGGAAGCGATTCAGACTGCAGCAGCAGAGTGGGATGTTGAACCAGAAATGATTAACTTAACTTACTTATCAAAAGTAATGCCGTCACAGAGTAGATTGGTAATGCTTGGTGGTAATGGAAAGATTCTTCCTCTAATCGCAGCTAAGAAGCCCACAAACATCGTAACAAAGAAGCAATTACGTGACCCACAGAAACGTGAAAAGATCGCTCAGATGTTTGAACAAAATCCACTTCTGACCTGCGTAATTGACGGATCGACGATGTGTATCGATAGCTGTCTTAAAACTGGTGAGTATCTGTTGCCTTATACAGTTAAGAAGGTTTCTTTTATAAATTGTGAAGAAGTTATTGAGATTGGAAATGACTTCCTACGAGGATGTGATGGAATGCTAACTTTAGATATTTCTCAGCTGTGCGGTGTCACGACTATCGGTGGAGGGTTTTTGTGTCGGTGCAACTCTCTCACGACTCTCAACTTGAAGCCACTCGGTAACGTTGTTTCAATCGGTTGGGGGTTTCTTTGGGGATGCAGTTCTATAGCTCGACTCAATCTCATGTTGTTAAATAAAGTTAGACAAGTCGAAAGTTACTTATTCCTTGGAGAGTGTACAGAGATACCCGAAGACGCTAAAAAAGAATTTCTACAAATCGTCGCCTTCAGCCGTGTAGTCGATTCCTAACCAAACAGATGGCAGATATCACTGCTGTTGTTACTTTTTTGAAAGTAATTATAACTCGTTATATAATTGATTGTTTTAAGCTGGTTGGTTTTGTTGTTCTCTTTTTGTAATTAGTTACCATCTCTGAACAGGCCAATAGCAGTGAGTGTAAGAAAAGTATCCTCTGGTAGCTGTAAGATTTCTATTATTACATTCAGACAATAAAAAATGCAATCTATCTATTCGTATCTTCCTTCAATTCCAACGGTTCCAAGGGATGTGGAGACTTTGAAAGGACAGTTCAGTAGTGGATTAAAACTTACTGAGGGATGGGTTCGATCACATCCTTACATGACCGCTGCTGTTGGATTCGTAATAGCGAAGGCGATTAAGAAGAAGATCAGTAATCGACTACCTGGTAAAGTTGTGTTGGAAATCAGCATCGATAAGTTACAACTGACTGAAATGCCGAGGGAAGAGATGCTGAAAGTGTTGTACGGGAACAAGACTAGTTTGATGTCAGTTTTGAATTTGATCGAATCCGCAGAAAGCGACAAACGCATCAAAGCAATTGTCATCAGAGGAGAAGGCGACGCTGAAGCAAGAGGACTAGCCCACCTTCAAGAACTGCGAACAGCACTTAAAAGCTACAACAGCAAAAGTGGTAATCCAGTCGTCTATTACACAAACTCTTTTGGTGAAGCAACTTCAGGTATTATTAATTATTGGATAGCCACGTTCTGCACTCACATTGTACTTCCCCCTTGCGGGTCCTTAAATATTACTTCACTGCAAGCGACGGCCTTTTTCTGCAAGAAGATGGCAGAAAAGATTGGAGCAGCTCCGATTGTTACTCAAAGACGTGATTACAAAACAGCAGCAAACATGTGGACTCAGGAGAAGATGACTGACGCTCACAAAGAGCAATCGACGGAGTTGTTACAATATGTGTCTCAGGAGATCAGGAAGGATATCAGCGAATACATCGCAAAGAAGAACAAAAGTAACTTAACAGTCGATGAGATCCTTGAAGGAGGTCCATACCAATGTGATAAGATACGTGAGTTAGGTTTAGTTAATGAAGTGATGTACGTTGATGAGGTTTATGAAAAATTGATACCTTCTTTAGTTAACGAAGACTACCAAAAACTATCATTCAGAGACTTTAAATTGTACTCTCCGTTTGCTAAGAAATTTTACACAGCAGGAAGAGGTAAACCGTGTGTGGCATACCTCCCTCTTGAGGGTATGATCCTTCAGGGTGCATCAAAGAAGGTTTATGACAGCGGTGGTGCTGTCATTGGGTCTGACACAATCTGTGCAGCAATCAGAGAGATAACGAGAAACAAGAACGTAAAAGGTCTCTTCATCAGAATCGACAGCAGAGGTGGTTCTTACGTAGCCTCCGATCTGATTCACAACGAGCTGACTAATTTTAAAAAGAAAACTGGAAAGCCGGTAATTGTGTCGATGTCTAACGTTGCTGCCTCAGGCGGCTACTACATAGGAATGGTTGGTGACAAAGTATTCGCAAGTGAGAATACAATCTCAGGATCCATTGGTATCGTCTACGGGAAGGTCGTGTGGAAGCAGCTTCTGTCAAAGATTGGAATCACGACGGACATCATTGCATTAGGTAAGAATTCTAGTTATTTCTCAGCTGTTGAAATGCCAAACGAAGACTGCGTACAGAAGATGGAGGGGCAGACTGATTTCATTTACGATGACTTCAAAAAACACGTCTCAAATGACACGGGTCTCACTCCCGAAGAGGTTGAAGAAGTCGCCCAAGGAAAGGTCTACTTTGGTCAGGAATGTCTTAACAAGAAACTGATCACAAATATCGGTGGTATAAACGATGCGCTTAACGAGATGGCTTCTCAGTTGGGTGTGTCTTCGAGACATGATCTTCACTTGCAGGTATACCCAGAACTGTTTAGTTACAAAACTCTTCTCAAAGGAAAACCAAAGAATAGAGAGGAGTCCGATTCGAACCCTCCAATTTCGGTTGGTGGAGTTCTTCTTTCATGCGTCCCTGGTGGGGAATACATCAGTCAGATAGCTGCCTCTGTTACTCATGAGAATGGAAGCTCACTTTACTCTAACGCAGTACCAAAGTTTTAAGTGATAATATCAATTCACCCCTCCGGGAGGGAGCATCCTCTTGCCGTCTAAATATATTAATTAATTATTAAAGAATTGAAACACCATTTGAATGTTGATGATCTAATGATCTACCACAAGAAAATAAGCACCGCGAGCCTTATAGGTTGATTTGTATAGTTCTTTTATTTCTTTTCCTTCTAAGCTTTAAGGAAGGCACGAGCGTTAATATGTTTTTTTTTTTCCCCCCTCTTCTCTTTGTAATTCCTTCTTGCTTCTTACCGGATTACTGTTTCAGAAACTCAATGAGGGATGGAACTCTTAGCTTTAAATAATTATAATGAGGCGGTGCAGAGATCCCCTTACTGGTGTACTTATTGTGAGTAACATTACTCGGCCCATCACTGCCAGCATATTCTCCTGTTTCATCATTTCTCCTGCTTCTGTCATTCCGGTCCTCATAGGAAGGCGGTCAATGTGGCTAACAGCGATACAAGGTAAAATTACCAGAAACTGTCAAAAAAAAAAAGCGGCAGATTGTTCTAGGTGAGCCTGGTAAGAGTTGGGGTTAATGCTGAGACCCTCATATTATAAGCCGCGCATGTGTGCACTGCGGTAGTGGTTAGTTTTGAGTAGTTATGAATTGTAACTTTAGTTTTATTTTGCAGTCAGGTCACAAGAAGAAGAGATGACCACGACAACCACTACCATAAAAACAACAACTTCTGTAAATACACGAAAGAAATCAGCATCTGAACGAGGGAAGGACCGAAGGGAACTTGCATTTGAGAGAGCTGGTGACAAAGAGCAATTCTTAAAGGGGGTCGACAGGTTTGTAGCGTGTCACGGAGGTGACACAGTTAAGACTTGGATAGGTGGATGTATTCAAGGGATCGATAGAAACTTTCAAAGCAGAAGCCGAGAGCGACAACAACCTGATCAAGAAACTGAATTCGATCGCTGGATGAGAGAACACAACAGTTTGTGTCAACCCTTTCACGCACCTGCTCCCATGGACTGCGAATCTCCAGCACTCCGAAAGGTAAAATATGTCATCGAAGGATCGCATTCGATGACTCCAACTAGTGCGATAGCAACCCAAACAGACACCGAGTACATACGTCACCCGACGGATGTTGTGGTCACTCCATTCGAACGAAATCAAAAACACTACGGGACAGCAGAAGAACTACGGCACACATTAACAACGCATGAGTACGATCGGTCGTTGTTGTCCCCGTGGAGTGCATCGAAGGCCAGAGGTAGAGAGAAATGGTCTGGTAGGGATACCGTCGGATGGAGATTGGGAAAGAAGGGAAGCGTTCATCACCCAGCGTCTTGCGGAACCTCTCCTGTCAGAGTCCGAACTCTGTCTCCGCCAAAGATGTTTCGCTACTCTGATCTTCAGCCAACTACACCCTCTGCTCCTCCTCCAACTCCAGTCCTTTTAACACCTCAGAGATCTGTTGCCCGTTCTGTGCGCTCTGCGAGATCCTCGCCTTCGACTTCAAACTTCTACTCCTCCCCTCATCGTACTCCAGGTTCTGTATCTCGATGTAGTTGCTCTCCCAAAACTAAGACCGCGGTGAGAAAAAAACTCAATTACGTATGGATGCCCGCTGGCAAATCTCCAAGCAAGAGGCGTTAACACTTCTCGTGTTTCGTGGAGGTTTATTTTTACTTGTTTCCTGATCAGTCGTACTGAAAGGGAGCTATCTTTTCCTTGTTGCGACAGTCTTCATTGTAACTTTATTAAGAGACTGAAGCTAATAATTCTGTAAGGCAGTCGTTTTACTTTGTTGAAATAAAGTCATCCTTTTGTTTCCAATCATTTTCAGGCGCAGCTACAGAATGCAATAAAAAATAGATTGGAGGGATTTATTAACAAAAAGGAAAAGACTGTAAAAGTTAACAAATGTTTCTAACTTACATTCCTTCTTCAGATTTCCTAGCCTTCTCGTACTTTAAAAGATGAAGTTCCAGGTTCTGGCTTTCGCCCTTTTTGCAACCTCCGTGATGGGCAGGGACTGCGGTAATCACGGTACTTTTGAAGAGAACTGTTGTGTGTGTGATGCCGGATACGCAGGAAACACGTGTACTGAGTGTGCTTCAGGTTATTCTTTAGTGGACGGTTTATGTGGCAACGGTAGAGATGGGACTTCGTGTACTGACGACGGCAGCTATCCGTTCATCGGATGCGGTGGTGCTGGTGAATGCAGCAACAGCCAGGCTGGAAAAGTATTCCCATGTACTTGCACAGATCTAAAGGGCAATGAAGTCTCATGCGCTACCAAACTTATTGAAAAGAATAGCTGTGCCCCGAGAGGAGCAAGAATGTACACCTCATTCCCGAATTCCCCTCGTATTGGATTACCTTTTAGTTTGACTGTTGTTACTTGTGACGTAGTCTCTCCGAGTTTGATGATGGTACCTGCCTACAAAGAAGATGGGCTCACTGAAAACTTCTGCAACAGAACTGGAGAGTTTGGTGGCTTTAGCAACGAGTGTGTAATCTCTCACGACTCAGATGTGAACTCGACCTCCATTAACACTGCTTGCACTGAGGGAATTGTCCTCACTAATCTCAACGCTGAACTCAACACTAAAGGCATGGCCGAGTACACGTTCGCTGGTCTCAACGTATCGAACAGCAACTTCTACATCAACAACGAGGAGAATGCTGCCAACAGAAATAAATTTAAAATCTGCATGTCGACTTCAGTTCCTGTCGTAAGTGGAAGTAAGACCATGGAGACAGTTTGGGTTCCTGTTGATGGTCACAATGAACTGGTAAGCACCAGAGATGAGCAATTCTCTGTTGTGTCTGATGAAGATGCCACCAACAACAGAGCTGCGACTGGTTTGGATGATGCCGAAGGAGGTGATTGCTGTGATGGTCTGAAGATCGGATTCTGTCTTCCACTCTGGGCATTCTTGTTGTTGTGGCTGTTGATGGCTCTTTGCCTCGGATTCCTCGGATTTGCTCTTCACAAGAACAAGAATGAGATTGAGGCGAAAAAGAATAACGAAAAGTACGAAAAGTTTAACACTGATGCCGAGATGATTGAACACGCTGCGAAAGAGGCGGACGACGATGACATATAAGTAGCATTTTTGTAACTTCCTTTTTTTATTTATTTTTACTTTTATAATTAACTTTGAGAATCCTCAAATTCCCAACAAGTTACAATTCCGCGACGATGACTAGTTGTCCACTATTACCTACTTTCGCAGGCACCAGCGCATGCACTTTGAAGAAACTTCGGTGCAGTGAATGTTTCTAACCCTTTTTTTATATTAAGCACCCGAAAACTATTGGAAACAATTTTTTACGGAGGTAGATTAGGTTTTTTTCTTTTTTCATTCTTACTTACAAACATATCATTATGGGCCCCTGAATTGCCATATTGGGTGTCACACTACCACTGGTTCCTCCTTAGCCTCCCGAGGCTTCTCAATTTTATTTTTTGAATAAGCACACACTTCGAAATAAAAAAGTGACAGAAAACAGACTAAACAGAATCGTATTCGATTGTAAGATGTTACCTGTGATTTTTTTTAAAAAAATTCCTTTAAAGGGATACCTTCAAACAGAAACCTTGTATTCCCCCCTCACCTTAAGAAAAAGTATCAAATTTACCCCATTTTTAAAATTTTTTTTTTGAATTTTTCTTTTTAGCTAAAAAATTCCTTACTGGAGAAAAGGGAATAAAAGGCCAAATAGAAACATGTCTTGTCAAGAATACCTTTTAGCGATATGTCAGACCTGCTTACGTATGGACTGGACTTTCTACTTTGATGAATTCTTTCATTATAAATTAAACATTTCTTCTCATTAAAGATAGAAAGAACGGAAGATAAGGAACTTTCTGGCTTTGTGAACTCAACGCGTTGAATGGAATGCCTTCTTTTATTTTATTTTCTGTTTACTTTCCGTGATGAAGCGAATCTCGGTTTTAAAAAAAAAAAAAGTAGTTTTTATTTCTACAAACCTTGTTGTTCGGTAGATCATCCTTTAATAGGATTTTGTAAATGTTGCGCCAATAAAACAAATGTGTGGGTAAAGTAGAAAGGGAAGTTGACCGATTCTTTGCCATTCCGTTCTTTGCGGAAAAATGCTTCCGTCCCCAACCCAGCGATATTCCAAATAGGCAAACATGCCATTATAAAATAATGGTGTTTTTCTGAATACATTCTCCCTCTTTCCTTATTTTCCAACGCTGCTTTCGTTTTCTTCACCTTAGAGGTATTCGTTTTCTTCACCTTAGAATCTATGGTGCTTTTTCTTGGGTATTTTTAAGCTGAAACATTACTGAGTAGCTGTTAAAAAAATATTTAAACAGCTCACAATACACTTTGTGTTGCCTCAATTGTACACTCAGTAAACTGCAGCGCAAAAAATTCCTGTTCTCTATGCTAACTCAAAAAGTAATGATTTCCTTTTTAGATTTTGTTCTTTTATTGTCCTGCGACAGCTTGGATCTCAAAGAAGGAGTTGCTCAAGTGTTCCCTCTGATGGTCAATGTTTGTAACAATACAAACTGTGTTGGTTTTAAAGCCCCTCCTCCCCCGGTATCAAGTTACTATGTACTTAACCAATTAGTCTGTGTCTTTTATCAACATGTGACACAATTGGTTTAGTTGCATATAAGAAACCTGTTCGTTGTTCCAAACCTTTTCTTATAAAAACGTAAAAGAAAAAAATCCTTTGACTACACCACACAAACTTATAAACAAACAAATGGAAAAAAAGAAAAAAATAAGGAAATGGAATGAAAAGAAAATTCCTCTCTTACTCCCTCTCACGACAATTAATGGAGAAGCCTCCCAGTCAGACTTGTAACAAACTGAGGCAGTTAGAGGTTCGCAAGTTATTCTTCTTCACCAGATTAATTATTAAATGGACAACGTATTTGCATGTAAAATTTTTCATTACCACATTTAGACCCTGTAGGAGTTAATTAAAAGAAAAAAAACAGATGGAGAACAGGGATATTTACCAGGTTGTGGGTGAGATATGCAACGTGAAACCAGGATGTCTGAAACCTGGGGAATGTGAGCATTTTGCATTAGTAAGTGTTACAGATCCTGGAGTCTCACTGAGAAAATGTTACTATTGCCACAGTGACATTGGTACTGGTGGAGTGATTTTGCTGCCAAATTGGATCCCGACCTGTAGGAAGCATGCAAGAAGAATGGTGTTGAGAGAGCAGCCATCGAAGAAATGGATAACCGTTGTTCCAAGAAACACAGCCAGTACATGCTGGTGTATAACTTGCAATCAAAGTATAAATTGGGAAGCATCTCTCTTGAGCTCCTCCATCAAATCACTACCTGTACCAACACCAATGGACTCAATTGACTCGCAAGAATTAAATGTTGTTTCTGTTTCCAATGCTGTAGCAGAGTTCAGGGCCTGGCATTCTTTCACACTACCTATTTCTGTTGTCAGTTACCTTCCATCGATAACTCCCTATTTCGGCATCTTTTGCCCTGTGACTGGATTTGACCCTGAAGGGACAGACACGCCTTGGATTATTTCTTTTTATGTAAATCTCCTAACAGCTTCAGCATCGCTGCCAAACGCAGTTCCACTCAAGGTTGGGGGAGAGTTTACCGTTGTTGATTGTGGGAAGGAAAGTGATAAGTGGGTAAACGGTTTTGTACTGACAAGTGACGAGGACGATGCTTCTGGAGAAGTGCTGGCAGGGAAGTTAGTGGAATTAAAGGAAAAATTTCCCTGGTACAATTTAACTCCACGCCATGTTTACAATGCAATTGATGAGGAATGGCTCACAGCAATAGTGCCATCGGTGTCTGGTTCGGATACCGTGATTGATCTTCCTGCGCCAGTCTCCACTGAAAGTTGTGATTACTCTCCTTCTATTGAAGACAACTCCGACACCATTTCACAAGTTTCATCTGAAGAAGAACAAGCGACAGAAAATATGAGAGGATGGGCAGCTTTTTTCATGAGTGCTTACAAACTTGCAATTGGAATCTTTGCTGTTGGGAAGTTGGCAGACTCTGGAATAGATCTCACCTCCCCTGAAGCTGCTGAAGTTCTGTTAGAAAGAGAAAATCAGTATATTAATGTAAGAGATTTAGAAGGTTAACCTTGCAAATGTACTGTTTTGTTTAATGTGATAATAATTATGTAATTGCTGAAACTTCTTTTCTCAGAAAACATGGTGTATAAAAAGTCCAAATCCACTTGCATGGGAAGCAAGTACTATGCTGATGCCTATCATTGGAGAAAATGGGACAGGAACGACTGCAGCGAAGATCAATAAAAAATCGCGGACGGCAGGATTTGAACCTACGCGGGCTAAGCCCAATGGATTTCAAGTCCACCTCCGTAACCACTTGGATACATCCGCCGATATCCGAAAAAAGTTTATTTTATTGGGACGTGTCAGGTTAACTTAAATAACCCATTTCTTTTATTTTTTGTCTTTATTTGAAATTATACTTGATTGGCCTGATCACGGGTGCCGACATTATAGTTACAATGGTCCTTGCATTGCACTTCGCTTGGAACGCTGGTTTCGGCTGGCTTCCAGATGAAAATTTTGGTAGCAGATGCTGCGAAACCCACCTTATTCTTTTAAAAAGGTCAGACCAAAATTCGTTGTGAAGATATCGCTAATTGCCCGTTTCTGCTCCTTTTTTTCTTTTAAAAGTTGCTCCTTCTCTTACATGGTTCTAACTATTATTTCCCTCAGATTTAAAGGTCATTCATCTGTGAGTCGATGCAGGCGCCGTTTGGAATTCTTCGGCAAATGTAATAAACATTTTTGTCTTTCAGTAGATTATTAAGCAAAGAAAACAACAATGCAAGCCGGATTTAGACTCCCCCTTTTTTTTTTTCCCCCTGCGGTGTCAGTCACAGTTGAGATGCTGCTGATTCTGTTGTGAGCGATGTGTTGACGGGAGGAAGTTGAACTATCGTTCGCTGGAGGTGCCCTTTGCGAAGGTTAGTTAGTGTTCACAACTTCTCTTAACCTTTCAAATCTTAGTGGTGTTTTCAGTATAGCAGATGATTTATTGTCTGATTGTTCACAAATCAATTTTCTTGACCTTTCAGGTCTTATTGTCAGTATAGGATATGGTTTCTTGTTCATGTAAGTTCTTTATTTAAGTGATGCTTATGCTTTCACTGACTCTTTGAGCTTGATAATCCGTATTAGCAATGCGTGGTATTTGCATACATGACTAAATAAATAAAGCATACCGGACTGTATCAATTGGAAATCGTTAAACATTGTTTAGAAAATCGGAGTCGAAATAAAAAAATTCATAGAGGTCTTGACCATCGCTCTAGTTATCTGCTCGACTCTTTGTTTTCCTCAATGTGCGATTTCCCAAGTTCGAATCCGGGTGAGCAGAGAAGTGACTCTCTTTTAGGGGAGTGACTACCTCCGGAAGGAAAATGGGAGAGGTTTTAGGAATTAAGACTGTACTCTACACAGGATCTGTTTTTGAGTACATTCGTGTTGGAGTTTACATAACCCAGCACAAGGCCAAAGCTGGATGATGACAAAGGCCAGAGCTGTGCCGCATGAGCATTGCGATGATTGCATATGATGCGTCAAGTTTCACCTTGGCAAGCACAGTCTGGCCACTTACAGCTTTTTTTTTTGCATTTAACAAGTATTGTAAGAACGAAAAAGAATGTTGGCAGCACACGTAAACCTCCTTTAGCTTTATCAGTTTAAGTCGGTTCACGGTTTCGTGCACAAACAAAAAACTCACAAAATGTCGAAAGTAGATATCCCACAAGATTTCGACTGGTCAACTGTCGAGGTGCCTGAGATCCCGGAAGGGGCGCATCCGTCAGCGACAGACCAATGTTGTGTGTTTCCGTTATGCGGAAAAATACATACGGACGGCACGAACTGTCACCGATGCGGTGAAATGGGCGAGACGGAATGTCTCAAGTCCCGTTTAGGCAACGACGAAGTCACCCAAGCCAGGTGGTTGCCTGAGGCATCCCAGGAATGGGTGTGTCCTCCATGTGGGTTTGTGCTCCGGAATGGAGCCCCATATGCAATGCTCGTACCGGAAGGGCGACATTTTAACGCAACGATGCCAGTTGCGGAAACAGTTAAGGAATTAACTGTAGTGGAGCGGGTGACGATGGATCCACGTAGGGTCGTCACTTGGGTGGAAAACCTAAAAACCCCGTCTGGCCTGAATTACGTGTTTGCAGGTTTGCAACAGCGTTACGGCACAGTCAACGGAAAAGCAATCCCGGAGACTGCTGTCGAGGGCGGGGGGGCAGTGTCGCACGAAATGCGGCACTTGCTGAGAATGATTGACGGCCTGCTACCGGTCTCCAACAGCTCAGGGCACGTCAGGCAGACGTTGCAAGTGGCGGTGGACCGCATGGAAGATCTGCTGTTCTCGACGAGGAACAGAAAGATGACCGGCGCCTATGAGGGGTACCTCAAGACGTACGGATACGGGGAGTATACGGAGCGACTAATTGGCCTCGCGATGAAGGAGACGATGAGAACCGCGCTCCCGGGACAAACCCACGAGGGTGACCAAATGAGCGGTGGCGACCGTAAACGTCATTTTTCCGGGAAGGGAGCTGGAGGAAATTTTTCCGGGAAGGGAGCTGGAGGAAAGAGGAAGTATTGAATGGAGGAAAAACCACACGATGTGTGGGGGCCTGTTCCGGAAGGGACGCAAGGCAAAAAGCGGATCGGAAGACCGCCGAAAAAATCACTTGCCATAGTGAACTCGGAGAAACTCGAGGAACTCGAGAGTCAGCTGGACCTGACACTGACCGGTTGTTTCGCCGAATCGACACAAGCATCGATAAGATCGGTAATGCGAAATTGGATCCCCTTCGATGCGACCATATGTGCGATAAAACCGGATATGCCGCCGACGCGGAGTTTCCTCCTGTGGCTACAGGCAAAGATCAACTTGGGAGAGTTGCAACCACAGTCGGCGAACCAATACTTGGCAAGTTTTCGCTCGGCTGCAATTCCGCCCACAGCTGCATTCCGGAAGGCCATGACAAGGTCAACAGACGAAAATCAGCGAAGGGAGGGAATGCTGACGAAAATACGCACCAAGGAAGAGATCACGGAAGTAATCCGTCGACAGGAAGGGATGTATGTAGCGGTGTTGGCCACACAATGGTCTCTGGCGGCGAGATTTATCGACCTGATGCTACTGAGGAGACGGGACATCCGGGAAGTCAGGAACGGTTACCTAATTGGCTTGGTCGGGGGGAAGACCGACAAAACGAGACGAGGTCAATGGATTCTGGTAGCAAAAAATGGCTCTTTATTCCGCGTGGTGTTGCAATGGTTGGCAACAACGAATGGCGAAATGGTATTCACGGGTTTGAACCGATCGGGATACAACAGATGGCTGGAAAGACATCTCGACACCACGAGCCACTACATACGTCACAGTGCACTCACGTATGTCGCGTTGGAGTCGTCGGAACGGGACGCTCAGGCGATGGCGCGGCATGCATCAGGGACGTCAACCCAGTTCTACATACCGCCGGAGACTTGGACCTCGACTCGGAATACGATAAAAGCGGCCGCACTACTGCAGTGAAAGCTATCCATGACAGACCTTTTTGGGCTTCAAAATTGGAAGCAGGATTCCGCATGTACGACTACGCGGAAGGATGGCTAACGGGGATAACTGGAACACGTTGTCCGCGAACATGTTATGACGGAACCATATCTGGAATAAGAATGGAACCGGTAAACATGGAACTGCTAGTGGGAAGCTATCCGAACCTGAGAACAAACATGAGATGGATTGCAGATCCGAACTTTGTCATCCAAGTGATTAACAATTCGCCACAAGAAGACGAATCTGGGATAGGCGCAAAGAATGTCCAATTAAAACCTCATACCGAACGCATGCTTGAGCTTGGTTTCGCCGAACCATCTCCTAGATCGACGACGAATAGATTCATGCACTCTGCTTTTCTCATACCGAAAAGTACACCTGGACAATTACGTTTCATCCTAAATTGTAAGACTATTAATGAGTTAACAGCTTATACCTCGTTACCGCCATGCAGGCTACCGTCTTACGAAACGATAGTGGAAACCTTGCTACCACGTAGGTACGCTTGCGAGTTTGACTTTACATCGTATTTCTTTCAATTCCCGATTCCTGAAAGAATTAGACCGTTGTTCTCTTTTCGAGTAGACAAGAAGATCTACCGGATGACACGTCTACCGATGGGGTACAGAGGTGCACCTCAATTAGCCCAGGCTGTTCTTCTGAATCTGATCGAAGATGCAATAGATGGGAGGGATGTGTCCGGCATTGGGTGGATTGACAATGCCATCTTTGCGGCGGATGATATACAGGTTCTACAATCGGTTAGAGATAGATTCCGAACTCTATGTCTGAAATATTCAATTACGATAGGCGCGGTCACAGAACCCAACACATACATAATCACATTAGGAATAGAAGCTGACTTGACGAGGAAATGTTGGAAACTAAAGGAAAAATGGGTCAAAGCGGTCGCTGAACCAGGGAAAATGATCTTGGACTCACGCGTGAACCTACGACGTAGTTACTGGAAGATTTCGGGAATCATTTTGTGGAGACGTCATGCGCTAAGATTACGTCTACACGAGGCGACAGAACTCCTGATGGGAATGTCTGAACTGATGCAGGAAGGCGACCCGAAATCTAAGGTTTTCTGGAACACAGCAGTAAAAATCTCAGAGGAGTACATGAACTCTCTTAGGCTCGAGTTCAGGGAGCTTGTGAAGAACGAATGGGTGCGGTGGAATAAGCGTAGCTATGAAACAGAAATGACTTTCGTATCTGATGCAAGTACAAAAGCCTGGGCATTTGTAGTGGGAAACTCTTATCGGAGAGGACGCTTCCCGCGCGATATAGTGAACATGGGGATTTTCGAAAAGGAATTTTTCGCAGTAGTCAAGGCCATTGAATATGTAGTGACAGAGTTAAAACTGCAGAGTTGCAGGGTGACGGGACATGTAGACAACAAGGGAGTTATCGGTTCGTTGCACCGTGGCTATTCTCTACAACAAAATGTACAACCCATGTTACGGACTATTCATCGACTATTGGACAGGTCTAGTTCAGTTCTGCACGTCGAGTACGTGGCGAGCGAGGACAATATTGCTGACAAGCACACTAGACTGGAAGATGAAGCATACTAAGAAATGATACACAAGAAGAACGAACACCGCATCGCATCGGTTTATTATCTCATAAAAGACCGTTATTCTCCCAACTTTGATAGATACCATATCAAACTAGACACGACGGCCACGAACAATCCACTGGAAAGGGGTCCGGTTTCGTGCACAAACAAAAAATCACAGTGTTATATCATTATTTTCTGTATAGTTGAAGTTAAAGCCAATTCTTTTTTGCATTTAACAAGTATTGTAAGAACGAAAAAGAATGTTGGCAGCACACGTAAACCTCCTTTAGCTTTATCAGTTTAAGTCGGTTCACGGTTTCGTGCACAAACAAAAAATCACAGTGTTATATCATTATTTTCTGTATAGTTGAAGTTAAAGCCAATTCTTTTTTAAAATAAAACCTCTAAGAATGTTAAGATTGAGAATTGAAGAATGTTGTGAACCTCGGGGCGGTGTATGTCGACAGCAATACGGGGTAGTACGAGAGGAACTCCCGTTTCTAGTCCCTGGTATCTACGGTTGTCCGATCGGACAGTGCCGTGATGCTACCACTGGATGGATTATGGCTGAACGCCTCTAAGCCAGAACCCAGTCTAGAGACGTCTGACTAGCTTCGGCGAGTGGCTTCAATCAAATTCACATCCAAATCTGGGTCTATACTAGTCCGAATGGACTGGCGAGCGTAACACTTCGAGGAGCCTTGTTGTTCCGAGGGTTTGAGCTTTATGGCCAGTTCCTACGGTTCGTCCCCTGGTACAGAACTTATGAAAGGATCCCATCAAAAAAAAAGAAAAAGTGACCCCAGACGGAATCGAACCGCCGTTGTTGGATTTGGAATCCAAAGTGCTACCGCTACACCATGGGGCCTACGCAAAAAAAGAATTTTTATTTATTAGGGACCACACAAAATGCCTCCACGCGGCGGTCTCGGACGGCAGAGACCGACTAAATTTTGCAACCAGATGGGAGGTGAAATACTCTCACGGAAGGAAAGGAACCGGAAAGCACACACAGAGAACGGGAACGGTAAGAAAGACAGGAAGACGAGCGTAGACACGAAGGAACGAGACGAGTTGAGGGAGAGACTCGCACGGGATGGCCTAAGAAGGCTGGATCGGGACGAAGACAGGAAGAAGGACGAGAAGGTCCTCAAGAAAAAACAGGCAGAGCAGGAAGAAGAGAAGAACGAACTGCTGCAACAACAAGAGCTCCTCTGCAAACAACAGAGTGAGCTAGAAGTTAACTTCCAGAAGAAACAGGAAGAATTATTCCAAAAGCAACAACAGCTTGAGGAAGTACTGACTAACCATCAACAGCAACAACTTGTCAACCAGAAACAACTGGACCATCAACAGCAACAAAACCAGGAACATCTGCATCAACAACAGAAGGCTCTTACTCAGTACGAAGATGAACTCTGTCTGAAGCAACAACAGCAAGAACAGCAACTTAGCCATCAAGTCAAAAAGCAGCAGGAGATTCAACAGCAGCAGCAACAGCAACTTGATCAACAAGTCCAACAACAGCAGGACAAGCATATACAACAGCAACAACAACTTGAGCATCAAGTCCAACAACAACATCAAAACCAACAACATAGCCAAGAGTTG